>CM053271.1:73042021-75442021 GCA_028583415.1 Protea cynaroides
CGTACTAAGGACTCAACCCAATATCTGAGCATCACCTTTTCCACAAAAGACTCCCCATCTTCTGTGAGCTTACGCTCCAAATCCTCCCGCATCCGGACATATATGTATGGAGAACGGCAAGATTCCAAAAGAAAGTGCCTCACCATACCAAGGTGGTAGCATGTAACTACTAATCCATCCGGAAAACCAAGCCAGATGGAGAAAGGCAGTGGTATGATTCCACCAGGTGAGAAGGCCACAAGAACATGACGGAACCAATGCCGGTTATACCCAGGTAGCTTGTCTCCTTCGGCGCAGTTGAATAACGCCGGTACCCCGCACCCCGTAAGCGTAATGAAACTCTTAACGAAGTGCAGTTTACGGATTGTAACACAGGCATCCAAGCCACGCTAAATCGGGTTGACCGTATCATTTTAACAGATACAGGGGATAAGTCCCGCTCCAGAATTCGGAATTTCTTCGCAAATTCCAAAGCCCCGATATCAGAAGTTAGCGTCTTAGCTAGGGGGATTTTCAATCCCAACTGGTCCATAATATCCCTATAAACCTTCGCAACCTTATCGTCTCCTATGACGATATCATCGCCTAGAAGAGCGTAATTGCGAAAAGTCCGACCGGGGTATACCTGTTCGGCACTGTACCACACAATTACATGATGGCACAATGCGAAAAGAGGCCAAGAAGAAAGATAGCCAAGGGTCTGAAAGAGGCATTGAAACACACAAACTTTGGACCAACACGACGATCTTTACTCGCCGGGGCCGAAAAGACATTCGTGCCAAGGCCAGAAACAACCCATGCAAAAGAAAGTTAATAATTCCATATCGCTGAAATTATGACAGCTTGCACATTGAAAGAGAAGCGATCAGTTGCAGAAGACAAATCATAACTAAATAAACAACATGTCTTCCGAAGACGCGAAAGCGGCTTCAACTGATCAAAAGTCCCGTCCATAGGGATGCGAGACAACACTTCCATACACCAATCATGGGCAGGTCGAAGCAGAGCCTGTTTAAGGGCATTAGGTATCGCAAATATACGAACCTTACCTGCTCCTTCCTCCTTAAAACCGAATCTCCCTACAGGGTACGTTGGTTGAAACTCATCATCACTAAATCCTCCACCGCATCGCTTAAGAATGTCCATACATGTGCCATAAGCAAATGGTTGGAGACCACTTAAAGCGGCTGCGGCCCGACAATAGATAGAATCCACTGAAGCAACATGTTGATATATACTCCAGGGAAACGATCCAAAATCAGGAGAGTCAACCCGGGTAGTCAACTGACGGAAAATAGAAGTAACAGAAGAGCGGTACAATGTACCGAGAGGCCCAATCTCTGAAATCCATCGTGAATGGCCATAATCGGCTAGGACTCGAAGGACAGATTTTATCTTCCCCAAGAATAGAAGCCTTATCCCAAAGGGAGACAGCAAATATCTCCCAGATCATGCGGTGGAATGGCGATTTAACAAAGCCACTCACACCCACTGCGGAATCCTTAACAGGAGATGATGACCATTGAGGTACCCACCGAAGTCCAAGATTCATTGGAATCTTAAGAGCATGTATTGAAAATACCTCACGAGATCCAATGCAATCGCCCCTAGTGAATTAATAAAATCCATAGGGACAGAGGATGGCTTCCAACCAATGGAATCATACCCAAAACCACCTTTCTTTCTAACAAGGATCAGTTTGGATATAGAAAAGAATTCAAGGTAGAAGCGAACCAACTGATCCGCCTCACCATCTCTCCTCATTATCTTCTTTCTATGAAATTTGGGAATGCATCTAGGGATTCCCGAGCGATTAAGTGAGACGGGGAATGGGGACCGGTAAATGAATCTGTTTTGATGAATTACCGTAAAATCGTAGGAGACAAACCGCACTAGACTTTATGTAAAATGCGGTTCCCAACCATCCCATTTTCTTCCTAGTCTGACAAACCCATCGGGCGAACAAGTAAGAGGTCTTTCGAGCCTTGGTCAAGCGGCTGAAGAGGCATAGTTGAACTTTTATGAAAAGTCAAACTATACGCCGAGGTTTGGAACACTTTGCCACCTACGCACCGAGCACCGTTTTAAAATGGAAAATAAAGCACGATAAGAAAAATTTGCATTTTGTTTCATTGTTGCCTAATTCATTCTTGTCGCGGTGGGCAGAACGTAAGCCTCGCCCTATTCAAGAAAGTTTCCTTCCTCGAGGGGGGGCATCCCAGTTTGCCAAACCGGGCTCGAGAGACCTCTTACTTGACGACCCGACTTGTGATCAAGTCGCCGAGAAACGATTGGCGTCTCCCAAGTAATACATCTCTGCCTACTTGGGCGCGCCACAGACACATCGAACAAGAACTTTGAGAACTATCCGACTATAACTAAGTAAAGTTACGTCAGATACCCAAAGGGTGCTCAGGATGCGCGGCGGTTGGCTAAACCGCCCACCCGGGAAGGCAATGAACCTTCCCCAGGTGCCTTACATAAGCTAATAGCCTAAAATGGGAAAAAGAAGCAGGATCCTCTATTTTAGGGATTAAAGTAATGATGGTGGCATTAATAGCTCTAGGCGCTCTAAACGAGCGCCCTGAAGAATTCCACAATCGCCTTGTGAAGGTCTTCTTTTTGAATCTCCCAGCAGCCAATGTTCTAATGACCAGAAAACCAGTCTGGACCCGGAGCTCCATCTGCTTCCATATTCCAAACAGCTTCCTTTAGTTCATCCAGTGTTGGAAGGGCTGTCAGGTCAGAGTCGCGTTGTCCTCTTCAGTAATGAAACTGGGAATACAGGGTGGTCGTAGATCACTCATCTTTAACATGGGAATCCGAAGAGAGGTTGAAATAACTCCACGGCTCCGGCTTTGATTCTCTCCCGATCTTCCACCCAAGAATTTTCCTCCTACTTTATTCTCCTGATGTGGCTTCTTCTTTTTCTCTGCATGACAGTCAAGTGAAAGAACTTAGTGTTCTTATCACCTTCAGCCAACCATTTCACCCTGGAATTCTGCCTCCGAAAGGTCTCTTCCTGAAGTAGAGTTTGCTGATACATAACTTTAGGATCTCTGAGCTTCCTGAGATTTTCATCACAGTTATTCACTTCTAAGTCGTGCTCTCTAGCCAAGACGTCGTCTTCTGCATTTCTGACATTCTGGAAGACATTACCTAATACATTACGATTCCATACTTTGGAGTCTTCTTTAAGTCTTCTTAACTTGAAGGCGAATTTGCTTAGTTCACTCCCATAAGCTGGACCATCCCAGGATTGTTTAACCATATATAAAAATGGATCGTGAGACAGCCACATTTTCTGAAATTTAAAACTACCCTAAACTGAGAAGCTTCAAAATTGATGAGAAGAGGGGCATGGTCGGAAGAGAGCCTTGCCAAATGCTGCACTTTCAGGTTGTTCAGTGACCACTCCTTGTTAAGAAGAACCCTGTCCAATCTGGCCCAGATAGACCTTGCACCTTCTTGGTTATTACACCAAGTCAATTTTCTACCAGCGAAGCCACCATCCACTAGCCCCAGATTTTCAACACAACTACGAAACTCATAGATAGCATTTTAGTCCGGACCCGCACCCCCAATCTTCTCATTCGGATTTTTGATGATATTTAAATCACCAGCAATCATCCAGGGAATAGAAAGTGACTGAGCAATAGCATGCGTTTCCTCCCAAAGCAACCTCCTTTCTACTCTCTTGCATTTAGCATATATGAATGATGAACAGACAAATCCATTCAGAGGTTTATATCGTACCTTAAGAGAGAGAATCTGATCTGCTACAACCGAGTCAAGCACTTCGATGCATTCATCCCAGAAAACCCATATTTTATTGCCGAAATTCTCATTAGTGATGGTAATAGAAGATTGCCTCAATCTTCTATTAATTCTTTCACATTCTGATGCATTGATCATAGGCTCTGAGATGGCTACTATACAGCATCTATTCTGGCGAATCCACTCCTTTAATCTACGGCCTTACTCCAATAGGGGGGGCTTAGTCGCCCGCCTGATGTTCCATACCAGAACGCTATCCATTAATTGGTTGCTCCGCTTCCTCATCTGTGGTCCTAACTTTGGACCTAGTAAGCATCCCTTTCCCCAACTTGGAATAGTCTTTCCTCTTTCTAGATTTCTTGGCATTGTCTTCAAACAGACCTTCATCTTCATCTCCTGACATCTCTACTCCGTAAACATTCGTAACCAAGTTGTTAACCGTCTTTTCTCTCGATAGACTTTTTTTAGCTTCTCAATAGCCTGATCGAGAGTTAGATTGTTAACCCAATCTTCAAGAATCTCGGCTTTATTAGGGCTGCATAAAGGGGAACTTTTTTCACTTTTTAAGCCCCTCTTCAGCATCTCAAAATTATCACCCTCCATAGCTGCATCCACAGGATTATCTTTGAGAATAGCTTCACGTCGAGTTCTCTCTACTGTCCGACGTTGGTCCTCCTCCTCAGAGATGAAACTCACTGGTGTAACTGCATCCCCATCTAGATGCTTACCAAACTCAGTCTTCTCCTGCAGAGAGTCGTTCACCACTATCAACTCATTTTGATCATTCCTCAAGGAAGAATTTATTTTGGCTCCATCTTTCCCTGTGTCTATTGAAGTTGCAGTAGTTTGATTTCCCTCTGATCTGTCCTTATCCTTCCCCGCTTCAGTAACTGCAGTATTTATTAACTTCTCCAATCCAAGAGCATTCTCCGACGACGTTGCACCCATATCTTTGTTTTTATCTTCTTGCAAAACGAGCTCTGAACTTTCTTTCTCTTATTTGTAGAATTGATCTTGGATGTGAATGTCTTTTGCACCCATTGCTTAGTAGAGATCTTTCAACCTTTTTGGCTTTAAGACGACAGTTCGAGAGATCATGGCCTTGCTTGCGACAGAAACTACAGAAACCAGGAACTTTTTCGTATATTATCTGCTGCCATCTCCCTAACTTACCACACTTGCCCATTCCAATCCAGATCTTCTCCGGTCTCGGCTTCTCTAGATCATTCTCAACGCAATCCCTAGCGTAGCTAGGTCTCGAGAGTCTTTTAGTCGGCCCGTCAATCTTCAAAACTTTTCCGATAGCTCCTGCAATAGATCTGAGGCATGATTCATTAAAGAAATTCAAAGGAAGATGAGGGAGAGAGATCCACACCGGTGCCAATGCAGATTCAGTTGCTGGATTAAACCAAGGCGTCCAACGAAAGAAACGAAAATAATGCCCATTAATGACCCAGGTCTCCTTCGTCCAAGCCTTTATAAAATCTTCCTTGGAGGAAAATCTGATCATAACGTGCCTAGGGTCCATCAACCCCACTTGCACTGCTGTTGTGATCATCCATTTTTCTCTAAGATGGGCCAACATCGGAAGGACGACTTGAAGAAAATTTTGCGATCAGGCAATACTGTAGAGGGTGGTCGTAGATCAGCTCGACCATCCCTTGATCCTAACCCCCCTATTGACGTAAAGGCCGACAGCTAGCTCGACCAGCCGGACAACAAGTAAAGGGGCGTAGGTAATGGAACAGATAGTGCCGGCACCGGTAGGGCTTGCTCCACCTCTATCGAATCAATTGGATCCTCCCGATTCTCCTCATCATTTTCGTCACGGACCTTGCTCTTTCATAGCGATTCAATCTTGGCTATGACACGAGGCAAAAAAAAATGTATTTTTCGTGTTCCAATCTCATTATGTCCCATGTCCTTCTCCAAGGAGTATAGAAATGAGGAGGTGCATTGCCGATAGCAAGGGCACTAAACTAACAATTTGGAATAACCGAACGGGGCAGCAAAAGGCGCTGTTAAGCGGTGGCTCTCGTCGAGCTTGTTGATCCGGAATTTCACTTACCCTAATAAAAAAGGCTTTCCAAACCACAACAAGGTAGCCCAAAGTCAGAACGATGCACATCAGAACATAGAGTCCGATCACCAGCAGAGTGATGACTTTCAGGAAGGCTACGAAACCGATTCCTGCGTTGCACAATTGTTCAGGGTCACCGGTACCACCCGTCTTGCACGACCAACGAAAGCATATTCTCAGATTTCCCGTAGAATAATATACACTGGTGAAGTCGTAGGCGACCGATTCATTCGAGTGGCGTAGCAGCAGCTAGTCCAGCCTTTGAAGCCTCAATCCCTCGCTAAATTGGGACGGGATATGATAGAACCTTCTTTAGGATGAAACCTCCCGTCTTCAGAGATATGTAGTACGCTCGAAATCCCGAAATGCCTTCCTCTTCTCCAGCAGCGGCGGAGTTGCTTATGAAAACCTTGAAATCCTGATATGATAGATCTGTTGCGGACGGACCCGCCCTTGAGAGATGTTTTCGTGAAGGACGACAACCACGGGGAAGAAGAGCTCCATGAAAGAACTCCTGGTTTCTCGGTTGTGATCGTAGACCACCCTCCCCCGATATTTTTCTATGCCTTTTCGTTCCTATTTAACCAACCATCGGGCTTTGAGCTATCCCGTATCGTAGAGAGAAGAGAGGCATTCACATTCGGGAGCTCACAAATTCCATTTGCCTAGTGTAGCGGCGAAGGGAACAAGTTGCCGGAACTTCAACAGCGAGTTCGTCCATTGCTCGGGTAGGACGATAACAGATTGAACGAGAACCTAGACGAGAGATAGATGCCTGTTGCCCTCTGTCGTGAGCTACCCATGGAGACGGCCGACATGCTGCGATCAAATGACTAAGACTAGGTTAGGTACACAGCTTTTTCTCTTTTCCTGAACCCCTGACTGCTGCCCTGATCTTAGCAAATCCGAGAGCGATCAGCGAGAAGAAAGAGCCAGATGCTGAACACAAGATTATTTAAGCTCAAACACCCCGTTGGAACGAGGGCAGTCTTCCGGCTCTAGTTCACACCGGAGGGAACCGATGAAAGCGCCCATTAATCGATTGGGGAGGGGGGGTAGCAGTGGTGGTAGTTCCCCAGAGCCCCACTGCCCCCCCGACCACCGATCGGGGGAAAGCGTCACGTGAACAACAAGGTGAGAAAGAGAGGCGACCCAACATAACTAACAAAACTGCTTGTTGAGGTAGCTACCTACCCTTGAGTCGAGAGGAATAAGAGGATCCAGCCAGTAAGGGAAATTCCATTGAATTCAACACTGTCTCAATGGTCTCTTTCAGACCCTTCTTTTTTTTTCGTCTGAATATTCAGGAGCTAAGACCATTCCAATGCCCCTTTTCGCCATGCATAACCTGAACCGGATAAGCAAGCACGAAAATAAAAGCTTCTATAAATACGGATACGCCCAATATATCGAAACTCATTGCCCATGGATAAATACCGTTTCGACATCAAAAATAACAAAAACTAAAGCAGTAATAGCGGATTCGGAATTGTAACCAAGCATCCCCATTGGTTCTATACCCGATTCATAACGTCAGCATGCAGCCGATAATGAAGACAGATATATAGAAAGTGTGCAGTGATGGATCTTTATAGGTAGCCAGTCTTTACTTAACTCGGCCCAAGCGAGAACCAAGCAAGTCCATAAGCGAAGAAGCAAGTCCTGAGCGCTAGCTGATCTACGACCCCCGTTGCTTGTTCGAGGAAGGACTTGCTTCTTTCTGGTGCGCGTCAGCGCTTATGGAGCAAGAAAACTACTGCGCTAACGCGCCGCGCTAGCAGCAATCAAACTACTGCGCGTGCTAACGCGCCCCATGCAACCAAGCAACTAAAGAGCTAGCTGATCGTAGAGCACCGTTGCCTTGACTCTGTTAGGGGCGAAGTAGTTTGATTGCTGGATGTGCTACCGCGCTTTACTTACTCTAAAGGGCGCACTAGCCGTTGCTTGGTTCTGGCGCGCTAGCGCTCAGGCGCGCGCTAACGTGCGCTGAGGGAGTGGATTCTTTGCTCCCATGCCTTTCTTGGTCGGACCAACCCAACCGGCGATTTCCGAAAAGTCTTTCTGAATTTTTAGAGCATGAAGCGGAACTACAGGGATGAAATGAAAAGTGTTTCTTACGATTACCCCCAACAGCCCACTTGAGCAATTTGCCATTCTCCCATTGATTCCTATGAATATAGGAAACTTGTATTTCTCATTCACAAATCCATCTTTGCCTATGCTGCTAACTGTCAGTTTGGTCCTACTTCTGGTTCATTTTGTTACTAAAAACGGAGGGGGAAACTCAGTACCAAATGCTTGGCAATCCTTGGTAGAGCTTATTCATGATTTCGTGCCGAACCCGGTAAACGAACAAATAGGTGGTCTTTCCGGAAATGTTAAACAAAATTTTTCCCCTCGCATCTCGGTCACTTTTACTTTTTCGTTATTTCGTAATCCCCAGGGTATGATACCTTATAGCTTCATAGTTACAAGTCATTTTCTCATTACTTTGGGTCTCTCATTTCCGATTTTTATTGGCATTACTATTGTGGGATTTCAAAGAAATGGGCTTCATTTTTTAAGCTTCTCATTACCCGCAGGAGTCCCACTGCCGTTAGCACCTTTTTTAGTACTCCTTGAGCTAATCCCTCATTGTTTTCGCGCATTAAGCTCAGGAATACGTTTATTTGCTAATATGATGGCCGGTCATAGTTCAGTAAAGATTTTAAGTGGGTCCGCTTGGACTATGCTATGTATGAATGATATTTTATATTTCATAGAAGATCCTGGTCCTTTATTTATAGTTCTTGCATTAACCGGTCCGGAATTAGGTGTAGCTATATCACAAGCTCATGTTTCTATGATCTCAATCTGTATTTACTTGAATGATGCTACAAATCTCCATCAAAGTGGAACAAAATTTATAATTGAACAAAAGCGAGGGTGGTCTACGATCAGGTGAGCTTACCGAGTTTACGAGGTGAAGGAGCGAGCGGAGGGAACCACTTTCCCCCTTTCGAAAAAAAAAAAATCTTCCTAAATGGTCAAAGTCTATCTTGTCTTTACCACGAGCTACCAAAGCACCCTTGGCTAACAAACATTGTCGTTTTGCCCAGCAAGATACGGCCAAAAGCCGTATCGCGCTAGGCGCTCACGTTTTTTGGCTTCTTCAATTGTGTTTCTCCCTCATAGAGGAAATAAGTAAGGTGGTATACCACAATTATCCGCTTATTGGAACTCCTTCTAATGACCTATGCATTCTGTTATCATTTCCAGTTGGACGATCCGTTAATCCGGAAGAAACTCACTGTTTCCATTTTGATTTTAGGGCAGTCGCTCTGCCTTGGAGCAGATGAAGCCTTCCTTCTTTCTTATCGGTCCGCTTTGGCTCCTGATCTTGAGCTCGCTGTTCTTGGCCTTAGGCTTGGCTTCTTCTTAGAGTCCTTGCCTTTTCGAGACTGACGGCCCTTGCCCTTGGCCTGGTCTCGACTCCCCCTGGCTAAGTACTTTCAATCTAGCAGGCTAGCTGCCTGTGCCGCCCCCCCCTCTCTAGTAAGTAAAGGGACATTTTGGCGCAGGTTGGAGCCCCTTCATGAAATCGAAGAGCCGGTCCTCTTCCGTCATATCCAAAATGTCCAGGGAGAACTACGAAAGATGGCCTTCACATACTCGCGTATGGGGCCTGTTTGCTTCAGGCTCATCAACATGGCGGACCACAACCGGGCAGGAACCCTCAATTCTGCCTGAAACTCGTCCCCCAAATTGATCTAATTGCACTTCACGCTCCGCGTTCTTTACGTCTTTTGGTCCGCCACCAGAACTTGGCTGAACCATCAAGATACATGGCAGCCGTATTCACCGACGCCTCCTCGGACGTTGTCCGACAAGCCGCTCCATATCCCAAAAGTTGTTCTCTAACGCCTTAGCATCTCGGGTGCCAACGAATGCCTTTGGTTTCGCTTGATTCGAACCATCTCCGTCGAGCCACTGCTTACGGCCTTCTTTAGTATGGTGACCTCGTCCGTCAGGCCACCCATTTGGGCTCGAAACACTTCCACGACCCCCTGTCCTTGGCCTTCCATCATGGTCCGCCTGACCAGCCTATCTTTCTCCAGAGAAGCCGCTCGAAATCTGTCCCTTCAGTTGTGTAACAAGGCGATCCACACGATCACGAGTCCGCTCCCGTCGAGCCTCTTCGACGGCACTAGCCTACGGGTTCTTCCCACTAGCCATGGCTTGGCCTAACCTTTGGCTCTGATACCACTTGTCACGGCGCTAAGTCCTTCAAGCCCACAAACCGCGGCACCCCCGCTAACGGTCCGCTGTAGCAGAGTAAGCCTCTCACTTAGATGGCTTCAACCTGTGGCCCTGGCTAGCCTCTCGAAACCAACACGGGTGCACCAACGATAAGCCAAAGCACAAGCACACACAAGAAGACCAAGCCTCTGAAAGAATGCGCTTAGACCAATATTGAAGCAGAGAATGCAAGTTAAAAGGCTACAGACTCAGAGCAGTCTAAAAGCTCAAAAGTATGCACAAGCTTCCCGGATGGTTGACACCTGAGGTTTTTTTTTCTTTTATTAGACAAAAATGTTTATTACAAGTCCCCCCACAGAGTGGAGCCTTCGGAACTTGACTCCACAGGGGATAAAGGATTGAAAGTAACGGATAGAAGGTTTGCACCCGCACCGGCACGCCTTGAATCACTCACAGTCTATACTATGTCGCGAGTTTAGCTAATATACGGTTTTTGCTCCTAAAGTTGCTCGTAGATCAGCCTTGCCTGATCTCTTTCTCCTTCCTGGATACCTAGATAACCTAAATAAAGCTTCTTTCTTCTTAGGGTTCTCTAGGCTTGTATCCAGTATGGAGCCAACGTCGAAGTATAAGTCATGGCAGCCTCCGACTGTTCCTGTTCCCTGTTGTTTGTAGCAGGGACGCGGCGGACCTCTCACTATAGCCTATCTCTTTGGATTAGGTCCGTGTCCACCGCGCCAGGTAACCTAACACGGAATCAGGCCAGCTATTTTGACCTGAACTTGGTTAGTGTCATCGGCGCGGGAGCGCATCTATCTGACTCACTCGTGTGTTCAGCATAATGACATCGCCCGCACAATCATAGCCGGCAGTTTCTGACCCCATCCAGTCTGAATGAAAGGTAAGGCACAGAGCTTCTCCAAGCCAGACTAGTTGAGAAATTAGTATCCGGCCTAGAGGTGACAACAAAGAATAGGTCACACGCCTACTGTGCTTTCTATGATCATCTACGCAATAACTCGATCTGTCTTTCAAGAGATAATCCGGAAGGACTTCCATTTCATTAAGGACACGCAGGCGAAGGGACTGCTTGGAGGAGCAGGCCCGAGCGAGTAGGAGCAGGGTGGTCGTAGATCAGGGAGTGGGCCCGATCGAACTGCTCTTAAAGGGGGGTCCCACAGTTTGATCACAAAGAGTAAATTGAGAATGTTTCCCGCACGACCTAAGCATGCGTGTGCTAATGAGGCGGTAAAATAAGAGAATGTGTTCTGCTTTCCTTCCTGTCCTTCCCTCTCTCTTCTTGTCCTCTGACAAAACTAGTTTTCAGAGTTGCAGGTTGGAAAACACTGAATATATCTATTACAGAGAAAACAAACCAAGAGAGGTACACAAGAGAAGAATACAAACACTTACCAACCAAGAAGAAGATGCGCGTACTAACGCGTCTTAGTAATGTGAGCGCTAGCTCAGCCGTTGCTTCTTTGGTCGTAGATCAGCTAGCGCTCAGGCGCGTGCTAACTAAGCGGAAGCAAGCCTTCGGCTCGCCTTTCTTCGCTCCGTAGTTTGCTGCTTTCGAGCCTACGTTTGCAGGCTAGCTCGTGCAATCAACGAAAAATTCCTTCGCCAGAAGCAAAGAATCAAGTCCTTCCGCCCCTATTTGAGTAAGGCGCGCGCCAGAACAACCTAATAGAGGGCGCGTTAGCGCAGTAGTTTTCCTGATTGTAAATCAGCCTGATTTACAACCAGCCTGCGGTCGAGCTGATCGTAGAGCACTCTCTCCCGGTGGTCGAGCTGATCGTAGAGCACTCTCTCCCGGTGGTCGAGCTGGCCTCCGACCACCCCTGTAGTTTTCTTCGCTTGGTAAGCTAAGCAAGCCTGGTTCTCCGGGCACTATGGTAGGACGTGGATCGCTCATGACAAGAATGGCCTTCTCCGTAATGTAATGTAATAGAAGAGTCACGGTCCAGTTCCCCTCCCTTCTCGACCAGACGAAGGAGATATGAATTCCATTCAAGCGGGTAAGGGCTTGGCTTGACCGTGTGTTCTCTCCTGGTCGGGTCGGAGGCAAAGACTGGCAAAGTTCATCATTCAGTGCAGTGGTGGGGTGTTCATAGAAAAGAAGGCGTCGCCCAACGAGTGGCAGATTTGGATGGAGTCTCGCTTGGATGCTGGGGGAGATCCATAGATCTGGATAGAGTCTCGCTCATAGAGGAAGAGTACGCGCGCTAGCGCGCTACGGCTTACGCAGTTGATCGGATCAGATATAGCCCTTCGGGCAACCAACCAAACCCGGCACATCAAATTCCGATCAACAACTTGGAGGTATGGCTGAGTGGCTTAAGGCATTGGTTTGCTAAATCGACATACAAGAAGATTGTATCATGGGTTCGAATCCCATTTCCTCCGGCACGGAAGTGGAACGGGCGGGCGAAATTACGTGAGAGAAAGAACCTCTTGGTGGAGTCCCCCGGAGGACAGAATAGCACTACTTAGTGAGACGGAGCGGAGAGCCTCCTTCTTGTTCTTGGTGGCGTCTATAGCGAAGAACACCTGACCGAACGAGGGCCGTCCAGTCCCTGGCCGGCTCCCGGTTCTTGAGCAAGCTCCTCCACTGCTTGGTAAGGTAGGGCGCTATTCGATGAAGAAAACACACACTTTAGGAAAGTGGTTCAGGTAGCTCAGCTGGTTAGAGCAAAGGACTGAAAATCCTTGTGTCAGTGGTTCGAATCCACTTCTAAGCGGGCGAAGGGTGCTCTTCAGGTAGCCGGGAGCGAGCCGGATTTTCAAATTCAAGTGAAAGAGGGGTTGGAGGCAGATTTTATAAAAGCGGTTGATTACTCGGATTGGTTCTCGCGTCCCTGTGCCCAAAAAGGATGGGCGAGTTCGGTTCGAGTGTTCATCGATCGGGTGGTCAGACTCCGGGGGGTGAGACGAGGTGTAGCGCAGTCTGGTCAGCGCATCTGTTTTGGGTACAGAGGGCCATAGGTTCGAATCCTGTCACCTTGATGTGATGCTGAAGCCAGCAAATACTCCTGAACATCAATCTTCATATGTTGAAGATCCTTCGCCCGTTATCTCCTCATCTTCCTATTTATAAGCCACAGCTCACTTCGACGTTTCCAATTTTCCATAGAATGAAACGAAAATGCATTCCTTTTCTATTTTTGGCAATTCTAGTTTTGTTTTTTTATCTGGTTTGTATGAAAATAGGTCTTCTTAATCTATTTTGGGGGATACTCAAAAAGGGGGTCTGCCTGTTGGGGGTTTGCGCGCTACAGGTCTTTTTAAAGAAAAGAGGGGCGCCCCGGACTGTTAGGACTGGTATCTCTTTTTTTTTACGAACAATAATAGGTTGCACCGAGGGCATGCCCCTCTCGGTCAGATGATGTTACCTGGGGGGACGGATCCGGGAGCATCTAGCTCGGCCGCTTTAGACTTTGAATTACGACTCGGTCTTCCCCCTATAATGGGAGGCGTCGCTCCCGGTCCCGACCCAGCAGATCGAGCCCCTATAATGGGAGGCGTCGCTCCCGGCCCCCCGTAACCTCCCATCGGAAGCGGGCTCCACTGATCTGATATTGCCTTCGGGACGCTACCTCACCTATCGCAAGCTCCCCTTGCCTTCGGCAACCTTCGGCAACCTTCGGCAACATTGTCTGACGACAACAACGACCGGATGTGCAGACCAGACCAAGGTAAGCATGTCTCTCCCCCTCCCTTGAGAAACGAAGAAGGCAGCGACCTTCGGATTGCAAGCCTTGCTAGCGATTGCAAATGGCTAGCCCTTACATTGTCTGACGACAACATATGGCTAGCGCTACCTCGCAACCTGAAGGACGCTACCTCACCTAACGGCAACCTCTTCCTCAGAGCTTCGAGAGAAAGACAGGTTGTTAAAGGAGGCCCGGGAGGAACTAAAGACCTGGGAAGAGCGCCTAAAAGCTTTTCAAACCGAAGAAAGATGGAGAAAAGATAGAGAAATCTCTCCAGGGAGTTCAGTTACATCAAGAAAGACTAAGATTGCGTTGGAAGTGCTTCTTTAAAGAAATTACTAATATAATAAGGGGCTCAAAAGAGCAATCCGCGATTGGCTTCAATCTCGACTCTTTCAGAGCCTAAATAACTGCGGCCAGAGAGTCAAATAGGTCGGGAAGAAAGAGTCTGAGGTCGGGTTGGACGACATACATCTTGGTTCCACCACCACTAGAGATTGGACATATATATAATCTTTCTTCGAAATTAAATTGATACATACAGAATCTATTCAAATCTTTTTTATCTATTTCATAGTTATAAGCTCTATTAACGCTCACCTCCACCCCAAGGTGAGGTAGCGCTTGCCATAGTTGCTTGCAAGGTCGAGCTAGCCCAGATATAGTCTTTCAGTCCCTCTCTGATAAACAAGACGACTCATAACGAAAAAGAGATAGATTTATTTACAGACAGATACCGTGTGTACTGATTGACCAGATGTGACCGATGGAAGGAACTCATTCGTGAACTGATTCCGACCGAGACAAGAGATTCGCGGTATGGCTTCAGAAGAGGTATATATATATATATATATATATATACATATACAGATCTCGTTTCACGAATTGCCCGATTGCCGATTAACTGCGCCTACCTATCCCCGCCTACCAATGATGCCTTTCACTTTCAGTTCAGACAGTTCCGAGCGCATCAAAAGACTTATAAAGGTTGCTTGTTTCGGTCCATCCGAAGGCAATAGACTGGTTGGACCGTAGACCGAAGACAGAAAGAGGAGATAGATTGAGAACCGTTTACCGGGCAGGAATGATTAGCTTAAGGACTAATTGAATAGATTCGCTAAACATCAGATCGATATCGCACGGAAGGCCCGATATCGCCCTATTTAGGAGATACTGATTCAAGTTAGAGTACTTCCTCGGAGCGATTGAACTAGCCTTTTGACTAAATAGGGGCATAGGGAGGGAATCCTGAACTACAGGAAAGAAGGAAGGAGAGCGACTTGCCAGCAGAAGGTAGCTTGCGAGAATAATTCGCATGTCGTCACTCAAATTTGATTTACTTTACGTAAGCCTATTAGTGCAGCTCAGCTGGAAGAGATTCTAAGCGAGAGGCAGTTCTGAACCACGAGTTAGTTCCCCTCAAAGCCTTCTTCCGAACTTGCCAACTAGTGCTTATGAAAGCAGGTCGGTCTCTATCAACAAATCAAGCGCTAGAAACAACAGGTCGCTTGCGATCCGAAGGTAGCCGATAGGTTGCCGAAGGATTGCAAGCAACCTCGCCATTTGCGATAGGTGAGGTAGCGCTAGCCAAGGTTGCCGAAGACAAGGTAGGCAATAGATAGACACAGAAAGAGAAGATCTATCTTTCAAAGAAGAGAAGAGAAAGCCGCTCAAATGCTAAATTTGAGAGCAGAAGCCACTCGCTTAACTAAAGGCAAGGTGAGGTAGCGCTTGCCATACCACTAAATTCTTTGTGAAATTGAGGAGAGCAGCCAGCCCCTTTATTATATTAGCGGGTAGGTTAAACTTTTTCCTGAAGCAGAGATGAGATTAGAGATGAAAAAGACGCTAGCATTAGCAGAAGATCATCGATCATACTTTCTTGCCTTAGCCACTATTGAGGAAGATAAACTCATAGCAATGACAGACGATCCTGAGGCAGAAAAAGTACCTGTTGTTAACAAAACGGAGTCTCAAAAGCCCATTTATCGCACTGGTCTCAAAAAATTCTCGTATTTTCAGGCGGTTACACTTTGACACTTTCCCGAAAAGAGCTCGAAGCAATAAAATAAGATGAAAGATGGGATGCTAGCCTTAGCGCAGAAGATCAATCATTGAGCCTTAGGCCACTACCGAGCAGGATCATAACACTTGAGAGATGATCCCTACTTGAAAAGGCGGAGACAATACCTCTAGTTGCGACAAATCGAGTTTCAAAAGCCCATTTATCAATCACATTTTCAGGCACACCAGTCAAAGAGCCATCGGACCCATGAAAGTCCCCCCTTTTTTTAGTTTCGTAATATACACGGCCTTTGCCAGGATGTCTTTCATCAAGCAAAAGAGGGGCAGTAAATGGAATGAACTAAGCAAGAGATCAACTAACCAAGAGAATGAACTAACCCCAAGGTTGGATTGAAATCCAAGGCATGGTCCCATTGAAAGCCCAGGGAATAATTTCCAATACAGATCAAAAAGGATTGAAAGTCCAAGGGACCCAATAAAGAAAGATAGGATGGATTGTCAGTAATTGTGGACGAAGCTGCGGGCATACCAGAAATGGATTGTCGGGAATGGTAGATGGAGCAAGGATGCATAGCAGGCTTAAAACACGACACAAGTGGGACGAACGAGCTTTCCTCTACTACTCATTGGAGCTAGCATACGAAATTTTCCGTTGAAGGTTGCTTGCAATACTATCGGGGCGGCCATTGCGAGCGATATTCACTTTCAAGAGTCATGAGCCTACGCCTATACCATTACTCTCGAAGAGCTCATCAAAGAGCTAAGGGATGAGAAAGAAAAGGAGGAGGTGGAATTTCTTTCAACTATAACATTTATTACAACATCTTACAACACTTAACTTAATATTACAGAAAATGACAGAGAATTCGGTAAGGGGATAGAAGCACATCCCGCACCCGATATGTCAAAGCGCCCCGCAACTCGCGCATACTGCAAAGGGCCAATTCACGCATCTTCCGCAGAGTACCAGAAAAGCCCTATGAGCTAACTTTCCATTTGACGGCAAAGAGCAATCGGACCTGTGAAAGTCACATCTTTGACTAATATACACGGGCTTCTGAGAGGACGTCCTGCAGTTTAAGCAGCAGCCAAGGCGCCAACAAGACCCGAAAAAGCGGAGACAAGACCCGTCTCTTTCAGAGCCTCATCAAAAGCCCAATTTAACGCATTTGGAGGGAAAAAAAGGAGCCATCAGAATCAGACCCGTAAAGGTCTCGTTTTTGACAATAAACATGGGCTTCCGACATGGCTTCGAGAGGATTCTTTAATCAACCAAAACTTGCAACAGAGTCCAACATTTCCCAATGGCGGAAGAAGGATGCAAGCTGGAAGGACTTGGACAAGATATTCTTCACTTGGACAGGAGATGCAGCGCTTAGCGTCGGAAAGATCCCTCTACATGGGTGTGCTATAAAAGACGGAGAAGAACAGAACTAAACGGATCAATTCCTTTGACCGGTCGTTTCGAGCTTCCAGTTCTTCTGGATTGCTAACGTGGTTCGATGACGCCGATGGAAGGAACCACTGGAGATTCATCCAACTTCAATCCCCTAAAGGCAAGTGCGTAGGCTATAGAATCCAAAATAGAATCGAATCACAAATAGAGCTCCTTCGGCTCTAAACAGCTACTGTGCTTATTTGTTTGATCAGCTACTCGGCCAGCTACTGACCTAATTGGGAGCTTTTCAGTCAAGGTCGTCGGATGGACATTCCATTGGGGAGAAAGCAGGAGTGATCCATATATGAATAGTACCAGTGGCGTGACGGATGAAGACGGGGAGTGACCGGGTTATAAGTCGGGCAGCAGTGTTCTCACTTCCAGGAAGACCTACATCTGGGAGGGGAGCGGCAGAAAGAGGTGCTTGTTCCCTTCTCTACAGTGCAGGTTCTAAGACTAGGCGAAGATCGGAGACTAAACACGAATCATCAATTCCTTTGACCATTCGTTTTGAGCCTCCAATTCTTTTCTAAAAAAAACCACTTCTCATTCAGGAGCAGGAAGGGAAAGATGAATTAAGTGGTTATCGAGATCTTTACAAAAAAGAAAAGCATTACAATAAATTCAAAGCCATGAACAAAGGGGATTGACTGAGAAGTAGAGCTAAGCGATCTATTGAATGAAGGTGAGGTAGCGCTAGCCATTTGCAATAGACTGATTGATTGCCCCAGCTCCAAAGGCAAGGTGAGGTAGCGCTTGCCATAGATCAGTCTTGAATAAAAAAAAGAAGAGCTATCGTGGACAAATGGACCACTTACCAGAAGAAAAAGAAAAAGAGCCTGCCTTGCTCTACTAGTCAAGTAGAAATTCAAGTAGATGGTCCTAGGGACCTTAAAAGAAAGCAAATGTGAAAGCATTCGAATTGACAACATGTGAGTGGCCCATAAACTGACTCCCCTTTTGTGGACTCACACTAAACCTCCCGTTTTGGACTCGCGCGTGTAAACCCTCGCTTTGAACTCAGAAAGATGGGCGTAGACTCGAACTAATGTTCATGGACACGTAGGGGAAGCAAAGCAAAGAAGGTATATAGCGCCAAACGAGGCTAAGAAGAAGATAGCATTAAGGAAGAGAGCAACTACGAGCGATGAAAGCGGAAGATTGAATATGAATAAAAAAAAGAAGGGTCTGAAAGAGCTAAATTCAAGATGAGAGCTGCTAGCAAGCAGAAGCGCGGAACTAAGCAAGCAAGTCGAGTATAAGCAATTGATGAATTGATTGAACTTTGCTCTAGCCGAGGTGAGGTAGCGCTAGCCAGGTTGTCGTCAGACAATGTAGGAGGTGGCGCTAGCCAGGCAAGAGGTAGCGCTATTAAAGAAGGGGATCTTACGAACGTTTGATTTACTTTACCATTTTAGAGATTGAGATTCGAGTCTCCAGACCAATGGCTGAAGAGATTCGAAATGGAGGGAGATCAGATCTAAAATTAAAACGGATAATAAGTTGACGGGACATACCAAAAGAAAGATTGACATAGAAAGAACTCAATAAAAAAATGCGTGCGGGGCTTCAATCTCAAATCTATTTCGGCAATACACCACGGCTAAAGACGTACCGAACAGAAAAACGGATTGTAATAGCAGGAATTTTAACAGGTCTCACAATGAATAAGGGCCGGATGAGGGGACTACACGTAACCAAGCAAGGTTGCTTGCAAGGCTGCGGAAGAAGCAAAAGGCCGAGCAGCGACTAGCGCGGAAGAACAAGCAGCGGTTCCTACCGAACAAGCAACGTAGTAAGGCATTACGATGGCAAGCGCTACCTCTGCTATTGCAAATGGCGAGCGACCTTCGGATGGACCGAAACAAGCAACGTTGCGCGTTAGTAAGCTAACGCGCAGCCGTAAGGCATTACGGATGGCAAGCGCTACCTCTGCTATTGCAAATGGCGAGCGACCTTCGGATGGACCGAAACAAGCAACCTTCGGATGGACCGAAACTAGCGCTACCTCCTCGAGTTTTGGGCAATCAAAATAAGGCCATGAAGAGGGTCTTTTCCAGTTTCCAGTTGCAGTTGACAAAGGAGCAGGCAGTGGGGAGTATTGAATCCAAACAATTCGTTACAGGGGATTCGCTCAAAGCAAAGAAGCTAACCGGTTTGCCTAGCTAGGCCTGACAAGGAGGTTGCGTTAGCAAGGTTGCTCGCCATTTGCGATTCAGACAATGTGAGGTGGCGTCCTTGCGATTCAGACAATATTGACTTTACAGAGGACGATGGTGGACGGAGGGTCTAGAGAGACCTTACAGAGGAGACATGGTAGGCGATTGGTAAGCCGATGTTCGACTATAGTTTCTAGTTCTAGACACCGAGAATGGCAGACCAGCGACCGGTGAAGCCGCTGGAGAAGTGTTTGAGGCGAAGGTATCCATTGATGCACCTTTAGTTTAGCATCCACTTTTGTGCTCGACGGCTCAGCGCGAAGGTGCTTACAAGACGCTACTGGGAAAACATTAGCTACAGGCGGCCAGAGTTGGGAAGGATTGGGCGGCAAGCACACAGTCGATGAAGTAGATCCGGCCCAGGGTTACCCTGCACTTGCAAGACGGACCTGCTTTGCGATGTATGCCGCGGTGAATATGTACCCTGTACTGGTGTATCTCATTTAGAAGCCTATAGGGATAGTCCAATGATCTCTTTGGAAAGCCCCTCTACTCGGTATAAAGCCGTATAGCGCACTGACTAACTACACTACTTGAGTATAGCACGTAGACTGACTACACTAGTAGTTACCCATTATTCACCCAGACCAGAAGGAACAGGGGAACGATCAATTTCTATCAGATTGAGAGCATACCACGTCTGTGCCGAATCCTGTGTTTTAAGAGCTACCTAAAGGTTCCTGGGCTTTTCCGAAGCCCTTTGATTGAAAACCAAACCTTGATCTAGTCCATTCATTACCATTAGTAGCGGGAGAACGAATCCCGATGCGGAACCCAATCATCCAGTCACAACGGAGATTCTCCTTTTTTTCCTTTGACCCAACCTCGCATCGCATAGATCACGCCGACCTACCCACCCCGTGTGTGTGGGTGCCCAGTTCATCTCCCCTTTTGGAAACTTCCCCGCTAAAGAACTTCTTTGTTCCTGCCAAATCACTTCTTTTTTACGGCTCCAAGCTTCCCGACGGGCCTTGATCTCAGTTCAATCCGGATCGTCGATCCATGCTGTGAAATGGTGCGCAATGATCAAAAGGTCCGTGCTGAAAATCTAATCCGGATTGACTACTCGTCGGGCCCCTTCCTCCTTTCTGATCGTAGGCGGACTAATGGTGAGGAAGTGGTGGATAAGGTGAGGTAGCGCTTGCCATAGCCAACGGGGACCGGCTCAATGAGCACCTTTGGGCGCGCAACCAGGGAACAACTATCAATTAGTTTGAAAAGTTCTTCTATTTAGTAATGGAAGTCATCCGTTGTCACTTTCTAAGGGTATGGTAGAGGCGCTTGAGAAGGTGGACAATCCTTCAGTGAAGACCTTAACGAGAGGCTGAATTCAAACACACCCAAGATCCACAAGAATCGTACGAACATCTATGGAGCGTAGCAAGGAGCCTTGGCTTCAGCTCTCGTCACCTCACTCAATCCTACAGCGGAAACTCGAGTCGAGGCGCTGCAAGCGAGCGAAGCGAAGAAGCACTTCTTGTAACCAAAACACAAACCCCATGGATCAGCAAAGGCTTGTTCTGGACCACACCGCATCATTGATACTGCCAGCTTATTTTGGGATGACTACCACCCCCCTGAGTAAGGAATGAATATCGGACCCTACTGACGTTCAACCGACGGCCGGGCCTAGTGGTGCTTGCGGCTTTTCCTATTTCGGCTTGGATTGAAAATACTGGACAGGAAAGGAAAACTGTCCAGCCTTTCAAGCCCTACTAAGTAAAGGGAGATGTGTTGTTGGCTGCTTCAACCCCACTTCTGCTCAACATCGATCCTCTCACATACTTCCTCAAGCGTCGGAACACTCAATGCCCAAGCAGTTACACGTTGTTGATTTCATACTCCTCCGGTAGAGCCAACAACCATTCAGTGAATTGTCTTGTGTCACTGCGTTTCAAGACGTTCACTGAATCCTTCACGATGTTTTGGTTATCGAACTCTCAGTGCAATAGCTTCGGAGCACGGTCTTCTGTTAGGTCCTCTACGGACAAGAAAGCCTCTTGGCTATACTCTACCATCCGCCGGGAAGTCCCATTTCCATGCTGGTTCTGGTAATGGATGCAACAGTCCTGCGGGTCTTTGTCGCTCAGCCTTTACTTGCTGACAATTTAGGCATTGAGACACGAACTTAGCTACATCTGCTTTCATTCCCCTCCACCAATATAATTTCTTCAGATCATGATACATTTTTGTACTTCCAGGATGTATCGAATAGATGGTGGTATGGGCTTCTTTCATCAGTCGGTGTCTAATGTCCATACTCACTGTTTCAGGTACACATATTCTTCCTTTGTATTTCAGTACTTTCTCGTCATCCAAGGTGAACTCAGGGTTAGTCCTACCTTTCTCAATATCTTCTTGTACTGTTCTCAGATAAGGATCTGCTTTGATAGCTGTCTTCACTTCATCCACTATATCCGGTATAATCTTCAATGCCACGAACATATTTGAAAACCGATGAATAAACCCTTGGTTAGCTGATTCATCCGTTGTATCTATCACATACTGCTCGTTGCCGTGATTGAATACTATTCCGTTGGTACACATTGCTGCAGTCGTGCTAACTTATCCTTGAGATTTAATCACTGTTTTTCTGCTTAATGCATCCGCGACTACGTTCGCTTTTCCCGGATGATACTGGATATCACAATCATAGTCTTTCAATAGTTCCCACCATCTTCTTTGTCTCATATTCAACTCCTTCTGATTAAATAAATAAGTAAGACTTTTATGGTCCGACTTAATCTGAAACTTCTCCCCGTATAGGTAATGTCTCCATATTTTGACAGCATGTACTAATGCCGCTAACTCCAAATCATGAGTGGGATAATTTTTCTCATGTACCTTTAGCTATCTTGAAGCATAAGCAATCACTTGCTCTCCTTGCATAAGCACACATCCTACTCCCAATCCCAATGCCTCAGTGTATAAAGTAAATGTCTGTCCTGGAACGAGAATGGTCAAAATCGGGGCAGATATCATTCTAGCCTTCAATGTCTGGAAGCTCTTCTCACATTTATCCGTCCACACAAACTTTTCACCTTTCTTGGTCAAACTGGTGAGAGGTACGGCAATCCGAGAATAGTCTTCTACGAATCTCCGGTAATAACCAGCTAGACCCGGAAAACTTCTAATTTCCGAAACGCTCTTTCGTGCTTCACACTTTACAATAGCCTCGATTTTCTTTGGGGTCCACTTTGATTCCTTCGGCGGATACTACATGGCCTAGGAATGCGACTTCACTTAGCCAAAACTCGCACTTTAAAAATTTGGCATATCGCTTCTCTTTCCTTAACCGCTGTAGGGCTGCGTTTAGGTTCTTGATATGGGTTTCCTTGTCCTTGGAGTATACCAATATGTCATCAATAAATACTATAACCGACGTATCTAGCATATCATGGAAAACTCGATTCATAAGTTCCATGAACGTTGCCGGGGCATTAGTTAATCCGAAAGATATCACCAAAAATTCATAATGTCCATATCTGGTCCTAAATGCTGTCTTCGGAATGTCCCCTTCCTTAATCTTCAGCTGGTGGTAGCCTGATCGAAGATCGATTTTTGAAAATACTCTTGCTCCTTGTAACTGATCGAACAAGTCATCGATCCGAGGTAGTGGGTATCGATTCTTGATTGTCAGTTTGTTCAACTCCCGATAGTCGATACATAATCGAACGCTACCATCCTTCTTCTTTACGAAGAACACCGGTGCCCCCCATGGAGATATACTGGGTCGAATATAACCCTTGTCCAGCAGTTCTTATAATTGCACTTTTAATTCCTTCAGTTCAGTAGGACCCATTCTATAAGGTGCCTTTGATACTGGTGCGGCTCCAGTATCGGGTCTATTACAAACTCGTGGGACGGTCGGGTGGTAATCCGGGTAGTTCCTCCGGAAATACGTCAGGATAATCCCGCACGACGTCAATGTCTTCCATTCGTGGTGCTTCCTTGGTTAGGTCGACCACTGATACTAGGTACCCGACTACTCCCTTCTCAAGGCACTTCTTAGCCTTTACTGCTGAAAGTATGAGCTTGCGTCTCCGGGGAAGTTTGGTTCCCGAGAAACTGAATTCTGCCCCTTCTTTGTCTTTGAATGTTAGCTTTTTCTCGGCGCATAACAGATTTGCAGAATGCCGAGCTAACCAATCCATTCCTAAGATGACATCGAAGTCTGCCATCTCAAGTCGTATCAATGTTGGATCTAAAATCTGTTCCCCAATGAGAACTGGACATGGTCCATAACCTTTTTCTAATTCCACTTCTAACCACATCGGTGACCGTACAAGTAATTTGTAGATTAATGTTTTGATGGGTAATTTTGTCTTCTTTCCAAATGACACAGATATAAATGAATGAGTAGCTCTAGAATCGAAGAGTACTCTGGCGGGTACGCCATTTATAGGTACAATACCTGTGATTCATCTTTACTTAGTCTACATGCTCATTCAATGTATTTATAACTTTAAGAGTTTCAGTCATACATGTGACCACATCGGGTGATGCGGCCGCATCCTCGGACGTAACAGCATATACACGTCCCTGATGGAATTGTTTCTTGGGCTTAGGGCACTCCCTTGCCATATGTCCCAGTTAGTTGCAGTTAAAACACTTCGGGACTTCAGAATTTGGCTTTGGCTAAGGTTGAGCTGCTGGAGTAGTCTTGGTTGCAACAGTAAAATTCTGAAGACGGAAGGGCTTATACGTCCTGTTATTGCCTCCGTTGTAGGAGTTTCCGGCTGGCCTTTTGATGCCCTTGTTCTGAGTAAAATAACTTTCCTTCTGGCTCGATTCTATAACTCGAGCAATCTGGACAGCTTCATTATAAATTTTCTTCTCTAAGCCCGGAACATTTTCTCTGATGCTTCCTCTTAGTCCCGTGACAAACCTACGGGTTTTGGTTTCTTCTTCTTGCATACTCAGTGGTGCGAAGAAAAATAGCTCTTCATAACGCTGTTGGTACGCATCCACTGACATCTGTCCCTGATAAAGACTCAGGAACTCCTTCTCCATCGAATCTCTGAAGCTTCGTGGAAAATATTTCTCGAAGAATGCTTCTTTATATATAGCCCATGTCAGTAGGGCGTGCTTGGTCAGTAAGTATGTCTTCGTGGATTTCCACCAATGATGTGCGTCGCCCTTGAGCATGAAGGTGGCACATAGCACTTTCTCTTCCTCTGTAATAGTCATCATGAGGAAGTTTCTCTCCATCTCGTCTATCCAGTGGGCTGGCCATAATGGATCAGACGGCTTGCCGTTGAATTCTTTGGGTTTCATCTTCAAAAATCTCTCCACTAGTCGGGAGTGCTCCAGCTGATTCTGGGGGTTTGCCCCGAACATATAGGGTAGATATTGGTGATTCCCTTGAGCTGCTTCTGGAGCCTGCACTAGAATCTGTGCAGTCAGTTGCTGAGGTGTTTGAGGAGCTGGGTGGTTACCCACCGGTGCTGCACTGGCTTGTCCTGTGTGCATGGGTGCAGCCTGAGTGGCTTAAAACATTATTCCCATGGCAACCTGCATCTGAGCCTGCGCGTGTTGCATTTGCTGCAGCTGCTGTGCCAGATTCATCACCACTGTTGCTAGCTCTGGTGGTGGAGGTGGCAAGTTTGTAGGATTTACCGGTTCTGGATTTCCCGGTACATGGTTATTCTCTTGACTAGTCTCCTCCACGGGTGGTGGTGGTGGGACTGTGTTTCGGGTCTGTCGGGTCACTCTACGTCCAGACATATTTCCTTCTGAGATGGGTGGTGCCTGAAAATCATCAAAATCAGTGAGAAATCATTTATACTTCATGTAGGCATGCTAATCGATATAAAATTCAAAATCCTCAATTCATTCTGTGAAAAATACTGTCTTTTCTATGTAGGGTCGATGGTGAGGGTCGATGGTATGTCCGACCCTTGGTATCCGACCCTGGGAATGACCTGTTCTTCCCAAGAGCTGAGGGTCGATGCGAGGGTCGATGGGTATCCGACCCTCAGTCCGACCCTCGATTTTCTGTCAAATTCCTGAGAGCTGAGGGTCGATGGGAGGGTTGATCCGAGGGTCAATGGTGTCAGTCGAATTGTCCGACCCTCGGACCAAAAATCTGATTTTTAAGATCCGATTCTGGGTCATTTCTCACTATTCCTCCTCCGTTTCGACTCGTCTCTACTCTCTGAGTTGCTATAGTGCCACTCTACTGCTTTTGGTCGGTTTAACTCCTGGTTTCAACGTCCACGTCATCCCTACAGGTATGTCTTCCCGTTTTTACCTGTTTTTAGGTTTTCTTTTCTAGGTTTCTGCCCGTTTAACTCATATTTTTCAAATTAAACTTTTTCCAACCGTAAAAATTTGATTTTTATTGGGGGCTTTTGTTATTGGTGTCTCGAGGAACGAAAGCCCTCAAAAAAAATTTTAGTTTCATCGGTTGGTTATCGAGAAACTTGAAATTTTCTCTTTTTGCCCTAATTTGTCGACATTTTTTATTTTTCTTGAATTTCTTCAAATTGGACATCGTCAGTTAAAATTTCCTACTGCATGTGGATTGTAGGATATGTTTTAGCCTACGTAAGTTCTCATACCCACTTGTATGGTGAGAATTTGAGGTTTTCTGGCCAACTTACGTCATTATTAAATAAATTTTGGATTTTTATCCTACTAACTCCTTGTTTCTTTTCTCTTTCTTATTTTGCAGATACTATGGCCCATACCAAAATACCTAGGGTGTGTGATCCGCTTCGCTTCCGTTCGAATGAAGCCGAGGCACAATATGCTGACTATGCCCGTAAGAAGGTTGAAGGGGGTCGCATGGTGAACTTGGCTGAGCTAGCCTTGTTCAATGTAGAGGGAGCTTTTGGTGATATGGGGTGGCTCCCTGTCATCACATACGATGCGTGCACCTGTCCAGACTTGATACGCCAGTTCTATTGTAATCTCCAGGTGGTGGGGAATTACAATGATGTTGAGCACGGTCAAGAGTTGCGCATCACCAGTTACGTCAAGGGGGTACACATTTCCTTTGATTATCGACAGCTGGCCGATCTGTTAGGCATTCCCTATGATGGCCCTATGGTGTACTGTGCGCCGGGAGAGCCACAGTTTGTTGAGATGGAGATGAGAGCAGAGATCGACAACCAGTTGCTCCGTCCTGCTAGATGGCAGATGAGAGCTTGCTACTTGCGTCCAGCTCCACAGGTCTTCTGCAAGATTATTCAGCACAATCTGATCCCGCAGAGTGGGCACTATGAGAGGGTGTCTCAGCTGACCCAGTTTTTGATCTACAGCATCTGCACTCGCCAGTCGGTCTGCCTTCCTTACATCATCATGCGGACGATGATTAGTGCCACATTGTCCGGTCATAGGGGTAATCTACCCTATGAACGCATGATTACGGTGTTACTGACCCGTCTGGGGGTGGATCTGGTAGATGAGAAGATCCAAGAGAAGACCTTCTCGTCGCCTCTAGATTGGGAGGCTATCTGCAAGATGGGGCTGCGAGATGCTGAGGTTAGTGATGAGGAGAGGAACACGATGGTGCGCCCTCACACTCGGGTCGAGATGGCTGATGCTGAGGCTGCTGCTGCTGCTGCTAGAGCTCATGGGGATCCGGTCGACGATGACGATCGTATATATATGGACGTCGACTCGATACCACCACCATCACCCACACATGCGGCAAGAGTTGGTACATCTTCTGCGGTGGCTCCTGCACCTGAGGCTGGTCCTTCCCATTTGGCTGATCCTTTACTTCCACCTTCAGCCATGATGGAGATGCTGCAGGAGATCAGGGATGCTCAGTGCAGATCTGATCTGAGGATGGATGAGCTGTTGGCTACTCAGCATGCATCAGGCGTACGGATGGGGGAGCTCTTAGAGGTGCAGCGTGCGACTGATCAGAGGATAGCCGGTCTCACAGCTAGTCTCCAGACGACCCAGACCCAGGTGGCCTGGTTGACTAGGGTCTATGCTGAGGACTATGACAGAGATCATGAGGCCCTGCCTCCTCCTTCGCCTCCAGCTTCTTGATTTGTACTTTATTTTTCTTGTACTACAGAGTAACTGTCCGGGTTGTGGACTGTACTCTGCTTTCGTTATATATATGTTTTGTATCGCTCTCATTGTTATGTAAACTTGTTTCTCTTTTTAATAGATGCATTATTCTCTTTTAGATTTTGTCCCAAACATCACTGGTGCTTACAATATGTTAATATTACTGTTTTTATTTTTATCCTATCCCAGTTCACAATTGTGTTGAATGTAGTTCGGCGGACAAGGTCTGAGATGCTCTGATACCAAGTTGTCACACCCCAATTTTGGTCTAACCAGAATGGTGTGATGAACCGCTAAATAACCAACGGCTCAACCAGGATCTCAAATAGGCTATCCCTGCGTTATCCAAACTTACGCACATCCACAATCATAATCATAGTAAATACACAATAGCGGAAGTCTTATAATAACATGAACTGAGAAAGTAAATGATATTAAAATTTAAATAACGATTTAATCTGTATCAACCGAGACATAAATAAATATCAATACAAATCTTTAATAAATCCAAGTAAAGAAAACTATAAAATATCTAATCAAATACACACGAGTTGCACTCGCAAGAGGAGTCATGTGTATCCACTTCAGCTTCAACTTCCATCGCTGCCACGTTCTCGTACGCAGACGCATTCATATAGTCTTCAACGGTATAACCTGCATCATCAACTAAAAATATTCGACGTCGAGGGGTGAGTACACAACACGGCTCAGTGAGTAGCCAAAACAATTCAACAATACATATGCATGCAAAAAGTCAATTTATATCTTTGGTCCGGTTTAAAGTTTGCAGTATGTTATAGAAAGGTTGAGGTTCCCAAAGGTCGCATTTATTGACTCCGCCTCTATACACGAGTGTGTGACGTTACCTGAAGATTACGTTTATCGTCAACTCAGATGCACCCAATCATGAACATTATATAACAAAGATTACGTTTATTGCTATATAGTGCCATACCAACACGTAAGCCCCTATTGGCGAGGGCTACAAACTGGGCTCGCAACTAACCAATCCTAATGCCAAACAGTGTATCCAAGGCCTCACCCCAGCATCCCTCAGAATACCCATAGAGATAGAGCTAAGGCCCCTCGGTAGAGTCAGAGACTACAAGGACCGAGACCACCTCCCCTGATACTCTACGACATAACAGTTCTGCTAAAGTAATGGCGATACGACGATGCCAATGCACAAGACTTGAGTTAGAGATAGAGCTAAAGTGCTGAGACCCGCCAAAGGTTAACGTTTATTGACGTTCTCATCACACCTCCCCTGATACTCGCTCGCATCAAGCACATCAACCACACACATACAAGCACATGCCTATTCCTATCATCATCATCATCATGTTATAAACAATAAAGTAAATATGCATGAACAAGTAATAGAAATATTGGATGGCATGCTGTATGCACATTACAAACATATTCGCATAGAATCAAACATAGCATAGGACTCAAGAAATAGAAAATAGTTTATTATTAACCAATTTAGTTTGGGGTTAAGGTTCCTCACCTTAGCTTACTATAAGATACTTTTCCAAGCTTTAAATTCACCTTTACAATGTTATTATATTGCTAGAAGACCTAACAAAATCGATAGAATTTAATTAGAATTTATTCGGATTTAAAAACCATTCTGTCAACTGAGGGTCGATGCTAGGGTCGATGCTAGGGTCGATGGGTCTATCGACCCTCCCTTCTTTCTGGACCTCCCGAATGCTGAGGGTCGATGGTCGAAACACCTAGGGTCGGATGGTCATCGACCCTGGGTGCGACCCTCGGTTCACTCTGGTCCAATTTCCAATATTCAATCCATTCTTCGTGTTTGGGGTCCTATGGGTTGTTCCCACATTCCATTAAACATTCATTCCATGGTCTGAAACCATGAATCATCCTCCTAGATGGCTTTCATGCGTTCTCCTAGGGTTTTCCATGAAAACCTAACCATGGATGGATGATTTGGGTTTCTCCGAGATCACTCTCTCTCCAATAACTATCCTAAGGTCTGTAGAAACTCATGGAATTAGTATCCATACCTGAGAAGATTAATCTTCCTCTGTAACTCTTCTCCTTTTTGCTAGGTTTTCTTCCTTGCCTCTCTTCTTCCTCTTTTCCTTCTCCTCTCTTTCTCTCAATTCAATTAGGGTTGTGAAAGGAGTGAAAGTGGCTTAGGGACGTCCTTTAAATAGACTAGGAACATCCTAAATAAGTCCCATTAAGATTTGGAAAGAATCCCAATCGAAAAATATAGAAATTTCCTAATTTCTATATTCGGCAGGAACCGAGGGTCGATGGGAGGGTCGATGATCCCGTCGACCCTAGGGTCTTAAGCTATCCGACCCTCCCTCCAAAACCGAGGGTCTGACTTTCTGTTTTGGGAGGTCCGACCCTGCTTAGCTGGGTATTCGACCCTTCCCTTATTTTAAGTGTTTTTGGGTCGATTTGATACCTGGGATCTCGATCTCCTTCACGCCCTTGGTCCATTTGACTCGACCATGATGGGTAAACCTGGTTCAAGGTGGTAAGACCGGGTTAGATTGACACGGGTCTTACAATTATGGTCTAAGCCATTATCTTAGTATGCACATTAAACCGTTCTAAACATGGCTTCAATGGTTTAGTAATTACCTGTTAGGGTTTCATTCATGTTGTTGATATCTTCGTCCTTTGCATCACCCTCACTCTGAGGTAAAGGTTGTACAATCGTCTAACGATGGTTAACTCCGGCTTGGTACCTAGCTCTCGCCTCAAGTGTTTGATGAGCTTTCTTCACAAACTTCCTAACTGTGATTTCTGAGCGTTTAATCTTAGGCACATAGTCTCGGGAATAGGTGAGCTAGAAATTAGAAAATGAGCCTCAATGGGTTCTTCTTGAACTTTTAACATTGGTGTCTTCACTTCATAGTTTTCTTCTGGTAAAGTCTCTGAAAATAGCACTTCCAGCGCTACTGGCAGTTGTGAACATTCAACTCGGCTATGTCCAATACGGCGACAGCTAGAACATTTAGGCATACCCTTGGGAAAGGATCTGATCACTTCAATAGAGGTTCTGGGTTTAACTCCTTCCACTGGATGGTGAGTCTGATAGGGTCTTTGGGTGTCTCTCTCATATGGACTTACCTTAATTTCTTTTCCATATGAGAGTTATCCCAAACTCTATTTGAAGGATATAGTTGTGTGATCGAACATCCAAACATCTCTCGAAGATTTGCTTCTGTGGATGATGGCTGTTTTAGATTATTAGATCCTTGCCAAGCACAATGGTTTCGTTGGACTCCAAATCCTTCATAACGATTGTTGAATTCTTCTAGAAACAAATCTCTCAAGGTGGAGAAAAGTTCTCCCTTCAGGGTATTTTCCTGAGGTGCGAAGTAAGCCAAAAACACTCTTCGAAACATATCCCATGTAATTACTACATGTTGTTGTAATAACCAGGATTCTGTATCCTGCCACCAATGATATGGTGATCATTCCAGCTGCTAAGTGGCACATAAAACCTTTTGGGCATTAGTGCAGCCCAAATTTTCAAACGTCTTATCCATACGCCAGAGCCACTCTTGAGACTGAGCTATGTCATCGAACATCCCAAGGAACTTTGGGGGTTTAAGTCTTAGGAATTCTTCTATTGGCCTATCTTGCTCTGACTTGGCAGTGCCATTTCTTGAAGAAGGAACTCTGGTATTTCGGTTACTAGTATTACCGGGTGCTGGCCAGGCATATTGGGCCAAAAATGCTTCTCGGAACATTTCCCAAGAAATTTCTTAGTGTTTTATCTTCAACTCAGGCTCGGCATCTAGCCACCATTGGTATGGTGCACACTTCAACTGATACATTGCACATTGAATCTTTTGGGTGTCTGAATAGTCTAATAGCCCTAAAATTGTTTCCATGCTCTAGATCTAGTATATAGGTTGATTTGGATCTTTGGACAATCCAAAAATTCAACTGGTCTCAACTTCAGGAATCGGTGCCAGGTTCATTGGACAAACTCTTCTCCTCAACAATTATGCTCTAACGGAATGGTAGGTGGTTGATTACCGTTATGACTTGATCCGTTACTTGATCCGCTTTCTGTTGGGACATTCCAGTTCGTGATATGTCATGAACCAAAATGATTATGTGATGCCATTTGAGAAAAGTTAGTGGTTCCTGAAATGACACGTTAACACGGTTAGAGGTTTGTCTCTAAGTAATAGGGGAACTATCTTGCATGAACTAATACTACGCTACGCATGCAATCAACCCTACAATTTGACCATGCTTATTTCAAAATTTTATATTTTGATTGCAATGTTTGGTCCCAATCTTCGTGACCAAATACCAAAGTACAGTGTTCTGTGACTATCCGATCATTACGCTAGATGTTACTCTTGCGACCGACGGTCCATCCAGGCACTTCCCGAGAGGTGCCACTGTTGGCCGGATGGAATGACGGACGATACTCCAGGACGAGATTCCATCATATTTCGTGACCGGCAGAGGCAAAATCCGACTTTATAAATTGAAAAACATGGGTTATTTCACTATCTTGTTTTCTAATTTGTCTAGAGCCTTAAAATCGCCTCTGGGAAAGTTCCTTTTCGCCTCCGGTGCTTCTCCAAGTCTTCAAACCTTCATCAAACATCAATCACCCTTTGGCTACTCAACTCAAGGTATGATTTCTACTTTGTCTACCAAAAATCATCTTTCTAGGGTTTGGGAGAATGCTCTCAAAATCCTAGTTTCTCTTTTTCTTTGATTTTTCTTGCTTATTCTTGTTACTATGTTCCCCATTGTTCCAAGTAATGTAGAATGATTGGTGTATTACTCTTTTCACATTGTTATTGTTCTTTTCCCATTCTTCATGTTCGTTATTACCTACACACCCTATTTCCAAGATTTTCATTTTCAAAAGATATATTTTTATTTTTCTAAAGGTTTTCTCCTATGGCTGAACTATGCGTAACTTTTGTAATGCCTCAATACTTTTTTACTCTTTATTGACAATGTGGATTTCCTAACATGCTTCTAATGTTTTCTTTACTAAAATACTATGTTATTTGTATTCATTACTTTTTTGTATTGTTAACAGTGTCTCTCCCAAGGGGCTTGACCTTGGAATGAACTAATTGGTTATTGGATGTGGAAAGCAATTGTTCTCCCTTGGATTTATTCTTAGTATATTAGTCATTATTCTATTTTAAGTTTCCCCCTTTTTAATTATGCTTTTGTTTTCTCCTACTAATGCTTTGTTTACTCTTATTGCTGGTTTAGCTTACAGTCTTGGTGGTTGAACTTCTAAATTTCCTAATTATTAGTAGTTTTATTCAAATTATCATTATTTTCTTCCAACTTCTTATAGTTGGGTTGTTATGCCTCTAAATATTTCTAATTTCCTTGATCGTTCTTTACTAGTCACAAACTAAATAGCACCACGGAAGACTACCCTTAAGCGACCAAGGAACATTCCCCCTCCTGTACTTGACTCTTTTCGGTTTTATTCCCTAGAGGCACAGGAATCCTATCCTAAGTTTGAAATCAAATCTGTCATCTCGGGCAGGCAAGTAAACTTTACAGAATTGGATAGGTTTGACGTCAAGGCGACGTTTGATGCGATGAGGTGGTCTCCTATGCTTGATATTGGGATAAGCACAAGACCAAATCTGGTGAAGCACTTCTACTGTAATCTAAAGGTCAAGGGCGGTATGGGGGACTTCGAATCGGCTCGAAACCTTCACATCTCTAGCAGAGTGAATGGTATAGACATCAATCTCAATATTGAGCAGTTGGTTGGTCTCCTGGGTATATCCATGATTGGAGGCAAGGAGTTCAGTAGGGACAAGGAGTACCTAATTGAGGCATAATGACAAGAGATCCGGGACAGAATCCTAATACCCAAAAAATATTTCCAAGTTGGTAACTTCTATCCCCTTCCTCGAGTATACTGCAAGATTCTCCAATACAACATCTTGCTTCAAAGTGGCCATTCCTATAAACCCTCTACTTTTAGTCAATTTCTGACCTACTGAATAGTAGAGCAAAAACTAGTATGTTTGCCCAATATACTTATGAGGATTATGATAGCAACGGCAGAGGACACCCGGGCTTTGCACAAGGGACATTTGCCCTATGGTAAGTTGCTGGCCTAGTTATTCATGCATCTCGACATTGAGGTGCATGAAGAGGAGGCCTTCAAGGCTACTATTTTCGCACCCTTCGATTGGCATGCCATAATCAAGATGAAGCTTGACAGTGTGGTGCTAAATGATCTGGTGCTAGAGGCTCGTCAACATCCTAGAGATCACACAGCACAGTAGGCACTAGATGTCACACCCCAATTCTGGACTAACCAGTAGTGTGATGAACTGTCATGAGAACCAATGGTTCAAATCAGGATCTCATATAGGCCGTGCCAATCATGTTAAACCAAAATACATTCCACAGTAATAATCAGAAATAATAATTTAATAGCGAAAGTTTTTATTAATAATGAACTGAGTGTCTACAATGATAAATAAATATTTAACAAGTTATCTCCAAGTAACCAAAACAAAATTAATACATATTACAAGTATCAAAATATGAAAGTTAACCACCAAGCATAAACAAAGTTGAAACACTCGCTTTAACGAGTCATATTCATTCTCCACAGCTTGCTCGTTCGTAGCCGCCACACGTCCATATGTTGGCACCTTCATGTAGTCTTCAACGGTAATACCTGCATCATTAGAAACTAAAAGAAAATGGTACCACGGGATGAGCTCACAACCTAGCTCAGTGAGAAAACAAAACAATGTAACAAACATATGCATGCATTCAATTCATATCTTTGGTCTGATTTTAAGTTTGTAATATGCTATAGAAAGGATTGGCAGCCACCGCACCCCTATACACGAGTGTGTGAATCCACCCAATGGATCAAATACCTTTGCAGCCCCACATGCATCCACCATGAAATAGAGATAGATCTAAAGTATCCGGATCATACACCACCAACACTTCCCCTACCCATACCAACACCTAAGCCCCTGCTGGTAAAGGCCTACAAACTGGGCTCTCAACTAACCAATCCTAATGCCATCCAATGTATCCAAGGCCTCACCCTAGCATCCCTCAATACGTCCATAGAGATAGAACTAAGGCCCCCCAGCAGAATCAAAGACCACACTCTCTGAGACCACCTCCCTTGATGCCCTACGACGTAATAGTTCTGCTAAGGTAATGGCGATACGATGATGTCAATGGGCAAGACTTAAGTAGAGATAAAGCTAGAGTTTGGTGACCAGGGTGAACCACAATGCCATGTCCTCCCCCTGATGCTCCACTCACATCTAGCACACTAACCACACACACAATCACATGCCTATTCCTAGCCTCATCATCATCATGTTATAATAGATAGAAATAAATATGCATGAACATACTATAGCAATAATATTGGATGACATGTGAGATGCACATTACAAACAAGCAAGCATAGAATCAATCATGGTATTGGATACAATAAAATAAAATAGTTTGTTATTATCCAATTAGTTTAGGTCCCTCACCTTTAACGATGTTCGATCTTCTTCAAGCTTTGTAAATCACTTTTAAACCACTTGGAAACCTAAGAAATTTATGGATTCTAAGTTAGGATTCAAGTTCACCAAGCTACAATAGTCAGAAGTCTAATCTAGAGTCAAACAGACTTCCAGAGGCTGTGTGGTAGCAGGTGTGGTTGCACCTATGGTGTCAGTATTTGCGACCACAGGGCATGTGGTCGATACGTGTGGTTGCATATCATGCGACCACACATGTGACCATATCTTCTCTAGGACCTTCCCGAGAGCGCGTGGTCGGTCATGTAATCCTCATGTGGTCAACCATAGCTGCGACCACAAGAAGTTTTTGGTCGGATTTTATCCTCAGTCCAACCCCTTCATGATTCGATTCCTTGGTTTATCATTAGGGTCCTTCCTATGATCGATCTATGGCCTTAAATTCATAATTTTTGTAAAGTTATTGGTCCTAACTTATTCCCCATGGTCTTCCTCTGAGATTTGCTCATGGAGTCTCATGGTTGAGATCCTACTTTGATTCAACATCTCAATTACAATGGGAGATCCTATTCTAGGTGTTCTACTGCTACAAGGAAAGGTTCCATACCTTAAGTTTGTAGAGAACTAGAACCTTCTCTGCAACTCTTCCTCCTAGCCTTCTTCTTCAAATCTCCTTCTCTTTCTTCTTCTTCTCTCTCTCTTTCAATTTGGGTTCTAAAGGAGTGGAAGAGGCTATGGGACGTCCTTAATATAGAGAAAAGCTCTCCATATAGAGTCCCATTCTAGCTAGGAAAGAGATCCCTTGGTTTAGGAAAGTTTCCAAAACTCAGAGTTGATCATATCATCGTATGGTCACAGAATCCGTCAACCACACCTCCCAAATATGCGACTACACGTTGGATTTTCTAGTGGTCTCATTTTTCTTAGGTGTGGTGGACCATACCAGCTCAGGTATGCGACCACACACTCCAAATTGGTCGATTTTGGGTCAATTTACGTACCTAGCCTTGCGGTTTCTTCATGTACTTGGTCCGCTAGATCCGACCATGATAGGAAGAGCTGACCCGACATGGTAAGACCGGGTTAGTAGAATGCGGGTCTCCCCCTCCCTCATAGAAATTTCATTCTCGAAATTTGCACAAGTCTTCCGCGTTGAATAGGTGAGGATATTGCTTCTACATAGCATTCTCTTCTTCCCATGTTATTTCTTCCACATCTTGACTTCTCCAAGTAACCTTAACATAATAGACGTCATGGTTGCAAAGACATTGAACCTTCCAACTAGTGATTTCAAAAGGTACTACTGATAAGTGTATAATTTTACATTTTTATTCTTTTTGCATTATAATTTTTAGGGTGTTTTATACCTTATTGAGCTTAATGGAATTTATTTTATGAGTTTGATAAATTTTAGAATTATTGTTAATTAATTAATAAAAGATGAAAAAATTATAGCACTCTAAATATTAACGTTTTGAATTTCATGTAGGATTCTGACATGGAAAGAGTTCGTTTGGGCTTCCAAATGTGGTTTTAAAATCTGATATGGAAAATTGATCCAAATCTAAACCAGAGAAGGAAGGTTGCTACACATGGAAGGTTCACTATTGGAAGACCTTAATTGATTGTTGGAAATCTTGAGGAGAATATACACAACTATAGAATCTTACAAAATTTGGTAGATTTGCGGGTGACAATTGTTTAATAATGGAATGATTTTCATCTAATCTAGGAATGAGGATTTTGTTTAATTTTTATTTCCATGTAATAAGGTTGTCAAATCTAGGCATACTAATTTTAGTCTTGTATTTTGACTATTTAAACAATGTAAATCCTATACAAAGATCATCCAACAGTGATTGAGAAAGAATGCAGTGGCTGAAGAACAACTCTCTTTCTTTTATTATTGTGTTCTTGAAGAAGTCATGTGTGGCTAACTTTCTTATCTTCGGTTAGACAGAGCTAAAGCCATCATTGTAAACTTGTGAGACTTATTCTTATTTATTGATTTTTAATTGAATATTTGTTTTTCTTCCAATTTATGTATAGAATGATTGATGAATGGGTTGATTAGGAGTACTACTAATTGATTTATTTATCTAATCGATTGTTAGATTAGAATTGGATTGCTATCAATTGATTATTCTATGTCAGTGGCAATGGGGATTGATGTTAATGGATAAGTTAATGTTATATTCCTAGTAGAAATCAGATTAAAGTAATTAAACCATGCTAGTGTGTGCTTAACATTTAATTTCAATCATCTTTCTAATTGTTAATGCTATTCCTGAATTAAATCGAGAGCCTAGTCTTGAGATTGATTTAAGAGTAAGGGTACTATTAATAAGCTATCTTTTAATGGACCAATCTTAAGAAAAAACTAAAGATTTTAGGCCTAGTCCTAATTTTCTTGATTGATTATTCATTTGGAATTGATTATCCTTTATGTCGATGAACAAGTTTACGAAGATGGTGTAAGAATCCTTTTGACTGAAGCTTTCTCTTATTGGTTTAATCTTTGATATTTGTATGACCTTGTTCTTTATTCTTGCATTTTAGATAATTAATTACTGTTCTTTTCTATTGCAAACATACCCCCCTCCATACGTAGGATAGCCAATGAAGTTGTGCTAATAAGATCAATCAGAATCTGCTTTAGTACAACAATTGGTTATTTTCTGAGTCTTATTTCATTTTCATTTGTTTTTCTCTCTTTAGGTTAATTAAACATTTTAATCTTGATCATACAATCCTTGTGGGTTCGACCCTTACTTGCTACTATCTACGTTTCAAAGTAAGGTAATTTAATTTGAGCGCTCGACACGCATCAACTACTTCGAACGTTAAATATTTAGCCAGACCCAGTGGATCTGCTGTTAGGACGTGTGTTGGATCTCGGATGTACTTCTTCAGCAATGAGATATGAAATACGTCATGCACACTTGACATTGATGGGGGTAGTGTCAACTGATATGCCACCTTTCCACGTCTAGCCAGAATCTCATAGGGCCTGACGTACCTCGAGCTTAGCTTCCCTTTCTGTCCTAACCGTTTTAAACCGCCCATAGGTGATATTTTCAAGAATACCTTGTCACCCATAGTGAACTCAAGGTCTCGACGTCGATTATCCGCATACTGTTTCTGACGATTCTGAGCTGTTCTAACCTTTTCCTTGATTATGTTAACTACTTTACAGGTTTCTTCAACAAACTCAAGTCCTATAATTCTTCGCTCTCCAACTTCATTCCAAAACAAGGGAATTCGACACTTCCTACCATATAGCTCCTCATAGGGTGACATATGTATAGTAGCTTGATAGCTGTTGTTATAAGCAGACTCGATTAATGGTAACTTCTCATCCCATAATCCTTTGAAATCAATCACATAAGCTCGGAGCATGTCTTTAAAAATCTAAATGGTACGCTCTGATTATCCATTGGTCTGAGGGTTGAATGCAGTACTAAACTTCAATGTTGTACCCATAGCCTTCTGCAATCCTTTTCAAAACTTTGAGGTAAAATGTAGGTCTCTATCAAACACGATGCTTTCAGGTACTCTATATAATCTGACAATATTATCCACATACAACTTAGCTAACCATTCCAAGATATATATTGAGGTCGTATAGCAATGAAATGAGCTGTCTTGGTAAGTCGATCCATAATTACCCAGACTGCGTCTACCGATCTGGGAGTCAACGGTAACCCAGTAACGAAGTCCATAGTAATGTAGTTCCCATTTCCAGACTGGTTCTGGTAGTAGTTGTAATAAGCCTACTGGTCTTTGCCTTTTTACCTTTACTTATTGACAATTTAGGCATTGGGACACATATCGAGCTACATCCGCTTTCATTCCTCTCCACCAATATAGTTTCTTTAAATCATGGTACATCTTCATACTTCTAGGATGTGGAGTGGGCTTCTCTCATTAATCTGTTTCTTTTATTTAAATTTTCACTTTCAGATATGCACACTCTTCCCTTATACCTTAACGTCCTTTCGAAATCCAAAGTGAAATCAGGAATGGTCCTACCCTTTTCCAAATCTTCATGTACTGTTCTCAAATATGGATCCTATTTGATCACCGCTTTCACTTCATCCAATAAATCAGTAACAATCTTCAATGTAGCGAATATATTGGAAAACTTATGAATCAATCCTAGGTTTGTTGAACCGCCTGGTTTATCGACAACAAACTACTCATTGCCAATATCAAATACTCTTGCCGCAATACACACGTCAACATTTATACTAGCTTCCTCCTCAGGCTTAGTTATTGCTTTTCTGTTTAGTGCATATGTAACTACATTAGCATTTCCTAGATGGTACTGGATATCGCAATCATAATATTTTAGCAGCTCCAACCATCTTCTCTGCCTCATGTTCAATTCCTTCTGATTAAAGAGGTAGGTGAGACTCTTATGATCCTACTTTACTTGGAATTTTTCTCCATATAGGTAATGTCTCCATATCTTGACGGCATGTACCACTGCTGCTAAGTCTAAGTCATGTATAGGGTAATTCTTCTCGTGTGCCTTCAGTTGTCTTGAAGCGTACCTAAATACTTACTCTCCCTACATGAGAACACATCCTAACCCCAACCCAGAAGCGTCGGTATACAAGATAAATGGCTCTCTTGGTACCAGAATGGTAAAAATGGGAGCTGATATCAGTCTTGCCTTCAGTGTTTGGAAACTCTCTTTAGACTTGTTGGTCCAAACAAACTTTTCTCCTTTCTTCATTAAACTGGTGAGAGGTACGGCTATTCTGGAGTAATTTTCCATGAGCCGTCTATAGTACCTAGCTAAACACAAGAAACTTCTGATTTTTGCAACACTCTTAGGTACTTCCCATTTTACAATAGCTTCAATGTTTCTGGGATCCACTTTAATTCCTTCTGAGGACACTACATGACCTAAGAACTGCACTTCCTTCAACCAGAACTCACATTTCTTGAATTTAGCATAAAGCTTTTCTTTTCTTAATCACTATAGGGTTGCTCTAAGATCTATCGCATGAGTCACCTCGTCCTTAGAGTATATCAATATGTCATCGATGAAAACGATAACCGAAATGTCCAACATGTTGTGAAACACTCAATTTAAAAGTTTCATAAAAGATGCCGATCCGTTTGTTAATCCAAAGGACATGTAAGACCCGTATCGTACTAACTCGGTCTTACCACCTTGTATCAAGTCTTCCTATCATGGTCGAACCAAGCGAACCAAGTACATGAAGAAACCAAAAGGCTAGGTATGTAATTCGATCCATAAATCATCTAATTGAGATGTGTGGTCGCATACCTAAACGGGTGTGGTTGATCACACCTCAAAATAGTGAGACCACAGGAGTCTAGGACGTGTAGTCGTAGATTTGGGATGTGTGGTTGATGGATCCAGCGACCCCAAGTGCAACCACGCGATGTCAAACTGACTCCATGATTAGGAAACCTTTCTAATTTGAAGGGGGTTCTTTCCTAATCAAAGTAGGACTCTATATGGAGGATTTTTTTCTATATATAGGACGTCCCTTAGCCTCTTTCATTCTTTTAGAACTCAAACTGAAAGAGAGAGAAAAAAAGGAGGAGGAAGAGAAGGAGAATTGAAGAGGAAGAATAAGAAAAGGAATTTCAGAGAGAGCTTGGATTGTTCAGCAAGTTTAAGGTATGAAAACATCCCCTACCTTAGTTGAATGCCTAGAATAGATCATGGAGGAATTATTGATTCAAAGTAGGATCTCAACCACGAGATCCATAGACAAAAACTCAAAGAAAGTCCATAAAGAGTAGATTGGAGTAGATAATTGTGAAAAATACAAAATTAAAGTCATAGATAAATCATAGGAAGGACCCTAATGATAGTTTAAGGAATCAAATCATAAAGGGATTAGACTGAGAATGAAAGTCGACCAAACACTCATGTGGTTGCAGCTATGGTCGACCACACGAGGCACATGTGCCAACCACACGCCCTCGAAAAGTTTCCAGGGAGGGTGTGGTCGCATGATATGCAACCACACGTATTGACCACACACCCTGTGGTCGTAGAAACTGAAACCACAGGTGCAGCCACACCTACGACCACTCAGCTTCTGGAGGTCTGATTGATTCTAGATGGGACATTTAAATAGTTTAATTAATGAATATGAACTCTGACTTAGAATCCATAAATTTATTAGGTTTTCAAGTGGTTCAAAAGTGATTTACAAAGCTTGAAAGAGGAACAATCAACGATCAAAGGTGAGGGAACAAGACCTAAACTAATTGGATAATAACAAACTGTTTATTTGTATTGAGTCCAATGCCATAATTGATTCTATGCTTGTATGTTTGTAATGTACATTTCACATGTCATCCAATATTTCTGCTATTACTACTCATGCATAATTAATTCTATTTATTAATAACATGATGATGATGATGATGATGATGCTAGGAATAGGCATGTGAATGTATGTGTGTGATTGGTGTGATGAATGTGAGTGGAGCAACAAGGGAAGGACATGGCATGGTGGTCTTTGACCTCGTCACCAGACTTTAGCTCCATCTCTACTTAAGTCTTGCCACTAACATCGTCGTATTGCCATTATCTTAGCAAAACTATTATGTTGTAGAGCATCAAGGGAGGTGGTCTCGGACCATGTGGTCTCTGACTCTACTGGGGGGCCTTAGCTCTATCTCTATGGACGTATTAAGGGATGCTAGGGTGAGGCCTTGGATACATTGTTTGGCATTAGGATTGGTTAGTTGCGAGCCTAGTTTGCAAGCCCTCGCCAATAGGGACTTACGTGTTGGTATGGGTAGGGCATCAGGGGAAGTGTTGGCGGTGTTTGATTCGGACACTTTAGCTCTATCTCTATTCCATGGTGGGTGCATGTGGGACGACAATGGTGTTCGATCCATTGGACGGATTCACACACTCGTATATAGAGGTGCGACGGCCACCAAACCTTTCTATAGCATTTCGCAAACTTAAAAACCAGACCAAAGATATGAATTGAATGCATGCATATGTTTGTTGCATTGTTTTGTTTGCTTACTGAGCCGTGATGTATGCTCACCCTTTTGACGTCGAATATTTCTAGTTGATGAGGCAGGTCTTACCGTTGAAGAATATATGAATGCGCCGACGTATGGACACGTTGCTGTGATAGACGTAGAAGCTGAAAAATATGTGCATGATTCATCATGCGAGTGCAACCAATGTGTTTTTGCTTAAGTTTAGTTATAATTTGAACATCAGATATGTAATTGATTATTTATTTTTATGTCTTGTGGTTTGGAGATAATTGGATTAAATACTTATTTATCACTGTTAGACTCTCAGTTCATTATCTGTAAGACTTTCGCTTATTTGTTTATTACCTCTGATTATTAATGTGGAATGTGTATGTGGTTTGATATGGTGGGTACGACCTATACGAGATTCTGGGTGAACCGTTGGTTTATTGGCGGTTCATCACACCATTTTGGTTAGACCAGAATTGGGGTGTGACAACTTGGTATCAGAGCATCTCAGGTTCTACCCATTGACCTAACTACTTCCACATGAGTCATGAACTGAGTTAGGATAAAATTAAAAGCTGTAATAAGAACACACTATAAGCACCTGTGTTGTATGAGATATAAACTAAGAAAAAGAATAATGCACATATGTAAATGGAAAACTAATTATATAAATATATATATATATATATATATATATATATATATATATATATATATATATATATATATATATCAAAATGGGAGTAAGACAAGATACATCCGAATCAGAGTACGGTCCACAAATCCGGACAGTTACTCTATAAAATAAAAAAGGAAAAGATATAAATGGCAATCATGGAGTTGGAGGTACTGGAGGTGCTGGAGGAGGAGGTGTCTCACGATCTCTATCATAGTCCTCAACATATACTCTCGCGAGCCAGGCCACCTAAGTCTAAGTTGCTCGGAGTCTAGCTGTCAGATCCGCTACCCACTGGTCTGTAGAGCGTTGGGCATCTAGAAGCTCTCCTACTCTCCAATCAGTCACGGGCTGAGCCTCCCGAATCTCACATAACAGCCCCATCATGTCATCTAGTGGTGGGCGTAAAGGGCTAGCTTAATGAAAAGCCCGAGAAGGGCCAGCTCCAGTAGAATATTGGGGTGATGGAGGAAGGATGGCATCTACTTCCATGTATATCCGATCATCATCCTCCTCATCATCACTCTCGTGTGCCTCTGTTGTTACCTCTTCTACTGTTGCTGCTACCACCTCTGCATCTACTGCTGCTACTTGAGTGAGAGGACGTCTCATAGCATTCCTCTCGTCATCACTGACCTATATATCTCTCATGCCCATCCTGCTGATGGCCTCCCAATCAAGGTCAGCTGAGAAGGTGTCCTCAAGGATCCTCTCATCTACTAAGTTTACCTGCAGGCAAGTGAGTAGAGTGGTGATCAAATGCCCATAGGGTAGGTTACCCACCAAACCAGGCATTGTGGCATGGTGCATGGTCCTGATAATGATATAAGGAAGGCAGATAGGCTGCCTAGTGCAGATGCAGTATAGAAGGTACTAGGTCAACTGTGAAACCTTCTCATAGTGTCCACTTTGGGGAATCAGGTTGTGTTGAATGATCCTGTAATACACTCGGGGCTCTGGACGTAGGTTAATTGCCTTCATCTGCTAGCAATCATCCCGAAGAATCTGGTTATCTATTTCTACATGCATTTTCACTAATAGAAACTGGGGTTCCTTGGGTGCGCAGTATACCAAGGGACCGTCATTTGAGATACTCAGGGTATCAGCCAACTCCGAGCAGTTAAATGAAACCTCTACCCCTTTAACTAAACTGGGGATCCTAAGCTCTCTGCCCCTATTTATATCCTATGGGTCACCCTCCACCTGTAAATTACAGTAAAACTGTTTCACCAACTTAGGATAGGTGCAACCCTCATACAGAATCACAGGGAGCCAGCCCATATCACCAAATGCTCCCTCCACATCCAATAGGGCTAGGTTGGCCAAGTTGACACAACGACCCCCTTCTGCCTTCTTGCGCTGGTACCAGGGATACTGTCCCTGTTTCAATGGACCTGAAGTGACAGGGATCATGAACTCTGGGGACTTTAGTACGAGCCATGTTATCTGCAAGGGAATAAACCAACAAGCAACATATCAAATATAGTGAAAATTTAAAATTTTGGCATTATGACAACGTGATTAGCCAAAAACCTCACTTTTCACCCAAACATTTGGGCAGGAGGACTTATATAGGTCCCACCCCATCCTGCAAGGTTCATCCAATTAAAAATTTAAACTACCTGGGTCGAATTTGAAGATATTTTAACAATTGGAAAAAACCCCAAAATTTAGGTCAAAAATGAGAATTTTCAAGTTTCTATTAAACTAACCGATGAAACTCGAATTTTCTTGAGGGCTTTCACTCATTAGATGGCCAATAGTAATTACCCCTAATAAAAAATCAAATTTTTACGATCAGAAAAATATTAATTTGAAGAAAACCCTATAAATGGAGCAAAACCTAGGTATGAAAGATTAAAAAGGAAAAAGAGTAGGGAACATACCTGGAGAAACGGAATATAGGTCTTAGACCGATGAAAGAATCACCAAATTCGTACGGTTGACACTGTAGCAACTCAGTGGTGGCGAGTTGAGTTGTGAATAGTAGAAGACAAAAGTGAAAATAAGAAAATGGCTCGAAATCAGAATTTAAAAACCTGATTTGGTGTCGTGTGGTGGCAGAATTCGACCAAAAATGTGACCCCACGATCAACCCCATGATCGACCACAGGCTCTCGGTAAGCTGATAGGGTTTGTGTGGTTGCAACCTTGTGGTCGCATATAGTGCGACCCCATGATCGACCCCACGATGAAAATGCCCTGTTTTGACTGAATGACTTTAAAATTGAAACTTTACCTTGTTTATTTGGAAATTAACATGAGATCATCGTATATTATGCTTGCCTCATATGTTTCCTTGATTTTTAGACACTACCACCGTCGAAAACAAGAAATGGCTGGCCGTAGAGTAAGTAGAAGGAGACAGAATGTCAACCCATCTCCACCACCTATGGATACCAATGATAATGAAGGTCAGCAAGGACAGGAAGGAAATATTGGAACTCAACATGCTGCGCCTCAGAATGTGCACACCCAAGCCAACCCAACCAACTTACCTACACCACATAGGTGAATTTGACTACTGCGGTGATGAATTTGGCATAGAAAATGTAGCATATATAGCAAATGCAAGCCAACATGCAAGCTTCTATGGGAATTGTTTTTCCAACTGCAAACACAACATCTCTATGTGCAGGACAAGCTAGTATGGCACCTGGTGGTAGCAACACTGTACCCCAAGCACCGCAAACACCAGTAGTACAAGGCCAGGTGCAAAACCTTGAAGCACCGCAAGACGGGTATAACCAAGGTAATTATCAGTACCAACTGCCTATGTATGGAGCATATGCACAATATCAGCTTGATCACTCCAGACTGATCGAGCGTTTCCTAAAGTTGAAGCCGAAGGAATTCACAGAGAAACCATCAGATCCATTGTGGCCAGCTCACTGAAATGGAAATAAACTTTATGATGATGACTATAAATGAAGAAGAGAAGGTATTATGTGTCACATTTATGTTGAAAGGTAATGCACACCACTAGTGGAAATCAACTAGAAGTTATCTGTTAACAAAGCACGCCCTACTGACATGGGCTATTTATAGAGAAGCTTTTTTCGAGAAGTATTTTCCAAGGAGTTTTAGAGATCAAATGGAAAAGGAGTTTCTGAGTCTGTATCAAGGACAGATGACTGTAGACGTATATCAATAGTGTTATGAAGAATTATTTTTCTTCGCTCCCTCTAGTACGCAGAAGGAAAATACCAAAACCTAAAGGTTCATCATGGGACTTAGGGGAAGCATCCGTGAGCATGTATTGGGACTGGAAAAGAAGATTTATAACGAAGTTGTCGAGTACTCGAATCGAGTCAGAGGGAAAGTTATTTTGCTCAGAACAGGGGCCTTTTATGGAAATACATATTACGGAGGGAACACTAAGACATTCAAACCCTTTCGTACTCAAGGCTTCAATGCTGCAGCCAAGACTACCCCAACAACCCCACCTCTACAAAAGCAAAGTAGTGCTAGACTTAAATGCTTTAATTGTGATCAAGTAGGACATTATTCAAGAGAGTGTCCCAAGCCAAGGAAGCATTTACAGCAAGGAAAAGTTTACGTAGTTACTTTTGAGGATGCTGTCGCATCGCCTGATGTGGTCACAGGTATGACCTGAACTATTTATTTTGTACTACCTTGTGTAAGCATGTAGACTAAATTAAATAAAATCACAGGTATCGTACCTATTAATGGCTTACATGCCAGAATACTCTTTGACTCTGGAGCTACTCATTCTTTTATATCTGTGTCTTTTGGAAAGAAGTTAAATCTACCCCTCAGACCTTTAGACTGCAAACTGCTTGTACGATCACCTATGGAATTAGAAGTGGAACTAGACAAAGGTTATGGACCATGTTCAGTTCTTATCGGCGAGAAGATTTTGAAGGCAACCTTAATCCAACTCGAGATGGTAAACTTTGACGTTATCTTGGGAATGGATTGGTTAGCTTGGCACTCCATAAACTTATTATGTGCGGAAAAGAAACTGACATTTAAAGACAAGGAAGGAGCAGAGTTTAGTTTTGTGGGAACCAAACTTTCCTGTAAACGAAAACTCATTCTCTCTGCATTAAAGGCTAGAAAATGCCTCGAGAAAGGAGGAATTGGGTATCTAGTATCCGTGGTAGACCTCACCAAGGAAGCACCATGAATGGAGGAGATTGAAGTTGTCCGTGAATTTTCAGATGTATTTCCTAAGGAACTACCAGGACTACCACCCAATCGAGCGACAGAGTTCATTATAGATCTTGTACTTGGAGTCGTACTAGTATTGAAAGCACCCTATCAAATGGCTCCTACTGAACTGATGGAACTAAAGGTACAGTTACAGGAATTACTGGACAAGGGTTATATCAGACCTAGCATATCACCATGGGGAGCGCCAGTATTATTCGTGAAAAAAAAGGACGGTAGCGTTCGACTATGTATAGGCTATTGGGAATTGAATAAGCTTACAATCAAGAATCGATACCCGTTGCCTCGGATCGATGACTTGTTCGATCAGTTTCAAGGTGCCAAAGTGTTCTCCAAAATTGATCTTCGGTCAGGATACCATCAATTAAAAATTAAGGAAGGTGATATTCCGAAGACAGCATTCAGAACTAGATATGGACATTATGAATTTTTAGTCATGTCTTTTGGATTGACTAATTCACCCGTAACTTTTATGGAACCCATGAATCGGGTATTCCATGATATGTTGGATACATCAGTTATTGTATTTATTGACAACATACTAGTCTACTCTAAGGGCAAAGAAACTCATTTCACAAATCTAAGAGCCGCTTTGCAGTAACTAAGAAAAGAGAAGCTTTACGTAAAATTTACTAAGTGTAAATTCTGGCTGAATGAAGTCGCTTTCTTAGGCCATGTTGTATCTGCTAAAGGAATTAAAGTTGATCCTAGTAAAATTGAAGCCATCGTGAAAAGGGAAGCACCTAAAAATGTTGCCAAAATCAGAAGTTTCTTAGGTTTAGCTGGGTCTATCGACGATTTGTGGAAGATTACTCTAGAATCGCTGCACCTCTCACTAGTTTGACAAAGAAAGGAGAAAAGTTTGTTTGCATCGACAAATGTGAAGAGTGTTTCCAAAGATTGAAGACTAGATTGATATCAGCTTCCATTTTGACTATTTCGATTCCAAGAGAATAATTTACCTTGTACACCGATGCGTCTGGGTTAAGTTTGGGATGTGTGCTTATGCAAGGAGAACAAGTAATTGTGTATGCCTCAAGACAACTGAAGACACATGAGAAGAACTATCCCACTCATGACTTTAAATTAGCAGCAGTGGTACATGCTGTCAAGATATGGAGACATTATTTGTATGGAGAGAAATTTCAGATTAAATTAAATCATAAGAGTCTCACTCATCTTTTTAATCAGAAGGAGTTGAACATGAGACAGAGAAGATGGCTGGAATTACTAAAGGATTATGATTGCGATATCCAGTATCATCCAGGAAAAGCTAATGTAGTTGCTGACGCACTAAGCAGGAAAGCTATGACAGAATCCCAAGAAGAAGTTAGTGCAAATGTTGTAGTGTGTGTCACAGGAAGAGTATTTAATTACGATAACGAATAGTTTGTGATTGATATTTCGAATGAATCAACTGACCAAAGGTTTATTCATCTATTCTAAAACATGTTTGCTACATTGAAGATTATATCTGATCTATTAGATGAAGTGAAAGCAGCTATTAAATTAAACCCTTATCTGAGAACGGTGCAAGAAGACCTTGAAAAAGGTAGGACTATCCTGAGTTCACCTTGGACTTTGAAAAGGTACTAAGATACAAAGGAAGGGTATATGTTGAAAATGAAAACTTGGATATTAGACAAAGACTCATGAAGGAAGCCCACACCACTGCGTATTCGGTACACCCTGGAAGCATGAAGATGTATCATGATTTAAAGAAACTCTATTGGTGGAGAGGAATGAAAGCGGATGTAGCTAAATTTGTGTCTCAATGCCTGAATTGTCAGTGGATAAAGGTTGAAAGGAAAAAACCTACAGGATTGTTGTAGCCACTGCCAGAACCAGTATGGAAATGGGACTACATCACTATGGACTTCGTCACCGGATTACCATTGACTCCTCGAGTAGTTGACGAGGTCTGGGTGATTGTAAATCGTTTGACTAAGACAACTCGTTTCATAGCTATATGACCTCAGTATACCCTAGAGAGGTTACCTAAGTTGTATGTTGATAATATTGTCAGATTGCATGGTATACCTAAAAGCATCGTGTCCGACAGAGACCCACGTTTTACCTCAAGGTTTTGGGAAGGATTACAGAAGGCTATGGGTACAACGTTGAAGTTTAGTACTGCATTCCATCCTCAAACCGATGGACAGTCAGAACATACCATTCAGATTTTAGAAGATATGCTCCAAGCTTGCGTAATTGATTTCAAAGGATTATGGGATGAGAAATTACCATCGATTGAGTTCACTTATAACAATAGCTATCAAACGACTATACAGATGTCACCCTATGAAGCACTGTATGGTAGGAAATGTCGAACTCCTTTATTTTGGAATGAAGTTGGAGAATGGAGTATTGTTAGACCAGAGTTAGAGACTTGTCGAGTGGTCGACATTATCAAGGAAAGAGTTCGAACAGCTCATAACCATCAGAAGCAATATGCAGATAATCGGCGCAAAGATCTCAAATTCACGATAGGTGATAAGGTATTTCTGAAAATATCTCCTATGCGTGGTTTGAAAATGTTCAGATAAAAGGGAAAGTTGTGTCCTAGATTAAGTTCTAGCTAGACATGGGAAGGTAGCGTATCAGTTAGTACTACCCCCATCCATGTCAAGTGTGCATGATGTATTTCATATCTCATTACTGAAGAAGTACATCCGAGATCTAACACACGTCCTAACAACGGATCCACCGGGTCTAACTGATGATTTGACATTCGAAGTAGCACCAATCAAAATTACCATTCGAAAGGTTCAACGTCTACGCAACCGTGACATTTACTATGTTAAAGTTACTTGGAGGAGCCGAAACATGGAAGAGATAACATGGGAAGAAGAGGATGCTATGCGAAAGCAATATCCTCACCTTTTCGACTTGGAAGGTATGTGTAAATTTCGAGGATGAAATTTATATGAGAGGGGGGGAGTTGTAAGACCTGTATCATACTAACTCGGTCTTACCACCTTGTATCAGGTCTTCCTACCATGGTCGGACCAAGCGGACCAAGTGCGTGAAGAAACCACAAGGCAAGGTAAGTAATTCGAATCATAAATCATCTAATTGAGACATGTGGTCACATACCTAAACAGGTGTGGTAGACCACACCTCAAAATAGTGAGACCATAGGAGTTTGAGACGTGTAGTCGCAGAATTGGGATGTGTGATCAAAGGATCCTGCGACCCCACGTGCGACTACACAATGTCAAACTGACTCCGTGATTTAGAAAACCTTCCTAATTTGAAGGGGATTCTTTCCTAATCAAAGTAGGACTCTATATGGAGGGTTTTCCTCTATATATAGGACGTCCCTTAGCCTCTTTCATTCTTTTAGAACTCAAACTGAAAGAGAGAGAAAGAGACGAGGAGGAGGAGAAGGAGAATTGAAGAGGAAGACTAAGAAAAGGAATTTCAGAGAGAGCTCTGATTCTTCAGCAAGTTTAAGGTATGAAAACATCCCCTACCTTAGTTGAATGCCTAGAATAGATCATGGAGGAAGTATTTGTCACACCCCAATTCTGACTGAACCAGAAGTGTAAGTGAACCGTCACTGAACCAACGGTTCACACCAGGATCTCAATAAGAACGTGTCCACTCATACAAACCATTGCACATAACCATAATCAGAATATAATAAAATACAGCGGAAGTCTTAAATTAAATGAACTGAATACTTCTATTGATAATTTAAATTATCCAAGTATTCAAAATACGAAGACATAAATAATTATCCTTACATCCCATTTATAAATCCAACTGAAAATAAAATAAACAATCCAATATCCTAGAGGTACACGCAGAAAGGGCACTCGCATGAAGCGTCATGTTCGTCCTCCCCTGCTTGCACTTCCAAGGCAGCAACACCTCTATATACGGGAGAATCCACGTAATCCTCCACTGTGTAACCTGCATCAACATCTAAAAAGAGTGTGTACACAAGGGTGAGCTCAGAACTTAGATGACACTTTGGAAATGCTTGACAGGATTGTTAGACGCTAGATGTAGCAAACATAGTAGGCTCACAACTTAGGGAATCAAGTCCAGAGCTTTCAGCATTCAATGACTAGTTTATCTACCTGTCATGACATATACTAGATGACTTTAACGGGGGCTGGTATCCTGTCGGCAAAGGACATTCAAGAGGCTACGGCGGAGATGGCACAGCTACAGTTTCTAGAGGCTTTGTGCACCTACCCCACCACCTTCGGACACAGAGTAGTGATAGCCTAGGATGGTTTCTCCCTTTTTTTTTTTTTTTTTTGCTCAGCTATAAAGAGAGATTAGGGTTTATGTGCAGAGAGAATTACTCTTTAACTTTTTGTATAGTTTCTTTTTTATACGACTTATTCTCTGAAATCATTTCGAACACTTTTCATCTTATTTTATCACACAAATGAAGTTTCCTTCTTTTAATGGGGCTATCATTAATTTTTAGTTTTTCCTTAACTTATTATGCTTGGTTATGTTTTCCTTAGCACACATCACACAGATATGTTTTATAATTACCATTTATGCTGTTGAAGTTTTCTTCTTACCTAATGCTCAATTAACTGTCAAAATGGTCATGGTAGTGGTTGTTGGGTATTGATAATAGAGCCCTGCTCTGATATCAAACCTGTCACAGCCCAAATTTACGATATGTAAAGTTCAACAGGCGACTGGACCACCCGATCATTTTAATCGTGGTCTAACCCAAAAACAAGCTACGTAGATACCGAAATCAACCACCATCCCTCCCATGACACCATATTAGAGTAATTTAATATAACGGAAACATATTAAGTAAATTGAGCTCTATTGGTATTAAATTAGATAAATAAACATATGACTTTGTTCAATGGTTATTCTTGGTCTCAATCAATCAAAGAAAGACATGTGTACCTAGCCCTATAACATTGAGCACTGCACACTAATAATGGCTAGAAATACTATAAGTTATTACTTATTAATAATAATTCAAAATCTTTAACAGTCTTCTACTTCAGCACGTTTCCGTTACGTTCATGACCCACTACTTGCCCCGTTGTCGCCATGATTACTTCATTAGGGTACCCTGGATCTGATTGGGACACCTTCATGTTTGGTCTTTGTAATACCTGCAAGCACAACTAAAAAGAGTGGCAATCGCGAGGGTGAGCTCTCCAACTTAAGCTCGTGAGAAATAGACAGGCAAGCAATCATGAATAAATTTATGCACATAGCAAGAGTCACGTCAAATGTATGCTAAATGTGCTATGGTAAGGCTTAGCCACACTTCCTTGAAGATGACTATAACCTCCATGCATGGGAGTATTTGGACACTTATCAGCCTACTCAAATAGCCTTGGTAAAACCACGTGACATCCCAATCAGAATGGTGATCGGATAGCAAGTTTGGCCAGTGACTCTCCAACGAATACTATCGACCCTTCCCCTTCATTACTCCATCCTACCAGTACCTGACCCCCTACTGGCCAGGGTCACACACATGGGTTCTGTCACTAACTAGCCTTTATGGCATCCTATGTACTCTCTCAATACCCTAATAGGATTCCCAGACCATCTGTTCCCCCCTCAAGATGTTGTCCTCCCCTAGGATATTGGACAATACATGGTAATTAGTATGCTCAGCAAGTCGAATCCAATAATCCTCGACCCTTTTAACGCTGCCTACTAAGCAATCACACTATAAGCACCCCATTTTTACCACCCTCAGCATAAGTGAACCAATATGGTAGGTTTTCGACCTTTAACCCATAGGTTGGTGATTCTCTAATGAACCCCACAGTAGAGTCATGGGCTATTACCTACTTGGATGAATAGGTCGTAAAATTATCTTCGAAATGAGACCAGAATCATCAAATTCTGACTTCAAACAAGGAAGATATCGCAGTTTGAAAGCGCAAGGGTATTTACGTAATTATCTTATGTTGCATGCATTATCATTCAAACTTCAAGACATCATATCTTGGTCATCTGATATCAGAATCAGATGATTCAAAGGCCAACATTCCTTATTTTCAGTCCTCTTCAAAGTGGATGTGAAAAATCCCAGACAAAAGTCACCGGTGGGCCCCATGCAAGCTTTCATGCAAAATTATCGTTAGAACTTCAAAGCTTCATATCTTTGTCGTTCTATGTCGGATTCAGATGATTCCAAGGCCATTATTCTTCATTTGTGATGTTCTACAAAGTGGACGAAAAAAAATCTCGGGTAAAAGTCTCCGAAGGGTCCCATGCAAAATTCCACATGGGAATGGTCATTTAATCTTCGAAAATTCATATTTTGGTCACCTCATATCCAAATCAGGTAATTTCAGTTTCATTATGTTCCATTTTTAGTACTCTACAAAGTGGACGTAAAGGATTTTTGGTAGAAGTCTCCGAAGGATCCCATGTAGAATGGTCAGCCAAAATATCGATAATTGGCCTGCTTAAACTTCAGAAATTCATAAATTGGTCATTTTATTTCCAAATGAGGTGATTCAAGTTCCAATATTCCTCATTTTTAATGTTCTACAAAGTAAACACATAAAATTTAGAATAGATGCTATCGAAAAATTCCATATGGAAGGGTGACAGAAATAGACTATGAAATGTCAACCTTGGTCCAAACCAGCTTAATCCAGCTTAATCTAACTTAGCCCGACCCAGCTCAGACCAATCCAGACCAAGTTATGTCAGTCCATATGCATGCATTTATTTTATATGCGTATAATATATAATATATTATTGTATATAATATATATATATATATATATATATATATATATATATATATATATATATATATATTATAGGAAAGAGAGAGGAAAGTGAGGCCGTGGAAAGAGAAAAGAAAGAAAGGCCATGGGAAAGAGAATGGGAGAAAAAAAAAGGAAAGAGACAGAAATAAAAAAAAAAAGAAAAAGAAAAAAGATCTCTTTCACGTTTTCTAGAAAGAAAACGTGAAAGAGAGAGGAGAAAGAAAAAAAAAAGGAAGGAAAGAGGAAGGAAAGAAAAAAGAAAAAAAAAAGAAAAGAAAAAAAGAAAAAAAGGAAACGTTTTCTAGAAAGAAAACGTGAAAAGGGAGGGAGAAAGAAAAAAAAAGGAAGGAAAGGAAGGAAGAAGAAAAGGAAAGAAGAAAGAAAGGAAAGAGTGAAGGAATTTTCTAGAAGAAGGAAAGAGAAAACAGAAAGAGAGAAGAGATTTTCTAGAAGAAGAAGGAGAAAAAGGAAAGAAAGGAAGAAGAAAAAAATGGGAAAGAGAGAAGAAAGCAAAAAAAAATGGAAAGAAAGAGATTTTCTAGAAAAATAAGAAAAGGAAGGAAGAGAGAAGAAGGAAAGAAGAGGAGAGGATCTTCTACAAGAAGAAAAGAGAAAAAACATGTGGAAGAGAGAGGGAGAAGAGAAAAGGGAAGGAAGAGAAGAAAGGAAAGAAGAAAAACAAAAAAAAAAGACTTTCTAGAAAAAAAAGAAAAGGAAAGAAGGATATTCTAGAAGAGGAGAGAAAAAGCATAAATAGGCCAAGAGAAGAGAGAGGGGGCTTCTTTTTCTAGACTACAAAGAGAGGAGGACATGAGTGAGAGAGGGAAACGTGAGAGAGGGAAAAAGAAAGAGAGAAGAAGAAGAGAGAAGAAAGAAAAGAGAAGAAGAAAAGAGAGAGAGAAGAGAGAGAGAAGCAGAGAAAAGGAGTAGGAGGATTCGCATTCAAAGAGCTTGATACGATCTCTAGACATTCTACACTAATGGTTTCACTCGATTCGAGCACAAGGTTAGTACCCTAAACAAATTTAGAGGTCGTTAGAATGCTTGAATGCCAATTTTGCTTGAAAAAAGGCTAATTTTCATGAAATCTCGATCAGGAATGCTCTATTACATGCTTATTAATGTTAGGATGCCTATGTCTAGTATTTTTCAGGAATGATAATTTGTCTAAGCTATTCAATGATGAAGTTTTGAATGCCATATGATGATGTTTGATGTTTTTTGTAAGTTTTATAAAGTGGTTTTCTAATCTAAAATTTCTAGATTTAGGATTCAAACTTAGGACATATATCACATGTAGTTTTTCTTGAATTTTGAAGCCCAAATTTTTATGGGAGTCTTTCTGATATGTTAAAAGACTACTCTAAAAATTTCGTTCCATTTGGAATTGATAAAATACATCAAAAAATTCGTCTTTAACATTACTATTTTACTCAGATGTAATGCAATCCTCCATAAAAATGTCTCTAGACAAGGGTCTTATGGCTATAATCAGGAAATCAACTTCATATGAACTATTTAGACATAAACGTTTTCTCAAAAATGGCACTGGTTTTGTATTTTTTTTTTTTTTGATTTTTTATTGAATTGATATCAATTTTTAAGTGCATAGTGCTCTGACTTTGAATCTGTCATGATGTACTGATTTGCATGATTGAAAAGAATCATTTTTCACAAATAAAATATGCTGTTTTAACTTGTTTTTCTTGATGAAATTTTAGATCAGACAGTTATCAACATAGACATATGTCTGGATTTAATTTTCATTAAGTATAGGATTTTATTTGGAATTTATGGTGCAACTGGTCAAAAATCTGAAACAGATTTGACCAGTGCACATGTCCAGTCTTAGGGCATATCTTTGACCTATTTTTGCTCTCTGTTGGGATTTAACTCCTTCATATGAAATATAATATATTAAGTCATCTTTCTATGAAAAATAATTGAGCATGATTTGAGTTGCAGAAGACCTACTTATGGTCATTCTTGTGTAATGTGACAGAATCTGAATGCAGTTCGTAGTTTTGTCCATTATCTGAAACCTTATGTCACAATTTTGACAGTTTTGAGTCATTAATCTTTCCAAATGTCTTCATAAAAATTATAATTTTTCAAAGAACATTGAACTTATATTTTTTTAATAATTTTGTATTTTTCAAAAAAGGTTTCATTAATGTCTCATTCATTGTAACATGCAAACTGATTGTTTGAGCAAATTCTGCCATATTTGGATAAATGGCTATATTTGGAGCATTCATATGCTTTGTTTGGATTGTGCATACCATATTTTCTATATTCCATGTGTTGCTATATTTGGTTGAATAATAGATTTTTTACCATATTTAACAAAATTTTAATAATTATCATTTTTAAGTCTTACAATGCTTAGAAAATAGCATATAAGATCTTACCTTTTTTGAAAAATTCATGTCATATTTGCATTCTATGATTGGTACTTACCATATTGATATATAGATGCATATTAGATCTTGCCATATTAGGTCTTGCCATGCTTAGATTAGCATATTAGATCTTACCATATTAGGTTCTTGCCTTATTTGTAATGCATGCCATATTAGGGAGATTTTCATAATCTTACTATATGTTGTGATAGTTACCATAAATATCATACATGCCATGCTTAGAAAGAATATTCTATTTTTGGTAATAATTTAATTTATGCAACACCCTAGTCGAACTGCCATATCTGTACACCTAGCAAACATATTAGGTGTAGGGACGTGCATTTTGGCACGCACATTTTTGGGAAGGGCATAATAGGAATAATCAAAATCTTAATAAAAAAAAGAGAATGTTTTGCCAAACCTTCTAAAATTAGAACTTAGGATGAAAAGGATAATTCAGGATAATTTCCACCTCTCAGTAAACCCTAAACCTAAAATAGGTTCTCAATCCTAAACCTAGAATAGGTTCTAAACCCTAAACCGAGAACAGGTTCTCACATTCTAACCTAAAACAGGTTATTCGACCATTTCGAACTACGTGGATTTTGATTCCTAGAGCAAACCCTAGGATACGTAGGCTATTTGGGAGAATCTCAAATTCGGATCCACATCTTAGTCCACTTGGACTATCCATAGATCCACTATGATATTTACCCATATTTTAACCCAAATAGGGTTATCCACATTTCAACCCAGATAGGGTTATCCACATTCTAAACCAGAATGGATTATCCATATTTTGACCCAAATAAGGTTATTCTTAGAACCACTAGGACTATCTATCAGTCTACATAGACTATCCAGATCTTAACCTATAGGGTTTCTCATCAATTCAACATAAACTTCAACTTGAACAAAAAACTTAATCATGCAAACGCATAAATCACAGTCATAAACTTTAATCACACTTGAACTACGATGGTGAACCTGATTTTCGAAATAATTCCCTGTTACGTAGGCAATCTGATGGATACAAATTCGGTTCAATGATATCAAACCACTTGGTTTTGTTCGGTTTAATAGATAGAGTCTAGCATAGGAAAGGTATAGGAAACCGATTTCGATCGGACGGTTTGGGTACCTAACCCTGTCACACCCCAATTCTGCACCAACCAGAATGGTGTGATGAACCGTCAATAAATCAACGGTTCAACCAGGATCTCAAAATAGGCTATCCCACATATGATAAACCAAAACACATTCCACATTAATTAGAGGTAATAAAATAAATAGCGGAAGTCTTACAGATAATGAACTGAGAAATTCTAACTGTGATACTCATAAATAAAATATCTAATTATGTTGTTTCAACCGAGACATAAATAAAATATTGAATACATGTCTTTACTAAATCCAAATAAATAAAACAAAATCTAATTGAATACACATGAGTTGCACTCGCAAGAGGAGTCATGCGTATCCACTATGTCTTCAGCTTCCATTGTCGCCACATGCCCGTACACAGGAGCGTTCATGTAATCTTCAACGGTGGTACCTACATCATCAACTAAAAGTATTCGAATTTGAAAGGGTGAGCACACATCACGGCTCAGTGAGCAAACAAAACAATGCAACAATACATATGCATGCAATCAATTCATATCTTTGGTCTGGTTCAAAGTTTGCAATGTGCTATAGAAAGGATAGGTGGCCGCCGCACCTCTATACACGAGTGTGTGGAAACCCCCAATGAAAACGGCACCGTCGCCCCACATGAACCCACCATGGACAATATAAATCCCATGAAAACGGCATGGCTGTACCGGTTGCCCATACCAACACGTAAGCCCCTGTTGGCGAGGGCTTGCAAACTGGGCTCGCAACTAACCAACCCTAATGTCATACAATGTATCCAAGGCCTCACCCCAGCATCCCTCAATACATCCATAGAGATAGAGCTAGGGTCTGGTGACCAGGCTGAACCACAATGCCACGTCCCCCCTGACACCCTACGACATATTAGTTCCGCTAAGGTAATGGCGATACGACGATGTTAGTGGACAAGACTTGAGTAGAGATAGAGCTAGAGTCTGGTAACCAGGCTGAACCACAATGCCACGTCCTCCCCCTGATGCTCCCCTCGCATCAAGCACACTAACACTTGCTTAGTGGACATGACTTGAATAGACCATGGCACAATATACACCCCATAAAGAACGGTCATGGCTGTACCGGTTGATACCATCCCTACCCGCACCATATACACTAGCCAAACACAAACATTCACATGCCTATTCCTATCATCATCATCATCATCATGTTATAAGCAATAAAATAAATATGCATAACAAATAATATAAATATTGGATGACATGTTAAATGCACATACAAGCATACACGCATAGAATCAATATGGCATTGGACTCAAGAAATAAAACAATTTATTATTAACCAGTTAGTTTAGGTCTTGTTCCCTCACCTTAGCCTGTTAATAGATCCTCTTCCAAGCTTTAGAATCACCTTTATAATGTTATTATATTGCTAGAAGACCTAACAAAGTCGATAGAATTTAATTAGAATTAATTTCAAATTTAAAAATCATGTTGTTAACTGAGGGTCGGAGGTAGGGTCGGAGTCATGATCGACCCTGGGTGCGACCCTCCCCCTAATCTGAACTTCCCGAACACTGAGGGTCGATGCTAGGGTCGGATCTACCATCGACCCTAGGTGCGACCCTCCATGGTTTGAGTAAAAAATATCAGATTTTGTTCTCTCTTTCATGGTTGGGTCCTATGGCTTACTTCCTCAATCCATTCTATACATGTTCTATGGTTTAGAACTATACTTTATTCACCTACAGGTTTTAATGATCTCCTCCATGGTTTTTCATGAAAACCTAACCATGAATGGATGATTTGGGTTTCTTCTAAGTCATATCCTCTTCATAAACCATTCTAAAGTCTTAACTAAATCATGGGGAATGTATTCATACCTTAGTTTTGCTGAGATTCAGAGTTTCTCTGAATTTCCTCTTCTTCCTTAGCCTTTTCTTCAAGTTTTCCTTCTCTTCTTCTCTTCCTTCTCTTCTCTTTCTCTCAATCTAATTAGGGTTGTAAAAAGGACTGAAAGAGGCTTAGGGACGTCCTATTTATAGAGTAAAACCTCCCAAAATAAGTCCCATTGAGTTTAGGAAAGGTTTCAATCGAAATTAGGAAGGTTTCCTAATTTTCGGTTCGTGCTGTTTTTCCTGAGTACAGAGGGTCGTTGGTGAGGGTCGATGAGAGGGTCGGACAACTCATAGACCCTCATCAACCCTGGTTGAGGGTCGATGGTGAGGGTCGATGGGAGGGTCGGACCTGTCTGTTAAAACCTGCGACCCTACCCTCATTTTGACTGTTTTTGGATAAATTTTCATATTGGATCTTGGGTTTCTTCACACACTTGGTCCACATGGCTCGACCATGATATGTAGACGGTTCTCGACACAAAATATAAGGTTAGGCCGGGTTCATGGTGTGCGGGTCTTACAAACCCCTTCCCATAACTGTAACCTGACGCTTACCCAATCTCTGATGGACCAAAAATTCAATCTAAGGGTCATGAGTCAATCGAAGTTTTACCTTAGGGTGAGATTTCACATTTTCCAATGTCCTAGACCTTAATCTAGGTGGAAACTTCTAAGATTTCCATCTTTGTCCTCACAGTGGTGACTCCGCTGGGGATATAAACGTCAAACTCCTAAATGAAAACTTTCCTTGTGTGAATTGGATGCTAGCTCTTAGGATACTATATTTATGCTTGTATAATATTGCTTTGGGGGGAATGGCTGTCACACATTCGTGCGAGTAGCTGAACCGGGTCCCATGCAGATGGGGCAGCCCGCTAGGCAAAACACACAACCTTGGCCTGTACTTTGTGAGACCACGACCAGCGAGCAGCCTCTAACGAGCTTTTCTTGGGTCCTTCCGAGAATGCGTTATGCTACTCCACGTCGCTTAGATCCTTGCAACATAGTATATATAGGGATTGGGGGCCCATTATTCATCATGCATTCGGTGATAGGTTACCCCGTCCTTGTCAAGGTGGCCTTTTTCTGTCCTAACCTAGATTGTAGCCCAATGCTTGTTATTTTTGGTTCATCCCTGAACCAACCCAGTAAAATCTTGCTTAACCATGACATCCATGTTCGAGACGTCGAATTTCTACCCGTTTTTGTCCTTGATTGGTCAACATGTTAGAATCTACACGATGACCATCTTGAACTCTCACCCATTGGCAGTATGAGGTATGTATACACCTGTTCTACATCATAGTAGATGGTCACTATACACCCTCCATTAAGTAAGCTCGATGTGTCGAACCTCTCATTGTTAACACGTCGATTTCAAAAAACGAATAGAAAATCCCTATCAAGACATAGATACCATGGTCAAGAAGAAATTTACTAGTTTGTTCATCTATGAACCGCTTTTGCTAACCATCCCTAATAAGGACAATGGATTAATATATCCATTTCAATTTCATCGAATTGGGTAATCCAATTGGCCAGACCTTGGTACCACTGATAATCCATTTTGGAATCACGAGGTCCCAAGACTGAACACATGGCTTAATCAAATTCAATTAAATTGACTTGGATAATGTTTACCCGATCACCCTTATGAAGGAGCTAACTCTTGTTTGGTTGAGTCATCCTTGATTGTGTATGTAACTTCTTTCCACTCCGTCATCTTAGAGTCCTAATATTTATCACTTTTGGGTTCTTTTTCGGTACAAGCCAAGGAGTCAGCCAAAACCACAACCATTTCTACCTCTTGGATAAGGGATCCCATTACTGGGAGGTTGTCTAGGGTATACACACCAGAGCCAGTTAGTCCCATCTCAACCACCTCAACTGAATCAATGGCTGAAGGATCAAATCAAGCCCCGAGCACTATGGATGCCAGGATGGAAAAGATGGAGGATACCATGGGGATGATAGCTGCCGCAGTAAGGGATATACAATTACAATTGCAGGCTCAAGGGTTGACCTCTGAAAGGGTAAATATGGTACCACCACAAGGACTGAGTACCCCTAACCCAGATGTTTCAAAATTTTTCATAAACCCGGCATTCGAAGATATGGAAGGTGCCATACCCCAAAAATAGTCCATCGTTCAGGCTACCCCGGTGACCAAGAAATCAGAGGAAGAAGATGGCCCATATAGTGATAGACTGAGTCAAGTGGAAAAAATACTGAGGGGCATGAAAAGAGTATAAAGTCAAATCATTGATGCCAAAGGATTATGCTTCTTTCCAGAAACTAAGCTGCCTCCCAAGTTTAAATGGACCACTGAGAAATTTGATGTGATAGGAGATCCCAGGACCCATTTGAGATCATTCACGGGCCTATTGAAGCAAGGCGAAGGATTTACTGATGAGCAGTTAGGACAAGCATTCCAATTCTCACTCACGGGCGGGGCTCATCAATGGTTGATGAATCTGAACCCATCATAGATACATTCGTGGTCAGATATCACCAAAATATTTATCAGTTTCTATTCCTACAACACAGAGATAGAGACCCACCGTAGGAAATTGGAAACCATGGTCCAAGTACAAGGAGAGACATTCACGGCCTATTTAACCCGGTTCAGAAGTGTAGCAGCAAAGCTTTGGGATCAACCTTCTAAAAGGGATCAAGTGCAAATAATGATGAGAGGTTTAAGTGGGTCATATAAAACATACATTTTTGGCCAGGCCATCCTATCGTTGGAAGGGCTCGTGGTTACAGGACAACAAGTAGAGGATGCCATAACCTAAGGAGATATCTTACCGGGAAAGTCAGAAAGGTCAGAAGGGGAGTCAAATAGAAGGGCATACCCATCAAGAAATCCAGGGAATCAATCTATAAAACAAATAGCTAATACCAATTCTGAACCATTGATCTTGGGAAGTTCAACTTACACCCCACCACAGCAAGCAAGACCAAGGAGGTAGTTTACCGATTTGGGGATGACCCGATCCAAGGCTCTGGACAAGTTGATACAAGCCAAGAAGTTGACAGTGCTTGACCCTCGTCCACCTCCAAGTCCTCTTCCATCAAATTTTCATATGGACCTGTTCTGTAAGTACCACAATCAACATGGGCATGACATGGACAACTGCTACACATTAAGGCATGCCATACAGGATCTATTGGATTTTTGTAAATTTAAGATTCAGCCCCAACAAGTGTCAGTGGCGAATAATCCCCTCCCTCATCATAGAATCATTTTCATAGAATGGGGAGATGAGCCCTCGGACCTTATGCCAGTCAAAGAAGGAGTAAGAAATACGGTTGTCACATCTGGTGACGAAGTAAACATGTTGGGTAACCATCAACAAGAAGAAGAAGAATATGATTTCTATTTTCCGAAAGATTCATCACACCTTATAGCACAAGCACAACAAGAAGAAGAAGAAGAACCATTCATCATCTACCTCTCAGATGAGGAGATAGAAGTAAATCAAGTTGACAATCGTTTCCTTGAGATGGAGTTCATATTCCCGGAGGATGAGCAAGAAGTAGCAGAAACCAGAACAGGGAAGAACTACAAACCATCTCACCTGATGGTAAATGATCCGGCCCAAGCTGTAAGAGAGAAAGGTAAAGGACCTGCCAAACAACCAGAACCTCTAAACCCGGTATTAAAACAATTACAAAAGACCCAAGCCAATGTGTCCATTTGGGAGCTTCTGATGGCATCCAAGGTCCACAGGGATGCAATACTGAAATCCCTAGCAAGCATTCAGGTCCCAGTTTCAATGGAAGGAGAAGAACTAGCCATGCTAGTAGGGGGCAGATATGTCATTAATGCAATTGTCTTTGGAGATGCAGATCTTCCTCAAGGAAGTAAGGATCATATACAGGCTTTGTATATTACCATCGGATGCCGGGGCAAGAGCATTTTTCAAGTTTTGGTTGATAATGGGTCAGCCTTAAATGTATTCCCTTTCCGTACCTTCAAGCATCTAGGCTTCAGCGAGTCAGAGTTAAAACCTTCGGATATGACCATCAAGGCGTATGACAATAACAGAAGGGCTATATTGGGTGTCTTCTCAGTACCAATTCAAGTAGGACCGACTGAGTTTGAAACAGAGTTCCAAGTCATTGATATTTCTGCCTCATTCAGCATGCTTCTGGGTAGGCCTTGGATCCATCAGGACAATGCGGTGGCATCTACTTTGTACCAGAAGATTAAATTAATCCACAAGGGTACTACTGTGACAATACACGTAAACTCTGCAGCCGTGAATACATTGGCCACTGGACAGAATAATGAAGAGTCACAAGGGGATACAAGGCAGGATTTCTCTCTCAGAGGGTTCCAGGTTGACAACATCTTAGCCACAACTACAGGTATGCATCTATCCTTTTCATTTCATCAATTACTTAACATGCTCTACTTTTCAGGTAATGGCCTTGGTTCCCACCAACATTGTGATGTCACTCTCTTATCTCTATTGGTCAATGAGTATAGATTTGGACTGGGGTATACCCCCACCAAAGGGGATCTGAAAGTAATCAAGTAAAAGCAGAGGAGAGCTAACGAAAGATTTCAGAAGCTCGAGAGGATAAAATACAAGTACAATAGTCAATATGGTAGCAGTACAATAAAAGCATCAGACAGAGCTAGTGGAGATTGGTGACCTCAAAGGATGGATGAAGCATTCTATCAAGCAATATCTGAGGGGTTGTACAATGTGCAGGACATCCAGTTTTTGAAGACCCTCAATGGGTATTTTGTCAAAGAAGGAGAGGACAACATCTATTGTAGATTTTCAGAACCTTGGTTCAGTACTCACCTTCAAAAGCAAGTACCCGGGTTTAAAATATTCCATGATTGTACTTTTAACTAGGAAGAGCTCGAGCAAGTCAAGATCCAAGAGCAGAGCAAGGAGCAAAAATCTGAGACAGAAGTGATCAACATCAACAAACTGTTCGACGATGATCAAGTGATGACGCTCACTGGTGAAGACCAAGATAGGAATCCCGATGTACAACAATTCACCCTACCCATCAACGGAATAATCCCCAATTGGAGTTGTCATGATAATTTTGTTTACCCAAATGGGTTGCCATGTAATCCACATATAATGACTATGTCTGAGCCTAGGGTCCTTAGGTATTTAGATAAGATTGAGTCCTTTTCAAATTTGAGTTCGTTCCATTTGGAACCACTTCCTCTGTACCTCTGCTTTTGAATATGAATAAAGATGATATTTTGAATTACTCTGTGTCTACTTCTTCCTTTCCTTCTCCTTCTAACTCTAACTTTGAAAATGATGAGAATGATGAACCATTTCCTGAAATATTACAATTCATCCAAGCCTTGGAGGAGAAGAAGGCTCAACCTGTTGGTGAAGACTTCAAGATAATTAATCTCGATTCAGCAGAGCAACCTCGAGAAATAAAGATCGGTGCTACCTTGATGGAAGAAGAAACCAAACAGATGACGGAATTACTAATGGAATTCCAAGAAGTGTTTGCCTGGTCCTATGAAGATATGCTCGGCATAGACCCTGAAGTTGTACAGCATAAGATACCTTTGGTCTCAGATGCAAGGCCATATAAGCAGAAGCTAAGGCAGTTAAGGCCCGAATGGACCCTCAAGGTTAAAGAAGATGTCATGAAGCAGTTTGACGCCGGATTCATAGAGGTCACAAAGTACCCAGAGTGGTTAGCAAATGTGGTCATCATACCTAAAAAGGATGTAAGACTAAGGGTGTGCATTGATTACAGAAACCTGAATAAAGTCAGCCCCAAAGATGACTTTCCATTACCAAAGATAGACATCCTAGTGGATAACACTGCAAATCATGCTCTTTTGTCCTTCATGGATGGATTCTCAGGGTACAATCAGATCAAGATGGCACCTGAAGACAAGGAGAAAACCACCTTCATAACAGATTGGGGCACTTACTGTTACACTGTGATGCCATTTGGGCTGAGGAATGCTGGGGCAACTTATCAAAGAATGGCTACTACAATCTTGCACGACCTAATCCATAAGGAGGTAGAGGTGTATGTATATTATATGATCGTAAAATCATTCACCAGAGAAGGTCACATCCCAGCATTAAGGAAGTTCTTTGAGAGGATCAAGCAATACAAACTAAGGCTCAACCCCCAAAAATGTGCATTCGAGGTAATAGCGGGCAAAATGCTAGGCTTTATGGTCAGCCAAAGAGGAATCAAAATTGATCCAGCCAAGATAAAAGCCATCTCTGAAATGCCGTCTCCTCAAACAGAAAAGAAAGTAAGAGATTTCTTGGGAAGACTTCAGTACATCAACCGGTTTATTGCACATCTCACCGCAACATGCGAACCAATTTTCAAGCTACTCCGGAAAGACCAGCCAAAGGATTGGAACCCTCAATGTCAGATGGCTTTTGATAAAATCAAGACATATCTGTTGAACCCACCAATATTAGCCCCACCAATACCGGGACCACTACTCCTCTACTTGTCAGTACTAGAGGGTTCTATGGGATCAATGATAGCCCAGCATGATATAGATGGAAAGACAGAAAAGGCAGTATACTACTGGAGTAAGAAATTCACAGGATATGAAGCTAATTATACACAGTTGGAGAAGACATGCACAGCCCTAGTCTGGATAACAAAGAGATTGTGACATTATATGTTATCCTACAAGGTCATACTCATTTCCAGAATGGACCCCCTAAAGTATCTATTTGAGAAACCAGCTTTAACAGGAAGGTTGGCTAGGTGGCTATTGTTGTTGCCTGAATTCGACATCACATACACTACTCAGAAGTCTATCAAAGGGAGCATAATCGCAGAACATCTGTCAGCTCTACCAGTTGAAGATAACCTTAGACATTTGGAAGATGTATTCCCAGATGAAGAAGTCCACACAACTCAAGAAGAGGGGAAGAATGACACAAGGATAATGTTCTTCGATGGAGCTGCAAATCATATGGGATACGGAGTCGGCGTCTTGTTCATAGATCCAGAAGGGGCATTCCTGCCATTTTCATTCAGATTAGACTTTGACTGCACAAACAACATTGCAGAATACGAAGCATGTATCATGGGACTAAAAGCAGCTTTGGCCATAGGGGTCTGCAGATTAAAGGTCTATGGTGACTCATCAATTGTTATCTACCAAGTCAGAGGGGATTGGAAAACCAAAGACAAGAAGCTGGTACCTTATCAACAATGTGCAATAACCTTGGCTCGAAAGTTCAGGCAAATTGAATTTGACTACTCCCCAAGAGATACCAATAAGTATGCCGATGCATTGGTCACCTTGGCTTCAATGATTGGAAATGATCCTTTGAAACGTATCAAACCCTTAATCATAGAGAAAAGAGTACGACCAGTCCACTTGGAAGAAGTGAATGCATTGACAGTCGATGGCCGGCCATGGTTTGCTCCTATCATAGATTTCATCAAGGAAGGAAAGTATCCAGTGGAAGCCACAATAGGTGAGAGGAAGTCTCTTAGGCGATATGCCTCCCAGTTCATACTATGCGAAGATATCCTGTACAAAAGATCCCATGAAGGAGTGCAGTTAGTCTGTATCGACGAGGAACAGGCGCAAAACGTCATCGAACAAGTCCATCAAGGAATATGCGGACCTCACATGAATGTTAGAATGCTTACAAAGAAGATTCTCAGAATGGGATATTACTGGAACACAATCGAAGCAGACTATACAGAGTTCGTAAGAAAATGTCACAAGCGCCAAATCCATGCTAATTTGATACATGTGCCTCCAGTAGAGTTGCATACTCTTAGCTCTCCATGGCCTTTCTCAACTTGGGGTATAGATGTGATTGAAAAGGTTCACCCTAAAGCTTCAAACGGGCTTGAATTCATCTTGGTTGCCATCGATTAGTTTACAAAATGGGTAGACGCACAGTCATATGCCAAGCTCACAGAAAACAAAATGGCTAAATTTCTACAAGAGTATATCATATGCCAGCATGGAATGCCTCATTCCATAATCTCAGATCAAGGACAACACTTCAGAGGGAGAGTCCAAGAATTATGTGACAAGTTCTACATCAAAAGGCACCGGTCCTCTCCTTATCATCCACAGACAAATGGAGCAGTAAAGGCAGATAATAAAAAATGTCAAGGTTATCCTTCAGAAGATGGCAGAATCTAATGTTGATTGAGCAGACAAACTACCTAATGCACTCTGGGCATACAGAACATCCATAAGAACATCCACTGGGGCAACGCCGTATTCACTAGTATATGGTATGGAAGCAATCCTCCCAGTAGAAATAGAGGTGCCATCACTAAGAGTCTTGATGGAATGCAAGATTCTGGTTGCAAGCCAGATATGACGAGCTGAACTTCGTTGATGAAAGAAGAATTAAGGCAGTGGATAATGTGAAAAAATACCAACAAAGAATGGCAGCAACCTTTAACAAAAAGGTGCGTATTCGTCACCTGACAGTAGGGGACCTAGTATTAAAGGAACAAAGAGCACCTATCCATGACCCTAGGGGCAAGTTTCGTCTAATTGGAGCGGACCATTCATGGTAAAAGAAATCATACCTGGGAAAGCTGTTCGACTGGTCGACATGGAAGGCATCGAGTTACAATACTTGACCAACTTGGATCAAGTGAAGAGATATTATGTGTAGCCTCTATACTCTTCAAAAAAAATTGGAGGGTGTAAAAGTCTTGTCTCTCACCTGTTGACATCAACAACGGGCATCAATCATTTGAAGAACTTACCGACATGATTGACTAGATTCTCCAATGGGGCACAATGTCTTTCACCCAAGAATGGTTCATCTTATCATCATAATCAAAGAAAGAATTTCCTATTTGTTGGCTAAACTCTTTCATCCGTCCATCTATCCAACGGATTTCCTAAGAGTTACACATCAAAGCCCATCATTCATATCATTTGATATAAACTCTCATGAGTATATCAATCTAAGAAATTATAAATAAAAAAATCTGGCTGGAACTCTTATCTGTCGTTCATTACATCAGACGGCGTCCCAAGATTCCAACAAGCCCATCCTTTCTCAAGCCAATAAAATGGGATCTTCTCGGTAAGATAAGCCCATTCTACATAAACAACCACAAACTCCTCCAGGCGGCAGACCCACCTGGACAGTTTCTTGTCAGTCCCATTTGGGCCTCCACTTTCGCTCATCATGTCTATAGATTTAAGTACTTAAAACTCAGACAGAATCAGTCATATGTATACATTTCATGTGTAATCTTCTAAGGGCATTTCAATATATCTAAACATCAACAATTTAAGATAATTCCAATGATTCATTTTTAACTTCTATTTGTATGTCGAGATTCCTACAGGTCACACCTGGGAGGCTGACAATCCATTGATCCGTCGGACAGAATTACAGAGATGGACAGGGCACTAAAAAATTGGAGTTGGCGTATTGAGTTCACAGAAGATAGCTCTTTCTTGCAGAAGCATCAATTGGAGGCACCCACTCAATTAACAACCATAAAATTATACGCAAACCTTTTGAAAGCAGTCGCTCAATGTTGGGATCCAACAGTTCATGTCTTCAGGATGGCAGAAGTCGAGTTATGCCCAACTGTAGAAGAATTCAGAGCTTGCCTCCTGCTCACACCTAAGCGGAATATCTCAAGCCATCTCCAGGAAAAGATTACAGGCATGAGATACAAGATTTTTTCAGCTGGGATAAGAAAGAAATGTGTCGTTTTGTCCAAGATCAATGGCTAAGATAAAGCGCATGATCAAGTCATATGCTCATACAAGTCCAACAGGGAAAGAAGCACAAGATCAGAGAAGACATGTTTACCTATATTGTAGCATAGCCTGACTATTGCTACAAAGTTGCACAGATACAGAATCTCCAGTCATAATAGATCTCATCAAGCATGCGAGACAAGGTTTTGACATCATCCCTATAGTGTTGGCCAAGACATTAAAGGGCCTTGACTTCATGGCAACTCATCAAGATCAGTTTGAGTTGGACAATTTTAGTGGATCACCATATCTTCTCAAATTTGGTTAACAGAGAGGTTAGGATTAGTTGAGGAATCTGAAGCAATGACCCTCAACCCTTTTCAATTGGCAAAAAGAGCAGACCCTATGGCTTATCAGATGAACACAGACTGGTTCAGCCGCCTCAAAGAAATGACCACACCAGACATCAGATGGAAATGCACTTGGTGGAAGCAAGAGCGGGTTGTCACAAATACAGAGAATAGTTTGCATGTCCGGTTCAAGGGGTTGACTCATACCTCATTCTATTCCCCAACAAGGTTACCTCAGCAATTCAATATCCCAGCAAGCACCAACAGAAAAGTGACTGATTGTGAACTTCCCAGAAAGTTGACATTAGATCTGGTTGAAACCATTGCTCATGAATGGAACAATCAAAATGTTCAAACACTCCCTAGAGTTGCACCAATCAAGAAACCAATAGCATTTTAGGTTTTTTGAATTACAGTGTGTTTCATGAACTATGTCTCTTAAATTCAACAAAGAAACATTTGACTCACCATAATCATTCATATGGTCTAAGAAATTTTCAATGTTCTGACAAGTACAGGTACTCAAGCCAGAATTTCAATCAGAAGAAGAAGACATCAAGTCTTCCATCCAGATAAATCAAAGCCGAGCCCAAGCTTATGCAACTAGCCTTGTATTCACAGCCTAGCATCATACAAGAAGAGGTTCCAAACCTATAAATCAATCTTGTATTCATAGCCTGGCTTCGTACAAGAAGAGGTTTATCAACCTATAAATGGATCCAGCCGGGTTCAAGCCCGCGAGTACCTTGCATCATGAGTTCCACCTCAGCAAGAAAAGGTTCCCAGCCTACAAATAAGCCTTGTATTCACATCCTAGCTTCGTACAAGAAGAGGTTTATTAGCCTACAAATGGATCAAGTCGGGTTCAAGCCCGCTCTACCTTGCATCAGTAGTTCCACCTCAGCAAGAAGAGGTTCTCAGCCTACAAATGAGCCTTGTATTCACAGCCTAGCTTCGTACAAGAAGAGGCTTATCAGCCTACAAATGGATCAACTCAGGTTCAAGCCCACACATACCTTGCATCATGAGTCTCACCTCAGTAAGAAGAGGTTCCCAGCCTATAAATGAGTCTTGTATTCACAGCCTAGCTTCATACAAGAAGAACAATCATCAATTTTTCAAGAAAAATAAACCTTCATGCCAGTCGAACTACGTTCTGGGCTTGATTTCTAGGACACCCTTAGAATACGTAGGTAGTTTAGGACAAATTACCCTAAGTGCAGTCCAATAAGCAATCTCACTCATATCCCAAAAATGTGGTTCTTTTATCTTTAGCCTTCAATTGGTGACAATCTTGGCTAAAGAGGGGTATCTGTAAGCACCCCATTTTTGCCACCCTCAGCATAAGTGAACCAATATGGCAGGTTTTCGACCTTTAACCCAAAGGTTGGTGATTCTCTAATGAACCCCATAGTAGGGTCATGTGCTATTACCTACTTGGATGAATAGGTCGTGAAATTATCTTCGAAATGAGACCAGAATCATCAAATTCTGACTTCAAACAAGGAAGATATCGCAGTTTGAAAGTGCAAGGGCATTTACGTAAATTATCGTATGATGCATGCATTATCATTCAAACTTTAAGACATCATATCTTGGTCATCTGATATCAGAATTAGATGATTCAAAGGCCAATATTCCTTATTTTCAGTCCTCTTTAAAGTGGATGTGAAAAATCCCAGACAAAGGTCACCGGTGGGCCCCATGCAAGCTTTCATGCAAAATTATCATTAGAACTTCAAAGCTTCATATCTTTGTCGTTCTACGTTGGATTCAGATGATTCCAATGCCATTATTCTTCATTTGTGATGTTCTACAAAGTGGACAAAAAAAATCTCGAGTAGAAATCTCCAAAGGGTCCCATGCAAAATTCCACATGGGAATGGTCATTTAATCTTCAAAAATTCATATTTTGGTCACTTCATATCCAAATCAGGTAATTTCAGTTTCATTTTGTTTCATTTTTAGTATTCTACAAAGTGGACTTAAAGGATTTTCAGTAGAAGTCTCTGAAGGATCCCATGCAGAATGGTCAATCAAATTATCGATAATTGGCCTGCTTAAACTTCATAAATTCATAAGTTGGCCATTTTATTTTCAAATAAGGTGATTCAAGTTTCAATATTCCTCATTCTTAATGTTCTACAATGTGAACACAGAAAATTTAAAATAGATGCTATCAAAAAATTTCATATGGAAGGGTGACAGAAATGGACTATGAAATGTCAACCTTGGTCCAAACCAGCTTAATCCAGCTTAGTCTAACTTAGCCCGGCCCAGCTCAGACCAATCCAGACCAAGTTATGTCAGTCCATATGCATGCATTTCTTTTATATGTGTATAATGTATAATATATTATTGTATATAATATATATATATATATATATATATATATATATATATATATATATATATATATATATATATATATATAATATATATATATATTATATGTATATGTATACGTTTATATGTTTATATATATATATATATATATATATTATATATATATATATATATATATATATATATATATATATATATATATATATATATATATATATATATATATATATATATATATATATATATATATATATATATATATATATATATATGTATACATATATATTATAGGAAAGAGAGAGGAAAGTGAGGCCGTAGAAAGAGAGAGGAAAGAGAGGCCATGGGAAAGAGAATGGGAGAAAGAAAAAAGGAAAGAGAGAGAAATAAAAGAAAAAAGGAAAAGAAAAAAAGATCTCTTTTGTTTTCTAGAAAGAAAACGTGAAAGAGATAGGAGAAAGAAGAAAAAAAGGAAGGAAAGAGGAAGGAAAGAAAAAAGAAAAAAAAAGAAGAAAAAGAAAAAAAGAAAAAAGGAAATGTTTTCTAGAAAGAAAACGTGAAAAGGGAGCGAGAAAGAAAAAAAGGAAGGAAAGGAAGGAAGAAGAAAAGGAAAGAGAGAAGGAATTTTCTAGAAGAAGGAAAGAGAAAACGAAAAGAGATAAGGGATTTTCTAGAAGAAGAAAGAGAAAAAGAAAAGAAAGGAAGAAGAAAAAACATGGGAAAGAGAGAAGAAAGGAAAGAAAAAAAAGTGGAAAGAAAGAGATTTTCTATAAAAAGAAGAAAATGAAGGAAGAGAGAAGAAGGAAAGAAAAGGAGAGGATCTTCTAGAAGAAGAAAAGAGAAAAAATGTGTGGAAGAGAGAGGGAGAAGAGAAAAGGGAAGGAAGAGAATAAAGGAAAGAAGAAAAAAAAGAAAAAAAAAAGAGATTTTCTAGAAAAAGAAGAAAAGGGAAGAAGGATCTTCTAGAAGAAGAGAGAAAAAACATAAATAGGCCAAGAGAAGAGAGAACTTTTTCCATACCACAAGGAGAGGAGGATGTGAGTGAGAGAGAGAAACGTGAGAGAGGGAGAAAGAAAGAGAAAAGAAGAAGAGAGAAGAAAGAAAAGAAAAGAAGAAAAGAGAGAAAGAAACGAGAGAGAGAAGCAGAGAAAAGGAGCAGGAGGATTTGCATTCAAAGAGTTTAATATGATCTCTAGACATCCTACACCGATGGTTTCACTCGATTCGAGCACAACGTTAGTACCCTAAACAAATTTAGAGGTCATTCGAATGCTCGAATGCCAATTTTGCTTGAAAAAGGCTAATTTTCATGAAATCTCGATCAGGAATGCTCTATTACATGCTTATTAATTTTAGGATGCCTATGTCTACCATTTTTCATGAATTATAATTTGTCTAAGTCATTCAATGATGAAGTTTTGAATGTCATATGATGATGTTTGATGTTTTTTGTAAGTTTCATAAAGTGGTTTTCTAATCTAAAATTTCCAGATTTAGTAATCAAATTTAGGACGTACATCACATATAGTTTTTCTTAGTTTTTGAAATCCAAATTTTTATGAGAGTCTCTACAATGTAGACCGTTCTTGCAGGCTTCTTCTCTTCTTCTCTTCCTTCTTCCTTCTTCCTTCCACTCTTTCTCTCTTCCAACAATACTCTCTCTGAAAATGCGTCAGAGGTTTTATTATGAGGATTACATCCTCAGGAGTGAGAGGTATAGTAGGGTTCATCTCTCAAGTCTCCCTCATGAAGTGGAACTCTACCAGAAGTGGGAGACGATAAAGGAAAGCCATGTGCTAAGGAAGTTGAGAGAAATCAGGAGTTCCTATTTCCTAGAGTACTCTAAGGCAGTTATACATGAGGTGGGACTCAAATAAGTCATCCAAGCCTGAAGGAATATTCCTAACTACCTTCTGGAATCAATTCAATTAAATCCATTCCCGCGGACAAGTTTTATACTTAGTCAAGTTGGAGTTGGCCAGATTTTACTGGCTCGAGTTTCCCGACCAGCCCTAGTAACCGACGCTAGTATCAAAGGCTTAAGTTGAACTTTTATTTTAATTCTGGTTCAGTCCACCATTGGTGCAACCAAGCTTCTTGTTAATGACTTGGGAACCTATTTGGTTGACGGTGGAAAACCCCTAGCATTATAGAAATCTGGTTAGGCTGGGTTTTCTGGGTGTGGGTTTTACATTGCCCATCAGCTAGCTCATGCTACCAGATATGTTATGGGGCCAACTTGCGTATGAGGCCAGCTTAGGCCTTCGCTAATAAGTCGGGGGCATACCAGAGTTGCGGATCAGTACGCCTAATGATCAGTTGGCTTACTCGCAAAAGACTCTTATAAGTCTTGGCCTAGCCAATGGATGTCAACCGGCGGCACCAACAACCGGGGGCTTTCATCCACTGCCTTGGCTACTGTTGTCCAATTAAGTAGTCAAATCCTTTGGAGACCAATGGTAAGGTTTACGGCTTGCCTTTGGACCCGCTTTGTGACATTGTAAACACGTCTAAACTGGTTTAAAAGCTATTTAACAAACATAGTGAAACTTATGCGCATGTTTAGGTAAGCCGACGTGGGATTTTTGGGTGAAGCCTTTTGCCAGCTTTCAGTTCTACAACACTGTGCCATCAGGTGAGGGGTTGGGTTTGTAGTAACTAGGACATAATTGTATATTTGTATGTGTTTAGAATATATCATGTCATCCTTATATGTGATACCTGTTCATGCATTTGCGTACAAATACAACTATGTATGATGAAATGGAAAATGTGCACGTTTAGTCTGTGCAACATGTAGGCACCGAAGGGACTAGTGGCACATGGTCACATGGACCATGTTTTGCATAAATAGCACTCTAATGGGGACACGGAGGCCCTACGGGGACCAAGACCGGGGATCTTTGCTAAGGTGCATCCCCCTTTACATTATATGCTTACGTTAGACATAGGTGGTTGTATTACCCATGGTTCTGAACCTTTACTAATAGGGGGTTACGTGTTGGCATAGACTCATATCCTTAGATACACTGCAGCTACTGTGTGATGGGGAAATCTGATTAGCTTGGGGTCTTATGATGCCAAGACAGAGTTTATTCTGGAAAGTGACGAGCCATTGGCCTTGGGTCATGGGGGTTTACTTGTAGAGGTAATCTAGCGGTCTGGGGCCATGTACCTTGCCTCTACCCTCGTCCGGTAGATGAGAGTTTAAAGCCGTTGACCATAGGTAGGGTTGAAAGCTGTGGCGGAATCTCAATTTGGCACCTTTAGAATCATATTATCAATGACTTAATAGATAAAATGCATTATCATTCATTTGCATGAGCATGGTGATACCTGATTCCTCACAGAGCTAGGACGGGTGCTCACCCCTCGTATCGATACTATTTTTTTAAATTCTGATGCAAATGCTTTCTCTATGGAGGATTTCATGGAGTCCCCTTTAGTGGGTGATGCCTCTACATGCGAGGACCCTATGGAGGATTACGACGAGGGCTGTATCTGTAGTGTCTGCAGTGACTACGTCTACAGCTGACTTGTAGATATGACTTGTATTTATAGTATGATAGATTTTTATATACAGATTTACTCTTTTGGTATACGTGTATACTAGATTCGATATGATATATCGAGAAATAATTGATGTAATCATAACAAACATTTATTTATGTTATTTATATCATTTAGTTGGCATCTTGTTACTTATGATATTCGCTTCCATTATTATTACTCTAATTGTTTACTTGATTTTAATGGATATTGCATATGTAGACTGCTTGGTATGGTTGGTGAATCACAACAGATTTGTCAAACTCCAAAATTCTAGTGTTTTGGTATGACCATGGTTTCCTCGCAATGCAAGTACTACCATATCAGAATCCATTCACAGTCATCACATATCACAACTCTTCCATTAATCACAACATAGATTATGGGAATAACAGAGTACAACTTAAATAATCGCAGAAGATCAATAATTAGGAACCAAAAACCAAATCTAATTGTATTAGATAATTATATAAAGGTTTATCTATCTTCAAACCAAGACATAAAATAAAACAGTACCAAGTACTGAATACTTAAACAAAAACCTCACGGGTCAAACAATGTCGGGAACAAATAATAAAATTAAAGCTAAGTAAAAATCCTAATAAAGTATTGCCTCTCAGATAGAGACATATTTTCTTCTTTAGAAACATTATCTTTTAACCATAAAGACAATCATCACATTCACATGAAGGATCATGCGAATCTTCTTAAGGTTCTTTATCTTCAAACATATCATTATCAGCTAAGTTATCTACAAAAAAATCTAAAAAAAAAATGTATGTATAAGGGTGAGAAAAACCATATGCTCAATGAGAAATTAGCACACACAAGCATACTATGAGGACAAAGTACGTGTCTCATCCACCCATCTCCGATGGACGAAAAAAAAAATGATTTGGGAGTTGCCACCTAGATTAAGGTCTAGGACCTATAAAAATGTAGTTTCATCATAAGAAAAGACTTATATTGACTCATTGGACCCAATATATTGGCTTTGGTCTATCAGAGAACATGTAAGTGTTCAAGGTACAGTTTGGAAAGGTGTTAGGCACCCAAAGCTGCCCGATCTGAAAATCAACCTCCTATGTGATTCTACTTTCCTTAGACTCTATGGTTATGATTATTCATGGTCAATGGATGATCACTAGTGCTCATGGGGGATCTTATGCCAAGTTACTAAATTATTTTAACCTAGGATTTAGCCAAACATGTTCTCAAACTAAATAAACAAAAAAAAATAATATACAGTAAACCGAACCAAAGATGGTTCGGTGATGGACTGAATCTGAGACGTCCAAGACATCTCAAATTGCCTACGTATCCCAATCCTGGAAATCAAGTCCATAACGTAGTTCGAACGGAATGTGATTAAGATTTATGGATGTGGTTTATGCTAAAGCTTTCTTAGATTCAATTGTTCAAGTTGAAATTTATGCTTGATGATGATTGAGATTGAATCTAGAGATAACCTAAGGTGGATTAAAGTGAACATGGATATGGATATGGGTATGGATATGGATATGAGGGATGTAAGGATTCTAAGGTGTGGTACTGTACTTGGAGAGGTCCTCCAAGTTGCCTACGTATTTCAGAGGTCCTGAAAATCAGGTACAAAGTAGTTCGTTGTTTTTTTATTGATATGGATATCCTAAAGAAGACTAAAGAAGGCTAAAGTGCATACAACCCAAGTAGATCAAAGTACAATTTGGGACCTAAGTGTGTACAGTCCGAGTGAACCATAGGTATGAGTTTGGAATCTAAGGGTGTACAGTCCGAGTGGACCATAGGTACAGATTCGAGAGAACCTAAAGGATGTACAGTTCTAGAGAACCACAGGTACAGATTCGAGTGAACCTAAAGGGTGTACAGTTTTAGTGAACCACAGATACAGATTCGAGAGAACCTAAAGGGTGTACAGTTTTAGTGAACCACAGGTACAGATTCGAGTGAACCTAAAGGGTGTACAGTTCTAGTGAACCACAGGTACAGATTCGAGAGAACCTAAAGGATGTACAGTTCTAGTGAACCACAGGTATAGATTCGAGTAAACCTAAAGGATGTACAGTTCTAGTGAACCACAGGTATAGATTCGAGTAAACCTAAAGGATGTACAGTTCTAGTGAACTACAGGTACAGATTCGAGAGAACCTAAAAGATGTATAGTTCTAGTGAACTACAGGTACATATTCGAGAGAACCTAAAGGATGTACAGTTTTAGTGAACCACAGGTACAGATTCGAGTGAACCTAAAGGATGTACAGTTCTGGTGAATCACAAGTACAGATTCGAGTGACCCTAAAGAATGTACAGTTCTAGTGAACCATAGGTACAGATTCGATACGTACAGTCCGAGAGAACCACAAGTACGACTTAGAATAGAGGTTATGGAACCGCGTTTGGGAATCTCTCCAAAGTGCCTATGTATCTTAGGGTGCTGCCCTAAGAATCAAGATCCGCATAGTTCAGAATGTGGATTCAATCATTGATGTGTATATTCTTTCAAGATCATGGTGTGGAACCGTGTTTGAAAATCTCACCAAACTGCCTACGTTTCTTAGGATGCTGCCTTAAGAATCAGGATCCACATAGTTCAAAATTCGTATTCATTCATTGATATTCTTCTTTCAATATCAAGGTGTGGAACCTAAATGCTCTATGGTTTGATTCACATCACACTTATCTAGTTTTCCATATCCTAGGGGAAAATGAGCTAAGGGGTAGGGATCGTCCTAAGCTACCCTTGAACTAAAATCCTAATTTGACATCTGTTGGGCTAGGCTTTCTGATTCTTGATTAAAATTTATCACTTTTCCATTCTTACCTTTCCCATGAATGTGGGTGCCTACATGCACGTCCCCACACCTAATATGTCTTCTAGGTGTATAGATATGGCAGTTCGACTAGGGTGTTGCAGAAATTAAGTTATTGTAAATAATAAATATCATTAAAATATAGCAAGTAACAGCATATATCATCTCAAGTATAGCAATAAAGCATGTGAATAAATATAATAGCAAGCATGTAAGTGCATTGATCAAACATCGATCATCAACAATGTGACCAAGATCATATTTGATCGACTACTCAGATTTGATGTAATCGATCATCATCAATGTGATCAAGATCATATTAGATCAATGGTTCAGATTCAATTAAAACATTCATGAGATCAATCCAACCGTTCAAATTCAATTAAATCACTCAAAAAGGATAATCTATCCATTCAAATCAATCATCAAGACAATTCAATGGTCCAGATTCATTTATATCACTCATGATGTCAATCCAATGATTCAGATTCAAATGAGATTCTCATGATCAAGATCTAATGGTCTAAAATTCTTCTAAAGCACAATATGATGGAAATCTAACAGTTTAAATCATGCCTACAAGATCATACTATGAAAACTGGTCAGACTGATTTTCAGATTTGAACCAGTCATGGGAAAATAATCATAAGATATTATTCAATCATGAAAAAAATTATCTGTTAACTTGGTTGTCTTCCAGACTCATGTGGCTACCTTTTCCTTCAAGGAAGTGATGTCTAAAAAAATCTCTACAGGACACTTATGGATGGATTTTCATGATTTTTACTACAATCAATAGATTCTGTAGACCTTTGCCAAAACAAGCATATGGGGCTTCATACATATTCAAATTAAGCTCAAAATATATCCTCTGAAAGAGGACTCAGAGACCTAGATTTTGTTTCAAGAGGGAAAATCCTAACAGGGAAATAAAATGGGTCAAATATCCACCACAAGTGCAGGCATGTGCACTGGTCAAATCTGTTCCAGATTCTGACCAGCTACACCATAAATTCTATATAAAATCAACCACTCATTGAAAATAGAATTCAGGCATATGGTCATGTAGCTAACTGATAGATCTAATACTTTATTAAAAAAATATCATGCAAACAGAAATATCCTCAAGGCTCAAACATCACTTCTCAATCACGTAATTCAGTGTATTCTAACAAACCCTAAAACAGACCATGGTGCCTTCAAAAATCATATGAAATCCATAGCAAAATCAAAAAAATCCAAATCTAGTATCAAATTTTTCATGACTTCATATCTATCACTTTCTTTGAAGGAAGGATTATCAAATTATGGTCAAAAATTCTATTTTTAGAGCTTTTTCGATGAGGGTTTGCACTATACCCGAGAAGGATAGTAGCATCATTGGGGATTTTGTATCTCAACTTTCTCAACTCCAAACAAGTCGAAATTTGTAGGGGAACTTTCTAACAAATTTATGAGTATCTCAAAAAATTTTGGGCTCGAAATTCATCAAAAATTTATATGAGATGCATGTCTCAAAATCAGATTTCAGATCTAAAATCCACCTTGTAAAAAACATTAAAATACTCAAAAATCATTATATGACATTTAATTTTTCTCCATTGAGTACTTTAAACATATTCTAATGCATAAAAAATATCAAACATGGGCATTACAACATCGACATGCATGCAATATAACGTCTTTGATCATAATTTATAAAAAAGAATAGGCATATTCAAGCAATTTTTGACATATTAGCATCATGGAATCATTTCAAAACCAAAGTTTTAGTTACAGCAATGGGTGAGGGGCCATGAATTATAGGTATGTACTATAAAATAACAATGGAAAATAGACTTACCTCTTTGTAGAGAGTTCCCTCTCTCTTAGCTTCTTCTTCTTCTTCCTTCTCTTCTTCTCTTTTCCTTCTTCTTCCTCTTCTCTCTCAATTTCGGTCTCTATTTCTTCTTCTTTGGCTTCTCTCTTTTTTCTTCTCTATTTCTTCTTCTCTTAGACTCTCTCTCCTTTTCCAACCCTTTTAGATTTCCTTTTTTTTTTTTCCTTCCTTTTCTCTTTTCTTTCTCGTTTTTTTTTCATTCCTTTTTTTTTTTCTTTCCTTTTTTTTTCTTTCCTTTTTTTTTTCTTTTCCTTTTCTCCACTCACGTTCTCCCCTCTTTCCTTTTTTTTTTCTTTTCCTTTTCTCCACTCACGTTTTCCCCTCTTTCCTTTTTTTTTCTTTTTGCCTTTTTTTTTCTTCATTTTTTTCTTTTTTCTTCTTTCCTTATTTTTTTCCTAGAGTCGGCCTCTCTTTTTTTTTTTTTTGGCTCTTTTTTTTTTAAATTCCAGCCACCAATCTTTGCACCTTTCGACCTCTTTATTAATGTATATAATATACATATATTAATATAATAGTATACATATTATAATAATATATGATAATATATATAATACCCATAACGTATATGCACATGGATTTAACATATTTGGTGCGAACTGGTCTGGACTGACTTGGGTAGGACTAAGTTAAACTGATATGGGTTGAGTTGGGTTGGGCCAAGATTGGTTTTTCTCTCTCTATCATTTCATAAACCATTTCCACTGTCATTCCGCATGGAATTTTTTGACAGTCTCTATCCCAAATTTTCTACACTCACTTTGTAGAGCACTAAAAATGAAGAGTACTAGAGCTTAAATCACCTTATTTGGCTGTAAAATTGTCAACTTATGAATTTCTAAAGTTTAAATAACCAATTTATGATAATTCGGCTAGCAACTCTGCATGGGATGCCTCGGAGACCTCTGTATCAAATCCTTCATGTCCACTTTGTAGAGCACTAAAAATGAGAAATACTGGAGTTTGAATCACCTCATTTGGACGTAAAATGGCCAACTTATGAATTTTTGAAGTTTAAATAGACCAATTCATGATAATTCGGCTAGCAACTCTGCATGGGATGCCTCGGAGATCTTCGTCTCAAATCCTTCACGTCCACTTTCTAGAGCACTAAAAATGAAATATATTGAAGTTTGAATCACCTTACGTCGGATAATAAAATTATGAGGAATTGAAGTTTAAGCGGGCATATCGGCTTGCGGCTCCGCATGGGATCCCTCGGAGACCTTTGCTCCAGATTTTCCATATTCACTTTGTAGAGCACCAAAAATGAGGAATAATGACACTGAAATCACTTTATTTGGACATCAGATTAGCAAGATATGAGAAGACAAAGTTTAAATAATTAAACTTATGATAATTTGCATGCAAGCCCCTGGATATTATTAATCTTCAAAAAATACCCTTATTCTTATTCCCAGACTAAAATCGTCATATCTTCTTCATTTGACATTGGAATTGAGCAATTTTGGTCTCATTTCGAAGGTATTTCCAAGACCTACGCATCCATGTAGGTTGCAACCCATTTTCTTATTGTGGGGCCCACCAAAAACCTTCTCAAAGTCGCAGTCAAAATCCAAATCTTGCATTGGGATTCACTAACCTGCCATATGGTTTCACTTAAGCTCCTGGACACTGGGGATCATCTCAGTTATTCTCAAAACATTATAAAGAGCATGTCGGGGCTAATCGACTGTCATTTTTGAGAGAGTTTCACTTGCCTCCCCTATATTTTCTAAACTTTCTCTTACTTCTCCCACTTTGATGTCTACTCTCCAGTAAGACTTTGTTCAACTAGGGATGACAAAAATGAGGTACTTACATATACCCCTCTTTAGCTGAGATTGTATCAATTAAGGGTAAAGATAAGAGAACTTCATTTTTGCCTCTCATATTGGAGAGACAAAAATTCAAAGAGGTAAGATCATCAAAGCACTCAACATTCATGCATATAACATGGCAAATACAGTAACATCAGGACTAGCAACCATCATCACACAAATCATATACATTCAAAACAAATGACTCTATTAGCATGCATACTCCAAATGAAATTTGGAAGGACAACTAGAAATTGAAATGGTTCTCACTGGGTCATAAACTTTGTCTGATTACATAGCTTTAAAGGAAATGATTGGATCAAAACACTAAATGAGTGTTCAAACACATCTGGATAAACCTAAAGAATCCTCTGAAGAATTCGCTTATCCCATCCACTAGCAATAGCCTCAACTAGATCATGGCTTAATTCTTTAGGTGCTTTAAAACCTGTTCCATTCTTGTTGATATCTCTCAATGCCCCATATTGACGGAATAGCCTTGTGGGTGAATAAAATGAAGTGTGTATCAAACCCATAATCTGAACATCTGCACTGCCTAGGGTGTGTGTGACAACTTTCTCTGCATTCCACCAATTATATTTCCATCAGATGCTTGAAATGGTCATTTGCTTAAGACGTGACAGCCAATTTGTGTCAACTTGATATACAGTAGGATCTGCCCTCTTTACTAGATGATAACAATCAAGACTTGGTGCTTCGAGTTCCTCTACCAGACCCAACCTTTCAACTAACCAGATTTGAAGCAAGTATAATGATCCATTGAATTTCTCTAAACGACACCTGCCTTGTGGATTTACTCCAAGATCCAGTCCCCTCAGAGTCTCTGCTAATATAGTAGGTATGATATCTCCTTGATGCTCTGCATGTCCGATGAGATCAATAATTATAGGAGATCCTGTAGCTTCTTGACTCTGCAGTAATGTTGGAGCAACGATGCAATATAGATAGACTCTTCTCCTCCATGTTTTTGCTTCATCATCTTCAGGTTCTTTCCATGCATATGTATCTATCATGGGTTACAATTTCAATCTCTGGTTTTGAACAAACAATCTTGCTTCTTCTTCATTCCAGCCGAAGAAGTCTCTTATTCTTTGCTTATAATCTCTCTTAGGGGATGGTCTAAACATCTTTCTTTTTGGTGGATAAAGGAGACATGCTCTGAATTCTTCAATAGTAGGGCACAAATTCGGCTTCACCAAACCTGAATACATGAGCTATTGGATCCCAACACTGAATAGCTTCTTTTAGTAAACCTGGGCATAGTTTTACTGTCATCATTTGGAGGAGGACGTCCAAGTGAATCTTCTCTAAGAATGAATGATTTTCAGTTAATTCCATACGCCAACTCCAATTCTTCAATGCTCTATCCATCCTCACCATGCTGACGAGTAAAAGCTCTAAAGTGCTCACCAAAGTTGACCTGTAGAAAATCCCGACCTATAACAGAATTAGTAGGAAAATCATTAGAACTATCTTACACTGTAATTGTTACACACATTGAAAACCTTAGTGAGTTGTGCATGAAATATGTGCATATACATGACCTTGTCTAGGCCTAAGTTTCTGAATCAAAGATAGAAAATGCAAGGATAAAGGCCAAACTCTGCTGATAAGAAGCTATCCAGATGAGTTTCCCATCAGGAGGATCTTTTGGTTGTTTATGTAGAATGGTCGATCCCTCCAAAGAGATACCACTTTAAGGGCTTGAGAAGGAAGGGCTCTTCGGAATCTTTGGACGCCGTTGAATGTAATGAACGACAGATAAGAGTTCCAGCCAGATTTATCATTATCATTATTTTTAGATTGACATGCCCACTAGGGTCGATATCAAAAGATGTGAAAGATGGGCTCGATATGCGACTCTTGGGAAATCCGTTGGATAGATGAACGGATGAAAGAGCTTAGCCAGAAAGTAGGAAGTTCTTCCTTTAATTATGACGAGATGATAAAACCATTCTTGAATGGCGAGATGTAGTAGCCTCTTTGGAGAATCCAACCTAATTCCGTTGTAAAGTCCTCCAAAACAGTCGAGTTTCATTGTCGACTTCCGTGAATGACAAACCAACTGCACTCACCAGGTTTTTTTTTTTTTTTTTTTTTTTTTTTTGGAAGAATGCAGAGGCTAGACATGATATTGTTTCACCTGATCAAGGTTGGTTAGGTATTGTAACTCTTCACCATCCAAATCTATCAACCGAAATGCCTTTCCAGGTAAAATTTCTTTCACTATGAATGGTCCACTCCAGTTTGGACGAAATTTACCCCTGAGGTCATGGATAGGCGCTCTTTGCATCTTCAGTACTAGATCTCCCACTGCCAAATGACGAATACGGACCTTCTTATTAAAAGTGGTGGTCATTCTTTGTTGGTACTTCTTTGCATTGTCAGCCGCTTTCATTCTCCTTTCATCAATGAGGTTCAACTCCTCATAACGAGATCGGAGCCATTCAGCTTTAAGGATTTTGGACTCCATTAATATCCTCAGTAATGGCACTTCCATTTCTACTAGGAGTACTGGTTCTATACCAAATACTAAAGAGTAAGGCGTCGCTCCAGTAGATGTCCTTCTAGAAGTTCTGTATGCCCATAATGCATATGGTAGCCTATCTGCCCAATCACCATGAGTTTCTACCATTTTCTGGAGGATGACCTTGACATTCTTGTTGGCGGCTTCTACTGATCCATTTGTCTATGGACGATAAGGGGAACAATGATGCCTCTGGATGTTAAACTTCTCACACAACTCTTGTACCTTCCCTCTGAAGTATTGACCTTGATCTGAGATTAGAGCATGAGGCATCCCATGTCGACAGATGATATGCTCTTGGAGGAATTTGGCTACCTTATTTGCCGTGAGTTTAGCATATGACTGAGCTTCTACCCACTTGGTAAAATAGTTGATGGCTACTAAGATGAACTCTTGTCCATTTGATGCTTTTGGATGAATCTTTTCGATCACATCTATACCCAAAGTTGAGAAGGCCAAGGTGAACTAAGAGTGTGCAATTTTGTAGGTGGTACATGTATTAGGTTGGCAAAGATCTGGCATTTGTGGCACTTCTTCATGAACTCTGCGCAATCTGTTTCAATCGTGCTCCAATAGTACCCCATTCTCAAGATTTTCTTTGCAAGCATCCTAGCATTTATGTGCGGTCCACAAACTCTTTGATGTATCTGATCAATGAGGGTTTGTGCTTGCTCTTCATCGACACAGACCAATTGTACCCCATCATATGATCTCTTGTATAGGATATCTTCGCAAAGGATGAACTGTGAAGCATATAGTCTCCGTGTCTTCTTCTCTCCTGTTGTAGCATCTGCAGGGTATTTGCCTTCTTTAATGAAGTCCACTATGGGTGCAAACCAAGGTCTTCCATCAACTGTCAATGCATCAACTTCTGCATATGCTGATTGCCTTCTTCTTTCTATCATCAAGGGTCTTGTGTGTTCGACAAGATCACCATTGATCATTGAAGCCAAGGTGGCCAATGCGTCAGCGTATTTATTTATGTCCCTTGGGGAATAGTCAAACTCTATTTTTGTGAAGCTCTGAGCCAGACTAATTGCATGTTCCTGATAAGGTATCAATTTTTCATCCTTGGTTTTCCAATCTCCTCTGACTTGGTAGATGACGATAGACAAATCCCCATACACTTTCAACTTCTTGATGCCTATTGCAAGTGCAACTTTGAGCCCCATGATGCAAGCTTCATATTCTGCAGTATTGTTTGGACACTCGAACTCTAATTGGAGTGAAAATGGTACAAATTCTCCTTCTGGATCTATAAGTAATACCCCAGCTCCGCACCCTCTATGGTTGGCGGCTCCGTTAAAGAACATCATCCATGTATCTTCTTTCTTTTCCTCTTTAGCCATGTGAACCTCTTTATCAGGGAATACATCTTCCAAGTTTTTGAGGTTATCCCTGACTTGGTGAGCGGACAGATGCTCTGTAATTACACTTCCCTTAATGGATTTCTATGTGACATATGTGATATCAAATTCAGACAACAATAGTGGCCATCGAGTCAGTCTTCCAGTCAATGCTGGCTTCTCAAATAGGTACTTCAATGGGTCCATCCTTTAAATGAGTATGACAGGGTACGATAACATGTAATGTCTCAACCTTTTAGTTACCCAGACTAGAGCCACACATGTCTTCTCCAAGGGTGTATAGTTTAACTCGTAGCTTGTGAATTTCTTGCTTAAGTAATAAATTGCCTTTTCTGTACATCCGTCATCATCATGTTGGGCTATCATCGACCCCATGGAATCTTCTAACACTGATAAGTAAAGGAGCAATGGCCTTCCAGGAACAGGTGGAGCCAGCACTGGTGGATTTAATAGATAAGTCTTGATCTTCTCAAAAGCCAACTGACACTGAGGGTTCCACTTCTTGGGCTGATTCTTCCTTAGTAACTTGAAAATCGGATCGCATGTTTCCGTAAGGTGTGCGATAAACCGATTGATGTACTGGAGCCTTCCCAGAAAACTTCTTATCTCTTTCTCTGTCTTAGGAGGTGGCATCTCTGATATGGCTTATATCTTGGCTGGGTCTATTTCAATCCCCCTTTGATTAATCATGAAGCCTAGCATTTTTCCTGCTGTTACCCCAAATGCACACTTCTGAGAGTTAAGCCTAAGCTTGTATTGCTTGATCTTCTCAAAGAATTTCTTCAGGGCTATAATATGGTCCTCTCTGGTAAGTGATTTTACAATCATATCGTCCACATATACTTCAACTTCCTTATGAATCAGATCATGCAACACTGTCGTAGTCATCCTCTAATAGGTTGCTCCTGCATTCTTTAATCCAAATGGCATTACCGTATAACAATAGGTACCCCAGTCTGTTGTAAAGGCAGTTTTCTCTTTGTCTTTCGGGGCCATCTTGATCTGGTTAAACCCTGAGAATCCATCCATGAAAGATAAAAGTGCATGATTGGTTGTGTTATCAACTAGGATGTCTAACTTTGGCAGTGGGAAATCATCCTTTGGGTTGACCTTATTCAGATTCATGTAATCCACACACACTCTCAGCCTTCCATCCTTCTTAGGTACTATGACCACATTAGCTAGACATTCTAGGTATTTCAAAACTTCCAAGAATCCAGCATCAAACTGTTTCATTATATCCTCTTTGACTTTTAAAGTCCATTCAGGCCTTAGCCATCTCAACTTCTGCTTGTGTGGCTTCGCATTGGGAATTAGAGGTATCTTGTGTTGTACCACTTCTGGATCTATGCCCGGCATATCTTCATAAGACCATGCGAACACCTCTTGGAATTCCTTTAATAACTTCGTCAACTGGTCAGTCTCTTCTTCTGTCAAGGTCATACCAATCTTGACCTCTTGTGGCTGCTCTTCTGTGCCAAGATTGATCGTCTTGAAGTCCTCGCCAACAGGTTGGGCTTTTTTCTCTTCCAAGGCTTTGATGGATTGTAAGATTTCAGGAGGTGGTTCATCATTCTCATGATTATCAAAGTTAGAGTTAGAATAAGAGGAATTAGAAGAAGTAGACGCAGTATAATTGGAAAAAATTTCTTTATTAATGCTTGGAAACAGAGGTACAGAAGAGGAGGTTCCTAATGGAATGGACTCAATGCTATCAAAAGACTCAAACCTACCTAAGGACTTATAGAGTTTGGGCCCAGACATGGCCATACTATACTGATTACATGACAACCCTTTCGGGTAGACAAAGTTATCTAGACAACTCCAGTTTGGGATCATTTCGTTGATAGGGAGGATGATTGGTTGTACATCGGGATCTCGATCTTGATCGTCTCTGGTGAGCATCAGAACTTGGTCCTCATCAAACAGATTGTCGATGCTGATCATTTCCATCTTCGATTTCTGCTCCTCGCTCAGCCTCTGACTCTTGCTCTTTTCCAGCTCCATCCAATCAATTGTACAGTCAAAGAATATTTCAAAACCAGGTACTTGTCTCTGGAGGTTTCTGTCTAGCCATGATTCAGGGAATCCACAGAATGTAATGTCCTCTCCTTCTTTGACAAAGTATCCATTGAGAGTCTTGAAGTATGGGTTGATTTGCTCATCCTTATATATACCTCCAAACTGTATCTGGTAGACCGGCTCATCTGTCCTCTGTGGTTGCCATCTTCTGTGACTCCTGTCTGCTGCCTTTATTGGAATCCTACTGCTACTCCTATATTTTCTCCTCTCGAGCCTCTGAAATGCATCATCGACTCTCCTCTATTTCTCCTCTATCAGTTTCAGATCTCGGTCGGTAAGAACATACCCCAGTCCAAATCTGGGGGATTTGGTTATGTGGTTGCCATGATGTTGCTAATGTGGAATCTGCCAAGACTGATATCTTGTGGCAGACCTCCTTCTATCCCTTTATCATTATGTCCAATCACCATCGTGTGCTGGGAGATTTCTGGAAACTTTACCCCATGCTCATAGCCCACTTCTTGGATTGAGACCATGTTTACCTCGCCACCAGGTGTGACACTTCCTTCAGTTTGGACCACTTGAGTTGGAATATCTTTGTCCAAACATACCTTCCCCCATTCTATAAAGTTGACTGTGTGACGGGGAAGGGGATTGTTTACCACAGATGCTTGCCTTGAGTGGATCTCAATCTTTCCCGCATCTACCAGATCTTGTATAGCATGCTTCAAAGGGATGCAAAATTCAGTATCATGCCCATTTTGGTTATGGTATTTACAGAATTCATTTGCACGCCAGAACTGAGGTAATGGATCTGGGACGGGTCGTGTCTCTAGAACTTTAAGTTTCCCAGCTTTAACCAATTTATCTAAAAGTGATGCTCTGGTCATGCCCAATTCCATGAACTGCCTTCTGGTTCTCCAATTCTGGCGAGCAGGGGTGTTGCTCGAATTCTTTGAGATTAATGGACGAGCATTAATGTTGGCAAGTTATCCCACTGATCGATTTACTAATTCATTACGGGGGAATGCTCCTTTGACAGATTATCTGATCATCCCATGCCTTCATAGCTCTCAGTAATTCCTCCGATCAGTTCAACCTATCTCCATAAGGATCAACCTCCTCTCTTGGCCTTTGGATCATGGGGGCTCTCTGGATGACCAATGGTTTCTGATACACAACCTCATCTATGTCTTCTAAGGTGGGATCTGAGGGGATTTGTGGCACAGCTTGCTTAGGGCTACTCAATCCTTGTAGGGGTGCCACATTCATTCTCTCAATGGTTGATGATTGGGATTGCAGTTGCATCTGTAGGCTCTGAATCATGATAACCATCGTCTCTATGATATTTACTATTCTCTCAATTCTGGCCTCTGTAGTGCTTGGAAGTTGGTTTGATCCATCAGCCATTGGTTCAGTTGATGCAGTTGAGGTAGGACTAACTGGTTCAGGTATGGACACACTAGACAACCTCCTAGTGAGGGGATCTCTTATCCACAAGGTAGAAATGGTTACGGTTTAGGCTGACTCCTGAACTGATACCAAAAAAGAACCAAAACTGACAAGTATTAGGACTCTGGGATGGTGGGAGAACGGAATAAGAAGTTACATGCACAAACAAAGTTGACTCGACCAAAGAAATGTTAGCTCCCTTATAAAACCCATCAAACAAGCATTATCCGGCTCAATTTAGTTGCTTCGACTGACCCGTGATTAGTCTTGGGCTTCATGACCCAAACAGTTCATTAGGCAACAAGGTCTAACCACTTGGTTTGTCAAATTCAAAGAGCTTGAAACTGATATACTTATTACTAGCTTTCATACGAGATAGTTAGCAAAAGCGGTTCATGACTGAACAAACCGGTAAATAACAGCTCGATCATAACACCTATGTCGTGACAGGGCATTTTTGCTCGTTTTTTAAGCTGATGCATTAACAATGATGTGTAAGACCCATGTCAAACTAATCCGGTCTTACCACCTTGAACCAGGTTTACCCATCATGGTCGAGTCAAATGGACCAAGGGCGTGAAGGGGAGCGAGATCCCAGGTATCAAATCGACCCAAAAACACTTAAAATAGAGGAAGGGTTGCATACCCAGCTAAACAGGGTCGACCCTCCCAAATCAGAAACTCAGACCCTTAAAATTTGGGAGAGGGTCGGACAGTGTCAGACCACAGGGTCGATGGGATCATCGACCCTCTCATCGACCCTCACTTGCCGCCGAAACTGAAATTAAGAAATTTCCAAATTTTTGATTGGGATTCTTTCCAAATCTCAATGGGACTATTATAGGACATTCCTACTCTATTTAAAGGACGTCCCTAAGCCACTTTCACTCCTTTTACAACCCTAATTGAATTGAGAGAAAGAGAGAAGAAGGAAAAGAGGAAGAAAAGAGGCAAGGAAGAAGACTTATCAAAAAGGAGAAGAATTTCCAGAGAAAAGTAATCTTCTCAGGTATGGATACAAATTCCATGAGTTTCTACAGACCTTAGGTTAGATATGATTGAGTGTAGGATTTCGGAGAAACCCAAACCATCCATTCATGGTTAGGTTTTCATGGAAAACCCTAGGATAATGCATGAAAGCCATCTAGGAGGATGAATCATGGTTTCAGACCATGGAATGAATGTTTAATGGAATGTGGAAGCAAGCCATAGGACCCCAAACACGAAGAATGAATTAAAAAAGTGGAAATTGGACCAGAGTGCACCGAGGGTCGCACACAGGGTCGATAGACCCATCGACCCTAGGCACCCTGACCATCGACCCTCAGCATTCGGGAAGTTCAGACAGAGGGTAGGGTCGATAGACCCATCGACCCTATGTATCCTGAGCATCGACCCTCTGATCGACCCTCAGTTAACAACATGGTTTTTAAATTCGGAATTAATTCTAATTAAATTCTATCGACTTTGTTAGGTTTTCTAGCATTATAATAACACTGTAGAGGTGATTTTAAAGCTTGGAAAAGTATCTTATAGCAAACTAAGGTGAGGAACCTTAACTCCAAACTAAATCGGTTAATAATAAACTGTTTTCTAATTCTTGAGTCCTATGCCATGTTTGATTCTATGCAAATATGTTTGTAATGTGCATACAGCATGCCATCTAATATTTCTATTACTAGTTCATGCATATTTACTTCATTATTTATAACATGATGATGATGATGATGATAGGAATAGGCATATGCTTGTATGTGTGTGGTTGATGTACTTGATGCGAGCGAGTATCAGGGGAGGTGTGATGAGAACGTCAATAAACGTTAACCTTTGGTGGGTCTCAGCACTTTAGCTCTATCTCTAACTCAAGTTTTGTGCATTGACATCGTCGTATCGCCATTACCTTAGCAGAACTATTGTGTCATAGGGTATCAGGGGAGGTGGTCTCGGTCCTTGTAGTCTCTCACTCTACCGGGGGGCCTTAGCTCTATCTCTATGGACATTCCGAGGGGATTTGGGGTGAGGCCTTGGATACACTGTTTGGAATTAGGATTGGTTTGTAGCGAGCCCAGTTTGCAAGCCCTCGCTAACAGGGGCTTACGTGTTGGTATAGCATTATATAGCAATAAATGTTAACCTTTGTTGTATAATGTTATGGTAGGGTGGATGGGGACGATGATAAACGTTAATCTTCGGGCGGACTTCCACACCCTGTGTATAGAGGCGGTGTCAATAAACGTTAACCTTTGACCACCCAACCTTTCTATTGCGCATTGCAAACTATAAACCAGACCAAAGAGATAAATGAATGTGCATGCATATGTAATGTTGCATTGTTTTGGCTACTCACTGAGTCGTGTTGTGTGCTCACCCCTCGACGTCGAATATTTTTAGTTGATGATGAAGGTTACACAGTTGAAGACTATATGAATGCTTCTACATACGGGACGGTAGCAGCAATGGACGCTGGAGCTGAAGATGATACACACGACTCCTCTTGCGAGTGCAACTCGTGTGTATTTGACTAGATATTTTTATAGGTTTCTTTATTGGATTTATAAGACATGTATTTGGTACTTAAATATTTATGTCTCAGTTAAACACAGAATAATTTGCTATTATTTATGGATATCATTTTAGTTCTCAGTTCATTTATTTATAAGACTTCCGCTATTGTGTATTTACTCTGATTATGATGGTGAGCGTATGAAGGTTCAAGTAACGCAGGGATAGCCTATTTGAGATCCTGGTTGAACCATTGGTTATTTAGCGGTTCATCACACCATTCTGAAATGTGAATTAGGGTGTGACAACTTGGTATCAGAGCATCTCAGGCCTTGCCCGCTGAACTATCATACATTCATAGCAATAGTGAACTGAGATAGGAAAAAAAATAGTAATATTAACACATTATAAGCACAAGTGATGTTGAGACCAAATTTAAAAAGACAATAAGGTACATATAAAAGGTGGAACCATATATATACACTCAAATAGAAAGAGAAGACCAAAATGTATCCTGATAAACCAATAATATTGGGTATTATCTATAAGTTGGGTAGTTATCTAAGTATACTAGTGATATTGTACAGTAGCAAGAAGGGAGCATTTGTACAACAGAAAATTAGAATACCGAGTTGGTACTCACAAGATGTGAAACTCGATGTATGACAAAGGAAGGAGAAAATGGCTAGTAATGCCTAATTCCCCGCAAAGGTAAAGGGAATGATCTCGGGCTAAATCCAAACAGAGATAAGAGGATTATGGCCATATAACTGGATATGTTTATATAGGATGCGGTGCATTATAGATTTACTCTTATGATTATAGAGGATGCACATACCAGATTTTAATTTCTCGGGCCTTGACAGGATACTTTCTTGATTTAACCTATTAATTAGAGTTATAGATATTGTTTCTTTAGTATTAGTCCTGATTATATCAATCTGCACCATTCTCATGATCGACAACATGAACAGAGATACGAACTGAATGAACAGTTAAATGCTTAATCATGTTGAGCGTACATCTACTGATTTATACCTGATTTATTGATGTACGAAAATTTTCTCCAGATTATACCTGATTTACTGATGTATGAAATCTCTCTCCAGATTTACTCCGGTAGTGCCTTGACCAATGGCATTATATATACGATAGAACCGGTAACCATGAGGTTAAGAATTGTAAAGCCTCTATTGCATGTATTTGGACCACCGTGCAACTTAATGATCTTTTGATGCCGGTTGGATTACTATAGATTTACTCCTGATTTTTTAAACCTAGGTTCACTAGATAAAGCAAGTGTTTGTCATTATGCTAAGTCGATGAACGGAAGTGAATAACTTTTGGATGAATATTATGATTCATACACTCCCTGACCTTTGATGATAAAAATGTTTAGTGATAATGGAATTATTGAAAGAAAGATGATTGGATTCAGATTAAATGCTATAGCCAATGGAACTCAGATGAAGTGATGGAGAATTTATTTTGAGATTGCTAAATAGATGGATATGAATCATGTCTGTAAAAGAGTGTATGAGAAAATGTGGGAACTATTAAGAGTAGCCAGTAAAGAAATAGATAGTACTCAAGTAGAGTTAATGATGGTTATATCGGTATGAATTTTGACAAGGTAGAAGATTCCTAAAGGAAAATTTAAGAGTGGATACAAGGATAAAGTCATGGCATAAGTAGTACTTGATTTAATACAATGATAATTGAGTTATGCCCAATGTTGAGAAATATGATTAAGTAAAGACCAAAATAGTTTGGCTGAATTAATGAAATTATAAGAATATACCCTAATGCTTATAAATAGATTTGGGATATGAGATCTTGACGATAGTCTTAAGAGATGAAGAAACTAGACAAGCTCTTAAGACCATTACACCAGATTTTCTAGTTCAAGCCCTTTTTGGACTAGATGTTCAATTGGATGAGTGTTATGAACGAAGTCCAAATCGTATGGATGGATAAAATATGGACACAACCTAATTAGACTTGAGATGGCAGACCTTGACGTCATCTTTGGGAATGGACTGGTTAGCTCGGCATTCTGCAAACCTATTATGCGCCGAAAAGAAGTTAACGTTCAAAGACAAAGAAGGAGCAGAATTCAGTTTCTCGGGAACCAAACTTCCCAGGAGACGCAAGCTCATACTCTCAGCATTAAAGGCTAAGAAGTGCCTTGAAAAGGGAGCCGTCGGATATCTAGGATCAGTGGTCGACCTAACCAAGGACGCGCCACGAATGGAAGATATTGATGTCATGCGGGATTACCCAGATGTATTTCCGGAGGAACTACCCGGATTACCACCCGACCGAGCCACGGAGTTTGTAATAGACCTTCTACCCGGAGCCGCACCAGTATCAAAAGCACCTTATAGAATGGCTCCTACTGAACTGAAGGAGTTAAAAGTGCAATCACAAGAACTGCTGGATAAGGGTTATATTAGACCCAGTATATCTCCATGGGGAGCACCGGTGTTGTTCGTAAAGAAGAAGGATGGTAGCGTTCGATTATGTATCGACTATCGAGAGTTGAATAAGCTGACAATCAAGAATCGATATCCGCTACCTCGGATCGATGACTTGTTCGATCAGTTACAGGGAACAAAAGTATTTTCAAAGATCGATCTTCGATCAGGCTATCATCAACTGAAGATTAAAGAAGGTGACATTCCGAAGATAGCCTTCAGGACAAGATACGGACATTATGAATTCTTAGTAATGTCATTCGGATTAACTAATGCACCGGCAACGTTCATGGAACTTATGAACCGAGTCTTCCACGATATGTTGGACACGTCAGTTATAGTATTTATTGATGACATATTGGTATACTCCAAGGACAAGGAAACCCATGTCAAGAACCTAAACGCAGCCCTACAGCGTTTAAGGAAAGAGAAGTTATATGCCAAATTTTCAAAGTACGAGTTTTGGCTAAGTGAAGTCGCCTTTCTAGGCCATGTAGTATCCGCTGAAGGAATCAAAGTGGACCCCAGTAAGATCGAGGATATCGTAAAGTGGGAAGCACCAAAGAGTGTTTCAGAAATTAAAAGTTTTCTGGGTCTATCTGGTTATTATCGGAGATTCATAGAAGACTATTCTTGGATTGCCGTACCTCTCACCAGTTTGACCAAGAATGGTGAAAAATTTGTATGGACGGATAAGTGTGAAAAAAGTTTTCAAACACTGAAGACCAGATTGATATCCGCTCCGATTTTGACTATTCCGATCCCAGGACAGACATTTACCTTATATATCGATGCGTCGGGATTGGGATTAGGATGTGTGCTTATGCAAGGAGAGCAAGTGATTGCCTATGCCTCGAGACAATTGAAGGTACATGAGAAAAATTACCCCACTCATGATTTGGAGTTAGCGGCAGTAGTACATGCTGTCAAGATATGGAGACACTACCTATACGGAAAGAAATTCCAGATGAAGTCGGACCATAAAAATCTTACTTATTTATTTAATCAGAAGGAGTTGAATATGAGACAAAGAAGATGGCTGGAACTATTGAAAGACTATGATTGTGATATCCAGTATCATCCGGGAAAAGCGAACGTAGTAGCAGATGCATTGAGCAGAAAAGCAATGATAAAATCTCAAGGAGAAGTTAGCACGACTGCGGCAATGTGTACTACATGAATGGTATTCAATCACGGCAACGAGCAGTATGTGATAGATACAACGGATGGATCAGCCAACCAAGGGTTTATTCATCGGTTTTTGAATATGTTCGCAGCATTGAAGATTATACCGGATATAGTGGATGAAGTGAAGATAGCGATCAAAGCAGATCCTTATCTGAGAACAGTACACGAAGATATTGAGAAAGGTAGGACTAACCCTGAGTTCACCTTGGATGACGAGAAGGTACTGAAATACAAAGGAAGAATATGTGTACCCGAAACAGAAAGTGTAGACATTAGACACCGACTCATGAAAGAAGCCCACACCACCATCTACTCGGTACATCCTGGAAGTACAAAGATGTATCATGATCTAAAGAAATTATACTGGTGGAGGGGAATGAAAGCAAATGTAGCTAAGTTCGTGTCTCAATGCCTAAATAGTCAGAAAGTAAAGGCTGAACGACAAAGACCCGCAGGACTATTGCAGCCGTTACCGGATCCAGCATGGAAATGGGACTGCATCACTATGGACTTCGTCACGGGACTACCATTGACTCCTCGAGTAGTAGAGGATGTTTGGGTGATTGTAGACCGTCTGACAAAGACAGCTCGTTTCATACCTATACGACCTCAGTATACACTGGAAAGGTTAGCAAAGTTGTATGTGGATAACATTGTTCGCTTACACGGTGTACCAGAAAGCATTGTGTCGGATAGAGATCCACGATTTACTTCTAAATTTTGGGAAGGATTGCAAAAGGCTATGGGTACAACGTTGAAGTTCAGTACTGCATTCCACCCACAGACAGATGGACAGTCAGAGCGCACAATTCAGATTCTAGAAGATATGCTACGAGCATGTGTAATTGATTTCAAGGGATCATGGGATGAAAGGTTACCATTGATCGAGTTCGCTTATAACAATAGCTATCAGGCTACTATACAGATGTCACCTTATGAAGCACTGTATGGCAGAAAGTGTCGAACTCCTTTGTTTTGGAATGAAGTTGGAGAACGTAGTATTGTTGGACCAGAATTTGTTGAAGAGACTTGTCGAGTGGTCGACATTATCAAGGAAAGAGTAAGAACAGCTCAGAACCGTCAGAAGCAATATGAAGATACTCGACGAAGAGATCTAGAGTTCGCCGTAGGTGATAAAGTATTTTTGAAGGTATCGCCTATGCGAGGATTGAAAAGGTTCGGACAAAAAGGGAAACTAAGTCCAAGATATGTCGGGCCATATGAAATTCTGGCTAAGCGTGGAAAAGTAGCTTATCAGTTAGCACTACCACCATCTATGTCAAGTGTGCAAGACGTATTTCACATATCCCTATTGAAGAAGTATGTCCAAGAACCAACGCATGTTTTGACTGTGGATTTGCCAGAATTGACTGATGATTTGACATTTGAAGTAACACCAACGGAAATCACTAGTCGAAAGGTTCAACGTCTATGCAACAGAGATGTCTACTATGTTAAGGTCACATGGAAAAGTACAGACATGGAAGAAGTTACATGGGAAGAAGAAAATGCTATGCGGAAGCAATACCCTCACTTATTTGATTCAGAAGGTACGTCCAATTTCGAGGACGAAATTTTTATAAGTTGGGGGGAGTTGTAAGACCCGTGTCAAACTAATCCGGTCTTACCACCTTGAACCAGGTTCACCCATCTTGGTCAAGTCAAATGGACCAAGGACGTGAAGGGGAGCGAGATCCCAGGTATCAAATCGACCCAAAAATACTTAAAATAGAGGAAGGGTCGCATACCCAGCTAAACAGGGTCGACCCTCCCAAATCAAAAACTCAGACCCTTAAAATTTGGGAGAGGGTCGGACAGTGTCAGACCACAGGGTCGACGGGATCATCGACCCTCACTTGCCGCCGAAACTGAAATTAGGAAATTTCCAAATTTTCGATTGGGATTCTTTCCAAATCTCAATGGGACTATTATAGGACATTCCTACTCTATTTAAAGGACGTCCCTAAGCCACTTTCACTCCTTTTACAACCCTAATTGAATTGAGAGAAAGAGAGAAGAAGGAAAAGAGGAAGAAAAGAGGCAAGGAAGAAGACTTATCAAAAAGGAGAAGAATTTCCAGAGAAAAGTAATCTTCTCAGGTATGGATACAAATTCCATGAGTTTTTACAGACCTTAGGTTAGATATGATTGAGTGTAGGATTTCGGAGAAACCCAAACCATCCATTCATGGTTAGGTTTTCATGGAAAACCCTAGGATAATGCATGAAAGCCATCTAGGAGGATGAATCATGGTTTCAGACCATGGAATGAATGTTTAATGGAATGTGGAAGCAAGCCATAGGACCCCAAACACGAAGAATGAATTAAAAAAGTGGAAATTGGACCAGAGTGCACCGAGGGTCGCACACAGGGTCGATAGACCCATCGACCCTAGGCACCCTGACCATCGACCCTTAGCATTCGGGAAGTTCAGACAGAGGGTAGGGTCGATAGACCCATCGACCCTATGTATCCTGAGCATCGACCCTCAGTTAACAACATGGTTTTTAAATTCGGAATTAATTCTAATTAAATTCTATCGACTTTGTTAGGTTTTCTAGCATTATAATAACACTGTAGAGGTGATTTTAAAGCTTGGAAAAGTATCTTATAGCAAACTAAGGTGAGGAACCTTAACTCCAAACTAAATCGGTTAATAATAAACTGTTTTCTAATTCTTGAGTCCTATGCCATGTTTGATTCTATGCAAATATTTTTGTAATGTGCATACAGCATGCCATCCATTTCTATTACTTGTTCATGCATATTTACTTTATTGTTTATAACATGATGATGATGATGATGATAGGAATAGGCATGTGCTTGTATGTGTGTGGTTGATGTACTTGATGCGAGCGAGTATCAGGGGAGGTGTGATGAGAACTTCAATAAACGTTAACCTTTGGTGGGTCTCAGCACTTTAGCTCTATCTCTAACTCAAGTTTTGTGCATTGACATCGTCGTATCGCCATTACCTTAGCAGAACTATTGTGTCGTAGGGTATCAGGGGAGGTGGTCTCGGTCCTTGTAGTCTCTCACTCTACCAGGGGGCCTTAGCTCTATCTCTATGGACATTCTGAGGGATGCTGGGGTGAGGCCTTGGATACACTGTTTGGCATTAGGATTGGTTTGTAGCGAGCCCAGTTTGCAAGCCCTCGCTAACAGGGGCTTACATGTTGGTATAGCATTATATAGCAATAAACGTTAATCTTTGTTGTATAATGTTATGGTAGGGTGGATGGGGACGACGATAAACGTTAACCTTCGGGCGGACTTCCACACCCTGTGTATAGAGGCGGTGTCAATAAACGTTAACCTTTGACCACCCAACCTTTCTATTGCGCATTGCAAACTATAAACCAGACCAAAGAGATAAATGAATGTGCATGCATATGTAATGTTGCATTGTTTTGGCTACTCACTGAGCCGTGTTGTGTGCTCACCCCTCGACGTCGAATATTTTTAGTTGATGATGCAGGTTACACAATTGAAGACTATATGAATGCTTCTACATACGGGACGGTAGCAGCAATGGACGCTGGAGCTGAAGATGATACACACGACTCCTCTTGTGAGTGCAACTCGTGTGTATTTGACTAGATATTTTTATAGGTTTCTTTATTGGATTTATAAGACATGTATTTGGTACTTAAATATTTATGTCTCAGTTAAACACAGAATAATTTGCTATTATTTATGGATATCATTTTAGTTCTCAGTTCATTTATTTATAAGACTTCCGCTATTGTGTATTTACTCTGATTATGATGGTGAGTGTATGAAGGTTCAGGTAACGCAGGGATAGCCTATTTGAGATCATGGTTGAACCGTTGGTTATTTAGCGGTTCATCACACCATTCTGAAATGTGCGGAATTGGGGTGTGACATGATGGATCTAACAATCTGAGTTCATTGATAGAGAGTGTACAGTGGCCATCCACTGTGACGTGGGACAGGTTTATACATTCTCTTGCTCCCATCAAGTGAGAGTTTAAGATGTTCATCGTGTGGATTCTAACATGTCAATCAATTGAGAGTAAAAAACGGATATAACTTTGACGTCACTAGCATAAATGTCATAATTTAACGGGTTTTACCATGTTGGTTCAAGGATGGACCAAAATAACAAACATGTGGCTCAAACTAGGTTAGGACCGGCAAGGCTACCTTGACGAGGAGGAGTGGCCTATCCCGTCTACACGTTGAATTATGGGCTCCTCGATTCCTTTTGATATACCATTTTACAAAATGTCAAGACCTAGAGTAGAATGACGCCTTCCCAGGTGGACCCAAGAAATAATCGTCAGAGACCCTCATTAGTAAAGACTTTTACAAGGTATGTGTCAAGGTTGTGCTTTTCATCTAGCGGGAGATCCCATATGCATGAGGACCCGGGTCGACTAACGGCACAATGTGTGACTGAACCCATACCCCCCAAAACAATATGTACAAACATAAATAATAATAGCCCTAGATCTAGCATCCAATGTCAATCAATCAGTGTAAAGAAAGTGAATCTAGAGTCTGAACGTAGAGTCCCCCCGGTGTTGCCACTGTGATGACAAAGTACGTCTCTCATCCACCCATCTCCGATGGAAGAAAAAAAATGATTTGGGAGTCGCCACCAAGATTAAGGTCTAGGACCTATAAAAATGTAGTCTCATCATAAGAAAAGACTTTTATTGACTCATTGGACCCAATATATTGGCTTTGGTTTATCAGATAATGGGTAAGCGTTCAAGGTACAGTTTGGGAAGGTGTTAGGCACCCAAAGCTGCTCGATCCAAAAATCGACTTCCTATGTGATTCTACTTTTCTTAGACTCTATGGTTTTGATTGTTCATGGTTAATGGATGATGACTAATGCTCATGAGGGATCTTATGCCAAGTTACTAAATTCTTCTAACCTAGGTATAGCCAAACATGTTCTCAAAGCAAATAAACAAAAAAAAAATATACAGTGAACCAAACCAAAGATGGTTCGATGATGGATTGAATCTAAGACATCCAAGACATCTCAAATTACCTACGTATCCCAATCCTGGCAATCAAGTCCATAATGTAGTTCGAACATAATGTAATTAAGGTTTATGGATGTGGTTTATGCTTAAGCTTTCTTAGATTCAATTGGTCAAGTTGAAGTTTAAGCTTGATGATGATTGAGATTGAATCTAGAGATAACCTAAGGTGGATTGAAGTGAACATGGATATGAATATGGGTATGTGTAAGCACCCTATTTTTGCTACCCTCTGTGTAAGTGAACCAATATGGCAGGTTTCTGGCTTTTAATCCAAAGATTTATGATTTTTTACTGAATCCCACAGCAGGGTCATGGGCTATTATCTGCAGGAATGCATAGGTCATAGAATTATCTTCGAAACGAGACTAGAATTGCTCAATTCTGATATCAAATGAAGAAGATATGATCATTTTAGTCGGATGATACATATAAGGGAAGTTTCTGAAATTATTATAAATAATAATCCCAGGGGCCTTCATGCAAATTATCCTAAGTCGGATTGTTTGAATTTCAAATCATCATATCTTGATCATCCGACATCGGATTCAGATGATTCCAAGACCATTATTCTTTATTCATGATGTTCTACAAAGTGGACGTAAAAAATCCCGGGTAGAAGTCACCAGTGGGTCTCATGCAAGCTTGCATGCAAAATTATCGTTAGAACTTCAAAGCTTCATATCTTTTCCGTTCTACATCGGATTCAGATGATTCCAAGACCATTATTCTTCATTTGTGATGTCCTGCGAAGTGGATGTGGAAAATCTCGGGTAAAAGTCTCCGGAGGGTCCCATGCAAAATGGTCAGCCAAATTATCGATAATTGGTTCGCTTAAACTTCAAAAATTCATAAGTTGACCATTTTACTTCCAAATGAGGTGATTCAAGTTCCTATATTCCTCATTTTTAATGTTCTACAAAATGAACGTAAAAAAATTTGGAATAGAGGCCATCGGAAAATTTCATGCGGGATGACAGCGGAAATGGCCCATGAAATGACAGAGAGTGAAAACCCAGTTAATTTCAGTCAAATCAGTTCAACCCAAGGTAGTATTGGCCCGACCCAGTCAATCCGGACCAATTCATGGTGGCTTATATGCATGTATTTCTTTTATATATTATTATATAATGTATAATATATTGTAATATATCATATAATATATACATATATCTTATATGTATATTATATTATATATATAAAAAACAAAGAATCCAAAGAGAGAGGAAACGTGAGAGAGAGGGAAATTTAGGGAGAATTCAAAAGATTTTGTTTTGAGAAAAGGAAAGAAAAGAGAGAAAAAAATTCTTTTGGATTCAAAATATTTTTGTTAGGGCATATAATCCAAAAGAAAAAAAAAAGAATCCAAAGATGGGAAGGGAAGAGACGTCCAAGGTGGAGAGAGAAAAAAAAAAGAAATAGATAAAAGATAATCCAAAAGATTTTATTTTGAGAAAAGGAAAGAAAGAGAAAAAAAAAAATATTTTGGATTCAAAAGATTTTGTTAAGGCATATAATCCAAAAGAAAAAAAAAGAAAGGAATCCAAAGTGAGGAAGGGACGTCCAAGAGGAGAGAAAAAAAAGAAATCCAAAAGATCTCGATTTTGAGAAAAAGGAAAGAAAAGAGAGAAGGAAAGAGGAGGAGAGGATTTTCTAGAAGAGGGAGAGATAGAGAACGTGTGGAATGGAGAAGGAGAAGAGAAAAAGGAAGGAAAAGAAGAAAGGAAAGAAGAAAAAGGAAGAAAAAAAGATTTTTCTAGAAAAAAGAAGAAAGGAAAGAAGGATCTTATAGAAAATGAGAGAAAAATTATAAATAGGCAAGAGAAGAGAGAGGAGGGGTCTTTTTGCAGACCATAGAGAGAGGAGAACGTGGGTGAGGGAGAGAAAAACGTGAGTGAGAGAGAGAAAAGAAAAAAAAATCGGAAGAAAAAAGAAGAAGAAGAAAATAGAGAAAGAGAGAAGGAGAGAGAGAGAGAGAGAGAGAGAGAGAGAGAGAGAGAGACAGAGGTGTTAAGAAGAGAAGATCTAGAGGAAAAAGAGAGAAGGATCAGAGAGGCAGCAAAGAGGATGATGAGAAGATGCAAAGGAGAGAAGGAGAGAGAAGAAGTCTGAGGTAAGAATCACCCATCGCTTTTGTCAGTTTATTTTTTCAAAGTCAAAGCATACTGCAAATGCATGGCTGAGATTGGTGTCTAGCATTAGGAAGATGCCTCTGTTTGCATTATGTTTCTTGAGACAAAATGTTGGCATGTGAGTCTTCTTTCTGACCATGTATTCGGATTTTATTTTCATGAGCTATATGATTTTATATTAATTTTAAAGTACCACTAGCCAGAATCTGGAACAGACCTGACCAGTGTATTTGCCTATACTTGGGGAATGTTTTCGACCTGCCTACGATCTCTTTTAGGATTAGGTTCCTTGAGACAAAATGTTGGCCTCTGAGTCCTCTTTCTGACCATGTATTCGGATTTTATTTTCATGAAATATATGATTTTATATTGATTTTATAGTACCACTGGCCAGAATCTGAAACAGATCTGACCAGTGTATTTGCCTGTACTTGGGGAATGTTTTCGACCTGCCTATGGTCTCTTTTAGGATTAGCTTCCTTGAGACAAAATGTTGGCCTCTGAGTTCTCTTTCTGAGGATATCTTTTAATAATTTTTTGAGTAAGTACAGTGCCCTATGTGCCCATTTTGGTCCAGCCTGACAAAGCTGTCATCTTGCTGCGTGTTCCATCATGTTTTGATTGATTCTCATATGCTTTGGTTGTTTCTCACATGCCATATTTGATGCTATATTTGTTCACATGCTATGTTCAGATGCTCGTATGCATACACTACTATAATTGGAATGGCCACACTGCCATAATTGGAATGGTCACACTGTCATAATTGGATGATTACTGCCATGATTGGAATGATCATACTCACATGCTATATTAAATGTTTTTTGTAATAATTAGGGTAGAAAACCCTAAAATGGAAAGAAAGTAACATTTAGGGTAGAAAACCCTAAGATGGAAAGAAAATAATAATTAGGGTAGAAAACCCTAAAATGGAAAGAAAGTAACATTTAGGGTAGAAAACCCTAAGATGGAAAGAAAAAAAATAATTAGGGTAGAAAACCCTAAAATGGAAAGAAAGTTACAGTTAGGGTAGAAAACCCTAAAAAATGGAAATAAAATAATAATTAGGGTAGAAAACCCTAAAATGGAAAGAAAGTAACAATTAGGGTAGAAAATCCTAAAAAATGGAAATAAAATAATAATTAGGGTAGAAAACCCTAAAATGGAAAGAATGTAACAATTAGGGTAGAAAACCCTAAAAATTAGAAAGAAAATAACAATGAGGGTAGAAAACCCTAAAATAGAAAGAAAATAACAATTAGGGTAGAAAACCCTAAAAAATGGAAATAAAACAATAATTAGGGTAGAAAACCCTAAAATGGAAAGAAAGTAACATTTAGCGTAGAAAATCCTAAGATGGAAAGAAAATAATAATTAGGGTAGAAAATCCTAAAATGGAAAGAAAGTAACATTTAGGGTAGAAAACCCTAAGATGGAAAGAAAATAATAATTAGGGTAAAAAACCCTAAAATGGAAAGAATGTAACAATTATGGTAGAAAACCCTAAAAAATAGAAATAAAATAATAATTAGGGTAGAAAACCCTAAAATGGAAAGAAAATAACAATTAGGGTAGAAAATAGCATACTAGATCATGTCATATAGGCTCTTGCCTTATTTACAATACATGCCATATTTGAAAGATCTTTAAATAATCTTACTGTATGTGAATTTCTTGTCATAAATGTTTTATGTGCCATATTTAGATAGAATATTCTATTTTTTTGGCAATAACTTATTTTATGCAACACCCTAGTCAAACTGTCATATCTGCACATTTCTAGAAGACAATCTAGGCGTGGGGACGTGTATTTAGGCACCCACATTTTTGGGAAGGACATAATGGGAATAATAAAACCTTAATAAAGAAAGAGAATTCTTTGTCAAACCTTCCAAAACTAGAATTCAGAATGAAAAGGGTAATTTAGGACGATTTGCCCCTTGGCAAACCCTAAACCTAGAATAGGTTCTAAACCCTAAACCTAGAATAGGTTCTCAATCTCAAACCTAGAATAGGTTCTCAATCATTAACCTAGAACAGGTTATCCAGTCCGAACTACGCGGATTCTGATTCCTAGGGCAAACCCTAGGATACGTAGGCTATTTGGGAGAAACCCAAATTCGGATCCACAATTTAGTCCACTCGGACTATCCATAGATCCACTAGGATATCCCCCATATTTTAACCCAAATAGGGTTTTCTACACCTTAGTCCACTCGGACTATCCATAGATCCACTAGGATATCTATCCATATTTCAACCCAAAAAGGGGTTATCCAAACTTTAGTCCTCTTGGACTATCCATAGATCCACTAGGATATTATCCATATTCCAACCCAAATAGGGTTATTCTTAGATCCACTAGGATTATCTATCAGTCCACATGGACTATCCAGATCCTAACCCATAGGATTTCTCAACCTTTCAAGCATAAATTTCAACTTGAACAAAGAACTTAATCATGCACAAGCATAAATCACATCCATAAACTTTAATCACACCTAAACTACGATGGTGAACCTGATTTTCGGAATAATTCCGTGATACGTAGGCAATCTGATGGATACAGATTCGGTTCAATGATATCAAACCACTTGGTTTGGTTTAATTTAATAAATAGAGTCTAGCATAGGAAAGGTATAGGAGACCGATTTCGATCGGGCGGTTTGGGTGCCTAACCCCTTCCCATAACCATAACCTGATGCTTACCCAATCTCTGATGGACCAGAAATCCAATCTAAGGGTCATGAGTCAATCGAAGTCTTACCTTGGGGTGAGATTTTACATTTTCCAAGGTCCTAGACCTAAATCTAGGTGGCGACTTCAAAATATTTCCATCTTTGTCCTCACAGTGGCGACTCCACTAGGGATATAAATGTCAAACTCATAAATGAAAACTTTCCTTGTGTGAATTGGATGCTAGATTTTAGGATACTATATTTATGCTTGTATAATATTGCTTTGGGGGGAGTGGGTTCAGTCACACATTCGTGCGAGTAGCCGAACCGGGTCCCATGCATATGGGGCAGCCCGCTAGGCGAAACACACAGCCTTGGCCTGTACTTTGTGAGACCATGACCGGCGAGCAGCCTCTAACGAGCGTTTCTTGGGTCCGCCTGGGAATGCGTTATGCTACTCTACGTCGCTTGGATCCTTGCAATATAGTATATAAAGGGATTGGGGGCCCATTATTCATCGAGCATTCTGTGATAGATTACCCCATCCTTGTCAAGGTGGCCTTTTCTGTCCTAACCCAGATTGTAGCCCAATGTTTGTTATTTTTTGTTCATCCCTGAACCGACCCAGCAAAGTCTGCTTAACCATGACATCCATGTTCGAGACGTCGAAGTTCTGCCCGTTTTTGTCCTCGATTGGTCAACATGTTAGAATCTACACGATGAGCATCTTGAACTCTCACCCATTGGGAGTATGAGGTTTGTATACACCTATTCTACATCATAGTAGATGGTCACTATACACCCTCCATTAAGTAAGCTCGATGTGTCGAATCTCTCATTGTTAACACGTCGATTTCAAAAAATGAACAGAAAATCCCTATCAAGACATAGATACCATGGTCAAGAAGAAATTTACTAGTTTGTTCATCTATGAACCGCTTTTGCTAATCATCCCTAATAAGGACGATGGATTAATATATCCATTTCAATTTCATCAAATTCGGTAATCCAATTGGCCAGACCTTGGTACCACTGATTATCCATTTTGGAATCATGAGGTCACAAGACTGAACACATGGCTTAATCAAATTCAATTAAATTGACTTGGATAATGTTTACCCAATCGCCCTTATGAGGGAGCTAACTCTTGTTTGGTTGAGTCATCCTTGATTGTGGATGTGACTACTTCTACTCCTTTAGATGTTTAGAATTTGATATTTTCCCATTGGATTTCAATGCCTTTGGAAAAGAAAATCAAACTGCAACCATATCCACCCTTTTAGGGTGAGAGGTCCCTACAACTAAGAAATTGTATTGATCTCCCACCTTGAGATCCATCCATATTATCTTTCTAAATGAATCAATGGAAGTCATGAATCTAGATCTTGATTGAACATCAAATTTTGTAAGAAAGAAGGAAAGATTCAGCCCCTAGGCAAATCCAATCATAGTTCTCAATGTACCTTTGAATTAAGGAAAGATTCAGCCCTTAGGCAAATCCAATCATAGTTCTCAATGTACCTTTGAATTAAGGAAAGATTTAGCCCCTAGGCAAATCCAATCACTGTTCTCGATTCATCTCTGAATTAAGGAAAGATTCAGCCCCTAGGAAAGTCCAATCAATGTTCCCTATTCACCTTTGAATTATGGAAAGATTCAGCCCTAGGCAAATCCAATCAATATTCCCTATTCACCTTTGAATTAAGGAAAGATTTAATCCCTAGGCAAATCAAATCATCATTCTCCATTCATCCCAGAATTAAGGAAAGATTCAGCCCCTAGGCAAATCCAATCATTAAGGAAAGATTCAGCCCCTAGGCAAATCCAATCACCGTTCTCAATGTACCTCAGAATTAAGGAAAGATTCAGCCCCTAGGCAAATCCAATCATATTTCACGATTCATCTCTGCATTAAGGAAAGATTCAGCCCCTAGGCAAATCCAATCAATATTCCCTATTCACCTTTAAATTAAGGAAAGATTTCAGCCCCTAGGCAGGTCCAATCATCATTTCGGTTCATCCAGAATTAAGGAAAGATTCAACCCCTAGGCAGATTCAATTACATCCAGTTCATCTCAGAATCAAAAAAATATTCAGCCCTTAGGCAGGTCCAATCATCATTTCGGTTCATCCAGAATTAAAGAAAGATTCAGCCCCTAGGCAGATTCAATCACATCCAGTTCATCTCAGAATCAAAAAAATATTCAGCTCCTAGGCAGATCCAACCACCATTTCTGGTTCATCTCAGAACTGAAGAAAGGTTCAGCCCCTAGGCAGGTCTAATCATCATTTTGGTTCATCCAGAATTAAAGAAAGATTCAGCCCCTAGGCAGATTCAATCACATCCAGTTCATCTCAGAATCAAAGAAATATTCAGCCCTAGATTCAACCACCATTTCTGGTTCATCTCAGAAGGGTTTTTAGGCAGGTTCAATCATCACTCCCAGATCATGCTAAAATGAAGAAGGCATTCGGCCCCTAGGCTTTTTCACCCTTCACCTCCTATTTAGGTTCTGATTCATGTTGGAACTAGGAAAAATTCCATTCATTTGAATTCAATTAGCTACTAGGCTTATCCAACCATCAACTTTGGTTAGGGTTCCAGTTCATGTCGAAACTAGGAAAAGTTCCATTCATCTGAATTTATTTAGCCCCTAGGCTTGTCCAACCATCAACTTTGGTTCAGGTTCAGATTCATGTTGGAATTAAGAAGAGTCTCATTCATCTGAATTCATTTTAGCCACTAGGCTTATCCAACCATCAACTGTGGTTCAAATTCTGATTCATGTTGGAACTAAGAAGAGTTCCATTCATTTGAATTTAATTAGCCCCTAGGCTTGTCCAACCGTCAACTCCAGTTCAGGTTCTAATTCATGTCGGAAGTAAGAAAGGTTTCATTCATATGAACTCAATGTGAGCATGAGTTAGCCTCTAGGCCTGTTCAATCATTACCTTTGGTCCATGTTCCACTTCATAAAGGAATCAAAGAGAATTTCAGTCAATCCATCATCTCTAGAAATTAGAGTCCAATCCATGATTATCATCCTTGGCCTCTATCAATCGGAGCCCAACTCAAACAATCCTTGCCTCTAGCAACTAGAGCCCAGTCCATGACTATCAATCTTGATCTCTATCAATCAGAGATTAATTCAAAATCAATCTTGATCTCTATCAATCAGAGACCAATTCAAAATCAATCTTGATCTCTATCAATCAGAGACCAATTCAAAATCAATCTTGATCTCTATCAATCAGAGACCAATTCAAAATCAATCTTGATCTCTATCAATCAGAGACCAATTCAAAGTCAATCTTGATCTCTATCAATCGGAGACCAATTCAAAGTCAATCTTGATCTCTATCAATCAGAGATCAATTCAAAGTCAATCTTGATCTCTATCAATCAGAAACCAATTCAAAGTCAATCTTGTCTCTATCAATCGGAGACCGATTCAAAATCAATCTCTGGCTCTATCAATTAGAGCCCGATCCATGTCCATCATAGCCCAGTGCTACAAGTTAGGATCGTTCTCGGGAATGACGAATGATAAGCATTCCTCATTGCTTGTCAATAAAGATCAGTTTCAGATTTTGGAGACATCAGAAATCATGAACCTTCAGCTATGATAGTGCTATCCCATCTCGGGCATTTCTGTCCTATGGGCCAGGGAAATGCTAGAATCCAAAGAGTTGCCCTGATATTTCTTATTATTCAAAGAGAGGAATGGAATTTTCCCAAGCAGTAGGGTAGACCAAAGATGAGATCCAATGTGCCCCGAGCTAGGATAAGAACTAGAATGGTCCAATGATGAAACCTTTAACCCATAAACTGGGACATGAACCATATTGAACTTAGACCCAAATTGAGTGCGGTCTGATGAGGAAAGCCAATGACCCCCAAACTGGGGCATGAACCGGATTGACCTTGGGCCTGAATTGGGTATGGTTCAATGAGGAAAGTCATGATCCCTAAGCTGGTCATAAACCAGATTGACCTTGGACCCAAATTGAGTGTGGTCCAATGAGGAAAGCCATTATAAACTGGGACATGAACCAAATTGACCTTGGACCCAAACTGAGAGTGGTCTAATAAAGAAATCCATTGAACCCCTAAGCTGAGGCATAAACTATTCTAATCTTGGACTCAAAATGGTGTAGTGCAATGGCGATACCCCTTGCTCCCCAAGCTGGGGCATAAACTAAAATAATTGTGAATTCAACTAGAAGTGGTCCATTGATGAATCCATCAAACCCCAAACTGGGGCATGAACCAGAGTAACCTTGAGCTTAAAAAGCAATAGTCCGGTTTTGAATGGATCCCAAACTGAAAAAAAAAAAAGATGGAAAAGGTAGGTATCTTGCACCTATTGATAGAGGGGCATGATGATGAGTCCTGCTATTAGAGATCTGAAGGAAGACTTATTCCCGCAACGACTGAAGGTGGTCGTCGAAGGCGTTATGCCCAACTGGAGTCGCTTGGACGAACTAGTTGTTTCAACTTTCTATTATCGGTATTTGATAGGTCATCCATGTCTGGGTCCAAGATCAATATGCTTGTTGACAAGTCTAGTCCAATCTTCCGTGCAAGTAAAAGAAAATCACCCCGTTTTGGGATTTCAAACTCTGTGCCTTGTCTCTTCCATACATTTCCTCCCAGTTTGAAGATGATTGAAATGATGAGCCATCTCCTGAACTTCTATGCCACCCGACCTCTTGAGAAAGAAAGGTCCAACCCGTCTGGAAAAGCTTTAAATGATCAATCGGGAGACACAAGAGTAGTCTCAAGAAACATGTATTGGAGAAGCTGCCATTTGTTCTATCTGTGAAAAGATTCCAAGGAAAGCATTACATAATAACAGATCATATCAACAGGTCAGCCAATCAGTACAAATGAGTGGAGGACAGATGTGCCACCAAGAAGATGGAAATACCAAAGTTCTTACAAAGTATATCATCTGCAAGCAAGAGATACATGATGAATGATCAATCTCAAAATCAAAGAATGAGGTCATTGGGATACAAAAAAAAAAAAAAAAAAAAAAAAAATTCAAGCCTATGTTTTATCTACATCAATAATGGGAAGGCAGTCATATCAGATAGAAGGTGATGATTAACTTCCAGAGGATAGCATACGGATTCACCATTCAGATAAAATCAGATACTATATGAGCAGTCACAAATGCTCATAAAGTTCACAGAAGATCAGAGTGCTAGTTGGGGCAAAGACGTTCTATCTGATTGGAAATGTTTGGAAGAAGAAGATTCAAATCCAATATTGAAAGTCAGGATTCAATTTCGCGATCAAGCGAGCACTTGCATTATGTGGCCTTCACATCCAAAAAAAAAAGAAAAAGAAAAAAGAAAAAAGGAAAAAAAGAGAAGAAAAGAAAATAGTAAGATGTTGAATGGCATTGGAGCTTGACAGTAAGCCAATTGTCCCTCTCACTTCAAGAGGATGATAGTTCCAACCAAAGCTTGATAGCAAGTTCGATCATTCGTCGAGATTTACAACATGTTGGACCGGACTTTTTATTTAGGCCATTTACATCCCGCCTTTACAGGAGACGATCTCATCACTTCTTCATCATCAGAGAAACATTTCTCATCGGCATTAAACTCTCTCTCCCGTCTATCAATCTGATGGCTTTCCAAGGAGTCTCTATCGCAAGCCCTTCTTTTGATTATCAATTTTTATGGCATTGTATCTCATGATCATGTCATCATTTTATGTACAAATTCATGAATCTGGCTGGAACTCTCATTTGTCGTTCATTACATCCGACGGCTTCCCAAGATTCCTATAAGCCCTTCATTTCTCAAGCCAATAAAATGGGATCTTCTCGGTAAGATAAACTCATTCTACATAAATAACCAAACACTCTCCCAATGGTAGACACATGTGGACAGTTTCACATCAGTCCTCTTGGACCTTCAACATCAATACTTGTCAACAAACCTAAAGGTTTCAGGCCAAGATATGATCGTGACTGATTCAGAATCTCGATATAGCTTATTGGGACACGTGTTCCATCTGAACATCTCCAAGAAAGGAAAACATAATTTGGCACCATTTTTAATCTTGGTGTGGGACTGCATTTCCCTAAGATCACTTTTAGTGATGATTCAAATAGCTGCCCGCCTATCAATACGTGTAGGTGTCAACTTAAACAGTGGGGCAAGACTACCCATTTGTCAAGATGGTCATGCCATTTAGATTTCCCCTAAGGGTTTCAAACCATTGGATAGGACCATAATTTTGGCAATATCCTCACCATATCAGGACTCTTTATTCAACCCAAGATGGGGTTTGCAAAAAGAAGAAAATGAAAAAAATAATAAAGGGAAGAAAAGAAACCTCAGCAGGGAAAGGCAACCCGAGAAACCTCAATGGGCAACCCATAATACCTCAGTGGGGATAGGCGACCTGATGCAACCCTAAAGCATTGCCCTCATTGGCCCTTCATAGAAAAATTCAGTGGTTCATATAGACAAATGTCATACCAGTGTACCCTCCATAAGGGAGGAACCCCTCTTGCTCTCCAGTGAATCATACTCGAAGGAGTTGAACAAACCATCATCTGTTGGGCTCCGTAGCATTGCCTTTCAACAGAATTCTATCTTCAAATCCTTTGGTCATGTTAGGGAGAGAGAAAATTCTCATGGCCTGGTTATGGATGTAGCCAAATTCATCATCAGCTCCCTCATTTTTCAAGATTCAACAAGGATTTATCTAAGAAATCATTTTCTGCAATCAATCTGTCAATCTTCCCTTGACCTCAGAAGCATGGTCAAATTCTAAATGCAATCCAGATTCAACCTTGTTCTAACTCTGTTAGATTTCCCATTTCCTTTTATAGTAGCGGTCTGTCACAACATGCAAACATTGGGGCATAGATATACCCTATGTAGAGGAATCGAACTTGATCATGAGCATTACATCAAGGATCCATTGTCTAGTTTGAAGTCACTACTTTCATAGTCAACAGAAGTAGGTCCATCCAAGTTGGTTTTTGCCAATTTCTCAGTTCTCCCAATCCTGTTGATGAAGAAAATCCAATGTGGTCGATCACCTGTTAGGATTTGGTCACCAAATTCTCTGAAGGAACACTTCGAATCCTTTGCTCCTCGTGCCTACTTTGGGGCCATGGTTCATTCATCTTTCAAAATTGGCACAACAATGTTGTAAAGCCCTGAGCTTTTCATGAGCCTAGATCAAGGGCCAAACCCATGTCACATTTCATCGCCACTTGGATGTTCTACCAATTTGGTCTACCATAGTGCACAATCAAAGAACTTAGTTGATCAGATGTCCCTCGACAGTCTAACACCAAGGTCAATCAATAAAATCACTTTGGTTAGAGACTGTCATGCTCCCCTCATTCTTGTCCAAAATCCTCGCTAGAGTTTCTTTCAATCCAAAATCCAACAACACCAATGTTGGCTGAAGAAAATCATCACCTTCAAATTACATGGAACCCTTCAAAGGGAGTAACCAGGTCATCCCTACCGTGCTGAAATTGAGTCAAACTTTCAGTACCAGGTCATAGATGGAAAATTCCAAATCTAGGTATCATGCCAGGGAAGTCCATGACACCATTTCCATTGATGTCATGTTTTGTGCCTTCACCAATAAGGCAGGAGCAAAAAAAAAAAAAAAACTTGAAAAACTGCCAAGGAATTCACCATCATTTCAAATATGTCCAGCACTCTACAGGTTCAAAGGCAAGAGACTTCCAAGATGGGGCAGATTTCAATCCTAAAGGTTCAAAGTCAACAAAGCCTTCCATTATGGGTCACTTTCAAGCATCCTAAAGGTTCATAGCCATAGAGCTTCCAAAAGAATATTCTTATTTTCAATCCCGAAGGTCCAAAGCTCGTAGGAACTGCCCAGATGAGTCATTCAGTATCACCCTATAAGTGACCTTCTGAGTTCTTGCTCATTTCAGAATCAATAGCAAATTCCTCACCCTAAAAGTGACCTTCTGAGTTCTTACTCATTTCAGAATCAAATGTGGAGCCCTAGCTCATCCAAAGTTCAAATCAATCTCAGTCTATAAATGAATCAAATGTAGAGCCCTAGCTCATTCAAAGATCAAGTCAATCTCAACCTATAAGTGAATGCAGAGCCCTAGCTCATTCAAAGATCAAGTCAATCTCAGCCTATAAGTGAATGCAGAGCCCTAGCTCATTCAAAGATCAATTCAATCTCAGCCTATAAGTGAATCAAATGCAGAGCCCTAGCTTATTCAGAAAAAACAATCTCAGAATCTCAATCAAAAGAGCCTCAGTTCAATCAAAGAGAAGACATCAAGTGTTCCATCCAAACAAATCAAATCCGAGCCCAAGCTCATGCAATCAGCCTTGTATTCACAGCCTAGCTCCATACAAGAAGAGGTTTATCAGCCTACAAATGGATCAAGCCGGGTCTAAGCCCGCACATACCTTGCATTGAGTTCCATCTCAGCAAGAAGAGGTTCCCAGCCTACAAATGAGCCTTGTATTCACAGCCTAGCTTCGTACAAGAAGAGGTTTATCAGCCTACAAATGGATCAAGCCAGGTCCAAGCCCGCACATACCTTGCATTGAGTTCCATCTCAGCAAAGAGAGGTTCCCAGCATACAAATGAGCCTTGTATTCATAGCCTAGCTTCATACAAGAAGAGGTTTATCAGCCTACAAATGGATCAAGCCGGGTCAAGCCCATATGTACCTTGCATCATGAGTTTCACCTCGGCAAGAAGAGGTTCCCAGCCTACAAATGAGCCTTGTATTCACAGCCTAGCTTCATACAAGAAAAGCAGTCACCAATCTTCCAAGAAGAGCAAACCTTCTGGCTAGTCGAACTACGTTCTGGGCTTGATTTCTAGGACACCCTTAGAATACGTAGGCAGTTGAGGAAGAATTACCCTAAGTGCAGCCCAATAAACAATATCACTCATACCCCAAAAATGTGGTTCTTTTATCTTTAGCCTTCAACTGATAACAATCTCGGCTAAAGAGGGGCATCTGTAAGCACCCCATTTTTGCCACCCTCTGTGTAAGTGAACCAATATGGAAGGTTTTTGGCCTTTAATCCAAAGATTTATGATTTTTCACTGAATCCCACAGCAGGGTCATGGGCTATTATCTGCAGGAATGCATAGGTCATAGAATTATCTCCGAAACGATACCAGAATTGCTCAATTCTGATATCAAATGAGGAAGATATGATCATTTTAGTCGGATGATACATATAAGGGAAGTTTCTGAAATTATTATAAATAATAATCCCAGGGGCCTTAATGCAAATTATCCTAAGTCGGATTGTTTGAATTTCAAATCATCATATCTTGATCATCCGACATCGGATTCAGATGATTCCAAGACCATTATTCTTCATTCATGATGTTCTACAAAGTGGACGTAAAAAATCCCGGGTAGAAGTCACCAGTGGGTCTCATGCAAGCTTGCATGCAAAATTATCGTTAGAACTTCAAAGCTTCATATCTTTTCCGTTCTACATCGGATTCAGATGATTCCAAGACCATTATTCTTCATTTGTGATGTCCTGCGAAGTGGACGTGGAAATCTCGGGTAAAAGTCTCCGGAGGGTCCCATGCAAAATGGTCAGCCAAATTATCGATAATTGGTTCGCTTAAACTTCAAAAATTCATAAGTTTACCATTTTACTTCCAAATGAGGTGATTCAAGTTCCTATATTCCTCATTTTTAATGTTCTACAAAATAAACGCAAAAAAATTTGGAATAGAGGCCATCGGAAAATTTCATGCGGGATGACAGCGGAAATGGCCCATGAAATGACAGAGAGTGAAAACCCAGTTAATTTCAGTCAATCCAGTCAACTCAGCTCAACCCAAGGTAGTATTGGCCCAACCCAGTCAATCCGGACCAATTCATGGTGGCTTTATGCATGTATTTCTTTTATATATTATTATATAATGTATAATATATTGTAATATATCATATAATATATACATATATCTTATATGTATATTATATTATATATATAAAAAACAAAGAATCCAAAGAGAGAGGAAACGTGAGAGAGAGGGAAATTTAGGGAGAATTCAAAAGATTTTGTTTTGAGAAAAGGAAAGAAACAAAAGAAAAAAAATCTTTTGGATTCAAAAGATTTTGTTAGGGCATATAATCCAAAAAAAAAAAAGAATCCAAAGAGGGAAGGAAGAGACGCCCAAGGTGGAGAGAAAAAAAAGAAATAGAAAAGGGAGAATCCAAAAGATTTTATTTTGAGAAAAGGAAAGAAAAGAAAAAAAATCTTTTGGATTCAAAAGATTTTGTTAAGGCATATAATCCAAAAAAAAAAAAAAAGAAAGGAACCAAAGGAGGAAGGGACGCCCAAGAGGAGAGAAAAAGAAATCCAAAAGATCTCGGTTTTGAGAAAAAGGAAAGAAAAGAGAGAAGGAAAGAGGAGGAGAGGATTTTCTAGAAGAGGGAGAGATAGAGAACGTGTGGAATGGAGAAGGAGAAGAGAAAAAGGAAGGAAAAGAAGAAAGGAAAGAAGAAAAAGAAAGAAAAAGATTTTTCTAGAAAAAGAAGAAAGGAAAGAAGGATCTTCTAGAAAAGGAGAGAAAAATTATAAATAGGCAAGAGAAGAGAGAGGAGGGGTCTTTTTGCAGACCATAGAGAGAGGAGAACGTGGGTAGGGAGAGAAAACGTGAGTGAGAGAGAGAAAAAAAAAAATCGGAAGAGGGGAAGAAGAAAATGAGAAAGAGAAAGGGGGAGGGAGGAGAGGGGGGAGAGAGGTGTTAAGAAGAGAAGATCTAGAGGAAAAAAGAGAAGGATCAGAGAGGCAGCAAAGAGGATGATGAGAAGATGCAAAGGAGAGAAGGAGAGAGAAGAAGCCTGAGGTAAGAATCACCCATCGCTTTGTCGGTTTATTTTTTCAAAGTCAAAGCATACTTGCAAATGCATGTCGAGATTGGTGTCTAGCATTAGGAAGATGCCTCTGTTTGCATTAGGTTCCTTGAGACAAAATTTTGGCCTCTGAGTCTTCTTTCTGACCATGTATTCGGATTTTATTTTCATGAGCTATATGATTTTATATTGATTTTATAGTACCACTGGCCAGAATCTGAAACAGACCTGACCAGTGTATTTGCCAGTACTTGGGGAATGTTTTCGACCTGCCTATGATCTCTTTTAGGATTAGGTTCCTTGAGACAAAATGTTGGCCTTTGAGTCCTCTTTCTGACCATGTATTTGGATTTTATTTTCATGAGCTATATGATTTTATATTGATTTTATAGTACCACTGGTCAGAATCTGGAACAGATCTGACCAATGTATTTGCCTGTACTTGGGGAATGTTTTCGACCTGCCTATGGTCTCTTTTAGGATTAGCTTTCTCGAGACAAAATGTTGGCCTCTGAGTCCTCTTTCCGAGAACATCTTTTAAGAATTTTTTGAGTAAGTACAGTGCCCTATGTGCCCATTTTGGTCCAGCCTGACAAAGTTGTCATCTTGCTGCGTGTTCCATCATGTTTTGATTGATTCTCATATGCTTTGGTTGTTTCTCACATGCCATATTTGATGCTATATTTGTTCACATGCTATGTTCGGATGCTCGTATGCATACACTACTATAATTGGAATGGTCACACTACCATAATTGGAATGATCACACTGCCATAATTGGATGATTACTGCCATGATTGGATTGATCATACTCACATGCTATATTAAATGCTTTTTGTAACAATTAGGGTAGAAAACCCTAAAATGGAAAGAAAGTAACATTTAGGGTAGAAAACCCTAAGATGAAAAGAAAATAATAATTAGGGTAGAAAACCCTAAAATGGAAAGAAAGTAACATTTAGGGTAGAAAACCCTAAGATAGAAAGAAAATAATAATTAGGGTAGAAAACCCTAAAATAGAAAGAAAGTAACAGTTAGGGTAGAAAACCCTAAAAAATAGAAATAAAATAATAATTAGGGTAGAAAACCCTAAAATGGAAAGAAAATAACAATTAGGGTAGAAAATCCTAAAAAATGGAAATAAAATAATAATTAGGGTAGAAAACCCTAAAATGGAAAGAATGTAACAATTAGGGTAGAAAACCCTAAAAAATGGAAAGAAAATAACAATTAGGGTAGAAAACCCTAAAATAAAAAGAAAATAACAATTAGGGTAGAAAATCCTAAAAAATGGAAATAAAATAATAATTAGGGTAGAAAACCCTAAAATGGAAAGAAAGTAACATTTAGGGTAGAAAACCCTAAGATGGAAAGAAAATAATAATAAGGGTAGAAAACCCTAAAATGGAAAGAAAGTAACATTTAGGGTAGAAAACCCTAAGATGGAAAGGAAATAATAATTAGGGTAGAAAACCCTAAAATGGAAAGAATGTAACAATTAGGGTAGAAAACCCTAAAAAATAGAAATAAAATAATAATTAGGGTAGAAAACCCTAAAATGGAAAGAAAATAACAATTAGGGTAGAAAATAGCATACTAGATCATGCCATATAGGCTCTTGCCTTATTTACAATACATGCCATATTTGAAAGATCTTTAAACAATCTTACTGTATATGAATTTCTTGCCATAAATGTTTTATGTGCCATATTTAGATAGAATATTCTATTTTTTTTGACAATAACTTATTTTATGCAAAACCCTAGTCAAACTGCCATATCTGCACACTTCTAGAAGACAATCTAGGCGTGGGGACGTGCATTTAGGCACCCACATTCTTGGGAAGGAAATAATGGGAATAATAAAACCTTAATAAAGAAAGAGAATTCTTTGCCAAACCTTCCAAAATTAGAATTCAGAATGAAAAGGGTAATTTAGGACGATTTGCCCCTTGGCAAACCCTAAACCTAGAATAGGTTCTAAACCCTAAACCTAGAATAGGTTCTCAATCTCAAACCTAGAATAGGTTCTCAATCATTAACCTAGAACAGGTTATCCAGTTCGAACTACGCGGATTCTGATTCCTAGGGCAAACCCTAGGATACGTAGGCTATTTGAGAGAAACCCAAATTCGGATCCACAATTTAGTCCACTCGGACTATCTATAGATCCACTAGGATATCCCCCATATTTTAACCCAAATAGGGTTATCTAAACCTTAGTCCACTCGGACTATCCATAGATCCACTAGGATATCTATCCATATTTCAACCCAAAAAGGGGTTATCCAAACTTTAGTCCGCTTGGACTATCCATAGATCCACTAGGATATTATCCACATTCCAACCCAAATAGGGTTATTCTTAGATCCACTAGGATTATCTATCAGTCCACATGGACTATCCAGATCCTAACCCATAGGATTTCTCAACCTTTCAAGCATAAATTTCAACTTGAACAAAGAACTTAATCATGCACAAGCATAAATCACATCCATAAACTTTAATCACACCTGAACTACGATGGTGAACCTGATTTTCAGAATAATTTCGTGATACGTAGGCAATCTGATGGATACAGATTTGGTTCAATGATATCAAACCACTTGGTTTGGTTTAATTTAATAAATAGAGTCTAGCATAGGAAAGGTATAGGAGACCGATTTCGATCGGGTGGTTTGGGTGCCTAACCCCTTCCCATAACCGTAACCTGACACTTACCCAATCTCTGATGGACCAGAAATCCAATCTAAGGGTCATGAGTCAATCGAAGTCTTACCTTGGGGTGAGATTTCATATTTTCCAAGGTCCTAGACCTAAATCTAGGTGGCGACTTCAAAAGATTTCAATCTTTGTCCTCACAGTATGGATATGGGTATGGATATGGATATGAGGGAGCTAAGGATTCTAAGGTGTGGTACCGTACTTGGAGAGGTCCTCCAAGTTGCCTAGTATTTCAGAGGTCCTGAAAATCAAGTACAACGTAGTTCGTTGTTTTTGGGTTGATATGGCTATCCTAAAGAAGAATAAAGAAGGCTAAAGTGCGTACAACCCAAGAAGATCAAGGTACGGTTTGGGACCTAAGTGTGTACAGTCTGAGTGAACCATAGGTACAGGTTTAGAATCTAAGGGTGTATAGTCCGAGTGAACCATAGGTACAGATTCAAGAGAACCTAAAGGATGCACAATTCTAGTGAACTACAGGTACAGATTCGAGTAAACCTAAGGGGTGTACAGTTCTAGTGAACCACAGGTACAGATTCGAGAAAACCTAAAGGGTGTACAGTTCTAGTGAACCACAGGTACAGTACAGATTCGAGTGAACCTAAAGGGTGTACAGTTCTAGTAAACCACAGGTATAGATTCGAGAGAACCTAAAGGATGTACAGTTCTAGTGAACCACAGGTATAGAATCAAGTGAACCTAAAGGATGTACAGTTCTAGTGAACCACAGGTACAGATTCAAGAGAACCTAAAGGATGTACAGTTCTAGTGAACCATAGGTACAGATTCGAGAGAACATAAAGGATGTACAATTTTAGTGAACCACAGGTACAGATTCGAGTGAACCTAAAAGATGTACAGTTCTAGTGAACCACAAGTACAGATTCAAGTGACCCTAAAGAATGTACAGTTCTAGTGAACCACAGGTACAGATCAGATACATACAGTCCGAGAGAACTACAAGTATGACTTAGAATAGAGGTTAAGGAACCGTGTTTGGGAATCTCTCCAAAGTGCCTACGTATCTTAGGGTGCTGCCCTAAGAATCAGGATCCGCATAGTTCAGAATTCGGATTCAATCATTGAAGTGTATATTCTTTCAAGACCATGGTGTGGAACCATGTTTGGAAATCTCACCAAATTGCCTACGTATCTTAGGATGCTGCCCTAAGAATCAGGATCCACGTAGTTTGGAATGCAGATTCAATCATTGATGTTCTTCTTTCAATATCAAGGTGTGGAACCTAAATGCTCTATGGTTCGATTCACATCACACTTATCTAGTTTTTCATATCCTAGGGGAAAATGAGCTAAGGGATAGGGATCGTCCCAAGCTACCCTTCACCTAAAACCCTAATTTGGCATTTATTGGGCTAGGCTTTCTGATTCATGATTAAAATTTATCACTTTTTCATTATTACCATTCCCGTGAATGTGGGTGCCTACATGCACGTCCCCACACCTAATTTGTCTTCTAGGTGTACAAATATGACAGTTCGACTAGGGTGTTGCAGAAATTAAGTTATTGTAAATAATAAATATCATTCAAATATAGCAAGTAACAGCATATATCTTCTCAAGTATAGCAATAAAGCATATGAATCAATATAATAGTAAGCATGTGAGTGCATTGATCAAACATCGATCATCAACAATGTGACTAAGATCATATTTGATCGACTACTCAGATTTGATGTAATCGATCATCATCAATGTGATCAAAATCATATTTGATCAATGGTTCAGATTCAATTAAAACATTCATGAGGTCAATCCAACTGTTCAAATTCAATTAAATCACTTAAAAAGGATAATCTATCCATTCAAATCAATCATCAAGACAATCCAATGGTCCAGATTCATTTATAACACTCATGATGTCAATCCAATGATTCAGATTCAAATGAGATGCTCATGATCAAGATCTAATGGTCTAAAATTCTTCTAAAGCACAATATGACAGAAATCTAACGTCATGCCTACAAGATCAGACTATGAAAACTGGTCAGACTGATTTTCAGATTCGAACCAATCATGGGAAAATATTCATAAGATATTCTTAAATGATGCAAAAAATTATCTGTTTACTTGGTTGTCTTCCAGACTCATGTGGCTATCTTTTCCTTCGAGGAAGTGATGTCTAAAAAAATCTCTACATGACAGTTATGTATGGATTTTCATGATTATTACTGCAATCAATAAATTCTGTAGACCTTTGCCAAAACAAGCATATGGGGTTTCATACATATTCAAATTAAGCTCAAAATATATGCTCTGAAAGAGGACTCAGAGTCCTAGATTTTGTCTCAAGAAGGGAAATCCTAATAGGGAACCAAAATGGGTCGAATATGCACCACAAGTGCAGGCATGTGCACTGGTCAAATCTGTTCCAGATTCTGACCAACTACACCATAAATTCTATATAAAATCAACCACTCATTGAAAATAGAATTCAGGCATATGGTCATGTAGCTAACTGATAGATCTAACACTTTATTAAAAAATATAATGCAAACAGAAAGATCCTCAAGGTGCAAACATCACATCTCAGTCAAGCTCAAACATCACATCTCAGTCATGCTCAGTGTGTTCTAACTGACCTTAAAACAGACCATGGTGCACTTCAAAAATCATATGAAATCCATAAAAAATCAAAAAAATCCAAATCTAGTGCCAAAATTTTTTAACTTCATATCTATCACTTTCTCAGAAGAAAGGATTATCAAATTATGCCCGAAAATTCCATTTTTAGAGCTTTTCCGATGAGGGATTGCACTGTACCTGAGAAGGATAGTAGCATCATTGGGGATTTTTATCTCAACTTTCTCAACTCTAAACGAGTCAAAATTTGTGGCGAAACTTTCTAACATATGTATGAGTATCTCATAAAATTTTGGGCTCGAAATTCATCAAAAATCTATATGAGATGAGTGTCCCAAAATCGGATTCCAGATCTGAAAATTCCAGATATGAAATCCACCTTGTAAAAAACATTAAAATATTCAAAAATCATCATATGATATTCAATTTTTCTCCATTGAGTACTTTAAACATATTCTAATGCATAAAAAATATCAAACCTGAGTATTATAGCATCCACATGCACGCAATATAACATCTATGATCATGATTTATCAAAAATTGGCATATTCAAGTAATTTTCGACATGTTAGCATCATGGAATCATATCAAAACCAAAGTTTTGGTTACAGCAATGGGTGAGGGGCCATGAATTGTAGATATGTACTCGAAAATAACAATGGAGAATGAACTTACCTCTTTGCAGAGAGTTCCCTCTCTCTTAGCTTTTTCTTCTTCCTTCTCTTCTTCTCTTTTCCTTCTTCTTCATCTTTTCTATCAATTTCGGTCTCTATTTCTTCTTCTTCGGCTTCTCTCTTTCTTCTTCTCTATTTCTTCTTCTCTTCTTCTCTTTGACTCTCTCTCCTTTTCTAGTCCTTTTAGATTTCCTTCTTTCTTTCTTTTTTTTCTTCCCTTTCTCTTTTCTTTCTCTTTTTTTTTTTCTTTCTTTTTTTTTTCTTTCCTTTTTTTTTTCTTTTCCCCACTCACGTTCTCCCCTCTTTCCTTTTTTTTTCTTTTTTTTTTCTTTTCCTTTTCTCCACTTACGTTCTCCCCTCTTTTCATTTTTTTCTTTTTCCTTTTTTTTTCTTACTTTTTTTCTTCTTTCTTCTTTCCTTATTTTTTTCCTAGAGTCGGTCTCTCTTTTTTTTTTTTGGCTCTTTTTTTTTTAAATTCTAGCTGCCAACTCTTTGCACCTTTCGGCCTCTTTATTAATGTATATAATGTACATATATTAATATAATAGTATACAATATTATAATAATATATGATAATATATATATATAATACTCATAACGTATATGCACATGGATTTAACATATTTGGTCCGAACTGGTCTGGACTGACTTGGGTTGGACTAAGTTAAACTGATATGGGTTGAGCTAGGTTGGGTCAAGATTGGTTTTTCTCTTTCTATTTTTTCATAAACCATTTCTGCTGTCATTCCGCATGAAATTTTTTGACAACCTCTACCCCAAATTTTCTACGTTCACTTTGTAGGGCACTAAAATTGAGGAGTACTGGAGCTTGAATCACCTTATTTGGATATAAAATGACCAACTTATAAATTTCTAAAGTTTAAATAGTCAATTTACGATAATTAGGCTAGCAACTCTACATGGGATGCCTCAGAGATCTCTATCTCAAATCCTTTACCTCCACTTTGTAGAGCACTAAAAATGATAAATACTGGAGTTTGAATCATCTCATTTGGACGTAAAATGGCCAACTTATGAATTTCTGAAGTTTAAATAGGCCAATTCATGATAATTCGGCTAGCAACTTTGCATGGGATGCCTTGGAGATCCCTATCTCAAATCCTTTACGTCCACTTTGTAATGCACTAAAAATGAAACATATTGGAGTTTGAATTACCTCATTTAGACATCGGATAATAAAATTATGAGGAATTGAAGTTTAAGCGGGCATATCGGCTTGCGGCTCCGCATGGGATCCCTCGGAGACCTCTGCTCCAGATTTTCCACGTCCACTTTGTAGAGCACCAAAAATGAGGAATAATAACAATGGAATCACTTTATTTGGACTTCAGATGCGCGAGATATGAGAAGATGAAATTTAAATAATTAAACTTACAATAATTTACATGCAAGCCTCTGGATATTATTAATCTTCAAAAAATACCCTTATTCTTATTCTCAGACTAAAATCATCATATCTTCTTCATTTGACATCGGAATTGAGCGATTCTGGTCTCATTTCGAATGTATTTCCAAGACCTACGCATCCATGCAGGTTGCAATCCATTTCCTTACTGTGGGGCCACCGTAAACCTCCTCAAAGTTGCAGCCAAAATCCAAATCTTGCATTGGGATTCACTAACCTGCCATATGGTTTCACTTAAGCTCTTGGACACTGGGGATCATCTCAGTTATTCTCAAAACATTATAGAGAGCATGCCAGGGCTAATCGACTATCATTTTTTAGAGAGTTTCACTCGCCTCCCCTATATTTTTCAAACTTTCTCTTACTTTTTCCACTTTGATGTCTACTCTCCAGTAAGACATTGTTCAACAAGGGATGGCAAAAATGAGGTGCTTACACATACAATGAATGATCATATTATTAAAGTTAATGGTCAGTGAAGAGGCATGCGCAAGTAGCATCGGACCTAAATAATGATGACGAATACTTCTGATGACGAACACTTAAGCACGGGTGAGGTGAATGAAACACACTTGGCTCCTTACCGCATGTGAAACATTACCCAAAGAATGAAGATACAACCCAAGAACATACCATTTAGGCATCATACTAGCATTCCCCCATCATAAACTTCATCTTGGCATCTTATTTTATGCCTCAACTACTTCATTAGGTATACACCGCCCAACCCTTGATGGGTAAGCACATAGAACAGACTCATCCCTAAGTCTCTCCTGAAATGCTAGAGGCTGGTTTCCAATCCTATTTGTTTCCTTGCTCCAGTTGCGAAAGGGGCATACGCAAAGTTGGTCCATAATAAACCTATGTCAATACCTAAACCCCTATTGGCAAGGGTTGTTTATCACGGGATATTAAAACCTAAACCAAGAATATTACTAATGCAGGTACCCGTATCCTAGTTTAATGGACCAAGATAAACCATCCCATTCTAGCTATCCAAATCCACTAGGACACAAGCGCATGACAAACAATCATGTTATTAAACATCCACATGTTATCAAACATTCCATAACCAACCAATCCAATATAGAGTTATAATATGCAAATGCATGAACAAATATCATAGTTATTGGATGGCATGTTACCACACAGTAATCCAAACAAGTAGCAAGCACATGCTTATAGAAACAAGAAAATAAAACAAGTACTAATGTCACACCTCAATTCTGAACCAACTAGAATGGTGTAATGAACCGTCTATGATCCAACGGTTCAACCAGGATCTCAAATAGGCCGTGTCCCTTTGCTTAAACCATATACATCCACAACCATAATCAGAGTAAATAAACAATAGCGAAAGTCTTTAATATTAATGAACTGAGCATCTAACAATGATAACATAAATAAAGTATCAAATTATCTCCAAAAGACTAAGACATAAAATAAAATAAATTAATCAATTACATCTTCTAAATAATCCAACAAATAATCTAATCAAAGACACATGAGTTGCACTCGCACGACGAATCATGCGACTCCATCATAGCTTCTGCATCTATCGTCGCAACATGCCTGTACATTGGAGCATTCATATAATCTTCTATTGTAGGACCTGCATCGTCAACTAAAAATATTCGACGTCGAAAGGGTGAGCACACATCATGGCTCAGTGAGCAAACAAAACAATGCAACAAACATATGCATGCATTCAATTCATATCTTTGGTCCAATTCATAAGTTTGCAATGTGCAATAGAAAGGATTGGTGGCCGCCGCACCTCTATACACGAGTGTGTGAAGCCGTCCAATGGATCAAACATCATTGTCGTCCCATATGCATCCATCATGGAATAGAGATAGAGTTAAATTGCCCGGATCAAACACTGCATGACACTTCCCCTGATGCCCTACCCATACCAACACATAAGCCCCTATTGGTAAGGGCTTGCAAACTGGGCTCGCAACTAACCAGTCCTAATGTCAAACAGTGTATCCAAAGCCTCACCCTAGCATCCCTCAATACATCCATAGAGATAGAGCTAAGGCCCCCTGGCAGAGTCAAAGACTACACGGTCCGAGACCACCTCCCCTGATGTCTTACGACGTAATAGTTCTGCTAAGGTAACGGCGATACGACGATGTCAGTGGACAAGACATGAGTAAAGATAGAGCTAGAGTCTGGTGACCAGGATGAACCACAGTGTCACGTCCTCCCCCTGATGCCCCACTCGCATCAAGTACACTAACCACACACATACATTTACATGCCTATTCCTAGCATCATCATCACATCATGTTATAAATAAACAGAATTAAATATGCATGAGCAGTAAAAACAGGAATATTGGATGACATGTGAAATACACATTACAATCATACAAGCATAGAATCATTCATGGTATTGGACTCAATAAATAAAAATAGTTTATTATTAACCAATTAATTTAGGTCTTGTTCCTTCACCTTTGGTTGATAGTAGATCCTCGTTCAAGCTTTGTAATTCACTCTTAGACCACTTGGAAACCTAAAAAATTTATAGATTTTAAATTAGAATTAATTTCCATGAATTTAGACTAACAGAAACTGAGGGGTCGCAGGTGTGGCAGCACCTGTGGTCTCAGTTTCTGCGACCACAGGGCGTGGGGTCACAAGGTGTGGTCGCATATCCTGCGACCACACGAGCGACCACACCCTCCCTGGAAACTTCTCGAGGGCATGTGGTCGGACATGTGTGTCTCGTGTGGTCGCACATCATGCGACCACACGTGTGACCACACGTGTGATGGTCGACCTTTCACTCTCAACTCCAATTCTTTCATGCTCAGATTCCTTGGCTTATCATTATGGTCATTCCTATGATTGTTCTATGGCTTAGAACTAGTATTTTATACAGAATCCCTTGTCCACATAATTTTCTCCCATGGATTCTCTTGGAATTTATCCATGGATTGATGATTTGGGTTTCACCTAAATCCTATCTCTTTCATGAATTATTCTAGGCTCTCAATTTAACATGGAGAATGTTTTCATACCTTAAGCTTGTTGAAGATTTAGAGTTTTCTCTGAATTTTCTTCCTTCTTAGTCTTCCTCTTCAATTCTCCTTCTCTTTCTTCTCTTCTCTTTCTCCCACTTTTAGTTTGAGTTTTAAAAGGGTGAAAGAGGCTAAGGGATGTCTTATTTATAGAGGAAAATCATCCATAATAATCCCTACTGAATTTAGGAAAGAACCCCCTTCGAATTAGAAAGGTTTCCTAAATTCGGTTCTGTCTGGAATCCGTGTGGTCGGAGGTAGGGTCGCAGAACCCGTCGACCACACCTTCTGAAACATGCGACCACACGACCAAAATTCCTATGGTTGCACTATTTTGAGGTGTGGTCAATCACACCTGTTTAGGTATGCGACCACACGCTCATAATTGACTGTTTTTTGGTTAAATTGCATACCTGGTCTTGTGGTTTCTTCATGCACTTGGTCCACTTGGCCCGACCATGATAGGAAGACCTGATACAAGGTGGTAAGACCAGTTAGTTTGGTACGGGTTTTACAACTAATCCCTCACCTGTATCTAGTGGGCTAATCCTTACTTTATTGCAAACAGAGTCCCTTCCCATGTTTTCCTACGTCAGCTTACCTATTACAATTAAATTATGAATGTTACTTATGATTGTTTAGTTTTGCTTCCATTAGGTCTAGGGTATCCTCATTAGTCCTAGGACATGTCCTAGTTAGGTCTCAAATTACATGGCTGAAAATATAACCAAAACAGGTTTGCTGTAATCTGGTGGTCGATGGAGGTGGTCGATTAGCTATGGTGGTCAATCATCTCAGTTTTATCAACCGCTTAGGTATTTTGGCCTAGATGGATTCCAGAGGCTTGCACCTCTGTAGGGTTACTTCTACAAGTGTTTTATAATGGGTTTGAATCACTTGATAGGATAGAATTTTATTCCCATAGGTTATATGTATGTATGGTTTATGACAGTAAATGTTGTCTTTGCAACCACAAGTGCTTACACATTTAGGAGTACATTCTAATCCAACCAATCATTCCACCATATTCATTATATCATTCTTGAGGTGTAGGATGGCTAACATAGTCTAATTAGTCAATCGGGATAAAAAAAATACCAAGAATACATCTCTTTCTAGACCAAGCGGTCGATGACAGTAAAGGTGGTCGTTCAAGTCAGTTTAGTCGACCACCCTTGTCGACTGCCTCGTACCCGAGAGCTTGAACAAATTCCAATTCAATCCGTTCTCCAAGGCATGGGGTCGAGGGCTATCCTAGAGGGATTCTAAGGGTTTGTACTATATTAATGATCACTTCCCAACCATAATTCAATATTGTGAGTACTTATATCAGTTTATCCATTATAAGCATTATTGAGCAATTTTACTTAATATCCATTAATAGTCTTCTAGAATCTTGTTCCAACATGATCAGTGGTTGGATTTTACCTCATAAGATCATCAAGGGTTCAATCTAAGTAAGGTAGGAATGGCTTTGAGATTACCTTGATGCTTATGCTAAACACTGTTGTAGTAAGAAGCATGAGGGAGGACCTCTAATGGTAGTTCTTCCTCTTCTTCTTCCTTCAACCTTGCTCCACTTCACTTTTTCTCTCCCAAAACGTATCAAAGGTTCTAATGTTCTCAATTAGGGTTCATAGAGAGTTTATATTTAAAGAGTTTATGCAAGAGTTAGATCCCTTGAGAGTCCTACTTCTAATTAAAGAATGATAGAGGAGGCTTGGAGATTGTCAATTGACACTCCAACACATTCAAAACTAGGTCCCACATGATTTGGGACATCCATAGGCGGTTATGAACCAGTTGGAATTAAGCCCAACTAAGTTAAACTCAAACTGGCCCAATTCTGGGTACTAGCGGTCGATTGCAGATGGGCGGTCAATCAGGCCCATTTTATCAACCTCCTTAATCGAGCGTCTATCCTGAATTAGTTTAGAATGGCCAGGTCTTGGTTGGTTCAACTTATTCTTCTCAAAACAGAGTTTCTACACTAAGAGAAAGAGGGTTTTAACTTTTACCTAGAGTTCCATTCATTCTTTTAATGATACGGATGCTAGGCTATTGTCGACGGGAGAATATATTATGTGGGAAAAATTCAAATTAGCCCGTATTTTTTGGTGTGAGTTTCACAAGATTAGTGGATCCTAGGTGGATTCAGATCACCATTCGGGTGACCCAGGTATCATGCCCATATTTGGAAATAGGCTATGACATCATCACCACACTGTCAAAATAGTGACAGAATTGAATGAAATTCAAACCAATGACTCGTTAACCCAAACCATTGATCCTAGGGTATAAACCAAGGTCAGCAAGGATACTTAATGTGATTGGACAGGTGTCCAAAAGATAATAAATACTAATTAAAGCATAATCAATCTATTAAGTAAATCTATGTGGGAATCAAGGGAAAGTACTTTGTCTGTAACAGAATACTACTGTAGCTCACCACCTAAGTTAAGGGGATTAGCTTGATTCATTTTATTGTTTCTTGTATGCCTCACTTGTGATTATGCCATTGTTAGATAACATGTCATCCAATATGTGATATTTACCTATGCATATGCATTTATATATTATATCTTGTTTGTTTGGAACATGATGTTTGTTTAGTCTATGTAGAAAAAAGGAAAGGAGGGGTTAGTCTCTAGACTGTACCATCCATATTGACACTGCTTTGCATATGCTAGTATCCTAGTGGGATCTTAACGACTGGAATGGGACAGGAGTCTTGGTCTAAGTTGAGGTACGGCCCTTGTATTAGTAATAATTTGTGGTTTAGGATTATTAAATACAAATGTCAAAACGGTTTTTTTTTTTTTTTTTTTTTTTTTTTTTTTTTTTGTTTTTTTTTTTTTTTTTTTTTTTTTTGCTAGAAGCCCAAAAGAAGTTTATTAATGAATAAGGAAAAAGTTATACAAGACAGCCTTAATAGGATGCTTAACCACCACCTTCGGCATTGCCATCACCAGGGGTCATCCTAGGCTAACAAAACTAAATAAATCTATATCTAGGTCTGTGGGAATTGTCCCACTTCACCTCACGTGCTATAAAATCAAGGCAAGAAACCCAAACATAGGATCTTCTATCATGTGTAGCTCTTCGGGCAAGCTTATCAGTTACACAGTTTATCTCTCTATAGAAAAGAGTGAATCTAACTTTACAAGAAGCAAGCCTAGTAGAGAGATTGCCAATCCTGCAAACAAAACCAAGGCATTAAGTCCTTTCTAAATGCATTAACTACATAGCTAGAATTTGACTCTACCCAAATGTTTTGGAAGCCAAGCTAATAGCTTCAGCAAGTCCTCTCAACACACCCCTCATCTCTGCTGCATAGTTCGTAGCTATACCAATTGATTCTGCAAAAGCAAATACGACCACCAGGGTTGCCCAAGCTACATCCATCAGAGTTTACTTTACACCATCCTAATAAAGGTGGTTTCCAAAAAAAAGTTCCTCAATTCCTAACACTGGCCCTTGTTTGGTCACCAGAGAAAGCAAACATACTAGCCTCAGGTCCTCTTACGATTTACCACACAAGGCTGCTGGATCGAGATGTCTGCAATCCCTTCTAACCTTGTCACAAGTTGATGATGTAGATGGCCTGCCATCCCAATAAATATAATCATTTCTAACAACCCATATAATGGATAAAATAACAAACAACTATCCCTTCCACAGAGACCGAATAGGAGCAACCAATGACTTCCTCAACCACCATTCCAATAGCGCCGTATCTGTGTTACAATCTGGGATAGTCATTCCAAACACAAAGCCCACCTCAGACCAAATTGCCTGTACAAAATCACACTTGGAAAACAGATGGTCAAAGTCTTCCTTTGCCTGCCTACATAATGGCCAACGAGAAGCAAGTGCAACTCCTTTCTTCTTGATACAATCATCAGTTGGTAGATTTTTCATGCACCACCTCTAGCCAAACCAATAAAGCCTAGGGGTCAGAGCTTAGTCCAAACAGCATTAGCCCAAACAGGCTTTCGGTGCAGCGACCTCAGTAGATTCCATGCAGACCTCACTGTGAACTTCCCTGATAAGTCACCCAACCAAAGTAACTTATTAGTGTTTTCTTGGGTTAACAAAATTTGCTTTGCAACATCAAACCAATGATTCAATATTCTGGAGTTCACAGTTGGTAATGCCCATTGGCCATTGTCAATAAAACGAGCCAGAGAACAGTCCAATCTGGTACACCCTTCCATATTTATGGCTAAACGATTTTGAAGAGAAAAGTTTCCAAGCCAAAAATTAGACCACATATCGATCTGCTTACCATCCCCTATAAGCCATCTGCAATGCTTAGAAGTCTAGTCCCATATCTTTCTAATACTTCTCCATACCAGTGAAGAGCATTGAGGAGTATGCATCTTACCAAATTTCATAAAATAATGCCCTTTCATGAATTTAGCATGAACAGATGAGTCCGATTTTATCTTCCATGCCATCTTACTAAGCAAAGCATCATTCATGTGATGAAGCCTCCTCAGCCCCACTCCACCCTCCTGTTTCTGTCTGCACATGATTTCCCATTTGATAACCATCTTTCTTTTGTCAAGGTCTCCGATCCAAATAAAATTCCGCATCCAACCTTCAACCCTTTTGATAAGAGCAACCGAACATCTATAGACACAAAAGGAATGTGTGAGTGTACTGGACAACACTATTTTAACTAGTTCCACTCTACCAGCATATGAAAGAAGCCGACCCTTCCATGATGCAAGCTTCTTTCTAAAACAATCCATTAGAGGGTTAAAGTAGTCCCTACGGATATGACCTCTGAATAATTCCCTACCAAGATAGGTGGTTAGGAAAAAGTTTTCTATGAACTGCAAGAAGGATAACATTTTCTAACGTCTGCTTCTACTAACATTCGGAGAGAAGAAACACTTACTTTGGTCAGACTGACTCCTTCACCCCCAAACTCATTATAAAGATCTAAGATCCAGGAAGCCTTTCAAGTGTCTACAAGATCCTGAGGAAGTCTTCATGAAAATAAAAATATCATTAGGGATTAATAGGTGTGTTGGAGCCACTACGCCCCTACCCCTAAACACTGAATCAATCAAGCCCTTTTCTACCATGTTCTTCAATCCCCTACAGAGGACCTCTTCAACCAGCAGAAACAAAAGGGGAGATAGAGGATCTCCCTATCTCAGACCTCTTCCCACTCCAAAGAAGCCCACAAGTCCCCCATTTACCATGATGGACAATCTAGCAGGCCATAGTAGGGACATCACCCTGTTAACAAACACATCAGAGAAGCCAAACTTCCTTAATACTACACAGAGAAACTCCAATTCAACAATAATGTAAGGTTTTTGAATGTCAAGTTTAAGTGAAATGTTGCCTTTGTTCATCTTCTTGTGCATGAGAGAGACCAGTTCTGATGCCATACCAATATTTTCATGAATGATCCTTCCCTGGATAAAAGCTCCTTCTTCAGGAGAAACAAATTTCGCCACAAACAACCCCAATCTTAAAGCAAGAATTTTAGGAACTATCTTATATACAAAGTTCCCTACATAAATGGTCTAAACTTAGAAAGCTTCACTGCTCCTTCCTTCTTAGGGATCAGACAAATATAATTGTTATTAATACCCTTGGGCATCCCCCCAGCAGTAAAGGACTTAACTGCAAAGCATACCTCTCTTCCAACAATTTCCCAGCAAATAAATAAAAAATTACCAAAGAAGCCATTGGGTCCTGGTGAGCTCTCTTGATTCATACCAAATATAACAACTTTAATCTCATCATCAGAAGGGTTCCTATCCAAAGCCATATTATCCTCCAGAGATGCCAAGGAAGGCAACAACTCAAGGCACTGCAGGTGGGGAGTAGATCCTGAACTCCGATGAAAGTCCTCAAAGTAACTCAATACATTTCTTTTGATATCGTCCTGACTGTCCAAAACAGTCCCATCCTCCTTATGTAGAACCTGAATTAGTTTCCTATTTCTCCTTACTTTTTTGCTTGGGTGTGAAAAAACTTAGTGTTTTGGTCTCCACACTTCAGCCATTTCACCCTACTCTCTGACCAGAGTGCCTCTTGAAGTAAACAAGCCTCATCATGCTTTTTTTTTTTTAGCCAACATTTCATCCTTTTTCAACAACACATTGGTACCAACATATTGAATGGTTTCTTGGATATCCTCCAAATGCACTCTTGTACATCTCACCTCTTTCTCAATGTTTTGGAAGACTTCTCTAAACCAGGTCTTCAGCCTTTGCTTCAGAGTTTTTAATTTACTAACAAGCATAATAAGGATTCCCCAATACTAGAAAACTCCACACCTCCGATACTACTTCCTTAAAGGAAGCATGGTCCATCCAAAATCTCTGTACCCTAAAAGGCACATTAACAGGCTTTGGAACAACAAAGCAACCCACCAAAATAAGAGCATGATCCAACCCAACTCTAGGTAGGACACATTGAAAAGCTTGCTCATAGGACTTAAACCAACCTCATTCCCAAAACTTCTATCCAGCACTGTCTTCACATGACAATACTCTGTTATTAGTCCAGGTGAATTTCAAACCAGAAGATGGAATACCAACCAGATTAATAGTGTCAAGGCAAGCCTCAAACTCCATGGCAGATGAAGTAGCAAACTGACCAGGCCCAGTTTTCATGGGAGAACCGACAATAGTTGAAGTCACCCAACAGCAACCAAGGCACTGCAACACCCATTAGAGACGCCAACTCAGCCCAAAGCTCTCTCCTCTGAGCTTTGCGATTGTTAGGATGGTCAAAAGAAATATGTTGGAGAACACCATCCACTTTCTCCTCAATAGACACCTGCTGATCTGATGATGGTAAAACAATAGATTTCTGAACATTCTTCCACAGGTTGGGAACCTTTCCATGTCTCTCATTATGGACCAAATCCGCTTCATAACCCTGTCTATCCAACAGGGTTCTAGGGAACTTCACTGGGTGCACGATTGGCTCTGCAAGCCTCATCACATCAGGAAAATGCTCAGTCAACAATGATCTCAATATACGTCTCGTATTAGGGTTTGAGACACCCCTTACGTTCCAAAGAAAGGATCTTCATTAATGACCTTTTTTACGTAAGGTCTCCAAACACGCTAAGCAAGCATCCAAAGCACTCGAATTATCCGCCTGCTTCTTTCCATTACTTGCTAATCAACTAGGTAGGCTTTTGTGGATAGTAGTGAACTCTCCACCTCTTCCCTGAAAAGCTTCATCTGCAATCATTACATCATCAAAGTTAACTACCACTCTTCCAGGGCTAGAAGTAGTGATAGTCCACCTGAGTGAGGAGAAGCCGAATCTAAAGTAGAAACCCCCTCCCTGATCCCATCACTCTCATTTAACAGTTCACCAGTCTGTTTCGGAAAATGCAATACCTCCCTTACCTCCTGCTGTTTTCCACCTCTAGATGTTGACACACCAATCACCTGAGGAGAAGTCCTCATAGGCACCGGCTCCTTTTGAACAACCATCGATAAACAGGTGTTTCCATTGCATCATTCAAAATAGGAGACCGCCTCAGGATTTCCCCCTCTTCCAACACATTATCCTCCCCTTCCTCTACAATATCAACCATCTCCCCACGGACTGCCCGTTAGCACTAACCTGTTCTTAAGTCGGCATTGAATCTGCAATTGGGTTCTCCCTCATCACCGCAAGATCCTCAGTCCTCACCCCATCCATAGGTTGGGATTTACACGAACTTGACCGATGACCATAGGAGCCACACACCACACACCGTGTAGGTGGATCCTCAAATTCAACAACCTACTTAAAGAAAAACTGTTGGCCACCACGTGACATTCCACCATGACCTCATCCGGCCTAGGTCTTCCACTGACAACTTCCACACACAGCCTTGCATATCGTCCAATAACTTCATTCGGGGTATTCTTATCCACGCATACCGACCGGCCCAAGGCTTTCCCAACAGAGAAAAGAATCTCATCATCCCAAAACTCCAAAGCCAAACTTGGCAGCCGCACCCACTGCCTGTGATGAACTACAGATCTTTTATTTTTAAAATTTTTTTTCTTTTTTTTGGGGGGTTTTTTTTTTTTTTTTTTTTTTTTTTTTTTTTTTTTTTTTTTTTTTTTTTTTTTTTTTTTTTTTTTTTTTTGGGGGGTTTTTTTTTTTTTTTTTTTTTTTTTTTTTTTTTTTTTTTTTTTTTTTTTTTTTTTTTTTTTTTTTTTTTTTTTTTTTCATGCTAAACCTACAAGCCCATTGATATATATAAACTTTGAGAGGAAAGAAAAGACACCTTGGAAGAGCCTATCAAAAAGCCGGGGGTACCAACAGCCAAGGGGCTGCCCAAAAAATTGAACCCCAAATCATGCATTTTTTATTGGGACAGTAGGGGGGCTGTGATACCATTAGTCTATATTGCTGTGATACCATAAAAGTTTAGTTTTCATATTTAATTGGTCTTATTACATAATGTCTTTCATAATTAATTATCTTTATTTTTCATGAAAAAACCCTCGTGGAGACAAATGAAAAACATTAAAAAGTAAAAAAAAAAAAAAAAAAATTCACCTGCCCTTTTATTTTACCTTAAAAAAGAAAAACTATATATGCCTCCTTACACCCACTTACCCGTTTACCTAAACCGTACCATACCCTTTATAAAAAAACTGTCAAACCGATTAATAAATAATACAATAATGACAAATAAATTCATAATATTTATTATAAACTGTCAAGCCGATTAATAAATAATACAATAATGGCAAGTAAATTCATAATGTTTATTAGATGGTATTACCTCTCACATACCGTACTGTACCAAATTGCACCGTTATACTGATACAGTACTGTTTTGACATCCTTAGGATAATTCAACCCCCACCAACTGTTGCTTATCCCCAAAAAAAAAAAAAAAAAAAATAAATAAAACACACCCTCATCAACTGTTGTCTGGAATCCCAACTTCCCAAGTTGCCATAATATAATATGAGGGTGGGTGGCATTTAAAATGTTGAACTGGGATAATCAGGAATCAAGCAAATATAATTGTCAGTTGGAACGTGGAGATACCATGCGAAGGATGGGGCAACCGTGAAACCCTTTCAATAAAGGAATACTCTGCTGGGAGCTCAGAAAAAAAGTCGGAAGTATTGTATTTTGATGGACGAGGGGTCAACTTCATCAACTTTAGAGAAGATTCCTTCGGGGCCATGGCTCCTTTATAACGTTCTGTAGATCTTGCGAGTTTGTTATACTCAAAGATGTGTGGTGCAGTCTTAGGAGTAGAATGCTCAACAGGAAACCCCATCTTTAGCTAAATAGGGAGTACCAAAATAAAGAAAGGCGTGTGCAGTTAGAATCCTGTTTATACTTCTTCCAGGGATTCTTCCAACTCCTCAAAATGATGTTGCTTGGAGTCTTTTAGGTTTCCTGTGATATATCTTGTACTTTTTTTTATGAGAAAAAATACAAGTGATCTCCCAAAACCAACCCACCCACTCAACCACCCAAGGTGAATATGAAATTCAATCTCAAGACTTGGCACCACTAAACCAAAGTCCTTACCAACTAAGTTAGCAGACACCTTCAACCTATCTTGCAATTTCTAACCATTTTCATTGATGATTTGGCAATTTGATTATTTTAATAATGAAAGAATAATTTCTGAATAATCCACTTGTCAAACTTGATGGCCTATTCCTATAAGCTTTGATTGGTTGTATTCCTATAAATTTTGATTGGTTGCAAGCGGAATTAAAGGAAAGGGAAGTGAAAATTTTAAATTTAATAAGGAAACTTCTGTAATCATTTCAGTAATCATTACAGCACATGTTATCACAAGACTATGTAATCAACTCCAAACCATTCCATATTTAATCATAAACTTGTACTTTGCATCCAAATCCCCTGCATTTGGAAGTAAAACATAAAAGTTTACATCTAACAAGTATCAATATTACATATGATATGAAATTTACAAAATTTATACAATCATGTTGTATTATAACTAAAAAAATTTCACTTCCCTTCCTTACCCTTTAATTTTCACTGCAACCAAACTAAGCCTTAAGGATTTTCCCTTTTTATTTCCAGAGACCAGGTTTCACAGTAACCAATTGGGTTTCATCAGTTCCATCGGATTTAGGTTTTAGATTTTATCCTCCACGGTTCTATGTTTCAGTGTCTAAAATATGTGGTTTAAAGGTTTCCGGTTTACTGGCCTCAACATCCGCTTTACGGTTTACAATTCAAGGCGTGGGATCCAATGGTTTACAGTAGTAGATTTCAGGTCTTCTGGTGTTTTAATTTCTATTGTTTTAGTTTTTAGAGATTTCTATTGTTTTAGTTTTTAGAGATTGATGGTTTCAGCAAGGATTTTTTTTAGCTGTTCTCGGGTCGGCATGACAAGAAGCCACCAGATCAAAGCCTCGTTTTATATAATTGTTCTATTTACGAATATAGTAGGTCTGTTGGGGGCATACAACTGATTATTTAAGGTTAAATTTCATTTTTGGTTTATACCATTGTCTGAAAGAAAATAAATAAATAAATAAAACATTTGAAGAGATATTAATTAATACTCTAACTTCCCACTTCCTTTAATTTAATTTCCTAGTTCACTTTTCATCTACAACATGGATTCCAAGTTGACCATTATTTACAACATGGGAAGTAGAATAACTTGGAATTAATGCATTAAATGCTTGAAGTGGACTATCATTTTGGAATAGCCAAAAAGCAGAGAGTATAGTTTTTAATAAATAGAGGAAGTACAAGTACAACTTCATAGAGTGTGAGAAAGAGAGATAAAATTGAGAAGCTTAAGCAGTTGTTCAAAACATCTCACTGAGGATTGAACCAACTTGTGGTATAACAACCCGCCTAATGCTAATAGAAGAGAAGAAAACTCAGCTAAAAACATTCGAACAAGAAGGATTAGTGTATTCTAGCATTGCATGATACAAAATGGGAATAGAAAGCTACTGGAGGCAAATGGAAATAATACAATATGCAATTTGATTCCTAATAGAGAATTTCATCTGTGAGTGGTAGTGGCCAAGATCTCTCTCTAAGTTCATGCTGTAATTTTCTTCTGCTTTCCATTCTATTTTTTTTTTTTTTTTTTTTTTTTACAAACCACAGATATTTCCAGCTGGAAGTCGACATGAACACCAAAAGGATCAAACCCCGATAAACAAATGACACAAAAGATTAGTAAACAAAAAGTACATGAAAATTTGCTTCTTCGGTAAATGAGATTGATAAGAGTTCTTTTCCTTTTCGTCATCTTGGAATGGATATGCTAAGGAAAGCTCAACCAGGCACAGTTTAATAATACCTACAAAGGATATGAAGCAGCGAGATAGACTAAAAACAGGATTCAGGCATCCTGCTTTTATAGCTACACCAAGACAACACAAGCCTAATTTGACAATTTTCATCTGATAAGAAACAGGACCAGAACATTCATTCTGAATTTATTTGCCATGATGACCAGAACTCCTGAGTAACAAAACCACTGTAAGGTTCCCCATAATGCTTAAAAATTGGAAAGGATTTTGTCACCAGTACACGTCCCTCATAATCCTTAGTAGCTTGCATGGTTTCCAGGAAAAAAAAAGGTTGGACAACATAATCTAAAGACGTCCATTACCCTAACCTCCTTATATTTGGACGTATACATATAATTACTTTTTCTTTTTTTATTTCATTTTGGTTGATTACTTTGTTTGTAGATGACTGTACAGGGTAACTTTTACAGACATCAATAAATGATCAAGGAGAGAATAAGAGCAAACCATCTGAGAGTAGGACATAAAGCCCAATGGCACCTGTTCCTATATTTCTGGGGAAACTTCAGGTACATTCGAGTATGGCACCTGTGTGATTGAACCCACAAGATACATTCAATGCTTTAATGTCCCTGTCGAAAGTCACCATCATAGGTTCAAAGTAGTCAACATCATTTCCTTGTCCCTGTAGAAAATTGCACTACTGTAATTAGAATACAAATAGTTGGTATACAATTCACAATCAATCATATAACTACTGAAAAGATCCTCGAAGTCCCAACCCTCTCCTCACTATAACTTGTATTTATAGAGAATGATAATTACCTATTACAAACTGTTGAATGATGGAATGACTTGTCTGTAATAGACAGGTCCTCTTATTTATAATGTGAGAATAAATACAAAGAAAGAAAGAGGTAGTACAGGTAGTACAATATAGGTAGTACAATGAGGGTAGTATAGGTACTACAAATGTATAATACAAATAGTACAATGAATCTAGATAAAAAATGAAATACGTAATATTTTCAACACTCCTCAAGTTGGTGCATATATATCATGCATGCCCAACTTTGACAATATCATATGGAAAGATTTCCCTGGCAGGCCTTTGGTGAAGATGTCTGCTAGTTGGTCCTCTGATCTAACAAACGGAATCTCGATCTATCTACTGCCTAGTTTCTCTTTGATGAAGTGACGGTCTACCTCAACATGTTTTGTCCTATCATGCTAAACTGGATCATTAGTAATGCTAATGGCTGTTTGATTATCACAGAATAATTTCATGGACTAGCTACACATAACCTTCAAATCTTTGAGTAGTCGTTATAACCATAGTAGTTCGCATATTCCATGCGTCATTGCTCTATATTCTGCTTCTGCACTGGATTGGGCAACCACATTTTGCTTCTTGCTGCGCCAGGTTATCAGATTGCCGCTCAAGAATGTGCAATAACCAGAAATAAACTTACGATCAGGACTTCCAGCCCAATCTGCATCAGTATAAGCCTTTACCTGGATTTGTTTATTTGGTGAATCTGAAATAGCATATGCCTCCATTTTTAGAGGGTCATTAGGAGATAACAGGATTCCTCTTCCAAGGGCAGACTTTAGGTAATGCAGTATCCGATAGACAGCCTCCATATGTGTAGAGTATGGGTCGTGCATAAACTGGCTCACCAAACTAACTGCGAATGCAATATCTGGCCATGTGTGGGCAAGATATATGAGTCTGCTAACAAGTCTCTAATATCTTTCTTTGTCTTCTGGTGTACCTTCTTTTGCCCTTAGCTCGGTATTGGGATCAAAAGGAGTATCACAAGGTCGAGCCCCAAGTAACCCTGTTTCTGAGAGAAGATCAAGAACATATTTTCTTTGAGACAGATAGATGCCTTTTGTAGATCGGACAATTAGCTAGAGCAGTGGATGCTGTAGCGAAACTGATTGCAAAAGAGGGTAAATCGATATATCTCGAACTGAAGCTCCTGCGGAGCCTCAACATTTGGTTCCGCTATCACGCCTATGCTCCCCAAGCGGACTTTCATAAGGTGCAACTTCAATCCCAAGAAAGTACCTAAGTTTGACAAGGTATTTGATCTCAAAATCCTTCCATAGAAATGCCTTTAGTTTCGTGATTTCATCATTGTTATTGCCAACAATGATGATATCATCTACATATACAAATAAGGCAAAGGCAGTAAAAGTATTAGGAGAATATTTTATAAATAAAGTATGGTCAACATTGCTTTGAACATAGCCAAATGCTACCATAGCTTTATTAAATCTTTCAAACCATACTCTAGAAGATTGTTTTAGACCATAAAGAGATCGCTTCAACTTGCAGACTTTTCATTGGCTTCTATCATCTGTGAAACCCAGTGTGCAGTCCATATAGACATCTTCAATAAGTTCTCCATGAAGGAATGCATTTTTTACATCTAACTGTTGCAAGTCCCAGTTGTGATGTACAACACAGGACAATAAAACCCTGATGGTAGTCATTTTGGCCACTGGAGCGAAGGTTTCTTGGTAGTCAATCCCATATGTTTGAGTAAATCCCCGTGCAACCAATCTATCCTTGTACCGATCAATAGTCTCATCTGGTTTTTGTTTCACTATAAAGATCCACTTGCATCCTACTGACCTTGATCCTGCAGGAAGTGGAACAAGATCCCATGAAATATTTTTCTTCAGAGCCCTCATTTCTACCACCATTGCGGCTTTCCACCTTTCATCCACAATTGCATCCTGCCATTTCTAAGGAACAGACACAGAAGAGAGCGAAGACACAAAAGCACAGAAAGAAGGGGAAAGGGAGTCATAGGAAACATAATTGGAAATAGGATGTAGGGTGTAGACCCTAGTACCTTTTCGAAGTACAATTGGAAGATCAAGATCAGAAGGAGTAAGTTCCTTACCAGAAGAAGACTCAGTCGACTCAGATTTTGGATCCAAGGCTAGCGAAGGGACATGTGCAGGAGTGGTAGTGGCCTTTCCTTGCTTGTCTTTGGCACGGCTATAAACTTGCAGAGGTGGCTTAGTGGTTAGATGCTCGGATGGTGCAGTCTCACACTTGTTCTTGGACTATTTCTGGTACATCAAGTATATCCGGTATAAGTACATTAGGTATATTAGGTGCATCTTCAATTGTCTGTGTCTCCCCCTGAAAAAGAGCCTAATAATAGGAGAGATGTTCATGAAAAATGACATCTCTACTAACAAGGACCTGACGAAAGGGAGGATGATAACACTTGTATCATTTCTGTATTGCAGAATACCCTAAAAATATGCACTTTAATCCACGTGGATCAAGCTTGCCAGGGGAACAATGGTTACGAGCATAACAAAGACAACCAAAGACTCTAGGAGAAAAAACAAAATCAAAATTTCCAAGTAAGATGTCCAAGGGAACCTTGTTGTCCAAAACTCGATAAGGAAGGTGGTTGATCAAGGATGCTGCAGTGAGGACAGCACCACTCCAGTATTGAGCGAGAACATGTCTCTCAAACATTAGTGCTCTAGTTGTTTCGAGTAGGTAGCAGTTCTTTCTTTCAGCGACCCCATTCTGAGCAGGATTGTCCACACAACTTGTCTGCTGAATTATCCCGTTATCAGCCAAGTATTGCTGAAAAAATCCTTCAAGATATTCCTTACCATTGTCACTACGGAGCATCTTCAACTGAGTTTGAAACTGCATCTTGTGGAAATGGAGGAAGCATGCAAAGACCTCATTTTTTTTTACGCATCAGATAGACCCACATAGTACGAGTATGACAATCAGTAAAGGTTACAAACCATCTATGACCAAAAATAGAGGTATTCCGTGTTGGACCCCAAACATCAGAATTGACTAAATCAAAGATACAAGGACTTCTCGAAACAGAAGGTAAATAAGAAATGGCAGAGAACCAGTAAGAGGATCAACTTTAGTTTGATGTACCTGAGGTGCATCGGAAGACTTTGCCTTGTGCATACCCTTTTCCCGACGTTTTGCTTCAAAATCTGCTGGCTTGTCATGAAGCTTCCATCATGTGTCTTTAGTGTGCCAGAGCTTGCTACAATACTCACATTTAATAGCATCACGGGAAACAAAAGAACTTTTGTATGTCTGAGTATTTGCCTAGAGAGCAAACCTATCTGGAATAGAAGGGGACAACATTGTTATTCGTCGTGGGTCCTCTAACTGAACCATAGAATAGGCCAGTTCGAGGGTGGGGAAAGGGTCCCTGCTGAGAATTTGTGAGCGGATGGGATTAAGCTCCACATTTGGTCTTACCAGAAAAGTATAAACCCTGTATTTCTCTTCTTGTGAAATAGGGTAGCATTTTCTTCACATTTAGCATCAATAGAATTATAAACATCAATTGTTTGCCAATAGCTCCTCAACTTAGTATAATATTAGGATACAGTCAATTCTTTTTTAATAGTTTCATGAACACTTTTTTTAATGGCATAAATTAAAGCAGCATTCCCAACTCGGGAATAGGTGTCCTTAGCAGACTTCCAAATTTGTGCAGCAGTATCCAATAACAAATAGCCCTCGGCTATAATGGGTTCCATGGAATTGAGGAGATATTGCATTACCAATGAATTTTCAGCATGCCATTTCTCCAAAACAATGTCCTCGATCAGAGGTTTTTCCTTGGTGCCAGTGAGATATCCCAATAATCCCCGAGCTGTAATTGAGAGTTGGGTGGCCCAAGACCACATTAGGTAATTACCACCATCAAATTTAGTAGTATTATTGGGAATAGTGAGATTGTCCATTTTAAAACTCTATCCCAGAAGAGGTTACTTCAGATGTCATCTTTGAGTTGTGCATTCAAGAACAAACACCCAAAAACAATATGAGTAGCCTCCCTGTTTGGTTATAGCATAATATATGGAGATCAAAGTAGAAATATCACTTGTCAGATATCCAAACTTGTCCCATGTGCAACATAATATATGGAAATCAATTCTGGTTTGCACCCCCTTTTTTGTTTATTAGGGTAAACTCAGAAACTCATAGATATCCGACCAGAGTGAACTATATTATTAATATCCAGACTGATAAAAAAAAATTGATTTCCAATAAAGAAAATAAAAAAATGATCCGTAATGAGTGATAAAAGGAAGGGCAGTACCTATATCATTGTATGATTTCCTCTCTGGTTGCTACCCCTAGTTGGGACAGGAAAAAAAAAACAAAAGAAAAAAAAGAAAAGAACGAAAGTCGGTGGTCGGCGGAGGTGGGCAGACGGCGGCGATGGTGAAGCAGCGGAGGGATCTAGCGGTAGAACTAACTTGGCTCTGATACCATGTTGAATGATGGAATGACTTATCTGTAATAGATAGAGGTCCTCTTATTTATAATGTGAGAATGAATACAAAGAAAGAAAGAGGTAGTACAGGTAGTACAATGAGGGTAGTACAGGTAGTACAAATGTACAATACAAGTAGTACAATGAATCTAGACAAAAAATGAAATACGTAATATTTTCAACACAAACTAATCTCCAAAATAAGAGAAGACATAAGAAAAGGAAATACAATAAAACCAGAATTGGAAACAAAATAAAAACAAAAGGAGAAACTCCCAATAGTCCATATCGCTGGGCAGTAATTACCACCAGCGATACGGGCCTATTGGGCATATATCGTAACACCCTTCCATAAGCTGGAGTGTACAAATCACCCAATCCAAGCTTGTAACAATTTAACCAATATGCTGGACCAAAGAAGGGCTTTGTAAAAATGTCTGCAAACTGATTTGAAGAAGATACAAAAGGAGTGACAACTAGCTTCTTCATAACAATATTTTGAACAAAATGGCAATCCACCTCTATATGTTTGGTATGCTCATGGAATACTAAATTGCTAGCAATGTAAATAGTAACTTGATTGTCACACATTAAGGACATAGGTCGACAGACAGGAAATCCAAGTTCTTGCAAGAGATTTATGATCCATAATAATTCAGCAGTAGTCTGTGCCATAGCACGATACTCAGCTTCAGTACTGGATTTGGATATAGTAGTTTGCTTCTTACTTCGCCACGTAAAGAAATTACCTCTAACAAAGGTACAGTATCCAGTAGTTGAACGCCTATCACCATCAACTCCTGCCCAATCAGCATCAGAAAAACCAACAATATCTAGGTGACGATGTCAATGATAAACAAGACCAGTTGCAGGAGACTTCTTGAGATATAACAATATTCGACAGGCAGCTTCCCAGTGAGCAACCTTACGAGCATGCATAAATTGACTAACCACTCCAATAGCAAAGGAAAGGTCAAGCCGAGTTACAGTAAGATTAATCAATTTTCCAACCAAGCATAGCTATATTTATAAATATCAGAATATTCAGGACTATCACATATTTCAAGCTTCTGATGTGGATCCATTGGTGTATTAGCTGGTTTGGCTCCAAGAAGTCATGTTTCATAAAGCAAATCAAGTACATACTTCCTCTGAGAAAGGCTAATACTCTTGCTACTTCAAATCACTTCAATCCCCAAAAAATAGTGAAGTAATCCTAGGTCTTTCATCTGAAACAGTGTGTTCAAATAAGACTTGATTTCAGCAATACCAGACTTGTCATTCCCAGCAATAATAATAACATCAACATACACAACAATAATAGTGATAGTAGAGGAACGACGTCGCACAAAGATAGAATGATCAGAGTAATAAGCAGTGAAACCAAAATTTGTAAAGACATTGCTGAATTTATCAAACCAAGCACGAGAAAACTGTTTAGGGCATAGATAGCCTTAAGTAGTTTGCACATTTTAGCGGAGTTCCCTCCCTAAGCAATATACCCTGCCTGGAGGTTGGTCCATATAAACTTTCTTGTGAAAATCTCCATATAAGAAAGCATTCTTGACATCCATTTGATAAAGGGGCCAGTCAAAATTCATAGCCAAAGAGATAATAACACGAACAGAATTGAGACAAGCAACAGGAGAAAAACGTCTCAAAATAATCAACCCCATAGGTCTGAGTAAACCCTTTGGCAATAAGTCTAGCCTTTAGTCTATCAACAGTACCATCAGAGTTATGTTTAATTGTATACACCCATCTGCAATGAACAACCGAGTGACCCTGAGGGAGATCAACAAGGGTCCAAGTTTGGCGTGCCATCAAAGCATCCATTGCTGCTTTCCACCCTAGATAGGACAAGGATTGGGAAAAAGTAGGAACAAAGGTAGTAGAGAGGGAGTGAACCAAATTTTGGTGACAACGAGGAAGGTAAACAAAATGCTCAATAGCAAAAGTAACTAAAGAACGCTGAGTACAAGTACGAGTACCTTTACGTAGAGCAATAGGAAGATCAGAAGAAACCTCAGCATTATGAGGAGTAGTATTAGTTGGCGGAGCAGCTAGTGCAGTAGTAATTGGAGTCACTGGATGACGTCGTGTATAAACCTACAGGGGAGGTAGAGGGTCAGATGGTAAGGTGTGGTCAGATGGTGGTTCAGGATCATCATGTGTGATGGTAGGGATTGGTGGTTCAGGATCATCATGTGTGATGGTAGGGATTGGTGGTACAGAATCATCAGGTGAGAGAGGGAGAAGGGAAGGAGTCGGCACCTTAACCGGACAGTATGGTCTGTCTTCAAAAAAAGTAACATCAGGACTGACATAGTGAGGTTTAGCAGTAGGATCAAAGCATCTGTATGCTTTTTGAGTACGGGAATAACTAAGAAAAATATACTAAAGAGATTGAGGAGCAAGTTTTTCCAATTTAAGATGCATGATATGGACAAAACAAGTACTACCAAAAACTCTAGGGTAGACATGAAACAAAGAAGTATCTGGATAAAGAAGACGAAAGGGAATTTTATTGTGTAAAACAAAATAGGACATCTGATTAATAAGATAACAAGCAATCAGAATGGCATCACACCAATAAAATTTAGGCACATTAATATCAAACATCAGAGATCGGGCAACGTCTAAAAGATGTCGATTTTTACGTTCAGCAACCCTATTTTGTTGAGGGGTATAGGCACAACTAGTATGGTGTATTATGTCATATTCAAAATAAAAATCAGAAACAGCCATTTGAACATATTCAAGAGCATTATTTGTACGTAAGACCTTAATGGAAACCCCAAACTGATTTAAGATTTCTTTATAAAACCCTTGAAAAATAATAAGAAACTCAGAACAATCTTTAATTAAATAGAGCTAGGTCATCTTGGAAAAATCATCCACAACAATTACAAAATAAGAAAGCCCTAGCCTATTGGGAATACGACAAGGACCCCAAATATCAGAATGGACTAAAGAAAAAGGGGTAGAACTCCTAGGTGTAGTACTAATAGGAAAGGAAGAACGGTGATGTTTCCCTAATTCACAAGCCTCACATTGTAGAGTAGAGAGAGACTTGCAACTAAGGATAAGAGCTTTCATCTTAGACAGAGACAAGTGACCAAGCCAGCTGTGCCATTAAAGAGGGGTAGTAGTGAAGGCAGTTGCAATGGTAGGAATGTGATCAGTGTGCTCCAAGTAGTACAGACCAGCATGCTCACATCTGCCACCAATCATCTCCCTGGTCCTGAGATCTTGAAAAGTACAATGAGAAGGGAAAAAGGTAGCAACACAATTCAGAGATTTAGTTAGTTGACTAATAGATAACAAATTAAGAGGTAAATTAGGGACATGCAAAACAGAAGGTAAAGACATAAAAGGAGTAAAGGAAACATTACCATGCTGAGTGGCTGTAGTGGAGGAGCCATCAGCAAAGTAAATAGTAACAGGCTTGTTGGTGGTATTAAGAAAAGAAAAGATAGAGGACTCAACAGTCATATAACAAGTGGCACCAGAATCAATGATTCAAGGATGAGGAAAGGCACGAGAAAGTAGAGCAGATGTACTTGTATGGGTCAGGATATCAGCAGAAGTGGAACTAGTAGTCTCTAGTTGTTGAATCCTATGAAGAAGAGCCTCATACTGGGCAGAGGATGGATTAGATGGTGGAACAGGCGCAGCAAGAGATGCATCATCAATGGTAACAGTATTGACAAAATTTTCAGCCCATTCAGGACGGCCAAACTTTTCCCAACAGGTATCAGCAGTATGGCTCATCTTGTGACAATGAGTACAATAGCGGGCAGATTTATCAGACACGGTATTCTTCTAGAACCACGACCAGGTGCACCACAGCCACGACCACGGGTTAAGCCACGACCTCTAAGAGATGATCCCCGACCACGGCCAGCAAACAAGGCAGAAGTATCTTTAGGAGAAGAGTCCATCGGGGAAGCAGTTATTAAAGATGAAAGAAAGTCTCATTCAGGGTAAGTATGGATGCACTAACAAAAAGTTGACTCTTAACAGCCTGATACTCAGGAGAGAGTCCAGCCAAAAATTTTGCCACATAAAACTCAAATTGTTGGGCCTTTATCTTATTGATGTCAGTGGTAAGAGGTTGCACAGCTTGTATTTCCTCAATAAGACCTTTGAAACCACCATAGTAGTCAGTCAAGGATTTGTCACCAATAGAGTAGGTAAACATCCTCTCATAGAGGTCATAAATATGAAAAACATTATTATCCTAGCCATAGGTTTCTTATAGATCAGCCCAGATGGCCTTGGCAGTATTGTGAAACATCACAGTAGGTAAGATAAAAGGCTCAATACTATTCCACAACCAAGTTTGAACCAAAGAGTTGTCACGAAACCAGGTATTATATGTCTTAACAGACTCAGGATCCTTAGGATCACAAATAGGAGCATCATTAGTTAACAATTGTACTTTATCTTTAGACAGGATGTAGACCTTGATGGCCTGAGCCTAGAGAATATAGTTTGAAACCCCTTTCAATTTAATGGAGATGATCCATAGTTGTCAAGGCGTCGCCTAGCCTAGGCGTCTGGGAGGTTTTTATAGGCTTGGGCACCAGGTCGCCTTATAAACATGAGAAAGGTAGTCGCCCAGGGTGCCTAGGCATTGCCGAGGCGATGCCTAAGGTGCCTTGGATGCCCAGAATGTCTAGGCGGCCGCCTTGTTTTCAATGTGTCTTTTTTTTTTCTCATATTTTTCCTTGATCTCTGAATTTTCTTCACAAGATTTATTAGGTTAGACAGAAACAACATTTATCAAGCAGTACTTATTTATGACTAATATCATTTAACTAAATGTTTCTTTAAGATATTAGTCATAAATAAGCAAATACCCCCCCCCCATTTGAATCCACTAAAAATAGTCTAAAATTCAAATTCCAGAAGGATAAAAAGTCAACCATCCAGTTCAAGAACAAAAACTGTATTTTTGGGTACGGGGACGATTTTCAACTTCCAAATGCTACGCTTTTTTTCAAATATAAAAATTCTATAAATCTTATTATAGTAAAGCATCACTAAAAACCAAGAGTGCGCCAAAATAATCTCTTGCTTTGATGCCCAAAAAATAATTTACATTCAGACGACTTTACACGGCATTCGTGTACTTCAAACAAGGTTTGACGGGAGTGTAACTTCTTTATTATAACTCGGATTCAAGCAATCTCAGATTTGTTGGAGGTTAATCATGCTAGCTTTGTAACGAATTTGAGATTACTTGAATCCGAACTATATTAAAGGAGTTACGCTCTGGTCAAATTTGTTAGAAGTACGCAAATGTTAGTCATAAATACGTATTGCCTACTTAACTCTAGACACAATCCCAGGTCTTAGCATATACTAGCAAACTTAGGTCCACACCACATATTATGATTTTAGATGTTTTTATTTAAACTAATGTAGGAATATGTTTAATGGTTAAAATAGGCTATAAAAAAAAAACTCAGATCAAGAAAAACACTTTTGGGCTCTTAAAACCAAGCTTCAAGATGTCCCGGGAAAAATACCAGGTTTCGACCAAGTTTCAATCGAAACCCGAGATATCTCAGTTTCGAGGCTGGCCGAAACCGGCACCTCGGACCTTGGGTACAAGCTTACTTTTAAAGGAATAGAGGCACAAGCACTTATTTTGGCATCATAGAGGTAAGTAACATTATAGTCTTCCTCTTTGCAATCTTGTTTCTTACTTATATGCTAGGATGTTCTAAGTTCTAACTTCTTTCTTTATTGATTTGTGATTTTTTGTTTATTATAAATATGTTTTTTTATGTCCTATACTTTATTCATTATTTGTTGCCTTGCTAGTTTTTTCATATTAATTAAGTTATGCCTTAAATGTTGATTATTTATGTAGAATACTGCATATATATAAACATTAATATAGCATTAATATTTTAGAAATAAAAAAAATACACTGGGAACGCCTTGGTTGCCTAGGCACCTAGGCACCCAGGATGGCCCCGAACGCCTTGGATCACCTTGTCGCTTTGACAACTATGAGATGTGAACCTCTATAGGCTTGGGATCAGTCATCTTAGGCCCCGTTTGATAACACTCCAACTCTTTACTTCTTAGTTCCGGAGCTAATCCGGAGTAGAATGGCGAGTGATAAATACAGTTCAAGTTTTGACTCCAATGGAGTGAACAACTCCAAAAATGTCTCTGGGAGCTAAAAAACTGGAGCTAAAAAAACTTACTTCTCTTGCTCTGGAGCTATTACCACTCTCAACTGCCACCACCACCACCACTGACACTGTCATCATCACCACCACCCTTCTACAGCCACCATCCCCACCACGACCCGCCACCCACAGTCGCCGTGACCACCACCACCGCCACCACCACTACCGCAGCCGCCACCTCTGCCACCACCACCACCCACCACTTATCACTGACGCTGGCACCACCACCCACCACCCACCACCTACCACCACCGCCGCCACCACCGCCACCGCCACCAACACCACCACCACCTGCCTCTTATCACCACTGTCGCCACCACCACCCACCTACCACCTACCACCTACCACCATTGTCGCCACCACCACCAGCGCCAGCACCACCACCCACCACCACCATTGTCACCGCCACCACCACCCACTGCCACCACCCATGCCTCTACCACCACCATCGTGGCTACCACCACCCCCTACCAACACCGCCGTCGCCACCACTACCACCACCCCCCACCACCACCAATACCACTACCACCACCACCATCAAACAACATTCTAGAAGCATAATCTTTTGATTTTAAGGCAGCGTTCTCAAACAGCATTCTACTTCAAAAATCCTGACTCTGGAGAAGAAGTAGAAAACGACTCCGGACCAGAAGTAGCTCCATGGGAGCTGGAGTGTTATCAAACGGGGCCTTAGAACGAAATAACAATCAACACAACCAAGTAATAAAAAATTGTTCTTCTTTCACTCGATTCAGCCAACCGAGAGGCCAAAGGATATAAGGCTCAAAGTGAAGTAAGGGTTGGTGGTGGATATAGGGTAGAACAATAATAAAAATAACAATAATAAAAAATCTCAGTTCAACCAACCGAGTGGCCAAGGAATGAAGGGCTCAAAGGGGGTGGCAGTAGGGTAGTAGGTAGTAAAAAAAAAATTTAATTATATCTCAACTCATTAACAACAAGAAGGTGATCGAGAAGTCAAGAAAAGAATCAAACCATTGGCAGCATAGTAGTAATAGAAGTGGATCTCAATCACCAACACAAGTAGTACATAGTTAGAGCAAAAATATCAAAAACCTATCAAACCGAAGCTTTGATGAATGATAGCCAAGGGTCTAGTGCTGTAATACCATGTAACAATTTCCACAAAAGATGAACAACAAGCTTACAAACCAGAAAACAAAGAAGAAAGAGAGAATAAGGTTGAAGAAAAAGAAAAAGAGAAGGAGAGAGATGCCGGCTACAGTAGTGTATTGTGACCAAAATCAGATGGAGCCTCCCCTCTCTATAACTTGTATATATAGAGAATGATAATTACCTATTACAAACTAATCTCCAAAATAAGAGAAGACATAAGAAAAGGAAATACAATAAAACCAAAATTAGAAACTGTTGAATCAGATATTGAAAATAAATGAGTGAGTTGATCTACCTCACCCCCAAATGCCTTTATTTATAATCAACTATAATGAGGTAAATAAAGAAAGTACATAAAGCTATCCCAGCACACACATTACACATTTAACACATGTTAAATTTGTGTACATGAGTTGTCATTCTTATCTTCTTATCCTAAACAGATCAAAATAAATTGAACCGAACCGTGAATCAGTTCATTACTTACAACACTCCCCCTCAAGTTGGTGCATATATGTCATGCATGCCCAACTTGGACAAAATGACATGAAACTGTTTTCCAGGTAGTACTTTGGTGAAGATGTCCGCAAGCTGGTCAGATGATTTGACAAAAGGAATCTAAATTTGACCACTTTCCAACTTCTCCTTTATGAAATGTCGATCTATCTCCACATGCTTAGTTCGGTCATGTTGTACGGGGTCATGAGAAATACCGATGGTGCTTGGTCCAAAAGAGGCTGCTCACCACAAAGAATTAATATTTCTCAACAAAAAAGGACAAACCGCAGCAAATAAAAACCCTAGAATGGCTTGCGGCATATGCTGGCTGAGAAATCTTCCCGTCTCTGTGCTTAATTTAGTTTTTTTTTTTTGTTTTCAAGAGGAAAAAGGGACTGCAACTTTGTCAATTTATGACATCCTCTTAAATTGCAGCCTAATAATGGGTTAGGGGTTAAGAAAAAGAGGAGAATGAGGATTTACAGGATGCGGTAAAGAGAGAAGGGGTCAGATACACCTTGTGTTCAGGTTCTCTTGAGAAAGAAGTCTTGTGGCAAGGAGAAGAAAGAAGGGAGGGGAGAGGTGGATTGTGGCCAGGTTCTCTTGAGAGGTAGCTCTGATACCATGTTGAATCAAAGATTGAGAATGAGTGAGTGAGTTGATCTACCTCACCCACAAATGCCTTTATTTATAATCAACTATAATGAGGTAAATAAAGAAAGTACATAAAGCTGTCCCAGCACACACATTACACATTTAACACATGTTAAATATGTGTACATGAGTTATCATTCTTATCTTCTTATCCTAAACAGATCCACTTAATTGAAGCGAACCGTGAATCAGTTCATTACTTACAACAGAAACATAATAAAAACAAAAGGAGAAACTCCCAATAGTCCATATCACTGGACAGTAATTACCGCCAGCGATATGGGCCTATTGGGCCTATATCGTAACAAAAACTACATCAATCAGTGGCTACATTCCAATAAGACAAAATGAACCTATTTCTATCCGTATCTAGTGAGGACGATGATAAAGGTCTTAGGATTCCACGCACATCCAAAGTGATAACATCCCAGATCTACGCATATGATCTAACTTTAGCCGTCCATTTTCTAAGGTTCCTCTCAAACCAAATATGGTATACCGTCACTGTAAGACTTGCACCCGAATAATCCTCCATGTTACTTAAGATATTATTCATAAATAAGCAAACACCCCCCATTTGAATCTAATAAAAATAGTATAAAATTCAAATTCCAAAAGGACAAAAAGTCAACCCTCCAGTTCAAGAACAAAAATCGATTTTTTGGGTGCGGGGGCGATTTTCAACTTCCAAATACAAGGTTTTTTTCCCAAATCTAAAATTTTCATAAATCTTATTATAGTAAAGCATTACAAAAAACCAAGAGCGCGTCAAAATAATCTCTTGCTTTGATGCCCAAAAAATTATTTCAATTCAGACGACTTTAAACAACATTTGTATACTCTGGACAAGGTTTGACCGGAGTGTAACTTCTTCACTATAACTTGGATTCAAGTAATCTCAGATTTGTTGGAAAGCTGATTATGCTACCTTTGCTACAAATCTGAGATTGCTTAAATACAAGTTATATTGAAGGAGTTACTCTCCAGTCAAACATTGTTTGGAATAAGCGAATGTTGTTTAAAGTTGTCCTGGATGAAAATAATTTTTTAGGCATTAGAGTAAGATATTATTTTGGCGCACTTTTGGTTTTTAATGATACTTTCTATTTTTATTGGATTCAAATGGAGGGTTTTTGCTTATTTATGAATAATATCTTAAATAAAACATTTACTTAAATGATATTTGTCATAAATAAGTGTTGCCTACTTAACTCTAGATACAATCCCATGTTTCTGCATATACTAGTAAACTTGGGTCCACACCACATATTATCATTTTAGATGTTTTCTTTTAAAACTAATGTGAAAAAATAAGTTTAAAATAATTAAAATAGGCTACACAAACAATATCTGATAATAAAAAAAAAAAACACTTATAGGCCTCGAAACCTTCCTGGAAAAAATTTTAGGTTTCAATCGAAACATGGTCGAAACCCGAGACAACTCGGTTTTGAGGCTGGTCGAAACCGGCCTCGAAACCGGCACCTTGAACCTTGTGGGAGAATGATGCGGACCCAGATTAGAGAGAACTCTATTGGGTCCACTAATGGCCCACTCAGTGGCAGTAGCTACTGCCAGCGATATCTGTCATGCTGGCTAGTTTCCTTTCTTGCTGCTTATTTGTTTCCCTATTTCACTTATTTGCATTTCTTTTTATGTCTCTTCTTATTATAGAGAATTTTGATTGTAATAGTTAGTACTCATTCTATAAATACAAGTTATAGAGAGGAGAGGCAGATCTATCAAATTGGGCTACAGCACACTGCTGTTGTCGAATTCTTCTCTCCTTCTCTTCTTCTTCTTCTCTTTAATCTTCTTCTCTCTTTTTTCTGGTTTGAGAACTTGCTCGTTATCTTTTTGAGAAATTGTTACAATATTCGTTCAAGGATAGGAGCAGTGGCAGATTTGGTAAATATCTGGAATTAGGTAATGGAAAAGAAACAAACAAGCCCTTAGGATTAAAATGGAAATAACTCTTAACCAATGGGATATCTATAAAGGATATTATGAAGAAGAATCAAATAAAAGAAAAAATAAAAGACTAAGGGCTTTTATGTAATTTATGAAGATGGGCCTTCTTCTTCAAGTTCACAACAGTAACAAGAGGTGGAAACCTGAGATGATTCGAAGGGAAGGAACTCCAGCGATAGGTCTCGGATTGACCTGAATCTTTAGGAGCAGAATTGTAATTGGCTATTCTCTTGAATCTGACCAACGGAAGTTTGATACAATCAGCAAGGGTAGGTAATAAAATCTCTGAAATCAAGTAGGGCAATAGGAACAATTGCAGGTCCGGTTTCATGGGTTTATCTCACAATCCATGGAAGTTCTACAACCAATTTGCACAAGTAGGATCGCCCAAAGGTTAGAAGGATGCCAACCAAGTTTCAAAAGGAGAGAGTCTGAGATGGGGGAGATCAAACTGAAGATGCTGCTAGGTACCGCCCAGAACAGTAGAAAAAAAACCAAAAATAAAGAAGAACCAGGGAAGGAGGAAGGAAAGAAGAAAGAAGGAGGGTCCGAGAGAGAGAGAGAAACAAGAGGGAGAAAGGGAACCTGCCGACAGATTGGCAGGGGGGAAAGGAATCTTCCACAGCAGTGGGGAAGAGGCAAAGGGAGGGGAGAGAGAGGGAGAGAGAGAGAGAGAGAGAGGGGGAAAATTTTAACGCTTCAAAAAGGGGAATAGGGACTTTCAGACATAACCAGAAAAGGGGGCAAGAAGAGAGAAAATTTGAGGGGGAGCAGAGAGCAATTGAAGGGGATAAGAAAGAGAGAAGAAAGAAATTACAACAGAGGGAGAGAGATTTCTTCCATTCATCATTTCATAAATTGCATAATTTCATTTTTAGCCAAAAAAAAAAAAGGCCTTCTAAGGCAAAGATTTCACATAGTACTTTTGATCGAAAAATCAATCTGATTTATACAGTGAAACGCGGGGGCGGGGGGGAACTGCCTATGGCAGTTACAAAAAATCAAATTGAAAAGAAAACTGAAAAAGAAATGGAGGTGGGGTGTAGCTATAAAATAAAAATAAAGAGAAGACAAACAACTTACAAGTCATAACTACTAACAGAAAACTAAAATAACAGAATTAATTAAAATAACTGAAATAACAGAAAAAATAAATAAATAAAAAAAGAGAGCTGCTTGTCACGACCCGCGACCCGCTCCGTCTACAAGGTCCATGGATGGACACATGGATTGATGGGTTAGCCCATATTCTAGAATTCTCTACACAATTCTCTACACTTGGACTTAAGTGGGATTCTCTAGAAACCTCCACACTTCTATAGACTTACTCTAGACTTTTCTAAGGAGGTGGGAGTATTCTAGACCTCTATACTAGAATGTTCCCAACCATTGGATGTATAACACTTGTACAAATCTTAACCATTCATTGTACCCCTTGGTGCCTATAAATAAGGAAGGCCTCATTTGGCCTAGGCACTCAAGCAATCAAGCATTGTAAGAGTTCATTTGCAATACAAGTTCTTCTTTCATAATTCTCTATTGTGTGTTCTCTTCCTTAGCAAGGGGTTAGGCTGACTTAGTGCTTCAAGAAGGGTTGCAAGCGACTAAGTGTCGCACGGTTAGCTTAGTTACACTAAGGCCGTGACAAGTGGTATCAGAGCGTGGTTACGAGGGAGACGCTTGAGCAACATCGTCACCATGTCTAGTGTGGAAGAACACAACGTGGAAGGAGAGCTTGGTCGTGGAAGGGATGGTCATACCAACACAAGGAACAAGCGGAGCAAGGACAAGTCCATAGATATTGTGGCTGCCATAGAAGCGCGACTAACTCGAGTGGAGTTAGCCATAGCCGACACTCAAGAGAAGGTCGATGTGTTAGAAGGGTGCGAGGAAGAGCTCAAAGGTCAATTGGAGGGGATCATTGGCCGAGTGGATGAGCACGATGTGTCCTTACGCAACACCACAAAACAGCCACAAGGGGAGCTTGATGCCTTCAAAGCTCAAGTGTTGGAGATGATAGCGAACTTACAAGCACGCGTAAACGAGGTACGAGCCGATGTAACCCTATGCAAGAGGGCAATGTTTGGGGGAGCTACGACCTCGAGAGAGGCACCTAAAGTGGATGTGCCTAAACCTCTGTCCTATGATGGACAACGAGATGCCCGAGAAGTAGACAATTTCTTGTGGCACATGGAGCAATATTTCAAAGCAATCTCCCTTGAGGACGAGCAGATGAAGGTACAAAATGTCATCCTTTATCTTAAAGACACAGCAACTCTATGGTGGAGACGACGACATGGCGACATCGAAAGAGGTACGTGTACCATAGATACTTGGGACAGTTTCAAGAGAGAGTTGAAGAAACAATTCTATCCCGAGAATGCCTCATTCTTGGCTAGGAGGAATCTCAAGAGGCTCAAACAAACAGGGTCTATTCAGGATTATGTGAAGGCATTCTCTACACTTATGTTAGATGTCCAGGATATGACCGAGGTAGACCGCTTGTTCAACTTCATGGAAGGTCTCCAAGGTTGGGCCGCACAAGAGTTGCAACGACGGGGTGTGCAAGATATCTCCTCCGCCATAGCCGCGGCAGAGTCCATAGTTGAGTATAGGAGAGAAGATTCCTCAAAGCCCAAGAAGCCACATAGTGAGAAAGGTGGGGGAGCATCGACATCCAAAGAAACTTATCCCAAGGAAAGCATAGATAAGATCTCATCACATAAAGAGGGAAAGACTAGGGATGACAGGAAGATTGGACATCGACGGAAGACTGCTTGTTTTCTTTGCGATGGTCCACACTGGGCGAGTGAGTGCCCTAAAAAGAAGGCTTTGACAGCCCTACTCGAGAAAGGAGATGAAGAAGAAGAGGCTCATATGGGTTCGCTTCAATTGGCTGCCATCAAGGCCAAGACAAAGGAGGTCAAGGCCACGCCTTCACAAAAAGGCTTGATGTACGTGGAGGCTTGCATCAACAGCAAGCCCACATATGCTATGGTTGACACGGGCGCCACCCACAACTTTGTCTCGACGGATGAGGCGAAGAGACTTGGTTTGAAAGTGACCAAGGAGACGGGATGGCTCAAGACCGTCAACGCCCAAGATCGACCCATCCATGGTGTGACTCGAGGGGTCGAGATGCATATTGGGACATGGAAAGGTACCGTGGATTTGTCGGTGGTACCTATGGACGATTTCCAAGTGGTGCTTGGCATGGATTTCCTAAGGAAGGTAAATGTAATTGCTATGTCTTCCATTAGCACAGTATGCATCATGAAAAATGGAGCTTCTTGCATGATCCCAACAATACCAAGGACTAAGGATGGCCCTAAGTTGCTATCAACAATGCAGTTGGAAGACAGGGTTAGGAAAAGAGAAAAAGAAAGGTCTAAAGAGGTGCTACCTAAGCCTACTAAGAAGGCCTTTGAAAAGTTCAAGGGTATAATGCCTTCAGATCTGACGAAAAGGCTTCCACCTAGAAGCGATGTGACAAACTAAGAGCGATTCAAGGTTGTCAAGTCTTACCTTGACAAAGCCACCAAGAAGATAAAGAGGTGGGCTAACAAAAGGAGGCGACCAGCAAAGTTTATAGTAGGCGACTCGGTGCTTGTGAGGCTCACAAAGAAGGAACACCGATATGAAGGGCCTTTCGAGATTGTGAGGAAGGTTGGTAAAACGTCCTACGAGGTTAACCTTCCTCCAAAGTTCAAGATTCCTCCGATTTTTCATGCAAGGACATTAAAATTGTATCATAGAGACATGGAAAACCCAAGCCATGGGACTTCGACTCAAGCACCTACGAGAGTACTTACTCCTTACGACAGGGAGGCTGAATGCATAAAAGCTGAGAAAGTGACTCGAAGACAAGGCGTCCCTCCTTATAGGGAGTACTTAGTCAAATGGAAGGGACTACCAGAGAGCGAGACAAGCTGGGAAACCATCAGATGTCCTTTGGCAGTTCCAAGACATGATACAAAAGTTCCATAAGGAAAATACGACGAGGACGTCGCAAACTTAGGTGGGGGAGAATATCACGACCCGCGACCCGCTCCGTCTACAAGGTCCATGGATGGACACATGGGTTGATGGGTTAGCCCATATTCTAGAATTCTCTACACAATTCTCTACACTTGGACTTAAGTGGGGTTCTCTAGAAACCTCCACACTTATATAGACTTACTCTAGACTTTTCTAAGGAGGTGGGAGTATTCTAGACCTCTATACTAGAATGTTCCTAACCGTTGGATGTATAACACTTGTACAAATCTTAACCATTCATTGTACCCCTTGGTGTCTATAAATAAGGAAGGCCTCATTTGGCCAAGGCACTCAAGCAATCAAGCATTGTAAGAGTTCCTTTGCAATACAAGTTTTTCTTTCATAATTCTCTATTATGTGCTCTCTTCCTTAGTAAGGGGTTAGGCTGACTTAGTGCAAGGTTTAAAATCTCGAGTTTCGGAGGAGTCTCGGCCTCCTCCGAAACCGAGATCTCGCCGAGATCGGCGAGATCTCGCCGAGACTATGCATTTTGTCCGAAACAGCTTAAAAAGGCTGTCTCGGTGGCCAAAATGCCTTTTTTAGGTCTCCAACTTTAGGGGAACCTTATTTTTACATACATAAACACATTTAGAGTATAAAATTGTAAAAATAATGATCATTTGTGGTTGTTTGGGTTTACACCCATGTTTTCACGATCAATCTTGAAGTCGTTGTTAATTTAGGTTAATATTAGCTATTATATTCAATCAAATATGGCAAATGAGACAATAACATAATGCATTAGGGGAAAGAGAAACAAAATTACACTTCATTATAAATCATTACATAATTTACATCATAGTTCAAAATTCAAATATTCAACATTGAATGATCCCATAGTCCCCATGTGCCTATAGTCCACAATTCCACAATCCTTATACAGATACAATGTTTAGTAATACGTAGAGTGTCGTGGATGATCCATCCTACTATCATCATACATCTGGGAAAGTTGTCGACGCAAATTGTCTTCCAATTGAGCAACATAATCTTCCCATGACATTCTTGATGCAAAGTAGTTACGGTAGTCTTGCACATGATTCATAAATATAACATCAGTAGCTGTCCAGAAGGATACCAATCTTTGGGAAGAATGGAAAAACTTCCGAAGTAGTACTGCGGTGCGTAGAATCTTGCGGAAGTCTTGATGGAATGGAATAGAAGTTGGTTGATCCACTATGACTCCGTGTATGTGCTCCTCGCATCCGAACCATCGTCGAAAGAAGAACCATATGCGATCGTAGTGGGATGGGGGACGAAGTTGATATCAACATAATCATTTGAGGTGTATGTTGAACCAGTGCTATATCCGGGAAAGTTTCACTTTGCTCATGTCCACTGCGAAGAACCGCTATTCTCCTCCACACTCAATCCTCGTAAGCCACTAGAGAGGCTATCAACATCGGCGTCCATCGTGCTACTACAATCGGCATCTTCATCATGTTGGGAATGGGAATGATGTCGAGGCCTACGCGAATCACGAAGTTGGTCTACGTGATGAGGATGGCGCACATGCATCATGGTCATCATCTGTGTTGTATGAGTGTCTTGGCTCTCCCCGGTGTATCCCAACAGGTGATGCTCGTGGCTCTGGATCAGCCCCAATATTGACAAAAGTGGCTCGACCCCCACCCCCATGATCACTACCACTAGCTCCACTACCACTCCAACTCCACTCGGGATCTTCCGTATCGGTGCCGGCGGGAGGATCAAATGGCACGGGTGACCGTGTATGGACTCGACCCTCTTCCGAGGCTAAAAACTCGTCGACATCGGTATCCAAATGGCTGGCCAAATAGGAGTCGGGCATCCCCGGGCTCGTCCATCGGGTACTCCCCCGTCCCGCACCCACTCTACTAATGGATCTTCCTCTTGAGTCAAGTTTGGAAGATGTTGGCGAGCTCGAGCGGGGTATCATCCTCCTTATCAAAGAACATGTTTTGCACCCTCGGCCTCATGTTGTAATGCACAAAGACCAAGTCATTTAGCCGTTGGGAGCCAAGTCGATTCCGCCTCTTTGAATGAATGAGGTTGAAAGTACTCGGTTTCGCTCACAACCGGATGCGAGCATGTTTGAGCTAACACTCTACTTGCTATCTTCTTGAGCAGGTGCATCTTTACCATACAACACCCACCATTCATTGCATAAGAACAATAGCATATTTTAATTTCGTATGTCATTTAAATGTAATACATAAAACATAAGATAATTTAATTTCGTATGTCAATTAAACGTAATACATACACGGATCACTTTTGTCACGTCCGGCCACGCTGCGCGGGAACCCAAAACTCCCACGGGCTTCCCTAAAGGTTTTAATCTACACACAATCGAAAACTTATAAATATTTGCAATTACAATATATAGTTGAAGCACATATTTCCGTATGGTGAAGCACACAACTCACCTCTAGGTTTGCCAATGCCCCGTGGCTGGGGATCGGCTCCAACTTTGCAACCACTAGCTTCATTGCCCCAATGAGTTCTGCGTTCGTCCAAAGTACATGCGTATCTTGGTACTTGGGGTTCAAATAGTATGCTGAAATATTTGACATTGGACACATGGTTAAAACAAATAAAAATTATATTGGTACATAAGTAACACTAAAGTAAATACATCATCAAATTTACTCACCAGCCTTATGCAATGGATGCATGAGTTGGCTTTCCCATCGGTCATTGATGATCTTTATATAATTCTTATAGCCACGTGGTATCAAAGCTTTATAGCGTACTTTCGATGCGTCCACGGCAGCATAAAGAAGTGGCATGGTTGGTTTTCGCTCGGTATCTACCAATCTCAACACCTGTACTACAGGATGCAACACCCTTACTACCACCTTCACATTTTGCCAAAATTCGTCTGAAGCGATGGTACTCTGTGCTTCCACTCCCTGGGGTGTAGCTGATTGTCTCCACGAACTTCATAGCATTGAAGAGCTTTGAGGCGAAGATGGCCGGACTCAGATCGATGTTTGCATCTGAGGATTGGTTTTCGTGGAGACAATCAGCTACACCCCAGGGAGTGGAAGCACAGTACCATCGCTCGCACGAATTTTGGCAAAATGCGAAGGTGGTAGTAAGGGTGTTGCATCCTCGTAGTACAGTGTTGAGATTGATAGATCCGAGCGAAAAACCAACCATGCCACTTCTTTATGCGCGGACGCGATGAAAGTACGTGTTAAAGCTTTGATACCACGTGGCTATAAGAATTATATAAAGATCATCAATGACCGATGGGAAAGCCAACTCATGCATCCATTGCATAAGGCCGGTAGAGTAAATTTGATGATGTATTTACTTTAGTGTTACTTATGTACCAATATAATTTTTATTTGTTTTAACCATGTGTCCATCGTCAAATATTTCAAGCATACTATTTGAACCCCAAGTACCAAGATACGCATGTACTTTGGACGAACGCAGAACTCATTGAGGCAATGAAGCTAGTGGTTGCAAAGTTGGAGCCGATCCCCTGCCAGGCATTGGCAAACCTAGAGGTGAGTTGTGTGCTTCACATCGGAAATATGTGCTTCAACTATATATTGTAATTGCAAATATTTATAAGTTTTCGATTGTGTGTAGATTAAAACCTTTAGGGAAGCCCGTGGGAGTTTTGGGTTCCCCGCTGCAGTGGCTGGACGTGACAAAAGTGATCCATGTATGTATTACGTGTAATTGACATACGAAATTAAATTATCTTATGTTTTATGTATTACATTTAAATGACATACGAAATTAAAATATGCTATTATTCTTATGCAACTGAATGCGGGTGTTGTATGGTAAAGATGCACCCGCTCAAGAAGATAGCAAGTAGAGTGTTAGCTCAAACATGCTCGGCTCCGTTGTGAGCAAACCGGAGTACTTTCAACCTCATTCATTCAAAGAGGCGGAATCGACTTGGCTCCCAACGGCTAAATGACTTGGTCTTTGTGCATTACAACATGAGGTCGAGGGTGCAAAACATGTTCTTTGATAAGGAGGATGATACCCCGCCGAGCTCGCCAACATCTTCCAACCTTGACTCAAGAGGAAGATCCATTAGTAGAGTGGGTGCGGGACGTGGGAGTACCCGTGATGGACGAGCCCGGGGGATGCCCGACCCCATTTGGCCAGCCATTTGGATACCGATGTCGACGAAGTTTTTAGCCTCGGAAGAGGGTCGAGTCCATACACGGTCACCCGTGCCATTTGATCCTCCCCGCTGGCACCGATACGTAAGATCCCGAGTGGAGTTGGAGTGGTAGTGGAGCTAGTGGTAGTGATCATGGGGGGTGGGGGTCGAGCCACTTTTGTCAATATTGGGGCTGATCCAGAGCCACGAGCATCACCTGTTAGATACACTGGGAGAGCCGAGACACTCATACAACACGGGATGATGACCATGATGCACGTGCGCCATCCTCATCACGTAGACCAACTCGGATTCACGTAGGCCTCGACATCATTCCCATTCTCAACATGATGAAGATGCCGATTGTAGTAGCGACGATGGACGCCGATGTTGATAGCCTCCCCAGTGGCTTACGAGGATCGAGCGTGGAGGAGAATAGCGACCATTGCAGTGGACATGAGCAGTGGAACTTTCCCGGATATAGCACCGGTTCAACATACACCTCAAATGATTATGTTGATATCAACTTCGTCCCCCATCCCACTACGATCGCATATGGTTCTTCTTTCGACGATGGTTCGGGATGCAGGAGCACATACACGGAGTCATAGTGGATCAACCAACTTCTATTCCATTCCATCGTACTTCCGCAAGATTCTACGCACTGAGTACTACTTGTAAGTTTTTCCATTCTTCCCAAAGATTGGTATCCTTCGGACAGCTACCGATGTTATATTTATGAATCATGTGCAAGACTACCGTAACTACTTTGCATCAAGAATGTCATGGGAAGATTATGTTGCTCAATTGGAAGACAATTTGCGTCGACAACTTTCCCGGATGTATGATGATAGTAGGATGGATCATCCACGACACTCTACGTATTACTAGACATTGTATCTGTATAAGGATTGTGGAATTGTGGACTATAGGCACATGGGGACTATGGGATCATTCAATGTTGAATATTTGAATTTTGAACTATGATGTAAATTATGTAATGATTTATAATGAAGTGTAATTTTGTTTCTCTTTCCCCTAATGCATTATGTTATTGTCTCATTTGCCATATTTGATTGAATATAATAGCTAATATTAACCTAAATTAACAACAGACTTCAGCATTGACTGTGAAAACATGGGTGTAAACCCAAACAACCACAAATGGTCATTATTTTTACAATTTTATACTCTAAATGTGTTTATGTATGTAAAAATAAGGTTCCCCTAAAGTTGGTGACCTAAAAAAGGCATTTTGGTCACTGAGACAGCCTTTTTAAGCTGTTTCGGACAAAATGCATAGTCTCGGCGAGATCTCGGTTTCGGAGGAGGCCGAGACTCCTCCGAAACTCGAGATTTTAAACCTTGCTTTCATGTGAAATCAATCCAAAGAAAACCGAATATGAAATTTTGATTTTCTCTAACACTTGATATGCTTCACAATAGCTCCATCGTATATCAACCGAAAATCCTTCTCCATAAAATTGATATCACTACCACATGTTGGTAGAACCGAAAATTAGAAGGTGAACTCACCCCCTTTTCCTTAAAGATGCAACTTCGATATTGAATAGAGAATCAATCAATGTTGAAAGAGTATTATAGGTAGGGAAGAATAAGATCTAAAGTTATGTAACAATTCCTACTGACCTTGCTTTGATACCATGTAAATAAAGAGAAAAGGGAGAGAGACGAGGGAAAGAATTCTGTAATTATGGGAGTCATACTTATGTTGTGGACTGCCCAATGCATTCAATATTTACAATCATAGGAAACAACCAAAAGGGGTAATAACATTAAAAGAAGAAACAACCTAGAAGGAGAGGGTCCTTAACTTAGGGGCTTCTTGTACATATGCAGTAACCTTCCTTGACCTAAGGAAGGGGCTATTGCACATGTGCAGCAGCCTTCCTTGACTTGAGGAAGAGGCTGCCCATGTGCAGCAACCTTCCTCTTCCTTGACTTGATATCTCTAATAGTAGCCAAATGTAGTTCGGACCCATAGGTTGGACCAAATGATTGGAAATCATTTTCTGATCAAAACAATGTATTTTATGTCCAAGCGGAGGATCCAACCGGCCGATACATCCTCTGGATGAGCTCGGGTTTAATGAATTAAATGCGAAGGCCCAAGATTGCTTTGTATGATGCGGTTTGGTTCCACGGCACTACTCTCGGCACAGCTTCATTATTTGGAGATCCTTGACTCAATCCCTCCCAAGAGCTCAAAACGGAGGGATTGAGTCAAGGATCTCCAAATAATGAAGCTATGCCGACAGGAGTGCCTGTGGAACCAAACCACATCATACCAAGCAATCCTGGGCCTTTGAGTTCTAACGATCTCCCAAGCCGATGAAGCCGAAAATATATCATTCGGAGATGCAATCCATCTAATGATATCACCTGTCCCGGTGGGTCTTCGAGCAATGGAATCCAGGTCATTCCAAGTCTGTGCAAGTCAAACGAGGAAGCTCTACCAGTATACGAAACCCCATCTGAGATGATAGAAGAGACGGTAACATGTCTATCCCGCCCATACTCAAACTGAATCCTTTCTCCATGGGTCATCACCAAGATACCATGAGAGTGCCAATTGCCCAACCATAATAGAGTCAATGATCCATCATCAATGATAGATTTAATGTGAGGATAAGCCAGCTGCCTATGATGAAGGATATTCCTCCATGCCCAAGAAGAATCATGACCAACAGTGACTGTCCAGATAGATTCTTTTCTCAAATACCTACTGTAGATCCAATCCACCCATATGCAATCCTCTTTCTCAACCGCCCGCCATATCAGTTTAATTATATCAACATTTTATATCAAATTGTTGGCTCCAATCCTACTACTGTAGACTGACAAAAATGTGTCACATGCAGAACCTTTTTTCTTTTTGGGGTAAAAGTCACATGCATAACCTTCCCCTTTAAATAGATTTGTCACAGATAACCCAATCATAAAATATCTACAGCTCCATTAATAATCAATCACCAATACAGTCATGGTTGCTTTGAACATGAAAGTAAGATCTCATTTATCTAATTAGTCAAAATGATAATGAACCAACCAGTTGTCCTCCTGAGGAGTGCCCATCCACTGAAAATGTTCCATGTGAACCTCCCCAACCCCATGTGAAAATTTTCCCACCTGAATATTGACATTTAAAATGAAGGTTATATCAATCCAGCAGAAGTGTAAACTGTATTCTAGGCAAATTTTTTTTGAACACAAAATACATAGTGCCACTAATGCATTATGAATCCAGTTCAATTGATCAAAAATTGCCAAAAAAAAAAAAAAAAAAGTTCAAATATACAAACAACGCAGGCTATAAAAACAGTAGCAGGACAAAGTAATGCGATAACAGTTCCAACAAGAAGAAAAAAACCTATTGGTCGGGTCAAGTGCTGCTCTATATCAGTAGAGATATGTCTGCAAAAGATCTCAGGAAACAGATAACCAATAGGCCCTGCACAGACTAATCCTAGTTGCGCTAGAAAAAAAAAGTGTCGCAGACCTGGAACTAGAATTATAATTAACAATTAACAAATTAGAATTCCAGAGGACAGAATATCAATAATTCTCAGTAAAACAAATCAGAATTCCAGAATAAAATATTAGAAATTTGTATGCAAAATCTGAGCCAAATCTGGTAGTCGTTTGAAGATTAAATAAACTGACCTGTTACGAGAGAGAACAAGAAAATAGAAGAAAAGAAGATAAACACGCAAGGAATCCACCTGAAACCACCTTGGAAGCTACCAAGTTGAAACTAAGAGTCCACTCAGATGAAGCACCAAATCCACAGTGCTTTGAAGAAACTGAAGTATGCTTAATTCATAAATCCGGGGGGGAAGAGGGCTGTATGCCTTACACCTTGTAGCAGTATTCAAAACAGTAAATCAGACCACACACAAAAAGAGAAGGTGAAAGAGAGGAGAAGAGAAAGAAGAAAGAAAATAAAGAAGAGAGGAGAGGGAACCAGTACCCAATGGAACTGGGGAGAGAAAAATTCCCCACGACTTGCATTACTTAAGGAAAAATTAATGTATGAAATTATAGCAGTACCTCGACCAAAGTAGTATAACTGACTACTAATAAGAGTAAAAAATAAAAAAAATAATAAAAAAAAATAAAAAAAAATAAAAAATATTAAAAAAAAAAGAAAAAAGAAAAGAAAAGAAAAAGACCTACCCTGAAGTTAAATATAAAAAACTAAATGACTAAACTACCCTTGAAACATGTTATTCCCCCCTAGATTCAGTCATCGAATTTCACAAGTACGGATTTAGGATCTAGAATCGCATTACTCTCTCTCTCTCTATATGTGTGTATGTGTGTGATTAGTTGATACTAAACTCTGTGAAGTTTTGTACTTGGATTTTCCATGTAATGAGATAATGATTACTACGCAACTGTGTGATGTTTTATACTTGGATTTTCCAAGACCATTCTATTTGGACATCCAAAAAAAATTTGACAGTCAATCAGAATGGCAGAAAATCAAGTGTAACTGAGCAATGTCTTACAGTTAGATTTTCCAAGACCATTGGCGCCCAAAAAAATTTGACAGTGAGCCATCATGGAAGAAAATAATGTGTAACTGTGTGATGTATCTACTTGGATTTTTGGGTTGGTGCAAATCATGCATAGAGACCTGATCCTGTTCATTCATCATGCATATTTTTCTGCCGTTTCTGCATAGTTGTCAAGGCGTCACCTAAGCGTCCGGGCGTTTTTCTAGGGTATGGGTGTTGAGTCGCCCTATGGTTGTGTAAAAGGCAACCGCCTTGCTCTTCTGGGCATTGCCTAGGCGTCGCCTTGGTTGCCCAAAAGGCTTGGGTGGTCGCCTTGCTATAAATGGGTAGATAAATTATTAATGGAATTGAAAATAAATTAGATTCTAAAACAAACATTTCAGTTGGTTCTGTGTACAATAATGTATTGTACATGATACATGGAATCATTAAGTATATAAGGCAAGTGAAGAGGCAAATGGATTCATTTGAAAAAAAATAAAAAACCAGAGGCCAGAGACGGAAGAGGGTCGTTGTGACTTGCGATTAGGGCTGCAAGCTTCTCTTCCTCTGTTCCGGCGGTCTGCATCCCTTTCCGGCGATCGACATCCCCTACAGGCTTCAGGTATGTGATTATGTGTATTTATTTTTGTAAGTTGTTATTCTTCTTCCTCTTCTCTGTGTATGTTAAGTCTGATTTTTTTTTTTTTTTTTTTTGGTCGATTCTTCTTCTTCTCCTTCTTCTTCTGGTGATATCCTAATTTTTTTTTTTTTTTTTTTTTTTTTGTTATTTCTTCTCCTTCATCTTCTTCTTCTTTTTCTTCTGCAACAGTGAGTGGTGACTGAAATTTTTTTTTCTTCTTCTGCAACAGTATTTTTGTTTTGTTCTTCTTCTTCATCTTATTCAGTTATTCATCTTCTTCTTCTTCTTCTTCTACAATGGTGAGTGGTGACTTCAATTTATTTTTCTTATTCAGTTCTTCTGCAAGTCTGCTACGGACCTACAGTGTCTGCAAATTTATTTTTTTGTTCTTCTTCTCCTTCTTCTTCTTCTTCTGATGAAACTTCTGCAACAGTGACTCTGCAATTTTTCTCTTCTGTTATGGTGATTTTTTTTTTTTTGTTCTTCTTCTTCTTCTTCAACGGCTGCAACGGTGACTCCGCAATTTTTTTTTGTTGTTCTTCTCCTTCATCACCTTCTTCTTCTTCTTCTTCTTCTTCTTCTTCTTCTTCCTCCTCCTCCTCCTCTGCTACGTTTTACAGCAACTTTTTTCCCCCTCTCCTCTACTACTGCAAGTTTGCACCTCCATTTTTTTTTCGTCGTTCTCCCCCATCTTCTTCTTCCTCCTACTCCTCCCCTTCACTGCTACATTTTACCGCAATTGTTTTTTTTTTTTCCCTCCTTCTCCGCTACTGCAAGTCTACAAGTCCAAATAAATTTTTTTTTTGTCGATCTTCTTCTTCTCCTCCTCCCCTTGTCCCTACGTTTACCGCAACTGTTCTTTTCTTTTTTTTTCTCCTCATTCTCTGCTAATGCAATTCTGCAATTCCAATTTTCTTCTTCTCTGTATTAGTGTTTCTCTGTTTTAGTGTTTTCTTTTTTCTTTTTCTTTTTTTTTTTCTTTCTCAAGTTTAGTTTCCTATTGTTCATTTGTGCAGACTGTACACTGGTATCATCTAGTTCCATACTTTTAGTTTTATTGATGGAGTGTGGATACCACTGGTAAGTGGTAACATAATGGAGTTTAATTTATGATTTTAATTTCTGACTCTACAGAACTGCAAATCAGTTGAATTCTTACTGTGCAAAATTGCAAATCAGTTGAAATCTTACTGTGCAAATCTGAGTTTAATTTCTGAATCTTGTGTTGCATACTTGGATTGAATGCCTATAAATCTGGTTTGCTTATAATAGAATCTGAAAATCTGAAGTTGTTTATATGCTTGTGTCCCTTAAATGTTGATTCATTATGTAGCATACTATATATATATATATATATATATATGGGGAAATATTATTGTAACAAGGGTTTGTTATTTTTCTAAATGTAACAAGAAATCTATTCTGTCACATGAGTAGATAATGTGTTCATTCCAACCGTTGGATAGAAAGAACATGGTCTCGATCACCCACATGTCAAATTTCAAACTCTAATTCAATCAAATACCCCCTATGTATTGGCATGCATCTCGTGTATGTCCATGCATGTGTACAAATACTCTAAACATTACTATAACAGTACCCAAATTTGAATGGGTTAGATTAAAAAAATAGTAAAAATAAATGGTCCAAATTTATTTTGTTATGTTTCTAAACATAACAAACCTTTGTTACAATAACAACAACATATATATATATATATATATATATATATATATATATATATATATATATATATATATATATATATATATAGCATTGATATTTTAGAAATAAAAATATACATTGGGAACGCCTTGGTCACCTAGACAATGCCTAGGCGCCTAGGATGGCCTCAAACACCTTGGGTCACCTTGTCACCTTGACAATGCATTTCTGTAACTCATACTGTATTCTTTCCCAAGCCAACTAGTTGTGTCTAAACCCCTCTTTTTATAATGCAGTAAAGGAAAATGAGTGTCGAGGTCAACATCATATACCATTATTATGGTCGGTAGGCTGAAAAATGGATAGACCCAGACAAGTATGGGTAAATGGACCTTGTATATGACATGTGAATAGTGTGCTTAATCATATCCAAGAGGTAAAAAGTATTACCTTCTCAGTCAAATACATACCCACGGAAGGGAATGAGGACTTACAAATTAAGACAGATAAGGATGTTTTGACCATGTATGGGTGTAATCAAGGAGTGGATTTCGTTAGAGTTATTGCCTATGAAGTACAAGTGAGTAACCACTACAGCATGGAGTATACCATAAACGGCTACCCTCCATCAATAGCTGATAGAGATGGGAAAAGTGGTAAGCAAAGCCCTGAAATCCCAGAATGGATTATTCCTACTGCCCAGAGTGCTGTAACAGCTACTAGTAGGGCACCAAAGGTGAAAGTTAGAAGGGGTGGTTCTAGAAATGTTGTTGGCAGCAGTAGCAGGAGAAATGTACAACTTCAGGGGCTGGGAATGTCAGGTCATTTGTGACAAGCACAGCTACTGCAAAGGTAGAATCAACTGCCAAAAGTTGTGGCACTTCAGAGAGGAATGATAGCATTGTAAAATTTGTCAGTAAAAGCACAATTGCTGTGAAGGCAAGAGGAAAAGAATCAGTTAAGGAAAGATCTGCAACCAAGGCTGGTGCCAGTGGCAATGGAGGTGAGGGCGGTTCAATTGAGGCAAGAACTGCAACCATGGCTGGTGCCAATGGTAAGGGAGTTGGGGGTTGTTCAGTTGACACCAGATCTTCTAGCAAGGGTGGATCATTTGGTGAGGGAATTGGGGGGATTTCATGAGAGGAACTGGGAGCTAGCAGTGATTCTGAAGTTCTGGTTATAGTGACTCTTCAGATGATGACTGGTGAAATGAAGTAGATCATCAACATGTTGATGATAGTACAGAAGAAAAAAATAGGGAAGACAATATGGATGCTGAAGAGGAGAATCATAGTGATGATGAGATGTCAGACTACCACTCAGATGAGTAACAAGTTTCATAAGAACTATGTACTGGAGTGTAATCTGAATGATGGTGAAGATAAAGAGAAAGAGGAAGTTGGGATGGATTTCAATGATGTTTACCATTTGAGGACTGTATTGCAGGATTTTATCATTCAATCAGGGGTTGACATCTTAAGGGTTAAAAATGAGGAGGCAAGGTTACTGCCATTTGTGCATCTGATAAATGCAAATGGAGAATATATACCTCACCTATTGAAGATGGACTCACTCATATGATCAAATCATATAACCCCGAGCACACTTGTCCAAGAGTGGCATATAACACAAATGCAACCTCTAACTGAATAGCAAAGAGATTGGCTACTGAGTTAAGGGTAGACCTAGAAATGAAAATTGAAAGCATGAGGGCAGTCATTCATAAAGAATTTGGCATTGATGCACATGACCAAAAGCTTTACAGAGCACGTAGGATTGTCAAGGAACTGGATGAAGTTAGTCATGCAAAGTCCTATGCTCTTCTCCATAGTATGGTCAGTTAGTCAGAGAGAGAAATCCGAGTACTATCTTCATGATAAATCACGAAGATAGAAATGAAAACGAAATGACAAACAATCCTATTTTTAAAAGGTTGTTTGTATGCTATGAGGCATGTAGACAAGGACTCTTGAAAGGACGCAGACCTTTCATAGGCCTTGAAGGGTGTCATCTGAAAGGAAGGTATGGGGGTGTCCTGTTGGCAGCTATATCTTTAGATGGAAATAAGGGGTTGTTTCCAATTGCATTCGCTGTTGTTGAAACTGAATCCAAGGACAGCTGGTTATTTTTCCTGTTAATCTGTATGCTGCCATTCAAAACACCAGTGATGATGGCCCTTTGATATTTGTCTGATAAACAAAAGTTACGATACTTGAATCTTGATTTACTAATGATAATTAGTTAGTATATGAGTATTATTCATTTATGACTAATGCTACGTACACTTTATTTGTAGGGTCTGTCATAAGCTATTTCAGAGGTTTTCCCAGAGGTTCCCTATAGAAATTGCAGAAGACATCTGTATAACAACTTCAAAGCCAAGTTTTCTGGTATGAAGTTAATGAAAGAATTTTGGACTACAGTCAAGAAACTTACTGTTTTCCATTTTCAGAAGGCAATAGATGTCATGAAAGCCATAAATAAAGATGCCCATGATTGGTTACTGAAGACTCCCATCCCAGTATGGGCTAGGCATGCATTTGACCATAGGGCAAAGAGTAACCACATAAGAAACAACATGACTGAGTCCTTTAACCAATGGATAGCACCCGTAAAAAGTAAGCCAATTCTCACCTTAATTGACCAAAAAAGGATCAATTGATCCAAAGAATTCAATGAAGGTATGAAAAGGGCTGCACCTACAAGGGAAAATTAACATCCAAAGTCACAAAGAAGCTGGAAAGGTTTAGCAAGAATCTAGGTATTCTGTAGTTGTCCCTACGGGCCTGGGTGAATTTGAGGTGACTGAAGGGTTCTCTAGATATGTTGTGAATCTTCAACAAGGGACTTGTGGCTGCAATGTGTGGCAAGTTATCGGTATACCTTGTAAGCATACAACAGTTGCTATCAAATACAAAAGGCAAAAACTTTAAGACTATTGCTCCCACTATTTCAGCTTAGAGAAGTACCTTCTGGCACATGGAGAGGTGATACATCCATTGTCTGATCTAGCATTGCTAGATAAAGATACTGATGGTGGTGTGCTACAGCCTCCACCATTGAAGAGATTACCAGACAGGCCTAGAAAAAATTGAAGAAGGGAATCTGGTGAAGCTGAGTCTAGTGATTTTAGGAAGAGAGCAGCTAGTATCAAAGCTGCAAGATGGTAGGCCATAACATCAAAAGTTGTCAGAGAGTACCAGTGGCTGACAAGAGAAAGTCTACCACTCAGAGAAGTGGTGTGAAGGACAAACCTATGCCCTCTTTAAATAAAGTCAAATCCAATCAAATCATATATACGAATTCAGATGTGCTTTGGTGACTTTGCAGAAGAAAAAAAGAAAGGACGGAACAAGTATGTCCAGATGGAGACAAGATCACAAGCTTCTACTACCCGTGACTCACTTGGTTGTGCACAAGCCAAGAAAACAGCTAGAACGGCAAAGAGGTTGGCAAAAAGGAAGGCAAAGTCAATGTCTGGGGATCAAAAATGTCATTTGAATTACCTCTTTCCAGATGCGGTTCTTCAGAACCCCTTTCCAAGTTTTTAGGGTTGTTTTCAATCTAAATGATTGTATGGATGTAATACTAAGTGTATTGAAAGGGATGTGCCAGGTTATTTGAATTTTAAGTATATTGAAATGGATGTGTAATATTAGTTGATGTTGTATGGATTTAATTAGTTCAAATATGGATGAATAAATGTATTTCATCAGGTCCCTTCTTTTTCTTTTTTTTTTTCAAACTATGGATGGATGAATGTATGAAATTAGGTCTCTTGAATTTTTTTTTCATGGTAATTTGCAATGGGATTTTTTCAATCCGAATGGTTGTACGGATTTAGTCAGTTCAAGATCATCTTATTTTTCCTCACTACGGATGAATGAATGATCGACTTGTAGTATGACAGGTTTAGGTCCATCTAGGTATTGTGTGGTTACGTTTCAATTCCTGGTTATAGATGACCTATTCTGACTCATTATAAACTTGGAACTGATTTGGTCATTCCAAATCATGTAACTTCTCTCACTAGAACCTGCTCATGAAGCCACCCACACTGAAACACCAATTCACCAAGATAAGGAATTATAACAATGTCTGTCACATAAACACCAATTCACAAACAAGATAAGGAATTTTGCATTTTCTCTTTTACAATCTCATTGCATTACATTATCATCTTTTTAAAAGTATCATAACAAGGATTACCACAAACAAAACTACAATACATTGACCCACAATTATCATTGACTTCTCTAGCTGTTTCACTCTAATCTTCAGATTCCAAAAATCTTCCTTCAAACTCTGCAACTCTGTATTACCTTCATGTATTGGTCTGGATCCATCTAATTCCAACCTCAATGGTCTTCCTTCATCGTTAGGCAAATGCCATCCAAAGTAGCGGGCATGTGTTGTTCGGCAACAATAGTTTAGCTTGTTGTTGTTTTTCTCCAGATTCTGAGATCCTCATTGCAGCTCTTTTGTTACATGAACATTTTCGGTTCATGTACTTTAGAGAATGACAACTACCATCGTTCACACTTGATGAAGACATCTACGCAGACGGACAGAGGGTTGAGAATTGGCCGTCGGAGGTCTGCAAGTGCGCACAAAGGGTAGAAGGGCTGGGGGTTTTGCAGGTGCGCAAAGGGGCAGAATGGTTGGGGCTTTAGATGTGCGCACAGGCACAGGAGCAGAGGGTTGGGGATTAGGTGTTTCGATGTGTGCACAGGGGAAGAGGGTTGAGGATTAGGGGTTTCGATGTGCGCACAGGGGCAGAGGGTTGGCGAGTGAGGTTATGGGTTGCAGGAAAAGGCAGTGAAATAAAAGGCAAGGGTGGTGGTTTGCAGGGGCAGGGAAGGGTTAGGGTAGGAGGATGGAGATCGGGGTTGTAAGTACAGGGAAGGGCGGGAAAATGGAATGCAGGTTGTGGGTTACAGGTTGCAAGGAAGGGTGGTGAAATGGAAGGCAAGGGTGGGGCCTGGGGGTTTGCATGTGTAGGAGGGCAGGAAAATGGAGATGGGGGTTGCAGATCTTAGGTTACAGGGAAGGGCAGAGAGCTGGAGACATGGAATAAAATCTCGCTGAGATCTCAGTGTTTCCCTTGGTCTCAACACAAGCCGAGACAAGAATAGGGACGATAACCCTTTTCGGTCTCAGCTTGCATGTTCTAGACCGAGATCTCGGTTTTTCGATGTTTTCGGCAGTTTCTAGGCGATATCTCGAGAGAAACTGCTTTTTGCTTCTTTTTTTTCCTTCATAAATGGGACAGAGCCCTGTACAGCTCTGCCCTTATTTTTTTCATTGTTTTCATTCCTTCCTCATTTCTTCTTGGTTTGGTCTTTGAACTTGTTGCCGGTGGTGCTCCGGAGTGCAGAGATTGTTGTGGGAGTTTTGTATCAACCGTTGAAGGTAATATTCTTTTCAAAAATGAAATTTTTACATGAGACTACGAGAGAAAAAAGTAAAAGCTTGTAGAATGTGATGAGATATTTACATGTTAGACACGTGAACCCGATCTAGGAGCTCAGGGTTTCAGAATTGGATTTCGGTTGTTGTAGGTATTTTTTTCAATTATTTGCATTAAAAAAGAAATTTCCAACAATTAAAAATTAAAATAATTATTTTATTAACACTACTTTGATGATGATGAGCTATTTTTATGTTAATTACCGTTCTACGGTCCTACGGTTTCAGATTTGGATTTCGGTTGTTGTAGTATTTTTTTGAATTATTTATATTAAAAAAATCTCCAGCAATTAAAAGTTAATTTAAAAATGGTTAAAAATGTCATAAAATAGGAAAAAATAAGGAAAAATATTCTGATCGCATTTAAAATATGAAGAAAATTTTGAAATGTAATTTCTACTGTGTTCAAGTTTGTAAGGTTATTGAAGTTTGTGTTTTCTATGAAACAGTGCTTGGAAAGCTGTAAGATATAATGTCTAGACCAAGTTCTGGGGTGGGCAATGGAGGCGACGGTGTCGGTTCCTATACTGACCCTGCATGACAGTATGGGACTACCTTTCAGGGTGATACAAAGAATACCCAATGTAATTTTTGTGGGAAGAAGCTTCAGTCTAGTGGCATCACAAGACTGAAGCAACATTCGAATGGATTAGGTAAAGATATTGCCAAATGCCCGCAGTGTCCTGTGGAGATATCCAAGGCCATAAGTGAACAGCTAAGGGGAGGGAGGCAGAGGAGGGCAGCCATGGAAAGAGAGAAAGAGCAGTTTGAGGAGGCAGTTCGAGGCAACCTACCAAACTCTGGTGAGGAACATGATGCTGGGGAATGGGATGTAGGTGAAATGACAGAGGCGGAGGCAAGACAGATATGCCATGTGGCAATGGCTAGTATGGAAACCTTAAGATCGGATCAGGAAAGGAGAAGGACAGGAACAGGTACATCTGGAGCAGGTGGCAATGGTAGTAGATTTGCTCAGCCTCAGCCACAGACACGGAGCAAAGGTATTGGTTCTTGGTTTTCCTGATTACGAAGTGCAAGGGAATAACCCGTGCCTCAGCCTTAGGCACGGGATGATGATTATCTTGAAGTGCTACAGCAAGATCCCGAAGTCTTTAGGAAGTCCGGGAGCAAGCAAAAAAAAAACAAAGGCAATGTTAGGAGGAAAGAATAAGGAGTCAGTAGGGTATGCTTACTCTAGGTGGTCTTTCTATCACAGCATCCCAACAAATGCCACTACAGACCCTTATTATCAAAGCATGCTAGATGCAGTTGCTGAGGCCGGCAAAGGGAGTAAAGGCCCAAATCAATATGAGCTAATGAATCACTATTTCCCTCAACATAAGAAGGAACTACAAGACTGGATTCTGAATCAGAAGAAGAATTGGGAAGATTATGGAGTAACCGTTATGTGTGATGGCTGGACTGGTCCTACCAGAAAGTCCATCATAAACTTCATGGTTTATTATGATGAGAGGATGGTGTTCCTTAGGTCTGTGGATGCATCGGCTAAGCGAAAAGATGCAGAATATAATTATGAGCCGTGGGAATAAATGGTGAGTGAGCTGGGAGCTGAGAACATTATCCAGATTGTGACAGACAACAACAGCAATTTTAAGAAGGCAGGAGAGATGATGATGAACAGAGCTGACTACAGTCTCTTCTGGACTCCATGTGCAGCCCATTGTATTGATTTAATGTTGAAGGACATGGCAAGCTCAGTAAAGTAAAGAAAGTAGTTGAGCAAGCAGGACAAGTCACCACTTTCATCTACAACCATGGTTATTCTTTGAACATACTCAGGGAGAGATGTGGAGGGGACTTGATCAGACTATGCATTACCAGATTCGCAACGAACTTCATAGCATTGAAAAGCTTTGAGGCAAAGATGGCCAGACTCAGATCGATGTTTGCATCTGAGGACTGGTTTGCGTGGAGAAAGTCAGCTTCCCCCCATGGAGTGCAAGCACAAACTACCATCGCTTCAGATGAGTTTTGCCAAAACGTGAAGGTGGTAGTCAGGGTGTTGCATCCTGTAGTGCAGGTGCTGAGATTGGTAGATACTGAGCGGAAACCTACCATGCCACTCCTTTATGCTGCCGTAGACGCATTGAAGACACGTGTTAAAACTATTTTACCACATGGCTACAGGAACTACATAAAGATCATCAATGACCAATGAGAAAACCAACTCATGCATCCATTGCATAAGGCTGGTGAGTAAATTTGATGACGTATTTACTTTAGTGTTACTTAAGTACCAATATAAATTTTATTTGTTTTAATCTTCTGTCTACTGTCAAATAGTTCTCAAAGCGACAAGGCGATCCAAGGCGTTCAGGGCCATCCAGGGAGCCTAGACGTTGCCTAGTCGACCAAGGCGTTCCCAATGTATTTTTCTTTTTATTTCAAAAATATTAATGCTATATTAATGTTTATATATATGCAACATTTTACATAAATAATCAACATTTAAAACATAACTTAATTAATATGAGAAAACCAACAAGGCAACAAATAATGAGTTAAGTAAGGAACACGTATTTATGATTAACATTTGCGTATTTCTAACAAATTTGATCGGAGCATAACTCCTTTAATATAGTTCGGATTCAAGCAATCGGATTTGTTACAAAACTAGCATAATCAGTTTTCCAACAAATCCGAGATTGCTTGAATCCGAGTTATAATGAAAGAGTTACACTCCGGTCAAATTTTGTTCGGAGTACGCGAATGCTGTTTAAAGTCGTCTGAATGTAAATTATTATTTGGGCATCAAAACAAGAAATTATTTTAGCGTGCTCTTGATTTTTAGTGATATTTTACTATAATAAGATTTATGAATTTTTTAAATTTGAAAATAAGCCTAGCATTTGGAAGTTGAAAATCTCCCTCGCACCCAAAAATACGATTTTTGTTATTGAACTGGAGGGTTGACTTTTTATCCTTCTGGAATTTAAATTTTAGACTATTTTTATTGGATTCAAATGGGGGGTATTTGCTTATTTATGAATAATATCTTAAGTAAATGTTAAATGATATTAGGCATAAATAAGTGTTGCCTGATAAATGTAGTTCCTGTCTAGCCAAATAAATCTTGTGAAGAAAATTCAGAGATCAAGGGAAAATATGATAACAAAAAGAGACATGTTGAAAACAAGGCGGCTACCCAGACATTTTGGGCGTCCAAGGCGCCCTAGGCGTTGCCTAGGTGACCCCCAGACACCCTGGGCAACCTCCTTTCTCATGTTCGTAAGGCGCCTTAGTGTCCAAGCCTATAAACACCGCCCGGACGCCAAGGCGTCGCCTAACAACTATGTATTTCAGCATACTATTTGAACCCCAAGTACCAGTTTATGCATGTACTTGGGATGAACACAGAACTAATTGAAGCAGTTAAGCTAGTGGTTGCAAAGTTAGAGCCAAATCCCCACAAATAGGCAATGGCAAATCTAGAGGTAAGTTGTATGCTTCAATTACTAGAAATATGGCAAAACCATTTATTGTAATTCCAAATATTTATAAGTTTTCAATTATGTCTAGATTAAAACCTTCAGGGAATGCTGTGGGAGTTTTTCTTTCCCACTGCAGTGGCTGGCCGAGACACTACTAATCCGGGTATGCAAATTGCAAGCAAATTAAAATCTTATGTTTTATGTATGACGTTTAAACGACATATGAAATTAAAATATGTTATTGTTCTTATGCAACAGAATGGTGGATGTTGTTTGGCAACGATGCACCTGCTCTGAAGAAGATAGCAACTAGAGTGTTATCTCAGACATGCTCCGCATTTGGCTATGAGCGAATACTTTCAACCTCATTCATTCAAAGAGGCGGAATCAACTTAGCTCTGAACGGCTAAATAACTTGGTCTTTGTGCATTACAACATAAAGCAGAGGTTACAAACCCTGTTCCATAAAAAAGAGGATGATACCCCGCTCGAGCTCGCCAACATCTTCCAGCTTGACTCTGAAGACGAAGATCAATTAGTAGAGTGGGTGCGAGACAGAGCAATTGGATGCTGATGTGGACGAGTTTCTAGCCTCGGATGAAGGTCACGTACATACACAGTCACCCGTGCCATTTCACCCTCCTACTAGCACTGATACAGATGATCCTGAGTGGAGTTGGAGTGGTAGTAAACCTAGTGGTAGTGATCATGAGTGGGGGTGGAGCCCCAGGTGGAGGTCGAGCCACTATTGTCAATATTGAGGCTGATCTTGAGCCACAAGCATCACATGTTAGATACACTGGGTAAAGCCAGTACACTCATACAACACAGGATTAAGATCACAATGCACGTGCACCATCCTCATCACGTGGTGGAACTGGAACGTATTCGCGAAGGCCTCATCATCGTTCCCAACAGGATGAAGATGTTGATTGCAGTAGCATGATGGACGTCAACGTTGATAGCCTCTCTACTGGCTTACGAGGATTGAGTGTGGAAGAGAATAGTAATTACGGAAGCAGACAGGAGCAATGGAATGTTCCTGGACATAGCATTGTGTTAGCTTATACTTCAAATGATTATGTTGATACCAACTTCATTCCCTATCCCACTTCATATGGTTCTTCCTTTGACGATCGTTCATCAGTAGCATAGAGTCGGAGTGGATCATCCAACTTTGTGGATAGTTTCTTTTCCGTTCCATCAGTGCTTCCACAAGAGTCTTCGCACCAGAGTAGTTCTTCAGACGTTCTATTCTTCCCTAAGATAGGTATCCTTCAAGGAGCTACTAATGTTATATTTCTGAATCATGTGCAAGACTACCGGAACTACTTCGCCTCAAGAATGTCGTGGGAAGATTATGTTGCTCGGTTAGAAGATAATTTGCGTCAACAACTTCCCAGATGTATGATGATAGTCCGATGGAACATCCACGACACTCTACTTAATATTAGACATTGTATGTGGAGTTGTGGACTATGGGCTCATGGGGACTGGGGAATTAAGAATTAGGATTTCTTTATTGTATTATCTAGTATTGAACATTTGAACCATGAAGTAATGATTTGTATGATATACTTGGATTGTTTTATAATGAAGTGTTATTTTGTTTTTTATTCCTCTAATGCATAATTTTATTGTTTCATTTTCCATTTTTGAATAATTATATTAGATAATTATTTAGTACAATAGCCAATATTAGCCTAAATTTACAGCAGACTTCAGCGTTTACTACTAAAACATGGGTGTAAACCCAAACAACCACAAAGAGTGATTATTTTTACAATTTTATGCTCTAAATGTGTTTATGTATACTACAATGAGGTTCCCCTAAAGTATGAAGCCTAAAAATTGAGTTTTGGCCAGCGAGACAGCCTTTTGGAGGTGTCTCGGTGTTTTTACACTGTCTTGGCGAAATCTCGCCGAGATCCGGTTTTCCAAGAGGCCGAGACACCTCCAAGAACCGAGATTTCAAACCTTGGCTGGAGATGGGGTTGCAGGTTACAGGTTGAAGGTCGCCAGTGGAGAGATGGAGATAGGATTGCAGAGAAGAGAAGAGAAGATGGAAATAGGTTCGTAAGAGGAATAGAATAGAGTAATTAAAGGGAAAGGGTTTAGGGGTATAATAGTCATTTATAATTCATTTAATAGTACACTCTTAACGGCATCTATTTCAAGGGAGGTCAGTGTGTTTTTTAATCAAGAGGATGCTTTTTTTGTCTTTCAAGCATTACACAGGAGAGGTCTATGAAAATTTCCCTTATGAATAATATCTTAAGCAAATGAAATATACATTTACTTAATTGATATTAGTCATAAATAAGTGTTGTGTGTTGTATATTATCCCCGCAATATATTGTTCCCTGTCTTGTAGTACTCTGACTTCTAAGGTCAGCACCAAGTTTCGAGGGTCAAAATAGACATGTTTCAATCGAAACTTGACATTTTATAAGGTGTAACTAAAGATTTCGGCCGAAACAGTATTTTTAGTCCTAATTTGTAACCTTATAATTTCGAAGGAGGATATCGTTTCGGATTTGTAAAAAACCGAAATATTTCGGATGGAACCACTAATTTTAGAACCATGATAATAACTACTACAAGAAGATAACTACACCCCAATAACTACTCTCAAATAATACACCCATACACAATCCATCCCATACACATTCCATGCTACTTACGTTAACGCACACAATAAGTTGATTCGTAACATACTCTATTCATAGGTGTTAACAATATAATAAAGACTGGACCTATTAACCATGGTCCATTCCTCTTCTATTAGTAACTCCAGCGTAATGAATAAACACTGATTTGACTTGACATGGACAAATCAGTGTGTAAGTGGAGAGGTTAGGATTAGTTGTTTCTATTTAGTATCATTGTGTAGCTAGGACTGCTCTTTACTTCTAGTACCAACATGGAACTAGGACTGTTCTGTCATGTTGACATGTAGCAGTCCAAGTCTCGTTAGGCTGTAACTTTTCTATCTCTATAAATAGTACTGGAAGGGAGGAGAACAACATACCTTACACAATTCCTCTCTCTCCCTCTTCTCATTTTCTCTCCATCTTCTCCATCTCTTTTCCTTTCTATTTTGTTACAATAGGTACTAGCTAACAGCTAATGGGTTCATTTTTGTGAAGCTATAAGCAAACCAGGGAAGTCGTGAATGATTCATACCCAATTTTCCACCTACAAAATCATGACCAGCCTAATTCTAATCAGCACCTAAGGCCTTCTTGAAATTACCAACTGAACGAAGGAAAACAAACTGAACATGGACCACAACTACTCGACCATGCAAGAAGGCTTTGGATTGGCTATTAGCTTCTCCTAAAGGATCTCACTACATTCATGTAATTGTGCACCCTCAACATCCATCACAGACAAACCTCCTGAGAAGATGACCCACATAGTTTGATATTCTAATCTCGTGTCACATCAAATAGATAAGTCTATGTCAGTAAACAGACCGTGATGGACACAAAGCCCCCATAACAACAACGAGAAAGCATACCAGTGTTGCCTGAAGGCAATCCTTGGTCCAAGAACCTTCATTTGAACCACCTGTTCCTCTAATCATCATTACCATTATAAAGAGGATATCTGGTAATTACTGTCCATGAGACCCTAGGAATATCTTGTTTTAAGTAGTCAAAACTCAGCAAAAGTTTGCCGGAATTTTGAAAATATCAAAAGTTCCCGGAATATCGTAAATATCTGTTGGTCCAAAACGAAATGACATCCAAATTAGAAAAATGCAATATTTAGTTGAATTTTCGGTACTTTCGGTTATTTCGGTCGATATTTCAGTCATCTCGATCAACTTCTCTACATCAGCTAAGCAATATTTTGGTTGATATTTCAGTCAATTCGGTCAAATTTCAGTTAGCAAATCCAGTCCTTGTCCCAACCGAAAATGCACTGCTTCGGCGAAAATTCAATTGAAATTTTGGATTTAGCCAAGCCAAAACACCGATGAAACCTGAGTTTTTGAACCTTGGCTTTAACTCTGGCAAGGAAACCAGCCAAGAGATGAACAGGAAAAGTACAATGTGATACTAAAATAATTTGGAAAAAATAAACATTTAACAGGTATCCTCTAGCCACATATTTGATACTATAAGTAGTCCTTATTTCTAATACATGATCCACCCAGTCAAATAATTTCAATATGGTTAAAAGAGGCCAAAGTATTTCTTTATTATCCAATTAACAAGCTTACAAAATGAAAATATTAACAGGTGAAAACAGAATTATGAAGGATATAAAGACAAGATATTGCCACAATGAGATAATATGGGAGATGATAAAGGAACTAAATTTCTAATTTAGGCTCAAGTTTTCAGAATACATGCATACCAGATATTGCAGCAGTGTGCTTCCACCCACAAGATACCTACGAGGGGTGTTTCTTAAAAATTTAGAAATACTAAAAAAAAAGTGACGAAAATTAAATAAATAGAGATCATTTTTTCAGGACATCAGTTACCATTCTTTGCCAAAAAAATTACAAACCTTGCATACAGGAGATTTCAAGAATGGACCTTCAACTCTTTCAGGCATGTGAACAACATCTATAGAACTGTAGATACAAAATGCATCAATACAGAAATTACTCTAATCCAAGAGTAGGACTTGTAAGAATACATGAGAAAACCATGTGCATCATGTAATAAACAATGAGTGGCAGATACCCGATCCCAAGGCAGCCATTCTCATTCGAGCCCCATGTGTATAGTTCCCCACCACCTGTCAAAAGCATGAACTGTCTACATAAATTGGAACTAATAATTGATGGAAACCTATAGATTATAAAAAGCATGCAACATTAATACATAAGAATTATGCAGTTAATAAATAGTTGTAATGAAAATATTGAGGGAATTAGTTGCATTATCAACTTTGTTAAAACTAGCATCAGATAAAGGTATACCCTTACTGAAACGGAAATTTTAAGGGGGTACCAGTGCTTTTCGTCAATGAAGGGCAACCAGAAGTGGATCTAGGGCTGTTGTAAGGATGCCTTGATTAACAGGTTATTGGAGGATCTCTTTCAAGGGGCAGTCCCCTTAGCACCATCCTCGCTGAAACTACGTGGTTCCAACTTTGTTGTGGCCAGGTCTTGGAACCAAATCCCGGCTTCACTCTTCTTCTTCTAATACTCCAACCCACAGTTTTCAAAAGTTTTTTTTTCAGAAAAATCTAGTCTATAAGGGAACATATTACACCATTACACCAAAATAAAAAAATAATACAACTCAACCCGACTAAACCTTTTTCCCAACTAAAAGAATCAGCTGCATTATGCTGTTTTTCCATTCAAGTTTATTTAAAGTGATGTTCTCTTGTGAACCCCAATCCATTTATATCTTTCTTCACCACATCTTCCCAAGTCATTTTGGGCCTACCTTTGGTATTTAACTCTTCTTATCCTCACCATATCACTCCTCAGGGGGGCAATTAGTGACCTCCAGTGCAAATTCCCATATGACCTCAAATGACCTCCTTCAACTATGTAAGACCCACACTCAAAATTGGAATTCATAACTGTCTCAATGTCAGGTTTTTTTTTTTTTTTATAGGGCTGGCTCTCCACCGCGAAATGTATCCAAGACTAATTTGGATTTTTTCTGACTGCAGGTCTTACTACTGCTAACACCATGGATTCTGAACCAGCATAATCCTTCCAAACTCCTACGTTGTAAGTACATCTTACCATAGAGTGTGAGACCTAATTATAGTATCTACATGAGCCACACATAAGGGCCTTTAAGCCCATGAAGGGGTAAAAAACAAATGGGGTGCAGGAAAACCCCTGCATTTTTTCCCAATCGGCTGCACCTACCGGATGCAAGCCTGCAGCCGGCAGGCCATCCAAGCAGTATTCTGCTCCCTCTTGCTGTAGTACCAACCTATGTCTTATGTGGATTTCGTACACCTTGAGATTTAGCCAAGTGGATTAACACTTATAATTAATTACCTTGGGTCTACTATCATGGGTTGACCCATTAGCCTAGTGATTTTTTGTAAGACCCGTATCGTACTAACTCGGTCTTACCACCTTGTATCAAGTTTTCCTATCATGGTCAGACCAAGCGGACCAAGTGCGTGAAGAAACCACAAGGCTAGGTATCTAATTCGAACCATAAATCATCTAATTGAGACATGTGGTCGCATACCTAAACAGGTGTGGTCGACCACACCTCAAAATAGTGAAACCACAGGAGTCCGGGATGTGTGGTCGCAGATTTGGGACGTATGGTCGATGGATCCTGCGACCCCACGTACGACCACACGATGTCAAACTGACTCCGTGATTAGGAAACCTTCCTAATCTGAAGGGGGTTCTTTCCTAATCAAAGTAAGACTCTATATGGAGGGTTTTCCTCTATATATAGGACGTCCCTTAGCCTCTTTCATTCTTTTAAAACTCAAACTGAAAGAGAGAAAAAGAGAGGAGGAGGAAGATAAGGAGAATTGAAAAGGAAGACTAAGAGAAGGAATTTCAAAGAGAGCTCTGATTCTTCAGCAAGTTTAAGGTATGAAAACATCCCCTACCTTAGTTGAATGCCTAGAATAGATCATGGAGGAAGTATTGATTCAAAGTAGGATCTCAACCATGAGACCCATAGACCGAAACTCAAAGAAAATTCATGAAAAGTAGGTTGGAGTGGATGATTGTGAAAAATACTAAATTAAGGCCATAGATCAATCATAGGAAGGACCCTAATGATAGTTCAAGGAATCAAATCATGAAGGGATTAGACTGAGAATGAAAGTCGACCAAACACTCGTGTGGTCGCAGCCATGGTCGACCATATGAGGCACATGTGTGGACCACACGCCCTCGGGAAGTTTCCAAGGAGGGTGTGGTCGCATGTGTATGGTCGCATGATATGCGACCACACATATCGACCACACACCCTGTGGTCGCAGAACCTGAGACCACAGGTGCAGCCATACCTGCGACTACTCAGCTTCTGGAGGTCTGATTGATTCCAGATGGGACATTTAAACATTTTAATTAAATTTATTAGGATTTCAAGTGGTCCAAAAGTGATTTACAAAGCTTGGAAGAGGAACAACCAACGTTCAAAGGTGAGGGAACAAGACCTAAACTAATTGGATAATAACAAACTGTTTTATTTTTATTGAGTCCAATGTCATGATTGATTATATGCTTGTATGCTTATAATGTGCATCTCACATGTCATCCAATATTCCTGCTATTACTATTCATGCATATTTAATTCCGTTTATTTATAACATGATGATGATGATGATGCTAGGAATAGACATGTGAATGTATGTGTGTGGTTGGTGTGTTGGATGCGAGTGGAGCATCCGGGGGAAGACGTGGTGTGGTGGTCTTCGACCTCGTCACCAGACTCTAGCTCTATCTCTACTCAAGTCTTGCCCACTAACATCGTCGTATCGCCATTACCTTAGCAGAACTATTACTTCGTAGGGCATTAGGGGAGGTGGTCTCCGACCGTATGGTCTTTGACTCTGCCGGGGGGCCTTAGCTCTATCTCTATAATAGTATTGAGGGATGTTGGGGTGAGGCCTTAGATACACTGTATGGCATTAGGATTGGTTAGTTGCGAGCCCAGTTTGCAAACCCTCGCCAATAGGGGCTTACGTGTTGGTATGAGTAGGGCATCAGGAGAAGTGTTGGCGGTTATTGATCCAGACACTTTAGCTCTATCTCTATTCCATGGTAGGTGCATGTGGGACAGCAATGGTGTTTGATCCATTGGGCGGATTCACACACTCGTGTATAGAGGTGTGGCGGCCACCAAACCTTTCTATAGCACATTGCAAACTTATAAACCAGACCAAAGATATGAATTGAATGCATGTATATGTTTGTTGCATTGTTTTGTTTGCTCACTGAGCCATGATGTGTGCTCACCCTTTCGACGTCGAATATTTTTAGTTCTTGATGCAGGTCTTACTGTTGAAGAATATATGAATGCGTCGACGTATGGACACGTTGCTGCGATGGACGTAAAAGCTGAAGAAGATGCGCATGATTCGTCGTGCGAGTGCAACTCATGTGTTTTTTATTAGCTTAGTTGTTTAGTTATTGGAACATGTAATTGATTATTTTACTTTATTTTATGTCTTGAGGTATATTGAAGATAATTGGATACTTAATTATGCTATCACTGTCAGATACTCAGTTCATTAGTATTAAAGACTTCCGCTATCGTTTATTTACTCTGAATTTGCTTGTGGGATGTATCTGGTTTAATGGAATGGGCACTGCCTATACGAGATCCTGGTTGAACGGTTGGTCTATAAATGGTTCATCACACCATTCTGGTTTGTTCAGAATTGGGGTGTGACATTTTTAACTAGCCACTTCGCAATGGCTTGACATGTGACACTTAAGAGAGAAGGTGTAAGAATGACCATTTACTCCGTCAAATTTTTCATTGACGATGGATCGTCGACCCTCTTGTGGCTGGATAATTGGCATCCCCATGGTGTCTTAGTGTTGGCATATGGAAAAGGATTCACCTCGATTATGAGTGGGATAGCTTGCTACTGTTTCATCCATCATTTCGGAAGGGGATAGGTGTCTTGGTTGAGCCTCCTCTCCTAGGCTGGTGCAGGCATAGGAAGTGTTGGACTCTATCACCTGAAGACGTTATGGGAGTAGTGATCTTATCAACTAGACCGCTTCCTCTTCAGGAAGGTTCTCGTTGGCTTCTGCTTGGGATTTCATCAGAACTCGTAAGCCAAAGGTTCCTTAGTTCCAAGTGGTATGGTTTAAAGGGCATTCACCTCATCATAGTTTTACCCTTTGGAGAGCCCTTACTCAGTCCCTTCCTATTGGTGTCATGCTCCATAACTAGGGTATTTATCCCAAGTGCTAGTTCTGGCTTATCTTGGGCATTGGTAAAAGACATTCATCACTTGTTCTTTGAATGCCCTTTCTCTAAAGGGAATCTAGGGGAGAATCTTTGGGAAGTGATGGCCTAGTTATAGGAGGATCCGTCCTTTTCATCTCGAATGGAAGTGAATAATCAAAAAGTTCAAAGACAAGTCCCCGTGCAACACTATTGTTAAGATTGCATTTGGAGGGACAGTGTCACGAGAAATCTGCAGAAGTGGACAGCAAGGACGAGATCCTTTTACCAGATCTGGGAAGCTATCATTTTTTATGTCCAAGGGAATCATCATGCCTTTACCCTCCCAACCTCTGGACACTACTATGAATGGGTTCATCCCATCCGCTTGGAACATCTCCACCGTCTAAGATGGTTTTGTTCTTCTTTTTTTTTTTTTTATTGTCTTTTATTCTCTAGGGTTTTGCCTTTGATGTTGTAAGGAACTTGGCTCTATCCTTTGGGTACCCAAGTCTGGATTCCCCTATTTTGGGGCTTTGATAATACATTTATTCATTCACCTAAAAAAAATGAAATCTTAAGAGATTGGGTGGAACTAGGAAGGAAGGAAATCTGGGAGATTGGAAGGAAGAATATGAGGAGAGATACGAATCTCTCAATTCACAGGAGCTTGCCATGTGACAAGTAGATTGATGGGAGGATGGGAAGAGGACTTAAATAGGAATAGAGACCTCCCTCCAGTTCTCAGGAGAATGCCAAGTGGCAATGGGTTTACCAAAATTGTAAAGGACTCCTCCCTCTTTGGGAGTCCTATCTCCCATTAGACCACTATCAATTAGGAACCCCCTAATTCCAAAAGAGATAAAAGGAGAGCAGAGAGACCTGAATTCAGATATCGAGAAAAGAGATCTACACTATCACAGAAGGAACTTTTGGGAGAGAAACCACCATTAGAGGACCTCCCAGCCCATAGCAAACCATTGGAAGGCTTGGATTTCGATCCTAAGGGAAGGTTCTGATCATTCTATTGCTATGATACTTTGATATTATTAACCCAAGGAGAATTCCCTATCACCATTATGGGAGGACTCTATCTTCTTGAAGCCATTAATGGCCAAGCAAGAAAAGGAAGTAATTTTGTGGAACTTCATGTCCAGATCTTGAAGAAGAGTGATGGACAGAGTTCATGAGATTTATATACTTAAGTTAAAATCATAGGAAACCCTTGAATAAGGACCCTGATGTTCCCAACCAGTAGAGAAGATCATTGAAGTCATTGGAGTGAAATCCCAGAAGAAACAGGAGGAATACACTCTTCCCATACTGAGAAAAGAACGTACCAGATGCACCTACTGGTCACATATCCTGCGTCCGGTAGCTCCATCTGGTAGCTTCCAAAATGACCTATCAAGGTCTACCGGTAGCATCAAGTGGTAGCCTCCAGTAGGGTCTGACCAAATTTTCAGATCCTACCAGATGCACCTACTGACTGCATCTTCAGCCGGCAGCCTGCATCTGGTAGAGGAAATTTCCATCTGTTTATATCTTAATGTCTTGGGGACATTGAGATATTGAACAATTGCAAACCACAATTCAATTCAACATGTTTAGGTAAAATTTTTTGGGTAGTTACATGGGGAACTCACGTACAAGTAGAATTCTATAATTCTATTTGCAATCACCCAAAGTGAATGGGTTGGACCTGATTTATTGTATGGAATGTTTATATAAACTGTCACATGTGAATATGCATGCTTCGCCTGTATGATTGTTTACATGTCATCCAGTAAACTGCTATGCCACTATCATGCATTGCATTACTATCTTTTGTTACTATTAATTGGTATTGAGTGTAGTGGTTGTTCCGCTTGTGTAGAGCACAGGTGACCGAGCGTGTTCCGGTACCGTGGTGCCATGTGAGCCCTACTTTACTCATCATAGTACAGTTGTGAGAATATGGATGGCTAAGAGTGGTTCCGGTACCATGATCCCTACTGGTGTAGAACTTTATGGAATTGTAATGACATGTAGAATCATATGCGGTTAGGTGTATATCCCCATGTGACTGCACCTCTCCCAACAGGAGGTTACATGTTGGCATGGGCTCATATAAAGAGGTATGGACCGGGTCCTTACCTTCCCCTTTGTGGCCAGGTCTCTTTTCTGTGTTGGGATGAGGTCCGGGACCAAGACGCTAGGACAGGGCCCATGTTTGGGTTGAGTATGTGTTGCTTGACAGAGTGTAGCAATACTGAATTCATCCACGCAGTGAGGATTTCTGCCCGAGGTAGTGAGGCAGTGCCCAAGATACTGTTTGTAGTTTACTTAACCTGATTAATAAAATTGCTCATGTCATTATTGCCTACTTGCATGCCCTGACCCCTCACTGAGCTTAGTGCTCACCCCCACGTGCGTGTTCCTTTTCAGACTCTGATGCAGGTTACACTGTAGCTGATTATGTAGATGCTCCGTACGTTGTAAAGGGCTACAAGAAGGAAGCAGAGGATCCAACTTCTGAAGCTCATAGTATGGACTGTTCCTGTGATTCTTGTGCCTATGCAGGCCAAGCTTGATCTTTAATTACTTTACAGTTGGACGTGTTGTCCATTTACTTTTATGTGCTTGGTTAAATTATTTGAGGATTAATACATTATGTTTTGAGTATCTTTGTGATACAGATAACACATAATTTTATTTATGAATTATCATCTAGAATCTATTACTTTATATTGCCCTTGATATTATTGTTAAGTCTTCTGCTTATTACTGTTTTACTTTGATTATGTAACGGTGACGTGGTTGTGATGTGATGAGACGGTGTGTTGTTGTGACACCGCGTCGAGATCTTGGTGGTTGTTGAGACGGCAATAAGCATCCTAGTCATAATTTCGATGTTTAGGGAATGGGGTGTGACAACGTTGATATCAGAGCCACTAATTCTATGTTGTACCTCACATTACATCCATAGCATGTAACCCATAGGTTATTAGTAAACTGATGGTTAGGATCAATTAAAAGCTTTAATATAATCAATCATAATAGTAAGAGGAAACTTCCTTACCTGCAAAACCAAATTACTAATGAGATAAACCAAGTAAAGAACACAAGTGAATAACACAAAAGTCTCATTAGCTGACTTCATTAATTATAGAGTATTTCATTACAAGCTTTCATGAGTACAAAAATGGCTTATAGGTTTGAGCCATTAAAAAAGAAAAAAAACAAAAACAAAAAATACATAACGAATAAGCTATCTACGAGCGAGGCCGGCTCTGATAAACTTGGACACTAGGCTCAGGCACATCTGCCACATCTGGTACCATAGTTCTCAAAGCGCCAAGGCGAACCAAGGCGTTTGAAGCTTGATGGGGGCACCTAGGCGACCAAGGCGTCAACCTAGGCGATCAAGGCGTCTGCCTAGGCAACCAAGGCGCCCGATTTTCCAAGACGTCACAAGGGAGCCTGGGCTCCTAGGCGACGCCTAACAACTATGTCTGGTACCAAAGGCACATGCGACTATGGAAGTGCCTTTGCTGCCCGAAGGAGACCGTACATCACCAGCTGTGACTACATGTCAACTTGCCAATCCTTCATAGAAACGACATGCCTCTCCAACCCATCGATGAGCTCACCCAAACAGCTCTTCATCTGGTCAAGATGCGCGACAAGCCAGTCTCGTAACTCCATCATTTACTCATTGGTGGGACCTCCAGGCATACCCTGTGAGAAAGAAGCTCCCCCAATGTCAACTAGAGTGGGGCTGGAGGCTACTCCTGCTAATGCTCCCCCTCCTCTTGCTGATCATCGTGGTCAGCGAAAACTTCCTCTGCACCCTCTGACCTCTTGTCGGGACTACCACTGGATATGGAACCAAACGAAAGGAAGCTGCGAAAAAACTCGTTGGATGCTATTGGCTGCGATGTGGCTTGGGCGGTTTCTTTGCTCTCATCTATACCCTTAGTGGAAACTACCGGTTTCGCTTAGTGGGCCGGAAACGCCCGACTTATCAATTTGTCTAGTAAATTACTCAGCATCTTTAATGTATTGGAATGACAAGTATTTTAATGGTCACACAGGCGCTTCCAGCGCCCTCCATCTCTGGAAAATGCAATCTAATAAATCTTTTTTTTTTTTGGGTAAGTAGATAATTAATTAACCCAGAAAAAGAGAGCACAACAAGTTGCATGCTCAGCAAGGCCACACTCGGCCAACCAGCAGCAGGCAAGACCAAAGGAACACAACTAAAACAACCAACCCCTCGAGCAAGAACCTCCCTTACAAAGCAAAGAAGCACCTAACAGCACAAGGGTCCCACCCTCCAAAAAGGAAATGTCCACCCCTTTCACCTGGCTGGTGATCCGGAGCTCATCCTTGTTATCATCATCGTCATCTTCTCCGACACCCTCAAACCGTAGGTTATAGAAAAAGTGTGGCACAAGGTTGGGGCGAGTCACGAACCGATAATCTAAGACGAGCAACCACCCCAAGTGAGCGAATCTCTCCTGTACTGAGAATCGCTCTAAATCGTCCAAGACTATGAACCTTCCCAGCTCCGACCCCTTCAACTTGTAATCATCCCACGCATTCTCCTCACATGGAATTGAAACCAAACTCAAGAGGTGGAGGTGGGGGTCGTGGTGCCCGAAACCGATTCGATACCATCATTCAAGATAAAGCATGAATAACGAGTTAGGGACCAGAATTACAAAATCAAAAAAAAAAAAAATGTATACACAATACAAAGAAATTGAATGCATTGTGGTCTCGAGTTTTCAAGTACGTGAAACCCAAAACAAAGACCTTCCCCTACTATTAAGCATAATACATTCGTGATTTTGTAATTAGAATCACAGGGGGTAGGGTTCTTAGCATATATTTGACATTAAGGCACCTAGAAGAAAAATGGATTAAACCCCAAAGGTAGAGACCTACGGTTTACGACCTACAAATCATGGAACTAGAATAGAAGCAAGGTTTGGGGTGATTAATACAAAATTTAAGACAAAGACCTATCCTTGCATCGTTTAAAATGTACAAAAGCCAATCTAGGGTTATGGGAAATCAAAAGGAAACCTAAAAATGGAGAAAAGAGGTAGGAACTTACCATTGAGATCGATTGAATACTAGGAAGATTGATTGAGAGAATAGAAATCAGTTGGAATCACTTGGGAAGCTTGTAGGAATTCTTCCGGTCGCTCCTAGAATCCCCAAAGCCGGTAGACTTTTAATTTGGAATGTCTAAAATGACCTACGAAATGTGATTTTATAACCGTAGACCGGTACGCTGGATCTGGTTATAAAATCACATTCCGTGGGTCATTTTAGACTTTCCAAATTAGAAGTCTACCGGCTCTTGGGATTCTAGGAGCAACCGGTAGCATCAACCGGTAGGCACCCGAAGCTCCTGACAGGATTTCAGAAGAGTACTGGAGCCTACTAGCCAATCCTACCGGCTGATCCATTAACCAGTAGACTGCGACCGGTGAGAGTAATTTTAGGCAATATTGAAAGTTTATAGAATTAATTCATGCATCACTTGGGTTATGTCTTGAACTTTTAGTAGGTCGAGTTATACACTTTTGATCATCGTGTGGATACCGCCAGTGTTTTAAATCTCGGCGAGATCTCAAAGATCTCGAGGGGCTCGAGACGAGATCTCGCCTCGATACAGTGTATCGACAATCTCGACCAGTTCTCGAGCTGGTCTCGACATTTTCGACCATTTCTCGACATTTTTGACCAGTTCTCAACCATTTTTTGACTAGTTCTTGAGTAGTCTCGACATAATGTATGAATTATGATTGTATAGTCTACTTTACTACTTTGGGTTTTTTTTTTACTATGACAATGAACTAATTAAGTGTTATTATATTTATTCTTCTCCTAAAATATCATTTTACTGGCTCATTTGGTCTTTTGTGATCTTCTATTAGTGTCACATTATGTAGAATAGCCAATATTATCCTAGGTTTACATTTGAATTTCAAACCGACATTGCTAAACATGGGTGTAAACCCAAACAACCATGTGTGATTATTTATACAGTTTTATGGTTTAAATATGTTTATATATGCTAGAATAGGGTTCCCCCAGAGTATCAAGCTTTAAAATGATCATTTTAGGGTCGAAATACACATTTTAAGCCTTTACGGTTTTTGTGTAGTCTCGCCGAGATCTCGGTTTCTCAGAGGGTCGAGACACCATCGAGACTCGAGATTTCGAACTATGGATACCGCCCATTGATTTTTAGTGCATTACATACCATTGCCTTACCTTATTTTGAAATTATGCCTCACTAGGTAAATGGCACCACGAAGAACTAGAAGTAGCGGGATACCGCCCACTGACCCTGAGACACCCCAGCCTATGGAGGGGAATGATCAGACAGATCCCGCTGTTCCTCTATCCCTGCCTGTTCTCATTGCAGCGAATGTTACCGCTATTATTATTTTATTTTTATTTTTTTTTGGGGGGGGAGTCATGCAGAATCTTAAAGAGCAGCAACAAGAGTACATGACCCAGTTCGTGACTACTACAGCTGCTCAGATTGCTGTTGTAGTACAGCAAGCACCTGCACCTGCTCCTGCTCCCGTACCTACACTTGCACCTGCAGTTTCAGCGGTAATCTTAATACATGTGGAAGGAGATACCTCCAAGAAGCCGTTAATTTCAGCTTTGAAGGCTGGGAAATTGTTAATGCAAGGCTGTTCTGGATACCTGGCTCTAAGCTTGTGAGAAGGTTGACTTGATCAGAGAAATCAAGGCTTCTCAGTCAAGCTAGAAGAGCTATGCTGATATACGACATAAGGACCTTGAGTCCTCTGTCGGAGACAAGGTATTTCTCAAGGTGTCTCCTACCAGAGGCACCAAGAGATTTGAAAAAAAAGGGCAAGTCAAGCCCCAACTATGTGGGTCCATATGAGATTCTAAAGAGGATTGGTGCAGTAACCTACTAGCTGGTATTACCACCAGCATTGGCAGATGTACACAACGTATTTCAATGCTGAGGAAATATGTCCCAGATCCGGCACACGTCTTGAATTCGGAACTGCCACAGCTTAATGTTGATCTTTCTTACGAAGTAGAACCTTCAACAATTCTTCACTGAAAGGTACAAGAACTTCGAACCGTACTGTTCCCTACGTTAAGGTACAGCGGAGGAATCACCCTAAGTAAAAGACTACATGGGAAAGAGAAGAAGGTATGCAGTCTAAATACCCGGATTTATTCAGCACTTCAGGTACGTCAAATTTTGGGGATGAAATTTCTTTTAAGGTGGGGGAAATGTAAGATCTGTACCCAAAATCCCAGACTAATTTGGATTTGTCTGACGACAGGTCTTACCACTGCTGACATCACTTAGCCAATATAGTTCTGTGAGGTTTCCAAACTCCTACACTGTAAGTACATCTTACCATAGAATGTGAGAATTAATTATAATACGTACATGATCCACACATAAAGACCTTAAAACCCATGAAGGGGAAAAAGAACAAATGGGGAGAGTGCAAAAAAATCCCTGAATTTTTAGCCTACCGGGTGCAAGCCTGTAGCCGGCAGGCTATCTGAGCGATATTCTACTCTCTCCTACTGTGGACCCACCTATGCCTTATGTGGATTTTGTACACATTGAGATTTAGCCAAGTGGATTAACACTTATAATTAATTATCTTGGGTTCAGTATCATGGGTTGACCCATTAACCTAGTGGTTGAACCAAGATATGGGTTTAGTGGAGGTCTCAAGATCAAATCCCCACAAACACAAAGGAGAGACTTGACTATATTTTTGGTGATTTTTAACTTGCCACTTCGCAGTAGCTTGACATGTGGCACTTAAGTAAGAAGGTGTAAGACTTAGAGACCAAGAATGAAATCTTAGAGATTGGGTGGAACTAGGAAGGAAAGAAATCTAGGAGATTGGAAGGGAGAATATGAGGAGAGACAGCACACAGTTTTACTTATGAATTATCATCTAAAATCCATCAGTTTAAATTGCCCCTGAATTATAGTAAAGTCTTTCACTTATTACTTCTTTATTATTATTATGTGACAGTGACAAGGTTGTGATGTGATGAGACAGTGAGTTGTTGTGACACTAAGTCGAGATCTTGGTGGTTGGTTGGGATGGTGGTAAGCATCTTAGCTATAGCCCCAGTCTTTCGGAATGGGGATGTGAAAAACTAGTTTTTATTGGAGCTACTCCAAAATCACCTTTAATTTTATCTTTTCTAAATTTACAACTCATCCATCTCAAATAAAATTACTTTGTATGTTGTATCTTTGTTGCCAACATTTACCTTCATATAACATTGCTAGGCTCATACTGACACAACCTAGGGTTTGAAATAGGTACAAGTGTACAACAAGGCTATAGCTTTTGGAGAATAATTTTGGATCCTGCACCTTTGAGGGAAATATTTATGTTCGATTGTACTTTTAGAAAAGAAAACAAAATGATGCTTGGACAAATGATTTCAGCCAGGTGTAGCTATGGATAAATAAGTTCCAAATTCCAATAGTGAACTCTTAAAACAGAAGTCTCTATAGATTCCTCTGGCTGCAAGGGAAAATAAAGGGAAGGGAAGTGAAATAAAATCAATAGTAAAGTAGAAACTTTTATAATCATTAACTCACATGATTGTGTAGCCAACTACAAAACATTCCAATTGGTTGTTAAATTTTACTTAGCAACCAAATTCCTTGATTTAAAAAATAGAACAAATATTACATATGAAAAATATAATTACCAAATATGGTAAGAGTTCTAGATAGATTACCCAGTTATGAATATAAGATTTAAATTTTAGATAGATTACAGTCATGATTTTAAAATTTCTATTTGCTTTTCAAAACTGATTTCACTTCCCTTTCCTTCCCTTCCCTTTACTTACAACCACATGGAGCCTATAGAATACATATTTTGGGGATTTCTTTCAGCAACTTGAAAGAGATAAATCATCAAATAGGGCATTGTAGAAGTTCTAAAAGATGGCTCAAAACAGAACAGTTCGAGTTGAAATTTCATATAAAGTTTCTAATGACAAGATAATCAAATCGGTTACAGGAGCAAAATTCTTTGAAGATTTAGATGGTGCAACAGGCCACTATCAGATTCAGATCAATTTCAGGACAACCAACTTTCAGACTTGGATTTGTCAACCGAAACTAGGTACACCCAAAGGAAAATGAGCAGAATAGCTAGAGGCATACAAGTTTAGAAGTAAAAACAAAAATGAAAATCCAAGAATAAAACTAGAACTTCAGATCTGAAAATTAGCAAAATATAAACTTGGAAAAAGAGCAAGGGGACAGAGAAAGAGGGCTTCGAATAGCGCTGAGAACCAGAAAAGTCTTGACTTGCTAATGGCTTCCTTTTGTGTGCAGAGCCTGCAGAAACAGTGAGCAAAAGAAAAAACAATGAAGAAGGAAGAAGAAGATAACGAAAATGAGCACACAGCTTCTGCTATGGATATCAACCCTAAACTAAACCAAAACTTTATTTCACTCCAAGGAGGGTAACATCATATTTATGAACTTTCTAAATAACAAAAACCCACATGAATTGGCACTCTTTCCAGAAAACAATCTAAATTTCCAAGCTAGCCTAAATAGCCTAATCGACACCTAAACATGACCGTACGACTTCACTTGCTGGACCACCCATCTAAAATAAATACAATTACATAATTACCTCAACTTAAAAGAGGCTCTGAAAAACTAGAATTGTGGTCCACTTTTTGGGCCAAAACCTGAACTTTCCACCCTTGAATCTTGGGCAGGATTTTCTGGCTTTGGGCTGCCACACCTATTTTGTTTATGTAGCAAACGAATGGCTGTATCACCACTGCATCATATAGCTGTACCATGGAAATTTCCCTTTAAGTTTTAGTGGGACGATTTTTCCGCATTAATCAAGGTATCAAGTATCGGAATCAGGCAGAGAATCAATAAACTGGTTTTAAAAGATATCTCAAAGACATACTGGTGACGCTGGATTTGCTTAACATTTGAATGGATATATGCAGAACTAGTGTTTTTAAACGAAGTACACCATAAATAAGTAGTAAATAATGATGTTTAACACAAATGCATGTTGCTATTAGTCAAAGAGATTCATATTTCTTTCGTGGCATCTTTTTTATTCTAATCCTCAATAGCCAGTGCAAAATTTAGCCTATTAATAAATAAGAAGTAATAAGCAAGTATCGTACTGTATCGGCTCTTATTGACCAATATGTATTGGTATCTGTAAGGGTCGATATGATACTGGGCCAATACGATACCAGGCCGATACGATACTTATTAATAAAAAAAGTATTGATATTGCTCAATACTAATCAATACCATTGATACTATTCGATAGCCGTGTTTAAAACCCACAGAAACAGAGTAGCAGCTTTCTCTCTAAACCGAGACTTCTGAAACCTCTGAACCCAAATTTTTTCATCAATTTGAGTTGGGAAAAAGATTTCCCCATAAAAAGTGACCATAATCCTTGCATTTTCATCTTGATTCGATCATTAAATAGCCTGAAATCTTGAATAAAAGTGTTCTACAGTAGAAATTGAGGTAACTTCCTAAAACCTAATTTTATGGCTCAAATCTTAGAAATTAATTATATTTTCTGCTATGAATAAGTAGATTAAATAAACATGATTCATTTCAAACTTGTTTATTTTCATGGAACTGAAAATCAATTTGTCATTTTCTCCCAAAACCCAAAATGAGACCTATATGGGAAACTTTTCGATTTTCTTGAAAAAAAACGAATGATAATGAACTTATATATATATATATATATACTAAATCATCCCATGTCTAATTTGAAACTTTGGTTCTTCCCATAATTACTACTACTATTTTTCTTAAAGTCATTATACAAATTCTTTTTGTATACACTTACAGGATTAGGATTTTATGTCTAAGATTTTCATTTTATTTGAAATTCATTTCAAATTTTATATATATATATATATATATATATATATATATATATATATATATATGAGTCTCAGAAATGAGATCTATCGCCACCAAGCATGGCAATAGTTATATTGATTTTCTTAAATTTCTATATTTTGCCTATTTTCAAAAAAACAAAAAATTATGCATACATTGGTGCAAATTGGTCAAATGTTGTTTAAAATTACATGCAATAAATGAAAGAAATTATGGACTTTGATAGCTGCATTATTTCTTATTTACTGTATTTTTAAAAATTTTCCAATTTTCCGAAAGTAAAAAGTTATGAAAAAGGAAAAAAAAATGCATTTCCACTGGTACCGATACGCTGCATGCCGATATGAAACAGTTTTTCTAAAAGAAAAAAGAAAAATGGTATCCTTCTGTATTGATTTGTATTGGTCAATACGAACCTATACGGTTCGATACAACTCAATATGACTGATACAAAGGGATACTAACTCAATAGGCAGGCTTCATTTAAATTAAAAAATAAAAAAAAACCCTGATATGCAAAGACGGAAGAAGAAGAAGAAGAAGAAGAAGAAGAAGAAGAAGAAGATGAAGTTGTCGCCAAAGGAGGAGAATAAAAAGAAGAAGAAGAAGAAAAGCAGCAGCAGTACCAGCGACCGCCACCAAAGAACGAAAGAAGTAACAGAAGATTAATAAAAAATAAAAAATAAAAAAAGTAGAAGAGATCAAAGAAGAAGAAGAAGAAGAAGAAGAAGAAGAAAGAAGAAAGAGAAGAAGTTGGAATAGAGAAGGGAAAAAACAGACTCAGGGATTGGAACCGAAGAAGAAGAAGAAGAAGAAGAAAATAAGGGCATAATAGCACAGAAGAAGTCGAACAGAGAAGAACTTACCTGGCACTGGTCCGTCCGTCGGCCGTCACAAATCTTAGCTACCTGCAGCCAAGCAGACAAGGGTTTCTCAATCCTCACTTCTCCCCTCTCCTTTTCTTTCTTGTTTTGTTTTGTTTTAGTTTTTTTCTGCATTTTTATTATTATTGTTTAATAAAACATGATTCCATGCATCAAAGTCTACCATAACTGTATACATAAACCTATCAAATCGTTGAAAAGGCACCTATTATTTTTTATAGAGTTTTATGATTCAAAGTTGTATTTTGCATGTTCCCCTAAGTATTTCCCTGTGTATCTTGCTTGTATCCCAACGTATCTTGCATATCTTCAATATGATACGAATACGATACATCTATTGAAATCACCCCACCAATACAATACCCATATCAATACTTAAAACCTTGGGAACCTCAATAATGATCAAGATACCAATATCATGCTAAAAGGATGAGTTTTGAACTTCCAAAACATCTCAATGAACGGTGACAGCAACAACCAAACTTCCCATTACTCCCAATCACCAAAAACTAATCTGACACTTACCCAAACTACTGAGTATTTGAGGAATCCTCCCACATCAATGTCACCACCAACCCAATAACCCAAAAAAATTAAAAATTAAAAATAAAGAAGAAGAAGAGGACAATTCAGATCACGTCACGTGGCACGACATGCTTATTGCATGACGAAATTTGGAGCTTTAAGATTTTATGAATGTCCGTCAGTTATATAACTCATACATATCACTTCCAATTGACTAAAAGAATTTAAAAGAGGCAGGAAAATTACTTGTTACAACACATGTATGGTAACCACCACATGCAACTTCTTCAGACAATGGGAGTTTGCTGATAATTGATGGTGATGTTGTGTTATTTGCTTCTCCAAAGCCCTAAATTTCCATTAAAGGATTTGCGGTCATCAGAAAAATCAACAACCTAGACTGCTTTTCAAAGTATGTGTGTAGCACACTTACCAGTTTATTACTTGCTCGTTCATCAAATAGAAAAGCAGAGCCATTTTCTGCATATGTCGAAGAAGTAACAGGAGCAAAATGAAATTACTACTACAACTATAAACTACAACCCCCAAAATATGATATTGGTTGTGATAGAAGGTCACATAACTACCATCGATACAGACTGAATGCAACAGGCCCGCAGCAACATTTTTAACCTATATTTTCACACAAGTCAATCCAGAGCAGCTCAATCACTTCTCAACTAGTTCCAGACATTCATATTATAGGACAAAAATCATAATCAGCAAATAAATGAAAAAAAAATAGAACAAACAAAAAATACCTTGACCCCCTCAAGTGTCTTGATAAGCCTTGGTGTATATTCACTGCATAAAAATGAAAATGTCACTATTCTCAAAGTTGAGAGGAAAAACAAAATTCTAACTGATAATCCTAGTGAAGCTTTACTATATAAGATACAAAAAATGATACAAGTATTACACACATTACATAATACCTTATTGTGTAATTAGGACAGAAAAGATGGAGTAGGAATTCATAAATATGTGTATCTATTCAGAAAATCAAACTCGAAGATTTATATAGTCAGAAAATGTATAACCACAGGCTCAATCGTGAGACTCTACATTATCAGATTCAATGTCATGAAAACTCTGGGCCTGCAGTTCTAGGAAATGATTAAACACAAGCACCAGAAATCTCTTGTCCCCTCATTAGTCCCTACTTGGAATAACAAGGTACAATACCTGTAAACTAACCTTTCAAAATCCCAGATAGGGGAATTTACCCTCCTTCAGATTATTGATTCCCATGAATTGTAAGTGGTAACAACAACAGCAACAGCAACAACAAAACCTTATCCCAACTAAATGGGGTCGGTTATATGGATCATTGCCCTCCAATCAGCTTTGTTCGATGTTATACTTGAAACAAAGCTTAAGCTATGGATGTCTTTCCTCACCACTTCCCCTAAAGTCATCTTAGGTCTGCCCCTAGCTCTTTTAGATCATTCGATCTATAAATCAAATCACTCCTCCATATTGGAGCATCTAAACTCTAAAGGCCTCCATTGAACATAACCATACCATCTCAAACGACTTTGTCGTAGCTTATCATGTGTCAGTTCGACTCCCAAGTCAGTTTCAATATCATCATTCTTTACCTTATCCTTCTTGTTTTGCCACACATCCATCTCAACATCCTCATCTCAGCTACACTAAGTTTATATATGATGTTTCTTAACTACCTCACATTCCACACTATATATCATAGCCAGCAAGGATCAAGGTGCCAGTTACAAGGCCTATTTCGGTCAGGCTCGAAACCGGCACAACTCGTCGAAACCACCGAAACCAGGCCAAAACCTGGTATTTTCTCCCAGCTTTATTGACTCCATGGTTTCGAGGCTTAAATATGTTTTTTTTGTCTGATTTTTTTTTTTTTTTGGTACCCTATTTAAACCATTTTACACCTATTTCTAATGTTAGTTTGCAAAAAGACATAGAAAATAACTACATGTGGTGTGGACCAATGTTTGGTAGTGTACGTTGAAATAATACACAAATGTCACAATGTACTAAGTTACTAACTACTAAGCCACTAATTAACAGCATTCATTAAAAATTAACACATTTGATGATTGAACTTAGAAATTAGAAATCTTACCAATTAGTTTCATGTTGAGCTTCGTCGTCCATTTAAACCACGAGCAACATACCTTTGATGGTGGTGATAATGCACCTCAGATTGTAACATGTATGTATCCCAAGACATGTTATCACTCCAATTGTTTTGACTAACATTCACGTACTTTTAACATGATTTGACCGAACCGTAACTCCTTCAATATAGCTCGGATTCAAGCAATCTCGAATTCGTTGCAAAGCTAGCATAATCAGTTTTCCAACAAAACCGAGATTGCTTGAATCCAAGTTATAATGAAGGAGTTACACTCCGGTCAAACCATCTTCCGAGTACGCAAATGTTGTTTAAAGTCGTCTTGATGTAACAATTTTATGGGCATCAAAACAAGAGATTATTTTGGCACACTCTTGGTTTTTAGTGCTGCTTTACTATAATAAGATTTATGAAATTTTTATATTTGGAAAAGGGCCTAGCATTTGGAAGTTGAAAATCGCCCCCGTACCTAAAAATAAGGTTTTTGTTCTTGAACTGGAGGGTTGACTTTTTATTCTTATGGAATTTGAATTTTAAACTATTTTTATTGGATTCAAATGGGGGTATTTGCTTATTTATGAATAATATCTTAAGTAATGAAATCATTTACTTAAATGATATTAGTCATAAATAAGTACTGCCTGATGACTGCCAGTAAGGTTTCGACTGGTTTCGACATTTAGATATAGACCCTAGTTCATTTTATGGGTCGAAACATAGGTTTCGTACAAAACATAGGTTTCATACGAAACGGTTTCATACGAAACCTGGTTGAACCCAATTGTGTTCAACCGAGATCTGGTATAAGTTAGTTTCGAACCTGGGTTTCGTCTCAGCCAGGCTCGAAACCTACTTATTTCGGTCGAAACCTGTGGTTTCGACCGAAACCTTGAACTATGATAGCTGGTCGAATGGTTGTCCTATAAAATTTTCCTTTAAGTTCTGAAGGAATACGCCAATCACACAACACTCCAGACGCACCTCTCCACTTCATCCATTCTATGAATTGTAAGATAGTTGAAAATTGTTGTAAATATCGTCCTTTAGTTATAGGGGTATCTTAGTCTTTTTGTTAGTTGGCATTTTCTATTTCTTTTATATTAATGTCATTAGGGATATTATTGTAATTCCTATTTTAGTATTTCATTATAAATAAGATACGAGAGTGAGGAGATCATAACTCTCTCATTCTTTTTCTGATTCAACATGGTATCAGAGCTAACCTAGCTCTAGCACCCCACCTCTCTTCTCCTTTTCTTCTTTTTTCCCTCAGCCTTGCTGCTACCATCCCTAACCTCTAGTAACCCTGTTGCCACCATCCCTACCCCTTGAAACTTACTGCCAGCCCTTGAAAAACTTGCCACCATCATCCCTAAACCTGCTGAGACCACCCACAACCTTACCGCCAGCCCTGAAAGCCACCCTAACCTACTATCGATACCAGAAACAACTACCGCCAGCCTCTACAACCTGTCGCCCCTACCTAACCACCTAACAACCTACCGCCAGCCTCCTAAACCCATTGTTACTCCCTAGACCTAACTCTAAGGCTACCGAAATTCCCTACCACACATTCCACAACTACCGCCAACCCCTATTAGCTTCCCTAAACCTTTCTTTCATTCTCTCTAATTTCTTACCTATGACCTAAACATTTCCCTAAGAATTCCTATTATTTGTTGCTGTGTATCCCTTGGTGATGAGATGTGTTCTTAAAGAGATCATACGAAACACCTACATTAATTCTTAATCTTCTCTACCTATTTGAAGATCGAACCTTGCTACAGTTGTGTTCTCTAGTTCCCGGAAGATTGATAAACAACATCTCTGTGAAAGAGATTGATTGATCTGGAATGGTTAATTGACACATTACCAGATATCAAATTTTTCAGCCTATTGTCAAACAGTTTTTTGGGTTTTACTTTCTACCCAATTCGAGATATTTTCTCTTTGTGCTTGCAATGGCTTCTAAAGTTACATTTGCTGGAATGGATTTTTATAAAATGGAAAATCTCACCATTCAAACCAATACCACAAAACTTGATGGTGGTAACCACTTGATGTGGTCTCGGGTCACACAACTTTCTATTACAACTCGGGGGTTATCTGATTATCTCACCCGAGCCAAGGCTAAACCCATTACTAAAGATGCTTCTTTGGACAAATGGAATGCTGAGAATTCCTTAGTGATGCAATATCTCCTTAACTCCATGCAACCCGCCATAGCCGAGGGATACTTATTATTGGATACCGCTACACAGATCTGAAAATCTGCAAAGGATACATATTCCCAAGTTGGGAATGATGCATTAATCTATGCTCTGCAAAAAAAGGCTCATGGAACCACTCAGAAGGAGTTGACAGTGTCTCAATATTATACTTAGTTAAGGAGACATTGGCAGGCAATCGACTTTTATGATTCCATACATGCCAACTGTGATGAAGATGCTACTCTTTTTAACAAACGGGAAGAAAAATAGAGAGTCTATATGTTTCTGGCAAAACTGAATGTCGAGCATGATCCTATCCGCTCACGGATACTCAGCAAAGATCCATTTCCTACCCTTGAGCAGGCTTATGCTATGGTTCAGCTTAAAGACCAAAGAAGAACGACTATGTTATCACCTTCTATCCCTGATGAGTCTACCCTCCAGACAATCATTCAGCCTTACAAGGGCCCTACTACATCCAAAGATACGGTGAAATGTGAACATTGTGGAAAACCCTGGCATACTAAAGACACATGCTGGAAACTCCATGGTAAACCAACAAAATTTTGAAGCAAAGAGACGTAAAAGAAGTGTGCAAAAAGTCTAAGAACTTCAAGGGCTCACAAGCAATTCAGACTGAAGCTCATCCAGCTGTTGATCCCACGGCCCCACTACAAGACAATCAGATTCTTTAGGCCCTCAGCCGTTTGCTTCAGCCATCCTCTGCTGCCTCTTTCGGATCACTGTCAGTACCTACTCCTGCCTCTACCACTCCAGGTTCTCACTTTGCTCAATCAGGCATGTGCTTCCATGGACACTGTGAGTCAATGGTCTCTAATCCTTGGATTATTGACTCTGGTGCCACAGACCACATGACTGGTAACCATAGCTTATTTCATCAGTACATTCCTAATCTTGAAATTAATACTGTTCGTGTGGCGGATAGGACTCTCTCCTCTGTATTAGGGAAAGGTTCCATTCAATGCACTCCTTCTTTAGCTTTGCAGTCTGTTCTTCATGTTCCAAAATTCTCTATCAATCTCATGTCTATCATTAGTATCACATCTACTTTAAACTGCAAAGTTAATTTTTCTTCCTTTTCATTGTTTGTTTCATGATCTAGTAACAAAGAGAACAATTGGATGCGGTAGGATGCAGGGTGGTCTGTATTTACTTGAGGAAGGTATTCCAAAGTCAGTTTCAGCTTCCCCAAGCCTAATACATCAACTCTATTCGGCATCCTATGATCTTCAACAGTGGCACTAGCGGCTCAGGCATCCTTCTTTTAAAGTTTTAGCTAGTCTTTTTCCTTCTTTAGCTAATAAATGTAAACAAGCCGAGTTTTTTTGCGAAGCTTGTATTCTGGCTAAGCAAACTCGGTCTTTATATAGTCCTTCATTTTAATGCAACAGTACTCTTTTCCATTTAGTTCATTCTGATGTTTGGGGACCAGCCAAAACTAATTCAATTTTTTATCATTGTTAGTTTGTTACATTTATAGACTGTTATTCAAGAACAAATTGGGTGTATCTTCTGCATAACAAGAGTGAAGTGTTCCAGTGCTTTCGTCAGTTTCACCAGATGATTAAGACTCAGTTTCAAGCTTCTCTAAAGATTTTCAGGAGTGACAATGGCAGAGAGTACCTTGAGTTTCAACAATATATAGCGGATAATGGTATTTTGCACCAGACCATTTGTGTTGATACTGTTGCTCAGAATGGGGTGGTTGAAAGGAAGAATCGCCATCTTCTTAAAGTGGCTCGTACATTGTGTTTGCCCGCAATCTGCCACCACAATATTGGAGAGATGCCATTCTTACCTCAGCATACCTTATTAACTGTGTCACAACCCTAGTCTTGAATCATCACTTACCTTTAACCCTTATTCTTAGTGATGCCTCCCATATTATTCCTCCTAAAATCTTTGGCTGTGTATGCTATGTGCGCAACCATAGATCTCCAGGTAAACTTGAACCCCGTGGTTTTCTTGTCTTTTCTTGGGCTACTCTCTAACCCAGAAAGGATATAAATATTACCACCCACCCACCCGCCGCACTTTCGTCTCCATGGATGTTCTCTTTTATGAGTGTCTTTCTTACTACCCAGCGTCCCATTTTCAGGGGGAGCCTAATCTTTAAGAAGATGGGCATGTTATCACACCTATGGCCCCTCCCTTTCCACTTTAAGGGGAGCCCACATCACCTTTTCCTGAACCCTCTGCTTAAAGCATTCCCAGCCCAGAAGCCATGGAGAAAGCAGACAATACTCCACCTCGCCTACAAGTCTATAGTCGTACCAGAATCAAGCAGGGAAAGACCACCATCATCAACGCACCTGCACACATCCCTTCGCCAGCTCTAGATCCAGAAACTGTTACAAAGAATGAGATCCTTCCGTCTGGTAATGTTCTTCCCTCAGAGTCAAACCTACCTATTGCTATTCATAAAGGTACTAGGTCCTGTACTCAGCATCCTATATCTCAGTATGTTTTCTATAAATCATTGTCTCCATCGTATCTTGTTTTTGTCTCTATTTTGTCTTCTGTGTCTATTCCCAAACATTGGCAAGATACAATTGTAGATGCGAGATGGAAAGCAGCCATGGTAGAAGAAATGACTACCCTGAGGAAAAATGAGACATGGGACCTAGTTGACCTTCCACCAGGGAAGAAGACTGTTGGGTGTAAGTGGATCTTTATTGTAAAGCGAAAAGAACACGGGACTATAGACAGATACAAGGCCAGATTAGTAGCCCGAGGATTCACAAAGACTTATGGAATTGATTATCAGAAAACCTTTGCTCCTGTGGCAAAAAATGGCTACTATTCATGTCATTCTGGACTTCTGGTCTGCGCAGTACATTATAATTGGGATTTACAGCAGCTAGACGTCAAAAATGCATTCCTTCATGGGGAGTTAGTCGAGGAAGTGTACATGGATGTTCCACTTGGATTTGCATCATCAGCTACTGAAGGAAGAGTGTGTAAGCTGAAATGATCCCTTGATGGGCTCAAGCAATCACCTTGAGCCTAGTTTGGATGGTTTCACAAAGCCATGACCTCAATGGATTACAAACAAAGTAATGCAGATCACACATTATTCATTAAGCAGAAGGAAGGGAAAATCACGATTCTCATAGTATATGTAGATGACATTGTGATTACGGGCAGTGATGCTGAAGAGATTAGACAACTGAAGGCCTTCTTGGGAAAGGAGTTTGAAGTCAAAGACCTAGAAAAACTGAGATATTTTCTTGGGATTGAAGTAGTACGCTCCACCAGAGGTATTTATTTGTCCCAGCGGAAGTACATACTTGATCTTCTTTCCGAGACTGGTCTCTTAGGGTGTCGGCCTTGTGAAACACTAATTGATCCTAACACTTGGCTACAAGAAGAGACGGGAACACTAGTAGACAAAGAACAGTATCAACGGTTAGTTGGAAAGTTGATATATCTGGCCCACACTCGACCTGATATTGCTTTTGCAGTAAGTTTGGTGAGTTAATTCATGCATGACCCATATACTTCTCATATGGATGCAGTTTTCCGAATATTACACTATCTAAAATCAGCTCCTGGAAGAGGAATTCTACTCTCTTCTCAAGGCGATCTCAGGGTTGATGCTTACCCTGATGCTAACTGGGCAGGAAATCCAGACAGAAAATCTACCTCAAGATATTGTACATTCATTGGAGGGAACCTGGTTACTTGGCCCAGCAAGAAGCAGAATGTAGTAGCTTGTTCCAATGCAGAGGCTGAGTTTAGAGCTATGGCTCAGGGGATATGTGAGCTATTTTGGTTACATGGATTACTCAAGGATCTGGGTATTAGTACTTCCCAGCTTACGAGGTTATTTTGTGTAAGGCTGCAATTAGTATTTGCTCACAATCCAATGCAACATGATAGGACCAAGCATGTGGAAATTGATCGTTACTTTATCAAGGAAAAATTGGACAGTGGACAGATTTGTGTTCCATATGTTCAATCAAGTGATCAAGTGGCTGATATCTTTACCAAAGGACTCTCAGGGAAGTTGTTTCATCCATTATTGTCCAAGTTGTGCATGACTGATATATATGCACCAACTTGAGAGGGAGTGTTGTAAATATTGTCCTTTAGTTATAGGTGTATCTTAGTCTTTTTGTTAGTTATCGTTTTCTATTTCTTTTATATTTGTCATTAGGGACATTATTGTAATTCCCATTTCAGTATTTCATTATAAATAAGATATGGGAGTGAGGATATCATAACTCTCTCATTCTTTTTCTGATTCAACAAAAATCAATGGTGGGTTGATCAGGGATCTATAAAATGGTACACGTGTTCAATAAGCAGTTAAGTTCCATTAGGAGAAACATCACTAAAAATCAGAAGATTCAGAACCTAAAAGGAAGAAATTCACTATTAACTTAAATATTGCGTAGTCTGAATAAATGTATGGTGTTGAACAAGTCTTTACCAACCTCTTGCTGCTCAAAAATCCTATTATACTTGATTGATCACCATGGCCAAGTCTTCCAGACCCTCCTCCCCAGCTTAAGGCTTCACCTTCAGCTGAGCAACAGAAAAGCAAATGTCAAGCTTAACAAGCAATACTTCTTGTTCAGTCACATTACTACAACATCAACAAAAAATAATAATAATAACAATTTTTCCGTTTTCTTTGTAAAACTTCAAGACTACAGAGTGCTCGGAACATCGCACCCGTGACAGCAATCGAGTGCTCTGAACCCAATGCTATCATTTTAATATTGATCCCAGCCAAGCTTTCAACCCTAGTTGGTTCAGGAACTAGCTTTGCAGTCCCTGCAAAAATAAGAAAAATCCATTGTTTGCTATCCAATCTTAAAGATTACTTTCTACTAACAATAACATCCAAAGCTAAAAAAAAAAAAAAAGTATAAAGGGATGAACAGAAAAAGTAAATCCTTGCAAATACAAGCCATCTTGTATGGGAGAACAAATTTCCTGTAGCCAATCCCAAAGAGTTCAGCTTATAGAAAAGTTCATACATATACCTAATTATAAGAAAATCTTCGCTATATGAAGTCAGAAATTGTGTAGTAAAAATGATATTTTAAAAAGCAAAGAACAAAACAAATAATACAATAAGGTACTTGGAAACTGTTGGAGTAATATTCTGTTTCAACTTTCAAGACAAAATAAGCATGAAAATCCAGTTTCAGAAATAGATTAAAAGAAAACTGAATGATCTCTAGATCTAACTCATAGGGTCCAAAGCATTCCAAGCAAGGAGCTCAATATGTTGACTATTCACCATAGTAATACATAATTTGAATAATGCAAAGAAATAGAAGCAACAGTATGAACATTTTTTAGATTCATGACAAGAATGATCAGAATCTGTACGGAGTAATAATTGGAAGAGATAATTATTTTGCCTTTAAGAAGTCCATAACCCGTAAAATGTCGTCTCTTCTACATAATTTTAGCGATCTTGACAAAGTTTCCACAATAAATACTTCCTAAGCAATAAATTCCTTCTGTAACAATAGTACAGAACATATTCATATTAAAAGGTCACGGAGAAGAAATAGCAAAAAGTAAACATGACAAAACAATTCCTAAGCAAACAAAACATAGATTTTTGTACAACAAAGATAATCCAAAGATGGTCCGATTAATACTTTTTCCAATGCCAAGCTGCCCGCTTGAGTTATTCCCCCACATGTAGAGTTCTCCATCCACTACAAAAGAAAAATAGATGTTCTATAATTTGAGGTTGAAAACACAAAATTAAAAATAAAAAAAAAAAAAAAAAAAAAAGATAATAAAACAAAACATTTGAACAGAATTCAGAAGACAGACGCATATTCATGTTCTCTTAAAGTAGATAATATACATGACAATTGAATTAGTGGAGAATTGAATATACCATTTCTTCGTGTAAAAGCAAACAGAGATCATCTAAGCTCACAACAGAAGAGAACTCTAGCACGCAGAATAAATGCTCTAGAATCCCAGCTGAGTACACTAGCAATAGTACTTCATCGAAGTTAAATTGCCTACGAGGCTAAGATATGATTATGGAAATATGAGGGTCTTCCAATTCGGAGTTGTGCATTTAGTAGCAAAAGCTCAAGCAGAATCATAGTGAAGCCCTACATAGTCATCTCCTTTGTCTTTTCCTCTATAGCTTCATCTTTCATTATTTTTCTCAAAATTCCCAAATCTCCATTGTTATGTTTTGCTATTAGTTTTGTACTCCTCTATTCTACTACATCTGGTTTCTTTCTTCTCTTCCATAAGTTTTTAAAAAAACCCTATCCTCCTCAAATCCCTTTAGTCCGAGTGCTAGAGAACAGGATGACACTCCTGTCCAAGTGCTCCTATGGTTCGGGCCACTTCAATATCATGTGCCTTGCCTAGTTAGCCCATTTGCCAATTTCAATGGGCTTCTAGGGCGACCATGGCAAAGGAAAACTGCTACTCTCTATACTGGTGCACATAAAACCATCAAAGCAGAAAACCATCTTGACTGTAAATAAGGAATCCATCTCCATCAGATTGCTCTCAATATAATTGTCAAGGCATCGCCTAGGCAATAAGGCGAGTTCCCAGGACCAAGGCAACCAACGCCTGGTTGTCTGGGCACCCAAGTCCCTAAAATAGTCAGAAAAAATGAAAAAAAAGGGGTTAAAGAAGAGAATAGCAGGAAAAATGAAGGAAAAGAGGAAGGAGGAAGAAGAAGAACCAAACTACAATCTATCACTGCTTCTGGTCCCGCAGCAACAATCATGGCCGTGACTCTCATTCGGCATCGAAGAGGAAGTCACTGCAACAACTAAGCTCGCCTCTCTCTTTCAGAATCAAGGTAATGTCAAAGACCTGAGGAAATGGGTTAAGAAAGACATATTCTTTGATTTGGCAAGTAAAAGGAAAAAAAGTTTTAAATTTTTCATATAAGTTAGAACCCCCCTTAAAAATTACATCTTAAGATATTAAAATCCCATATTAGACATTTACCCCAGATGGGTTAGCCAAACAGGTGTATGACTCAGAAACACTCGAAAACCAGGATCATAGATAAGGAACCAAGCAACCAGAATATTACATTAAATATCTGAAGATCTAATGGTCGGATGGAAACCAAACTTCACCAAGATGTGCCAAATAACATGAGAACAATATATCCGAATTTGAAAAATCAATCCGATGTTCAGGTTCGAAGATATGACGTAATCCTTGTCAGACTAGGATTTCATGGGTAAAACTAAAATCCATATCCAACGGATGGATGCAAATCTGAAGCTGCAGTAATGCAGCCAATAATGATCAAAAGACGATACTAAAAGATGAATGAGATCAAATGGTTAGATGCTAAACTAGGAAGACCCCTTGACGAACTAGGAGTTTACAAGTTCAAATCAGCAGCAGGAAAAACAATATGAGTCCAAGTAAGACGATTTCAAACCAGCAAGTGAATGAGGAATTAAAGCATCAGTTCAGGTCAAAATAGTTACTGAAACCCAACATTAAACCTGAGAAACAAGAGCAATAATGAATCAATGATACCTAACAGATCCTGTTTTACACCAACATGAATAATCAATGAAAAGATATTAATTGAGCAGAACCTATGCATCACTGTTCAGGAAATAACCAGCAATCAAAATCCCACGAGGATGAGAAACCTGAGAGTAAACAACCTTGTTAATGAAAAAAAGAAAGAGAGGGGAACAAGAAGATATGATCCTAGGCTTCCCACCTTGGACCTTGTGGATAACACACCAACATACCTTGATTTTTCACCAAGGATTTCTGAATCTCACAGCTGAAAGCTGTTTCCCAAAGTGAAAAAGGCAGCAGCCATTACTTTCATTAATCAAATCACGAGGAACTACTTAGCCCCTCACATTACTCTATGGAAATTCTTAAAACAGTTCCTGACTAGAAGTAGGCTTCCTTACATGCATGGACAACTGAAATCCTTCCCAAGTTAAAGCACAATTAAGATTCTTATACAGTTATCTACAAATAACTTAATAGCTAAGCTATCCTATTCAGAGGTAATTCAACACTTTAAAACCAATGGGCCTCATAGATGTCTCAAACATGTACCTAACAAATAAATCTTAAGATAAAAACTGAACTAACTTAAAGCCCAAACTAACACTTAAACATAAAGCAAGCCCAGGACTTAAACAAAAGAACATAAGAGGGATCCAGCCCAAACCGTGGGCTATCCTCTTGGCCCTTGCATGGGCTGTAGCTGCATCAAACCCCCTAGAAAAATTACATCTTAAAATATTAGAAGTCCCATATTTTACAAATGACCCGGTGTTCAAAATCTCGGTGAGATCTCGAAGATCTCGAGGGACTCGAGACGAGATCTCGCCTCGATACGGTGTCTCGACCATCTCAACCAGTTCTCGAGCTGGTCTCGATTGGTCTCAACCATTTCTGGACATTTTTTACCATTTCTTGACATTTTCAACCAGTTCTCGACCATTTCTCGACATTTTTCGACTAGTTCTCGACTGGTCTCGACATAATGTATGAATTATGATTGTATAGCCTACTTGACTACTTTGAATTTTTTTTTTATTATGACAATTAACAAATTAAGTTTTATTATGTTTATTCTTCTCCTAAAATATCATTATATTGGCTCATTTGGTCTTCAGTGATCTTCAATTAGTGTAACATTATATAGAATAGACAATATTACCCTAGGTTTACATTTGAACTTTAGACCGATACTGCCAAACATGGGTGTAAACCGAAACAACCACCATGTGTGATTATTTATACAATTTTATGGTTTAAATATGTTTATATATGCTAAAATAGGGTTTCCCTAGAGTATCAAGCCTTAAAATGGTCATTTTAGGGTCGAAACAGACATTTTACACCTTCGCGGCTTTCGTGCAGTGTCTTGTCGAGATCTCGTCTGAGATTTCAGAGATCTCGGTTTCTCAGAGGGTCGAGACACCCTCGAGACTCGAGATTTTGAACCTTCACCTAGGCATGGTTCGAAAACTCGACCGAGACAGGTCGAGATCTCGATGTTCTTGCCTGTCTCGAATGGGTCGAGAAGAGAACTAGGGTTGAAACTGGGTCTCGACCAGTCTCGACCAGTTCTCAATTGGTTCTCGACCTGTTTTGAACTGGTCTCGAAATATCTCGACTAGTTTCGACTGGTCTCGACCTTGGTGAACCAGTTTCAAACTGGTTCAGCCTTTAAAGTATGAATCTCGGTCAAAATCTCGACCAAGACTCGTTTCTTCATCTTCTTTCTTCTCTTTTCATACTTCTCTCCACTGTTTCTTCTCCAAATTTCTTCTAGGGTTTGATTCTGAGCTGCTCTTTCCAAATCTTGCCAAGATTTAGTTGTTGGAGGCTCCATTTCACCAAATCTTTCTACCAAATAGTTGAGGTACTTTTTTTTTCCCTAAAACTTACTTTTTTACATGAATATGTTCAATATATGTTGGATCATCATGAAATTTATATATGTGAGTCATTAGGCCGATCTACAATCTCACCCTTTCGAAATTATTTTCTTGCATATATATTTTTTATTTTTATTTTCTATTAAAAAAAAGGTATTTTCCAGCAATTAAAAATTAAAAAAATATATGATAAATATTAATTAGATGGTGTTGAAAATATTATATGATGAACACCGTTGGCCGATCTGTGGCCACGGTTTCATTTTTTTTCTAAATATATATATATATCTATTTGGCGATAATGACACAATCTGTATATTCAGCGACAATCTTATCCTAGTCCCAGTCACCTTGTAAAGGCTGACTGACTTATGTACTTTATTAGCCAGAATGACCCCAATCTGACAGATATTTTCCATATATATATATATATATATATATTATTTTTTATTTAAAAAAATAAAAAACATATTTCTTAAATATTAATCGGTTTACTTTCAAAATAATATATGTTGAACACCGTTGACCGATCTACACGGTCACGGTTTCAGTTTTTTTTCTATACATATTTTTATTTTATGAATTTTTTATTAATAAATCCTATTTTTCAGCAATACAAAATTAATAAAAAATATTAATACTTATCTGTTAGTGTTCAAAATAATATATGTTGAACACCATTGGCCAATCTACGGTTCCATGTTGTCAGATTATATTTTTGGAAAAATCAATTATTTTTATTTAATATCCAAAATTAATAATAATATCTAAATAATTATGTAAAATTAGGAAAAATATTCTGTTTTCTTTAAAATAGTTTTAAAATTTTGAAAAATAATTTCAATGTGTTTTGAGTTGCATTCGCATATTTGATGCTTTTATGTTCTTCCATTTCAAGTTTTATTATTGTAAATCTATTGATTTAAATTTCTCTATTTATCATCTTATGTAATAGTGCATCGTTTTAATATAATGGCTACTTCGGGTTCTCGTGAGGGAGGTGGTGATGCTGGTCGTACTTGGTAGTATTGTACCACCATTGACGGTGATAGAAAGACGACCCAATGCAAATTCTGTGGGAAGAAACTTATGTCTAATGGGATTACCAGACTTAAGCAATACTTGAGTGGGACTTCTACAGACGTGGCAAAGTGTGTTATAGTTCCTGTGGAGATTACCAGGGCCATAGCTGCACAGATGAAGGGAAGACAGCAGAGAAGGGCTGAGAAAGAAAAAAGTAAACAATAATTTGAGGATACAATCCGAGACACAATGCGTGGTTTGGATGATGATGGTATAGATTCCAGGGATATGACTGAGCAAGAGGCCAGAGATCTGAGACAGGCAACAATGGCTAGTAAAATCAGCCATGAGATGGACCAGCATAGGTTAAGGCAAAGAGCCTTAAGGGCATGAGGTAGTAGATCATTTCAGCAGCCTCAAGAACCACAAACACGGAGTAAAAGGGGTTGGCTTCTATGTTTAGAAGATCAAAAAGTACTAGAGCACAACCCTAGGCACCACTACCTGCACCTGCTACTGCTAGAGATGAGGATTATGTTGATATCCTACAGCAGGATCCAACAATTTTTAGAAAGGCTAGCGCCAAGCAAAAGAGATTGAAGAGTATGTAGAACTGGAAGGGTACAAAAGAATTTGTTAGGGATGTCTATGCTAGGGGGTCCATCTTTAATAGTATCCCAACAAATGCCAGTACTGGCCCATACTATCAGCCCTTGTTTAATGCAGTTGCTCAAGCTGGTCCTGGTGTTAAAGCTCCCACTCCATATGAAGTGATGAATGTGTATCTCCCAAGAATTAAAAAAGAGCTACAAGTATGGATAAAAGGGTTAAGGAATAACTGGGGTACATATGGGGTAACAGTTATGTGTGATGGTTGGACTGGTCCCACTAGAAAGTTCATCATCAACTTCATGGCCTACAATGATGGGAAGCATGGTTTGAAATCTCGGATCTCGAGGGTGTCTCGACCCTTGAGAAAACCGAGATTACAGATATCTCGACCGAGATCTCGGCGAGAACCTGCCGAAACTCCCAAAGGTTAAAAATGGGAGTTTCGACAGGTTTTTTTTTATGGTTTAAGTCATTTTTTGATGTTCTAAGTCCATCTTAGAGCCATTTTAAGGCTATATATTGCAGGAAAATACTTATTTAACATATATAAACACATTTGAAGCATAAAAAGTAATTACATTATCGAAAAATCATACATTCATAAATCATAAATCCCACAAAATGACATAATTTACAAGTACTCATTATATGAAAGACTTAAATACTCAAAAATGAAATAATACATTCCCATCAGTCCATCCCAATGTCTATCATATGTAGAGTGGCGTGCAGGTTCCATCTGATCAGATTGACTTTGCTGAAGAAAATATATCTCGGTCTGATAACCAAAGTCCTGTCACGACATCCTTCAGCTATAGAAGGTCTGGTAGTCTTCCATATATTTCTCATACACATGATCCGGGAAGTTTTTTTAAAGATACCCAACCTTGGATACAATTCACTATAATGTGGAGTAAAGTGAGCATATATTGGCTGGTGTGGGGGCGTGGTTCCTTGCAAATTCGGGACTGAAAAATAGAATATCCACAAAGTTTAGCCAGTCTGTCATGTAGCATTACTAGTATCAGCGGAATAATCATATGCACTTCCCATCATGCGGTCATCATCACCGGAATAAGAACCGTACGCCGAAGTGGTGCCAAATCCATGAGCACTCCACTACCCTTGCTCTTGTCCACTGCTACCCTCAATGCTCAGTCCTCCAAAACTTGTGGACATGCTATCAATTTCAACATCAGGCATAATATCAGGATCAGGAACGATGTCAAAGAAACAATCTTCTTCTTCTTCCACTAGTTGCAAAGGGCGTTCCCGTTGACGAAACCTACGTGTATACCCAATCCTAGGCCGTGATGAAGATGCGCGTCCACCATGATTTGGATCCTGTGTAGTGTGTATACTGACTCACATCGGTCCATCTAATAATGGGTACAGTCAGTCTAGGATCACCACCACGACCACCACCCTCATCACCACCACCACTACCATCATCACCACTACTATCAGAAGTTGACCAGCCACTTTGATCCATTGTATCATCACCGCCTTCTGAGTCACTACCAGTACCAGCTGGGGGGTCAAACAGTCTAGGCGACTGTGCATGTACACGACCCTCATCCGAGGACATAAACAGCTCGAGATTAGAACCCATCGGAGCAGACACAGTGGGGTCGGGCATCCCACTAGGCTCATCCATCACTGGAACTGCTCTGTCTCTCACCCATTCCACATACGGATCCTCTTCATCTGAAGATAGTTGGAAGAAGTCGGCTAACTCGATCAGCTCTTCTTCATTTCTTTGTTCAAATTTCAAGCATTGTACCCTTAGTCTCATGTTGTAATGGGCGTAGATCAAGTCATTTAGCCGTTGAGAGCCCAATCTATTCTGCCTCTTTGAATGGATAAGGGAGAAAATACTCCAATTTCGCTCACACCAAGATGCGGACCATGTCTGAGATAGGACTTTGATTGCTATTCTTCTCAACTCAGCTGCATGTTCGCCATACAACAACCACCACTCAGTTGCACAAAATGAAAAACACATTTTAATACACATATTAAATAAGATATGTTACTTGAAAATTTTAATTTTCATAATTCCATACCAGGATCGGTCTTATCTCGTCCAGCCACTGCAGCATTAGTTCCAAAACTCCTAAGACCATCTCTGAATGTTTTCATCTACACCCATTTCAAAATTTATAAGCATTAGCCATTGTAATATATGGATATTCAAATAATTCAGTACTTAAACCATACAACTCACCTCCAGATTGACCAGTGCTTGTACTATATAATCTGGCACCAATTTTGCCACAACATCTTTTACCGCACAGATAAGGTCAGAATTGAGCCCAAGCACATGTGAATATTGATTCTTGGGGTTCAAATAGTATGCTGCAAAATATAAGTCGCCAGATTAAAATAGAGTAATAACTATTAAGTGGAACTAAATTAAAGACATTATTAAATATACTCATCAGCCCTATCCAATGGGTGCATCAGCTGACTCTCCCATCGATCTTTGATAATCTTTACAAAATGTTTGTTTCCACGTGGAAGCACAGTTTTTATACGGTCCTTCAACATATCTATGGCAGCATATAAATGTGTCATAGTGGGCTGGAATGCTATATCCACTAATCTCAGCACCTTCACCACTGGCTCTAGAATTTTGACTACATCCTTCAGTGTTCTCCAAAATTCCTCTGAAGCTATAGTAGTTTGTGCTTGAACCCCAGCAGCAGGAGAGCTGGACTCCCTCCACCCAAACCAGTCCTCAGATGCAAACATCGATCTGAGGCCTACCATCTTTGCCTGAAAGCTCTTTAGTGCATGTAGTTGGTAGCAAATCTAGTACTGCCGGGTCTTACAAAGTCCCCTCCACATCTCTTCCTCAGCAAGTTCAATGAATAGCCATGGTTGTATACAAATGTTGTCACCTGGCGTGCTTGTTGAACAACTTGCTTTACTTTTTGGATCTTGCCCATGTCCTTTCACATTAAGGCAATACAATGGGCAGCACATGGAGTCCAAAAAAGGTTATAGTTAGCCATCATCATCTCTCCTGCCTTCTTGTAGTTGCTGCCATTGTCTGTCACAATTTGCACTATATTTGTAGCACCAACTTCATCCACCACTGTCTGTAGCAATCCATAGATGTAATTAGCATCTTTTGTGCATGCAGATGCATCCACAGACTTCAAGAATGATGTCTTCCCATCACTGTAGACTATGAAGTTGATGATGGACTTTCTAGTGGGACCAGTCCAACCATCACACATTATAGTGACCCATATGCACCCCAATTATTCTTTAACCCTTCTATCTATACTTCTAACTCTTTTTTAATTCTTGGGAGATAGACATTCATCACTTCATATGGAGTGGGGGCTTTAACACCAGGACCAGCCTGAGCAACTGCATCAAAGAAAGATTGATAGTACGGGCCACCACTGGCATTTGCTGGGATACTATTATAGATGGACCACCTAGCAAAAGCATCCCCAATAAATTCTTTTGTACCCTTCAAGTTCCACATACTCTTCAATCTCTTCTGTTTGGCACCAGCCTTACTAAAAACTGCTGGATCCTGCTGTAGAATCTCAACATAATCCTCATCCATAGTAGTAGGTAGTGGTGCCTGGGGTTGTGCTCTAATACTTTTTTATCTTCTAAACATAGAAGCCAACCCTCCCTTAATCTGTGTTTGTGGCTCTTCGGGCTGCTGAAATGATCTACTACCACCTGCCCTTAAGGCTCTTTGCCTCAACCTTTCCATTTCCATCTCATGACTGACTTTACTATCCATTGTTGCCCCTCTCAGATCTCTGGCATCTTCCTCAGTCAAACCCTTGGTATCTAGACCATCATCATCTGAACTATTATCATCCAAACTATGCATTGTGCTTCGGATTGCTTCCTCAAATTGTTGTTTACTTTTTTCTTTCTCTGCCCTTCTCTGCTGGCCTCCCTTCATCTGTGCAGCTATGGCCCTGGTAATCTCCACAGGAACTATAGCACACTTTGCCACATCTGTAGAAGTCTCACTCAAGTGTCGCTTAAGTCTGGTAATCCCACTAGACATAAGCTTCTTCCCACAGAATTTGCATTGGGTCTTATTTCTATTACCGTCAATGGCGATACAATACTGCCAAGCCATGTCAGTACAACCAGCATCACCACCACCCTCACGAGAACCCGAAGCAGCCATAATATTTAAAACGAGACACTGTTACATAAGATGATAAATAGAAGAACATAAAAGCATCAAATATGCTAATACAACTCAAAACACATTGAAAATACTTTTCAAAATTTTAAAACTATGTTATAAGAAAACAGAATATTTTTCCTAATTTTTCATAATTATTTAGATATTCTTAATAATTTTGTATAAAAATAATTTATTTTTCAAAAAATATAATCTGACAACATGAAACCGTAAATTGGCCAATGATGTTCAACATATATTATTTTGAACACCAATAGATCAGTATTAATATTTTTTATTAATTTTTTATTGTTGAAAAATAAGATTTATTAATAAAAATTCATAAAAATAAAAATATGTACAGAAAAAAAAAACTGAAACCGTGGCCGCGTAGATCGGCCAACGATGTTCAACATATATTATTTTGAACACCAATAGATAAGTATTAATATTTTTTTATTAATTTTTTATCAGTGCGGTAAAAGATATTATGGCAAAATTGGTGCCAGATTATACTGTACAAGCACTTGTCAACCTGGAGGTGAGTTGTACGGTTTAAGTACTGAATTATTTAAATATCCATATATTACAATGGCTAATGGTTATAAATTTTGAAATGGTTGTAGATTAAAACGTTCAAAGATGGTCTTGGGAGTTTTGAAACTCCCGCCGCAATGGCTGGATGAGATAAGACCGATCCTGGTATGGAATTATGGAAATTAAAATTTTCAAGTAACATATCTTATTTAATATGTGTATTAAAATGTGTTCTTCATCTTCTGCAGTTTGGTGCTTGTTGTATGGCAAGCATGCAGCTAAGTTGAGGAGAATAACAATCAGAGTCCTATCTCAGACATGTTCCGCATCTGGGTGTGAGCGAAATTAAAGTCTTCTCCCTTATCCATTCAAAGAAGTGGAACAAATTGGGCTCTCAACGGCTAAATGACTTGGTGTACGCCCATTACAACATGAGATTGAGGGTACAGTGCTTGAAGTTCGAACAAAGAACTGATTGAGCTAGCTGACGTCTTCCAACTATCTTTAGATGAGGAGGATCCCTATGTGGAATGGGTGCGAGACAGAGCAGTACCAGTGATGGATGAGCCTGGTGGGATGTCAGACCCCACTGTGTCTACTCCGATGGGTTCTAATCTCGAGTGGTTTATGTCCTCGGATGAGGGTCATATACACGTACAGTCGCCTCGACCGTAGTAGTGACCCCAAAGGCGGTGATGATACAATGGATCAGAGTGGCTGGTCAGCTTCTGAAAGTGGTGGTGGTGGTGATGGTAGTGGTGGTGGTGATGAGGGTGGTGGTGGTGGTGGTTATGATGGTGATGGTAGTGGTGATCCTAGACCGACTATACCCATTATTAGATGGACCAGCTAAAGTCAGTATACACATGCTACACATGATCCAGATCATGGTGGGCGCACATCTTCATCACGGCCTACAGCTGCGTATACACGTAAGTCTCATCAACAGGAACGCCCTTTGCAACCAGTGAAAGAAGAAGAAGATCGTTTCTTTGACATCGTTCCTGATCATGATATTATACCTGATGTTGAAATTGATAGCATGTCCACAACCTTTGGAGGACTGACATTGAGGGTAGTAGTGGACAGGAGCAGGGGCAGTGGAGTGCTCATGGGTTTGGCACCACTTCGGCGTACGGTTCTTATTTCGGTGATGATGACCGCATGATGGGAAGTGCACATGATTATTCCGCTGAAACTAATAATGCTACTTCACACACTGGTTCCAACTTTGTGGACAGTCTCTTTTCAGTCCCGAATTTGCAAAGAACCACGACCCCACATTAGCCAGTATGTGCTCACTTTATCCCACATTATAGTGAATTGTATCTAAGGTTAGGTATCTTTAGAAACTTCTCGGATCATGTGTATGATAAATATGTGGAAGACTACCAGACCTTCTATAGCCAAAGGATGTCGTGGCAGGGCTTTGTTTATCAAACCGAGATACATTTTCTTCGGCAAAATCAATCTGACCAAATGTAACTTGCACGCCACTCTACATATGATTAGACATTGGGATGGACTGATGGGAAGGTATTATTTCATATTGAGTATTTAAGTCTTTCAGATAATGAGCCCTTGTGAGTTACGACATTTTGTGGGATTTATGAATATAAATGAATGTATGATTTTCTGACAATGTGATTACTTTTTATGCTTCAAATGTGTTTATATATATGAAATTAGTATTTTCCTGCAATATATAGCCTTAAAATGGCCTTAAAATGGCCTTAAACCATCAAAAAATGGCTTAAAACCGTTAAAAAAAATATGTCGAAACTCTCATTTTTACCCTTTGGAGTTTCAGCAAGTTCTCGCCGTCGAGATCTCAGTAATCTAGGTTTTCTCAAGGGTCGAGACACCCTTGAGATCCGAGATTTTGAACCTTGCACCCAGGTGATGCTTAGGCGCCCACCTGAGCGACAAGTTGCCTAGGCTCTTGGCCACTGCCTTGGCTCGCCTTATTGCCATGACAACTATGATTCCCAACATTTGTCATTCAATGCAAACTTCTTGGCCTTCACTCCCAGGAAAAGATCTACTTATTGGTTTTGTTCTTCAAAAGTTATCACGTCTCCAATGTTCTTCCCAGGGTTTGGAATACAAAAATTAGGTTTTGGCATGGAATGAAGATTCAAATCACTACCCCTTTGTGTTTATTTCTCCTCTCAAGGAAGCAAACAACCAATCATCTTGTGCTGATTCACATTCAGAGTTTATTTGGAAGCACTCATCTGCTCTTTGGCATAGTTCAAGATGTCAGCAAAATTTTGACAAAATATTTTGATTTCAACGCATCAAAACGAAAAGCAAGGTGATTCAGCCAGTTTACCAAATTTTTCCTAAAATTTTCTTCATTTCGACTCATTTCGAACCATATTTTGATGAAATTTCAACAGATTTCATTAAAATTTCGTCTCATTTCACCCTCTTTGCCTAAGAGCTCCAGAATTGCTAGAAAATCTCTATTTTTTTTTAGTAAAACCCATCATATTGCTACACAATCAATGCTTAAAGGTAGACTGGGGAGCATCCACTTCAATATTTGGGTGTACTTAAATCATCGTTCAACCAAATTTTCCCAAATTTCAAATTTCCCACCTATAAGGCTGTTGGGATGTAAATGATACATTTCACCACAGTGTGTACACCAGCAACCAAGGTTCTAAAGCCATGCCTTTATTACAATATAAATGTTGAACATATTAGAAAATTTTAGGATCAAAATATGGCCATTTGACCACCAAAATGGCCAATCGAAACTTCTAAGGGAGATATACCAGATTTCGCATGAAATTTTGCTATTCAGTAAAATATTTCGGTTTTGGCCAGGGCCAAAATGCCTAGCAAAACTGAAATTTCACACCATGCCTTTGGCAAAATGTATCCTCCTAGTTCTATATCGCTCTTACTTCCAAAATTTTGAATGAAGATGGGTTAAGTTTATTAATTTACAATGTCATTTAGATGGCGGAAACCAAAACCTGGTGCGATACTTAAAGTACCAGGTGTACCAGGTTTCAATCGAAACCTAGTCCAACTCGACCAGGTTTTGACCACTTTTGATTTACCCCCTATATAAAATGCAAGGTTTCGATCGAAACCTGTCTATTTTGACCAAAAGTATAAGTTTTGACTCTAAATAACAAGTTTCGACTCCAAAATCAAGAACAATGTACAGAAACAACACTTATTAAGCAGTACATATTATTCATAAATAAACAAACAACCCCCCTCCCCCAAAAAAAAAAAATTGGATCCAATAAAAAATTGTTTAAAATTCAAATGCCAAAAGGATAAAAAGTCAACCCTCCAGTTCAAGAACAAAAACTGCATTTCCGGTTGCGCAGGTGATTTTCAACTTTCAAATGCTAAGGTTTTTCTACAATCTAAAATTCTCATAAATCTTAGTATAGTAAAACATCACTAAAAACCAGAAAAGCACCAAAATAATCTTTTGTTTTGATGCCTAAAAAATTATTTCCATACAGGGCAAATTTAAACAACAATCGCATACTCCGAACAAGGTTTGACTGGAGTATAACTCTTTCATTGTAAATCGGATTCAAGCAATCTCAGATTTGATGGAAATCTGATTATGCTAGTTTGGCAGCAAATCCGAGATTACTTGAATCCGAGTTATATTGAAAGAGTTATGCTCCGGTCAAACCTTGCTTGGAGTACACGAATGTTGTTTAAAGTCGCCCTACATGAAAATGATTTTTTAGGCATCAAAGCAAGAGTTATTTTGGTGCTTAGTGATGCTTTCCTATAATAAGATTTATGGAATTTTTAAATTTGGGAAAAGGCCTAGCATTGGAAGTTGAAAATCACCCCCGCACCCAAAAGTCTTGTTTTTGTTTTGGAAAGTTGACTTCTTATCTTTTAGGAATTTGAAATTTAGCCTATTTTTATGGGATTCAAATGGGAGGTTTTGCTTATTTATAAATAATATACTAAGTAAATGAAATAAAATCAAAGAAACATTTAACTAGACATAATCCCAGGTTTTAGTGTATACTAGCAAACTTGGGTTCTCACCACATAATATCATTTTGGTTTTTTTTTTTTTAATTAATGTGAGAAATAGATGTAAAAAGGATAAAATATGATACAAACAAAAAAATCTGATCGAAAAAAAAAACACTTATGGGCCTCAAAACCAAGAGCTACACCCACGAAAAATCCCAAGTTTCGATCAAAACCCAAGACAACTTGGTTTCAAGGCTAGTCGAAACCAAGTTCCTTCGCCGAAAAGCACCAACAAAACAGTTGAAGGTTTGGCATTTTGCCCATACGACCAAACATAAGCTATAAATGCCGCCACAATTCGCCAAGAATTAGTAAAAAGGTGCATCGGCATGACTCAATAATATCTCAAAATCTCCATAACGAACCCTAGCATCGGGAGACAGAGACCAACTCTGATAGAATCCTCGAACAGGAAGAATCCACCGGGGACCGACAGACAAACTTTTGTCATCCATTTTTTTCAACTGCAGCTCATACTCATCCGGAATATGATATTTCCGCCTAATTCGAGGGAGATCCACCTTCCTCATACTACAGCCATAGTTCGAAAACTTGACCAAGACGGGTCGAGATCTCGTGTTTCTCAACTATCTCGACTGTCTCGACTTGATCAAGACGAGAACATGAGTCGAAACTGGGTCTCGACCAGTCTTGACCAGTTCTCGACTGGATCTCAACCAGTTTCGACTGGTTTCGACCAGTTTTCAACTGGTCTCGAAAAATCTTGACCCAACTCGACATTTTTGAACCAGTTTCGACTGGTTTAAGTAATAAAATAAGAGTTTCGGTCCAAATCATGACCGAGACTTATTTTTTCCCCTCTTTGCTTCTGTTTTCTTCTTCTCCACCACTCCTTCTCCAACCTTGCATCTAAGGTTTGAAAATCTCTCTTCTTTGCAAATCTCTCCACCAAAGTACTGTAGGAGGCTCCATTTTACCTATTCTTGGCAAATCCACTGTTTGAGGTATGACTTTTTTCCCCTAAAACTTACTTTTTTACATGAAAATGTTCAATATATGTTGGATCATCATGAAATTTATATATGTGAGACACATGAGGCCGATCTACAACCTCACCCTTTCGAAATTATTTTCTTGCATATATATTTACTATTTTTATTTTGTGTTAAAAAAAAAAAGCTATTTTACAGCAATCAAAAAAATGAAAAAAATATGATAAATACTAATTAGTTGGTGTTGAAAATAATATATGATGAACACCGTTAGCCAATCTACGTGACCACAGTTTCATTTTTTTTCTGTATATATATATATATATATATATATATATTTTGTTTAAAAAAATGAAAAATACATTTCTTAAATATTAATCAGTTTACTTTCAAAATAATATATGTTGAACACCATTGGCCAATCTACAAGGTCACGGTTTCAATTTTTTTTTTTCTGTACATATTTTTATTTTTTTGAATTTTTGATTAATAAATGCTATTTTTTAGCAATTAAAAATTAATAAAAAAATATTAATACTTATCTGTTAGTGTTCAAAATTATATATGTTGAACACCATTGGCCGATCTACAGTTCCATGTCGGATTATATTTTTGGAAAAAATAATTATTTTTATTTAATATCCAAAATTAATAATAATATCTAAATAATTATGTAAAATTAGGAAAAACATTTTGTTTTCTTATAAAATAGTTTTAAAATTTTGAAAAGTAATTTCAATGTGTTTTCAGTTGTATTCACATATTTAATGCTTTTATGTTCTTCCATTTTAGGTTTTATTATTATAAATCTATTGATTTAAATTTCTCTATTTAACATCTTATGTAACAGTGCCTCGTTCTAAATATAATGGCTGATTCGGGTTCTCGTGAGGGAGGTAGTGATGCTGGTCGTACTGACATGGCTTGGCAGTATTGTATTGCCATTGATGGTGATAAAAAGAAGATCCAATGCAAATTCTATGGGAAGAAGCTTATGTTTGGTGGGATTACCAGACTTAAACAATACTTGAGTGGGACTTCTACAGATGTGGCGATGCTATAGTTCATGTGGAGATTACCAAGGTTATAGCTGCACAGATTAAGGGAAGACAGCAGAAAAGGGCTGAAAAAGAAAAAAGTAAATAATTTGATGATACAATTCGAGGCACTGTGCGTGGTTTTGATGATGATGATTCTTTAGATGACGACAGTATGGATACCACATGTATGACTGAGCAAGAAGCTAGAGATGTGAGACGGGCTACAATGGCTAGTAAAATCACCCTTGAGACGGCCCGGGATAGGTTGAGCCAAATGGTCTTAGGGGCAAGTGACAATGGATCATTTCATGAGCCTCAACCACAAACACAAAGTCAAGGGGGTTGGCTTCTATGTTTAGAAGATCAAAAAGTACTAGAGCACAACCCCATGCACCACCACCTACTGCTATGGATGAGGATTATGTTGAGATCCTACAGCAGGATCCAGCAGTTTTTAGAAAGGCTGGCGCCAAACAGAAGAGATTGAAGAGTATGTGGAACTGGAAGGGTACAAAAGAATTTATTGGGGATGCCTTTGCTAGGTGGTCAATCTATAATAGTATCCCAGCAAATGCCAATGGTGGTCCATACTATCAATCTTTCTTTGATGCAGTTGCTCAGGCTGGTACTAGTGTTAAAGCCCCCACTCCATATGAAGTGATGAATGTCTATCTCCCAAGAATTAAAAAAGAGTTAGAAGTATAGATAGAAGGGTTAAAGAATAATTGGGGTGCATATGGGTCACTATAATGTGTGATGGCTGGACTGGTCCCACTAGAAAGTCCATCATCAACTTCATGGTCTACAGTGATGGGAAGACATCATTTTTGAAGTATGTGGATGCATCTGCATGCACAAAAGATACTAACTACATCTATAGATTGCTACAGACAGTGGTAGATGAAGTTGGTGCTACAAAGTATGGTGCAAATTGTGACAAACAATGGCAACAACTACAAGAAGGCAGGAGAGATGATGATGGCTAACTATAACCTTTTTTGGACTCCATGTGCTGCCCATTGCATTGACTTGATGTGGAAGGACATGGGCAAGATCCAAAAAGTAAAGCAAGTGGTTCAACAAGCACGCCAGGTGACAACATTTGTATACAACCATGGCTATTCTTTGAACTTGCTGATGGAGAGATGTGGAGGGGATTTGGTAAGACCCGGCATTACTAGATTTGCTACCAACTACATAGCACTAATGAGCTTTCAGGCAAAGATGGTAGGCCTCGGATCGATGTTTGCATCTAAGGACTGGTTTGGGTGGAGGGAGTCCAGCTCTCCTGCTGGGGCTTAAGCACAGACTACTTGTCACACCCCAATTCCGACTGAACCAGAAATATGAGTGAACCGTCACTGAACCAACGGTTCACACCAGGATCTCAATAAGACCGTGTCCACTCATACAAACCATTGCACATAACCACAATCAGAATAATAATAAATACAGCGGAAGTCTTTAAATAAAATGAACTGAGCATCTATTGATAGATTTAAATAAATATTCAATTATCCAAATTTTCAAACATAAATAAATATCTTTACATCACTTTAATGTCAACTGAAAATAACTGAAACAAATAAAGAAAAATCCTAGAGATACACGCAGAAAGGGCACTCGCATGAAGCATCATGCTCGTCCTCTCCTGCCTGCACGTCCAGAGCAGATACGCCTCCGTACGCCGGCGCGTTCATGTATTCATCCACCGTGTAACCTGCATCAACATCTAAAAATGGTGTATATACAAGGGTGAGCTCACAACTTAGCTTAGTAAGACAATCAGACAATGTAACATTTATATGCATTAGTAACAATCATATTATATTATGGTCTGGTTTCAGTTTGCAATGTGCTATAGAAAGGATTGACGGCCACCGCACCTCTATACACGAGTGTGTGAAACCGCCCAGTGGATCACACCACTGCCATCCCACATGCACCCACCATGGAATAGAGATAGAGCTAAGGCGTCCCGATCAACATCGCCAACACTTCCCCTGATGCCCTACCCATACCAACACGTAAGCCCCTATTGGCGAGGGCTTGCAAACTGGGCTCGCAACTAACCAATTCTATATGTCATCACAGTAGGCCCTATCCCAACACAGCTCCCTACGCATAGAGATAGAGCTAGAGTCTGGTGGCCAGGCCGGAGACCACAATACCACGTCCTCCCCCTGATGCCCTACCCGCACCAAGCATGCTAAGACAAAACGATACGAAAGGTAGACCCTATCCCAACATAGCTCCCTACGGCATAGAGATAGAGCTAGAGTCTAGTGGCCAGGCCGGAGACCACAGTGCCACGTCCTCCCCCTGATGCCCTACCCACACCAAGCATGCTAAGATAAAATACTACGAAAAGGTGCTAGTGTGAGGAATGATCCCAGACCCCAGGCCCTTCCCATTCCACACACCAACGAAAACAATCACATGCCTAACAATCACATCTTAGCATAGCGAGTATGCATGAACAATAATAATAACTGAAAGTAAAGGATGACATGCGAGTATGCACAAACATCAATCCACAGAGTCATAGTTATTAACAACGGTGTACTGTCCATTAGATTATTAGGGTTTAGGTCTAATTCCCTTACCTGACGCTCGTTTGATAGCTTGTTCCGCATCGCAAGGTCCAAACGTGCTATCACAAGGTCCTATACGATATTAGGGTTTAGTTTGAATAGTTTTTCTTAGGTTTTACGTTGGTCGAAAAACCAACGAGATTACAAAACTTCTCACAAGGCTGACCAGTCACAGGTACCGGTCGCAGCACTCTGGGGAAACCTGCAACCGGTATGGTCAACCGGTCCCTACAGACCAGCCCCCGGAAGGTACCGGTCGCAGTACCGGTCGTACAGGGTGCAACCGGTATAGTCGACCGGTATGTCTCCGGAAGACCATACGTCCGATTCTCGACTGCCGTCGATCATCCCCTATTGATCCTAGGGTTTCTCTTATACATTCTAGGTCTGAGCACTGAGTTAGAGTTGTTTCCAACTCCATTCAAGTCCTAGCTTTGACGGTCTTCTTCCTAGAACTCGAATCTAGGGTTTACCGACTAGATTAGGGTTTGACGGCAAAAATAGGGTTTATCGGCAAAATAGGGTTTTAGATCAATACCTGCTTTGCATGGTATTGATCAAAGCAACCTAACTATACTAGAGTCATAATCCTAGAGTCATAATGTAAAACAAGGTTTAAGCACTCACCGTCGACTGGCAGTAAGGTGTTCTTCGTCGAATAGCAATATCGGCTCTTCCTAGCTTCTTCTCCTTCTTCAGCCTCTTTCTCCTTTCTAGGGTTTGTGAGGATCAATGGAAGGGATTCTAAGAGGTTTAGAGGGGTTTATATAGGCTAGGTTTAGGTTTAGGTTTAGGAAGCCTCCTAGATTAGGAAAGTCCTAGGGTTCGGAATTTGGAAAGTAGGACCCGCAGAGATCCGGTTCCGGATCTTGGTAGTCTGCTGCGCAGACTATACCGGTCGACCAGTACCAAGACCGGTACCATCGACCGGTATGAATAAATTCATTCTTAATTTGGTCTGTTTGGTCCGATTTCATACCTGGTTGTCATCCGCTCGTCCCGTCTGGCCCGGTGATGATTGGAAGACCTGTTACGACATGAAATCAAAGTTTAGATCGGGTTCATGGAGTGCGGGTCTTACACTACTATAGCTTCAGAGGAATTTTAGAGAATACTGAAGGATGTAGTCAAAATTCTAGAGCTAGTGGTGAAGGTGCTGAGATTAGTAGATACAACATTCTAACCCACCATGCCACATTTATATGCTGTCATGGATATGTTGAAGGACCGTATAAAAACTATGCTTCCACGTGGAAACAAACATTTTGTAATGATTATCAAAGATCGATGGAAGAGTCAGCTGATGCACTCATTGCATAGGGCTGGTGAGTATATTTAATAATGTCTTTAATTTAGTTCCACTTAATAGTTAACTATTTTAATCTGGCGACTCATATTTTGCAGCATACTATTTGAACCCCAAGTATCAATATTCACATATGGTTTGGCTCAATTCTAACCTTATCGGTGCTGTAAAAGATGTTGTGGTAAAAGATGTTGTGGCAAAATTGATGCCAGATTATAATGTACAAGCACTTGTCAACCTGGAGGTGAGTTGTATGGTTTAAATACTAAATTACTTGAATATCCATTTATTACAATGGCTAATGGTTATAAATTTTGAAATGAGTGTAGATTAAAACGTTCAGAGATGGTTTTGGGAGTTTTGGAACTCCCGCCACAGTGGCTGGACGAGATAAGACCGATCCTGGTATGGAATTATAGAAATTGAAATTTTCAAGTAACATATCTTATTTAATATGTGTACTAAAATGTATTCTTCTTTTTCTGCAGCTGAATGGTGGTTGTTGTATGGCGAGCATGCAGCGGAGTTGACGAAAATAGCAATCAAAGTCCTATCTCAGACATGTTACGCATCTGGGTGTGAACGAAATTGGAATACCTTCTCCCTTATCCATTCAAAGAAGCGGAATAAATTGGGCTCTCAACAGTTAAATGATTTAGTGTACGCCCATTACAACATGAGACTAAGGGCACAGTGCTTTAAATTTGGACAAAAAATGACCAAGATTTGATCGAGCTAGCCGACGTTTTCCAACTATCTTCAGATGAGAAGGATCCCTATGTAGAATGGGTGCGAGACAGAGTAGTACCAGTGATGGATGTGCCTGGTGGGATGCCCGACCCCACTGTGTCTGCTCCGATTGGTTCTAATCTCAAGCGGTTTCTGTCTTCCGATGAGGGTCATGTACACGTACAGTCGTCTCGATCGTTTGACCCCCCAACCGGTAGTAACCCAGAAGGCGGTGATGATACAATTGATCAAAGTGCTTGGTCAGCTTCTGATAGTAGTAGTGGTGATGGTGATGGTGGTGGTGATCAGGGTGGTGGTGGTGGTGATCCTGGGCCGACTGTACCCATTATTAGATGGACCGGCAAGAGTCAGTATACACACGCTACACAGGATCCAGATCATGGTGGGCGCACATCTTCATCACGGCCTACGGCTACGTATACACGTAAGTCTCGTCAACAGGAACGCCCTTTGCAACCAGTGGAAGAAGAAGATCGTTTCTTTGACATCGTTCATGATCCTGCTATTATGCCTGATGTTGAAATTGATAGCATATCCACAAGCTTTGGAGGACTGAGCATTGAGGGTAGCAGTGGACAAGAGCAGAGGCAGTGGAGTGCTCATGGATTTGGCACAACTTCGGTGTACGGTTCTTATTCCGGTGATGATGACCCCATGATGGAAAGTGCACATGATTATTCTGCTAATGCTAATAATGCTACTTCACACACTAGCTCCAACTTTGTGGAGAGTCTTTTCAGTCCTGAATTTGCAGAGAACCACGCCCCCACACCAGCCAATGTATGCTCACTTTACTCCACATTATAGTGAATTGTATCCAAGGTTAGGTATCTTTAGAAACTTCCCGGATACTATGTATAAGAAATATGTGGAAGACTACCAAACCTTCTGTAGCCGGAGGATGTCGTGGCAGAACTTTGTTTATCAGACCGAGATACATTTTCTTTGGCAAAGTCAATCTGACTAGATGAAACCTGCACGCCAGTCTACATATGATTAGACATTGGGATGGACTGATGGGAAGGTATTATTTCATTTTGAGTATTTAAGTCTTTCATATAATGAGCACTTGTAAGTTATGTCATTTTGTGGGTTTTATGATTTATGAATGTATGATTTTCCGACAATGTGATTACATTTTATGCTTCAAATGTGTGTATATATATATATATATATATATTAAATTAGTATTTTCCCGCAATATATAGCCTTAAAATGGCCTTAATATGGCCTTAAAACATCAAAAAATGGCTTAAAACCATTAAAAAAAAACCTATTGAAACTCCCATTTTTACCCTTTGGGAGTTTCAGCAGGTTCTCGCCGAGATCCAATATCTCGGTAATCTCGGTTTTCTCAAGGGTCGAGACACCCTCAAGATCCGAGATTTTGAACCTTGACTACAGCTCACCTGCGGGCCCACGAGATCAAGGTTCCGCCAGTGTCCCTCGACCATAACTAAACGAACATGCTCCCAAGCTCCGCCGCTGCAGATAGTTCTTCGATAGGTTGCTCTCTGAACATTTAAGCGACAGCTTCCACCATGACAGTTTTACCCTCCGAAATTTCCCCAGATTCCACTCCTACCATATTTATCAACAAATGTAGAAAGGAATCAAGGATTGAATACTTACTGATTTCTTTCCAGCACAGCCAGTGAACTTGCTCCAAACTTAGACAACACCAAGGGAGACAAACCGATGTCGTTCGCTCTCAATGCAAAGTACTCTATAATGCAAACCCAACAGGGGCTATATACACAGCATCCCAAGGCGCTCACGTCTCAAGGATGTCATGCGAAAGGACATGAATTAAATTTTTCTGAAGCGACAAGAGGTTTTCAGGATGGATCCAACTACCGTTCAACTTCATCAATAGATTCGACTACAAGGACATGCTCGTCTCATCCAGCTCGGATAGTCCAAGCTATATGACCCTAAGGGGGCAGGTGTCGACTTCATCAACGGACAAGGTTGCAACGACATGATCATCTCATCCGGCTCAAACCGACCCACCCCAATCATCTAGGAGGGTGAACTTTGCCATCAGCGGATTCGTCTGCGACGGCATACTTGTCTCATCCAGCTCAAATGTCCTAAGCGTATAACCATAAGGGGCAGGCATCAACTTCTCCAACAGATAAGTCTGCGACGACATGATCGTCCCATCCGGCTTGGACATATTGACCCCGATGGCCCAAAGAGGGCAAGCCTCTCCATCAACAGATTCGTCAGCAATGACATGCTCGATTCATCCGGCCTAAATAGTGCGAGCTGCATGATCCTAAAGGGGTAGGCATCGACTTCTCCAATTAATAAGCAAGGTTTAAGGTGCCTGTTTGAGGCCAATTTCAACCAGGTTTCGGGGATTTTTCCCGGGACATCGAGGCCTAGAAGTTTTTTTTTTTTTAATCAGATTTTGTTTGCATAGCCTATTTTAACCATTTTACACCTATTTCCCACATTAGTTAAAAAAAATCTAAAATGATAATATGTGGTGTGGACCCAAGTTTGCTAGTATATGCTAAGACCTGAGATTGTGTCCAGAGTTAAGTAGGCAATACTTATTTATAACCAATATCATTTATTTACTTAAGAAATTATTTATAAATAAGCAAACACCCCCCATTTGAATCCAATAAAAATAGTATAAAATTCAAATTCCAAAAGGATAAAAAGTCAACCCTCAAATTCAAAAACAAAAACCAAATTTTTTTGAGTACAGGGGTATTTTTAACTTCCAAATGCTAGGTTTTTCTCAAATCTAAAAAATCCATAAATCTTATTACAATAAAGCATCACTAAAAACCGAGAGTGCACCAAAATAATCTCTTACTTTGATGCCCAAAAAATTATTTTCATCCAAGACTTTAAATAATATTCACGTATTCCAAACAATGTTTAACTGGAGCATAACTCTTCCAATATAACTCGGATTTAAGCAATTTCGGATTTATAGCAATGCTAGCATAATCGATTTTCCAACACATCTGAGATCGTTGGAATCCGGGTTATAGTGAAAGAGTTACACTCCGGTCAAAGATATGGCGCACACATAGCGCATTCTAAAAAGAGAGGCATTCATGGCTCGTACACCATGGAACATGTGCTCAAAACCTCAACCATTAGCCCTTAGCTATTAAACGTATTTGGAGCAACCTGAGAGGAAGGAGATGAATGATAATAAATGAAAAGACAATTCAACTCAATTCGCAAGGAACTTATTCCCTACAGGGGAGGAGACATATCGTTTGGTTGAACAAATCTCGTGGCATAATTGGATAAGAGCAACATCAAATCCCACCTGTTGACTATGGGGCAGAGAATGAATCTAACATCGCATGGGATACAGCAAGTATAGGCGATGCTTGTCAGCTTATGATGAAGATTGTTTAAGACAAAGTCACCTCGGCAAAAACAGGATAGTTTGGCGGCCAACCTAACCAACCTCCAAGATCGACTTCAGAGGCCGAACTACTCTTTACTCCCTTATACCCACAGGCCTAAAGGAGTAGGGGGCAATTGATGTGCAATAATGCTACCAACCAATCAATGGTCTACACGTGGCATCCCCCACTCGGGGGAAATTCCGTCAATATCATATTATAGGGGACAAATCTGACCTTACCACCTTATCAAGGGTATGGTAGACCAAAGATTTACGGCAAGTAGTTATGGTTTGGGCTACTAGCTAAGAAGTCAAGCTTTCAAGCCCAGTTGAAATGCCAGTCAGGAAAGACAAAGGCGCGGGTGGGCCTCATCTCCACCTCCTATAAATGTATAGAAATCCTCTCCCACCTAAGTTTGGGCAGGAGAGTTGGCGTCCCGGATGGATAGCCGCCACCTGGCTCTTGGGTGAATCCGAGCCAACACCCCAACCGACAGGGGTGTCGGCTCGGATGGAGGGCTCGGATTCACCCGAGAGCCAGGTGGCGGTCATCCATCCGGGCCGCCAACTCTCCTACCCAAACTCAGGCGGGAGAGGATGTGGATCCCCTATAAATGTGCTCACTTATCAAAGGAGCCAAGAGCCTAACTTCATCAGTCACTATTCATTCCCCTTCTTTATATGGTCTGACTGTTGTTAACTGCTCGGATCTGACTTAGCATCGGAGTGTACCCCGGGACCCCGAGTCCGGTCACTCTTGTGCTCGTGTTCATTGTTCTGCAGGCTAGGTCCAGCGCGTAGGTCCCACCTCGGAAGGAGAGGTCGGATTCCTGTATCAACAAACGAATTGAAAGATCATGTTCATGTGAACTTGCAATTAAGATGACTTGAATATGAATCAGATTAAAGTGGACTTCTTAAGTCGCAGAATTTCATTTACAGAAAATCTACCCTTTGAAAATTATAGCTCAATTCAGTCCACATCAGAAAAACCTGAAACTTAAACAACAGAAGAAACCGGGAAAAAAGATTCTAGAAGCATGTGGCTGATCCAGGAGGACCTTCCCATCCAACAGTTAGTTTCACCTGCTTTTTTTTCTTTTTTTTTCTTTTTTTTCTTCTTCTTCTTCTTCTTCTTCTTCTTCTTCTTCTTCTTTTTTTTTTTTATTTTATTTTTGGAGATAAGACTTTCTGGAAAATAATTTGTTTGTTACAATTCATAATATCTTGTTATAGGATGGAGAGATGTATAATCATAACAGGGAATCTAACCTTCTTTTCTTCTCTTTTTAAAATCAGCAAAAAATAAAATAAAAAATTAGAGGATTCTAAACCTTGAAAAGCCTGACAATAACTTTAAAATTTTGGCAATAATTGTGATTATGCCAATGCACAGTAAATTTACACAACAATTTCATTGCCTGTTGCTTATCAAAAATAAATAGACTAGCATACAGTTTCGTAGTGGAGTATTTGATGAGGGCATCAAGCCATACCCGTGATAGCAGAAGAATGATGATAACCAGCAGAAATTTGTATAATATCTTTGTTCAGCCCTGTAACTTCAACCGGTTCCTACAAACACCTGGGAAGGATTAGTAGATGAATCAACAAAACCTCCAACAATTTGAAAATTCAATTTGGCACACATTCTTTTTCAATATTCACAACTTGAATTCAGTAGTTTGAATACAAACCTCCCCTAAAAGATGAATTAGAGAGCTTTATCCCTTTCAATAACAATCCTAGGACTTTCGCCTTTTTATTTCCATCGCAATTAGAATCCGAAGATTTTTAATTAACTATTTGAATCTGATGTCCTATCAAGTTTCATTGTACAGTAAATGATCAACACTATTCCGTTGGCTCAAAAATTTCTACAATATGAAGATCTATTTCTTTAATAGATGTTTTGAGTCCTATTGGTCAATTGATGCATTGGTTTCCATTCGATGGCAAGATTATAACTATCTGATTTCATACCTATATGTTGTATTTGTATTCGGAGTACCATTAAAAAGGCCGTCCCAGTGCACGAAGCTCCCATTACTGCAGGGTGTTGGGAGAGGCAAAATGTATGCAGCCTTACCCCCGCAATGCGGAAAGGCTGTTTCCATGTTTCAAACCGTGACCACCAGGTTGCAATATGACAACCTTACCGTCACACCAAGGCTCGCCCTCTAAACTATCTGATTGGTTTCCATTTGATGGCAAGATTATAACTATCTGATTTCATACCTATACCTTGTGTTTGTATTCGGAGTACCATTGTATCTCCAATATTTGGGTCATCAAGACATGAAAGAATTTGGTTTTAATTTAAACAAAACTTTTCATGTTATAATTTGGACTCTATTCCGCCTATTAGAGCATTAACTGTGTTTTGGATAAATCTTTTATCAAAAGCAACATAACATAGCCCCGGCCAAACAGTACCAAATATAAGTGGAGATATTAGGACTGTAGTAGACGAATAAGTTGTTTGGAAGGCAATATGGGAATTATAAGTGGGTAGGATATGAAGGGCTAACAATGGGAGGAGTCCACCTCCTTGGATAGGCTTTGGTTCAAGGTACGATTCAAAATTGATGAAGAAATACACTGTCAAGTATTAACAGTAGCAACACGAGAGATATTTTTCATTCAACTTCTTCCAAAATGCTTACAAGTAAGCCCCTTTTATAGAGTGGCTGGAAGGTTCTAGACTATTGTTGGAACTTTCTCTCATATTTCGAGACTCTAAAACTTTAGAAAAAATTTATACTAATTATCTTTCCATCACATGCATTAATCCCTTCTTTAACTAAGACTTGGCCTGATTAACTAGGACAAATCTGGACTTATCCAGAATATTCTCTTAAATAGGAACAAGCTTACCCAAATACCAAATTCTAGCAGCTTTATTTCCGGTTTCTTCTTTTGTAAGTTTTCAACTGGGTTTGATTCTCATCAACTCTCACTGGCTTGAGGGAACTCAGCCCTGACAAGTGAAGATCTTGATATGCTTCATAAAAATTAGGATTGAGTTACTGGAAATCTAGAGCAGTAATCCAGGTGCTTTCTGTTATGGGTTTCCCCTTCCATTTAACTAGAAACTTGTGGTAACTCCCTTGCCTTGTAGATACAAGCTGAGTATCAGGGACATCTTCAATAATTTCTGTCTCCTTTGGTACAGTAGAAAGCCTTCTTGTATGCTCGTCTTCAATGGCGTCTTTGTGATGTCCATGTAGGGACTGAGATCTTCAATATTGAGTATAGGACTGATGTTGAGATCTTCTGGTAGCTTAAGATAAGCATTAGACCCAAGTCTCTTCATCACAGTGTAAGGTCATGCTCTTCTTGAGTGAATCTTCTAAAATGGTCCCTTTAGGAATCGTTCAGGTTGCAATCAAATCATAATTTTATCTCCAACCTGAAATTCAGCAAATCATCTATGTGCATCTGCATCTTTTGTATTTTTCATTACTAAGTTCATTTTTTTCTTCTTAACATCTTCATGAATTTCATAGATATGTCGAGCAAAATCTTCAGCCTCTTCACTTGATCTGGTATCAGCAGGTAAGTGGTATGCGGTCAATAGGTAGTTGTGGGCCTGCGGCTCAAGCCCTGTTACTATTTCAAATGGCGAACTTGCAGTGATCATGTTGACTGAGCTATTATAAGTGTTAAACTACACTACAGTCCACACGATGGGACTTATTCACAGTCCTTATTGTGTGGGACTCTTTGACCTGCACAGTTGATGTAAGACTCTTTAACTACAGTTGCTGAATTGGAATAGGACTCTACAGTCCTATTATGTTTACAGATTTATACAGTCCTATTGTAATCAGATCTCCTATTAGTATATGGACTCCTAATTAGTTTATTAGTTTGATTTATTAGTTTCCTTTACTAATTAGGCTAGTTAGTTTCATTTTCCTATTTGGCGTTTACTTTGTCTTTAGTTTATAACTAAGACTCTGGCTTGTAGAGTCTTAAATCCTATATAATAGTTGTTTTCTATTTTCTATAAATACAAGCTACAAGGAGAGGAGCACATATATTGACACTCTCTTTTATTTACACATTGATTCTCTCCATCTTCTCTTATTTTTCTATTTTGTTACAATAAGCAAACTCCATTGTGGGTAATATCAAACCCCACAACTGCGCCTTTTCTTTCACAAGAGACCGTAGAAGATTTCCCAAACTTTAATTAATCACTTTGGTTTGGCAAGCAGTTTGAGGATGATAGGTGCTAGAAAACTTCAGCTTTGTCCCCATGAGTTTCCATAAAGTTTTCCAAAAGTAAACTTACAAATTTTACATCTCGATCAAAAACAATCGTCTTTGGAAGACCATGTAACCGCAAGAGTTCCTAGAAGAATACTACGGCTATTTGGGATGCATCGGATGTCTTTTTGCAAAGGATGAACTAAGCCATTTTTGAAAACCTGTCCGCTACCACTAAAATAGAATCAAATCCCCACGGTGTCTTGGGAAGTCCTAGGCTTCCCAAGGTGCTTGTGGTACGTGAAGTGGTGTATAGAGACCCATGTTGTGTCTCTACCCCTCGGAGACTTGACAAACACGGCATTGTCTAATTATCTTTTCAACATCTCTTCGAAGCCTTGGCCAATAGAATCTCCCCTCCACCAGAACAGCAGTCTTGTCTCGTCCAAGGTGTCAAACAAGACCCGAGTGTAATTCCCATATGACAAAATCACATATAGAAGTGTTAGGCAAGCATAATTGGGGACCATGGAAAAATTAGCCATCATGTAGAGTAAAAGCTGGATGGTTGGTGAGACCCGCTTGTAGATCAGCATAGATTGGCCCAAAGTATGAATCAACAGCATATTCTTTCTTCAATTCTTCAAGCCCAGTTGCTTGTACTGTCATAGAAGTCAATAATGAAGTCTTTTGACTGAAAACATCTTGTCAGGCCTTAGTCTCACTAAGCCAACCGTGCCGGCAATTAGTCGCTCACAAGCCTTCTTGTAGCACTAAGTTAGCCTAAACCCTTGCCAAGAATGAAGAGAACACGCAAGAGAGCTTTCAAAGGAAAGAAGTCTACTGCAAAGAACTCTTTTTACACACTAGTTGCTTGGTTGCAGAGTATCACTAGGTGCCTTAGCCAAATGAGGCTAGCCTTATTTATAGGCACCAAAGAATACAATGAATGGTTAAGATCCATATACATGTCTCCTATTTAATGATTAGGAACATTCCAGTAAGGAGTCTAGAACATTCCAGTAAGGAGTCTAGAACATTCCCACCTCCTTAGTAGAGAATTTTAAAAAACTTATGTACAAGTAGAAAACTAGAAGGCTTCTACAAACTTCCATGTGTAAAAAGTTCCAATGGACCTTCCTTAGTTCAATGGGCCAACCCATGTGCTAACCCATGGATCACATAGGCGGTAATCCATAGAGCGTGTAGACGAATCATGTTAGTGGGTTGCGGGTCGCGGGTCATGACAATCTGCTGCTTTGTTCTCATTACTTGAGCAATGCTTGAGAACAAAAGTTGACTCTTGCAAATAGGCAATCCATTTTGCACTTTCTTTTGGAACTTTAGATACTTAAGTGCCTCATGATCAGAATAAAGCACAAACTCTTTGTGAATAAGATAATTCCTCCAATGTTTGAGGGCTTATACTAAATCATATACTTCAAGGTCAAAAGTGGAATACTTCTTTTCAACTTCATTAAGTTGGTCACTAAAGTAAGCAATACGATGTCCTCCTTGACTGAGGACAGCACCTATGCCTACATGAGATGTGAATCACAAGCGACATCAAAGACCTTGTTAAAGTCTGGCAACTGTAGAACTGGTGTTTCTGTCCTTCTGATCTTGATTTCTGTGAATGCCTTAATTGCTGCCTTTGTCCAAACAAAAAACCCTTTCTTGAGGCCTTCAGTAATGGGTGCCATTATAGAACTAAAATTCCAGATAAAACGCCAATAGAATGTAGCCAGCCCACGAAAGCTACGAACTGATCTTCACGTTCTACATTGGAGTGGAAAATATTTGCTCAAAGCCAATCTTCTTTTACAGCTTCTTTTGGAGCTGTTAGAATTCGACACACGATCACAGTGACTCCAGGTGCTCCTTCAATATTTTCAGCATCATCCTCTTGCTATTCCTCAAGCAGGTTGTCTTCTTCTTCTTGCTGAATGTCATCCTCATCTTCTTCTTCAGAAAGATTAAGGTTCTTAGTTGGACATGTAACAGCAAAGTGGCCTCTTCTGCCGCACTTGAAAAAAAAAAGGGCGTCCCAGTGCACGAGGCTCCCACTACTGCATGGTCTGCTGCACTTGAAACATTCAATATTTTGTCCTCCCCGCTTGCTATAGATTTGCCTTTAACGTCTCTTAGTGATGGAGCGGGGTTAGTTGTCACTATTTTGTTGGTTGGATTTGTTGCAGTTGGATTCTGAAAACGCGAACTGTGTTGAATGCGTTTCCGAATAGTAGATTCCCCGGCTTGAGAACTGAAGTGTTTGCTTGATGGCTGTTCGAGATGGTTCTCAATCTTGAGGGCCAGTTGATAGACTTCGCCAGTGCTGAAAAATTGAATGGTGGTCATCTCTCATTTAATTTCAGCACGAAGTCTTGTCTTGTATAGAACATGGCTTGGCAATCATTTTCATCAATTTGGCAACAAACTGTAAAATCATTAAACTTCTCTTTGTATTCTTCAACTGTTATAGATCCTTGCTTCAATTAGATCAATTGTTCATACACAAAGTCTTCATAATCAAGTGGAAGATATCTCACGTAGCTTAAGCTTCATCTCTTCCCAATGGATTATTGGAGGTTGACCAAGCCTAAGCATACGTTCTTCAGTGCTGCGCCATCACCTTCCGGCTGAGCCCTTAAGTTTCATCTTAGCAAATCGTATCTTTCAATTCTCAGTCATACCATACCAATCAAAAATAATCTTTTAGAGCAGTTAACCAAGCTGTAAATGCATTAGGGTCTAATTTTCCAGAAAAATCAGGTACATCTACACATAACTTTTAAGTGATATCGCTACCCATTTGCTCTTCATACCTATCTTGATCAGTCACTCGTTGATAGGTACCTTGAAGAGATGATCTAGGGGTGGCTGATGGAACCCATTCGCTTGCTGGTCCAGAACATGTCCTCGACATTTGTTGTCCAACTGAACGGACATTGCTGTCTTCTGCTTCAGTAGTATCACTAACCCTTCTTGATCAAATATTTCTTCATTCACTGCAGCAGTAGCTTGATTGGCCCTAAGTATGAGAACCTCCAGCTCTACCTGTTTCTAGATTGGTGACTTGATCAGTAACATCAAGTCATCGTGCAATTAGAAAGGATTAAATGCGAACGAAAGCATGCGTTATGCAAGGAGATACTTCGCTTCGTCTAGAAAGATGGCCAGATGAACCTTTCTTCACCAAGCTTCGTAGTTGTGTAGGCGGAATCGAGTTGCCAATAGGGCCACTTATTTGTTTGGGCTTGAGAGGACGAGCTCCCTTGCTTCGTCCCTCCTCACTCCGATCGCCTCTCTATTTCTCATTCCCTCTCTATGATGCCTTTAATCTCTTGGATAACATGGTTCCAACATCTGGCTCCTTCCACGCAAGACGACTAGGATCAAATGGTTGACAATAATGCTAGGAAAGAAAAAGATCGAGACTATGTCTTGGCTTCTATCGGGTCAGCGTCAAGGGAGAGTACACCAACTAGTTGGCTACGTAAAAAGAGAGTGGGTTAAAAAAAGGGCATTTTTTGAATGAGAAGATTCTCTTTCTACACTGACGACATATCCTGCCTCTTCCTTCCTTGCCCGCCAAAGAATATTTGGTTCCAGTATTGGGTCTCGCTCTTTGGACTTCGGTCTACCGGACCTTGTTTCACTCACCGCCTTTCTCACTTCTACTTACCAGCCGTATCATACAGCTCGAACTTGCCACAAATGCCAGAGCATGGCTAACTGCTGCTCCGCCAGCAACTCATCACGTTTCCTGTCCATGAGTCGACCTCGATAATTCCTTCAACATCGGGTTGCCATGAAGATTGAAATAAGTAGACTGCAAACCTAGGGCTCTGATACCAAACTGATGTAACCCAGGCCAAACAGTACTGAATATAAGTGGAGATATTAGGACTGTAGTAGATAGGTAAGATCTTTGGAAGGCAATATGGGAATTATAAGTGGGTAGGATATTTAGGGCTGACAATGGGAGGTGTCTACCTCTTTGGATAGACCTTAATTCAAGGTTTGATGCAAAATTGATGAAGAAATACACACCTTCAAGTATTAACAGTAGCAACACTAAGAGAAATCTTTTTCATTCAACTTCTTCCAAAATGCTTACACCCCCTTTATAGAGTGGCTAGAAGGTTCTAGACTATTATTAGAACTTTCACTCATATTTCTAAACTCTACAACTTCAGATAATATCTATACTAATTATGTTTCCTACATGTGCATTAGTTCCTTCTTTGACAAAGACGTGGACTGGATTAATTAGGACACTTATCTAGAATATTCTCTTAAATAGGAACAAGCTTATCCAACTACCAAATTCTAGAAGTTATTATTTCTGGTTTCTTACTTTCTTCTTTTGTTAGTTTTCGGCTGGGTTTGATTCTCATCACAACGACTACAATAGGGGCATCTATTCCTTGGCGAAATAAATCCATTTATTTCAATTTGGATAATAGATATATGTATATATCTAATTTGTGGATACTTTATTCGAAGCCTTTTAATTTTGTTTTTATCAAAGATAGAGAATTATACACTATCTTCTTCCGAAGCTTTTGCAGTTGTATTTCTACTCACTTGTTCAAAATGCCTAGCACTCCAAAAATTAAATTTAGAGACTTTATATAACTCTTCTTCTTTTTTTCAACTCTTTAATTTTTCATATTTGACACTCTTCTATTGTCAAACATCTTTGATGAATGATCCTAATCGAACCAGTTCTTGTTTCTCCATAAGAACTTCAGTGAAACATTTTGAAGGATTAATTTTGTTATTTTCCTTCATCAAAAATACAAATTCTGTTTCAGAATCTTTATCTACTTCGGAGTATAACTTCCTATAGGATACTTGCTTTATGCAATATGTCTTCTCCCAGACAAAATTCTAACTTATTTTCCTCAAGAAATTTTATCATTCTGTTTCCACTTTTCCCATTTTTAGGACAAGTGTTTGAATAATGTCCTTCTTCATTACATATAAAACATTTACAACCTTTTCAAGGTTTAACAATTTATTTTCGAATATATTTGTTTCTTTCTTTAACTCATTTATTTTGAATCTTCGATTGAATTTTTTCCATCGAAATTTCCAATCGGATTGAGCATTTCTCTTATTAGGGTTTTGACACTGAAAGTTCCACTGTTTTCTGAGAATGTTAGAATAGTTTTTCCAACTCATGTGTTGTTGCCTTCGCCGTTCAACAATAGACTGTTATTTGACATAGGACATAATTAATTTGATTACCTAGAATATCACGTCCTTTAGTGGTGTCCAGATAATTAAGATAATTTTTATGGCAAATATCATCCCATGGTAGAGGGAATATAAGAAAAAATTGCTCAAGCCAAAATCTAGAGTAATTATCATTTAGAAGATAACATAGTTGTTAAGGCGACAATGCAATCCAAGGCATTTGGGGCCATCCTGGGCGCCTAGGCACCTAGGCGACTAAGGCGTTCCCACTGTATTTTTTTTTATTTCTAAAATATTAATGTTATATTAATGTTTATATATATGCAGCATTCTATATAAATAATCAATATTTAAGACATAACTTAATTGATATGAGAAAACCAACAAGGCAACAAATAATGAATAAAGTATAGGACATAAAAAAACATATTTATGACTAACATTTGCGTACTTCTAACAAATTTGACTGGAGTGTAACTCCTTTAATGTAGTTCGGATTTAAGCAATTTCGAATTCGTTACAAAGCTAGCATAATCAGCTTTCCAACAAATCCAAGATTGCTTAAATCCAAGTTATAATGAAGGAGTTACACTCCGGTCAAACCTTGTTCGGAGTACGCGAATGTTTTTTAAAGTCGTCTGAATGTAAATTATTTTTTAGGCAGCAAAGCAAAAGATTATTTTGGCACGCTCTTGGTTTTTAGTGATGCTTTACTATAATAAGATTTATGGAATTTTTATATTTGAAAAAAAGCTTAGCATTTGGAAGTTGAAAATCGCCCCCGTACCCAAAAATACGGTTTTTGTTCTTGAACTGGAGTGTTGACTTTTTATCCTTGTGGAATTTGAATTTTAAACTATTTTTATTGGATTCAAATGGGGGATATTTGCTTATTTATGAATAATATCTTAAGTAAATGAACATTTACTTAAATGATATTAGTCATAAATAAGTACTGCTTGATAAATGTTCTTCCAGCCTAGCCTAATAAATCTTGTGAAGAAAAGTCAGAAAAAAAAACATACATAAGGCCCAAGGCGACCGCCCAGGCATTCTGGGCGTCCAAGGCGCCCAAGGTGACACCCAAAGAGCCTGGGCAACCGCCTTTTCAACACTAACAAGGCGCCCTGGCGTCCAGGTCCTTGGATCACTCTTGAACGCCTCGGTGTCGGCGCCTAGGCGACACCGAGACAACTATTCAAGATAATAGTTTTTTTGGTATTATTGTAATATGGATTTATGTCCTCTTGTCTAGCTTCGTTGTATGTGGGGATAAGAGTGCTGACTAATTCCTCACCTAATTTTCCTTCTCGTATTTTCCTTTCATGGAAATCATTTACTCTATAAATAAAGAATGAGCTCTGTCAATCAAAATAAGTCAAACCATTATTTCAAAATGGTATCAGAGAGAGGATCTCCTTCAATGTCCATACCCTAGCGCTGCCACCACCTAGCGCCACCGCCTTCCACCTCTGCCTATCTCTCACGTCTGCCTCTCTCTTCTCTCAGCCTTCTGCCGCCACCACCTCTTCTTCTAGTAGCGGCTCTCTCCTAGTACTGCCTCCTGGCAATGCCTTGATGGCTATGGTTTCCACCGAAGTTTCCAAAAGATTGTCATCCAATTTTTGGGATCTCGATTTCCTTTCACTGAAATCGAATGTTTCCTACAAATGTTTCATTAACCAAGTATGGCTATGTACGGTTACGTTAACCTTTTTCTCTTTGCTTGTACTATCCAAGCCTCAACCACGTCAGACATGACGACTGCATCAACTATTCATGACGGCTCTAACAGTCGGAGCTTCTCTGGTTAGATGGGAAAAATTATTTAATGTGGTTTCATTCCTACTTCCTTTCTATGGCATCCCATGGTTTTTCAAGATACCTTACCGATGATGCTAAGAAGCCTACTGCTGATGGCATAAATCAGAATAAATAAAGCTCTGACAACTACCAGTGATGTCATATCTTATCAGTTTTATGGATATGAACATTGCACGAGGGTATTTATTGCTAGAATCGGCTGCCAACATATGGAAGGCTGCTAAAGATACCTAATCGCAAGTAGGCAATGATGCTAAAGTGTATGAACTACAAAAGAAAATTCATGATATGAAGCAGAAGAAGTTTTCGTTGTCTCAGTACTATTCTGAGTTGAAAGGAATGTGGCAAGAGTTGGATTATTATGAAGCCTTCTCTGCCTCTTGTCCCATAGATGCCACAAAATTCGGTAAACAGGAGGACAAATTTCGTTTTTATGTTTTCTTAGCCGGTTTCAATGTGGAGTTTGATTTGATACGTGCCCATGTTCTGAGTCATGATCATTTCCCTTCCTTAGAGTAGGCCTATGCTATGGTTCAGTCTAAGGATAGCAAGTGGACTGCGATGTTACAACCTGCTCTACCTAATCGCTCTACTCCATACTTTGGTACGGGTTCCTCTGGCACTAGCTGTTCTTCATAATCTGGCTTCCGCCCTAATTCGGATAGAGAACACATTAAAAATGAGTTTTGTGGTAAGAAACGTACAGTAAAGAGTATTGGTGGAAACTCCATGGTCGCCCTGCTAATGGCAAATGTTATGGGCAAGGTCGTGGTACCAGTTCTGCCCAGGCTCATCAAACAGAGACTGTTGATGTTGATGTCGCCCCTCTTGGATGTGATGAATTGATTAGCCAACTTCATTGTCTTATATCTTAGTTTAGCCCTTCACCATCTGCCTCAACGGCCACTTCTCTGCCAGGGTCCTCCACTTCCAACTTTGCCAATTCAGGTATTTCCACCAGTGATCACTATGCCTCTTCTGCATCCACTCCTTGAGTCAGGGGCTCCCGGTCACAAGACTAGTTCTTCCTATTCTTTTTTTGAGTATTTTCTTAGTTTTAGTAAAGGAAAAGTTCAGGTTGCAAATCGTTCCCTCTCCTCTATTGTTGGGAAAGGTTCCATTAAATGTTCTCCATCCCATTCATTATCATCTATTCTACATGTACCAAATTTTTCTAATCTTCTCCCATATAGTAGCCTAACTCAGGATTTGAATTGCCAAGTCACTTTCTTCCCCTCTCATTGTATGTCCCAGGACTTGGTGACGAAGAGAACGATTGGCAATGGTAAAGTGGTTGATGGCTTGTATGTTCTTGTGTCGCCCCCCTCAAAGTCTTCAACCCTGACAACACAAGCCTCTTCCTCCTCCACAGTTACACTGGCAACTTTATGTATGTGGCATCACCTTTTGGGTCATCCACCTGTTAGGACTTTAGTCCAGCTTTTTCCTCAGTTTTCAAAGCTATGTAAGTCAGACGAGTTTTTTTTTGTGATGCTTGCACTTTTGCAAAGCAGACTCATTCTGTTTATCCTATTTCCAATAAACGCAATGTAACTCCTTTTCATTTAATACATTCTAATTTTTGGGTCCTCTTCAATGTGTCTCTGTAACTAGCTATAAATGGTTTGTAACTTTCATTGATTACCATACTAGTCTCACCTGGATTTTTTTGCTCTGCCACAAGAATGAGGTGTTTCACTTCTCATGATTTTTCATCGGATGATTCAGACCTAGTATGCTACGAAGGTCGCCATCCTCCATACAAACAATGAAAAGGAGTATGTCGATGGCTCTTTTCAATCTTTCCTGGCTGGGCATGGTATTGTTCATTAGACGAGTTGTGTGGACACTCCTACTCAAGATGGTATGGCTGAATGCAAGAATCGGCATCTGCTGGAGGTCACTCGGTCCTTGAAGTTTCAGCTGCATGTTCTTGCCACCTACTGGAGTGAGGCCATTCTTATAGCGGCCTACCTCATTAATAAGATGCCCTCGCGTGTTCTTGACTCCCGCTGTCCTCTGAAGTTACTCCTGGGAACTTCGACATTTGTTATTCCTCCGAAGGTGTTCAATTGTGTGTGCTTTGCCCGTAAACATCATCAGCATGGCAAACTCGACCCCCTTGGCCCTTGGTGCATTCTACTTTGCAACCCAGAAGTGGGTACAAATGTTACTGTCCATCTTCTCGTCGGCTAGTTGTCTCTATGGAAGAAAAGGAAAACACCCAAATGGGAAATCAAAGCTATAAAAGAGGAAGAACAACACTCCTTAAAGAAACCTAATCTGAAGTCCCCAGGAGGACACAATGGTGATTCTTAACATTATTGACATCTGACACCAAAAGATGATTTACCATTGAAGTAATCTCAAATGTAATAGAACTCCAAATTTGATTGTAAGTACGAAGAGGCAGTCCAGTGCCGGAGATTTCTCTCCCACCAGATTTGATAAACTAAAGCACAGAAGGCCATCTTGACTGGTAAATGGCAAATAGAATTACCCTTGAAATCCGAATTGATCCAACTCCATTCACCATCAAAGGAGCTTAGAGGGGAGTGAGATGGCCAACACTTTTGAATCACTCCTTTCCAAATATGAAGGGAGAAAGGACAAGAGAATAAAAGATGGTCAGTGTCTTCCACTATACTCCAACAAAGGCAACAATTACGAATGCTAATACTCCAATAGCTCAAAAAATCCCAAGTAGATAGTATACTCGACAAGGCGTGCCATGTGATGAAGCTGTGCCTTAGAATATGATGCTAAATCCAAACCACTTTCCCCCAAGGAACGGGATTTCCTCTAGGACGGACCAACTCCCAAGTAGAGAAGAGGACAATTAGACAGAGAAAGGACCAAGTCCCAAGCAGAAGAAGTGGCATTGTACATGGATAATTACTAATGACTGGATTCTTCTAAAATGAATTACAATGCCCTCAGAATTAATGAATTAATAACCTAAATACCATTTTTATTTTGGATAGGAACTTGGACCATGGGAGAGTAAGGGGTCAAGGAGTTAAGTGTGCATTCTCTTACAAATTGTAATTATGTATGTTATGCATGTAAGAAAATTGATTAACAACGTGAAATATATACAACAAATATTATAAATTAACATCTGAATTTTTTGTTTAATTTATTATTGGTAAATGAATAATTCCCGAATTAATCGGACTCCATATTTTCTTTTAAGCCTGTTTTTACTGAAATTTTGACAAAATTTTCAAATTAACGTAAAAATTATTCTGAATTTTACGCTTCTCGAATAATTCCCGAATCCAAATTTGCTAACTATGATCCCAAGCACATTCCTATTGCATTCATTACAGTCTCAAACTACAGCTCCAATCCCAAAATTTACAAAAAAAAAAAAGTTCCATCTTTTTGGATGTTCACACTCCTAGAAGTAAAAGCCTAAACATTAAGTATGTTCAAGGTGCGAATAATTATAAATCAAAAAATGAACAAAATTATAACCTTAAAGTAAATAGCACTACAAATAAATCTCAAAAGGGTAGCTAAAATGGACTCAAGATTTACATACAAGTGTGTAACCTCTCTCATCTGATATACCTAGTTGTCCAAAATCATTGAGACCCGTAGCATAAACACTCCCAGTTTCTGATAAAGAAAACAATATTTTGTGAACTTTTACTCAGAATACAGCAGACAAGATCAAACAAACTTACAACCAAATCATAAAACATAAATTTCCAGAAATAAATAAATGTGCATAACAAATTATAAAAATAACTAATGATAGAAGAAATATAGATGAAGATATAGTTCTTTTACTAATTTAACATAAAAAATCAATCTTCACCATACACATCATGATGTGTCAATGGATGATGAAACACAAAATTGGGCTATTACAAGCATGATGATCGGGCAAATAGTGAAAGATATAGGCTTCAACAACTAGCAGTTCCTCATAATAACAGAAAGCGAACTCTTTCTACACACAACAAAACAGGCTTCCCTTCCCAGGGAAAATCTAACTGCTTGATAATGGTTCTCAACTTCATATGTAATCAACATGAATACCTTCAAACAACAGAAAGAACTAAACAATTATAACAAACACAAACAAGAAAGACCTAGTATACATGGACAAAAATCTATGATCTGCAACAAAGACAAGTGCCATGCTCATTGTCGACACTTACAGAAAGTACACATCAACCATTTGAAATCCAAAAACATGAAAGACCTAGTATACATTGACAAAAATCTATAATCCAAAAACACGAATATGGAGATACAGGCAATAAAATTACTCTCGGATGTTCTGACAGTTACACATATTGTAAAAAAAAATCTACTAAACAAAATATTTCAAGTTGTTGGGGGACAGATAGGAAGCTGACTGTAAGCAGTTTCATGATTACTGGGCAATACAATTTTTTGGTCTCAAATCCAATTCCAATTCACAACTATGCTGATAAAAAATCAACAAAAAGAAACAAGATGCTACCGAATGAGTATGGATATGAAAATTTATGTAAACCAATCTCCCCGCAATCGATTGATGTCGAAGTCGGAATTAAAGACACAATCAAGAAAAATTCCAATTCATACACATAACACATTGAAAAGTAAAATAAAAAACCCAAAATTCAACAAAAAAAAATAAGAAGATGGCGAGAAAACCTGTTAAGAAAAGAGTATGAGCTCCGCCACAAGCAATGTCACAAAGGCTCTCCTTCTCAAAAGCAGGGCAGAAGGCTGGCCTCCACTGAGAATCCAAGCTGCCTAAACCCAGTCTTCCAAAATCACCATTTCCCCAAAGTGCGGCAAATCTTTTCTGCGGTTCACTCGACATCCATCTCTGTAAAAACCCCAACCCTAACCCTGACTGAAATCGACTCGTACAGCCACTCCTCGAAGCTTCCATGCATCTCCTCCACATCCTGATAGCGAAATCAGTTCATAAACAAAGAAATTGTCGAACTCCAAATCTCGAATCAAATTTTTATGATTTTTCTTGGTTGATTTAAGAGTGCTGTTAGAAAATTTAATCCACCGTTTATAATCATGGTCTCACCTAATCATTGGAAAAGTGACAGCAAAACGATATTTTGTGGTAATTCATTGAAGAGTGCAACGTCCCTTGAGTTTTGACTCTCTGTCTCTCTATTTTCCAGAGAGTTTTGACTCTCTGTCTCTCTATTTTCCAGAGAGTTTTGAGCAGCTCCCGTGGCAGTTGCTTATGTGGACGTTTGTCAACTGAGTAATCGGTTTCGGACACGAAATGGGTCATCCGTTATCATACGGATCGGAAACGAATCCAGTAGCTTGACTAAATTAAAAATTAAACAATAAAATAATGACAAATTTTCTTCTACCACCCAAAAAGAATGTGAATCAACATTTACTATCCACAGGTTTCAGAAATCATCAACTACCACCCAAACTTTTACCACAGTTAATCAAAGAGATCCACCCCCTTAATAGAATCCCATTAGATGATGATTTCATCTCAAATTGAATTTTTCATGAACAAAACTACCCTTATTGTAATGGTGAAACACCATTTTACTCTTACACTCATATTTTATCCTACCCCCAAATCATGAAACAGTAAGAGTAAAAACCTTTCTTCGCTGATAATGATTGTAAGACCCGTATCGAACTAACCGGTCTTACCACCTTGTACCAGGTCTACCTATCATGGTCAAGCCAAGGGGACCAATGCGTGAAGAAACCACAAGACCAGGTATGAAGTCGAACTCAAAAACAGTCAAAATGAGTGTGTGGTCGCATGCCTAAACAGATATGTCCGACCCACCACAAAGGAGTCCAACCCATGACTTTTTTGTCGTGGGGTCGCATGACTAAAAAAACGTAGGGTCGACGGATTCTGCGACCCTACGATAACAGACAGAATCCGGAAATTAGGAAACATTCCTAATTCAAAGGGGGTCTTTCCTAAACTCATTGGGACTTATTATGGAGGATTTTCCTCTATAAATAGGACGTCCCTTAGCCTCTTTCACTCCCTTAGAACCCTAATTGAAATTGAGAGAAAGATAAGAGAAGGAAGAGAAGGAAACTTGAAGAAGAAGACTACGGAATAAGAAGTTCAGAGAAACCTCTGAATCTCAGCAAATCCAAGGTATGAACCTAAATCCCTACATGAATTGGGAGCCTATAATAGTTTATGAAGAACATAGGATTAGGAGAAACCCAAATCATCAATCCATGCATAAATTCCAAGAGATTCCATGGAAGAGATCGTTATGGACAATGAATGGTGTATAAATTGTAGTTATGAGGCCATAGAACAATCATAGGATGGACCATGATAGTAAGCCAAAGGATTCAAACATGAAGGAATGGACTTTAGAATAAAAAGTCGACTCAAAACACGTGTGGTCGCAAGTATATCTGACCCTACGAGACTACATGATCGACCACATGCCCTCGGGAAGTCCCAGGGAGGGTGTGGTCGCACGTAGGGTCGAATGGTATCCGACCCCACCAGCAACCCTACACCCTGGGGTCGCAGAAACTGCTAACCTAGGTGCTACCCTTGTAAGACCCGTATCGAACTAATCCAGTCTTACCACCTTGAACCAGGTCTACCCATCATGGTCGAGCCAAATGGATCAAGTGCGTGAGGGAGATCACGATCTCAGGTATTAAACTGACCCAAAAACACTAAAATAAGGGGGAGGGTCGCATACCCAGCAAGGCAGGGTCAAACCCCCCAATATAAAAGTCAGACCCTGAGTTTTTAACCGGGGGTCGGACAATTTAGAACCAGGGGTCGAAGGGATCTCCGACCCCCTCATCGACCCCCAGTCTGCCGACAGAAATCGTGAATTGGGAACTTTCCAAATTTCAATGGGATTCTTTTCTAATCTCAATGGGACTTATTTTGGGAGTTTCTACTCTATAAATAGGACGTCCCTAAGCCTCTTTCACTCCTTTTAGAACCCTAATTGGATTGACAGAAAGAGAAGAGAAGGAAAGTGGAGAAGAAGATCAAAGAGAAGACTTCAGATTAACAAGCCTAATTCTTAGGTATGGATACTATCTCCATGTAATTATAAAGACCTTAGAATAGATAGTGAAGAGAGAATGATCTAGGAGAAACCCAAATCATCCACCCATTGTTAGGTTTTCATGAAAAACCATGGAGGAGGTCATAAAAACCATGTAGGTGAATAAACTATGGTTCTAAGCCATAGAACATGTATGTAATGGATTGTAGAAGCAAGCCATAGGACCCAAACACGAAGGAATGGACTGTAGGATGAAAATTCGACTAAACCCACGGGGGGTCGCACGGGGGTCGATGGCCAATCGACCCTACCAGACCCTAACAATCGACCCCCAGTGTTCGGGAAGTCCAGAATCTGGGTGGTAGCACCCAGGGTCGATGGAACCTCCGACCCTAGTATCGACCCCCAGTTAACAGCATGCTTTTTAAAATCAGAATTAATTCTAATTAAATTCTATCGACTTGATTAAGTCTTCTAGTGATATAATAGTGATATTTACTTGATTCTTAAAGCTTGAAAGATGACCTACAATCAAGCAAAGGTGAGGGAACAAGGCCTAAACTAATTGGTTAATAATAAACTGTTTTTATTCTTGAGTCCAATGCCATGATTGATTCTATGCGTGTATGATTGCATGTGCATTCGACATGTCATCCAATATTTCTATTATTATTGTTCATGCATATTTAAATTATTGTTTATAACATCATGATGATGATGATGATGATGATAGAAATAGGCATGTGAATGTATGTGTGTGGTTGGTGTGTTTGATGCGAGCGAGTATCAGGGGGGCGTCATAGGCTGGGCCTCAGCACTCTAGCTCTATCTCTAACTCAAGTCTTGTCCACTGACATCGTCGTATCGTCATTACCTTAGCAGAACTATTACATCATAGTGTATGAGGGGAGGGGGTCTTGGACCGTGTAGTCTCTAACTCTGCCGGGGGTCATAGCCCTATCTCTATGGACGTATTGAGGGATGATGGGGTGGGGCCTTGGATACACTGTTTGGCATTAGGATTGGTTAGTTGCGAGCCCAGTTTGCAAGCCCTCGCCAGCAGGGGCTTACGTGTTGGTATGGGTAGAGTATCAGGGGAAGTGTCATAGGCCGGGCCTCAGCACTTTAGCTCTATCTCTATTCCATGGTAGGGTGCATGTGGGACGACAATAAACGTTACCTTTAGGCGGCTTCACACACTCGTGTATAGAGGTGCGGCGGCCACTTATCCTTTCTATAGCACATTGCGAACTTATTTACCAGACCAAAGATATGAACTGAATGCATGCATATGTTTGTTGCATTGTTTTGTTTGCTCACTGAGCCATGATGTGTGCTCACCCTCTCGACGTCGAATATTTTTAGTTGATGATGCAGGTTCTACGGTCGAAGATTATATGAGTGCTCTGGTGTACGCGCATGTTGCTGCAATGGAAGCCGAAGACTTAGAGGATACGCATGATCCCTCATGCGAGTGCAACTCATGTGTATTCGATTAGATTTCTGTTTGAATTATTAAGGAAATGTAATTGATACTTTATTTATTTATGTCTTAGTTGATATACCAATAACTTGATATTTTATTATGGTTATCACAGTTAGATTTCTCAGTTCATTTACTATAAGACTTCCGCTATTGTGTATTTATTCTAATTATGGTTGTGGATGTGTATGGTTTTATTTTTAATGGACACAGCCTATTAGAGATCCTGGTTGAACCGTTAGTTTATTAGCGGTTCATCACACCGTTCTGAATGGTGCAGAATTGGGGTGTGACAACTTGGTATCAGAGCATCTTAGGCCCTGTCTGTAAAACCCGTATACTTCCACAAAAGGTCATGAACTGAGATAGGATAAAAATTTAGAAGATGTAATAATAACACACCATAAGCATCTGTGTTGTTTGAGACAAAACTGAAAGGGAATAATGCATCTATTAAATGAGAAATAAATTTTTATATACAACCAAAAGAAAAACAAACGTTTATATATATATATGACTAAACCAGAGTACAGTCCACAATCCGGACAGTTACTCTGAAGTACAAATGAGAGATAAAAGAAATACATCAAGAAGCTGGAGGTGATGGGGGAGGCGGTGCCTCACGGTCTTTATCATAGTCCTCAGCATAGACTCTGGTCAACCAAGCTATCTGAGTCTGGGTAGTCTGGAGACTAGCTGTGAGGGCAGCCACACGCTGGTCGGTCACGCGCTGAGCATCCATAAGCTCTCCCACCCGCTGATCGGACAAGCGCTGAGCCTCTAGAAGCTCTCTCATCCTCAAGTCAGACATACGTTGAGGCTCTCGTATCTCATGCAATATCCCCATCATGTCATCAGAAGGAGCATACGAAGCACCAGCTGCATGTGAAGGACCAGCTAAAGAAGACGGACCAGCTCCTGTAGCATGAGTAGGTGATGGAGGAGGTATGGCATCCACATCCATGTATAGCCGATCGTCATCATCCCCATAAACCCCTGCTCCAGCTGCTGCTGCTGCTGCTGCCTCAACGTCAACCATCTCCACCAGAGTGCGAGGGCGCACCATCGCGTTCCTCTCCTCATCGCTGACTTGGGCATCCCGCATGCCCATCTTGCAGATGGCCTCCCAATAGAGAGGCGATGAGAAGGATTTCTCCTAAATCTTCTCATCCAACAAATCAACCCCCAGGCGGGTAAGCAATGTAGTGATCATGCGTCCATAAGGAAGGTTGCCAGTATGACTGGGCAACGTGGCACTGATCATCGTCCGCATGATGATATAGGGAAGGCAGACAGGCTGCCTAGTGCATATGCAGTACAACAAATACTGGGTCAACTGGGAGACCCTCTCGTAGTGTCCACTCTATGGTATCAGGTTATGCTGAATGATCTTGCAGTACACCCGTGGATCTGAACGTAGATAACTCGTTTTCATCTCCCAGCGATCAGGTCTGATGAGCTGACGGTCTATCTCAGCCCTCATCTGTAATGAAAAGAACTAGGGCTCTCCTGGGGCACAAAATACGAAGGAGCCGCCATAGGAGATACCCAGCAAGTCCGCTAGCTGTCGATAGTCGAAAGAAATATCAACCCCATTGACATAGCTAGTGATCCGAAGCTCACCACCTCTCTCAACATCGTTATAATCCCCCACCACTTGGAGATTACAATAAAACTGGCGTACCAGGTCAGGACAGGTAAGGCGTCATAGGTGATGACAGGGAACCATCCCATATCGCCAAAGGCCCCCTCCATATTGAACAAGGCCAAGCTAGCCAAGTCCACTTTGCGGCCTCCCTCTACCTTCTTGCGAGCGTAGCGGGCATACAGCGTCTCGGCTTCATGGGAACGGAAGCGAAGACGGTCGCGACCACTAGGTACCTTGGTACGAGCCATAGTATCTGCAATTATGAAAGAAAAACAAATAATGGCTTAGTAGAGAGGAAAAACCCAAAATTTCGACATAATAACGACGTAAATTGGTCAAAAGCCTCACTTTTCACCCATACACATGGGCAGGAGGACTTACATAGATCCTAAACTATCCTGTGAGACTCATACAGTCGGAAATTTCAACTAATGAGATTGAATTGGAAGAAATTTCAAGAAATTCAAAATCTCGACAAAATTAGGGCAAAAAGAGAAAATTTCGAGTTTCTCGATAACCAACCGATGAAACTCAAATATTTTTGAGGGCTTTCATTCCTTGAGTCACCAACAACAAAAGCCCCCAATAAAAATCAAATTTTTACGGTTGGAAAAAGTTTAATTTGAAAAATACGAGATATACGAGTAAAAACTTAGGTAAAGAAACCTAAAAACATGAAACCGTAGAAGATATACCTATAGCGGAGGTGTAGACGACGAAACAAGGAGTGGAAACCACCAACGGATCGGAGTTGTCACTGTAGCAACTCAGAGGGACGAGACGAGTCGAAGCGGAGAAGAAAGAATGGGAAATGGACTTTGAATCGGAACGTAAAAATCTGATTTTTAGTCCGGGGGTCGGAAAATTCGACTAAAACCATCGACCCACCCATCGACCCCCGCATCGACCCTCGGCTCTCGGGAATCTAACAGAGAACCAGGGGTCGCACCCTGGGTCGGACATCCTCCGACCCCCCCATCGACCCCTGGCTCTCGGGAAGAATTGTTGATTTCCCAAGGTCGCATACTGAGGGTCGGACACCCATCGACCCCCACCATCGACCCTACAGTGAAAATACAGCATTTTCGACAAAATGATCTGAAAATTTTAAAATTTGCATTTGTTAGTGGTTTTAAAATATGAGAATGAAGTATTTAATGATTGTCTCTCGTGTTCAATGATTTTCAGGCAATCCCACTATCAGATTAATTAATGGCGGGACGCAGAGTAACCAGACAAAGTCGTAACTCTATCCCACCACCACCACCTGTGGGGGAAGATAACCAGACACACCCGGAAACACAGGGGAACACGAACACGGCGCCGTCCGTCATAAATGGGCAGACAAATCCTACAAATCTGCCAGCTCCACCTACAGACTTGGCCACAGTCGTAATGAACTTGGCCCAACAGCTGCAGCAAATGCAACATGCATAAGCTACTATACAAGCTGCCATAGGCATAACTCTTCCAGCTGCACAGACACCTCCAATGCCAGCGAGACAGGCAAGCACAACACCAGGGGGAAGTAACACAATACCCCACACACCTCAGACTCCTATCATGCAGGCTCAAGTACAAAATCCTGAGATAGCTCAAGGTGGATATCAATACCAACCACCTATGTATGGAGCGTATGTCCCGCAGCAACTAGACCACTCCAAACTGGTGGAGCGTTTTCTGAAACTGAAGCCCAGAGAATTTAATGGCAAGCTAGCAGATCCTTTATGGCCGACACACTGGGTTGACGAAATGGAAAGAATTGTTATGATGATGACACTAAATGAAGAAGAAAAAGTGTTGTGTGCCACCTTTATGCTGAACGGAGATGCACACCATTGGTGGAGGTCTACCAGGATTTATTTATTAACAAAGCACGCCCAACTGACTTGGGATATTTATAAGGAGGCGTTCTTTGATAAGTACTTTATGAGAAGTTTTAGAGATTCTATGGAAAGTTCCTGAGTTTATATCAGGGGCAGATGAATGTGGATGCATATCAACAGTGGTATGAAGAGCTGTTCTTCTTTGCACCCACTACTATGCAGGAGGAAAACACCAAGACCCGAAGGTTCATCATGGGACTTAGGGGAAGCATCTGTGAGCATGTTCTGGGATATGAAAAGAAAATCTATAATGAAGCGGCACAAATTGCTCGAGTTATAGAATCGAGCCAAAAGGAGAATTATTTCATGCAAAACAGAGGTATAAAAAGGCCAGCTGGAAATTCTTATAACGGAGGGAATAACAAGACATTCAAACCCTTTCGTGCTCAAGGCTTTACAGCTGCAACCAAGACTACTCCCGTAGCTCAACAACAACAAAAGCCAATTACTGAAGGGATAAAATGTTTTAACTGCAACCAAGTGGGACATATAGCAAGGGAATGTCCTAAGCCCAAGAAACAGCTACATCAAGGATGAGTTTTTGTGGTTACATCTGAGGATGCTACCGCATCGCCTGATGTGGTCACAGGTATGACTTAAATTTTTAGTTAGTTGTATTACATTGTATGAGCATGTAGACTAAACCAAAACAAATCACAGGTATCGTACCTATTAATGGCATTCCCGCCAGAGTACTCTTTGATTCAGGAGCTACTCATTCCTTTGTATCTGTGACATTTGAAAAGAAGTTAAATCTACCCCTTAAATCCTTAGACTGCAAACTACTTGTACGATCACCTATGAGATTAGAAGTGGAGTTAGAAAAAGGTTATGGACCATGTCCAGTTCTTATTGATGAAAAGACCTTGGATGCAACCATGATCCAACTTGAGATGGCAGACTTTGACGTCATCTTGGGAATGGACTGGTTAGTTCGGCATTCTGCAAACCTATTGTGTGCTGAAAAGAAGCTGGCATTTAAAGACAAAGAAGGAGCAGAGTTTAGTTTTTCGGGAACCAAACTTCCCCATAAACGAAAACTCATACTCTCTGCGCTAAAGGCTAAGAAGTGCCTTGAGAAAGGAGCAGTCGGGTATTTAGTATCTGTGGTCAACCTTACCAAGGAAGCACCACGAATGGAAGATATTGATGTCGTGCGTGACTTTCCAGACGTATTTCCTGAAGAACTACCAGGATTACCACCCGACCGAGCTACATAGTTTGTTATAGATCTTATACCTGGAGCCGCACCAGTATCGAAAGCACCATATCGAATGGCTCCTACCGAACTGAAAGAATTGAAAGTACAACTACAAGAACTGTTGGACAAGGGTTATATTCGCCCTAGTATATCACCATGGGGAGCGTCAGTATTATTCGTAAAGAAGAAGGACGGTAGCGTTCGCTTGTGTATAGACTACCGAGAACTGAATAAACTGACAATTAAGAATCGGTATCCATTGCCTCAGATCGACATCCTGTTCGATCAGTTGCAAGGTGCCAAAGTGTTCTCCAAGATCGATCTTCGGTCAGGCTACCATCAGCTGAAGATTAAGGATGGTGATATTCCCAAGACAGTATTCAGGACCAGATATGAACATTATGAATTCTTGGTTATGTCTTTTGGATTGACAAACGCACCAACAACTTTTATGGAACTTATGAACCGGGTTTTTCACGACATGTTGGATACGTCGGTTATTGTATTCATTGATGATATATTGGTCTACTCCAAAGATGAGGAAACTCATATTAAGAATCTAAACGCCGCTCTGCAGCGACTACGGAAGGAGAAGCTCTGCGCCAAATTTTCAAAGTGTGAGTTTTGGCTAAAGGAAGTCGCATTTCTAGGCCATGTAGTATCCGCTGAAGGAATTAAGGTAGATCCCAGCAAGATCGAGGCTATTGTAAAGTGGGAAGCACCGAAGAGCGTTGCAGAAATTAGAAGTTTCTCAGGTCCAGCTGGGTATTATCGACGATTTTTGGAAGACTATTCCCGAATTGTCGTACCTCTTACCAGTTTGACTAAGAAGGGCAAGAAGTTTGTTTGGACGGATAAATGCGAGAAGAGTTTTCAAACCTTGAAGGCTAGATTGATATCAGCTCCAATCTTGACCATCCCGATTCCAGGACAGCCGTTTATTTTGTACACCGATGCGTCAGGACTGGGATTAGGATGTGTACTTATGCAAGGAGAACAAGTAATTGCTTATGCCTCAAGACAACTGAAGACACATGAGAAAAACTATCCCACTCATGATTTGGAACTAGCGGCAGTAGTACATGTTGTCAAAATATGGAGACATTATCTGTACGGGGAGAAGTTTTAGATTAAATCAGACCATAAAAGTCTTACTTATCTATTTAATCAGAAGGAGCTGAATATGAGACAAAGAAGATGACTGAAACTATTGAAATACTATGATTGTGATATCCAGTATCATCCGGGGAAAGCTAATGTAGTGGCCGATGCGTTGAGTAGAAAGGCAATGATAAAATCTCAGGGAGAGGTTAGCACAACTGCCACAATGTGTACTATCGAAAAGGTATTTAAGCACGGTAATGAGCAGTTTGTGATAGATGCACCAGATGGAACTGCCAACCAATGGTTTATTCATCGGTTTTCAAATATGTTCGCCGCATTGAAGATTATACCGGATATAGTTGATGAAGTAAAGACAGCTATCAAATCAGACCCTTACCTAAGAACGGTACAAGAGGATATCGAAAAAGGTAGGACTAATACTGAGTTCACCTTGGACGAAGAAAAGGTACTGAAGTACAAAGGAAGAATATGTGTACCTGAAACAGAAAGCTTGGACATTAGACACCGATTGATGAAAGAAGCCCATACCACCATCTATTCGATACATCCTGGAAGTACAAAAATGTATCATGATCTAAAGAAATTATATTGGTGGAGAGGAATGAAAGCAGATGTAGCTAAGTTCGTGTCTCAATGCCTAAATTGTCAGAAAGTAAAGGCTGAATGACAAAGACCGGCATGACTATTACAGCCGTTACCGGAACCAGCATGGAAATGGGACTGCATCACTATGGACTTCGTCACAGGATTACCATTGACTCCTCGAGTAGTTGACGTAGTTTGGGTGATTGTAGACTGCCTGACTAAAACAGCTCGCTTTATACCTATACGACCTCAGTATACACTAGAGAGGTTAGCTAAGTTGTATGTGGATAACATTGTGCGATGACACGGTGTACCTGAAAGTATTGTGTCCGACAGAGATCCACGATTTACTTCAAAGTTTTGGGAAGGATTGCAAAAGGCTATGGGTACAACATTAAAGTTTAGTACTGCATTCCATCCACAGACAGATGGACAGTCAGAGCGTACAATTCAGATTCTAGAAGATATGCTTCGGGCATGTGTAATTGATTTTAAAGGATCATGGGATGAAAAGTTACCACTGATTGAGTTCGCTTATAATAATAGCTATCAGGCTACTATACAGATGTCAACCTATGAAGCACTGTATGGCAGAAAGTGTCGAACTCCTTTGTTTTGGAATGAAGTTGGGGAACGTAGTATTGTTGGACCGGAATTTGTTGAAGAGACTTGTCGAGTGGTTGACATTATCAAAGAAAGAGTGAAAACAGCTCAGAATCGTCAGAAGCAATATGCAGATACCCGACGTCGAGACCTTGAATTCGTCGTGGGTGATAAAGTGTTCTTAAAAGTATCGCCTATGCGAGGATTGAAACGGTTCGGACAGAAAGGGAAATTAAGTCCAAGATATGTCGGACCATTTGAGATTCTAACCAAACGTGGAAAAGTGGCTTACCAGTTAACACCATCACCATCTATGTCAAGTGTGCATGACGTATTTCATATTTCCTTATTGAAGAAGTATGTCAAGGATCCAACGCACGTTCTGACAGTAGATCTACGTGATTTGACTGATGATTTGACATTTGAAGTAACACCAACTAAAATCACCAGCCGAAAGGTTCAACGACTACGCAACCGTGATATCTATTATGTTAAGGTCACCTGGAGAAGTAGAGATATGGAAGAAATCACATGGGAAGAAGAGAATGCTATGCGAAAGCAATACCCTCATCTATTCGACTCGGAAGGTATGTACAATTTCGAGGACGAAATTTTTATAAGTAGGGGGAGTTGTAAGACCCGTATCGAACTAACCCGATCTTACCACCTTGAACTAGGTCTACCCATCATGGTCAAGCTAAATGGATCAAGTGCGTGAGGGAGATCACGATCCCAGGTATTAAACTGACCCAAAAATACTAAAATAAGGTGGAGGGTCGCATACCCAGCAAGGTAGGGTCGGACCCCCCAGTATAAAAGTCAAACCCTGAGTTTTTAACCGGGGGTCGGACAATTTAGAACCAGGGGTCGACGGGATTTCCGACCCCCTCATTGACCCCCAGTCTGCCGATAAAAATTGTGAATTGGGAACTTTCCAAATTTCAATGGGATTCTTTCCTAATCTCAATGGGACTTATTTTGGGAGTTTCTACTCTATAAATAAGACGTCCCTAAGCCTCTTTCACTCCTTTTAGAACCCTAATTGGATTGAGAGAAAGAGAAGAGAAGGAGAAGAGAAAGAGACGAGAAGGAAAGTGGAGAAGAAGATCAAAGAGAAGGCTTCAGAGAAACAAGCCTATTTCTCAGGTATGGATACTATCTCCATGTAATTCTAAAGACCTTAGAATAGATAGTGAAGAGGGAATGATCTAGGAGAAACCCAAATCATCCACCCATGGTTAGGTTTTCATGGAAAACCATAAGGGAGATCATAAAAACCATGTAGGTGAATAAACTATGGTTCTAAGCCATAGAACATGTATGTAATGGATTGTAGAAGCAAGCCATAGGACCCAAATACGAAGGAATGGACTGTAGGATAAAAATTTGACTAAACCCATGGGGGGTCGCATGGGGGGTCGATGGCCAATCGACCCAACCAGACCCTAACAATCGACCCCCAGTGTTTGGGAAGTCCAGAATCTGGGTGGTAGCAGCCAGGGTCGATGGAACCTCCAACCCTGGTATCGACCCCCAGTTAACAACATGCTTTTTAAAATCAGAATTAATTCTAATTAAATTCTATCGACTTGATTAGGTCTTCTAGTGATATAATAGTGATATTTACTTGATTCTTAAAGCTTGAAATATGATCTACAATCAAGCAAAGGTAAGGGAACAAGACCTAAACTAATTGGTTAATAATAAACTATTTTTATTCTTGAGTCCAATGCCATGATTGATTCTATGCGTGTATGCTTGCATGTGCATTCAACATGTCATCCAATATTTCTATTATTACTGTTCATGCATATTTAAATTATTATTTATAACATTATGATGATGATGATGATAGGAATAGGCATGTGAATGTATGTGTGAGGTTGGTGTGCTTGATGCGAGCGAGTATCAGGGGGGGTGTCATAGGCTAGGCCTCAGCACTCTAGGTCTATCTCTAACTCAAGTCTTGTCCACTGACATTGTCGTATCGCCATTACCTTAGCAGAACTATTACGTCATAGTGTATGAGGGGAGGTGGTCTCGGACCGTGTAGTCTCTGACTATGCCGGGGGGCCTTAGCCCTATCTCTATGGACGTATTGAGGGATGCTGGGGTGAGGCCTGGGATATACTATTTGGCATTAGGATTGGTTAGTTGCGAGCCCAGTTTGCAAGCCCTCGCCAGCAGGGGCTTACGTGTTGGTATGGGTAGAGTATTCGGGGAAGTGTCATAGGCCGGGCCTCAGCACTTGAGCTCTATCTCTTTTCCATGGTAGGGTGCATGTGGGACGACAATAAACGTTACCTTTGGGCGGCTTCACACACTCGTGTATAGAGGTACGGCGGCCACCTATCCTTTCTATAGCACATTGCAAACTTATTTACCAGACCAAAGATATGAACTGAATGCATGCATATGTTTGTTGCATTGTTTTGTTTGCTCACTGAGCCATGATGTGTGCTCACCCTCTCGACGTCAAATATTTTTAGTTGATGATCAGGTACTATGGTCGAATATTATATGAGTGCTCCAGTGTATGCGCGTGTTGCTGCAGTGGAAGCCGAAGACTTGGAGGATACGCATGATCCCTCATGTGAGTGCAACTCATGCGTATTCGATTAGATTTCTGTTTGAATTATTAAGGAAATGTAATTGATACTTTATTTATTTATGTCTCAGTTGATATACCAATAACTTGATATTTTATTATGGTTATCACAGTTAGATTTTTCAGTTCATTTACTATAAGACTTCCGCTATTGTGTATTTATTCTGATTATGATTATGGATGTGTATGGTTTTATTTTTTAATGGACACAGCCTATTAGAGATCCAGATTGAACCGTTGGTTTATTAGCGGTTCATCACACCGTTCTAAATGATGCAGAATTGGGGTGTGGCAACCCTACCCTGCGACCCTACACCCTGGGGCCGCAGAAACTGCTACCCTAGGTGATACCCTACCCTGCCACCCTACCCCTGTGGTCGCAGAAACTGCTACCCTAGGTGCTACCCCACCTGCGACGCTACAGTTTTAGTTAGTTTAAACAAATTGGAATTAATTCTAATTAAAATCTATCGACTTGTTAGGTCTTTCCAGTGGTTTAAAAGTGAATTATAAAGCTTGAACGAGGATCTACTAGCAATCAAAAGTGAGGGAACAAGACCTAAACTAATTGGCTAATAATAAACTATTTTTGTTTATTGAGTCCAACACCATGAATGATTCTATGTTTGTATGATTGTAATGTGCATATCACATGTCATCCACTATTCCTGTTATTACTGTTCATGCATATCTAATTCCGTTTATTTATAACATGATGATGATGATGATGCTAGGAATAGGCATGTGAATGTATGTGTGTGGTTAGTGTACTTGATACGAGTGGAGCATCAAGGGGAGGACGTGACACTGTGGTACATCCTGGTCACCAGACTGTAGCTCTATCACTACTCAAGTCTTGTCCACTAACATCGTCATATCGCCATTACCTTAGCAGAACTATTACATCGTAGGGCATCAGGGGAGGTGGTCTCGGACCGTGTAGTCTCTGACTCTGCCGGGGGGCCTTAGCTCTATCACTATGGACGTATTGCGGGATGCTGGGGTGAGGCCTTAGATACACTGTTTGACATTAGGATTGGTTAGTTGCGAGCCCAGTTTGCAAGCCCTCGCCAATAGGGGCTTACGTGTTGGTATGGGTACGACATCAGGGGAAGTGTGATGCGGTGAGATCCTAAGCACCTTAGCTCTATCTCTATTCCATGGTGGGTGCATGTGGGGGCGGCAATGTTGTTTGATCCATTAGGTGGTTTCACACATTCGTGTATAGAGGTGCAGCGGCCACCTGTCATTTCTATTGCACATTGCAAACTTATGAACCAGACCAAAGATATGAATTGAAAGCATGCATATGTTTGTTGCATTGTTTTGTTTGCTTACTGAGCCGTGATGTGTGCGCACCCTCTCGACGTCGAATATTTTTAGTTGATGATGTAGGTACCACCGTAGAAGATTATATGAATGCTCCGATGTATAGACTTGCGGCGACGATGGATGCAGAAGTTATGATGGAGTCGCATGATTCGTTATGCGAGTGCAACTCATGCGTTTTCGATTAGATTTTGTTTAAGTTATACAGACGATGTAATTGATTGAATTATTTTAATTTATGTCTTAGTTCTTTTGAAGATAATTGGATAATTTATTTATGATATCATCATTAGACTCTCAGTTCATTTAATATTAAAGACTTCCGCTATCGTGTATTTATTCTGATTTTTATTGTGGATGTATATGGTTTAAGCAAACGGACACATCCTGTAAGACCCGTACCGAACTAACCGGTCTTACCACCTTGTACCAGGTCTACCTATCATGGTCGAGCCACATGGACCAAGTGTGTGAAGGAAATCACAAGACCAGGTATGAAATTGACCCAAAAACAGTAAAATGGAGGGTAGGGTCGCATGCCTAAACAGGTAGGGTCGACCCCCACCTCAACCGAATCCAACCCATGGTTTTTCAAGTCATAGGGTCGATGGATTCTGCGACCCTAGCATCGACCCTAGGATGACAGACAGAAACCGAAAATTAGGAAATTTTCCTAATTCAAAGGGAACCTTTCCTAAACTCGTTGGGACGGATTTTGGGAGGTTTTCCTCCATAAATAGGATGTCCCTTAGCCTCTTTCACTCCTTTTGAAACCCTAATTGATAGTGAGAGAAAGAAAAGAGAAGGAGGAGAACAAGAAGAGAAGGAGAATTTGAGAAGACAACTAAAGAGAAGGAATTCAGAGAAATCTCTGAATCTCAGCAACCCTAAGGTATGAATACATTCTCCATGAACTATGTAAGACCCTAGAATAGTTTATGTTTCGGCCCAGATCCGTCCTGTGGGTCCACCGAGCTGACTAGACCTGCAAGACAAGCAAAGGCAAGGGGAGGCGGGCCGGATGCCCCGGGTCCACTCCGATGCCAAAGTTAGGGCTCTGTGAATAGTCAGTGGGCCCAATGTCGAGCCCTCGAAGATATTCTAGAAAGATGTGTGGGGTAAGATGAGATTTTTCATCCCAGGTGTCAGAGCGTTAATCTCAAGAATGAGCAGTGAGTAATAAATATTCTCGTACCTAAAATCTTGAGATTTGCCCTATTTATAGTGAATAATGCATATTTTCTAAATGCCACTTTTGCCCTTTGCTCTTGTGTTTGAATTGGTGAAGGAGCTTTCTGGCGTCGATTAGGGGATCTCCACGTAGCTCATTGGTCGAGTCCTACGTGTTGAGGTGATATAGCCAGCGTGGCATAATTCCCTAACACTTGCCTCCTTGCCCTGCTAAATCTGTAGGGTTCGGCTGAGCAAAAAATCGGATGACAGAATTTTTCCCCAACAACTTGCCTCGTTGCTCCGTTGAATCTGTAAGTTTCGGCTTGTGTAAAGAAGACTGACCGCCTCTTCCCAACAACTTGCCTCGTTGCTCTGTTGTGGTGTTTGATGTACCAGAGACTGATGGGGCTCTGGAGTTTTGGGGGTGAGTACCGAGGTGGACACTGTGGCTGAGTCACCTCGGCCGATGCGGATATGGCAGGGCCGATGCAGAATGCTCGATGTCGGATGACCGATGTGGGATGCCTGATGTGGGATGACCGATGTGAAATGTTCGATTTGGGATGACCAATGTGAAATGTCCGATGTGGGATGAGCGATGTGAAATGTCCGATGTGGGATGACCGATGTGGGATGTCTGATGTGGGATGACTGATGTGAAAACACCGTGTCGAGGCAGACACTGCGGCCCCATCACATCGGCCACTTTCATCTTGGACGATGCAGAGGTGAACTGACCGATCCGAGTAGACCTGGGTGGATGGCCCGATGTGGGCACTGCGGCCGATGTACACCGGCTTTTGTTGAGGCAGACGAGCCGAGCCGATCACGGGAGTCTCACGTGATTTGAGCCGATTTGATCGATGTGGGCACTACGGCCAAAACACATCGGTCTTCTTGAGGACGACGTACCGAGGTGATCACGGGTTTCTCACGTGATCTGAGCTGATTTAACCGATGTGGGCACCGCGGCCAATACACATCGGTCTTGCTGAGGAAGGATTTTCGAGTTGATCACGGGCTTCTCGCGTGATCCGAGTTGATTTGACCGATGTGGGCACCGCGGCCAACGCACATCGGTTTTCTTGAAGACGACGTACCGAGGTGATCACGGGTTTCTCACGTGATCTGAGCCGATTTGACAGATGTGGACACCGCGGCCAATACACATCGATATTGTTGAGAATGTATTTCCGAGCCGATCACAGTCTTCTCACGTGATCCGAGCTGATTTGATCGATGTGTCCACCACGGCCAATACACATCGATCTTGTTGATGATGCATTTTCGAGCCGGTCACGGGCATCTCACGTGATCCGAGCTGATTTGATCGATGTGGGCACCGCTTCCTATACACATCGGTCTTGTTGAGGACGCATTTCCGAGCTGATCACGGGCTTCTCACGTAATCCGAGCTGATTTAACCGATGTGGGCACCGCGACCAATACACATCGGTCTTGTTGAGGATGCATTTCCGAGCCAATCACGGGCTTCTCACTTGATCCGAACTGATTTGACCGATGTGGGCACCGCGGCCAATACACATCGGTCTTGTTGAGGATGCATTTCGAGCCGATCCCGGGCTTCTCTCATGATCCGAGCTGATTTGATCGATGTGGGCACCGCGGCCAATACACATCGGTCTTGTTGAGGATGCATTTCTGAGCCGATCACGGGCTTCTCACGTGATCCGAGCTGATTTGACCGTTGCGGGACCGCAGCCAATACACATCTGTATACGGCGTGAAATGTCTTATCGTCTGATCTTCAAGTGCGGAGCCGAGGTGGTCTTTGGCCGATGTGATCTACCCGTCTTGGATCCGGATCTGGTCATGGACCCAGGTCGGGTACGTGGATACCGCAAGGCGGGACCCGACCGACGGACCCGGAAGTTATCGTCGGTAATAAATGCACCGACGAGGAAGCCAATAATGAGGTGCCACGTGGAACGCCTTCAATAGAGTTTGTATAAAAAGGGGTGGTGGGGTATGGAGGTCCCCCACTCTGAATCACTGTTCTGATTTCTACTCACATAAGCCCGGAGTTCTTAACATCGACGCGATCCTTTGACATCGGTCGTTTCACATCAGATCGGCTTTTTACTCCGGCTTTCTCACTTCGATTTTGTGATACCAGATCAGCCTCTCACATAACTAGTAAGTTTTCTTCTAACTTGTCTTTTTCCTATCCATGGTTGACGAGGGCAGGGAGGCCGAGGTCAGAGTTGACATTGAGACAGTTGGGCCGTCCTCCAGCAGCAGCAGCGGCTCATCTTCGTCGGACAGTGGGTCGGCCACCAGTACTTCTTCAACAAGCGGGTCGGTAGGGAGGGTAACTGAGGGCGGTCTCGAGACCGAATTGAGGACCGCGGATTCCCCAGAACAAAGTAGGTCTGGAACAGCAGGGCCGTCACGGAACGAACTTCTAAAGGGGATTTCGACTCATGAGATAGGATCTGAAGTCCTTATCCAGGCCCGTAAAGAGGCCGATGCTCCCCCAGAGTTTGACGCCAGGGGGGAGGTTTGCCTTATGACCAAGGCCGAGTTTGACAGCCTTCAGGATCGGTACCAAATACCGGACGACGTGGAAATTAGAATGCCCACCGAGGGGGAGCGGGCCTGCTAGAGTCGTCGCTCCGAGTTGTGTGTAAATATCGAGATGTTCAAGCCCGGATTCCGCATGCCGGTACCGCGGCTGGTGGTTGAGATTTTGAAGTACTACGAGGTCACACCGATCCATTTAATGCCGAACTCCTAGAAGAACCTGATCGCCTTCATCATCTATTTTAGGAGGCTGGGGCATAGACCGACCCTTAATATGTTCCGAGCGATGTTCACTTTCAATGATTACTGCAAGACGGGGTGGTATTACTTCGCCAAGAAACCCAACTTCGGCGATCTGCTGGCTGATAGACCGACCTCGATCAAGCTGTGAAAGAACAAGTTTTTTTACATCTGAGGTGACAAAGTTGTACTGGAGAATGTATGGAAAAAGCTCGATGCCGAGACTCTTAATACGGACATGCCCTTGCTGCCTGTTGAGTCCGAGCTGCTGCGGCAAGCTCGGCATTTTGAGGGGGAACCCATCCGTGTGGCCGACCTGAGGGACCCTCTAATTTTACACGAAAACCAATTGTGTGAGTATTTTTTTCATATCGCTGGCTGACCCTAACCTACTAACTGGGCTGATTCTGTTTTGGTATGTTGCAGTGATGTTGAACGCGGAATACTTGTTGGAACTGAGGAGGAAGGAGGCGGCCAAGAAGGAAGCCGCGGCTAAGAGGTCCAATGAGGAGCAAACAACGAAGGCGTCGGCGGATCGTCGCAGCGTCGAGGGGGATGCGGCACGGAGGCCCTCCAAGAGATCACGTACGCACTCCCTGACTCCGCCTTGGCTAAGGCCGCGCATATCTATGCCATGCCACTGATTCCTCGGTACCGTGTTCTTGACTTTTTAGGGAAGGGAACTACCTCGGTCGCGCCGGAGGCCATTCTTGCACTCGGGGAGTCGTCCGAAACTCCGGTAGCCAGGCAGCCTACTCCAGTTCAGCTGCAGCAAAGTTCGACCCCCCCTCTACGAGGCCGAGGGTGATTACTGGGCAGGGAGGCGTGCCTAGTAACGTCAGACGCATCACCCTGTAGAGAACACTTAGACTCGGAACAAGACGGGGGACGAGCGGGCCTTTCGGCCTGATTGGGCCTTGACTGAGGACAATACGGCCATGGGCGACATCCGTGCTGCACGGGAGCTGATGAGAGGGGCCATTCTTCCTCGGGATCGGTCGCTTGTGCATGAGCTCCCCATGCCTTCTCTGATCTCGGGAGCCGACACACTGCCGCTTCGGTAAACACTTATTTATCTCCTTGTCCCCTTCCCCCACTTCTCTTTTTCGATTTAAGTTGTGCCTAACTTGTGCTTGTTGTCTTGGTGCAGCTTGGAGTATATATGGAGACTCTGAAGGAGCGGGCCGAGGAGATAGCCAAAGACTTGGCCGAGACGGAACGCAAGCTGCACGCGGCCAAGGACGAGAGGGAGGATGCCCTGACGCAGCTTCGGTACAAGGAGCGGGAGGTGACCTCTCTGTCGTCCGAGGTCACCCGCCTCCAGGTAGAGAACGAGAAGATGCGCGAGGAGAAGCGCCGTATGGAGGATGCGGGGAAGGCGAGGGAAGACCGCATTGATCAACTGAAGTCGTTCTTGGAGCGGGCCAAGGATCGCGGGGCGAGGTTCAAGGATGCCTTCTTGAAGACCCGATCTCTTGCTACAGGGGTGGTCCGACTCTACCAGAAGTCCGAGGATTTCAAAGATTTGGTGGGGCGGTTTTCTCTGCAAAGCTTCACCCTGGGTGCGCAGGCCTTGAAGGAATATGTTGATGCGAAGGCGCCTGGGCTGGACTATAGTGGAGCGGAGTGCCTGGTCCCCGTGGACTCGAAGATTGAGATTCTGGAGCTGGATGACACTAAGATGCTGTAAGACCCGTGTCAATCTAACCCGGTCTTACCACCTTGATCCAGGTTTACCTATCATGGTCGAGTCAAATGGACCAAGGGCGTGAAGGAGATCGAGATCCCAGGTATCAAATCAACCCAAAAACACTTAATTTAAGGGGAGGGTCGCATACCCAGCCAAGGAGGGTCGGACCTCCCAAAATAGAAAGTCAGACCCTCAGTTTTGAAGGGAGGGTCAGACTCATTAGAAACCTAGGGTCGACGGGATCATCGACCCTCCCATCGACCCTCAGTTGCCTCCGAAACTGAAATTAGGAAATTTCCTAATTTTCGATTTGACTCTTTCCTAATCTCAAAGGGACTTATTTTAGGATGTTCCTACTCTATTTAAAGGACGTCCCTAAGCCTCTTTCACTCCTTTCACAACCCTAATTGAATTGAGAGAAAGAGAAGAGAAGGAAAAGAGGAAGAAGAGAAGCAAGGAAGAGAATTTAGCCAAAAGAGAAGAGTTGCAGAGAAGGAGTATTCTTCTCAGGTATGGATACTAATTCCATGAGTTTCTATAGACCTTAGATTAGATATTGATGAGAGTATGATCTCGAAGAAACCCAAACCATCAACCCATGGTTAGGTTTTCATGGAAAACCATAGGAGAATGCATGAAAGCTATTTAGGTGGATGATTCATGGTTCCAGACCATGGAATGAATGTTGAATGGAATGTAGGAGCAAGCCATAGGATCCCAAGCACGAAGAATGGATAAAAAGAGGGAAATTGACCAAAGTACACCGAGGGTCGCACCGAGGGTCGATGACCATCCGACCCTAGGTGATCCTAACTATCGACCCTCAGTGTTCGGGAAGTTCAGAGTTTGAGGAGGGTCGCACCCAGGGTCGATCATGACTCCGACCCTACCTCCGACCCTCAGTTAACAGAATGGTTTTTAAATTCAGAATTAATTCTAATAAAATTCTATCGACTTTGTTAGGTCTTCTAGCAATACAATAACAATATAAAGGTGATTATAAAGCTTGGAAAAGTATTTATTAGCAAGCTAAGGTGAGGAAACAGAACTTTAAACTAATTGGTTAATAACAAACTATTTTCCAGATTCTTGAGTCCAATGCCATGCTTGATTCTATGCGAATATGTTTGTAATGTGCATACAACATGTCATCCAATATTTCTGTTATTTATTCATGCATATTTACTTTATTGTTTATAACATGATGATGATGATGATGATAAGAATAGGCATGTGATTGTATGTGTGTGGTTGGTGTACTTGATGCGAGCGAGTATCAGGGGAGGTGTGATGAGAACGTCAATAAACGTTAACCTTTGGCGGGTCTCAGCACTTTATCTCTATCTCTAACTCAAGTCTTGTGCATTAGCATCGTCGTATCGCCATTACTTTAGCAGAACTATTATGTCGTAGAGTATCAGGGGAGGTGGTCTCGGTCCTTGTAGTCTCTGACTCTACCGGGGGGTCTTAGCTCTATCTCTATGCACATTCTGATGGATGTTGGGGTGAGGCCTTGGATACACTGCTTGGCATTAGGATTGGTTAGTTGCGAGCCCAGTTTGTAGCCCTCGCCAACAGGGGCTTACGTGTTGGTATGGCACTATATAGCAATAAACGTTAACCTTTGTTATATAATGTTCATGATTGGGTGCTTGTGAGTCGACAATAAACGTTACCTTCAGGCGGCGTCACACACTTGTGTATAGAGGCGGGGTCAATAAACGCGACCTTTGACTACCTAAACCTTTCTATTGCATATTGCAAACTTTAAACAAGACCAAAGATATGAATTGATTTCATGCATATGTAATGTTGCATTGTTTTGTCTACTCACTGAGTCGTGATGTTTGCTCACCCCCTCGACGTCGAATATTTTAATTGACGATGCAGGTTTCGCAGTTGAAGGCTATGTGAATGCTCCAGTGTACGGGAACGTAGCGGCGATGGAAGCTGAAGCTGAAGTAGATACACATGACTCCTCTTGCGAGTGCAACTCATATGTATTCGATTAGATATTTTCCAGTTTTTTTTATTTGGATTTATTAAAGATTTGTATTTGATATTTACTTATGTCTCAGTTGATACAGAATAATTTACTATTTAATTATTAATATCACAGTAGATTCTCAGTTCATTTTATTCTAAGACTTCCGTTATTGTGTATTTACTCTGATTATGATTATGGATGTATGGGAGTTTGGATAACACGGATATAGTCTACTCGAGATCCTGGTTGAACCGTTGGTTTGCTAGCGGTTCATCACACCATTCTGAACAGTGCGGAATTGGGGTGTGACAACTTGGTATCAGAGCATCTCAGGCCTTGTCCGCCGAACTAACATACATTCAAGATAAATTGTGAACTGAGATAGGATAAAAGTAAAAACAGCAATATTAACACACTGTAAGCACAAGTGATGGGTTGAGACCAAATTTAAAAAGAGAATAATACATCTATTAAAGGGGAAACAAGTTACATACAATAAGAGAGAAACAAAATGTATATACATAACTAAAGCAGAGTACAGTCTACAACCCGGATAGTTACTCTATAGTACAAGGAAAATAAAGTATAATCATGAAGCTGGAGGTGAAGGAGGAGGCGGTGCCTCACGATCCCTGTCGTAGTCCTCGGCATAGACTCTAGTCAACCAGGCTATCTGAGTCTGGGTCGTCTGTAGACTGGCCGTAAGATCGGCTACCCTCCTATCAGTCGCACGCTGAATCTCTAGAAGCTCTCCCATCCGCGTGTCTGATATGCGCTGGGCGGCCAGCAGCTCATCCACTCTCACACGCTAAGCGTCTAGCAACCCCTCCATCCTCAGATCAGATCTGCGCTGAGCCTCCCTGATCTCCTGCAGCATCTCCATCATATCAGAAGGTGGGCGTGAAGGACCAGTCTCATGAGAAGGACCAGTCTCAGGTACAGGATCCGCCGCAGAAGAAGTACCCACTCCAGCCACATGCGTAGGTGAAGGCGGTGGTATCGAGTCGACATCCATATACATACGGTCGTCATCATCGACAGGATCCACATGAGCTCTAGCAGCGGCAGCAGCAGCCTCAGCATCAGCCATCTCAACGCGAGTGTGAGGGCGTACCATCTCGTTCCTCTCCTCGTCACTAACTTGGGCATCCCGCATGCCCATCTTACAGATAGCCTCCCAATCTAGAGGCGACGAGAAGGTCTTCTCCTGAATCTTCTCATCCACCAAGTCAACCCCCAGGCGGGTCAGAAGAACAGTAATCATGCATCCATAGGGTAGATTACCCCTATGACCGGACAAAGTAGCACTAATCATGGTCCGCATGATGATGTAGGGAAGGCAGACTGGCTGTCTGGTGCAGATATTATATATCAGAAACTGGGTCAGCTGAGAAACCCTCTCATAGTGCCCACTCTGCGGAATCAGATTATGCTGAATAATCTTGCAGAAGACCCGTGGAGCTGGACGCATGTAACAGGCTCTCATCTGCCAGCGATCAGGTCGTAGCAACTGGTTGTCGATCTCTGCCCTCATCTCCATGGAAACAAACTGAGGCTCTCCAGGTGCACAGTACACCATGGGGCCATCATAAGGAATGCCCAGTAGATCGGCCAGTTGCCGATAGTCAAATGAAATGTGCACCCCTTTAACATAGCTGGTGATGCGCAACTCTTGACCCCGCTCAACGTCATTGTAATTCCCCACCACCTGGAGATTACAATAGAACTGGCGCACCAAATCCGGACATGTACACGCGTCATAAGTGATGATAGGGAGCCACCCCATATCACCAAATGCCCTCTCTACGTTGAACAAGGCTAGCTCAGCCAAGTTCACCATACGACCACCCTCCACTTTCTTACGAGCATAGTCGGCATACTGTGCCTCGGCTTTATTGGAGCGGAAGCGAAGTGGATCACTAACTCTGGGTATCTTGGTACGAGCCATGGTATCTTCAGATAAGAAAGAAAAATGGAGACAAGGAGTTAATAGGATAAAAATCCAAAATTTAACATTCTAACGACGTAAATTGGCCAAAAAGCCTCACTTTTCACCCATACAAGTGGGCAGGAGGACCTACGTAGGTTCCAACATAGCCTACGACACCTACACAGTAGGAAATTGGAACTAACGAAGACCAATTTGAAGAAATTTTGGGAAATCAAAAAATTTCGACAAATTAGGGCAAACGAGCAAAAATCCAAGTTTCTCGATAACCAACCGATGAAACTCAAAAAATTTTGAGGGCTTTCGTTCCTTGAGATACCAATAACAAAAGCCCCCAATAAAATTCGAATTTTTACGGTTGGAATAAGTTTAATTTGAAGAATACCAGTTAAATAAGCAAAAACCTAGAAAAGAAAACCTAGAAACAGGTAAAAATGGGAGAACATACCTGTATGGATGACGTGGACGTCGAAACCCGGACTCAAACCGACCAAAAACAGCGGAGTGGCACTGTAGCAACTCAGAGGGGAGAGACGAGTCGAAATGGGAGGTAAATAATAAGAATTGACCCAAAATCGGATCTTAAAAATCTGATTTTTGGTCTGAGGGTCGGACAAATCGACCAGAACCATCGACCCTCGGATCGACCCTCCCATCGACCCTCGGCTCTCTGGAATCTGACAGAAAATTGAGGGTCAGAACTGAGGGTCGGACACCCATCGACCCTCACATCGACCCTCAGCTCTCGGGAAGAACAGGTTTTTTCCAGGGTCGGATACTGAGGGTCGGACATACCATCGACCCTCACATCGACCCTGCATAGAAAAGACAGTATTTTTTTCATAAAATGAATTGAAATTGAAAGTTTACATCGGTTAATGTGCCTACATGGAGTATCAATGATTTTCTCACTTATTTTGATGATTTTCAGGCACCACCCTTCTCAGAAGGAAAATATGTCTGGAAGAAGAGTAACCAGACAGAGCCGAAATGCAGTTCCACCACCACCACCTATGGAGGAAACTAGCGAGGATAATGTACATGTCCTAGGCAATCCAGATCAGGAAAATCCTACAAATTTACCACCTCCACCACCGGAACTAGCAACCGTGGTTATGAATCTAGCTCAGTAGCAACAACAGATGCAACACGCACAGGCCCAGATGCAGGTTGCAATGGGAATCATGTTCCAGGCTGCTCATGCTACCCCCATGCAGACGGGACAAGCCAGTGCAGCACCGGTGGGTAACCACCCAGCACCCCAGACACCTCAACAACCTGCTGCACAAATTCCAGTACCTGGTCCGGAAGCAGTTCAGGTTAATTATCAGTATCCACCACCTATGTTTGGGGCATACCCCCAAAACCAGTTGGATCACTCTCGACTGGTTGAGAGATTCTTGAAGATGAAGCCCAGGGAATTTAATGGCAAGCCGTCTGATCCATTATGGCCAGCACACTAGATAGACGAGATGGAGAGAAATTTCCTCATGATGACTATTACAGAGGAAGAAAAAGTATTATGCGCCACCTTCATGCTGAAGGGTGACGCACATCATTGGTGGAAATCAGCCAAGGCTTACTTACTGACCAAGCACGCCCAACTGACTTGGGCTGTTTATAAAGAAGCTTTCTTTGAGAAATATTTTCCACGAAGCTTCAGAGATTCTATGGAGAAGGAGTTCCTGGGTCTATATCAGGGACAATGTCAGTGGATGCATATCAATAGCGTTATGAGGAGCTGTTTTTCTTTGCACAACTTAGTATGCAAGAAGAGGACACCAAAACCCGTAGGTTTGTCACGGGACTCAGGGGAAGCATCAGAGAACATGTACTGGGCTTAGAAAAGAAAATTTATAATGAAGCTGTCCAAATAGCTCGGGTTATTGAATCAAGCCAGAAGGAGAGTTATTTCACACAGAACCGGGGTATCAAAAGGCCAGCTGGAAATTCTTACAACGGAGGGAACAACAAGACCTTTAAACCCTTCCGTGCTCAGGGCTTTACTGCTGCACCCAGGACTACTCCAGTAGCTCAGCATCAGCCAAAGCCAAATTCTGAAGGCCCAAAGTGTTTTAACTGCAACCAACCGGGACATATGGCAAGGGAGTGCCCTAAGCCCAAGAAGCAGTTCCATCAGGGATGGGTATATGCTGTTACATCCGAGGATGCTGCTGCATCACCCGATGTGGTCACAGGTATGACTGAAACTTTTTATGTTGTATTTACATTGTATGAGCATGTAGACTAAGTAAAATAAATCACAGGTATCGTACCTATAAATGGCGTACCCACCAGAGTACTCTTTGATTTCGGAGCTACTCATTCATTTATATCTGTGTCATTCAGAAAGAAGACAAACTTAGCCATCAAAACATTATACTACAAATTACTTGTACGGTCACCGATGGGGTTAGAAGTGGAATTAGAGAAAGGCTATGGGCCATGTCCAGTTCTCATTGGCAAGAAAACCTTAGATGCAACCTTGATACAACTTGAGATGGCAGACTTTGACGTCATCTTGGGAATGGACTGGTTAGCTCGGCATTCTGTAAACCTATTATGCGTTGAAAAGAAGCTAACATTTAAAGACAAAGAAGGAGCAAAATTTAGTTTTTCGGGAACCAAACTTCCCCGTAGACGCAAGCTCATACTCTCAGCACTAAAGGCTAAGAAGTGCCTTGAGAAGGGGGTAGTTGGGTATCTAGTGTCAGTGGTCGACCTAACTAAGGAAGCACCACAAATGGAAGATATTGAAGTCGTGCGAGACTATCCCGACGTATTTCCAGAGGAACTACCAAAATTACCACCCGAACGAGCCACAGAGTTTGTGATAGACCTTGTACCTGGAGCCGCACCCGTATCTAAAGCACCTTATAGAATGGCTCCTACGGAACTGAAGGAACTGAAAGTGCAACTACAGGAACTGCTGGACAAGGGTTATATTCGACCCAGTATATCACCATGGGGAGCACCAGTGTTATTCATGAAGAAGAAGGACGGTAGCGTTCGATTATGCATCGACTATCGGGAGCTGAATAAACTGACAATCAAGAATCGATATCCACTACCTCGGATCGATGACTTGTTCGATCAGTTGCAAGGAGCAAAGGTATTTTCTAAGATCGATCTTCGATCGGGCTATCATCAATTGAAGATTAAAGAGGGTGATATTCCTAAGACAGCTTTCAGGACCAGATATGGACACTATGAGTTCTTAGTCATGTCCTTTGGATTTACAAACGCACCAGCAACTTTTATGGAGCTTATGAATCGGGTCTTCCATGATATGTTGGATACGTCGGTCATAGTATTTATTGATGATATATTGGTATATCCAAGGACGAAGAAACTCATATTAAGAACCTAAACGCCGCCCTACAGCGTTTAAGGAAAGAGAAGTTATATGCCAAATTTTCAAAGTGTGAGTTTTGGCTAAGTGAAGTGGCCTTCTTAGGCCATGTAGTATCCACTGAAGGAATCAAAGTGGACCCCAGCAAGATCGAGGCTATTGTAAAGTGGGAAGCACCAAAGAGCGTTTCAGAAATTAGAAGTTTTCTGGGTCTAGCTGGTTATTATCGGAGATTTGTAGAAGACTATTCCCGAATTTCCGTACCTCTCACAAGTTTGACTAAGAAAGGTGAAAAGTTCGTGTGGACTGATAAATGTGAGGAGAGTTTCCAAACGTTGAAGACCAGATTGATATCCGCTTCGATTTTGACTATTCCCGTTCCAGGACAGACATTTACTTTATACACTGATGCGTCAGGACTGGGACTAGGATGTGTGCTTATGCAAGGAGAGCAAGTAATTGCTTATGCCTCGAGACAGTTGAAGATACATGAGAAAAACTACCCCACCCATGATTTGGAGTTAGCGGCAGTAGTACATGCTATCAAGATATGGAGACATTACCTATACGGAGAGAAATTTCAGATTAAGTCGGCCCATAAAAGTCTTACTTATTTATTTAACCAGAAGGAGTTGAATATGAGACAAAGAAGATGGCTGGAACTATTGAAAGACTATGATTGTGATATCCAGTATCATCCGAGAAAAGCGAACGTAGTAGCGGATGCGTTAAGCAGAAAAGCAATGATAAAATCGCAAGGAGAGATTAGCACAACTGCAGCAATGTGTACTACCGGAATGGTATTCAATCACGGCAACGAGCAGTATGTGATAGACACAACGGATGGATCAGCCAACCAAGGATTTATTCGTCGGTTTTCAAATATGTTCGCCGCTTTGAAGATTATACCGGATATAATGGATGAAGTGAAGACAGTTATCAAATCAGATCCTTATCTGAGAACAGTACAAGAAGATATCGAGAAAGGTAGGACTAACCCTGAGTTCACCTTGGACGAAGATAAAGTACTGAAATATAAAGGAAGAATATGTGTACCTGAAACAGAAAGTATGGACATTAGACATCGACTGATGAAAGAAGCCCATACCACCATCTATTCGATACATCCCGGAAGTACAAAAATGTATCATGATCTAAAGAAACTATATTGGTGGAGGGGAATGAAAGTAGATATAGCCAAGTTCGTGTCTCAATGCCTAAATTGTCAGAAAGTAAAGGCTGAACGGTAAAGACCCACAGGACTGTTACAGCCGTTATCGGAACCAACATGGAAATGGGACTGCATCACTATGGACTTTGTCACGGGATTACCACTGACTCCTCGAGTAGTTGACGCAGTTTGGGTGATTGTGGACCGTCTGACGAAAACAGCTCGCTTCATACCTATACGACCTCAGTATACTCTGGAAAGGTTAACAAAGCTGTATGTGGATAATATTGTCCGATTACACGGTGTACCAGGGAGCATTGTATCCGATAGAGATCCACGATTTACTTCCAAGTTTTGGGAAGGATTGCAAAAGGCTATGGGTACAACGTTGAAGTTCAGTACTGCATTCCACCTACAGACAGACGGACAGTCAGAGCGTACAATTCAGATTCTAGAAGATATGCTACGAGCGTGTCTAATTGATTTCAAAGGATCATTGGATGAAAAGTTACCATTGATCGAGTTCGCGTATAACAATAGCTATCAGGCTACTATACAGATGTCACCTTATGAAGCACTGTATGGCAGAAACTATCGAACCCCTTTGTTTTGGAATGAAGTTGGAGAATGTAGTATTGTTGGACCAGAGTTCGTTGAAGAGACTTGCCGAGTGGTCGACATTATCAAGGAAAGAGTGAGAACGGCTCAGAACCGTCAGAAGCAATATGCAGATACTCGACGCAGAGATCTGGAGTTCGCTGTAGGTGATAAAGTATTTTTGAAGGTATCGCCTATGCGAGGATTGAAAATGTTCGGATAGAAAGGGAAATTAAGTCCAAGATATGTCGGGCCGTATGAAATTCTAGCTAAGCGTGGTAAAGTGGCTTATCAGTTAGCACTACCACCATCTATGTCGAGTGTACATGACGTATTTTACATTTCTCTATTGAAGAAGTATGTCAAGGATCCAACGCACGTGTTGACAGTAGACTTACCCGATTTGACGGATGATTTGACATTCGAAGTAACACCAATAGAAATCACTAGCCGAAAGGTTCAACGTCTACTCAACCGAGATATCTATTATGTTAAGGTCACATGGAAAAGTAGAGACATGGAAGAAATTACATGGGAAGAAGAAAATGTTATGCGAAAGCAATACCCTCACTTATTTGATTCAGAAGGTACGTACAATTTCGAGGACGAAATTTTTATAAGTAAGGGGGAGTTGTAAGACCCATGTCAATCTAACCCGGTCTTACCACCTTGAACCAGGTTTACCTATCATGGTCGAGTCAAATGAACCAAGGGTGTGAAGGAGATCGAGATCCCAGGTATCAAATCGACCCAAAAACACTTAATTTAAGGGGAGGGTCGCATACCCAGCCAAGGAGGGTCGGACCTCCCCAAACAGAAAGTCAGACCCTCAGTTTTGAAGGGAGGGTCATACTCATTAGAAACCTAGGGTCGACGGGATCATCGACCCTCCCATCGACCCTCAGTTGCCTCCGAAACTGAAATTAGGAAATTTCCTAATTTTTGATTTGACTCTTTCCTAATCTCAAAGGGACTTATTTTAGGATGTTCCTACTCTATTTAAAGGACGTCTCTAAGCCTCTTTCACTCCTTTCACAACCCTAATTGAATTGAGAGAAAGAGAAGAGAAGGAAAAGAGGAAGAAGAGAAGCAAGGAAGAGAATTTAGCCAAAAGAGAAGAGTTGCAGAGAAGGAGTATTCTTCTCAGGTATGGATACTAATTCCATGAGTTTCTATAGACCTTAGGTTAGATATTGATGAGAGTATGATCTCGAAGAAACCCAAACCATCAACCCATGGTTAGGTTTTCATGGAAAACCATAGGAGAATGCATGAAAGCTATTTAGGTGGATGATTCATGGTTCCAGACCATGGAATGAATGTTGAATGGAATGTAGGAGCAAGCCATAGGATCCCAAGCCCGAAGAATGGATTAAAAGAGGGAAATTGACCAAATTACACCGAGGGTCGCACCGAGGATCGATGACCATCCGACCCTAGGTGATCCTAACTATCGACCCTCAGTGTTCGGGAAGTTCAGAGTTTGAGGAGGGTCGCACCCAGGGTCGATCATGACTCCGACCCTACCTCCGACCCTCAGTTAACAGAATGGTTTTTAAATTCAGAATTAATTCTAATTAAATTCTATCGACTTTGTTAGGTCTTCTAGCAATACAATAACAATATAAAGGTGATTATAAAGTTTGGAAAAGTATCTATTAGCAAGCTAAGGTGAGGAAACAGAACTTTAAACTAATTGGTTAATAACAAACTGTTTTTCAGTTTCTTGAGTCCAATGCCATACTTGATTCTATGCGAATATGTTTGTAATGTGCATATAACATGTCATCCAATATTTCTATTATTTGTTCATGCATATTTACTTTGTTGTTTATAACATGATGATGATGACGATGATAGGAATAGGCATGTGATTGTATGTGTGTGGTTGGTGTACTTGATGCGAGTGAGTATCAGGGGAGGTGTGATGAGAACGTCAATAAACGTTAACCTTTGGCGGGTCTCAGCACTTTAGCTCTATCTCTAACTCAATTCTTGTGCATTAGCATCGTCGTATCGCCATTACTTTAGCAGAACTATTATGTCATAGAGTATCAGGGGAGGTGGTCTCGGTCCTTGTAGTCTCTGACTCTACCGGGGGGCCTTAGCTCTATCTCTATGGATATTCTGAGGGATGTTGGGGTGAGGCCTTGGATACACTTTTGGCATTAGGATTGGTTAGTTGCAAGCCCAGTTTGCAGCCCTCGCCAACAGGGGCTTACGTGTTGGTATGACACTATATAGCAATAAACGTTAACCTTTGTTATATAATGTTCATGATTGGGTGCTTGTGAGTCAACGATAAACGTTACCTTCGGGCGGCGTCACACACTTGTGTATAGAGGCGGGGTCAATAAACGCGACCTTTGACTACCTAAACCTTTCTATTGCATATTGCAAACTTTAAACAAGACCAAAGATATGAATTGATTTCATGCATATGTAATGTTGCATTGTTTTGTCTACTCACTGAGCCGTGATGTGTGCTCACCCCCTCGACGTCGAATATTTTAGTTGACGATGCAGGTTTCGCAGCTGAAGACTATGTGAATGCTCCAGTGTACGGGAACATAGCGGCGATGGAAGCTGAAGCTGAAGTAGATACACATGACTTCTCTTGCGAGTGCAACTCATGTGTATTCGATTAGATATTTTCTAGTTTCTTTATTTGGATTTATTAAAGACTTGTATTTGATATTTACTTATGTCTCAGTTGATACATAATAATTTGCTATTTAATTATTAATATCACAGTAGATTCTCAGTTCATTTTATTCTAAGACTTCCGCTATTGTGTATTTACTCTGATTTTGATTATGGATGTATGGGAGTTTCGATAACACGGATATAGTCTACTCGAGATCCTGGTTGAACCGTTGGTTTACTAGCGGTTCATCACACCATTCTGAACAGTGCAGAATTGGGGTGTGACAGATGCTCGGTCGACTGGACGAGGACTTTGAGGGTGAGGATCCTCCTGCCTCTCTTGATGCAGACGAGACTCCGAGGACCCCCCAGGACAGTACGATTTCTCCTATGGGTCCTCCTCGCACCCCTGGCGGTTCTCTTCCCCGAAGCGTGGATGAAGCGGGTAGCAGTGGGGGGAATCCCCCAGTAGAGAACACTTAGAAAATTTTGTAACTTTTTTTTTCTATGTAATTTTTTATTTCTATGTAACTTTTTTTTTCTTTGGCTTGTTGTGCCGATGTACACTTGTTGTTTATTGAAATCCTTTTTGCCGCAACCTGAGTTTGTGTAGTTATTTTTCTCTTTTCCTTATGCCTGATGTGATAAAATGAATTGACTATATGTCGAGCTGATCTACCCTCCTCAGCCAAGTTTGTCCTTCTGGACCCTTGGCAGCATGGGCCTTCCTGCGGTACGGTGCCGTAGGGATATCACCTCGACATGATGACTTGTCTACCCTCCTCGGCCCAATGTGTTTAGCAGTTGGTGAACTCTTTGGGCCGTATGGGTCTCAATTTGAGCTCGGAGCCGATCTACCCTCCTCGGCCAAGTCCATCCTTCTGGAATCTTGGCCGCCTGGGTTGCCTTTGGGCTTGGAGCCGATCTACCCTCCTCGGCCAAGTCTGTCCTTCTGGACTCTTGGCCGCATGGGTTGTCTTTGGGCTCGGAGTAGATCTACCCTCCTCGGCCAAGTCTGTCCTTCTGGACTCTTGGCCGTATGGGTCTCAATCTGAGCTCGGAGCCGATCTACCCTCCTCGGCCAAGTCTATCCTTTTGGACTCTTGGCCGCCTGGGTTGCCTTTGGGCTCGGAGCCAATCTACCCTCCTCAGCCAAGTCTGTCCTTCTGGACTCTTGGCTGCATGGGTCTCATTTGGGCTCGGAGCCGAGCTACCCTCCTCGGCCAAGTCTATCCTTCTGGACTCTTGGCCGCATGGGTTCCACCTTAGCAATTTATTGTAGCTTTAAAGTTGTTGGTTTGGAGACAGGAGTAGAAGCCAAATGGATATTTTCATTATCGTATAGGTGCCCGCAACGACCAAATTACAACCTTTGAAAATTTCACTGATAAAATTTGCAGAGATGCTCTGCGTTCCATGCCCTAGGGAGAGCTTTTCCATCCATGTCAACTAGGTGATACGCTCCATTCCTTAGCGCCTCGGTAACCTGATAGGGTCCTTCCCAGTTGGAAACCAACTTGCCTTGATTGGTGGGGTTAGATGCGATGGTCCTTCGCAGGACAAGGTCCCCTACTTGGAATGATCGTTGACACACCCTCTTGTTGTAATGCCGGGCCACTTGCTATTGGTGGGTAGCGATCTGGATCTGGGCTTGGTCTCGTACTTCATTGAGGAGGTCCAAGTTGGTGAGCAATTCTGCTTCATTGGAAAGTGGGTCGTAGTTGGCGATCCGATGTGAGGTGATCCTTACTTCCAACAGGACAACTGCTTCCGTTCCAAAGGCTAGTTGGAATGGCGATTCGCCTGTGGCCGTCTTTGGGGTAGTGCAATCCACCCACAGAATGTGTGGTAGTTCATCCAACCATCGACCTTTAGCCCCATCTAACCTGGATCTGATCCGTTTCAATAGGATTTTGTTGGTAGCCTCTGTCTGTCCGCTGGTTTGCGGGTGCTTCACGGCGCCTCGTCGATGATCAATACGGTGTTCTGCACAGAATGCCGCAAAGGCTTTGTTGTCAAATTGCTTCACATTTTCGGTGATGAGTACCCTGGGGACACCGTATCGATACACAACTGACTTGATAAAAAACTCCCGGATGGCGCTCTCAGAAATACTGGACAATGCCTCTGCCTCAGCCCACTTAGTGAAATAATCTACTGCGACCACAACAAATTTTCGTTGATAGCGTGCCGAGGGAAACGGTCCCATGATATCCATATCCCATGTGGTGAAAGGAATGGGGGCTGCTTCGATAAAGCGAAGTGGGGCGGCCGGCAGGTGAGGGACTGGTGCGTACATTTGGCACTTGGCACACTTCTTGACGTAGTCAATGCATTCCTTGTGCATTTTTGGCAAGTAATATCCTTGGCATAATATTTTGTGGGCAAGGATCCATCCTCCCTGGTGGGCACCGCATATACCCTCATGGACCTACTGGATGGCCCGTGCTACTTCGGAAGGACGTAGGCATCGTAGTAGAGGAAACGTGAAAGCTTTTTTGTACAAGATGTCGGCTTCCATTACGTAGTGAGTCGCCTTTGATTGTATCTGCCTCGCCTCCTTCTTGTCCTCCGGTAATTTTCCCTCTCAGAGAAAAGTAAAAATTGGGTCGATCCATGATGGCTCCGATGTGGCTGGCAATATGTCTTTGGAGCTAGGATCCACCGATGAATGGGACAAAACTTCAGTATACACTGAGTGATCTAAATCGTTCAAATCTGAAGTGGCCAATTTGGACAGAGAGTCTGCCAGGGTGTTCTGGCCTCGGAGAATGTGGCGCAGGGTGAAATACTCAAAGGCCGATGCGGCCTCTTGGACTTTCTTCATCAAGTATGCAGTCATGCTCACCTTCTTGGCCTCGTACTCCCCGTTGACTTGCCTCACAACTAACTGAGAGTCGCTGGATGCCTTGACCCTCTTTGCCATTACTGCTTTATCCAGGCGGAGTCCTGCGATCAGTGCCGCATACTCTGCCGCATTATTGGATACTTGAAACATGAACCGAAGGGCATACCAAATTTGGAAACCTTCTGGACTGGTAAGAATGAATCCGGCGCCACACTGGGTCTTGTTGGAGGCTCCATCGACAAACAGGGTCCATGGCTACGAGGTATTCTCCGGGACTTGGTTGTCCGTTCATTCCCCGGCCTCTTCCTGGGGGGATGATTCAATAAGGAAGTCGGCCAAGGCTTGAGCCTTGATGGCCGTGCGGGGCTTGTAGCTGAGATCGAATTCACCCAATTCGACTGCCCAATTGATCACCCGCCCTGAGATATCTGGTTTGGAGAGGATTTTCTTGAGGGGTTGGTCGATTAGAACGGTGATGGAGTGCGCTTGGAAGTAAGGCCGTAGCTTGCGCGCCGAGGTCACCAATGCCAAGGTGACCTTCTCAATAAACTTGTACTGAGTTTCAGCCTCGAGCAAAATTTTGCTGACATAATAAATGGGGTGCTGGATACCCTCTACTTCTTTGATCAGCACGACGCTTACTACCTTTGAAGAGACAACCAAGTACAACTCCTAGGAATCCCCTGTCTCAGGCTTAACCAATAGGGGGGGAGATGCCAGATACGTTTTCAATGCCTCGAATGCCTGTTGACATTTGATCGTCCACTGGAAGGTCTTATTGCCTTTAAGGGTCTGAAAGAAAGGGAGGCACTTATTCGCCGATCGAGACATGAATCGGCTCAGGGCGGCCACACGCCCGGTTAGCTCCTGCACCTCTTTTACTTTGGTTGGAGCTGGCATACCGAGGATGGCCAGGATCTTCTCGGGGTTCGCCTCAATGCCCTGACGAGAGACCATGAAACCGAGGAATTTTCCAGAGGTGACCCCGAAGGCGCCTTTGACGGGGTTGAGGCGCATTCTATGCTTTCGCAATACTACGAATGCCTCTTCCAAGTCTCGAACATGGTCGTTTCCAATTAGGCTTTTCACCAGCATGTCATCCACGTATACTTCCATATTTCTGCCAATTTGATGGGCAAAGAGCTTGTTGACCAACCTCTGGTAGGTGGCCTCGGCATTTTTAAGGCCAAAGGGCATCACTTCATAACAAAAAAGGCCTTGGTTGGTTACAAAGGTCGTCTTCTCCGAATCAGCTGCGTGCATCTGGATCTGGTTGTAGCCTGAGTAGGCATCCATGAAACTCAGTTGTGCGTGGCCGGCAGTAGCATGAATAAGTTGATCATTCCTTGGAAGGGGGAAACTATCCTTGGGACAGGCCTTGTTGAGATCAGTAAAATCGATGCAAATGCGCCATTTGTCCCCAGCTTTTGAGACCATGACGACGTTGGCGAGCCACTCCGGGTAGTGAATTTCTCGGATAAATCCGGCATCCAGTAATTTTCCCACTTCCTCATCAATGATCCGCTGGAGGGACGCGGCGAATGACCGCTTCTTCTGTCGTACTGGCCGGCGGTGGGGGTCCACATTAAGACAATGCTGTGCCACTTCCCTTGGGATGCCTGGCATATCAGCCGCCGACCAGGCAAAGATATCGACGTTAGCCCTTAGAAAATACACAAGCTCAGTCCTCTGCGGCTCCACGAGGGATGATCCTATCTGGATCATCTTATCTGGGTTCTCCTCTATTAGGGGGACCTGGACCAGGTCCTCGGCGGGCGCGCCTCTTTGCTGCTTAGGATCGTCTTGCAAATCTTCAATTTGCACCTGTAGGTCTTGAGTCGGTTTTTTGAAATCTATGAGCTCGGTCGAATAACATTTACGGGACACTAGCTGATCTGTTCGGCATTCCCCCACTCCTCTGGGGGTAGGGAACTTGATGACCAAGTGATAGGGAGACGGCACCGACCTAAGAGCAATCATGCCGGGTCTGCCCAAGAGAGCGTTATATGAGGACAGGACGTCGACGACCAGGAAATTCATGGTGATCCTCGATTCCCGTGGATAAGTACCTGCCCTGACGGGCAATCGAATAGATCCTTTCACACTGACAAGGTCACCCGAGAAAATGACCAGGGGGTAATCCAAGGGTAGCAACCGCTCAAGCGGGATCTCCATGCGTTGGAAGGCCTGCCAGTAGATGATGTCAGCGGAGCTGCCTGTGTCCACCATGATCTTATGAACATCACTGTCCTCTATTCTCATAGTGATAACTATGGCATCCTCATGAGGCAGTTCTAGTCCGCACAGATCTTCATCCCTGAAGATCAAGAAGTCCCCTGTGCGGGCTCTCTTTCCTAGCCATTCAGTCGATTTGACGCTTCTCGCATATGCCTTTCTGGTCTTGGCCGAAGTGTTTCCAGCCGTTGGCCCACCGATGATAGTCATGGCCTTCTGCCCTTGTGTAGAAGGATCACAAATTTCACTGTCTTCTGAGTCTTCTTCGATCCTTGGCTGCAGTAGCCGGAACTCTCGGAGCATTATGGTCCACGTACTGCTTATAATACCCTCGTTGGATGAGGTCTTCTATCTCTGCTTGTAGGTTCCGACATTCATCGGTAGTGTGACCGATGTCTCGGTGATACTGGCAGTACTTGTTTGGGTTTCTCCTTCTTGCTTCGGTCACGATCTTCTGGGGCCTCTGAAGATACCTGTCATTAGCGATGAGGGTGTTCACATCCCTGAGGGACCGGTTGAGTGGGGTATAATCATTGAATTTTTTTGGAGTGACCCTTTAGCCCGTGCTTCTTCTCTTCTCGACCTCTTGTTTTCTCCCTGCTGTGTGAGGTCTTGCCTCTCATCCGTTCGCTTGTGTGGAGCATCAACTAGGCCTTTGTTGGCTTCGTAGATTTCATTGGCAGTGGCGAACTTCTTGCACCATGCCAAGAGTTCCTACAAGTCTGCTGGTTCCTTCTTAGCTATAGAGAATCTAAGCTTCGGGTTAGTGACCGCTGCTCTCAACGTGGCAAAATGAACTGCCTCGTCGATGTCCTTCACTTGTAGTACTTCGTGGTTGAATCTGGCCAAGAAGGCCCTTAGGGTCTCACCGGACCTCTGTCTCATATTCATCAGGTGTGCGCTAGTCTTCCGCTGCACCCTGCTTCCTTGGAAGTGCATTCTGAATAGTCTTCCCATGGTCTTAAAAGAGTCAATAGACCGCGGTGGTAGGTTGTTAAACCACATCCGAGCCGCGCCTTTTAGTGTAAGGGGAAAGGCTCTGCACATAATGGCGTCAGGGTTGGCATGGAGGACCATCGCGCCCACGAAATTGTTCAGATGGTCGACGGGATCTGTGGATCCATCATAGGAATCTACCGGCGGCATGGTAAACCGCTTGGGTAAGGGGACCCTCATGATAATGTCGGTCAGAGGTTTATCTATTGAATAATTCCTATCTTCGTCCTGAGCGACTCCGACCTTCTCCACGGTCTCGACCTTTCGGTGCAATGCTGCTAATTGGTCCGCTATTGTCGCCGCTACCTCTAAGTCCATGGGAGCACTTGGTTTGTCTGCACCCATGACAACCTCTGGTAGCGTTATATGCCGCGGAACCAAAAGCTCATCCATAGCGTCTTCATCTAGTCGAGGTTCTGCTCCAGGCTGGGGGCCGAGCCTTTCTCGAGCAGGGATTCTTCCGTGCTGCGACGTTGATCCCGTCCCACTCCACTCTGGGACAGGGTGAGCGCTGGTTCCTGGTCTCGCGGGTCGAACTCCGCTTTGCCCTAGGCGGTCACGGGGTAAATCTCTAGGGAGGTCAGTCTCCTTACGTGGGTCCGCTGGTGGGACGACGCCGATGGGGAGACGAGATGTAGCTTCTGCGATTGTTGGCTGTAACCCTTGTACAAACCGAGTTAACATCACGAGCTGCTGTGCTACGGTCTCAAATTGTTCATATGTGACAAAGGCTTCGTGCGCGGGTGCTGGATCGGCCACGCGTTTTCCTCGGTCCCTGCTAGATCGCATCTCGGACCTATCTCCTTCCTCGGGATTTATCCGTTGGTCGATCATAGGTTGGTTGGGACTGACCATCTGGCTTCGGGTTCTTCTCGGACTCATAACTTAAGACTTATCTCCGGCTTTTAACTGTTGACGTCAAATCTCAAAGGGCCCCACGGTGGGCGCCAAACTGTTTCGGCCCAGATCCGTCCTGTGGGTCCACCGAGCTGACTAGACCTGCAAGACAAGCAAAGGCAAGGGGAGGCAGGCCGGATGCCCCGGGTCCACTCCGATGCCAAAGTTAGGGCTCTGTGAACAGTCAGTGGGCTCAGTGTCGAGCCCACGAAGATATTCAAGAAAGATGTGTGGGGTAAGATGAGATTTCCCGTCCCAGGTGTTAGAGCGTTAATCTCAAGAATGAGCAATGAGTAATAAATATTCTCGTAACTGAAATCTCAGGATTTGCCCTATTTATAGTGAATAGTGCATGTTTTCCAAATGCCACTTTTGCCCTTTGCTCTTGTGTTTGAATTGGTGAAGGTGCTTTCTGGCGTCGAATTGGGGATCTCTACGTGGCTCGTTGGTCGAGTCCTACATGTCGAGGTGATATAGCCAGCGTGGCATAATTCCCTAACACTTGCCTCGTTGCCCTGCTGATTCTGTAGGGTTCGGCTGAGCAAAAAATAGGATGACAGAATTTTCCCCCAACAGTTTATGAAGAAGTTAGGGTTGGGAGAAACCCAAATCATCTACCCATGGATGAGTTTCGAAGGAATCCATGAAAGTAATCATCATAGGCAATGGAAAGTGTGTAAAATCATAGCTATGAGCTATAGAACATTCTTAGAATAGACCTACGAGACTATAGGATCATCCCCATGCTCTCGGGAAGTCCAGGGAGGCTGTAGTCGCACATAGGGTCGATAGGTAACCGACCCTATGACCGACCCTACACCCTGGGGTCTCAGATACCTGCGACCCATCCTGCGACCCTAGCTTTACAGCAAACTTAAATTGTTGAAAATTATTTCTAATTAAAATCTATCGACTTGTTAGGTTTTCCTAGTGATATAAAGGTGATTCTTAAAGCTTGAAAAATGATCTACACTCAAGCAAAAGTGAGGGAATAAGACCTAAACTAATTGGCTAATAATAAACTGTTTTCATTTATTGAGTCCAGTGCTATGTATGATTCTATGATTGTATGATTGTAATGTGCATATCACATGTCATCTACTATTCCTGCTATTACTGTTCATGTATATTTAATTTCGTTTATTTATAACATGATGATGATGGTGATGTTAGGAATAGGCATGTGAATGTTTGTGTGTGGTTAGTGTATTTGATGCGAGTGGGGCATCAGGGGGAGGACATGATATCGTGGTGTGTCCTGGTCACCAGACTCTAGCTCTATCTGTACTCAAGTCTTGTCCACTAACATCGTCGTATCGCCATTACCTTAGCAGAACTAATACATCGTAGGGCATCAGGGGCTCACCAGACCCTAGCTCTATCTCTATGGGTGTATTGAGGGATGATGGGGTGAGGCCTTGGATACATTGTTTGATATTAGGATTGGTTAGTTGCGAGCCCAGTTTGCAAGCCCTCGCCAATAGGGGCTTACGTGTTGGTATGGGCAGTCGGTACAGCAATGCTGTTTTCATTGGGTGTATACTTGTCCATGGTGGGTGCATGTGGGACGGCAATGCCGATATTCATTGGGCGGCTCCACACACTCGTGTATAGAGGTGAGGCCACCTCCGAACCTTTCTATAGCACATTGCAAACTTATATACCAGACTACATATATGAATTGAATGCATGCATATGTTTGTTGCATTGTTTTGTTTGCTCACTGAGCCATGATGTGTGCTCACCCTTTTCAAATTCGAATATTTTTAGTTGATGATGCAGGTACGACTGTGGAAGATTATATGAGTGCTCCCACATACGGGCATGTTGCGGCGATGGACGCAGAAGATATAGTGGAGACGCATGACTCGTCATGCAAGTGCAACTCATGCGTTTTCGATTAAATTTTTATTTGGATTATTAAGGAAATGTAATTCGATATTTTATTTACTTATGTCTTAGTCAATGCAAGATAATTGGATATTTTATTTATGATTATCACATTTAGATTCTCAGTTCACTTAATATTAAGACTTCCGCTATTATGTATTTACTCTGATTATGGTTGTAGATGTGTATGGTTTAAACAAACGGACACAGCCTATTCGAGATCCTGGTTGAACCGTTGGTTTATTAGCGGTTCATCACACCATTCTGAACAGTGCGGAATTGGGGTGTGACACAGCCTATTTGAGATCCTGGTTGAACCGTTGGTTTATTGACGGTTCATCACACCATTCTGGTTGGTGTAGAATTGCGGTGTGACAACTTGGTATCAGAGCTCTCGGGCCCTGTCTATTAAACCGATATACTTCCACAAAAGTTTGTGAACTGAGTTAGGATAAAAATTTAAAATCTGTAATAAGAACACACTATAAGCACCTGTATTGTATGAGACAAAATTAAGAAAGAGAATAATGCACTACTAAAAAGAGAAACAAGTTTCATATACATCAAATAAAAAGCAACGTTTATACATATCCAAATCAGAGTACAGTCCACAATCCGGACAGTTACTCTGTAGTACAAAGAAAAACAAAAAGAAAAATATACATCATGGAGTGGAGGTGCTGGAGGAGGAGGTACTGCACGATCCTGGTCATAGTCCTCAGCATATACTCTAGTCAACCAGGCTACCTGAGTCTGGGTCGTCTGGAGACTAGCTGTCAACTCGGCCATTCGCTGATCGGACGCACGCTGAGCATCTAGAAGCTCTCCTACTCTCAGATTAGTCACGCGCTGAGCCTCTCTAATCTCATCCAGTAACCCATCATATCATCAGATGGTGGGTGTGAAGGACCAGTAGTGTGTGAAGGAGCCTGAGATGGACCAACTCCAGTAGAATGTAGAGGTGATGGAGGAGGTATGACGTCTACATCCATGAACATATGATCCTCATCCTCAGCATCACCCCCATGGACCCCTGCTCCTGCTGTTGCTGCTGCTGCTGCCTCATCAGCGTCTGCTATCTCTACTCGAGTATGAGGACACACCAGAGCGTTCCTCTCATCATCACTGACCTGAGCATCCCGTATACCCATCCTACATATAGCCTCCCAGTCAAGGTTCGATGAGAATGTATCCTCATGAATCCTCTCATCCAATAAATCAACGTGTAGGCGGGTGAGCAGTGTAGTAATCAGACGTCCGTAGGGAAGGTTGCCTAGCTAACCAGGTAGTGTAGCATGGATCGTAGTCTTGATGATGGTATATGGTAGGCAGACAGAACATACTGGGTCAGCTGAGAAATCCTATCATAGTGGCCACTTTAGGGGATCAGGCTGTGCTGGATGATCTTGCAGTACACCCGAGGCTCTGGCCGTAGGTTGATCACTTTCGTCTCCCAGCGATCACCTCTAAGGAGCTGACTATCAATCTCAGCACACATCGCCAAGGATAGGAACTGGGGTTCCTTAAGAGCACAATACACCAAAGGGCCATCATTTGATATGCCCAGGAGATCAGCTAACTATTGGCAGTTAAATGAAACTTCCACCCCCTTTACATAGCTAGTGATCCTGAGCTCCCTACCCCTCTCTGTATCATTGCGATCCCCCACTACCTGGAGGTTGCAATAGAATTGCTTTACCAAAGCAGGACAGGTACAAGCCTCATAGGGGATCATAGGAAGCCAGCCCATGTCACCAAAGGCACCCTCTACGTTAAACAAGGCTAGACTAGCCAAGTATACACAGCGACCCCCTTCTACTTTCTTACGCTCATAGCGAGAATACCGAGCTACTACCTCATTGGAGCGAAAACGAACGAAACCATGAGCCCTAGAAACCTTGGTACGAGCCATACTATCTACGAAAACACAGAAAAACAAACAAGATATTAGAAGGTGAAAAACTTAAAATTTCGGCATTACAACGGCATGATTTGGCCAAAAGCCTCACTTTTCACCCAAACAACTGGGCAGGAGGACCTACATAGGTTCCAAACCATCCTACAAAGCTCATACAGTTGGAAATTTAATCTAGAAAGATCGAATTTGAAGAAATTTCAACAATTTGGAAAAATCTCAAAAATTAGGTCAAAAATGGAAAATTTCAAGTTTCTCGATAACCAACCGATGAAACTCAAATATTTTTGAGGGCTTTCGTCCATCGCGTGACCAATAGCAAAAGCCCCTAATAAAAATTAAATTTTTACGATTGGAAAATTTTAATTTGAAGAAAACAATGTAAATGGATAAAAACCTAGTTTTGAAAGCTTAAAAATGAGAAATAGTAGAGAGCATACCTGAAGGGAAGGAACGGAAGTCGCGAACGGAAGAAATGATCACCAAACATTGGGGGTTGATACTGTAGCAACTCAGGGGAAGTGAGTTGAGTTGGAAGAAAAGAGAAAGAATAGGAAATGAATCCAAAATCAGGTTTAAAAACCTAATTTTGGATCATATGGTCGCAAAATTCGACAAAATGTGCGACCCTACGACCGACCCTACCATCGACCCTAGGCTCTCGGTGATCTGACAGAAACCATGGGTCGGACCTTGGGTCAGACATATACCGACCCTTCGATTGACCCTAGGCTCTCGGTGAGCTGACAGGGTTTCTGGGGTCGCATACTACCCTAGGGTCGCATAAGGAGCGACCCTACCATCGACCCTACGATGGAAAATTCTGTATTTTCACTAAATGACTTGAAAAATTGGAAATTTATATTGATTAGTTGGAGTTTGACTTGGGAACAACTTATATTGACTACCTCACATGTTCTATGATTGTTTTCAGACACTACCACCACCAAAACAGGAAATGACTGGGCAAAGAGTGACCAGACGAGGCCGTAACCCAATTCCACCACCACCACCTGTGGGGGAGGACAGCCATGAAATTCCTGATGTATAAGAAAACTAGAATGCGGCACCGCCAGTAGCTAGTAGCCAGAAAAATCCTACAAACTTGCCAGCCCCACCTACAGATTTGGCTACAGCGGTAATGAACCTGGCATAATAGCTGCAGTAAATACAGCAGGAGCAAGCCAATATGCAAGCTGCTATAGGAATGGTTTTTCCAGCTGCACATACGACACCTATGCCAGTCGGACAAGCTAGAACAGTACCAGGAGGAAGCAATACGGGACCCCATGCACCTCAAACGCCAGTTATGCAGGCTCTATTGCAGAATCCTGAGGTAGCTCAAGGCAGTTACCAGTATCAACCACCTATGTATGGGGCCTATGCTCAATATCAGTTGGACCACTCCCGACTGATCGAGCGTTTTCTGAAGATGAAGCCTAAAGAATATAATGGTAAACCAGCAGATCCTTTGTGGCTAGCACATTGGATCGATGAAATGGAAAGAAATTTCATGATGATGATGGTTAATGAGGAGGAGAAAGTACTGTGTGCAACATTTATGCTGAAGGGCGATACACACCACTGGTGGAAGTCTACTCGGACTTATCTGTTAATCAAGCATGCCCAATTGACCTGGGCTATCTATAAAGAGGCATTCTTTGAGAATTACTTCCCCAGAAGTTTCAGAGATTCTATGGAGAGAGAGTTCCTGAGTTTATATCAGGGGCAAATGACTGTGGATGCATACCAACAATGTTATGAAGAGCTGTTTTTCTTTGCACCCGCTAGCATGCAAGAGGAAAATACTAAGACCCAAAGGTTCGTCATGGGACTTAGGGAAAGCATTCGCGAGCATGTTCTGGGACTGGAGAAGAAAGTCTACAACGAAGCAGTACAGATTGCTCGAGTGATAGAGTTGAGCCAGAAGGAGAGCTATTTTGCTCAAAATAAGGGTATAAAAAGGCCAAACGGAAATTCATACAACGGAGGGAATACAAGGGCCTTCAAACCCTTTCGTACTCAAGGCTTTAATGCTACAGCCAAGACTACTCCAGCAGCTCAACCGCAACAAAAGCAAAATAATGAAGGAGTAAAATGCTTTAACTGCAATCAAATAGGACATTATTCAAGGGAGTGTCCTAAGCCCAGAAAGCAGCTACAGCAAGGAAAGGTTTATGCTGTTACATCTAAGGATGCTGCTACATCGCCTGATATGGTCACAGGTATGACCTGAACCTATCATTTTGTGTTTCATTGTGTGAGCATGTAGACTAAATTAAAACAAATCACAGGTATCATACCTATTAATGGCATACCCACTAGAGTACTCTTTGATTCTGGAGCTACTCATTCTTTTATATCTCTGTCATTTGGGAAGAAGCTAAATCTACCCCTCAGATCTTTAGACTACAAATTACTTGTACGATCACCTATAGGATTAAAAGCGGAATTAGAAAAAGGTTATGGACCATGTCCAGTTCTTATCGGTGAGAAGACTTTGGATGCAACCTTGATTCAACTTGAGATAGCAGACTTTGACGTTATCTTGGGTATGGATTGGTTAGCTCGGCATTCGGCAAACCTATTATGTGCAAAAAAGAAGCTGACATTTAAAGACAAGGAAGGAGCAGAGTTTAGTTTTGCGGGAACCAAACATCCTCGTAAACGGAAACTCATCCTCTCTGCATTGAAGGCAAAAAAATGCCTCGAAAAAGGAGGAGTTGGGTATCTAGTATCCGTGGTCGACCTCACCAAGGAAGCACCACGAATGGAGGATATTGATGTTGTGTGTGACTTTCCAGATGTATTTCCTGAGGAACTACCAGGACTACCACCAGACCAAGCAACAGAGTTCGTTATAGATCTGATACCCGGAGCCGCACCAGTATCTAAAGCACCCTAACTAATGGCTCCTACTGAATTGAAGGAATTAAAGGTACAGTTATAGGAATTACTAGACAAGGGTTATATCAGACCTAGCATATCACCATGGGGAGCACCAATATTGTTTGTAAGGAAGAAGGACGGTAGCGTTTGACTGTGTATAGACTACCAAGAATTGAATAAGCTGACAATCAAGAATCGGTACCCATTGCCTCAGATCGATGACTTGTTTGATCAGTTGCAAGGTGCAAAGGTGTTCTCCAAGATTGATCTTCAGTCAGGATACCATCAGTTGAAGATTAAGGAAGGTGATATTCCAAAGACAGCAATCAGAACAAGATACAGACATTTGAATTTTTAGTCATGTCTTTTGGATTGACTAACGCACCCGCAACTTTTATGGAACTCATGAATCGGGTATTCCATGATATGTTGGATACGTCGGTCATTGTGTTTATTGATGATATATTGGTCTACTCCAAGGACAAGGAAACTGATGTCATGAATCTAAGAGCCGCTCTGCAGCGACTAAGGAAAGAGAAGCTTTACGCCAAATTTACAAAGTGTGAGTTTTGGTTAAATGAGGTCGCTTTCTTCGGCCATGTTGTATCCACTGAGGGAATTAAAGTGGATCCTAGCAAGATTGAAGCCATTGTGAAGTGGGAAGTTGTCACCCCCGAATTCTGCACTATTCAGAATGGTGTGATAAACCACTAATAAACCAACGGTTCAACCAGGATCTCGAATAAGTTGTGTCCATTTGCTTAAACCATACACATCCACCACCATAATCAGAGTAAATAAACAATAGCGAAAGTCTTATATATATATTAAATGAACTGAGAATCTAAGAATGATAACATAAATAAAAATCCAATTATCTTTCATCGACTAAGACATAAGTAAATAAAATAACCAATTACATTCCCTTAATAATCCAAATAAAAATTTAATAAAAAAACACATGAATTGCATTCACATGACGAATCATGCGACTTCATTATAGCTTCTGCGTTCATCGCCGCAACATGCCCATACGTTGGAGCATTCATATAATCTTCCACTGTGGTACCTGCATCATCAACTAAAAATATTCAACGTCGAAAGGGTGAGCACACATTACGGCTCAGTGAGCAAACAAAACAATGCAACAAACATATGCATGCATTCAATTCATATCTTTGGTCTGGTTCATAAGTTTGCAATGTGCAATAGAAAGGATAGGTGGCCGCCGCACCTCTATACATGAATGTGTGGAACCACCCAATGGATCGAACACCATTGTCGCCCCCACATGCACCCACCATGGAATAGAGATAGAGCTAAAGTGCTTAGGACCACACCGCATCACATTTCCCCTGATGCTCTATCCATACCAATACGTAAGCCCCTGTTGGCGAGGGCTTGCAAACTGGGCTCGCAACTAACCAATCCTAATGTCAAACAGTTTATCCAAGGACTTACCCCAGCATCCCTCAATACGTCCATTGAGATAGAGCTAAGGCCCCCCAGCAGAGTCAGAGACTACACGGTACGAGACCACCTCCCCTGATGCCCTACGACGTAATAGTTCTACTAAGGTAATGGCGATACGAAGATGTTAGTGGACAAGACTTGAGTAGAGATAGAGCTAGAGTCTGGTGTCCAGGATGAACCACAGTGTCACATCCTTCCCCTGATGCTCCACTCGCATCAAGTACACTGACCACACACATACATTTACATGCCGATTCCTAGCATCATCATCATCATCATGTTATAATAAACGAAATTAAATATGCATGAACAGTAATAACAGAAATAGTAGATGACATGTGATATGCACATTATAATCATACAAGCATAGAATCATTCATGCTATTGGACTCAATAAACGAAAACAGTTTATTATTAGCCAATTTGTTTAAGTCTTGTTCCCTCATCTTTGATTGAGTGTAGATCCTCGTTCAAGCTTTATGAATCACTTTTAAATCACTAGAAAGACCTAACAAGTCGATAGATTTTAATTAGAATTAATTCTAATATATTTAGGGGCTGTTTGATAAAACTTCAACTCTAGGATTCTTACTTCTGGTTCAAATTTCTACTCCAACTTCAAAAGGATTCAAGAGTATGAGGGAGTAGAAACATGTTTGTTAACCGAATTTAGTCATGGACTCTAGAGTAGTGGTGGGGGGTGACGGATGGTGGCACTAGTGGTGAGCGGTGATGGTAGGTGGGAGGTGGTGGTGAAGGGTGGCGGTGGGTGGGTGGATGGTGGTGGTGGAGGGTGGTGGCGGTGGTGGTGGTAGGTGGTGGTGGCGGTGGTTGGTGGTTGGTGGTGGTGGCGATGGTAGGTGGCGGTGGGTGGTGGTGGCGGTGGTTGGTGGCCGGTGGTTGGTAGTGGTGGCGGTGGTAGGTGGCGGTGGATGGTGATTAAGGATGGTGGTGGTGGTGGTGGGTAGTGGTGGCGTTGGGTGGTGGCAGTGTGGTGGTGGTGGTGGTGGCGGCAGTGGGTGGTGGAGGGTGGTGGCGGTGGTGGGTGGTGGCTGGTGGGTTGTGGTGTTGGTGGTGGTAGTAGTGGTGTGGGGTGATTTTTACTCCAAAATTATGCTCTGAAGTCGAAAAGCTTCTATTTGATGCTCCAAAAAATTGGATTCTAGAGCTCATTTGGAGCCGGTTCACTCATGGATTCTCCAGAGTCCGAACCGGGTTACCAAACAGACTTCTACTCCATTTATGCTCCAGAAGTCAGAATCCAACTTCTAGAGTGTTACCGAAAACCCCCAGACTAACAGAAATTGTAGGGTCGCAGGTAGGGTAGCACCTAGGGTAGCAGTTTCTACGACCCTAGGGTGTAGGGTCGCATGTGGGGTCGGATACCATTCGACCCTACGTGCGACCACACCCTCCTTGGGACTTCCCGAGGGCATGTGGTCGATCATATGGTCTCGTAGGGTCGGATATCATTTGACCCTACGTGCGACCACACGTATTCTGTGTCGACCTTGCACTCTACAGTCCATTCCTTCATGTTTGGATCCTTTGGCTTACTATCATTGTCCATTCTATGATTGTTCTATGGCTCAAAACTACAACTTATACACCATTCATTCTCCATAATGATTTTCTCCATAGAATCTCTTGGAATCTATCCATGGATGGATGATTTGAGTTTCTCCTAATCCTATGTTCTTCATAAACTATTCTAGGCTCTCTTATTTAGGTAGAGAATTAGGTTCATACCTTAATTCAGAGGTTTCTCTAAACTTCCTCCTCTTCCTTAGTCTTCTTCCTTAAGTTTCCTTCTCTTCTTCTCTTCCTTCTCTTTCTCTTTCTCTCACTTTCAATTAGGGTTCTAAAGGAGTGAAAGAGGCTAAGGGACGTCCTATTTATAGAGAAAAACCCTCCATAATAAGTCCCAATGAGTTTAGGAAAGACCCCCCCTTTGAATTAGGAAGGTTTCCTAATTTCTGGATTCAATCTGCTATCGTAGGGTCGCAGAATCTGTCGACCCCACGTTTTTCTAGTCATGCGATCTCACAACTAAAAAGTCATGGGTTGGACTCTTTTGAGGTGGGGTCGATCATACCTGTTTAGGCATGCGACCCTACCCTCATATTTGACTATTTTGGGTTAGACTTTATACCTGGTCTTGTGGTTTCTTCATGCACTTGGTCCACTTGGCTCGACCATGAAAGGTAGACTTGGTACCAGGTGGTAAGACTGGTTAGTTCGATACGGGTCTTACAAAAGCACCTAAGAGTGTTGCAGAAATTAGAAGTTTCCTAGGTCTAGCTGGGTATTATCGACGATTCGTGGAAGACTATTCCAGAATTGCCGTACCTCTCACCAGTTTGACTAAGAAAGGAGAAAAGTTTGTTTGGATTGATAAATGTGAGAAAAGTTTCCAAACATTGAGGACTAGATTGATATCTGCTCCTATCTTGACTATTCCTATTCTAGGACAACTATTTACCTTGTACATCGATGCGTCTGGATTGAGTTTAGGATGTGTACTTATGCAAGGAGAACAAGTAGTTGCGTATGCTTCAAGACAACTAAAAACACATGAGAAGAATTATCCTACTCATGACTTGGAATTAGCAGCAGTAGTACATGCTGTCAAGATATGGAGACATTATTTGTATGGAGAGAAATTTCAGATTAAATCAGATTATAAGAGTCTCACTTATCATTTTAATCAGAAGGAGTTGAACATGAGACAAAGAAGATGGCTGGAATTATTGAAGGATTATGATTGTGATATCCAGTATCATCCAGGAAAGGCTAATGTAGTTGCTGATGTGCTAAGCAAAAAAACAAAGATAAAATCTCAAGGAGAGGTTAACACGACTGTAGCAATGTGTGTTACAGGAAAATTATTCAATTACGGTAATGAGCAGTTCGTGATAGATGCACCGGGTGAATCGACCAACTAAGGGTTTTTTCATCGGTTTTCAAATATGTTTGCGACATTGAAGATTGTACCTGATATAATTGATGAAGTGAAAGCCGCTATTAAATCAGACCCTTATCTGAGAACGGTACAAGAAGACATCGAAAAAGGTAGGACTATTCCTGAGTTCACCTTGGACGATGAAAAGGTATTGAAGTACAAAGGAAGAGTATGTGTTCCTGAAACGGAAAACTTGGACATTAGACATTGACTAATGAAGGAAGCTCACACCACCGCTTATTCGGTACATCCTGAAAGTACAAAGATCTATCATGATTTGAAAAAATTATATTGGTGGAAAGGATTGAAAGCAGATGTAGCTAAATTTGTGTCTCAATGCCTAAATTGTCAGAGGGTAAAGGCTGAACAGAAAAGATCGGCAAGATTGTTGCAGCTACTGCCAGAACCAGCATGGAAATGGGACTGCATCACTATGGACTTCATCATCGGGTTACCATTGACTCCTCGAGTAGTTGACGCGGTCTGGGTGATTGTAGATCGTCTGACTAAGACAACTCGCTTTATCGCTATACAACCACAGTATACCCTGGAGAGGTTAGCCAAGCTATATGTGGATAACATTGTCAGATTACATGGTGTACCTGAAAGCATCGTGTCCAATAGAGACCCATGCTTTACTTCAAAGTTTTGAGAAGGATTGCAAAAGGCTATGTGTACAACGTTGAAATTCAGTACTGCATTCCATCCTCAGACAGATGGACAGTCGGAGCGTACCATTCAGATTTTAGAAGACATGCTTCGAGCCTGTGTAATTGATTTTAAAGGATCATGGGATGAGAAACTATCATTGATCGAGTTCGCCTGTAACAACAACTATCAGGCTAATATACAGATGTTACCCTATGAAGCACTGTATGGTAGGAAGTGTCGAACTCCTTTGTTTTGGAATGAAGTTAGAGAATGGAGCATCGATGGACCAGAGTTTGTTGAAGAGACTTGTCGAGTAGTCAACATTATCAAGGAAAGAGTTAGAACAGCTCATAACCGTCAGAAACAGTATGCAGATACTCGACGTCGAGACCTCGAATTTGTCATGGGTAATAAGGTATTCTTGAAAGTATTACCTATGCGAGGTTTAAAACAATTCGGACAGAAAGGGAAGCTAAGTCCGAGAGAAGTCGGGCCATATGAGATTCTAGTTAAACGTGGAAAAATGGCTTACCAGTTAGCACTACCACCATCTATGTCAAGTGTGCATGACGTATTTCATATCTCATTATTAAAGAAGTACGTCAGAGATCCAATACATGTTTTGACAATGGATCCACCAGATCTAACTGATGAGTTCATATTCAAAGTAGCACCAACTGAAATCACAAGCCGAAAGGTTCAATGACTGCGCAACCATGACATATATTATGTTAAGGTCACCTGGAGGAGCCGAGATATAGAAGAGATCACATGGGAAGAAGAGAATGCTATGCGGAAGCAATATCCTCATCTTTTCGACTCAGAAGGTATGTGTAAATTTTGAGGACGAAATTTCTAATAAGAGGGGGGAGTTGTAAGACCCGTATCGAACTAACCGGTCTTACCACCTTGTACCAGGTCTACCTATCATGGTCGAGCCAAGGGGACCAAGTGCGTGAAGAAACCACAAGACCAGGTATGAAGTCTAACTCAAAAACAGTAAAAAATGAGTGTGTAGTCGCATGCCTAAACAGGTATGTCCGACCCCACCACAAAGGAGTCCAACCCATGACTTTTTGGTCGTGGGGTCACATGACTAAAAAAACGTAGGGTCGACGGATTCTGCGACCCTACGATAACAGACAGAATCCGAAAATTAGGAAACCTTCCTAATTCAAAGGGGGTCTTTCCTAAACTCATTGGGACTTATTATGGAGGGTTTTTCTTTATAAATAGGACGTCCCTTAACCTCTTTCACTCCTTTAGAACCCTAATTGAAAGTAAGAGAAAGAGAAGAGAAGGAAGAGAAGGAAACTTGAAGAAGAAGACTACGAAAGAAGAAGTTCAGAGAAACCTCTGAATCTCAGCAAATCCAAGGTATGAACCTAAATCCCTACATAAATTGGGAGCCTAGAATAGTTTATGAAGAACATAGGATTAGGAGAAACCCAAATCATCCATCCATGGACAAATTCCAAGAGATTCCATGGAAGAGATCGTTATGGACAATGAATGGTGTATAAATTGTAGTTATAAGCTATAGAACAATCATAGGATGAACCATGATAGTAAGCCAAAGGATTCAAACATGAAGGAATGGACTTTAGAATGAAAGGTCGACTCAGAACACGTGTGGTCGCACGTAGGGTCGAATATCATTCGACCCTACGAGACCACATGATCGACCACATGCCCTCGGGAAGTCCCAGGGAGGGTGTGGTCGCGTAGGGTTGAATGGTATCCGACCCCACCTGCGACCCCACACCCTGGGGTCTCGGAAACTGCTAACCTAGGTGCTACCCTACCCTGCGTCCCTACACCCTAGGGTCGCAGAAACTGCTACCCTAGGTGATACCCTACCCTACGACCCTACCCCTGTGGTTGCAGAAACTGCTACCCTAGGTGCTACCCCACCTGCAACCCTACAGTTTCATTTAGTTTAAACAAATTGGAATTAATTCTAATTAAAATCTATCGACTTGTTAGGTCTTTTCAGTGGTTTAAAAGTGAATTATAAAGCTTAAACGAGGATCTACTAGCAATCAAAGGTGAGGGAACAAGACCTAAACTAATTGGCTAATAATAAACTGTTTTTGTTTATTGAGTCCAACACCATGAATGATTCTATGTTTGTATGATTGTAATGTGCATATCACATGTCATCCACTATTCCTGTTATTACTGTTCATGCATATTTAATTCTGTTTATTTATAACATGATGATGATGATGATGCTAGGAATAGACATGTGAATGTATGTGTGTGGTTAGTGTACTTGATACGAGTGGAGCATCAAGGGGAGGACGTGACACTGTGGTACATCCTGGTCACCAGACTGTAGCTCTATCACTACTCAAGTCTTGTCCACTAACATCATCATATCACCATTACCTTAGCAGAACAATTACATCGTAGGGCATCGGGGGAGGTGGTCCCGGACCGTGTAGTCTCTGACTCTGCCGGGGGGCCTTAGCTCTATCTCTATGGACGTATTGAGGGATTCTGGGGTGAGGCCTTGGATACACTGTTTGACATTAGGATTGGTTAGTTGCGAGCCCAGTTTGCAAGCCCTCGCCAATAGGGGCTTACGTGTTGGTATGGGTACGGCATCAGGGGAAGTGTGATGCGGTGCGATCCTAAGCACCTTAGCTCTATCTTTATTCCATGGTGGGTGCATGTGGAGGCGGCAATGGTGTTTAATCCATTAGGTGGTTTCACACATTCGTGTATAGAGGTGCAGCGGCCACCTATCCTTTCTATTGCACATTGCAAACTTATGAACCTGACCAAAGATATGAATTGAATGCATGCATATGTTTGTTGCATTGTTTTGTTTGCTTACTGAGCCGTGATGTGTGCTCAGCCTCTCGACGTCGAATATTTTTAGTTGATGATGTAGGTACCATCGTAGAAGATTATATGAATGCTCCGATGTATGGACATGCGGCGGCGATGGATGCAGAAGTTATGATGGAGTCGCATGATTCGTCATGCGAGTGCAACTCATGCGTTTTCGATTAGATTTTGTTTAAGTTATACAGATGATGTAATTGATTGAATTATTTTAATCTATGTCTTAATTCTTTTGAAGACAATTGGATAATTTATTTATGATATCATCTTTAGACTCTTAGTTCATTTAATATTAAAGACTTCCGCTATCGTGTATTTATTCTGATTTTTGTTGTGGATGTATATGGTTTAAGCAAACGGACACAGCCTATTCGAGATCCTGGTTGAACCGTTGGTTTATTGACGGTTCATCACACCGTACTGGGTGGTGCAGAATTAGGGTGTGACAATGATACCCACAGACGACTCCTTTGCAGCGGTTCTTCTTCACCGACGACGACAGTGCCCTCGAGTCCTCTATACAGCGGTTGTTCTTCTCCGAAAATTGCAGCCTTAACTCTGTGCATTTGGGGCCATGATAGGACACCTCTCCGTAGTCGTCGCAGACAATGATAGCAAGCTCGCCATCAAAAATAACACCCTCTCCATAAGTTATTCTTCACAGTGTATTTTTCCCTAATCTTCAGGTTGGAAACCCTAACCTAAAATTAACAGATTGAGATTCCTAAATTCTATAGTTTCACCCCGACATTCAATTATATACCTTTTCCCTCGACAATAAAGTAGTGGTCTTAGCTCGCGTGGGTGAGGCCAACAGAGCTCGTTTGTCAATTCCTATTTGTTAAGTATTTTTTGTTTGGATTCCTATTTGTTTATATGTTTGTTGTCCATTTTATCTGCAGATTTTATTGAAGTTGCATTTGTGTTCAACCGACAGAACTGGTTATTATATTGTCCACTTCCGTATGGTTATCCTTTTTTATTTGTATTTTTCATTGAAGGTTTACAAATCATTTGGATTTCACATTGATTTGGTCTCCAAACCCCACCTTGTCTGCCATCTGGGTGAATTTTGTACATGATTTCCGATTCTTTGTCGTTGAATGTTTACCTTATCCATGCTGATGATTTTTTTCCCTTTGATATGTATGTGTTTCTATGATATTGAAAGGCAACTTTATACTCGTTTGCTCCACCTTGGTAATACTTTTTGCATTGTGTCAGCTGATGTATTTGACGCTTCTCCTTTCATCTTAGCTGTGTTTTCCCTTTTTTATCTACTTTTTTTCAACCCCCCCCCCCCCCCTCCCCCCTCTTCTCTTTCTAGTATTTCACCAATTTTTTTTTATGCTATGGTTTACCTAGTATAAATTTAACTTACACCAGAAAAGTTTGTGTAAATTGATGAGTATATGCTTAATACTCATCACTCCCATTTTTTCAGAATGGCAATGACCCTCACATTTGCTTCTGTTGATCCAACCTATTATTCTAAACAAGAAGATCTTATCATACAGTAAACTCATTTGATCTTCACTTTAGCATAAGAGAATAAGTGAACAGTTTTCAAGAAAGAAAAAGAATAAAGAAAAAATTGAAAGAACAAACATTTGGCTCAAACTCTGGAAAATAAATTTTTTAATATTTACAAGTAGCTAGCTAGCTTATTTTACATTATAGAAACTCAGGAAAGGAGAGGAGAACCAGTGTAGAAAAATGGAGAAATAAGGGAAATATCTATCCATCTCAACCACAAATAATTTTGTAGATGATTTTGTAGAACCAGTTACCTTTGTCATTTATTTTCCTCACATATGCACCTCATAAGAAGTTATTTTTCATTTTTTGTGTTAATATCATTTATTTTGGTTTGATACCTTCTAATTGATTTTTTTTTTCATATTATAAACAGCATAATGACCAAGAAAGTGAGCATTTATTACATGTGCAAGGATCGCACAGAATTGAAGTTAGTGGATGAAGATCTATATGGCTGGATCCCCTAGTATATGATGCTTACTATACAGTTCTTTCAGACATTTCAAATGGTAGGACTATGACCTTTTCTGTTAGGGTTGAGATGCCTAATGGTGGTCACTTTGATGTAAAAAGTGACTCAGACATGGTGGAAATGCTAAGAATCTTTAAACAAGAGGGTAAAGTTATTCCCATACACATCTATGGAGTCAATGTGGGTGAGCCCACAGAAGAAAATTACACTATCAATGGATATTCAGTAGTAATGATAGGTAGACCTCATTGCCATCAAAGAAAAATGTTGTCAGAGTGCCTTTGCATGAGTTGCCCAGCATTACCATTGCACCTGCTACCGTTGTCAATAGCCCTTTGGAGGAGTTGCCCAACACTACCACTATAGCTGCTACTGTTGTCAGTAATCCTGTCCAGGAGTTACCCAACACTACCACTACAGCTGCTGTATCACCTTGTAGGCCATCTAGGAAAACTATTGTCAGTAGGCTTGTGCAGAAGATACCCAGCACTACCAGTAGTAAATCTGATAAAGCTAGTGGTGGTAGCAATAAGAGGGAGAAGGGCAAAGCACCAGCCATAAATCTAGCCAATGAAGATGATGAGGATGATCCATTAGATACTATTTGGGATATTGAAGTTAAAGATACTAGAGAATCATCTATTGCTTCTGAAGAGTCTGAAGATGGGGATTATCATATGGAAGATGAAGAGGATATTACTTTATCATATATGGAAGAAGATGAAGTTGAGAAAGAAAGTATTGCTCAAGACAAATAGGTTGATATAGATGAATTGGAAAGGGTAAACATTCAAGTTAGAGATGTATTTAAAGATGTTCATTCATATAAGAGAGCTTTGAATGATCTTGTTATCCAATAAGGGTTGAACATCATAAGATTTAAAAATGATAAAAAGAGGGTCATAGTAATTTGTTCCAGTGAGGGCTATCCATGGATAATTCATGCTGCTGTTGCACCAGATGGTCGTACTTTTAAAGTGAAAAAGTTTCATTCTCAGCATATTTGTGTTAGGGTGGATAATAATAGAAAGGCCACATCATAAGATTGAAAAATGATAAAAAGAGGGTCATAGTAATTTGTTCCGGTGAGGGTTGTCCATGGATAATTCATGCTGCTGTTGCACCGGATGGTCGTACTTTTAAAGTGAAAAAGTTTCATTCTCAGCATATTTGTGTTAGGGTGGATAATAATAGAAATGCCACTGCAGCCTGGATAGCAAAAAAGTCTTGCTTTCAGGTTAAGGGTTAAGGGCAGATCCATACATGAAAACAAAGAACATGCATGTTACTATTAACGCAGGATATGCTATTAACCTATTGGGTTCCTCCTCACCCCACGTGGGTGGAGGGACCCATCACTATCTTTTTTATGGAAGGAGCAAACTGCCTCTCCTCTTTTCATTCTCTATAAATAGACCTTTACAGAAGGCAACAAATAACTTCTCTCTTTTAGGTTTTGAGAGTGCAACTCTATGTGAGCTTCACGAGAACAAGAGCCGTGAGTTCTTGAGATTGAGAATTTTTATGGAGAAAAATCAAGAGCCGAAGTCGACCAAATCTGGTGTTCTCAAGTAGAAGAAAAATTGTAATTTTTCTTCATTCCTCCATTGGATAGTAGATATTCATACCTTGTATGTGATCGCGGCGTAACGGCATTCTCCCTGCTCAGGGAAGAGAGAAAAGTGAGTTCTTTTTAGTATTTGTTACGTTGACATTGAGGTGAGAGTATTCTTGTTATTCTTGAATTACCACCAATTGTTTTGGTGAGTTATTGTATTACCCAATAGTGGGTTCTTTCTATTGGAGATTGGAAACCTCTAGCTGTGACTAGAGAAGATTGTATTGTGTACCCATTATTATCATAGTGGAGATTTACCTGGACTAGGTCCCATGGTTTTTTTCCTTTCACCTTGGAAGGGTTTTTCACGTAAAAATTGACGTGTCTCTTGTGGTTTGATTGTCTCTATTTATTTATGCTACAATATCTCTGTGCATATTTTTTGTGGTTGCGTATTCCATTGGTTTGCATACAGGAGGGAAAAATCTTGTGTTTTTCCTAACAAGTGGTATCAGAGCTAGGCTCTATAACCGTGTGTGAACAATGGAGGGAACCCCGAAAAGGATGATTAGTTTGAGTGGGAGCAACTGGATGATTTGGAAAGTTAAGATGGAAGATTTATTGTACTGTAAGGATCTGTATGGACCTATACAGGGTGATATGGAAAAACCAAAAAAAATTGTCTGATGCCTAGTGGAAGACCTTGGACCAAAAAGTTGTTCGCTTTATTTGGCAATGGTTGGACGACACAATTTTCCATCATGTTTCCATATAGATGATGGAAAAGTCACTGCAGAGTAAATTAAAAAGTCTGTATGAAAGGAAGACTGATGGTAATAAAGTGTTTCTGATCAGAAAGCTTGTGGACCTAAAGTATAGAGATAGACACTCAGTTGCAGAACATTTAAATGAGGTACATAGTATTGTGAATCAATTGTCCTCCATGGAGATTGTATTAGATGACGAGTTACAAGCCTTATTACTACTCAGTTCATTACCCGATAGTTGGGAGACACTAGTGGTGTCTCTTAGCAATTCTACACCAGATGAAAAAATTACAATGAGTCAAGTAACAAGAAGTCTGTTGAATGAAGAGACAAGAAGAAAGTCTTTGGGTTCATCTCAACAAAAGGCATTTGTCACAGAAAGCCAGGGGAGAAGCAAATACAGAAAATCCCAAGACCGTGGGAAGTAAAAAAAGAGATCCAAATCAAGACAAAGGGTCACATGTTACTATTGTAAAAAGGTAAGACATATGAAAAAATAATGTAGGAAACTCAAGAGAGATTCCAAGAAAGGAAATAGAGAAGAGAAAAATGAAGATATTGCTGTTGTTAGCTCAGATGGAGACACTATTATTATATCAAGCTGTGAAGAATCTTGTCTAACATCTTCATGTCAGATTAAATTGTTGATACTGGTTCTTCATACCATGTTACCCCTCACAGAGAATTATTTATCTCTTAGAAGATAGGTGACTTTGGTATTGTAAGAATGGGAAACAATGGTGTTTCAAAAATTATAGGGATAGGTGACATGAGTGTAGAGACAAATGTTGGATGTACATTGACTCTCAAGGATGTGAGACATGTTTCAGAACTCTGTCTAAATTTGATCTCTGTAGGAAAATTAGATGCAAAAAGTTATCACTGTCACTTTGGTAATGGTCAATGGAAGCTTACCAAAGGTTCTCTAGTGGGGGCAAGAGGAAAAAAATGATGCACTTTGTATAATACAAAGGTAGAAGTGAGCAAAACTGAAGTGAATACAGCAGAAGGTGAATCCGCTATAGATTTGTAGCATCGATGACTTTGACACATGAGCGAAAAAGGGATGCAGATCCTCACAAAAGGCAACCTTCTTCTAGACATGAAAGGTATGCCTCTGAATCACTGTGTTCATTATTTAGTTGGTAAACAACATCGTGTTACTTTCATGAAAAACTATCCTCATAGAAAAAGAAACATTTTGGAATTGGTACATTCCGATGTTTGTGGTCCTATGAAAGTGAAAACACTTGGTTCTTATTTTGTTGCTTTCATAGATAATGCTTCCAGAAAAATATGGGCATATGCTTTAAAAATCAAAAATCAGGTTTTGGATATGTTTAAAAAATTTTATGCTATAGTTGAAAGAGAAACAGGAAAATCTCTCAAATGCATTTGTACAGATAATGGGGGTGAGTACATTGGTCCATTTGAGAAGTATTGTAGTAGTCAAGGTATTCGGCATAAGCAAACAGTTCCCAAGACCCCACAGCATAATGGTGTAGCAGAAAGAACGAATCGCACCATTATGGAAAGGATCAGGTGTATACTCTCACAGGCAAAGTTGGCACAATGTTATTGGGGAGAAGCAATGCGTACTGCTGTCTACTTGATTAATTTATTTCTATCAGCTCCTCTGAATGGAGATGTAAGACCCGTGTCAAACTAACCCGGTCTTACCACCTTGAACCAGGTTTACCCATCATGGTCGAGTCAAGTGGACCAAGGGCGTGATGGAGATCGAGATCCCAGGTATAAAATCGACCCAAAAACACTTAATTTTAGGGGAGGGTCGCATACCCAGCCAAGTAGGGTCGGACCTCCCAAAACAGAATGTTAGACCCTCAGATTTGAACGGAGGGTCGGACAGCTTAAGACCCTAGGGTCGACGGGATCATCGACCCTCCCATCGACCCTCGGTTGCTGACGAATATAGAAATTAGGAAATTTCCTAATTTTCGAGTGGGATTCTTTCCAAATCTCAATGGGACTTATTTAGGATGTTCCTAGTCTATTTAAAAGACGTCCCTAAGCCACTTTCACTCCTTTCACAACCCTAATTGAATTGAGAGAAAGAGAGAAGAAGGAAAAGAGGAAGAAAGGAGACAAGGAGGAAGACTTAGCAAAAAGGAAAAGAGTTACAAAGAAAGATTAATCTTCTCAGGTATGGATACTAATTCCATGAGTTTCTAGAGACCTTAGATTAGATATGGTTGAGTGTAGGATCTCGGAGAAATCCAAACCATCCATCCATGGTTAGGTTTTCATGAAAAACCATAGGAGGATACACGAAAACTATTTAGATGGATTATACATGGTTCTAGACCATGGAATGACTGTTGAATGAATGTAGGAAGCAAGCCATAGGACCCCAAACACGAAGAATGGATTAAAAAGTAGAAATTGGACCAAAGTGCACCAAGGGTCGCACCGAGGGTCGATAGACCATCCGACCCTAGGTGTTTCTGACCATCGACCCTCAGCATTCGGGAAGTCCAGAATGGATGGAGGGTCGATAGACCCATCGACCCTAGCATCGACCCTCAGTTGACAGAATGGTTTTAAATTCCGAATTAATTCTAACTAAATTCTATCGACTTTGTTAGGTTTGTTAGCAATATAATAACGTTATAACGGTGATTCTAAAGCTTGGAAAAGTATCTTTTAGCAAGCTAAGGTGAGGAACCTTAACCCCAAACTAAATTAGTTAATAATAAACTGTTTTCTATTTCTTGAGTCCTATGCTATGTTTGATTCTATGCGAATATGTTTGTAATGTGCATACAGCATGCCATCCAATATTTCTATTACTTGTTCATGCATATTTACTTTATTGTTTATAACATGATGATGATGATGATGATAGGAATAGGCATGTGCTTGTATGTGTGTGGTTGATGTACTTGATGCGAGTGAGTATCAGGGGAGGTGTGATGAGAACGTCAATAAACGTTAACATTTGGCGGGTCTCAGCACTTTAGCTCTATCTCTAACTCAAGTCTTGTGCATTGACATCGTCATATCGCCATTACCTTAGCAGAACTATTATGTCGTAGAGTATCAGGGGAGGTGGTATTGGTCCTTGTAGTCTCTGACTCTACCGGGGGGCCTTAGCTCTATCTCTATGGGCATTCTGAGGGATGCTGGGGTGAGGCCTTGGATACACTATTTGGCATTAGAATTGGTTAGCAGCGAGCCCAGTTTGCAAGCCCTCGCTAACAAGGGCTTACGTGTTGGTATAGCATTATATAGCAATAAATGTTAACCTTTGTTGTATAATGTTATGGTAGGGTGGATGGGGACGACGATAAACGTTAACCTTCGGGCGGGCTTCCACACCCTGTGTATAGAGGCGGTGTCAATAAACGTTAACCTTTGACCACCCAACCTTTCTATTGCACATTACAAACTATAAACCGGACCAAAGATATAAATTGACTTTTTGCATGCATATGTATTGTTGCATTGTTTTGGCTGCTCACTGAGCCGTGTTGTGTGCTCACCCCTCGACGTCGAATATTTTTAGTTGATGATGCAGGTTACACAGTCGAAGATTATATGAACGCGTCTGCGTACGGGAATATAGCAGCAATGGACGCTGGAGCTGAAGATAATACACACGACTCCTCTTGCGAGTGCAACTCGTGCGTCTTTGACTAGATATTTTTATAGGTTTCATTATTGGATTTATAAGACATGTATTTGGTACTTAAATATTTATGTCTCAGTTAAATACAGAATAATTTACTATTTAATTAATGGTATCATCTTAGTTCTCAGTTTATTTATTTACAAAATTTCGGCTATTGTGTATTTACTCTGATTATGATTGTGGATGTGTGTAAAGTTTAAATAACGCGGGGATGGTCTATTAGAGATCCTGGTTGAACCGTTGGTTATTTAGCGGTTCATCACACCATTCTGAACAGTGTGGAATTGGGGAGTGACAACTTGGTATCAGAGCTTCTCAGACTTTGCCCGCCGAACTGACACGCATTCAAGACCATTGTGAACTGAGATAGGATAAATGAAAAGCTTTAATACAAACACACTGTAAGCACAAGTGATGATTGAAACCAAATTAAAAAGAGAATAATGCATCTATTAAAGGGGAAACAAGTTACATACAATGAGTAAGAGAAACAAAACGTATATATATCGCTAAAGCAGAGTACAGTCCACAACCCGGACAGGTACTCTGTAGTACAAGAAAAGTGAAGTACAATCAGGAAGCTGGAGGCGAAGGAGGAGGCGGTGCCTCACGGTCTCTGTCATAGTCCTCGGCGTAGACCCTGGTCAACCATGCCACCTGGGTCTGAGTCACCTGCAAACTAGCTGTGAGATCAGCCACCCTCTGATCTGTCCGGCTCTGGGCGTCTAGGATCTCCCCTATCCTCAGATCCGATGCGCGCTGAGCCTCTCTAATCTCGTGAAACATACTCAGCACGTCATCAGCTGGTGCGCGTGAAGGACCAGCCCCATGAGAAGGACCGGTCTCCGGTACCGAAGCCGCCGCAGCAGCAGAAGTACCAGCCCTATCTGCATGTGTGGGTGATTGCGGTGGTATCGCATCGACATCCATATACATGCGATCGTCATCGTCGATCGGATCCCCACGAGCCCTAGCAGCAGCCTCAGCATCAGCCATCTCAACCCGAGTGTGAGGGCGCACCATCGCGTTCCTCTCCTCATCGCTAACCTCCGCATCTCGCAGCCCCATCTTGCGAGATAGCCTCCCAATCTAGAGGCGACGAGAAGGTCTTCTCCCGAATCTTCTCATCCACCGGATCCACCCCCAGACGGGTCAGTAACACTGTACTCATGCGTCCATAGGGTAGATTACCCCTATGACCAGACAATGTGGCACTAATCATCGTCCGCATGATGATGTAAGGAAGGCAGACCGGCTGGCGAGTGCATATGCTGTAGATCAAGAACTGGGTCAGCTGCGGGACGGAGCAACTGGTTGTCGATCTCTGCCCTCATCTCCATCTCAACAAACTGTGGCTCTCCCGGCGCATAGTACACCATAGGGCCATCATAGGTAATGCCAAACAGATCGGCCAGCTACCGATAATCAAAGGAGATGTGCACCCCCTTGACGTAGCCGGTGATGCGCAACTCCTGACCGTGCTCAACGTCATTGTAATTCCCCACCACCTAGAGATTACAATAGAACTGGCGCACCAAATCCGGACAAGTGCACGCATCGTATGTGATGACAGGGAGCCACCCCATATCACCAAATGCTCCCTTTACATTGAACAAGGCTAGCTCAGCCAAGTTCACCATGCGACCCCCTTCCACTTTCTTACGGGCATAGTTAGCATACTGTGCCTCAGCTTCATTGGAACGGAAGCGAAGTGGATCACACAATCTTGGCACTTTGGTACGGGCCATAGTATCTGCAAAAATAGGAAGGAGAAAAGAAATAAGGAGTTAATAGGATAAAAATCCGAAAAATTTAAAATAGAAGCCCATTCCTCACCATATAAGTGGGCATAAGGACTTACGTAAGTTAAAACATATCCTACAATCCACCTACAGTAGGAAATTTTAACTGACGATGTCCAATTTGAAGAAATTCAAGAAGAATAAAAAATGTCGACAAATTAGGGCAAAAAGAGAAAATTCTAAGTTTCTCGATAACCAACCGATGAAACTCAAAAATTTTTGAGGTATTTCGTTCCTCATGACCCCAATAACAAAAGCCCCCAATAAAAATCGAATTTTTACGGTTGGAAAAAGTTTAATTTGGAAAATACGAGCTAAATGGGCAAAAACCTAGAAAAGAAAACATAAAAACAGGTAAAGGTGAGAGGATATACCTGTAGGGATGACGTGGACGTTGAAACCCGGAGTTAAACCGACCAAGGACAGTGGAGTAGCACTGTAGCAACTCAGAGAGTGGAGGCGAGTCGAAACGGAGGAGGAATAGTGAGAAATGACCCAAAATCGGATCTTAAAAATCTGATTTTTGGTCCGAGGGTCGGACAATTCGACTGACACCATCGACCCTCGGATCGACCCTCCCATCGACCCTCGGCTCTCGGGAATCTGACAGAAAATCGAGGGTCGGACTGAGGGTCGGACACCCATCGACCCTCGCATCGACCCTCAGCTCTCGGGAAGAACAAGTCATTCCCGGGGTCGAATACCCGTGGTCGGACATACCGGCGACCCTCACCATCGACCCTACATAGAAAAGACAGTATTTATTTCAGAATGAATTGGGGATTTTGAATTTTATATCGGTTAGCGTGCCTACATGAAGTATAAATGATTTCTCACTGATTCTGATGATTTTCAGGCACCACCCATCTCAGAAGAAAATATGTCTGGACATAGAGTTACCCGACAGACCCGAAATACAGTCCCACCACCACCACCAGTGGAGGAGACTAGTCAAGAGAATAACCATGCACAGGGTAATCCAGAACCAGCAGGCCCTACAAATTTGCCACCTCCACCACCGGAGCTAGCAACTGTGGTTATGAATCTGGCACAACAGCTACAGCAAATGCAACACGCACAAGCTCAAATGCAGGTTGCAATGGGAGTTATGTTTCAAGCCACTCAGGCTGCAACCATGCACACTGGGCAAGCTAGTGCAGCACCAGTGGGTAATCACCCAGCTCAACAGACACCTCAACAACCGACTGCACCAATTCCAATGCAAGTCCCAGAAGCAGCCCAAGGGAACTATCAATATCCACCCCCTATGTTTGGGGCATACCAAAATCAACTGGATCACTCCCGACTAGTGGAGAGATTTTTGAAAACAAAACCGAGAGAATTTAATGGCAAGCCGTCTGATCCACTGTGGCCAGCACACTGGATAGACGAAATGGAAAGGAACTTCCTTATGATGACTATTACCAAGGAAGAGAAAGTACTATGCGCCACCTTCATGCTCAAAGGCGACGCACACCATTGGTGGAAATCTACAAAGACGTACTTATAGACCAAGCACGCTCTATTGACATGGGCTATATATAAAGAAGCATTCTTCGAGAAGTATTTCCCAAGAAGCTTCAGAGATTCAATGGAGAAGGAATTTTTGAGGCTGTACCAGGGGCAGATGTCCGTAGACTCGTATCAACAGCGCTACGAAGAAATGTTTTTCTTCGCACCGGCTAGCATGCAAGAAGAAGATACAAAAACCCGTAGGTTCGTCGCGGGACTAAGAGGAAGCATAAGAGAAAATGTTCTGGGCTTAGAGAAGAAAATCTACAACGAGGCTGTCCAGATTGCTCGAGTGATCGAATCGAGCCAGAAGGACAGTTATTTCTCCCAGAACAGAGGTATCAAGAGACCAGCCGAAAACTCCTACAACGGAGGCAATAATAGGATGTATAAACCTTTTCGTCTTTAGAATTTTGCTACTGCACCAAAGTCTACTTCCGCAGCTCAACCACAGCCAAAGCCAAATTCCGAAGCTCCGAAGTGGTATAACTGCAACCAACCAAGGCATATGGCAAGAGAATGTTCAAAACCCAAGAAGCAGTTACATCAGAGGATGCAGCCGCATCGCCCGATGTGGTCACAGGTATGACCAAAACTTTTAAGATTATAATTTCATTGATTGAGCATGTAGACTAAGTAAAAACGGATCACAGGTATTGTACCTATCAATGGCGTATCAGCCAGAGTACTCTTTGATTCAAGAGCTACGCATTCATTTATATCTGTGTCGTTTGGAAAGAATACCAATTTACCCATCAAAACATTAGACTACAAGTTACTTGTACGGTCACCGATGGGATTAGAAGTGGAATTAGAGAAAGGTTATGGGCCATGTCCAGTTCTCATTGGCGAGAAAACCTTGGATGCAACTTTAATACAACTTGAGATGGCAGACTTCGATGTCATCTTAGGAATGGATTGCTTAGCTCGGCATTCTGCAAATCTGTTATGCACCGAGAAGAAGCTAACGTTCAAAGACAAAGAAGGAGCAGAATTCAGTTTCTCGGGAGCCAAACTTCCCAGGAGACGCAAGCTCATACTTTCCGCATTGAAGGCTAAGAAGTGCCTTGAAAAGGGAGCGGTCGGATATCTAGTATCAGTGGTCGACCTAACCAAGGACGTGCCACGAATGGAAGATATTGACGTCGTGCGGGATTACCCAGATGTATTTCCGGAGGAACTACCCGGATTACCACCCGACCGGGCTACGGAGTTTGTAATAGACCTGATACCTGGAGCCGCACCGGTATCAAAAGCACCTCATAGAATGGCTCCTACTGAATTGAAGAAATTAAAAGTGCAATTACAAGAACTGCTGGATAAGGGTTATATTAGACCCAGTATATCTCCATGGGGAGCACCGGTGTTGTTCGTAAAGAAGAAGGATGGTAGCGTTCGATTATGTATCGACTATCGAGAGTTGAATAAGCTGACTATCAAGAATCGATATCCGCTACCTCGGATCGATGACTTGTTCGATCGATTCACGGGGTGCAAAAGTATTTTCAAAGATCGATCTTCGATCAGGCTATCATCAACTGAAGATTAAAGAAGGTGACATTCCGAAGACAGCTTTCAGGACAAGATACGGACATTATGAATTCTTAGTGATGTCATTCGGATTAACTAATGCACCGGCAACATTCATGGAACTTATGAACCGACTTTTCCACGATATGTTGGACACGTCGGTGATAGTATTTCTTGATGACATATTAGTATACTCCAAAGACAAGGAAACCCATGTCAAGAACCTAAACGCAGCCCTACAACGTTTAAGGAAAGAGAAGTTATATGCCAAATTTTCGAAGTGTGAGTTTTGGCTAAGTGAAGTCGCCTTTCTAGGCCATGTAGTATCCGCAGAAGGAATCAAAGTGGACCCCAGTAAGATCGAAACTGTCGTAAAGTGGGAAGCACCAAAGAGTGTTTCAGAAATTAGAAGTTTTCTGGGTCTAGCTGGGATATTATTGGAGATTCGTAGAAGACTATTCTCGGATTGCCGTACCTCTCACCAGTTTGACCAAGAAAGGAGAAAATTTGTATGGACGGATAAGTGTGAAAAGAGTTTTCAAACACTAAAGACCAGATTGATATCCGCCCCAATTTTGACCATTCCCGTTCCAGGACAGACATTTACCTTATACACTGATGCATCGGGATTGGGACTAGGATGTGTGCTTATGCAAGGAGAGCAAGTAGTAGTGTATGCCTCGAGACAGTTGAAGGTACATGAGAAAAATTACCCCACTCATGATTTGGAGTTAGCGACAGTAGTACATGCTGTCAAGATATGGAGACACTACCTATACGGAGAGAAATTTCAGAGTAAGTCGGACCATAAAAGTATTACTTATCTATTTAATCAGAAGGAGTTGAATATGAGACAAAGAAGATGGCTGGAACTATTGAAAGACTATGATTGTGATATCCAGTATCATCCGGGAAAAGCGAACATAGTAGCAGATACATTGAGCAGAAAAGCAATGATAAAATCTCAAGGAGAAGTTAGCACGACTGCAGCAATGTATACCAACGGAATGGTGTTCAATCACGGCAACGAACAATATGTGATAGATACAACGGATGGATCAGCCAACCAAGGGTTTATTCATCGGTTTTCAAATATGTTCGCGGCATTGAAGATTATACCAGATATAGTGGATGAAGTGAAGACAGCTATCAAAGCAGATCCTTATCTGAGAACAGTACGCGAAGATATTGAGAAAGGTAGGACTAACCCCCGAGTTCACCTTGGATGACGAGAAGGTACTGAAATACAAAGGGAGAATATGTGTACCCGAAACAGAAAATATGGACATTAGACACCGACTGATGAAGGAAGCCCATACCACCATCTACTCGATACATCCTGGAAGTACAAAAATGTATCATGATCTAGAGAAACTGTATTGGTGGAGGGGAATGAAGGCAGATGTAGCCAAGTTCGTGTCTCAATGCCTAAATTGTCAGAAGGTAAAGGCGGAACGACAAAGACCCGCATGTTACAGCCATTACCGGAGCCAGCATGAAAATGGGACTGCATCACTATGGACTTCGTCACAGGACTACCATTGACTCCTCGAGTAGTTGACGCAGTTTGGGTGATTGTGGACCGTCTGACTAAGACAGCTCGCTTCATACCGATCGACCCCAGTATACACCGGAAAGGTTAGCAAAGCTGTATGTAGATAATATTATTCGGTTACACGGTGTACCCAGAAAGTATTGTGTCCGATAGAGATCCACGATTTACTTCCAAATTTTGGGAAGGAGCGCAAAAGGCTATGGGTACAACATTGAAGTTCGAGACGCATTCCACCCACAGACGCAGACGGACGGTCGGAGCGTACAATCCAGATTCTAGAAGATATGCTACGAGCATGTGTGATTGATTTCAAAGGATCATGGGACGAAAAGTTACCATTGATCGAGTTCGCTTACAATAACAGCTATCAGGCTACTATACAGATGTCACCTTATGAAGCACTGTATGGCAGGAAGTGTCGAACTCCCTTGTTTTGGAATGAAGTTGGAGAACGTAGTATTGTTGGACCGAAATTTGTTGAAGGACTTGTCGAGTGGTCGACATCATCAAGGAGAGAGTGAAAACAGCTCAGAACCGTCAGAAGCAATATGCAGATACTCGACGAAGAGATCTAGAGTTCGCCATAGGTGATAAAGTATTTTCGAAAGTATCGCCTATGAGAGGATTGAAGAGATTCGGACAGAAAGGAAAATTAAGTCCAAGATATGTCGGACCATATGAAATTATAGCTAAGCGTGGAAAAGTAGCTTATCAGTTGGCATTACCACCATCTATGTCAAGTGTGCACGACGTATTTCACATTTCTCTATTGAAGAAGTATGTCAAGGATTCGACGCACGTGTTGACAGTAGATTTGCCAAAATTGACTGATGATTTGACATTTGAAGTAACACCAACAGAAATCACCAGTCGAAAGGTTCAACGTCTATGCAACAGAGATATCTACTATGTTAAGGTCACATGGAAAAGTAGAGACATGAAAGAAGTTACATGGGAAGAAGAGGATGCTATGCGAAAGCAATACCCTCACTTGTTTGATTCAGAAGGTACGTACAATTTTGAGGACGAAATTTTTATAAGTTGGGGGGAGTTGTAAGTCCCGTGTCAAACTAACCCGGTCTTACCACCTTGAACCAGGTTTACCCATCATGGTCGAGTCAAGTGGACCAAGGGCGTGATGGAGATCGAGATCCCAGGTATAAAATCGACCCAAAAATACTTAATTTTAGGGGAGAGTCGCATACCCAGCCAAGTAGGGTCAGACCTCCCAAAACAGAATGTCAGACCCTCAGATTTGAAGGGAGGGTCGGACAGCTTAAGACCCTAGGGTCGACGGGATCATCGACCCTCCCATCGACCCTCGATTTCTGACGAATATAGAAATTAGGAAATTTCCTAATTTTTGAGTGGGATTCTTTCCAAATCTCAATGGGACTTAGTTAGGATGTTCCTAGTCTATTTAAAGGACATCCCTAAGCCACTTTCACTCCTTTCACAACCCTAATTGAATTGAGAGAAAGAGAGAAGAAGGAAAAGAGGAAGAAAGGAGACAAGGAGGAAAACTTAGCAAAAAGGAAAAGGGTTACAGAGAAAGATTAATCTTCTCAGGTATGGATACTAATTCCATGAGTTTCTACAGACCTTAGATTAGATATGGTTGAGTGTAGGATCTCGGAGAAACCCAAACCATCCATCCATGGTTAGGTTTTCATGGAAAACCATAGGAGGATGCACGAAAACTATTTAGATGGATTATACATGGTTCTAGACCATGGAATGACTGTTGAATGAATGTAGGAAGCAAGCCATAGGACCCCAAACACGAAGAATGGATTAAAAAGTGGAAATTAGACCAAAGTGCACTAAGGGTCGCACCGAGGGTCGATAGACCATCCGACCCTAGGTGTTTCTGACCATCGACCCCCAGCATTCGGGAAGTCCAGAATGGAGGGAGGGTCAATAGACCCATCGACCCTAGCATCGACCCTAGCATCGACCCTCAGTTGACAGAATGGTTTTAAATTCCGAATTAATTCTAATTAAATTCTATCGACTTTGTTAGGTTTGCTAGCAATATAATAACGTTATAACGGTGATTCTAAAGCTTGGAAAATTATCTTTTAGCAAGCTAAGGTGAGGAACCTTAACCCCAAACTAAATTGGTTAATAATAAACTGTTTTCTATTTCTTGAGTCCTATGCTATGTTTGATTCTATGCGAATATGTTTGTAATGTGCATACAGCATGCCATCCAATATTTCTATTACTTGTTCATGCATATTTACTTTATTGTTTATAACATGATGATGATGATGATAGGAATAGGCATGTGCTTGTATGTGTGTGGTTGATGTACTTGATGCGAGTGAGTATCAGGGGAGGTGTGATGAGAACGTCAATAAACGTTAACCTTTGGCGGGTCTCAGCACTTTAGCTCTATCTCTAACTCAAGTCTTGTGCATTGACATCGTCGTATCGCCATTACCTTAGCAGAACTATTATGTCGTAGAGTATCAGGGGAGGTGGTCCCGGTCCTTGTAGTCTCTGACTCTACCGGGGGGCCTTAGCTCTATCTCTATGGGCATTCTGAGGGATGCTGGGGTGAGGCCTTGGATACACTGTTTGGCATTAGGATTGGTTAGCAGCGAGCCCAGTTTGCAAGCCCTCGCTAACAGAGGCTTACGTGTTGGTATAACATTATATAGCAATAAACGTTAACCTTTGTTGTATAATGTTATGGTAGGGTGGATGGGGACGACGATAAACGTTAACCTTCGGGCGGGCTTCCACACCCTGTGTATAGAGGCGGTGTCAATAAACGTTAACCTTTGACCACCCAACCTTTCTATTGCACATTGCAAACTATAAACCGGACCAAAGATATAAATTGACTTTTTGCATGCATATGTATTGTTGCATTGTTTTGGCTACTCACTGAGCCATGTTGTGTGCTCACCCCTCGACGTCGAATATTTTTAGTTGATGATGCAGGTTACACAGTTGAAGATTATATGAACGCGTCTGCGTACAGGAATATAGCAGCAATGGACGCTGGAGCTGAAGATGATACACACGACTCCTCTTGCGAGTGCAACTCGTGTGTATTTGACTAGATATTTTTATAGGTTTCTTTATTGGATTTATAAGACATGTATTAGGTACTTAAATATTTATGTCTCAGTTAAATACAGAATAATTTACTATTTAATTAATGGTATCATCTTAGTTCTCAGTTCATTTATTTACAAGATTTCCGCTATTGTGTATTTACTCTGATTATGATTGTGGATGTGTGTAAAGTTTGGATAACCCGGGGATGGTCTATTAGAGATCCTGGTTAAACCATTGGTTATTTAGCGGTTCATCACACCATTCTGAACAGTGTGGAATTGGGGTGTGACAGGAGATGTTCCTGAGAAGGTGTAGAGCGGGAAAGATATTTTCTATGGTCATTTGAAAGTATTTGGTTGCAGGGCATTTGTGCATATTCTAAAAGATGAGTGTTCAAAGCTTGATAACAAATCAAAGCAATGTATTTTCTTGGGATATGCAGATGAAAATTTTGGATACAAATTATGGGATCCGATTGAGAAGAAAGTTATCAGAAGCAGAGATGTGATCTTTCTTAAAGATCAAACAATTGAAGACTTCGAAAAAATTGAAAACCCTAAGCCATTTGTTGATGACTTGATCGATCTTGATCCAGTTCCTCTACCCATGGTACACGATGATGGGGGAGATGTACAAACTGGTAGTGATGATGTTCCCATAGATGATACAGGTGATGTTGAACAGGGGGAGCAGTCCCCTCTAGAGCCACCAGTTGAGCTTCAGTTGAAAAGATCTACCAGGAAACGACAACCATCTACCAAGTATTCACCAAATGAATATATTATGCTGACAGATGTAGGTGAACCAAATTGCTTTGAAGAAGCACAAACTGATGAGCACAAAGATGAGTGGTTAAAAGCTATGTAAGAAGAAATGGATTCTTTGCATAAGAATCATACTTATGATTTAGTAAAGCTACTTAAGGGTAAGAAGACACTCAAGAATAATTGGGTATTCAGGTTGAAGACCAAGCAGAACATATCACAACCAAGGTACAAAGCAAGGTTGGTTGTGAAGGATTTTGGACAAACTAAAGGAATTGATTTTGATGAAATTTTTTCTCCTGTTGTGAAAATGTCATCTATTTGAGTTGTGTTGGGTTTAGCTGCAAGTTTGAATTTAGAAGTTCAACAACTTGATGTCAAGACAGCCTTTCTTCATGGTGATTTGGAGGAAGAGATTTACATGGAGCAGCCAGAAGGTTTTAAAGTTAAAGGTAAAGAACACATGGTTTGCAGGTTGAGGAAGAGCTTGTATGGTTTGAAACAGGCTCCAAGACAATGGTACAACAAGGTCGATTCATTTATGATGGATCATGAGTACACAAGAACAACAGCAGATCATTGTGTGTTCATTAAGAAATTTTCTGAAAGTGATTTCATTATTCTTCTATTCTATGTTGATGACATGTAGATTATTATACAGGATGTCAATAAAGTTGACAGGTTGAAGAAAGAATTGAGCAAGTCCTTTGACATGAAGGACTTGGGACCAGCACAACAGATCTTAGGCATGCAGATCTCTCATGATAAGAAAGCAGACAAAATTTGGCTATCACAAGAAAGGTATATACAGAAAGTACTTGAAAGATTCAATATAGAGAAAGCAAAGCCAGTCAGTTCCCCACTTGTAGGTCACTTTAGATTGAGCAGTGAGCAAAGCCATTCAACTGAACAAGGAAGAACAGAAATGAAGAAAATTCCCTATGCATCAGCTGTAGGAAGTTTAATGTATGCCATGCCATGGTGTGTACAAGACCTGATATTGCGTATGTAGTCGGAGTTATGAGTAGATTTCTTGCCAATCCTAGCAAAGAGCATTGAGAAGCAGTCAAATGGATTATGAGATATTTCATAGGTACATCCAAATTATGTTTATGTTTTGGTATTGATAAACCTGTGTTATAAGGGTACATAGATGTAGATATGGCAGGCGACATCGACTCAAGGAAATCGACATCAGGCTACCTGTTTACTTTTGCAGGGGTTGCAATGTCATGGCAATCCAAGTTGTAGAAGTGTATTGCTTTGTCGACTACAAAAGCTGAGTATATTGCTACAGTGGAAGCTTGTAAGGAGATGTTGTAGATGAAATGGTTCATTCAAGAACTAGGTCTGACACAAGACAAGTATATTGTTTATTGTGACAGTCAGAGTGCGATTCACTTGAGTAGGAATCCTAGTTTCTATTACAAGACCAAGCATGTTAATGTGAGATATCACTGGATTCAAGATATACTTGAACAAAAGCAACTACAAGTTGAGAAGATCCATATTGACAAGAGCGGTGCAGATATGATGACAAAAGCATTACCCAAGGAAAAGCATGACTTTTGTAGAAGCATGGCAGGTCTGGGTTTGGTAGATCCTCGCTTGTGAGTCAGATGGGGAGTTTGTTGGGTTCCTCCTCACCCTACGTGGGTGGAGGGACCCATCATTATCTTTTTTATGGAAAGACGAAAACCGCCTCTCCTCTTTTCATTCTCTATAAATAGACCTTTATAAAAGGCAATGAATAACTTCTCTCTTTTGGGTTTTGAGAGTACAATTCTATGTGAGCTTCAAGAGAACAGGAGCCCTGAGTTCTTGAGATTGAGAATTTTTATGGAGAAAAATCAAGAGCCAAAGTCAACCAAATCTGGTGTTCTCAAGTAAAAGAAAAATTGTTATTTTTCTTCATTCCTCCATTGGAGAGTAGATATTTATACCTCGTACGTAATTGCGGCGTAACTACATTCTCCCTGTTCAGAGAAGAGAGTAAGGTGACAGTTCTTCTCAGTATTTATTACGTTGACATCGAGGTGAGAGTATTCTTGTTATTCTTAGATTATCACCAATTATTTTTTTGAGTTATTGTATTACCCAATAGTGGGTTGTTTCTATTGAAGATTGGAAACCTCTAACTGTGATTAGAGAAGATTGTATTGTGTACCCATTATTATCATAGTGGAGATTTACCTGGACTAGGTCCAGTAGATTTTTCCTTTTCACCTTGGAAGAGTTTTCCACATAAAAATTAGCATGTCTCTTGTGGTATTGTCTCTATTTATTTCCACTGCAATATCTCTATGCATATTTTTTGTGGTTGCGTATTTTATTGGTTTGCATACAGGAGGAAAAAATCTTGTGTTTTCCCTAACATAACCCTACCAAACAGCAACTATACCGGGCTCGACTGCTGGCTAAGGAAGAGAGTATTTCAAGTCATTAGAAGTCATATGCCTCCTTGCAAAAGTATGGTGAGATGATACTAGACAGGAACCTTAAGAGTTCATTCATGCTACAATTTGAAGATATGTCAGCTTCAACAGGGAATCCCATCTTTAAAAAGGTTTTTGTTTGTTTATCAGCATATGTGTTTGTTTATCAGCATATGAGAAAGGGTTTGTCCAGGGATGTAAGACATTTATCGGCGTTGATGGTTGTCACCTGAAAGGGACATATCGTGAAATCCTATTGGCAGCTACATCAATAAACGCCAATAATGGTTTGTTTCCTCTTACTTTTAGTATGGTTAAAGGTAAAAAATAAAGAAAGTTGGACATGGTTTTTTATTGCATTATCTAATGCTATCTCTTCTAATCTTGATGGGTATCCTCTGACATTCATGTCAGACAAGCAAAAGGTAAGCCATAATAAATAAATTTTCCAATTTACTAGTTTGTTTCCTTTTGATTTTGTATCTGTTTCCTCTTGCTTTTGTTGTCTGACATTCATGTTAAACAAACAAAAGGATTCCTCTCACATTCTTTTTCTTATTAAATTATTATAGGGATTATCAGAAACTATTGCTGAAATTTTTCCAACTACTAATCAAAGGCTGTGTTGTAGACACTTATACAGCAATTTCAAGATTAAATTTTTAGGTTTACTACTGAGAAGGTTATTTTGGACCACATGTAAATCATACAATATTGAAAGTTTTAACAATGCAATGGATGAGAAAAAGGGAATTAAAAGGGAAGCCTATGACTGGATGATGAGAAACCCAGTCTCATCCTAGGCTAGACATGCATTTGACCACAACATTAAAAGTGACCTTGTCACTAATAATATGTCAGAGTGTTTCAACAACTGGATTAATCCCTTCAGGTGTAAGCCTATTATGACATTAATTGATGAAATCATAATACAACTCACAAGTAGGATACAGAATAGGTACCAAAAAGGTTCTATGTTAAAGGGAAAGTTGACACTAGCATTTCAGCAAAAACTAGATATGGCTTAAAATGTAGCTAGAACTTGTAGTGTATTGTAATGTGGTCCAAAGGAATTTGAGATTAATGATGGATATAGTAGGTATGTAGTAGATTTGAAGAAGAACCTTTGTAAGTGTTGTGCATGGAAAGTTAGTGGACTTCCATGTAAACGTGCAACAGCTGCAATCTTATTCAAGAGAGGTAGAGTAGAGGATCATGCTTCCTCATATTTCTCTCTTGAAAAGTTTATGCTCTCTTATACTGAGGTTATACCTGCTTGGTTTGAACACCTTAAAAGACAGAGAAGATGGTCCTGTAATACAACCTCTACTTTATAGGAGGTGAGCTGGTAAGCCATCTAAGAAAAGGAGAAGAGAAGCTGAGGAAGAACCTGGTAGTAAAACTATAAAGAAGACATCTTCTGTTAAATGTTCATACTGTAAATAAATTGGTCACAACTCGAGGAGATATAAAGAAAAAAAGGACCATTCTTCTCAGCAAGGAACTTCTCAACAAGGAAAATCCACTGGAACGGTATCACTTTTGTTTATGCCATATAAAATTCCCAATATTTATTTATGCTCATCTTCTTCTTATGTGAATAGGCTTCTGTCTTGCAGAGATTTGTTTAGGTACCATGAATACGCTTCTGTCTTGCACCAGTGAAAATGTTGGTTAAAATTTTTTATGTTTTGTGTATTTGTAAGTATAGCCCTAGTCATGATCTAATGGGATTCTTGTTACTTATCAACTATTTCTGGGTATCTTGTGCCTGATCTTGTGGGCTACTGGGTTTCTTGTTACTTACCAACTATTTCTCCTAACAGGTCCTCCATGCATTATTGCAGAAATCTGTAGCCTCAATTATATTTAGTACCAAGCAGACAAGGGAGCAGAAAGCTGTACAAATATTTGATTCATGGGCCAGTAAGATCAGACCAGTAGATTTTGGGGAGTTTAGTCTACCATATTTGAAGCAAATTGTGGATTCCCTGAAGAAAAAAACTGCTTTTTTCATGTTGTGCAGACTATTTTGATGTTTCAGCTTTTTTTGTTTGGTTTGTATGGTGAGACAAAATACCATCCCATGATGCAGGTCATTTGTTTGGTTGGTTTTGTATTTTAGTGAAGTAATAGGTTGGATCTGTATTTCAGTGAAGAAACATTGATGTTGCTAATAGGTTTAGTTGGATCTGTATTTTAGTAAAGAAACATTGATGCAGGTAATTGGTTTTGTTGGATCTGTGTTTTAGTGAAGAAACATTGATGCAGGTCGTTGGTTTGGTTGGATGATTTGTATTTTAGTGAAGAAACATGGATCTGAATTTTAGTGAAGAAACTGTATATTGGCTTTTTCCAGAATTGTACTATCAATTCAGCTGTTGTATGCCTACTTTCCTTTCTATGAATGTAAATGGATCATTGTTAGACATGAAATTAGTGTAAGTGGATGATTGGTAGACTGATGACTTGTAATTGGTGATGTCCCTCGTTGAGTTTGGACTTGTAATTTGAACATGAAAGCCAAGGAAGAGGGCCCTACACCGTGTTGTATGCCTACTTTCCTTTCTATGGATGAAAATTGAAATGGGTTTGAACATCAATTCACACTACCAATGGCAATAGTCAACACAATAGAGCTTTCTTTTGATTGTAGGGCATCGAATGAAATGTGATTGCATCTGATAAACAACCAAAAACTATTCACAAAACAAAGCTCTAAATTATAGAAGAAACAGTTGGGGTAAATGCCAAATACAAGGATTGCTCTTCAAATCTAGTGTTCATACGTACTATAATTTACCTAAATACAAGCTACAATCAACTAATTTATTCTCTAGTCAGGATTCTTCAAATCTAGCGTCTCGATAGCTCCAAGGAGCTCTTTAAACAACCTAGAATTTTGCCCATTAACTCTAATTACTCCTCTTAAGTAACCTTTCAAACAACCCGGGGAAGTACTTCTACCAGTTGCTGTATTTAATGTCATGGTATGCGAGCTTTCTCCTATCTGCTGGGAGCATTCCCCTGTCTATGCAATTGTAGTATTGGTGCTATTACCCTGAAAGCATTCCATTGTCTCTATCCATTCGAACATCCTGCATCCAATATTATCCATCTACAAGACAATTATACAAGGCAACTTTCATTGAAATGACAATAATTAAAAACTGACAATTATACAACACAATTTTCATTGAAATGACAATAATTAAAAATTGAGACTAGATTAAGACTCACTCCTATGGAACATGGGCAACACCAGAGTTGACGTCCCTTGTTTGTTGTCGTTTCTGCCATTCTCACTTTGCATTGCCCTACTCCATATGGACATTGCTTAAATTGCTCCACCCATAGAACAAACTTCTGACAACTTGGGCAATCATAGTACTTCCTCCCAACATTTTTTCCCTTACTTGTTGTACGTGTGACACATGTGGCACCACAAGTCTCACATTTGGGATCCATCTTCTCAATAAAATGCAATTAACTTAGTGAACACCTGTCCATAAAAAAACACCTGTCTAAGTTAAACAATGAAATATAAGTTAAACAATGGACTCTAACAAAACTGATAAAACTGGTACAAATTAGTTTTGTTCACTCATCAACAATGACAGAAGACCAGGTTCATAAACAACTTCTAATTTATGCAACATAACCTGTTAAATTTCAAACAGAAACTATGTTTTATAACAAGTAAGAAATGAAGAACTAATTCAAGAGCAAGAACTGAATCAAGCATTAGTGGTTGTTTCAAATAGAACGAAACTTTACTATCTAAGCATTACAGAGAAGAAAGAACTGAATCAAGAGAAATTCATCACTGTATTTGCTTTCCAATCTCACTGAAAAATTACATTTGAATTTAATCTACCATGAATTGTTTCTAAAATAAGGAAACACACCAAGAATTTTTCTTGAAGAACATAGAAAGATGAATATCAACCTACAAAAGTCAAGTTCTGTGATGGAAATCCTACTGACGGAGAAAAAAAGGATTCCCTTCAAATCTGACCGAAGTGATAGTAGCATGAAAAAATACATAAGACATACCCCAATGAGAAAACCCATCAAACAAAAAGATGAGGGAGAGAAGAAAGAGAGGGGATAATGACGATGGAGAGAGGAAACAAAGGGGATAACCGTTGATGCAAAAACTGAATGATGTGATTTGGCCACCACGTCAGTAGAATCGTCTACAACTTATGAGAGCTACACAACACGAACAGATTGGTCCACCGTATTGAATGAGTTATACGCTGTTATGACCGACCTATAGATAGGTTTTTGAAACAACAGAGATAAAACACAGAGAGGTGGACTGGATAGTTCGGTGGCCACTCCGATGCTTAAGTCAGTTCTCAGATCAAGCAGAATGAAATGCCCAACAGAGGGACACTTCTTAGGATGTAGGGTAAGGTTTGAGTCTATCAAGGGGATGGCTACTAGAATTATGGACTTACCTTGCTCGATGTGCCTTTGTGCTTTTGTAGACCTCTGAATGGCTGATTGGAGTGGTCAGAAGTTGTGTGATGTTGTGGGCATTGTACAACTACTTTATTAGGTTTCTGTCATTAGATATGGATCTAACGATGAGCTGAGATATGAAGGTGGCTATCGTGGTCAGTTGCACAAGATCCATCATCGAAGGTAGTGGCTATTGAGTGAGGAGTGCTTCCCCGCACTTATGGAACTGTTCTGGGTAGGAAATTGCGACACGTGGTATATACGTGTCAGTAAATGAAATAACTTTGTTGACCCTCCGTGTCATAGCTAGGTTGAGTCAAGTGTCACAATCTAGGTTGAGCCACGTGTCCTCATATCATTGGTAGGCTAAATATTGAATCAACAGTTGTCCCTTGCTTTTTAGACTGATAAGGAAGGGAAATCAACTCTAATGCCAAGATTTGGATGATTTACCTTCATGTGCTGATCATTCAGGTATCTCACTCTTTAGGTTGCTTCTTTAAGTGACTTACTGATAGATTGCTGCTTTCGAATGAGTTGCAAGCACTTTGTAACTCGTTATTGCTCTTATTTGAGGGTTAGACCAAATGGTGTACATGCATATTTTGAGTCATAGTGATGGTTGTCCTTTGAGCTACAATCCGTGATTTGAATCCCAAATTTTTTGGCTTGTACAGTTTTTTCATTCTCCACTATTACTAGCTACTCTCTTGGGGGCTGCCACATGTTGCATCGTGGTGATTCTAGAATTGAGGCGTCTTCGGTGATGAGGCATTGCCCCATTTCCCAACGGACAACTCACCCCCTTCTCAAATCCTTTCAATGATGAAAATGGGAAAGGTACCTTTTCACTAATTTGATCTGACAGCTTTTCATGATTAGCTTTGGGCTTCGAATGGAAGGGTTGCATCCCTTGGTACTATTAGATAAGGATTTTGCGTTGCTTCTTAACTCACATTTTCTCAAACCTTTTGTGTACAAAGTTGATCCGGAGTGATTTCAATAGCCATCATTCTCAACTTTCTAAAGAAAAATCAGTAAGTCTTCTTTCTTCTTTCTTTTTATTTGACAATGTCTTCACCTGGTCCTTCATCTTCTTTTTATGAAGAAATACACGATTGGGTTATGGAAAAAGCTGCCATAGCAATTCCAAGTGAAAATATGAGACAATCCCAACTCCCTTCAGCGAGTGTAGTAGCTGGGAATAGCTCAATTGCTGCAGCACTTACTGCTCCGTCTCCGCAACAATATGCTTGCACTGCTAGTCGCTCTGAGATGACCCAAAAGAGACTAGATTCTTATAGGAGAAAATATTCTATTCATGGCCGTTACATCCTTCGCCTCCCTGAGAGGGATGAGGCTCCCTCCAACCCTAAACACAATGAAGTTTGTGTCTACGAAGAAATGTTTGTATGCGGGTTTCGCCTTCCTGTTACAATAGAAATTATTAGCATTCTCAAGTTTTATCAAGTGGCCCCAGCCCAAATGCTTCCAAATTCCTGGTGTCTATTGATGGCATTCAAGGTATATTTCAAACATCGAAAGGACGATCCTTCTATAAACTTATTCAGGATCATGTTTAGATTCAACATTGATAATGGTCCTGCAGATAATTCTGGTGTGGAATCACCCACGGGTTGGTACCATTTCAACAAAAGAAAGACCGCTCCTGAAATCTTGGCTAATAAGAGGTCTTCCATCCCAAAATGGAAGAAGTATTTCTTCTTTGTCAGCCTATATAATGATGCCCCTTTACCTATGTCAAATATCTGGCATTTCCATTCCTCTGATGGGTTTAATAGACTTCCTATGTTATCCCCATCCGAGTGTAAATTGCTCAAGTCTGTTACTAAGGACCCAGGCACTGGAATATCTTATCATCAACTTGAAACTAATGATTTCATGTTCTTTGATGGCGTAACTTTATCGGTGATCATGATGTCTACCTTGAGTCTACGGAAGCTAGGGTTGAGAATTTTGATTCCCTTCCTTTGAGTGTAGCTTTCATTTGTACTTCATCGTGATCCGCTGCTAAACCTTCTCTGGAAGTTGTTCAAACTGATGAGACTGATAATTCTGAGGGTACTGGTTCTGGTAGGTTGCTTGGGCTTCGTGGCTTTTGAATCTTCGCATTATAATCTATCTGTATTGTTACTTACTTTTTCTTCTTGGCTTGGTATAGTAGGGAAGCTGAGATTTTCAAATTTTGATTTTGATTCAAACTTTCAAAGCCCTAAGTGTAAAGGTAAGCGTGAGGGCAAGACAATTGCAGATGCCAGTACCTCCAAGAAATGAAAAATTACTTTGAATACCCCTTCAAACTAAGGTATTGTTTTTGGTTCTCCCGTTCGAGCTACATCTGCTTCGTCTGAGGGGACCAAGTACCTTGACTCTATAGACTTTTACAGTGATCTTTCTATAATTGCAGCTAGGACTAGAGGGATTGACCTCCAACCCCCTCACAACAATCCTCACATTGACCTGACTTAAGTAAAAGGTTCTAGCCATCTTGAGGCGATGAGCACTCTCTCTGCAATAGATGTAAGTGCTTCCCTTCTCAAATGTTTTATTGCTTATTGCTTTTGTGATAGGTATTTTTCCTTTATTACTGACTAGTTCTCTGGGCTATTTCTCATTACAGCTTGCCAATCTTATGCTTGAGAGAGTTAAGATGTTGGATGTTAAAGGTCTTGACTTGCTCTAAAAGTACGAGTCTATGGCTCATGACTTGAGGAAAGAGAGAGAAAACACAATTACTGAAAGGAAAAAAGTATTTGAAGAGAGGGAAAAGGATATCAAGGAGAAGGAGAAAGCCAACAAAGAAAGAGAGGCAATCATCATGGAAAAGAAGAGGGCTGATAAAGCTGTAAAAGAGTTGGAAGAGTTGAAGGAAGAAAAAACTTCCTTAGAAATCAAACTCAAGGAGGTAGAAGATAGCATCCAGATTAAAGTTGATGATGCAATTATTGAGTATATGGATTTTGATGAATTGAATGGCTAAATCTGTGAGTTTGAGCAATTCAAACCTCTGAGGCGAGACTTGGGCTCCATCGTAGGCAAGAAAGCCATGCTTAAATTGTGTGACTTTGTACGGGAGATGTAAGACCCACACGCCACGAACCCTGTCTAACCTTATGTTCTCATGTCGTGATCGGTCTTCCCATCATAACCGGCTCAAGTAAACCAATTTTATGAAGAAACCACAAGGCTAGGTATGTAATTCGAACCAAAATCATCAAATTAAGAGTGTGTGGTCGTATACCTAAACAGGTGTGGTCGACCACACCTCAGAATATTGAAACCACTCGAGTCTGGGACGTGTGGTTGCAATTTTGAGACATGTGGTCGACGGATTCTACTACCCCACGTGCAACCACACGATGGTATAACTGACTCCGAAATTAGGAAACCTTCCTAATCTGAGGGGGGTTCTTTTCTAATCAAAGTGGGACTTTATATGGATGTTTTCCTCTATATAAAGGAGTCCCTTAGTCTCTCTCTCTTTTAGAACCCAAATTGAAACTCTAAACCTAAGAGAGAAAGAGAGAAGAAGAGAAGAAGAAAAAAAGAAGGAGAGGAAAGGTTCAGGAAGGTGTTACAGAGAAGAACTCCATCTCTACAGCAAGCTTGAGGTATGGACTTGACTCTGTAGGGTAGATCAGATAGAATAGGTTATTTTCAAGTTGATGTGTGAAACCTAATACAATGATTCGGTTATAGGTTTTCCATGGGAAACCATAGAGAATAGGTTAGGGATAATGGATGAGGGAAAAACTATGTTTAGAGGCCATAAAATGATCTTAGGGTGAATCCCATTGATGAGCCATGAGGAAAAACTCGTATGAGAAGTAAAATCAACCAAACATCATGTGGTCGCAGCCTGTGGTCTACTATAGGGTGACCAGAAGATCAACTACAGCTATTCGGTAAGTTCCCAGGAAAAGTGTGGTCGCAGGGTGTGGTCGCATAACATGCGAATATGCGACCACAGGGTCTGACCACGTAGTGTGTGGTCGCATATATTCCGACTACATGCCCGACCACACGTCCGACCACACGATAACAACAAGCATATTTTGAAACCAAACAAGGTTTTTTGACTACCGTAACTTGGTAAACTTGAACCCTAACTTAAATACATTAATTGTTTAGGTTCCTAATAGATTCAAAGTGACTTCCAAAGCTTAGGAGAAGAACAAACATCAATCAAAGGTGAGGGAACAAGACCTAAACTAATTGGCTAATAACAAGTTGTTTATTTTATTGAGTCTAATGCCATGATTGATTTTATGCTTGTATGCTTGTAATGTGCATCTCACATGTCATCCAATATTCCTATTATTACTGCTCATGCATATTTATTTCTGTCTATTTATAATATGATGATGATGAAGATGATGATGATGACGCTAGGAATAGGCATGTGATGATGTGTGTGTGGTTAATGTACTTGATGCGAGTAGAGCATCAGGGGAGGACGTGACATTGTGGTTCATCCTGGTCACCAGACTCTAGCTCTATTTCTACTCAAGTCTTGTTCACTGACATCGTCATATCGCCATTACCCTAGCAGAACTATTACGTCGTAGGGCATCAGGGTAGGTGGTCTCGGACAGTGTGGTCTTTGACTCTGCCGGGGGACCTTAGCTCTATCTCTATGGACGTATTAAGGGATGCTGGGGTGAGGCCTTGGATACACTATTTGACATTAGGATTGGTTAGTTGCGAGCCCAGTTTGCAAGCCCTCACCAGCAGGGGCTTACGTATTGGTATGGGTAGGGCATCAGGGGAACTGTTGGCGATGTGTGATCCAGACACTTTAGCTCTATCTCTATTCCATGGTGGGTGCATGTGGGATGATAATGGTATTTGATCCATTGGGTGGATTCACACACTCATGTATAGAGGTGTGGGGGCCTCTAAACCTTTCTATAGCATATTGCAAACTTAAAAATCATACCAAAGATATGAATTGAATACATGCATATGTTTGTTGCATTGTTTTGTTTTCTCACTGAGCTCAATTTGGAGAGCTGACCCTCGCGCATGCAATTCTTTTTAGTTTCTGATGTTGCAGGTGTTACTGTTGAAGACTACATGGATACGCCAATGTATGGACATATAGCGGCTATGGATGTACAAGCTGTAGAGGACGAGCAAGACTCGTCAACCGAGTGTTTCCACCGTGGTTACGCTTAGTGTTTAACTTTCGTATTTTGATACTTGTAATATGTATTAATTATGTTTTGGTTAATTGGAGATAACTGGATCATTTAATTATTTATCATGTTGACCTCAGTTCATTATTAATAAAACTTCCGGTATTTACTCAAATATATCTTATTATTACTATGGAATGTATTTTGGTTTAACATGGTTGGCATAGCCTTTACGAGATCTTGGTTTGAATCGTTGGTTGTCATGACGGTTCATCACACCATTTGTTAGTCCAAAATTTGGGGTGTGACAGGAGAGGACTCTTGGTTATGACTTTTCTAGCTTCATTATGGATCTTGATGCTCCTGCCACTCCAGATTCTGATGAGGACGTGAATGTCCCTTCTCCAACAAATGATGGTGTTGATGTAGAAACTGGTTCGCAAGTTGAGGAGGAGCCTCTTGCCTTGGATGAAGTGCAAAAAGACTGCTGAATTTCTTTTTATTTCTGTCAACACAATGTACTAGAGTTTCTAAAAATTTTAATATAATCATCTTTAACTCCTTATTCAACTAGGCCATTTTTTCCTCATGTTTTCTTCAACAGAGATGGGAATCCTTTAAAAGAACTATGATTTTGGAGGAGTCCTCTGACATAAGAGAAATTCATTTTCCTTCCACTGAGATATGCAACTTAGTCAGCGTTGCAGAATTCAGAGAGTCCAATCCAAACATCTCCAATGCTATGACCATCCTAATTGCTGACATAGAGACATTGCAACTATAGAATGTCAAACTTAAAAAGAGAAGGGATTCCTCACCTCCGCCGGATTCCTTGAGTCTTCAGCTATGCAACATGGAGGCTAAAAATGCTGCCTTGAAAGAAGAACTGAAAATGCTTAAAGAGCAATACAACTCTCAAGTTAATACTATAAAAGATTTAATCTTGAAACATGATGCTTTAATCATGCAATCTGCTAAACTTAGAGAAGGACTTAAGTCACAAACAAATACTCAACCTTCATGCTAAAAAAAGGGTTGTTAACCTTGTAGGTAACACGTGTTTGCCTTGAAAACGACCTATAGCCATCAATGTGTTGTAAACAACTTACCGCAAAAATGGATCCTTCTACCAATCTTAATAAAATATTTCACTCTGCCTTGACTTTTGGTCTTTTCCATATTTTTGTATCAGTTTCGTCCTCCGAAAAAAGCATTTCTTTTTTTAAATATTTGAAAAGTTGAACTTCACTTTTATAAGGATGTGACCTCTGGCATTAAATATGATGGATGTCCATTGATGATCAAGAAGATGCCATGTGTAAAGTATTTTTCTTTTCAAAACGACATTGTGAGGACAAATGAGAAATGAAGATCCTCCTCGGGATAAAAATATCCGTACCAATGAAGACCAATGTCCTGTTGAAGTCACCACCTAGATTAAGGTCTAGGACCTCTAAAAATGTAGCCTCTCCCTAAGGTAAGACTTCTATTGACTCATAACCCAATGTATCAGTTCTTTGGTCTGCAAGAGATCGGGTAAGTATTCAAGGCACGATTATGGGAAGGTGTTAGGCACCCAAACAGCCCGATCAATATCGGCCTCCTAAAATTTCCTTAAATTCTTATTTTGAGTGTGCTTGGTCAACTGGATGACTAGGGTTCAATGGGGGATGTCTTAAACCAAGTTGCTAAGTTATTCTAACCTAGGGTTCAGCCAATCATGTTTTAAAGCAAATAAACAAACAATGAGTACAGTACTATACAGTGAACCGGACCAAAGATGGTTCGGTCTTGGACTGAATCTGAGACGTGTAAGACATCTCAAACTGCCTACGTATTCCAATCCCGAAAATCAAGTCCAAAACGTAGTTCGAAATGGGTTGTGTGATTAAAGATTATGGTAGTAATTTATGCATGTGCTTCAATTAGATTCTTTGTTCAAGTTAAAGTTTATGTTGGATGGATGGTTGATGGATGGCTTCGTACCGTATTTGGGACCCCCAAATTGCCTACGTATTCTAGGGTGTGCCCTAGAAATCAGGTACGACGTAGTTTGAAAAGATTGTGAGAGTCGGATTTGGAATGTGTACCAAATTCCTACCATTTTTGTCAATAGGATCTAGGGATGAAACCTAAATTCCTATCATTCAGATTTGGGATGTGTACCAAATTCTTTCTATTTTTGTCAATAGGATCTAGGGATGAGACCTAAACTCCTACCCTTTGTTGTTGTGCTTTCTATTTAGGTTTCTAGGGTTTCCTATCCCTTTTCATTGTGATTTTCATTTTTAGGGTTTTCTACCCTTTCTCTCTGTCTTTTCAATTCTAGGGTTTATCTTTCCCTGATTGTTATCTCTATTTTAGGGTTTATCTTTCCATATCTGTTCTTTCTATTCTAGGGATTCACTTTCCATATCTGTTCTTTTCATTCTAGGGTTTATCTTGCCCTAATTGTTCTCTCCATTTTTTGGGTTTCCTACCCTAATTATTGTTTTTTTATCTAGGGTTTATCTTGCCCTAATTGTTCTTTTCCTAATTGTTCTTTCCATTTTTATTTCTTTCAAAAATCAAATATGGTAGGTGAAAGCATTCCAACTATAGCAGTGATAACATTCCAAATACAGCGATGATAGCATTCCAAATATAATAGTCAAAGTGTGCATCCAATATGACATGTGAAAGCATTCCAAATATAATAGTCAGAGTGTGCATCCAATATGACATATGAAAATATGAAAATCAAGCAAAGTATGTGAGAATCAAGCAAAGCATGTAAAAATCAAACAAAGCATGTAAAAATCAAGCAAAGCATGTGAGAATCAATATAGCAAGTGACAGTGCGCATCCAAACGTAGTAATGATCATGTGAATAATCCAAACATGGCAAATGAGCAATCCAAATATAGCACTGATCATCCAAACATGGCAATGAAAATCCAACATAGCAATGTGCTATTCTCAAAAATAAGCATGTCAAAGATAATGTACATGTAAAAATAACAATAATATAATATTTATTCATGGAAAAATAAACATAAATAACATACACGCAAATATAAATCATACACATATAAAAATATAATATACACACAAAGAAAAAATAAGGATGAAAATAAATATGAAAATAATATACATGTGATAGTAAAAATAATGTTCAGATAAAAAAATAACATACATGTAATAATAAATAATATACAAAAAAAACATAATATTAAGACATGGAAAAAATAAATAAATAAAATATACATGTATGTCACTACACATGTAATAATAAGGTATAATGTACATGGAAAATAAATAATAATAAAGATAACTAACATAATATTCATACAACCGAACTAAGATATAACAAAGACCAAGTTAAAAGAAAACTACCTAATATATAACCGAATTAAGATATCAAAGAGACAAAAGAATAAATAAACATTCTAATAGCAAATATGTACAACCACAATAGACTGTCAAGAGAAACAAACAAAAGAAATAAAATAAAATAATAATAAAAGAACCTAAACTAAGACCAATTCATCACCACTACAGTTTTGGTGATAGTGGACAGATGGGATAGAGTAATGGTAAGGTGGTGCATGTGGGGAGTGTTAAGTGGAATGGATTGGGTTACAGCATGTGGCAAGGTAACTTTTGGTGATGGGAATAAATAGTGACACATGCTAGTTATGGGATGATTAATGGGTTTCAGGTTGGTGATCTAGTGAAAATAGGTGATGACAATGAGGTTTTGCAGGTGAGTTAAATGATGAGGTGGGTGCACTCTCTTCTCTCTCTCTCTCTCTCTCTCTCTCTCTCTCTCTCTCTCTCTCTCTCTCTCTCTCTCTCGATCATCTATAACAAGAACAAATCAGAGAAAGAAAAACAAAGACAAAACCTTACCTGGATCCAATGGCTGAGTGCACTTCTTCTTCTTGATCTTTTCTTCTTCTTGATCTTTTCTTCTTCTCTTTTCCTTAGCTCTTCCAATCGGTTTCCTCCCTTCTTTCTCTGAAACTCCCCTCTCTTAATCTCAGCTCCCTCAAACTCTCTCTTTTTTTTTTCTCCCCACGTCTCTCACCTGTCCCTCTTTCTCTTTTCTTTCTCCTTTCTCACCGCTAGACACCAACCCCTTCAATCTGACCGTCCTCCCCTTTTTTCCTCTCGCTTCCTCTTCATTCTTTTTTTCCTCAATTCCTTCTCCTCCTCTTTTATCTTCTCTCCCTCTTCTCCACTCAATCTCTCTCTCACTCCCCAAAAAATAGAAAATCCCCTCTCAACCTCACGTCTTCTCTCCTTTTCTTTCCTTTTCTTCTCCACTCAATCTCTCTCTCTCCTTTTCTTTCCTTTTCTTCTCCACTCAATCTCTCTCTCCTTTTCTTTTCTTTTCTTCTCCACTCATTCTCTCTCTCACTCCCCAAAACAGAAAATTCCCTCTCTTCCTCACGTCTTCTCTCCTTTTCTTTCCTTTTCTTCTCCACTCAATCTCTCTCACTCCCCAAAACAGAAAATCCCCTCTCCTCCCCACGTCTTCTCTCTTTTTCTTTCCTTTTCTTCTTCTTTCCTTCTTCTCCCTCTCCATCTGTTCGTCTCTCTCTCTTTCTTTCCTTCTTTCCTTCTTCCCCCTCTCCATCTGTTCGTCTCTCTCTCCTTCTTTCCTTTTCTTCTTCTTTCCTTCTTCTCCCTCTCCATCTGTTCGTCTCTCTCTCCTTCTTTCGTTTTCTTCTTCTTTCCTTCTTCTCCCTCTCCATCTGTCCGTCTCTCTTTCCTTCTTTCCTTCTTTCCTTTTCTTCTTCTTTCCTTCTTCTCCCTCTCCATCTGTCTGTCTCTCTCTCCTTCTTTCCTTTTCTTCTTCTTTCCTTCTTCTCCCTCTCCATCTGTCTGTCTCTCTATCCTTCCCTTTTTCTCTTAGTCGGCCAGCCCTCTTCATGCCTTAATCTTCTTCTTCCTTTTTAATCCATCACCTTTCCAATCCTCGTTCCATCTAGTCGACACATGGCTGTCATCCTTCCTTCATGTATAGATATATCACACTTTACATATATAATGCATAATGAATATAATATATAGTATAATATATATAATAAAATATGCAAAATATAGTATAATGCATAATATGCATGCACATGGGCTGATCTGATTTGGTCTAGACTGGTTTGACTTGGACCGGGCTGAGTTGGACTAAGTTGGGTTGAGCTGGGTTAGGACAAAATTGGTTTTTCTCTTTTTATCATTTCATAGGCCATTTTCGCCGCCATTCCGCATGGAATTTTCTGACAGCCTCTACCCCAAATTTTCCACGTTCACTTTGTAGAACACTAAACATGAGAAATATTGGAGCTTGAATCACCTCATTTGGAAGTAAAATGGCCAACTTATGAATTCTTGAAGTTTAAACAAGCTCATTTATGATAATTCGGCTAACGACTCTGCATGGGATGTTTCGGAGACCTCTGCCTAAAACCCTTTGCCTACTTTGTAGAGCACTAAAAATGAAACATAATGAAACTGGAATCAACTGATTTGGATGTGGGGTGACCAAAATATAAATTTTTAAAGATTAAATGGCTATTTCAGTATGTAATTTTGCATGGGACCCTTCGAAGATCTCTGTCCCAAAATTTTCACATCCACTTTACAGAACACAAAAAATGGGGAATAATGACCCTTGAATCATCTGAATCGGACGTAGAACGGCCAAGATATAAAGAAATGAAGTTCTATCGATAATTCTTCATGAAAGCTTGCATGGCACCCACCGATGGCCTCTACCAGGGATTCTTCACGTCCGCTTTGAAAAGAACTGAAAATAAGGAATATTGGTACTTAAACCATATGATTCAGATGTCGGATGATCAAGATATGATGATTTGAAATTCAATCAATCCAACTTACGATAATTTGCATGAAAGCCCCTGAGATTATTTCAGAAACCTCCCTTGTACGTATCATCTGACTAAAATGATCATATCTTCTTTATTGAGCAATTCTGGTCTCATTTCGAAGATAAATCTATGGTTTATGCATCCATGCAGGTTGCAAGCCAAAATCTGGCTGTGGGATCCACCGAAAACTATCTCGAGGTCACAGTCAAAAATCCAAATTTTCACTCCTCTTTTCCTTTGTTGTCTACTCACCGAGAAGACTTTGCTTAGTTAGAAGGGATGGCAAAAATGGGGTGTTTACAGACGTGACGATCAAAGTTGATGTGACCATTTTCTTGATGATTGCCTTTCTGATTTCAATAGTTTGAAATCCGGATTACTTGCCTTTTGAAACGTCTATATACGCTTGTTCACCCGAGATCTTCCTCTTCAGGAAACCCATCTTTTTGATTGAGATACTTTTTAAAATTCTGAGTTAACTCTTCTTTAAAGAACTAGTGCGTTCTATTCTTTCTTTGCTTTAATAACCTGTTCCTACAATGTCTTCTTCTCACTCTAGATCATTGTGCCCACGGACCCTAGGCAGTACTCTCATTGTTAGGGATGGTTTCATCTATGCCAAATCTCATTCCAACGTGAACCAAGAAAAGATTGATGGTCTGGTAGAAAAATATGGCATTTCTGATGAGTATGTATGCAAGGCGGCTCAGCCCAACGAAGCTCCTTGCACCATCAACTTTGACGAGATCTGTGTCTACAAGGAAATGCTCATTTCTGGGTTCCGTTTGCCCATCCTCAAGGAGATCCTTGGTATTCTGAGGCATTTTCAAATCACTAATGGGTAGATATAGCCTAACTCATGGTGCCATCTTGTCTCTTTCATTCTCTTCTTTGTGCGTCTCAATCGTAATCCTTCGGTGGACTTGTTCTGGAACTTCTACAGCCTTAATGTAGAAAAAGAAACTGTTGAGGAGACTAGCGAAAAAGTGTCTACAGGTTGGTATTACTTCAGTAGCTAGAAGAAAGTCCCAAAGATAATGAGCGTTCAATGGGGCTCTCTAGGGGGTTGGCGTCACGACTTCTTCTTCATTGGCTTGAAGAACGGATCTCCCTTTCCCACTAGTAACAAATGGGGCTTTCTTGACGATAGTGAGACCCACATTCTAAATGAAAAGCCCCGCATTTCTGCCTACAATGATGAATCATTCGAGTTGGCTCGTAAACAGGATGCTAGTACCCTTCTATCCCACTACGACCTTGCTAATCCCGAACTCTGTTTTCTTGACCGTCAACCTCCTCTAGAAATAGATACAAGTGTTCAAATTGATGAAGAAGAGGATGAAGAGGATATCTATGCCCAAATAGATAACTATGTTGAAGATGAAGAAGAAGAGGAAACACCCCCTACACCTGGTAAAATTTTCTCTTGTACAATCACATGTGTCTTTTATTATTTGTCTTACTTGACTAATGATGACCTTTCTTCGACCTTTCTCTAGCAGGTGGGAGTTGAACCGACTTGAACGGGAAAGGTCCAATGATAGCTGAGTTGGAGTCCAATTTTTCGATGAGGCCTTCTCATATGAGCAGAGCCACACCAATTCCACAAAAACTTCAAGCCAGCGTCGAACGAGAACTGGCGTCCATTAGAAGGAGGAAGAGGCCGGCATCTCCTATGACTCTATTTGAGGGGGAGTCAAGCCAAGTTCGTATTATAGAACCTGATTACCCATTGAGGACCCTCTCGCAAGTCATTTGTAGAGGACTGGTTTGCACACTCCTCCTGTTGAAAGATCTCCTCCTGTTGAAAGACCACTTAGGAATGCTGCAGAAGGGATTTATATTCCAAAGTGGTCGGTAAAAACTTCTGATAGTGATTCCTTTGATGTTGGGGTTGCCCATGAACTTTTGGAAGGAATCCATCTACCTACTGATCACAGGTGTTGCACTAGTAGTTCTTATGAAAAAGTGGATGAGGAAATTTATACATCACTCTATTGTGTAAGTTCTTCATCTGCATCGCTTTATAAATTATTTTCTTGCATACACTGCTGATTTGTCTATTTCTTGCAGCTCATTGTTCATCTTTGTGAATCTTCCATGAGATTTGAATCTGTGGAAGGTATGTACTTGGAAACTTGCAAGAAATATGAGAATGAGGCTAATGAGACTAAGCGATTGACTTTGTTGTTGAAGATAGGATAAAATGCTCTTGCTCATGAAAAGAGCAGGATGGACAATGAAGTGAAAGTTGCAAGGGGAAGAACTTTTGAAGCCCTAAGGAGGGGGACTATTCTGGAGAAAGAGAAAGTGGAGCTAGACCAACAGAGGGTGAAGGCACTAGAAGAGAAAGAGCTTGTACAAAAGGAAATAGATCATTTGAACGATAATTTCATTTGCATGAACAATTTTTCTATGGATCAATACAAAAACTCAGAAGAGTTGAAGAATCAGATCCGTGAGGGGGAGGAGTTTGCTTTAATTCGTAAAGAAATTGTTGAGGTGACTTACAAGCAAACCTTCCGTTAACTGTAAGATTTTATGAAAACCAAAGTTCCTGGTTTTGATTTCTCTAAATTCAGGAAAGATCCCTTTGATCTTGAAGATAATGCACCAGCGTAATCGCCTTCTGCATCTTCTTGAAAAAATTTCCTTTCTTTTTTATTGGTATGTGAATGTCCTGTAGGAACATAAACTCTTTTTTTCTTTATGTTGTTGTGTAGATGCCTTGCATAGACAGGAAAATAGAAATTCGACTATTAATTTTGGCCTTTTATAGCCTATTATTGCATATATATATATATATATATATATATATATATATATATATATATATATATATATATATATATATATATATATATATATATATATATATATATTTGCTTTGACATTTTAACTTCTCTGTTTTTCCTACATTTGCTCTTTTGTCTAATTGTCAATCATCAAGGGTTGCAGAATGTATACATACATACATACATATATATATATATATATATATATATATATATATATATATATATATATATATATATATATATATATATATATATATATACCCCCTGAGTTCGTGTTGAGTGTACAGAGTACATTGAATGCGAACTACTGTTCACGATTGTTTTTTAATGAATTGCACCCCCCGTATCGATCAATTCTTGTGGAACAAAAATGAACGATAAAGAGTTGGTTTGAGACAAAAGAGATCGAATGTAAAGTATATTTTATTAAAAAAAATAACCACTTTACATCATTGATAGAATTTTCTAAGATTTTTGATATACCATGGCTTGGCAATTGGTGCACCCTTCAAAGTGCATAAGTGGTACATTCCAAGTCGAGTTGCTCGGACACTTCTGTATGGCCCTTCCCAGTTTGGTTATAGTTTGCTTGCTAGGAAGGTGTAGATAGAGATGCCTGTCTGAGAATAAGATCTCCCACTTGAAATTGTCAAGTTCTGACCTTTGAGTTGATCTTCCTACCTTGTGCTAGTAGTTTAATATGTTGAGAGCTATGTCTTTCCGGACTTTTTGAAGTAAGTCAAGATTCTCACGTAGATCTTTTGAATTTGTTTCTTCATCATAATTAAAGATATTATAGGTCGGGAAGGTGATTTCACTTGGTACTACTACTTTTGTCCCTTACACCGGCATGAAAGGAGTTTCCCCTATAGTTGTATGACTCGTGGTTCTATATGACCACAACACACTTGGTAACTCTTCGTACCATAAGCCTCTTCAATTCTTTGTAAGTCGTCTCCCCAAGGCACGGCCAAGTTCATTATTTACAGCTTTTGTGGCTATTTGATTCTAAGTGATACACTATAGTGGGTTGATGCTCTATATGAAACCCGTCACAAAGAGCTCTGAACTGTTTGCCACTAAACAGAGGTCTATTATCTGTGATGAATACCCTTGGAATTCTAAACCTGTAGATTATGTTTAATCTAATGAAATTCTCCACATGTTCTGCATCAGTAGAGGTTACAGCTTCAGCTTCAATCCATTTGGAGAAGTAGTCTACTGCCACTAATAAGTGATTTTTCACTGAGCGTGATAGTGGGAACAGACCAATAATATCCAATCCCCAAATTACAAAAGGGAGTGGACTGTGGATTGATTGCAATTCTTCTAAGGGACTGTGAGATAACTCTACATGTTCCTAACATTGGATGCATTCTTAAGCAAACTTCTTGCAATCTTTAACCATCGTTGGCCAATAATAACCTTGCCTTAATAATTGATGACTCAAGGTTCTAGCCCCCGAGTCATTACCACATATTCTGGCGTGCACATCTTTTACTGCCATTTTAGCTTCTTCTGGGGTGAGACACCTCAGAAGTGACCTTATGAAGGATTTTTTATACAAGATTTCTTCTATGACCACATAATACTTAGACTTCTATAGAATGTACCTCCTTTCTTTTCTGTTTTCCGGTAAGATTCCTTCAGTTAAATACAACTTGATGGGGTCTATCCAAGTTAGGGCCGTATCTAACTGTTGGAGCTCTGGATCCTCCTTTATACTTAAACGGGCCAAAACATCAATATAAACCAACTTATCTAGTTCATCTAAGTCTTCTTTTTGTAATCGGGATAATGTGTCAGCTTCTGTATTATCCTTTCTATCTATATTATGAATTTCATATTCATCAAAAATTAAAAGTGTAGATCTAACCTTTGTAAGATATAATTGGAGATGCTCCTGCTTGGCTTCATATTCTCCCTTCACTTGATTTACAATGACCTGCGAGTCACTAAATATTTGAAGTCGTCGAACCATCATATTTTTTGCAAGTCGTTGACCCATTAATAATGCTTCATATTCTATGATATTGTTCATGGCATCGAACCCAAACCTGAGTGTGACACATACTTTGAAATTCTCAGGGCTTGTCAAAATGACTCCTGCCCCTGATTGCTGGGGACTTGAGGATCCATCAACGTGTAATACCCACTTTGTGGGAGGTGTAGTTCGCGGTTTCTTCTTAGGCTGCTCTAAGATCTTCTCTTCCATACTTTTACCGACCTCCACACTTTCTTCCATAGGCATTTCAAGAATGAAATCTACTAAAGTTTTCATTCTGAATTTTGAATTTGGTAAGCTCGATCGCCCAGTTCACTAATCGACCAGATATATATGGTCGTGCTAGTATCTTTTTCAAGGGTTTATCAGTTAGCACAACTATCGTATGGGCCTGGAAATAGGGCCTTAACTTTCGAGCAGCAATTACCAAGGTAAGAGCCAATTTTTCTACTGGTTTATACTTGGTTTCGGCATTAATCAACACCTTGCTTATGTAATAGATTGGGTGTTGATTCTTTTCAACCTACTTTATTAGTACTGCGTTGACTGTTGCAGTTGAAGTTGCTAAATAGAGTTGAAGACGCGCTTTATCAAAGATAGAACTAGAGGAGTTGTAAGATACTTCTTCAACTTGTCAAAGGCTTTTTGACACTCTTCTGTCCATTCGAACTTCTTAGAGCCTTTCAATGTTTTAAAAAAAGGCAAGTAAAGATTTGCAGACCAGGACATAAATCGCCCAAGCTCTGCAATGCGTCCTGTAAGCTCCTGGATTTGTTTTGGCTTTGTAGGTGCCTTCATTCCCAAAATTGCTTCAATTTTTGTAGGATTTGCTTCAATCCCTCTCTGAGATACCATAAAACCAATTTTCCAGAGTGTACTCCGAAAGTGCACTTGGATGGGTTCAACTTCATCTGATGCGCTCAAAGAACTTTAAATGCTTCCTATAGGTCATTTATATGGTTGGAACTCTTCTTGCTTTTAACAAGGAAGTCATCAACACATATTTCCATGTTTTGACCGATCTACTTCTTGAAAACCTTATTTACCAGCCGCTGGTAAGTCTCTCCAGTGTTCTTTAGACCAAAGGGCATAACTGTATAACAGTATAAACCATCCTTGGTTATAAAGGAAGTACTTTCTTCATCCGGTTTGTGCATTTTTATTTGATTGTAACTGGATTATGCATCATCCATGAAGGTGAGCATCTCATGACCTGTAGTAGCATCAATTGATTTATCTATCCGTGGCAAAGGGTAGTAGTCTTTAGGGCATGTTTTATTCAAGTCAGTGAAATCGATACATATACGCTACTTCCCATTGGATTTGGGTACCATTACAACATTTGAGACCCATTGAGGGTATTTGACTTATCAAATAAACCCTACTGCTAGGAGTTTCTCGACTTCTTGCATTATGATAGCTTATCGTTCTGGAGCGAAATTCCACTTCTTCTGTTGCACCGGCTTGAACGAGCTATTAACACTTAACTTATGCTCCATCATTTCTTTGGATATCCCCGGCATGTCAGAAGCTAACCATGCAAAGACATCCATGTTCTCTTTGAGGAATGCAATCATTTCCTTTTTCTATTTTTTTGTGAGAGACGATCCAATTTGGAAATACCTTTCTGGTTCATTCTCAGAAATGGGAACTTGTATAAGTTCCTCTGCTAGAGTTCCTCTTTCTTGCTATAGGTAATCACGTAAATCTTCTATCTTGATGTTGTTGGTAGAATGCTTTTTTTTATTCTTGTCTAAATCATCAAGGATTGTTAGGTAACAACACCGTGACAACAATTGGTCTACCTTGCAATGTCCTTCTCCATTAAGGGTTGGAAATTTTACTACGAGATGGGCGACGGATATGCAAGCTCGAAGTGTCACCAAGCTTGGACGACCTATAATGACATTATGAGTAGAAGGGATGTCCACCACTAGGTAAGTGACGATTATAGTTCTTCAACAGGGCTCTTCTACAAATTGTGTTTCCAACTCGATTCGGCCCTTTACGTGTACTGAATCACTAGAAAAACTCCTTAAAGAGTAGGTTATTGGTTACAACCTATTTTCATAGATTTGCATCGCCTTGAAGGCATGAAAATATAAAATATCAATCGAGCTTCCTGTGTAAGACCCGCACTCCACTAACTTGGTTTAACCGTGTCGTGCCAAGTCTTCCCATCATTCCTGGACCAAGTGGACCGAGCGTGTAAAGATAGATCACAAACCAAGTATAAAAATCGACTCAAAACCCAAAACTGTATACATATGGTCGCATACCTAGGTATGTACGGTCGACCATATGGTAAGAATGAAGATCACAAATCCAGGACCCCACGGTTGATGATTTAGACCCTATAGTCGACGAGTTCTACGACCGTAGCCATCGATCGTGAGACCCCAGATCAGACTTTGAGTTTTGAAAACTTTCCTAAACTAAGGGATTTCTTTCCTAATTGAAAGAGGACTCTATATGGAGAGTTTTTCTTTATATAAAGGACATCACTCAACCTTTTTCACTCTTCTAGAACATTAGTAAACCCTAGAGAAAGAGAAAGAAGATAAGGAGAAGAAGAAAAGGCTAAGGAGAGGATTTTGCTGAGAAGAGATTGGCTCTCTATCACAGGAAAATGTATGAACCTAATCCCTGGAGATGTAAACTCTATGGAATAAGACTTCTATGGAAGAGAGGCAATATCAACCTATTATGATCCATGTGATTTCCTTGAGAAAATCCCAAGGAGAACCATGAGGAGTGAATTTGATGATTAGGGTTGATAAGAAACTACTAATGATGGCCATAGGATGACCTTAAAATAAATCAATTGAAGATTAGAGGATTTGACCCAGGAAGAACTCGAATTTCATGTAGTCTGTGACCAAAAATCTCAAGGTCACAGCTACGGTTGACCATAGCATGACCAGCATGACTAGATGATCGACCATAGGCATTCGGGAAGATTTCAGAAACCATATGGTCGCAGCTACGGTCGCACCATATGCGATCGTAGGGTATCGACCGTAGGTAGTAAGGTCGATACAGTATGAGACCATAGGACCAATCAAACATCTATCAATGCTCTCTTTCGATTTCTTACTACTATAACATGTTACTTATGAACCTTAACTTAAATTCATATAACTTTTAGGTTGTTAAATCAATTCAAAGAGAATTTTAAGGCTTGGAAGGAGATCGAGTATTGCTAACAGGTGAGGGAACAAGATCTAAACTAATTGGCTAATAATAAATTGTTTTTGTTTATTGAGTCCAATGCCATGAATGATTCTATGCTTGTATGCGTGTATTGTGCATTTCACATGTCATCCAATATTCTTGTTATTAATGTTCATGCATATTTAATTCTGTTTATTTATAACATGATGATGATGATGATGCTAGGAATAGACATGTGAATGTATGTGTGTGGTTGGTGTGTTGGATGCGAGTGGAGCATCAGGGGGAGGACGTGGCATGGTGGTCTTTAACCTCGTCACCAGACTCTAGCTCTATCTCTACTTAAGTTGCCATTACCTTAGCAGAACTATTACGTTATAGGGCATCAGGGGAGGTGGTCTCGGACTGTGTGGTCTTCGACTCTGTCGTGGGGCTTTAGCTCTATCTCTATGGACGTATTGAGGGATGCTGGGGTGAGGCCTTGGATACACTATTTGGCATTAGGATTGGTTAGTTGCGAGCCCAGTTTACAAGCCCTCGCCAATAGGGGCTTACGTGTTGGTATGGGTAGGGCATTAGGAGAAGTATTGGTGGTGTTTGATCTTGACACTTTAGCTCTATCTCTATTCCATGGTCGGTGCATGTGGGATGACAATGATGTTTGATCCATTGGACGGATTCACATACTCATGTATAGAGGTGCGGGGGCCACCAAACCCTTATATAGCACATTGCAAACTTAAAAATCAGACCAAAAATATGAATTAAATGCATGCATATATTTGTTGCTTTGTTTTGTTTGCTCACTGAGCCGTGATGTGTGCTCACCCTTTCGATGTCGAATATTTTTAACTGATGATGCAGGTCCTACTGTTGAAGAATATATGAATGCGTCGACGTATGGATACATTGCCGCCATGGACATAGAAGCTGTTGAAGATGCGCATGATTCATCATGCGAGTGCAACCAGTGCATATTCGATTAGTTTAGCTATATTTGATTATTGGAATATGTAATTGATTAATTATTTTTATGTCTTGAGTTTTGGAGATAATCGGATTAATTATTTGTTATCATTGTTAGACACTCAGTTCATTATCTGTAAGACTTCCGCTTAGTTGTTTATTACCTCTGATTATTACCGTGGAATGTGTGTATGGTTCGATATGGTGGGTACGACCTATAAGAGATCATGGTTGAACCATTGGTTAAATGGCAGTTCATCACACTAATCTGGTTAGACCATAATTGGGGTGTGACATCCTGTGTCCACCAAACATCGAGTAACTTCATTTTCATGGTTAATAACCACAATTATTACCATCGGATCTTTATGCGAAAAGTCGATATGAAGCACGTCTTTATCGCTAAAAGTTATAACGTCTCCATGCGTATACGGCTTCCCTAGAGTGGACGTGCTACAAATTCTTTTGGAGTAGTTTATACGCCCTTTTCATGAGGAGTTCCCCAAGGCAGGTCCTCCAACTAGGGAATTCATGATCTGCTAAAGCCAATTGATACTTTGCTGTTGGCTTCTCAATTCTCCTTAATGGAGGTGGATTGCTGCATCTTGAATTGAATTTCTGGCTACGCAGGTAACAAAATAGAGATTCATTAACTTTGAAAGATGAGGCCGAATCGGCTACAACGGTTCTCTTCAGACTACACTTCTTTTGAAACTCTTTCTTTAACATAATTAGAGTTACATAATTATGTGGACAGTTTAGTGCACGTCCTCTAGACTCACTTGACTTGTTGGGGACTTTGACAATCATCCCTACAGATCGTGGGTCACCCACCTTCTTGGGTGGAGGAGAGTCCTTTGGGTCAGCTTCTGGATCATCCTTATCCAAGTTGGTTACTTTGTTTTCTGCTTCCGTGTTGCAATCCATCGCCTGCTTTCCTTTATATGATGACCTACTAGGTTCGACAGGTCTGAAATTCTTCTTCGCAGGTTGAGGTCCACCAACATATTCCTTCAGGTATCCTAGCTGAATGAGTTACTCGATGGCAACACGAAGTACTCTGCACTTATTAGTGGTGTGACCATGATCACGGTGATATTTACAATTCTTCTCCTTGGTTCTTTTGCTGGGATCTGTGATAATCTTTAGGGAGGAGGTAGAGCATTGCTAGTATCTTTCAGATTGTACATTATATCCATCATGGAAGTGTTTAGAGGGGTAAATGAGCTCCAGTCAAACGACTTGTTTGACTTACTGGGAAAGCCATTTTTTCCTGATTTCTGCTTCTTGTTCGTAGTTAAAGTGACCGCTTTCTCTGCAAGCAGATCAGTTCTTTTCTTATCTTTTGCAGCAGCCTTCTTTCCTTTCCTCAGTGTTATCTCCATGCATGTTAGCCGCTTCCTCCGTGCGGGCGTATTTATCACAACATGCTCAAAGATTAGAGAGATCCTTTGGTGACTTCTTGTGTAATGATTTCTTTAAGTCAGGATCTACGACCCCTCTTAACAGTGTGGTAAACTTCACATCATCACTTACCCCTTTAATGCTGAGAGCTTCGAGGTTAAATCGATTCAAGAAACTATGAAGAGTTTTGTCTGGCTTTTGCTTGACATTTAGAAGGTTTACTGTGATTTTTTGTGGACCTGTTTGAGTTTGGAAATGCTCAAAGAACAAATCTCCAAGACAGTTAAAATTGTGAATGGAATGGGGAGGTAGGTTGTTGAACCAAAGCCGTCTAGGGCCTTGTAGAGTGGATGGAAAACCAAGGCATAAAATGGCATTTGGGTAATTGTGCAAGAGCATCTTTGTTGAGAAATGATCTAAATGGGCTTGAGGATCTGTTGTCCCATTATTTGTGTTTAATTCAGGGAGAGTTAAATGTTTTGCAAGAGGAATCTTCAGTAGCTCTGGTGATAACGCCATGTCAATAGTATGTTCCTTATTCTGACTGACTAAATAGTATGTGGATTTTCTTTTCTCAACCTCAGCCAGTCGAGCTTGAAGTTCCTTGATCATTTCCTCCAAAGCTGCAATTTGAGGATTGTTTCCTAATCTTGCTTGAGGGACTTGTTGTTGTAAATATGTTGTTGTGGTCTGAACGACCTATGGAATTGGAGTATAATGCACGACCTGCGTCACTGGTACAGTTTGTGTGACTTGCACAGTGGCTGGTTTGAATGACCTGCTATGTTGCAGGAGCTATTCCTGTTGCTGTTGCAAGGTTTGCTACTGTTGCTATATTCATTGCTGCGGTTTCTTCCTTTGCTTGAGCTGCAGCTAATTCTGTCGTAACTTATTCAGCAATGAGTTACTCAATAGTTTCCTCAAGTTGCTCGGCTGCTGCCCTTGCTGCTCTGGCTGCATCCAAACGTGCCTAAACACTAGTGTGGATAGAGCGAGACCTATGAGAATGATGCAAGACCGCTCGTTTGCCTAGCCTTTCATGAACCGGATGATTGGAAGGCTCCTCTCCAAGTCTATCATGCACAGATCGCTCAATTCTGTCAAGAACTAACATTTAGTTAGATTTTAACTATTTGGTAGAATTGTAGGTCTCCATTCTGTCGGTGGTGAGACCATCCTTGGGGTCGACTTGGTCCGTTTATTCCTCGAACTGAGGGCTGAGTTCTCTTTTTACGGTGTGTCAGAACCTGATTAGCAAGATTTGCTCCTACTGGCGTGATCATTTGCTTTATTTCTTCTAGTTTCCTGTTGAAAAGCTGCATTTGCTCAGCAACAACCATGGATGTAGGTAGAGCTTTACTAGAGGAACTCTGGTAATTGGCAGTTGAACTATATTTGATGGTTAATTCTATCTTTTGCCCTGAGTCACTTCTTGGCCATCAGTGTTGGCCTCTTGCTGAGAAATGTTATTGCTTTGAAGGGTAACCATTTTGAGACAAACTAAAATGCTTTTCTACAGACGGCGCCAATCTGTTGATGCAGAAAACTGAATGGTATGATTTGGTCACTACGTTAACAGAATCGTCTACGACTTATAAGAGCTTCACAACACTAACAGAGTGGTTTACCGTATTGAACGAGTTATACGTTGTAATGACCAACCTATAGATGGGTGCTTGAAACAACAGAGATAAAACACAAAGAGGCGGACTGGATGGTCCGGTGGCCACTCTAATGCTTAAGTCAATTCTCAGATCAAGTTGAATGAAATGCCCAACAGATGGACACTTCCTAGGATGTAGGGTAAGGTTTGAGTCTATCAAGGGGATGGTTACCAGAACTGTGGACTTACCTAGCTCGATGTGCCTTTGTGCTTTTATAGACTTCTGAATGACTGATCGGAGTGGTTAGAAGTCGTGGGATGGTGAGGGTGGTTGTACAATTGCTTTGTTGGATTTCTACTATTAGATATGGATTTAACGGTGAGCTGAGATATGAAGGTGGCTATCATGGTTAGTTGCACAAAATCCAACATTGAAGGTAGTAGCCATTGAGCGAGGAGTGCTTCCTCGCACGTATGGAACTGCTCTGGGTAGGTAATTGCGACATGTGGTGCACACGTGTCAGTAAATGAGATAACTTTGTTGACCCTCTGTGTCATAGCTAGGTTGAGCCAAGTGTCACAATTTGGTTCAAGCCACGAGTCCTCATATCATTGGTAGGCAAAATATTGTGTCAACAATAATGATACTAACCAATTACCTGTTGCTGGAGATTCAATGAGAGGAAACCCATCAAATAGAGAGATGAGGGAGAGAGGAAAGAGAGGGACTTTCGGTTTCAAGCTGATGAAGAGAGGAAAAAGAGGGGAGAACAATGAGGGAGAGGAAAGAGAGGGGATAACGATGATGGAGAGAGGAAAGAAAGGAGATAACGATACTAACCGATTACCAGTTTCTAGAGATTCGATGATGCCGCGGGTACTCGAGATTCGATGTTGTAGAGGGTAAGGATCGATTTCCACAATCACACAACCGCAGAGGGGAGTCCAAAATTAGGGTTCACTGAAAGTAAAAACAAAATGGGAAGAGTAATTTCCGATGGAGAAAAAAAACTAAATGGGTTCAAAACTCATTTGAATTGTCGTCGTTAGAAGGTCAAATGAGTAATTTTAATGTCTTTCAATTTCAAAGAGGAAGGGTAGAAATGTCTATTACTATTTTAAGTCTCTTCCGTCAGTTAAGTGGGGGTGATTGATGATTTCTGAAACTTGTGGGTGGTAGATGATGTTTCACATACTTTTTGGGTGATAAATGAAATTTGTTCATTTTATTAAAGATGAACATCTTGTTGGTAAGGAATTTACGAGGCTAGGTGCATATGATGCATTGGATCCTATGCAAGATAATGATAATGCTGATTAGGAGATGATGATGTGGCGCCAGATCCAAGTTCTTTGATCGGAACAGCTAATGAGATGAATGCACTTAGAATACAGATTGCCAATCAACTGGCTAGACAACATGGTTTAGCAGAGATTTGATTTGTAATAATGTTTAAATTAACTATACTCCTTTTTATTAAGTGAACTGTGAATAATTTGCATATCCTAAATGATTTTGTTTTTATTAATTATACAGCTTTCGGTTTTAGAAGTAACTTAATACATGCATAATCCATGTGTTAACCCTACTTTGACGTTTGCATATAGATGGCTGAGTATCATCCTCTGACATGCATTTGTGTGATGGAAAGGATGTTAGTGCAAACTTCTCAAACGAAAAAAAAAAAAATCCAAGCCGATTATTTTACACTTATCTAGTGAAGCAGATTCATCCATAGTCATTTTTTTGAGTGGATAAGTACAATGAAACTGGAGAGTTCCTATCTTAGCCCAATCAGCCGTTGTATGTGACTGGGGAAGACCCAACATATATGTCACCTACTTTGTTGTTTATACAACATGCATGAAGTACTGAAGACATTGTCATTGAATGTAATATGTTGATAGTTTGGGTTCCTTTGAATGTAATTCAATATATATGAAGGCCATTTCTTGTAATTTTATTTAATAAGATCTGAATTCTAAATTGATGTTTATCGAATATGATTTTGCTCAATATGCTTTGGAGCACATTTCACTTGATGTTTATCAAACACGTTTCGACTCCCAAAATAAATGCAGAGCACATTTCAAATTGGTGTATTTTTTTTTTGATAGGATCAAATTGGTGTTTATCTCAAATATGTTTTTTCTCTCAAAAAAATTGAGTAAAAAATTTATTCCAGACATAGAGTAAGGAATCTGGAGACCTTCACCAAAAAAAAAAAAAAAAAAAAAAAAAAAGGAATCTTGAGACAGAGAGTTACCAAACCGGTCTATTTCTCCATTTCCTTGGATCCAAATCGTCTCCTGCGGCAGGAGGTTCCTGCCGCAGATCCAAGGGCCGGGGTTCGGTCTGGCCGCCTGCCAATACATTGGGGGGTGGACCGGCTGAAATCCGGCCCTTGGCAGGCGGCAGGACCGCAGGAGAGGATTTGGTTGCCATTTCCTTCCGTTTAATCCTTGGACACGTGCTGAATAATACGAGGGTGTGGGACGGATAACTGCTCTTTTCAGGATCCGGAACTCTAGGGTAAAGCCAGATTGGACCATCGAAACAAACTCAAGGTTGTGCTTGTGTTGCTTGTGTGCGGACTTTGGAGACTTTTATGGTCAACATATGTCTACTTACGTGTGACCTTTAAACCGGACTTGGGGGAGTTTTTTTCGGAGACGCATGGTTTCTCCGGTTTCTGAGTAGATGCGTGATTGGTGCCTCTTTAGCTTTCTTTTCTTCTTCAGTCTTCACTGTCTAAGAACCACTGACCATGTCCAACCAGTAACTTTGAGTCGCTCTGGATCTGATGATAATAATACACTAAGAGAGAAAAGGGGCAGAGAAAGCAACTCTGTTCTTCGGGTTCATTGAATTTCTATGTTATCTTTGATCATGTAAAGATAACGCAGAGATTCCGAGAAAATGAGTGTTTCTCTCACTGTAATGACCTTTAATCTTCACGATGATCAACCAGAAGGTAGTCCAAATTCATGGGGGAAAAGGAGGGATTTGTGTATAAGCGTCATTACAAGCTATTCCCCCATGATTCTCTGCACTCAGCAAGGTATCTTTCTGAAGTGGTTGATCTTGATCTTGTATTTGTTAATAAAATGATCTTATGAGATGGGTATTACTGTTTTGCAATTTTCTTGGCAAATATTGATCTGGGGTCGCTAGATTTGGTTTTTTGAGTTTTGGGAGGTGGGGGTGGGTGGTATTCTGATCCTGTCTACTTCTTTTTGCTTGAAATCGTTGAGTAGGGTAAGTTACATTAACTTGTGACTAAGCCTTTTGTCTTTCTGTTTTAGGTGTGAAGTCTCAGTTGGATTTTCTTCAGCAGGGCTTGCCAGGTGAGTTCTTCGTTGATTTGGTGCTTGGTTATAAGAGTTTGATTTAGGTGTAGTGTTCTGAATACTATAAGCTTGTGCTTTTCTTGGGTAAGTGTCAAGTCAGCTCTGATTGGATCCAAACAAGGTTTTTCGAGAATACAAAAGGAGAAAGTTGAACTGTTGAACAATCTTGTGATTCAAAACTTGACAACTTGGCGTTAAATCTCATATGACCTGTCTGTTAAAGTGTCATATTTTTTGTTGTTGATCTTGCATGCACTAAATTGAAGAAACTATGAGTCTATCTTCTGTAGTTGAACAAGACTGAAACATCTTAAATCTGTAAGGTAGTTCTTATGATAAAACTTGAGTACTCTAGGGTGAAGTAAACAAAGTACAAAGAATAATACTGAAACCATCTGTTTTGTAGAGCCCTGTGTTTGGGGTGTATTGATGTACCACCCCATTTCTGATGAGATGATAATAGTTGAGGTTTTCTGATGAATCATGAAATCTCAAATGAGAAGATACTTCTATTAGATACTGATGCAATTTACCTTGGCAATTGGTACTCATGTATGACATCTATTTGAGATAATATGATATACAGAAGGATATAGTTTTTCATATTAGTCACTAAGTACAATTTGGGAAGCTTTACTATGGTACTTATTGTTCACATCATGTGTCATTTATAAATGCATAGTGATTTTAATTAGTTTTCTGCCTTGGGCACAGTAATTATTTCCCTTGCATTATTTGAACGTTATTGGTCTAAGTGGTCTTTATGCCCTTCAAAACAATCTTTAATGTTTCATTTTTAGGTTTTGGCGACTGAGAAAGTGTTATGCAGATGAATTGTTTTTGGAATTAGGAAATCATTTTAACTATTTCCTGTAGTGGTTTTGTTGGATATTCTTGAGCATAGTGGGGTTGCCATTGTTGACAACACACTATGTCAGATGACCAACACACTGAGTTGGTTAAGCAACACACTGAGTTGGTTAAGCAACACATTGAGTTGGTAAAAAGTGAGTTGATTGTATAAAAACAACACTCAGTTGGCCTGATTGGCAAGGTCCAGTTGGAAGACACATCACCCAGTCAGTTGACTCAGATGGCAACAGTGGCAGGTGGCATTTACAGTTGGACAGTGTGGATATTTCAGCTGACAAAGTGGTAGAGTAGTCACAACTGACAGATTGACAGTTGCATGCTAATGAGTTGGATAGGCTATGGAGGAAGCTATGAGTCAAGGATATGATGGAGGAAGCTGTCAATTGATATGTAGTAGTTAGGTAAAGGAGAAAGCCCAAGAAAGAGACTGCGTGTATGATTCAATTGTGTGAGGAGGTTTGCAGATGAAGTGAGTGAGAAGAGGATTTACAATAAGAAGAATCCATGAGGAACAGGGTGCAGCAGGTTTCAGCATATGGCAGCATATTCGGTGATTTTTAGATTAGCATCTGGCTGTTGGATTGTGTGTTGCTTTGGAATCAGAGTGACAGATATATAAATTGGGAGCTATGGCTTGGCCAAGCATGGATGGTCTGTGTACTACAGGACTCTGTTTTGCACATCCAGTCGGTTCGAGGCCAATTTAAGACATGTTGCATACATTCTGGGTTGAAGCTCAAAACATGAGAAATGTGAATTTTTTGAGTTAGCTTTCATATGCAACTGCAATCAGCTCAATCTGATATCGGAGTAGGAAGTATGACTTGTTCTTCAGACATGGCATGTATGCTTCAGGAAGCTGTTTCTGCACATCAGTCAGATTAAAGCTCATTTTCGTTAACTTGCACAGAACCTGAGTTGAAGGTGTAAACATAAAAGTTGTAGTCCTTCAAGTAAGCTTTAATTAGCAAAAAGAATCAAGTCAATCATAGTTCGAGAGAGATATCTATGTTGGTTTTAGTGAGCAATGGTCAGGAACTCTGTCTGAGGAAATGTTAATTTAATGGGTATTTCAAAAGTGCTTGTGGAATGTCTATGTATTGGACATACCATTTGGTTGACCTGGAGAACTGGGAGCAAGTCGCACATCATAAGTCGAGCGAACCTTTTTGATGTAGGGGCTTAGTGGGCAACCGGTTCATCAACAGGTAGTTCCCAAGAGCTCCCTATAGTTAACAACTAAGGAAGCGGTCGGCCAGTTCATAGACCGACAGCGGCTAAAATGACTTGATCTAAGCCATTTGATGGGCATTTTGGCTAGGTCTTTTGAGGGCTTATGAGGGCATATAAAAGGGGGTTGCCTTAGACCTTTTTGAGATTCTCTTGAGCCTATTGAAAACCCTAAGAGAGAAAAAGAAAAGGAAGAAGAAAGAAGAGAATCGAAGTGTTGAATGGAGAAAAGATAAGAGAATTAATTCATCCTCTCCCCACATACCTTTATTTATAACTAGTAAAAGAAGAAAATTACATAACAATCCCTCTTACTAATAAGTTCTAGAAACATAAACTAATAAAAGATAAAAGGACAAAATAACCCCCAAATACTCCTATCGAGATATAGAGCTAGTGCTAACACTAGCGCTAGTGTCTAGTGCTAACACTAGCGCTAGTGTTAGCACTAGCGCTATGTTGAGAAGACTAACTAAACTCGACAATACTCCCCCTCAAGTTGGTGTATAAATATCATGTATTCCCAACTTGGACAAATAATTTGAAATGACTTGACCGTTAAGCCTTTTGTGAAGATATCTGCTAACTGAGCTTCTGATTTGACATGCGGAATCTGAATCTGACCACTCTCGAGCTTTTCTTTAATAAAATGACGATCTATTTCAACATGCTTTGTTCGGTCATGTTGAATTGGATCATTAGCAATGCTAATAGCAGCTTTATTATCACAAGAGAGAACCATAGGTTGAGAACAATCAACTCTCAAGTCACTGAGTAGGCCTTTCAACCATAGAAGTTCACATATGCCTTGAGCCATCGTTTTAAATTCAGTTTCTGCACTAGAACGTGCTACGACGTTTTGCTTCTTACTACGCCAGGTGGCTAACATTCCTCCTACAAAGGTACAGTAACCAGAAATAGATTCCCTATCCCGACTACCTACCCAATCAGCATCCGTATAAGCTTCCACTTTGAGATCATCATGTGGTGAGAGTAGGATCCCCTTTCCTGGAGCTGCCTTTAGGTAATGAAGAATCCTATAGACAGCCTTTAAATGCGTAGAATAGGGATCATGCATAAACTGACTTACCAGGCTAACTGCAAATGCTATGTCTGGTCTTGTATGGGATAAGTAGATTAACCTTCTGACCAACCTCTGATATCTCCCTTTATCTGTTGGTGTTCCTTCCTTTTCCTTCAGTTTGGTAGTTGCATCTAGTGGAGTATCACACGGCTTGCAGCCTAGCAAACCTGTATCTAACAGAAGATCAAGGATGTACTTCCTCTGAGAAAGAAATATGCCTTTTGCAGAATGAGCAACTTCAATCCCAAGAAAGTATCTAAGCTTTCCTAGATCTTTAATTTCAAACTCCTTCCTGAGAAATACCTTGAGTTTTTTTTTCTCCTCGTCACTATTTCCAGTGACAATGATGTCATCCACATATACCAACAAAACAGTAAAACTTCCTGACGAATGCTTATTAAACAATATATGATCAGTATTACTTTGTGAATATCCATAGGTATCATGGCCTTATTAAGCCTACCAAACCATGCTCTAGGGGATCATAGTTGTCAAGGCGTCGCCTAGGCGCCGCCTAGGTGCCCAGGCTGCCTTGGGTCGCCTTGGAAAATTGGGCGCCTTGGTCGCCTAGGCGGGTGCCTTGGTTGCCTAGGTGCCCAGTCAGGCCTCCATCGCCTTGGCGCCTTGACAACTATGTAGGGGATTGCTTGAGTCCATAAAGTGAGTGCTTCAATTTACATGCCTTTCCATAGGTATTTGCATTTGTGATTACACTTCCTCTTTAAGTTTACCATGGAGGAAGGCATTCTTTACATCAAGCTGTTGCAGATCCCAATTTTTGTGGACAGCACATTCCAACAGAACCTTTATTGTTGTCATTTTAGCCACTGGTACAAAGGTTTCTTGATAATCAATACCATATCTCCGTGTGAATCCATGGGCTACTAACCTTGCTTTGTACCGATCCGCTATGCCGTCATTGTTATGCTTGACTGTGAAAGCCCATTTGCACCCTACTGGTTTCTTACCTGGTAGGAGAGACACAAGGTCCCAAGTATTGTTCTTCTTCAAGGGTCTCATTTCTTTCATCATTGCAGCTTTCCACCGCTCATCCAAAATTGCATCCTGCCATTTCTGAGGAATAGACACAGAGGAAAGAGAAGACAAATGCATGGAAAGAAGGAGATAACGAGTCGCATGAAACAAATTAGAGATTGGATGGAAAGTGCAAGCCCTAGTACCTTTAGGAGGGGCAATAGGGAGATCAGAGTCAGAATCAGAGAGGGAAATTTCCTTACCAAGAGTTTGGTCAGTCTCTGGATCTTGGGTTGACGAAGGGACAAGTGAAGTTGCTTGGATCGTAGTGGTCTTTCCTTGCTTGCTTTTGGCATGGCTATAAACTTGCAAAGGCTTGGCAGCAGACATGGGACTGGTAGACTCAGGAGTAGGATCAGGATTGGTAGGCATCTCTGGCTCAAGAGTAGAATCAGGTGGTGGCATCTCTGGCTCAGGTATGCTTCTTTCCTGGACTCTTTCTATCTCCATTGGGGTAATGAAAGGCATATCATCTATTGTATCTATCTCCCCCTGAAGATGTGGCTGAAAATACATCAGGTTTTCATGAATGGGAACATCTTTGCTGATGAAAGTCCGACGGGATGGAGGATGATAACATTTATACCCCTTTTGAGTGGCGGGGTAACCAAGGAAGATGCAGCGAACTCCTCGTGGATCAAATTTGCCATGAGGATGATGGTTCCAAGCATAATAGATGCACCCAAATACCTTTGGTGGGAGACCAAAGAAGGGATCACCAAGTAACAGATCTAGAGGAGTCTTATTGTTGAGTATCCGAGATGGCAACTGATTTATGAGAGAGTGGTTGTTGTCAGAACAACATTACTCCAAAATTTTGCTGGCACATTTCCCTCAAATATAAGGGCTCGAGCTGTTTCAAGTAGATGTCGATTCTTCCTTTCTGCAACCCCATTTTGAGCCGAGATGTCAACAAAACTTGTTTGATGTAGGATCCCATGCTCAGACAGATACCTTTGAAAATGGCCATCAAGGTATTCTCTCTCATTGTCGCTCCGAAGAACCTTGATTGGCGTCTGAAACTGAGTCTGAATCATTTTATGAAACTGATGCAGTCCAAGGACCAGCCAGTAGTGGACCAGCCCAAGGATCTGTCAACATGGGCCCAACCCACACTGTTCATGTGAACACTGTTCACGCGGTACTGTTCACGTGAACAGTACCAACAGCAGTAGTTAGAATCTTTTGGTTAGTTTCCTAATTTTTAGTTTACTTACTTCCATTGTTTATTTTTCTAAAAATTAGGCTAGTTAGTTTAGAAGTCTTAGTTGCTTGGAGATTAAGACTTGCCTAAAATCTAGTTTCGTAATTCCAGTTTTAGAAACATTCTTATTTCTATGTTTTAAAAACTTCCTAAGTTATATAGGAGGTTTAGCTTTTCCAAATTTAGTTCTTTCCTATTTTATTTGTAATGTTTCAAACCTATAAATAAAGAGAATGCAGGCTGGCTACAGTAGAGTTTTTTCAGAAAATTAAAAGTAATTAATTTGTTTTTTTCTTTAGTTTTTCATAGTTTCTTCATTTCTTCCCCATTTTTTTTTGTTTTGACTTCTAAATTGCTACGAGTGGTGCTTCGGACTGCGGGGATTGCTGTAAGAGCTTCATATCAACTGTTGAAGGTAAGTTTCTTGCCGAAAAATGAGATTTTTACATGAGACTACAAAGGGAGAAATTTTTTTTTTTCTAGAATGTGATGAAATTTTTATATGTTAGTTACGTGAGCCCGATCTACAAGCTCACGGTTTCAAATTTCGATTTTGATTGTTGTAGGTATTTTTTTTTAATTATTTGCATTTAAAAATGAATTTTCAGCAATTAAAATTTAAAATAATAATTATTATTACTCATTTGATGATGATGACCTATTTATATGTTAATCACCATTGGCCGATTTACTGTCCTACGATTTCAGATTTCGATTTCGGTTGTTGTATGTTTTTTTTTTTTGAATTATTTATATTAAAAAATAATTTTCAGCAATTTAAAATTAATTTAAAATTGATTAAAAATGCTATAAAATCGGGAAAAATAAGGAAAAATGTTTTGATCGCATTTAAAATATGAGAAAAATTTTGAAATGTAATTTCTGTTGTGTTCAAGTTTGTAAGGTTATTGAAGTTTGTGTTTTCTATGAAACAATGCTTGGAAATTATGTCGAGACCAAGTTCTGGGGCAGGCGATGGGGGCGACGGTACCGGTTCCCGAACCGACCTGCATGGCAGTATGCGACTGCCCTTCAGGGTGATAGGAAGAAGACCCAGTATAATTTTTGTGGGAAGAAGCTTCAGTCTGACGGCATCACAAGACTGAAGCAACACTTGAGTGGATTGGACAAAGATGTTTCCAAATGCCCTAGTGTCCTGTGGAGATATCCAGGGCCATAGGTGAACAGTTGAGGGGAGGGAGGCAGAGGAGGGCAGCAATGGAAAGAGAAAAACAACAATTTGAAGAGGCAATTCGAGGCACCGTACCAGAATCCAGTGAGGAACATGAGGCTGAGGGATGGGATGTGGAAGATATGACAGAGGCGAGAGGCAAGACAGATGCGTCATGTGGCAATGGCTAGTAGAGAAACCCTTAGATCAGATGCAGAGAGGAGACGGATAGGAGCAGGTACATCTGGAGCAGGTGGCAGTGGTAGTGGATTTGTTGAGCCTGAGCCACAGAGACGGAGCAAAGGGATTGGTTCTTGGTTTTCTAGATCGTGAAGTAGAAGGGAAGAACCTGTGCCACGGGGACGGGATGATTATGTTCAAGTTAGAGCAAGATCCCGCAGTCTTTACGAAGCAAGGTAGTAAGCAAAAAAAATAAAGGCAATGTTTGGGGGAAAGAATAGGGAGTCAGTAGGGTATTCTTACTCTAAGTGGTCGTTTTATCATGGCATCCCAAAGAACGCCACCATAGGCCCTTTCTTTCGAGCATGCTAAATGCAATTCTCGAGGCGGTACAGGGGGTTAGAGGGCCAAATCAATATGAGTTAATGACTCATTATTTGCCTCAACATAAGAAGGAATTACAAGACTAGATTCTAAGCCAGAAGAGGAATTGGGAAGATTTCGGAGTAACTATTATGTGTGATGGTTGGACTGGTCCTACCAGAAAGTCCATCATCAACTTCATGGTTTACTGTCATGGGAGGACGGTGTTCCTTAGGTCTGTTGATGCATCAGCTGAAGTAAAAGATGCAGAGTATATTTATGGGCTGTTGCAAGAGGTGGTGGTTGAGGTGGGAGCTCAGAATGTTGTCCAGATTGTGACGGACAACGGCAGCAATTTTAAGAAGGCAGGGGAGATGTTAATGAATAATCCCGACTACAATCTCTTCTGGACTCCATGTGCTGCCCATTGTATTGATTTGATGTTGAAGGACATGGGCAAGATAAGTAAAGTCAAGAGAGTGGTTGAGCAAGCAAGCCAAGTAACCACTTTCATCTACAACCATGGTTATTCCTTGAACATGCTCAGGGAGAGATGTGGAGGGGACTTGGTCAGACCAGGCATCACCAGATTCGCTACGAACTTCATAGCATTGAAGAGCTTTGAGGCGAAGATGGCCGGACTCAGATTGATGTTTGCATCTGAGGATTGGTTTTCGTGGAGACAATCGGCTACACCCCGGGGAGTGGAAGCCACAGAGTACCATCGCTTCAGACGAATTTTGGCAAAATGTGAAGGTGGTAGTCAGGGTGTTGCATCCTGTAGTACAAGTGTTGAGATTGGTAGATACTGAGCGAAAACCAACCATGCCACTTCTTTATGTTGCTGTGGACGCATTGAAAGTACGTGTTAAAGCTTTGATACCATGTGGCTACAAGAATTATATAAAGATCATCAATGATCGATGGGAGAGCCAACTCATGCATTCATTGCATAAGGCTGGTGAGTAAATTTGATGATGTATTTACTTTAGTGTTACTTATGTACCAATATAATTTTTATTTGCTTTAACCATGTGTCCACCGCCAAATATTTCAGGATGTTATTTGAACCCAAGTACCGGTATACGCATGTACTTGGGACGACATGAGAACTCATTGAGGCGGTGAAGCTAGTGGTTGCAAAGTTGGAGCCGGATCCCCAAGCACGGGCATTGGCAAACCTAGAGGTGAGTTGTGTGCTTCACCATCGGAAATATGTGCTTCAACTATATATTGTAATTGCAAATATTTATAAGTTTTCGATTGTGTGTAGATTAAAACCTTCGGGGAAGCCCGTGGGAGTTTTGGGTTCCCGCTGCAGTGGGCCGGACGTGACAAAAGTGATCCGTGTATGTATTACGTTTAATTGACATACGAAATTAAATTATCTTATGTTTTATGTATTACATTTAAATGACATACGAAATTAAAATATGTTATTGTTCTTATGCAAATTGAATGGTGGGTGTTGTATGGTAAAGATGCACCTGCTCCGAAGAAGATAACAAGTAGAGTGTTAGCTCGGACATGCTCGCATCCGGTTGTGAGCTAAACCGGAGTACTTTCAACCTCATTCATTCAAAGAGGCGGAATCGACTTGGCTCCCAACGGCTAAATGACTTGGTCTTTGTGCATTACAACATGAGGCCGAGGGTGCAAAACATGTTCTTTGATAAGGAGGATGATACCCCGCTCGGGCTCGCCAACATCTTCCGGACTTGACTCGAAGAGGAAGATCCATTAGTAGAGTGGGTGCGGGACAGGGAGTACCCGTGATGGACGAGCCGGGGGATGCCCGACTCCTAGGCCTCGGCATCATTCCCATTCTCAACATGATGAAGATGCTGATTGCAGTAGCACGATGGACGCCGACGTTGATAGCCTCTCTAGTGGCTTACGAGGATTGAGTGTGGAGGAGAATAACAGTTACTACAGTGGACATGAGCAGTGGAACTTTCCTGGATATAGCACTGGTTCAACATACACCTCAAATGATTATGTTGATATCAACTTCGTCCCCCATCCCACTACGACTGCATATGGTTCTTCTTTCGACGATGGTTCAGATGCAGGAGCACATACACGGAGTCATAGTGGATCAACCAACTTCTATTACATTCCATCAATACTTCCGCAAGATTCTACGCACCAGAGTACTACTTCAGAAGTTTTTCCATTCTTCCCAAAGATAGGTATCCTTCGGACAGCTACTGATGTTATATTTATGAATCATGTGCAAGACTACCAGAACTACTTTGCATCAAGAATGTCATGGGAAGATTATGTTGCTCAATTGGAAGACAATTTGCGTCGACAACTTTCCCAGATGTATGATGATAGTAGGATGGATCATCCACGACACTCTACGTATTACTAGACATTGTATCTGTATAAGGATTGTGGAATTGTGGACTATAGACACAGGGGGACTATGGGATCATTCAATGTTGAATATTTGAATTTTGAACTATGATGTAAATTATGTAATGATTTATAATGAAGTGTAATTTTGTTTCTCTTTCCCCTAATGCGTTATGTTATTGTCTCATTTGCCATATTTGATTGAATATAATAGCTAATATTAACCTAAATTTACAACAGACTTCAGCATTGACTGTGAAAATATGGGTGTACACCCAAACAACCACAAATGGTCATTATGTTTACAATTTTATACTCTAAATGTGTTTATGTATGTAAAAATAAGGTTCCCCTAAAGTTGGAGACCTAAAAAAGGTATTTTGGCCACCGAGACAGCCTAAGCCTTTTAGGCTGTCTCGGACAAAATGCATAGTCTCGACGAGATCTCGGTTTCAGAGGAGGCCGAGACTCCTCCGAAACCCGAGATTTTAAACCTTGGGTTGAGCCTCACCAGGTTGTGAGACTCAACCTCTTGTTCCTCTTTCTTCCTTGATATTTTGACTCTTGTTTTGAGATACAAACATACTACACTGGCTGGCGACATAGCCTACCTGTAGATCCATTGAGTTCCCTTGATAAACTACTACCAAACTAGAAGCAATCAATCATCTTCCAGATCTGGGGCGTTAATAGGTTTAGTCAACTTTCGGGCCCCACAACTTCTTAAATTTTTCTCAGATCTTCTTTAACTTCGGAGGAGTGTTCATAAGTGTTATCAAGGACTTCCAAACCAAATTTCATAAATTTCTGACGGTCAGATTTCGAGATAAGTAATTTTTTCTATTATTTTTTCTTGCAGATTTTATGTTTGGACTGATTGGAGATCCTGTAGCAAAGAGGGCTTGTTAATTTGATATGTTTTAACCCCTTTGCCATCAGAAACGGGCTGAAACATTCAAAAACTTCACTCTTTTGATGCATAAGGTACACCCAAGTAGTCGTAGTATGACAATCAATGAAAGTGACAAACCCTTTATGGCCAGATATAGAAGTTGTCCTAACTGGACCCCAGACATCAGAATGAATTTAATCAAACATATTACTGCTTCTATTAAATGTAGGTATCGTACGAACCTGCTTAGCAAGAATACATGCTTTGCATAATAACTCGTTTTTATTACAATGCTTGGAAATGGAAGGAAACAACTGGGATAAAATAGCTGGGGACGGGTGACCAAGATGGCGATGCCATTGTTGAAGTGTACTCACAACGGAATAGAGGTGATGTGTGGTAGGTGGTGGTGAAGAAGGAGGTACAAAAGGACCATCTGCAAGCAAGTAGAGACCACCATGCAATCTACCATGTCCAATTGTCTTCCCACTCTCCAGATCCTGAATTTCACACGAGGAAGGAAAAATGTTACTTTGCAATTAAGTGACTTAGTGAGACTACTAATAGAATGTAAATTTGTAGAAAAACTAGGTACGTGAAGAACTGATTGCAAAGTAAGTGTAGGGGAGCAGCGGATGGAACCCTTTCCAGATATAGGTGAGAGGGACCCATAGGTAACTCGGACTGTATCTTTCCCAGAAGAGGGAGAATACAAAAAGAAGGAATTGGCTGACCCAGTCATGTGGTCAGTTGCTCCGGTGTCCATAACCCATGGGCTAGAGATAAAAGAAGCAGATAGACCCACATGATAGTTACCTGACTGGACAAAGTATGAACTTGGATTGGCAGGTGGCATTGGAGGAGCGGTTTGAGTTGTAGCAGCTGGCCTCAATAGATTCTTGAGTGCCTGAAGTTCTTCAGTTGATAGTGTAGGTAGCATCCCAGTGGGAGGACAAGTCTCATTCTGATTGGCCTGCCGTGTTCGAAATTTTTTGATTCTCTATAGGTTCTTGTCAGGCCTCTTGGCCTCAAAGTCAACTAGTTTGCCATGCAATTTCCAGCAAGTTTCTTTAGTATGACGTTCTTTCCCACAATATTCACACCGAACAAGGGTGGGTTTGATAAGAGGAGAACCACTGGGTTGAGTAGTCTGGAGAGCTGATCTCTTTGCGGGAAGAAGTGGCATCATGGATGTCCCGCGCATATCCTCAGACTGGACCAGAGCATAAGCCTGCTCTAATGAGGGTAATGGCTCTCTATTGAGGATTTGGGCACGAATCTGATCAAATTCAATATTAAGTCCAGCTAGAAAATTATGCACACGAAGCTTGTCTTTGACACTTTTCATTGCAGCAGCATCAGTAGAACAGACAGCTATAAAAGTATCATAATAGTTTAATTCCTGCCACAGACTGTGTAGCTTAGGCCTCAGAGTAATATTGGGAGACAGTGAAATCCCGTTGCTTAGTAGCGCTAATTTTCACGTGAAGGTCATATATCAGGGAATAGTTTCCAACTTGGGAATACGTCTCCTTAACAGCCTTCCAAATTTCAGTTGCATCAGATAGCAAAACATATCCTCTCCCAATCTTGGGTTCCATAGATCCAATCAAATATGTCATTACAATGGAATTCTCAGATGTACATTTTTCATAAAGAGTATCAGTAGGAGCAGGTGCCGTCTTTTACCATTAATGTAACCCAGTAGGCTCTTGCAGAGATGGCCATCTGGGCTGTTTTAGACCACATCAAATAATTTGTCCCATCCAACTTAACAGGACTGAGGGAAATAGAGGAGAAATCTATCTTAGAGGTTTCCATGTTAGGCGAATTCACTTTAGAGCAATCAGTCATGAGAATAAATACTCAAACAATATAAAATACCTTTAACTGGAATGTCGTGTATCACTCTAATGGGAACAAGAGATCTTTGTGCAGCAATTTTCGATCTTCAAACTTACATGGAAGCATCGAGGTTGGCTAGTAGCTTGACCTCTTAGCAATATATCCCACTTGATAACAGATACATGGCAACACATCACAAGAATTTTTCTAAACTTGATTTAGATCATCTCTTCACAAACTGGAAGAGCTTGGAATGAGAAAAAAATTGTTTCTGTAATCAGATTCAAGGCTGCTGGTAGTACCACAAATCTTGGCAGGTTACAGCAGTCAGCAGATCTGATTTGGGATAGTCGATGTCAGTTGAAAAACTTCAAAAAAATCACTGCAGTACTTGCGGTAATCCTAGGGCAGGTTTAAAGGGAATTTCAGGGAGTGACAGCAGGACTAATGGCTGTCCTAGGGTATTACGGCAGGTTTAGAGAGGATTTTGTGGAAGATTACAGGTGGCGGCTGGGCTATTTGGAAGGTTGCAGGTGGCGGCAGGGCTATTTGGATGATTGCAGGTGGCGGCAGGGCTGGGAGACAGTGGAAGAGAGTGGCGGCAGGTTTTCAGGCTTGACTGGATCTCGGTTAATGAAGGTTTTCTAAAAAAAGGAAAAGAAGAGAGGGAAAAGAAGAAGAGGGATGGCGGCAGCCTAGGGAGGCTTTGACACCATGTTGAATGGAGAAAAGATAAGAGAATTAATTCATCCTCTCCCCACATACCTTTATTTATAATGAGTAAAAGAAGAAAATTACATAACAATCCCTCTTACTAATAAGTTCTAGAAACATAAACTAATAAAATATAAAAGGACAAAATAACCCCCAAATACTCCTATTGAGATATAGCGCTAGTGCTAACACTAGCTCTATATCGAGAAGACTAACTAAACTCGACAACACAAAGAAAGGAGAGAGAAAGAGGGAGAGAGAGAGAGAGAGAGAGAGAGTCCTTGCTCCAATCCCTTGAAGATTGGCCTCCCCAATGCATTTATTGAAAACCTAGCAAGGGTTTGAGAAGATTGAGAAAAGTAAAAGGAAAATAAGCAAGAGAAGAAAGAGAAGAAAAAAGAGAGGAGAAAAGAGAAAAGGTGAAAGAGGATCAAACCCAGAGTTTGTTTGTGAGAAACTTTAAGATCTCCTGGTGATGACTTGGACATGATTGAAGCTCCAGCGGTGGAGAAGCCTTGACATCACCTCCGGCCATTACCCATTGACATAGGTAACCCATTTGGCAAATCCCTTTGTATTGTTCCCCAGATGCAGGGAGATCAACCTCACTCATTTGGCCTTTGCAGATGATATTATGATCTTCTCAAAGGGGAATGCTAAGTTACTTCCTTCCATCTCTGAGACTCTTCTTGCCTTCAGCTCCATGTCGGGTTTGGCCATCAACAAGCACAAATCTCTTATCTTCTTAGCTGAGATTGGTGATTCTATGCGCGAGAACCTTAGATGCATTGTGGACTTCCCCTTGAACCTTGGCCTCCCGCTGATCTCATCAAGACTCTCAGCTTATCACTGTTCCCCGATCCTTGACAGATTAAAGAAAAGGCTTCAATTGTAGAAAGACTGATTCCTATCTTATGTAGGTAGATTGGAACTTGTTAGATCAGTCATGCAAAGTTCCTACTTATATTGGGCTGGTATTTTTGGTCTCCCGAGGTCGATCATACAGAGTATTGAAGGCCTTATGAGTGCTTTTCTGTAGAAAGGTAATAACAACAACAAATTCTTCCACTCTATTGGCTGGGATAAGGTTTGTTTGCCTAAGGAGGAAGGTGGTCTGGGCCTTAAATAGTCAAGGAGGTCAACGGGGCTTGCATATTTAAACTTATAGGGAGAATTGTTGAGAAAAAAGAATGCATTTGGGTGGACTGGATTTATAGTAAATACCTGAGAAAGGATTCCATATGGACGGTGTCTATGACCTATGGCTCTTCTTTGATTTGGAGGACAATCCTGCATCACAGACAGCTTGTTCGTCATTTTATTAAATATTTGACTGATGATGGAGTGTCCACCCTTCTCTGGCTGGACAACTGGCATTCTCATGGCATTCTGGTGATGACATATGGTGCGAGAATTTGGATGGACTTTGGGCTGGACAGACTAGTTACTATCGCCTCCATCATCTCGGAAGGAGCTTGGTATAGGAAGGGCCTCATCCTCTCGCCTCGCGTGGGCCTGGGAAGCTCTGGACTCTGTCATTCAACGTCTTATTGGGAGTGGTGACACCATCAGTTGGATCGGATCGAACAATGGTCTGTTTTCAGTTTCGTAGGCTTGGGAGATGGTTAGATCCGGCATTTCCAAGGTGGATTGGCTTGACATTGTGTGGTTTAAAGGTCACTAGCCACGGTACAGCTTTACTTTGTGGAGAGTCTTGACTTAATCTCTGTCCATTGCATCCTTGCTCTATGATAAGGGTATTATTCCAAGTTCCAACTGTGGTCTTTGCTGGGCTTCCATAGAAGGCATTGAACATCTCTTTTTTGAGTGCCCCTTCTCTAAGAGAGTTTGGGAATCGATCTTTCGGAAGTGTTGGCCGCTTAGCAGAAGTATTCAGCCTTATCAAGAATGGAAATGGATGCTCAAGAAGTTTAAAGAGAAGACCCATTGTGACACCCTTGCCAAGCTCGCGTTTGCTGCCACGGTGTACCACATATGATTTGAGAGAAACCTCAGAAGATGGACTTCTAAATCGAGATCCTTTACTCAGATTTGGGATGCCATTACCTTCGACGTGAAGGGATCCATTCCTCCTCGCCCTTCCCCCTCTCCAGATAATGCTAGAAATAGATTCATCTTATTTTCCTAGAATATTACCACCACCTGAGGTGGATTTTGTGTTTCCTTTTTGTGGGTTTTTTTGCTAAAGTGTAAGGAGTCTAGCTCTATCCTTGGGATACCTAGATTTGTTTCCCCAATTTTAGGGTGCTGTTAATACAATTGTTTATTCATCCAAAAAAAATATTTGTATTCTATTGGGTGGGATTTGCATTGTGCATGAGCTTATAATTGGGGTAGTCTACATAAGCCCATTATTGTAATTGAAAGCTCACTGTGGGTGCGGTTGAGCATAGGGATTGTAGCTCCTTGGTAGTTGTGGCTACCTAAATTTTGGGGTTGTTGTTCCTACTTACAAGATGTGGGTTTATTAGCCGAATTGTATTGGGGTTGTAGCTCCCAGTCAGTTTTACTGATTAAAGAGTGTTGTGTAAATACTGAGCCCATTTGGGTATTACTCTGTAGATATAGGAAGTTGGTGCTGCTGAACCATGTATAACCTGTGTGTGCTTTATTTTTCTGCATTTGCTTTTGTGAGGTGGTGTGTATATATTCTATTGTGCCACCTTATAGGAGCTGGTCACTGGTTAAGTTAACCTAGAGATTGCAAGTTGTGGCTATGTGCTTTCAAAATAGCTTGTCCCTGAGCTGATGTGGTGTAGTTGTGGTGTGATCAATGTTCAAAATCTCGGCAAGATCTCGAAATCTCAAGAAATTTCTTTCTTATGTATTCAAGAAATGCAGTGTCTCAGCAAGATCTTGAAAATATAGCATCTCGACATCCCCACAATGGGGTCAGAACATGAGATTTGAAACCTTGGGTGTGATTGATAGTCTCAGAACAGTTGAGAAGCTTGCACATCAGTTGCAGTTGAGCTCTGAGCATCACTTGACCAACGAGTGAGTTGAGGCAACGAGCGAGTGTAGTTTGAATTTGGTTTTAAGCACCACTGATTCACCCCCTCTCACTAGGCATTGTAGTTCAACAGGTTTGTGGTTTGTTAGAGAGATACAGTGCTGCAATCATTTTATTTGGGTAGTTGCATAAAGGAAATGAATGATATTGAGGGATGTGGCTTGTTTGGAAATGAAATTGGTTTGTTCTGCTACAATTCAATGTCAATATAAGGTAGGTTTACATGATATGTGAAATCTATGGTTTTTTAAATAAAGGTTTGGCTCATTTGTCCCTTATGAGATGTAACCTATGTTTTCTGTGGCTCTTTGGCATTACATCTCTGTGTATGACAATTGAGGCATTCATAGTTTTGTTTAAGATACTACTAAAGACTTGCTAACCAATTAGATGGAATTGCCTTCCCTCAAGTTTGTCTGATGTAGAATATTGGGCTTTTTAGACAAGTAATGTGGTAGAATTAGAAACATTAATACTTGATCTTCTTCATCACAAACAGTGGTAGATGACCAAGGGTACCAGATTTTATGGACACATTGATTAACTTGAGGAAACCTGTATGTCACTAGTATTCAATAATTGAGTGGTTGAATTTACCTTAACATGCATTCTAAGAGACTTATATAGCTGCAAGCACATAGATGATGTTAAGATTACCATCTTTAATCTTTCCTTTCTTTGTCTTATGATGACTAGGTCTTAGGTGTGTCTTTGTGGTGCATTGGTTGTATATGGATAGCTGTATATGGACTGTACATGGATAGCAGTACATTGGCTGTATATGGACAGCTGTATATGGACTGTACATGGACAACAGTATATTGACTGTATATACAGCTGTATATGGACTGTCGATAGTTGTACATGGGCTGCCTAATTGATTATAAATAGTAGAGGGATAGGGGGAGATAAACACAATCAATCTCTCCCCCTTTCCACCATTTCTCTCCTTTCTATTGGTCTCTTTCTTTGGTTTTTCTCTTTTACAGTATTACATTGGTATCAGAGCAAGGTTAATAAACTTCTGCTGCAAGTTTTTGGTTGCTGGTTTGAGAGTCTATTTCGGTTCTCTCTCTTCTCTTCTCTTTCCTTAATTTTGTCCCATGAATTCTAGAATCAAACCTCGATAAGATGGAGTCGATTAACATGGGATCTCAACACGGTATTTGTTTGGAATCTGTTTTTCATCAGTTCTGCGAATGATGCACAATTCCTGAATTTTTTTTTTGTTTCTATTACATTGCTTCTGTTCAAGAGCTATTCTTTCTTCAGCCTGATATTTTTTTTTTTTTGATATCAATGTGTTCAGCTACCAACGCTACTTGGTATTTTTAACTCATCTTATTCAACAGTTTTTGTTGGTATTCATTCCTGTACTACAGGTTGTTCCTCTGTAGCAGTGAAAGATAAGAAGCTATTTTTTTTTTGGAAGGATATCCCATTGCTACAGTAGTAAGATTCTGGCCAAATATCTCGCTTTCTTGTTTTGGTTATTTTCCAAACATGACGGAATTTAAGAATCATGTGGATGGTGTTCATGTCCAAATTACTTCAATCAAATTGGTTGGCTCATCTAATTTTCTGTTGTGGAAGCAAGCTGTGACCATTTATCTCACTGCTAGAGATAAATTAGCTTATATATACGATGATCCCTCGGATTCCAAGGATTCGACATATGACACTTGGACCCGCGAGAATGCTACTGTCATTGTTTGGTTGTTTAATAGTATGGAACCTTTTGTGGCTGCCAATGTCATGTTTTACACAACAGCCAAGGGCGTTTGGAATGACTTACAGGAGAGCTTCTCTCAAGATACAAACTTATCTCGGGTTTATGTCTTATATGAATGTCTATTCAATTGTAAACAGGGAGACAAGTCTATTTCGGAATTTTATAGCTCTCTCAAAGGAATCTGGGAAGAAATGAATGTCCATCAGCCCCTTACTACTGACCTCAATACTTTGAAGGCTCAGCGTGCAGAATTTCAGGTGGCAACATTTCTGTCTGGTCTCAGTTATGAGTTGCAGCCTTTTAAAAGCCAATTGCTTGCTGGAGATAAAGTTCCGACCTTGAATGAGGCCTTTTGCCGTGTTCAGCGTATTGTCAACCCTAATTTCTCCAAGTCCAACAACATTACTACCAATGACAACTCTGCCTTGTTCACTTCTAATAGCAACCAAGGTCGTGGTAGCTCTGGCAGAGGTCGTGGTAGCTTTGGCAAAGGTCGTGGTGGTCGAGGTGATGCTTCAATGCGTATCTGTTCTTATTGTGGTAAACAGAACCACACTGTTGATCGCTGTTGGGTGAAAAATAGTAAGCCTCCTCAATGGAATTCAAGGTCTCCTTCTCAGGTAGCCGGTGTTGTTACATCCCAGAGTGATACCCTCACACCTGACCCTTTTGTTGATGGAGGTTCCTCTGGTACATTATCCAAGGATGATTTTCATAATCTGTTGGCTCGCCTCAATCAGTTGGATACTCACGGCAATGCTCCACCCACTGCTACTTTGGCGCATACAGGTAATGCTGCCTTACTTGCATCTATGGCCTCTACTCCTTGGGTTATTGACTCGGGAGCCTCGTCTCATATGATTGGTAAGTCATCTGTATTTTCTTCTTTTACCCATTCTGTGCAACCGTCCAATGTTTACCTTGCTGATGACTCCGCTACTAATGTTTTTGGTAAGGGAACTGTTTCTCTATCCCCTAGTTTATTTCTTTCATCTGTGCTTCATATCCCTCGTCTACCTATGAATTTACTAACCGTTAGCTCTTTGGCTAAAATCTTAAACTGTTCCTTTACCTTTTTCCCTACCGATTGTGTATTTCAGGATCTTCAGACGAAGGCGACGCTTGGTGGGGGGGCATGAGAAGGACGGACTGTATTACTTAGACACCATCCCATCCTCTACCGCTGCACTTACTACCACTAAGGTTTCACCAATGCTTTGGCATGTTCGGTTGGGTCATGTTTCTCTTTCTCACCTTCAACTCATGGTTCCTGGTTGCAAAAATGTCAATACACTTGAGTGCGAGGCATGTCAATTAGGAAAACACCACCATTCCTCTTTCCCGTCATGTAATATACCTAGAAGTACAACTCTTTTTTCCTTAGTCCATTCCGATATTTGGGGTCCCATTAAGGTCAAGAGTCGTTCTGGTTTTAGCTATTTTGTCACATTTGTGGATGATTACTCTAGAACTACTTGGTTATATTTGCTAAAGGATCGCTCTGAGTTCCTTTCTGTATTCAAACAATTTTATTTCGAAATAAATAATCAATTTGATATTGGCATTAAAATTTTTCGATCTGACAATGCTCTTGAATACACTCAGACTGCTATCTCCTTATTTTGTGCATCCAAAGGTGTCATTCATCAGACTAGTTGTTCTTACACTCCTCAACAGAATGGAGTTGCAGAACATAAAAACCATCACTTATTAGAGGTTGCTCGTTCTCTTCCCCTTTATATGCATTTGCCTCGCTATTTTTGGGGTGATGCTGTGTTGACTGCTTGCTACTTGATCAATCGCATGCCGTCTTCAGTTCTTTAGAATCAAACTCCCATATCTTTGCTTTATCCATCATCTCCACTGTTTGTCATCCCTCCTCGTACTTTTGGATGCACCTGCTATGTACACGACCTTCGTCCTGGACTTGATAAATTATCGCCTCATGCTATCAAGTGTGTGTTTATAGGTTACTCTCGCACTCAAAAGAGGTATCGTTGTTATGACCCTCAGACGAGGCGCCAAGTGATAAGTGCTGATGTCACTTTTTTCGAACATACACCTTATTACCCTGTTCCATACCCCGATCCACCAGTTCCGGTCTTAATTTAGGATCCTGGTTTGCCTTCCTCTCTCGCCTTTGAGTCGACTACTGTTGAGGCCCCACTACAGGTATATCAACGTCGTCGGAATGCAGTTGTTGTCCCTGACCAGGTGCCAGTCGTCACTCCAGTCTCAGCCCCATCCTCCTTGCAGCCTTCGTCGTATGATCTTTCTATTGCATTACGGAAAGGTACACGCTCTTGCACCCAGTTCCCATTATATCCTATGGCTCATTATGTCTTTACTTCTCACCTTCCTGTGTTGGACCAAAATTTTGCCTATGCTTTACAGATGTTCCAACCTCTCATACTGAGGCATTATCCCGACCTGAGTGAAAACGGGCTATGGATGCCGAGATGGATGCTCTTCTTTCACGGAATACCTGGTCCCTTACGGAATTGCCCCTGGGGAAGGATGTGGTTTGCTGTAGGTGGATTTTTACTGTGAAATATAATCCTAATGGATCAGTGGAGCGTCTCAAAGCTCGCTTGGTTGCAAAAGGGTTTACTCAAACATATGGAGTGGATTATTTTAAAACTTTTTCACCCCTTGCTCGGCTTAATTCTGTTCGGATTCTTATCTCACTTGCCGTCAATTTGGATTGGCCTCTTTTTCAGTTGGATGTCAAGAACGCCTTTTTATACGGAGACTTACAGGAGGAGGTCTATATGGAGCAACCTCCGGGGTATGTTGCTCAGGGGGACACTCGAGTGTGTAAGCTCCATAAGGCTATTTATGGATTAAAACAGTCGCCTCGGGCATGGTTAGACAAGTTTACTAAGGTTGTGGTTGATTATGGATTCACACCTTGTTATACTGATCACTCTGTTTTTGTTTGTCGTTGCAATTCCAAGGTAGTTATCCTTGTGGTCTATGTTGATGACATCATTGTTTCTGGAGATGACTTACAGGGTATTGATGAAATGAAAGCCTATCTCCATCAACATTTTCAGATGAAGGATTTGGGTGTACTTCGTTACTTCCTTGGCATTGAAGTAGTTTGAAGCCCCAAAGGTGTTAGTCTCTCCCAAAGAAAGTATATTGTTGATCTCCTCACTGACACCGGTATGCTTGAGTGTAAACCAATTGACACTCCTATGGATCCTCATCTCAAACTTGCTACCTGTGATGGGGAGGATTATGCAGATGTCCATCAATATCGTCGTCTTGTTGGCAAGATACTTTATATTACTATCACCAGGCCTGACATATCCTATGCTGTGGGAGTCGTTAGTCAATTTATGTAGGTTCCAAAACAAGTTCATTGGGAAGCTGCATGTCGCATATTACGATATCTCAAGGGTGTACCCGGTAAAGGGTTACTTTATCGGTCTCATAGTAACATTGAACTCTGTGGTTATTCTGACGCTGATTGGGCTGGGGCTGATAATGATCGACGTTCAACTACTGGTTACTGTACATTCCTTGGAGGGAACCTCATCACATGGCGCAGCAAAAAGCAAACTACTATTGCTCGATCCAATGCTGAGGCTGAGTATCGGGCTATGGTTCAAACTACTGTAGAATTATGTGGGTGAAGAATATTTTGGGTGGACTGGGGTTTCCAATCACTCAACCTATTCCTATGTATTGTGATAATCAAGCAGCTATTCACATTGCCAGTAATCCAATGTTCAAGGAAAGGACCAAGCATATAGAAGTTGATTGCCACTTTGTTCGGGATGCTGTAATGCGTAAAGTGGTCTCTACCCCATTTACTCGCTCCAGTTCTCAACTTGGTGACATGTTTACAAAAGCTCTGTTCAAGGAAAATTTTCTTCTCTAGTGTTCCAAGCTGGGTCTCGATGACATATATGCCCCAGCTTGAGAGGGAGTGTTAAGATTACAATCTTTAATCTTTCCTTTCTTTGTCTTATGATGACTAGGTCTTAGGTGTGTCTTAATGGTGCATTGGTTGTATATGGACAGCTGTATATGGACTCTACATGGATAGTAGTACATGGGCTGTATATGGACAGCTGTATATGGACTGTACATGGACAGCAGTATATTGACTGTATATACAACTGTATATGGACTGTCGATAGTTGTACATGGGCTGCCTAATTGATTATAAATAGTAGAGGGATAGGGGGAGATAAACACAATCAATCTCTCCCCCTCTCCACCATTTCTCTCCTTTCTATTGGTCTCTTTCGTTGGTTTTTTCTCTTTTACAATATTACAGATGATACATTTTGTTGGTCAACTGGACCAATTGTAAGTAGTGTCTTGTCATTGTTGGCAACAAATCCAGGTAGCTGACAAAGGTTTGTGAGGATATGGCAGTGATTGGGACAGTTAGACAGTGCTTTGAATATGTGGGAGCAGTAGAGGCAGTGTAGCTTTAAAGAAGTGTTGGCAGTGTCTGAGAGTCAAGTTTCAGGGCGTTGGTAGACATACAATGATAATTATGCATGTGAGCATGTGTAGCAGTGTTCTAAGGTGCATAGGTGTGTTTGGCAGTGTATGGGAGCTTCGGGTGATATGTATATGAAGTTTTGGGGCTGATTTATAGTTCGTGTTGAAATGTTGACTTTTAAGCTAACTTAGTAGGTCCCATAGTTGTCAAGGCGTAGCCTAAGCGCCCAAGCAGCTTTGTGACGCTCTGGAAAATCGGGCTTCTTAATCGCTTAGGCGCCCCCCGTTAGGCTTCCAATGCCTTAGTTCGCCTTGACGCCTTGACAACTATGGTGGGTCCCACAGAAGTTTCAGGGACTGAATAGGGAAAGTTGTGGTTCATGAGTAGCTTCGCAACACAACTTGAATCGTATTAATCCGATACCGTATGAAGAAGTTATGAGGTTTTTCGTAATACCGCGAAAATGGAGCTAACTAGGCTCCAAAAACAAGCTCTCATTGAATGTTTTTCTACAGGGGCTTGACGTTTGTTAAAGATTACGGTTTCTTGTTTTCCTATCTAGGTGTCATCTAGGTCTATCTAGGTGTCCCCTAGGTTGGTGATGTTTATTTTTCCAGTTTGAGTTCCTCTTGGTTTCTACAACTTGTAATGGTTTTTTAGGTGAATGAATGTATATATTAACAGCACCCCGAAACAGGGAAAAGAACTAGACCTGGGTATCCAAAGGATAGAGCCAGGCTCAATACAGTGGCCATGCCCCAACCAAAAAACGCCCAACCAGGCCAAAGGATAATCATTACAACATCACCCAGTTGGGAGGTCCTAAGAAGACAAAATGAATCTGTTTCCCTCACTGTCCGGGAGAAGGGAAGATGATGAAGGGAGGGGGAGGATCGTTCCTCGAACGTCGAAAGTGATGGCATCCCATATTTGATCGAAGGTTCTAGACTTTTCTGCCCAAAGTCTGATGTTCCTTTCAAACCATATGTGGTAGATTGTAGCTGCAAACGCCAGTTTGACCACCGTATCACTAGTAGCTTTCTGCTTGAACTTCTTAACAATCCATCTCCATTCTTGATCAAAAGGGCGGATCCTTTTTGGTGCGGCCATCATTTCTAAAGGATCTTCCCCCAAATTCTTTTAGATATAGGGCATTCAAAGAATAGGTGGTGGATATCTTCATCAGCAGCCCAACATAGTCCACAACTAGCATTCTAGATGATACCCCTGCTATGTAATAAAGACTTAGTAGGCAATGCCAGGGTCATGACCCGCCATAAGGTGAAACTATGGCGAGGGGAGTGTCCCTTAAACCATACGACATGATACCAAGGCAACAAGGGTTTGCGTGATCTAACGAGATGCCAAGCAGAGTTGGCGGAGAACATGCCATTCGGGCTGGCCGTCCAAGAGGGTTAGGTCACCACTAACATGAGGCCTACGTGTAACCGATAAGAGAGCTTCCCAAGCATGCAGCAAAGGAGGGGAGGGTGCTCGACCCGGTATCCACATCCCATCAGTCAAGATCTAGGACACAGTGGCCATTCTCTCTCCCTTGGATGTGTTGAATCAAGATGCCATGGGGGTGCCAGATATCCACCCAGAGGAGAGTAAAAGATTCATCATCAATGAGGGGCTTAATGTGTGGAAGGGCAAGCTGCCGGTGCTGGAGAATAGTCCTCCACACACAGGAGGAGTCATTTGAAGCGGTCACCGTCCATATAGAATCTCTCTTTAAGTATCTGCTGTAGATCCATTGGGTCCATATGGTCTCTTTTTTCTCCACCACTCTCCAGACCAGCTTCAAGATGCTAGCCTTGTTAATCTCTTTTATTCTTCGGATGCCTAGGTCTCCTTCTTCCTTTGGAACACAAATTTTGTCCCACCCAATAGGATGAAAAAATTTGTTGTCATCATCCCCATTCCACAAGAAGGCACTCATCAAGCTTTCCAATTTTTTCACTACCATATTAGGAATGCCGAAGATCCCAAACCAGTAAAGGGAAGAGCTTTGCATGACCACTTTTACCAGGTCCAGTCTTCCTGCATAGAACTTTCAACTTGTAATGTCGATAGAACTTTTGTCCTTTATTTCTTTTACTATAAAATATAAATAATGTTAAGGTGAGGGGGAGAGAGTTTGTTTGATATCTTCTCTCCTCTTTCCACAATTTCATCTCATTCCTCTTGGTTTCTCTTCTCATTATTCTTTCACCTTTGCTGTATATGATCTGGTCTATTCTGGTTTACTATTGTTTCATGGTATCAGAGCAGGAATAATCAAAGAATATACAGCAAACCTCAATTATCTGTTTTGAGAGTCCTTCTAACTTCCTTCTCCTTCCCTCCTTCCCTTGTGGAAGTTCTTACTAATTTTTTGGCTGCTGTTCATATGGATTAAAGGCGGTATGAAGGAGATTCCTGGTTAACAAGAAAATTGTTTCACCATTGATGATTGCGGTCCTGTTCCTCTCAACTGCAGGCCATTAATGGACCTTATCAAGACTCCTTGTATGTGAAAGATTTTTCGGCAGATTTTTTCCTTTATACCTTTTTATTTTTATTTTTTTCTTGTAAGGTATCGATTCTTACCGCTAGACAGGCATCGATAGGCTTTGGTACTGTTCTTTCCCAGTTGCTGCTGCAATCAAGGATCTGCCATTGTTGTCTCGCCATCTGATTCAGAGTTTTCAGAAGTTCTTCCTCTTATATTCTCCCATTGTATTGCCCTAATATTGGTTGCAATCAAGAGGGGAGGTAGTTCAATCATCCTCTTCTATTTTGCAGGCCACCTTGTCTTGAGTTTAATTAGTTGAGTATCTACCCTTGAACTTCCTCCTCTGCTAGTTTTTCTTTTCCTATTTTTTTGGTTCTTATCGTGAGTTAGAGAAGAAGGGTCTGTTTGTTTAGTCCCGTATTTCATCTTTAGTTAAGGGTCTGTTTGCTTAGTCCCTTATTTCATCTTTGCTTTGGGGTCTGTTTGGTTAGTCCCTTGTTTCATCTTGTTTCCTGAATTACCCTTTCTAAGGGCTGTTTGCTTAAGGGTCTGTTTATTTAGTCCCAACTTAGTCTTTAGGGCCTGTTTGCTTGACTTTAGGGCTATTTGACAATTCTAGATATTTATAGAATTGCCATTCCCTCTTATCGGCTTGACTTATGTACTGTTATGTTACTGGTATTGCTAATTGAGCATTCCATTCACAATGAGTTATTCCAAAACTTCATCAGACTCTGTTCATGTTCAGATTACTTCTATCAAGTTGGTCGGTCCATCCAATTACCTGCTCTAGGCACAGGTTGTGAGGTTTACATCATTGCCAGAAATAAACTGGCTTATTTGACCAATGATTTTCCTGATTCTAAAGCTATGACTTATGTTACTTGGCTATGTGAAAATGCCACTTCTGGTTTGGCTATAGAATAACATGTATCCTTTCATAGCTGCTAATATCATGTTCTACACCACTACCAAAGGTGTTTGGAATGACTTAAAACAGAGCTATGCTCAAGATATTAACTTGTCTCGTGTTTATGATTTATATGAGTGCCTTTCAATTGTAAACAGGGAGACAAGTCCGATGCAGAATTTTATTGTACTCTTAAGGTATCTGAGAAGAATTGAATGTCCAACTCCTCACTATTGACCTTAGTACCTTGAAGGTTCAACGTGCAAAATTCTAGGTGGCTACCTTCTTTTTTGGTCTCAGTTCCGAGTTGCAACCTCTTAAAAGTCAATTTCTTGCTGGTGATACAGTTCCCACTTTAAATGGGGCCTTCTGTCGTGTTCAGCGTATCATTTCTCCTCCCTTCTCCAAGTCTGATGGCGCTTCTACCAAAGACAGTTCAGCATTGTTTATTGGCAATAGCAGCCGTAGTCATGGTAATTCTGGTAGAGGCCGTGGTGGAGGTCATCGCTCTTCTGATCAGCCTATGCGTATCTATTGTCACTATGATAAGCAGAATCTTATAGTTAATTGGTGTTGGGTGAAGCACTGTAAGCCTCCTCAATGGGGTTCTAGGTTTCCTTTTCAGTTTGTAGGTACAGTTAGTTATGGTGGTGATACTAATACACTCGCTCCTTTAGGCGATGACTCATCTTTCTCTGTTATTGTGTCTAAAAGGATTTTCATAGCATGCTTACTCGTCTCAATCAGCTAGTTACTTAGGGATTTGCTTCTACTTCCACTGCTACATTGGCACATACAAGTAATACTACCTTACGTGCGTCCATAGCCTCTACTTCTTGGATCAATTGATTCTGGTGCTTCTTCTTACATGACTAGTAAGGCCTTATTTTTCTCTTTTGACTGTTGTCCTCAATAATCCAATGTTTGTTTGGCTGATGGCTTTACCACCCACGTTTTTGGAAAGGGTGATGTATCCTATCACCCGCTTTATCATTGTTCTTTGTTCTTCATGCCTCTCGTTTGCTTATGAATTTACTTTTAATTAGTACTTTTGCAAAGACTCTTAACTGTTCTGTCACCTTTTTCCCTACCTGTTGTGTATTTCTGTATCTACAGACAAAGGCGACGCTTGGTGGGATATTTGAAAAGGATGGACCATCGTCTGCTACTACGCTCACCATTACTACCGGTGAAACTCTGCTGCAATGACAGTATCGCTTGTGCCATAGGTCCTGATGAAAAATAGCTCGACGCCAGGATGATAAAAAGCTTAATACCTCTCATTCTTATTACTTATTCAATATGAAAAAGAAAAAAAAAATAAAAATGGTCGTCTTATTCAAAACCCCTTGGAGAAATCTGGATCTCTCCCACTTCACACCTCGGAACGCGCCGTTTTTATAGAGAGAAAGGCGCTTTCACATCTTCTTAACCCGAAATGGAAATGGCTGAGGAGAGGAAAGGTTCCTTTTTGAGGGTACTCCCGGGAACAGATCCAGTGGAGACGGGGTGGGGCCTTTAGCTCAGAGGATTAGAGCATGTGGCTACGAACCACGGTGTCGGGGGTTCAAATCCCTCCTCGCCCACAACCGGCCCAAAAGGGAAGGACCTTTCCTTTACCTCTGGGGGTAGGAAAATCATGATCGGGATAGCGGACCCAAAGCTATGGAACTCGGGTGTGGGTCTTTTGTCGAAATGGAATGGCCTTACTTTTTCTTTTTCTTTATTATTTTTATTTGTCTCTCTTGACATTGCAGAAGATGGTTCCAAGTTTCAAGTCTGTTAATACTCTTTGAGTGTGAGGCATGCCAACTGGGAAAGTACCACCGCTCATCCTTCCCTTCTCGTGATTTGTCTAGATTTTTCCTTAGTTCACTCCGACATTTGGGTCCCATAAGAGTAAAGAGTCGTTTGGCTTTAATTATTTGTTACCTTTGTGGGTGATTGTTTTCGTACCACTTGGTTATTCCTATTAAAGGATCTTTCAAAGTTCCATACTATTTTTAAACAATTTTATTTTCTTGGTCAAGATTCAGTTAGGTGTTAGTCTTAAAACATTTAGGTTTGATAATGCCCTTGAATACACTCAAACTGCTATCTCATCTTTTTGTGCTTCCATTGGATTATTTACTAGACTTGTTGATCTTACACCCCTCAATAGAATGGGGTTGCTGAACATAAAAACCATAATTTATTGGTGGTTTCTTTTTTTTTTTTTCTCATTTTCCATATGCACTTGCCTCGCTATTTTTGGGGTGATGCCGTCTTAACCACTTGCTACTTGTTCAACCATGTGCCTTCTTCAGTTCTTTAGGATCAGGCACTTATTTCTTTGGTTTCACCATCATCTCAATTGTTTTCCTTACCACCGTGTACCTTTGGGAGCACCTACTTTATCCATGATCTTCGCGTTGGCTTAGACTAATTGTCCCCTTGTGCAGTTAAGTGTGTCTTTTTTGACTACTCTCGCACTCAGAAAGGGTATCAATGTTATGATCGTCTCACCAGGCGTCAGTTTGTTAGTGTTGACGTCATATTCTTTGAGAACACCCCATATTATACTGCTTCTAGCTCCAACACGTCCCTGATGTTGCTGCTCTGCTTACGGCCTTGGTTACGTTCATTTATGTGGCTTCCCCACCCAAGATGGCATCGGTCTTGGCTTCGGCTCCTCTCCAGGTGTACAGTCCTCTCCACGTGTACAGTCGTTGCCCACGATTTGTACCAGCACCTGCGCTCAAACCAGCACTTGTTTCGATCCCTACACCGACACTTGTTCCGATCCCTACACCGACACTTGTTCCTTCCTCATCGTCCTCCTCACTGAACTCTTTGCCTTTTGATCTCCCTATTGCACTTCCCAAAGGTACTCGCTCTTGCACTCAGCCACCCCTGTTAACATAACCTCTTATTCATTATGTGTGTACATCGCATCTCCCATTGACCCACTAGTCCTTTGCTTATGCCTTGTCCCATATTGAGACTCCCAAATCTCATGCTGAGGCTTTAACCCATCCTGAGTGGAAGAAAGGCTATGGATGTTGAGATATATGCTATTCTGATTACTCAGCCTTTGTTCGTCGCTGCAATTCCAAGGTTGTTATTTTTGTGGTCTCTATAGATGATATTATTGTTTCTGTAGATGACTTGACAGGTATTGATGAGGCTAAAGCCTACCTACGTCAGCATTTTGAGATGAATGATTTGGGTGTTCTTTGTTATTTTCTAGGCATTGAGGTAGTTTGGAGCACTAAAGGTATTAGTCTTTCTCAGCGGAAGTATGTTCTTGATCTTTTGACTGAAACAGATATGCTAGGTTGCAAACTTATTGATATTCTTATGGAGCCTCACATCTGGCTACCTATGATGATGCGGATTTATGGACATCCATCAGTATCGCCGTTTTGTTGGGAAGCTTATTTTCTCACTGTTACTAGGCCTGACATCTTATTTTCTATTGGAGTTATTAGTCAACTTATGTAGACTCTTATTAGCTTCATTTGGATGCTGCTTGTCCGATTTTTTAGTGTCTCAAGGGAGCTCCCGATAAACGGTTGCTTTATCATCCTCATTAAAATATTGATCTTTGTGGTTATCTCGACATTGATTGGGCTAGTGCTGATGGTGATTGTTGGTCTATTACTGATTACTGTACCTTTAATGGCAGCAATCTTATTACATGGCATAGCAAGAAGCAAATTATTGTTGCTCGATTTAGTATTAAGGTGGAGTATTGTGTTATGGCTCATACTATTTCATAATTAATGTGGGTGAAATCTATTCTTGGTGAACTTGGCTTTCCAATTACATAGCCTATTCCTATGTAATTAGGTAGCCGTTCACATTGCTAGCAACCTAGTTTTTAAGGAGTGTATCAAGCATATATAAGTCGATTGTCATTTTGTTCGTGATGCTGTTATGCGTAAAGTGATTTCTACTCCGTTCACAAGTTTTGGTTCTCAACTTGGTGATATGTTCATAAAGGCATTGTTGAAAGCCGTATTTCTTCATAATTGTTCCAAGCTGGGTCTTTGTGATATTTATACTCCGATTCCAGCTTGAGGGGGAGTGTTAAAGTTTATGGTTTCTTGTTTTCCTGTCTAGGTGTCACCTAGGTCTGTTTAGGTGTCACTTGGCATGGTGGTGTTTATTTTTCCAGTTTAAGTTGTTTGAGTTCCTCGACTTTTACCACTTGTAATGTTGATAAGACTCAATTTGTTATGTGGATAGGATTTCTGTTTTATTTCTTTTACTATAAATAATGCTAAGGTGAGGGGGAGAGTTTGTTTGATATCTTCTCTCCCCTTTTTCACAATTTCATCTCATTCCTCTCGGTTTCTCTCTTCATTATTCTTTCACATTGGTTGTATATGATCTGGTCTTTTCTGTTTAGTGTTGTTTCAACGTTAAATATCATAAGTCGGATGGGCATGGTTTTAAGTATTGATACGATCCGTCCTGTATCGACCGATATGCCCCATATCGACAGTGGTCGATATGATACTCTCCGGTACATATCATTTTTTTTTTAAATAAAAAGTGTATCCACATGTATTGACCGTATTTTACTGATACAGCTCGATACACTTCGATACGGTCAATATGTATCGACACTTAAGTTTCCATTTTCTAGCAAAAAAAAAAAAAAGAAAAAAAAAACTTGTATTGAAGTGTATCTAACCGATACGGCTCGATACACTTCAATACGAACTGATATTGTTCAATACGGTCAATACCAAAGAATCTAGTATCATGTATCGGTACCGTATCGGTCAGCTGAAATTAAGAGACATATCGTATCGTATCGTGGATACGGTGGATACACACTGATACGCATGGATACGGGGCAAGATACGCACAAAAATGATTAAGGAACATGCAAAACACAATTTTAAAGCATAAAAACACTATAATTAGCAACATTGAGAAAGAAAATGTTTCTTACATCATAGACACACATGATTATGGGGCATGATATGCACAAAAATGATTAAGGATCATACAAAACATATTTTGAAAGCATAAAAACACAATAGATCTATAATTAACAACATTAAGAAGGAAAGTGTTTCTTACATGTAAATTACTTAGCTAATTCCATGTCGAGTGATGGCTCGGATCGAACTCTGACTCATATTGGGGAAGAAGAGGTGCAACCAATATTATTTGGAATGTATCTCTTATCCATGTACAGTAGGTAAACCAATCCATATGTTGATTATAAAAGGTAGTAAACTGGTAGTAGAAATGTGCATACTCTTCTGAAGTCGACATTCTCGTTTCTGGGACTCATGATGTCTCAGTTTGACTTTCATGTGATGTACTACCAGCGTCGATGTTCACCATTCTTGCTCCATTGTCTACAGCAGAACTCATGCTCATTGACTCCATTTCATATGTAATCATATTAGTATCATCATCATAGAGTTGCTGCCTACCCTTCCCCTTCCTCTTCCCCTTTCGGGTGTAACTCCTTTGTTGTAAGTGACCACCATGATCATCGTCTTGAGTTGTATGAGTATATCTTGCCTCCTCTGTAAAGTGCACCGGATCATATGATTGCATACCATCACCACTACCACCAGCATCATGTCTACCACTGACCCCACCACCACCACCTCCACCACCATCGTCATCATCATCATCATCATGACCACTCTCCTTAGAAATAGTGCCTCCATATTGAGCACCTGACCTCGTCCTTCTGGCATCACCATCAGAGGGGGACGAAGTACTCCCACTTTGGACTTGGTCTTGTGTTTGTGATGGTGGTTGTGTTTCGTCCTCTTCATTTAGTTGATGAATGATGTCATCTATTAAAGGATCATGTCTAGTAGATTGTCTATCCTCAGCAATCTCATCCTTCACAAATGCTCTATCGGTGTCCTCTACCCATGCTCTAACTGGGTCATCCTCATCAAGCGCATGGGTCATGTCAAGTGGGTCGATGTAGGCTTCTGTCTCATTTGGCTGCTCCAACTCCATAAATTTTTTCATCAATCTCATGTTGTAGTGCACATAGACTAGCTTCTGAAGTTTTTGATGACTGAGGTGGTTGCGTGGTTTAGTATGTATAAGCCCAAAAGTGCTCCAGTTCCTTTCACAACCACTTGAGGAGACTGTTTGGGACAAAATCCGGATTGCAATCCTCCTTAAGTGTGGAGTAGTTGTGCCATAGTTAAGCCACCAATCAGCTGCACAAAGAACAATATTTCCAATCAGCCATTAATTAGTTAAGTAAGACACCAATCAGTTAAGACAAAAATAATATGTCCGTTGTCTAACTTACCAGGAGCCATCTTGAATGCAGTAGCCTTAGCCACCCGATCACCAAATTCTTCCCGGCATTCACGGGAAATTTTAATCTACAGTAGTTAAATAACTTTAACCAATCATAAAGGGTTTGTGCAACTAACATTTATGGAAAACAAAAGTGGTTTTTGTTACCTGTTCTGTGGCCAACAAGACATTACTTGTATCTGGCTCCATTCTATTGATAACTTTTCTAATAGCTTCTATATATTTCAACTCATACCCCAATCTTGAGTTTGAATATTGTTGATCTGGGTTTAAGTAATATGCTATACATCCAGATGTAAGAAACATTAGAAATTTATAATTCAAATCCTAACTGATAAATATAAAAAACAATAATCTAAGACTAATGGAAACCAAAGTACCTGCCATATGAATGTCTTGTAACAACATTCCTTCCCATCGGTTTTCTATAATTTTCAAATATTTTTTCTTGGATGATGGGTTCAATTCATTTAATTTATACCTTATCGTTCCTATTGCATCGACCAACAGCCCTATTGTTCGCTCCTTATCACCATCAACCAACTTAAGTAGAACAAATAGGGGCTTCATAATCTGAGTTATTTCATCAACCTTCTTCCAAAATTTTGTTGACATAAGGATTTCTGTCACCTCAGTCCCTATCTTGGTTGCATAATATGTACTCGACAACCATTCTCCACTAGTTACCATCTGGAGTAAACCTGCCTTTTGCTGCCCAAGGCTGTCCAAGGCAACGTAGTTGGTTGCAAACCTTATTGTTCCAGGCCTTATCAAGTCTCCTTGTGGTGCTTCCTCATTAAAGCCAATACCCAATTGTGATTGTAAATAAAATTTGTCACCGTTCTTGCTTGACCAACCACCTTAGCCACCTTGGGCAACTTTCCAATATCTTTAAACATTAAATCAACACAGTGTGCAGCACAAGGTGTCAAAAATAAGTGTTGTCTCTTCAGCATAGGGGTTAGCCCAGCTTTTTTGTAATTAGCAGCATTATCTGTAACAATCTGAACTACATTTTCCTCCCCAACTTCCTCAACAACTTCATCCATCAATTTGAAGATATAATGTGCATCTTTCACGTGAGCGGATGCATCCACTGACTTAAGGAAGATAGAACGCCCATCACAGTAGACAAGAAAGTTGATGATGGACAACCATGTGGGCCCACTCCAACCATCACACATGATGGTTACTCCATACTGGGATCATTTCTGTTTGAAGGTTTCTATATAATCATTCACTTCACCCACTATGGCATCCAAGTAAGGGCCACCAATCTGATAAGCTCTGGGGGCCATCACACCAGGTCCATAGCGTTGTATCTCCCTCACCATTGCCTTGAAATAGGGATCTTTGGCCTTGTGTGATGGGATAGATGCACTGTGGAACCATCTAGCGATAGACTTTCCCATTCTCTCACCCGTGGACTTAGAATGCATTGACTCCTTTATTCTCTATTGCCCTGCATCTCTTGGTTTGAAGGGCATTGAAGGAGTCATGTCATGAATTTCTAGGCTTTTTTTCCTCTTGCCTCTCACTCGATCAAACATACCTCTTACACTGCTGGATTTACTCAATGAAGCTGGTTGCTTGCCCCTGCTTCTCTGTGTCCCACTACCACCAGCACCACTACCACCAACACCCTGAGACATAGACCTTATTAGCTGGTCCTCATTCCAACGTTTCTCTCGTGCCTCATGGCTTGATCTCCTAAGCATCTGCTGAATCTCATCTTCAGCATCCATATCGGATCGCTCATAATCCTCTAAATTTAAGTGATCCTCATTCTCCATAAGGTTTTCTGTTATTCTCTCTGCATTATCCTTCCTTTGTTTTCCTTTTGCTTTTCCTTCAGCTAAGTGCTTGGCCATTGCCCTGTTCACCTCTAGTGGACATTTTGAGCACTTCTAAACATTGGCAAAACCCCCTGCCATGTGTTGCTTTTGCCGTGTCACCCCACCACCATGATGTTCAGTGCCACAGAAATTGCACTTTGTCGTCAATCTATTGTCATTGATTTTGGTGCAATACAATCAACCCACGTCTTTGTTCGCCATATTCCTACACATCACACGTGTCATACAACATACGAGGTTATTATAAAATATCAAACCTAGCAAACTATTTTCATTTAAAAAATAATTGGATTGTTTTCAATGATATGATGAATGATTTAAATTTTACAATATGTGACATCTAAGATGAGAATTGAATTGAAGTGAGAATTCTAATGAAACAACAACTAACACTAGAATCCAAGGGCAACAAATAATTAGACAATTGTGTTTTGAATTGAATCAATTTTAAAGGGTTAATGATTAGAAAACTTAATCATCAATTTATAGATCATGCACATTAAATTAATGGAGGAGTATCTCCTAAGGTTCTGTTCCTACATGTATGCTAGACTAGGCTGTTCACAAAAAAAAAAAAAAAATGCTAGACCATGTTCTCCTATGGTCCATATTACCGCATATATAAAATACCATATATGGTCGTTCCAGTTCAAATCTAGACCCAGTTAAGCCCGGTCCAGTTAAGACACAGTTTTCCATTTTTCTCAATATGAAATCAAATGATTTAATAAAAAAATAAAATAAGAGAAATTGAGAGCACAGAAAGCAGAGAGCAGAGAGCAGAGAGAGAGAGAGAGAGCAAAGAGAGAGAGAGAGCAGAGAGCAGCGAGGGGGCAGAGAGAGAGAGAGAGAGAGCTGAGAGGTTATATTATATAATTTATATATCTATTTTTTTAACCAAAAAATAAAAAAATGCTGAGAAAAGTGAGAATAGAGGAGAGAACAAAGAGCAAAGAGCAGAGAGAGAGAGAGAGCTGAGAGGTATTATATACTTTATATTTATATATCTAATTTTTTAAACAAAAAATTTAAAAAAAAAAAACTCGAAAATTACTATTGAACAGCAAATATGGTAGATCAGTGGTCTACACATCTTATATAAGTAGTAGAAGACCAAAGGAATAATTTTTGGAAAAAAAAAAAATCTAAATTTTAACTGTTCTTCAAAAAATTCTCAAATCGAACCTCTAATCAGTGTTTAAATCCATGATTGTAGATGCATTCATCAAATAGGACCATACCTCATTGATTCATAGGAAAAACAACACAAAAATCGAATTAATATGAAAAAAGTTTAAGTTCAAAGTCATACCTTTAGGGTTTTCCGCCGGTGGAGCTTGAAGAGATGATTTTAGCTTCTAATCTTCACAAACAAAGTGTTTAATGCCTCCTTTTCAGTCGTTTTAGGGCTAAGAATCAAAGCCCTATGCTATTTTGGAGAAATTTCAGAGGAAAATCGAGTTTTAGAGAGAAGAATGAGTTTCGGCTGCTGGAAACGACGAACAGAAAAGTGATTTTGGCTGTGGTCGATACTGCTTGATACATATCGGCTGTATCGACTAGTATCGAGCCGATACGGCTCGATACTAGTTGATACATTATGTTTTTTTTTTTTAAACTAATTTAAAAACTGTATCGATACAGATGCTATTTATCGACCGTATACGGTCGGTTCGATACGGTTGACACGCCACGATACTCTGTATTTTTTTAAAAATTGGATACATATCGCCTTGTATCGTATCGACTAGTGTCGATACCGATACATATCGTCCGATACGGTGCGTATCGTGTCGATACTTGATTCCTTGGTCGATACACACATAAAGTTTGATACAACTGATTTTTTCCACTTTTCTTCTTCCTCGCTGAAAACCTACAGTTCATACGAACCGAAGGTTGTAGCTCATTGAATGTCATTAAATTTGTCTTTAATCCTTGCAAATACTTTAAGATTGCTTATTATAGTGTTTTTATGTTTAAAAATTGTGTTTTACATGTTCTCTAATCATTGTCGTACGTATCTTATCTCATATATCCTATTGTATCCACGATACGATACGATACGTCTTTTAAAATCGCCCTACCGATACGCTACCGATATGCGATACTTTAATCCTTGCAGATGGGACATTTTGTAATTATTGTAAATGGTTGGGTGGCTAAGCAATTTATATAATCACGTTTTTTATCCGCCCGTATGGTGGAGATCATGCCACATTGGAGTAGAAAAATTACCGCACTCGTTGTTTATATAGATGATATCGTTGGGACAGTTAAAGATCAAAAAGAGATGAAGCTAGTCAAAACTTACTTGGCACAACAATTGGAAATCATAGACCTAGGCATTCTAAAATAATTTTTAGGGATTGAAGTGGAAAGATCCAAGAGAGGAATCCACATCTATCATAGGAAATATATTCTTGTTCTGTTGAAGGAGACATGAATGTTGGGTTGTTAAAGTTGCAAGTTTCCCAATTGATTAGAATCATAAGTTAGGGGAGGACAAAGGTTACCCATTGATTGATGCTAGAAGGTATCAAAGACCCGTGGGAAAAGTGATCTACCTCTCCCTCACTTGCCTTGAAATTGCATATACAGTTGAGTTGGTGTAGTAAGCCATTTTATGCTTGTTCCCAGAACAGGACATATGGAAGCAGTGCTTTATATCCTTGGATATTTAAAGTCTTGTCCAGAAAAGGGGTTCTTGTTCGCCAAACACAATCATTTGAAAATTGAAGTCTACACTGATGTAGTCTGTGCTGGTTCTGTGATGGATAAAAGATCCACATCGAGGTATTGTACATTTGTAGCTGGGAATTTGGCTACTTGGAGAAATAAAATGCAATCAGTTGTGGCTATATGTGACAACAAAGCTGCCATAAGTATAGCTTACAATCCAGTTGAACATGACTGTACAAAGCATATTGAAGTTGATTGTCAGTTTATAAAAGAAACGATTGACTCTCACTGTATTTGTACACCATGTATGAAGACTGGAGATCAACTGGCCGCTGGCGGATGTGCTGACAAAAGGAGTCAACCATCAACCGTTTCATACTCTTCTAGGCAAGCTGGGAATGTAGGAGATCTATTCCCTAGCTTGATGGGAGTGTTAGAATGGTTATTTGTAAGGGTATTCATGTAATTTCATTTATCCATGTCTATTATTGTCATACGCAGCACTTGTCTGAATGATGCTTCTTTAAGTTTATTTAGAACATGACACCTTTTTCTAATTGCCGCCTTCTCTTATTCCCAAATGTATTTTAGAAGTGACTTATCTTTCTGTCATTGTGTTGCATGTTTTTCGAATAGACATATGAAATGACAAAAATTTACCCTCACTATAAAGGCAAGTGTGTCTGCATGCTGATACTGTGTAGGAATCAATATACTTCAGTCTTTACTCCTGTGTCTTCTTCCTCTTTTTCTCCTTCCTTCACCGTCAACTTGAACTTATGGTCCTCCTTCACCCGATTTTACAGATTGTGAACTAATTTAACCCTTATTAATGCAGATTCTGAATCATAGATGGACCACAATCCAACTGATCTCGATGACTAGAAAATCAATTATAGGATCGGATGTACGATTTCATTATGCAAGTTGTAATGATCATTCTATCAAAATTATTTGCAAGATGCTCCTGCGTCATGATTTTTTCTCACCAATCTTTCTTGGCATGTTTTGATTGTTGATGAGATCAAGCATCTTTGCTATCGTCTTTATGAGGGCGCTTTCTTGTCGTAGCTTCATAATAATGAAATCTGTAGGTATTTGTATGAAAGTATGCATTTCATTTGAGTTGGGTGGAGTGGGAGGTTTTCCTTTGAGAATTCCTTGTGGGACAATTCTTAGTGTGATCCTGTTGAATTATGTAAGCCGCAAGGGCATATTTGGGCTTCCCCATGTAACCGACTCTTAATTAATAGAGTCGGTCATTGGGAGGCGTTGTAGTTTTTTTACTTCTCTCTTTTTTGTTATGAATAAAGGCCTGGCTGGTTCCTAAAGACCATCCAAGCATTCAGTCCCAATTCTGTGTTTTCAACATAGTATCGGAGTTATTGTTCTGATCTCTTCTTCTGCAACACCTTCTCTTGCTTTTTTCCATCGGTTTTTTCTCTGTTTCTCTCCTACCGCACATCTTCTCTCGGTTCTCTCCTTCTCCAAAAGGGCGGCACTACTGAGGTGATCCCTTATGGATCTAGATGCTGCCTTCCACCTTTACCTCGATTAAAGCATGATTTGCTATTTTGAATATTGATAGTTGTTGTGCGATGGGGATTCTCTCTGTTTGAAGATCAAGGTCCTTTTTATTTAAGGTCGAGTCTTCTCCAATTAGGGATCCAAGTTTGCAATTATTGGCGGCATCTGTTACTTTCAGGAAGTGAGATTTCTGCGGTATTACCTCTCTTTGGGTTTTCTTCCAAAACTCTTATGATATCGAATTTGGCATTCCTTGGTCAGAATCGACTTGGATCTGGAGCGATATTTTCTATTTGGTTATGATATTGATCTAGCTTGCTTCATCGATCTTCACACCAAGGTTTTACGGATCTCGACCCCGACTTGGTGAGGTCTGAGATTTCTGAGATTTTCGAAAATTCTCACCGGGACAACTGTGTTTTTTGAACATATAAAGGTCGAGATTTCCAAGATTTTTGGGATTTTGAAATTTCAAGAAGGTCGAGGTTTTCATGATTTTTTAGATATCGCCGAGATTTGCAACACTGCTTCACACTCCTTGGACAGAATCGATTTAGAGTTGCAGGAATAGAATTGATTCCTTTATTGCGATATTGATCTAGGTTATTTCTTATCGGTTTTTGTTCTGCAAAACCCTATGATATCAATCTCCACCATACCAGGTCAGAATCGATCTAGCATTACAACAGAGCTTGTTCAACCTACCGAGGAGCTTGATCCAGTTTCATCGCCATCATCCTCTCATTGGTTTGCTAAAATTTGTTCAACTACGTATCTCTTATAATGTCGGATATTACTATTGCCTCTTTTGTTCTGATGGAGAATCGTCCTTAGTACGGTAGTACCAACCGTTTGCTGCTATTTCTATCAAGTTTGATGGCACTAATTACTTGATTTGGTCTTGATAATGGTCGTTACTAGTGGCTCGTGGGAAAGTTGATTTACCCCTCACACATACGATCAGACATTGCCTTTGTTGTGAGTTTGGTAAGTCAGTTTATGCATGATCCTTACTCTGAAAAATAGATTCTTTTATCTTTTTGTGATCATTTGCGGATTAAAGCGTACACAGATGTTGATTGGGGTGGTTCTCTTGATAGGAGTTCTGTATCACAGTGGTAGTAGCAAGAAGTAGGATATTGTTGCAAGGTCAATTGCTGAAACAGAATTTCATTTTATGGCTCAAGGAATCTACTAGAAGGCCTTGCTATTCTTTTTCATTTTTCCATTGATGTTGTATTGTGATCACAAAGCTGCGTAATTAGCATTGCCAATCACCCAGTGCAACATGATCGTATTAAGCATATGGAGATCGAAAAATATCTCATCAAGTTGAAACTCGAGAGTGGACTGATTTGTATGTCCTTTGTGAAGTCAAAATATTAGTTAGCTGATGTTTTCACTAAGGGCTTCGGTGGGAAACTTTTTCATCCTAATTTGCTTAAGTTGGGCATGTGTGACATATATGCGTTCACTTGAGGGAGTGTTGAATTATGTAAGCCACAAGGGCATATTTAAGCTTTCCCATGTAACTGACTCTTAATTAATCGAGTCTTAATTAATAGAGTTGGTCATTGGGGGTCTTGTAGTCTTTTTACTTCCCTCTTTTTTTCTTTTATTTTATTTTATTATTTTTTTTTTTTTTGGGGGTGGGGGGGGGGGGGGTTTAAATAGAAGCCTAGCTGGTCCCTAAAGACCATCAAAGTATTCAGTCCCAATTCTATACTTTCAACAGATCCTTCCAAGTGTAGTTTTGAAGATGTATTGGTTTTGGCATTCTTTTTACTATAGTGGATACACACTTGTAGTTTTCTAGGAAACTAACTAGCTGATTGGGCTAAATGTTCTTTCCCCTTCAGCTTGCAACTTAATGCTCCTCTAAATTGCTAAAGGCCCATTACATTTTTACTCATGCATTTCTCTCTGGTTTGGTGATCAATGTAGTGGTATTTGTTGTTACCCTTGTAAGGAGTACTGATATAATTTGGAAGGAGTTGTGTCGTCATCACCAATGAGAACTTGTGTAATTTTTATTGATTAGAAAAGAAAGACTTGCATATGTTGGATGAAGAAGATTCTGAGCTCTTCATCATTTGTTCTGGACTTCATAAAATCTTGGAATTTCTTGGAATTAATTATGGCATGATTGTGTTTTTATTTGTTGTTTTTTGCAATCTCACATTTTGTATTTATTGAATTGGCAAAAAATTTAATACTTTGTTTGGATCAATATTTCTATGTGCAATCAAATTTTCAAGGTTATGATCAATTTGGAATTTCAAGAAAAGGATCTGAGGACACTACAGATGAGCATTGCACCATTTTCTATGAGAAGGAGCAGGTATGAGGTCCCTTCCTCTTCCTTACAATGTTAGGTGGTTGTAGTCTTGTTTTGAAGAAATCCAATTCAAAATTTCTATTGTAAGATATTTTTCTTTCCAATGAAGGTAGAGTTTCTAGAAGGAGGAACCTTTTGGTTGTCTGAGTCACCCTCTGTTCCTGGAAGCTCGTCATGGGGATCAGTTGTTCCTTGTATTGCAACTTGGGCAATATCCTTTTTGTTGGTTATATTTGTATAAGTTATTGTTCACTTTACCCATCTAGCTTTCTTTTGTATCGTGGTATTGTATAATTTGTTTCATTGACATTATTTCCACACATTTCAACTCAAGGGAGTTGAGCCCCCAGGCTTTTCTTTTCAGATAGTAAATACAAACATGGATGAATTTAGTCCTCGTGCCCGTAGACGAAGTGCATTGCTCACATGGCAGCACATGGCATCCTTACCTCCTGGCTTGCCAGTTGTATACTGTGGAGGATTTAACACACAGAAGGAATCAACAACAGGACGCTTTTTGCTTGGAAGATCTAGGTATCAAAAGAGATATTTGATTAATTTTATGTCTTATTGCTTTACGATATATTGTACTCTACCTACCCAGAATATTCTCCTTCTACTTCCAATGTATCTATTGCATTAATGTAGAATGAGCATGCTAAGTTTGTACACCTAGAATATGATGATTGATACCTCTCTTTGTTCAAACCTATCTTTACCCATTGTTTTACTTTCATAGGACCTTTCCTTTACCTCTGGGGGTAGGAAAATCATGATTGACCCTCCTTTCCATGTGTTTTTTTTTATATTAAAAAAAAAAAACTTGGAAATTAAAAGTAATGGATTGTGGTCAATAGAATCATACAACAATAAAAATAATAACGAAGCCTTATCCCACCTAAATGGGGTTGGCTACATGGATTCTTGTCCTTAATCAGTTCTATTTGATGTCATACTTGAAACAAGGCCTAAGCTATGCATGTCTTTCCCTACCACTTCCCCTAGAGTCATTTTAGGCCTACCCCTAGCTCTTTTAGATCAATCAATTTGAATTAAATCACTCATCTATATTGGAGAATCTAACGGCTTCCGTTAAACATGACCATACCATCTCAGATGACTTTCTCGTAGCTTATCATGTATTTGCGTTACTTTGAAATTAGCTCTAATATGATCATTCCTTACCTTATCCTTCCTAGTTTTGCCACACATCTGTCTCAACGTCCTCATCTTAGCTACACTAGGTTTATCTATATGACGCGCCGATCGAATGATTGTCCCATAAAAGTTTCTTTTGAGTTTCTAAGGAATATATGAGTCACACAGTACTTTAGACACATGTCTCCATTTCATCCATCCTATTTTAATCCTCTGTGAAACATCTTCTTCTATATCACATTCTTTACTTTTGGTTAAAATTGAATAACTAAAATAATCATTTTGTTGTATCTCCCTTTAATCAATTTTCACCACCTTATTATCCATCCATGTGTGACTAAAGTTACACAACATATACTTCGTCTTCATTCTATTTATCTTAAAATCTTTTGATTCCATTGTTGGTCTCTATAGCTCCAACTTGGGGTTAATCCCTGCTTTTGTCTCATCCATTAAAACTATATCATCAGCAAAAATCATGCACTAAGGAATTTCATTTTGAATGTCTTTGGTTAAATCATCCATAATGAAGGCAAACAGATAAGGGCTTAAAACTATCCTTAATGTAATCTGTTAGGGAATTATGCCACGCTGGCAATATTACCTCGACACGTAGGACTCGACCAACGAGCCACGTGGAGATCCCCTATTCGATGCAAGAAAGCTTCTTCACCAACTCAAACACAAGAGCAAAGGGCAAAAGCGGCATTTTGGAAATATACACTATTCACTATAAATAGGGCAAATCCCGAGATTTCAGGTAGGAGAATATTTATTACTCACTGCTCATCCTTGAGATTAACGCTCTGACACCTGGGACGGAGAATCTCATCTTACCCCACACATCTTTCTAGAATATCTTCGTGGGCTCGACACTGAGCCCACTGACTGTTCATAGAGCCCTAACTTTGGCATCAGAGTGGACCCGGGGCATCTGGCCCGCCTCCCCTTGTCTTTGCTTGTCTTGCAGGCATAGTTGTCAAGGCGTCGCCTAGGCGCCCAGGCTGCCTTGGGTCGCCTTGGAAAATCGGACGCCTTGGTCGCCTAGGCGGGCGCCTTGGTTGCCTAGGCGCCCAGTCAGGCCTCCATCGCCTTGCTTCGCCTTGCTTCGTCTTGGCGCCTTGACAACTATGCTTGCAGGTCTAGTCAGTTCAGTGGACCCACAGGACGGTGGGCCGAAACAGTTTGGCGCCTACCGTGGGGCCCTTTGAGATTTGACGTCAACAGTTAAAAGCCGAGAGAAGTCTTAAGTTATGAGTCCGAGAAGAACCCGAAGCCAGATGGTCAGTCCCAACCAACCTATGATCGACCAACGGATAAATCCCGAAGAAGGAGATAGGTCCGAGATGCGATCTAGCAGGGACCGAGGAAAACGCGTGGCTGATCCAGCACCCGCGCACGAAGCCTTTGTCACATATAAACAATTTGAGACCGTAGCACAGTAGCTCGCGGTGTTAACTCGGTTTGTACAAGGGTTACAACCACCAATCGCAGAAGCTACATCTCGTCCCCCCATCGGCGTCATCCCACTAGCGGACCCACGTAAGGAGACTGACCTCCCTAGAGATTTACCCCGTGACCGCCTAGGGCAAAGCGGAGTTCGACCCGCGAGACCAAGAACCAGTGCTCACCCTGTCCCAGAGTTGAGTGGGACGGGATCAACGTCGCAGCATGGAAGGATCCCTGCTCGAGAAAGGCTCGGCCCTCAGCCTGGACCAGCACCTCGACTAGATGAAGATGCTATGGATGAGCTTTTGGTTCCGCGGCATATGACGCTACCAGAGGTTGTCATGGGCACAGACAAACAAAGTGCTCCCATGGACCCAGAGGTAGCGGCGAAAATAGCGGACCAATTAGCGGTATTGCACCGAAAGGTCGAGACGATGGAGAAGGCCGGAGTCACCCAGGATGAGGATAGAGATTATTCAACGGACAACCCTTTGACCGACATCATCATGAGAGTCCCCTTGCCCAAGTGGTTTACCATGCCGCCGGTAGATTCCTATGATGGATCCACAGATCCCGTCGACCATCTGAACAATTTCGTGGGCGCGATGGTCCTCCATGCGAACCCTGACACCATTATGTGCAGAGCCTTTCCCCTTACACTAAAAGGCGTGGCTCGGATGTGGTTTAACAACCTACCACCGCGGTTTATTGACTCTTTTATGACCATGGGGAGACTGTTCAAAATGCACTTCCAAGGAAGCAGGGTGCAGCGGAAGACAAGCGCACACCTGATGAATATGAGACAGAGGTCCGGTGAGACCCTGCGGGCCTTCTTGGCCAGGTTCAACTTCGAAGTACTACAAGTGAAGGACATCGACGAGGCAGTTCATTTTGCCACGTTGAGAGCAGCAGTCACTGACCCAAAGCTCAGATTCTCTATAGCCAAGAAGGAACCAGCAGACTTGCAGGAACTCCTGGCACGGTGCAAGAAGTTCGCCACTGCCAACGAGATCTACAAAGCCAGCAAAGGCCTAGTTGATGCTCCACACAAGCGAACAGATGAGAAGCAAGACCTCACACGGCCAGGAGAGAATAAGAGGTCGAGAAGGGAAGAAGCACGGGCTAGAGGGATACTCTAGAAAAAATTCAGCGACTATACCCCACTCAACTGATCCCTCGGGGATGTGTACACCCTCATCGCTAATGACGGGTATCTTCAGAGGCCCCAGAAGATCGTGACAGAAGCGAGAAGGAGAAACCCAAACAAGTACTGTCAGTACCACTGAGACATCGGTCATACTACCGATCGGAACCTACAAGCGGAGATTGAAGACCTCATCCAACGAGGTTATTACAAACAGTACGTGGACCATAATGCTCCGAGAGTTCCGGCTACTGCAGCCGAAGATTGGAGAAGACCACCTCCCCTACCTCGGGCGAGAACTCCGGAGAGAGAGCCGAGAAGGCAAGAAGAACGAGAACCCAGGAGGGTAGAAAGAAGAGAAGTTCGAAGAGATCCTCCTAGGGAGGACAGAATAAGATATAGGGCGGTCGAGCCCCGATACCCAGAAAGGTGCCACGATCAGGAGCCTGCTCAGCATGGAGAAAGAAGAGAAAGAGGACCCACCCCGGCACATCGAGACATTGGGGTCATCCGTTGCCAGTTCGCCCATACTCCCCAGCAGATACATGAACAGGGCAGAGTACTAAATTCGTTGGAATCACGGGGGAGGAAAAGGCTTAGGACCGACCCTAGATTGCCAAGGCGACGCATGGACCAGACTCGGCCGCCGCCACCATTGCATGTCCTCGATCCGCCTTCAACAGAGGACATACCTTATGAGCGTGTATACATGGTCAGACATGCCAGACTCAGATATGGCCCGAAGGTTAGCCAGGGCATACCCAGTGCAACGACGATCAACCCAGTGCACGGCGAGAGTCCATCAAGTAGCCGACCTTCATTGGCCGAGACGGCCAGCTCGGCCGCGGCTAACAATGTAAAAATTGACCGACCTCGATTAGCCGAGGCGGCCACCTCGGCAACGGAGGACAGTGAAACTTATGATCCCCCTACGCAGGGGCGGAAGGCCATGACTATCATCGGTGGGCCAGCGGCTGGAAACACCTCTGCCAAGGCCAGAAAGGCATATGCAAGAAGCGTCAAATCGACTGAACGGCTAGGAAAGAGGGCCGCACAGGGACCTTCCTGACATTCAGCGATGAAGATCTGTGCGGACTAGAACTGCCTCATGAGGATGCCATAGTCATCACTTTGAGAATAGAGGACAGTGATGTTCATAAGATCATGGTGGACACAGGCAGCTCCGCCGACATCATCTACTGGCAGGCCTTCCAGTGCATGGAGATCCCGCTCGAGCGGTTGCTACCCGTGGATTACCCCCTGGTCAGTTTCTCGGGTGACCTTGTCAGTGTAAAAGGATCTATTCGGTTGCCCGTCAGGGCAGGTACTTATCCACGGGAATCGAGGATCACAATGAATTTCCTGGTCGTCGACGTCCCGTCCTACAACGCTCTCTTGGGCCGACCTGGCATGATTGCTCTTAGGTCGGTACCATCCCCCTACCACTTGGTCATCAAGTTCCCTACCCCCAGAGGAGCGGGGGAGTGCCGAACGGATCAATTGGTGTCCCGCAAATGTTATTCGGCCGAGCTCACAGACTTCAAAAAGCCGGCCCAAGCCCTACAGGTGCAAATCGAAGATTTGCGGGACGATCCTAAACAGCAACGAGGAGCGCCCGCCGAAAACCTGGTCCAGGTCCCCCTAATGGAGGAGAACCCAGATAGGACGATCCAGATAGGATCATCCCTCGTGGAGCTGCAGAGGATAGAGCTCGTGAGTTTCTTAAGGGCTAATGCTGATATTTTTGCCTGGTCTGCGGCTGATATGCCAGGCATCCCAAGAGAAGTGGCGCAGCATTGCCTTAATGTGGACCCCCACTGCCGACCAGTACGACAGAAGAAGCGGTCGTTCGCCGCATCCCGCCAGCGGGTCATTGATGAGGAAGTGGGAAAATTGTTGGATGCCGGATTTATCCGAGAAATTCACTATTCGGAGTGGCTCGCCAACGTCGTCATGGTCCCGAAAGCTGGTGACAAATGACCTCAACAAGGCTTGTCCCAAGGACAGTTTCCCCCTTTCCCGGATTGATCAACTCATTGATGCTACTGCAGGCCACGCGCAACTGAGCTTCATGGATGCCTACTCAGGCTACAACCAGATCCAGATGCACGCGGTCAATTCGGAGAAGACGACCTTTGTAACCAACCGAGGCCTCTTTTGTTATGAAGTGATGCCCTTCGGCCTTAAAAATGCCGGGGCCACCTACCAGAGGTTGGTCAACAAACTCTTCGCAGATCAAATTGGCAGAAACATGGAAGTATATGTGGATGATATGCTGGTAAAAAGCCTAGTCGGGAACGACCATGTTCGAGACCTGGAAGAGGCGTTCGGAGTACTGCGAAAGCACAGGATGCGCCTCAACCCAGCTAAATGCGCCTTCGGGGTCACCTCGGGAAAATTCCTCAGTTTCATGGTCTCCCGTCTGGGCATTGAGGCGAACCCTGAGAAGATCTTGGCGATCCTCGATATGCCAGCACCAACCAAAGTGAAAGAGGTGCAGGAGCTAACAGGGCGTGTGCCGCCCTGAGCCGATTCATGTCTCGGTCGGCGGATAAGCGTCTCCCCTTTTTTCAGACCCTTAAAGGCAACAAGACCTTCCAATGAACGACTGAATGTCAACAGGCATTCGAGGCATTGAAAACATACTTGGCATCTCCATTATTGGTTAAGCCTGAGACAGGGGATACCTTGGAGTTGTACTTGGCTGTATCTTCAAAGGAGGTAAGCGCAGTGCTTATCAAAGAAGTAGAGGGCGTCCAGCGCCCCGTTTATTATGTCAGCAAAATTTTGTTGGAGGCTGAAACTTGGTACAAATTTATCGAGAAAGTCGCTTTGGCGTTGGTGACGTCTGCGCGCAAGCTCCGGCCTTACTTCCAAGCGCATTCGATTACCGTTTTGACCGACCAACCACTCAAGAAAATCTTAACAAAACCTGATATCTCAGGTCGGGTTATTAATTGGGCAGTCGAATTAGGAGAATTCGATCTTAGCTACAAGCCACGCACGACTATCAAAGCTCAGGCCTTGGCCGACTTCCTAATTGAATCCCCCCTCAAGAAGAACAAGGGACGGACAACCAAGCCATGGAGGAATCTTCGAGACCATGGACACTATTCGTCGATGGAGCCTCCAACAAGACTCAGTGTGGTGCGGGCTTCATTCTCACCAGTCCGGAAGGATTTGAAATTCGGTGTGCCCTCAGGTCCATGTTTTAGGTATCCAATAATGCAGCCGAGTATGAGGCGCTGATTGCTGGACTGCGCCTAGCCAAGGCCGTAATGGCTAGAAGGGTCGAGGCGTCCAGCGACTCCTAGTTGGTGGTGCGTCAGGTTAATGGAGAATACGAGGCCAAGAAAGTGAGCATGTCCGCGTACTTGAAAAAAGTCCAAGAGGCCGCATCAACCTTTGAATATTTCATATTGCGCCACATACTCCGAGATCAGAACACCCTGGCGAACTCTCTGTCCAAGCTGGCCACTTCAGACTTGAACGATTTAGATCATTCGGTGTACACTGAAGTTTTGTCCCATTCATCGGTGGATCCCAACTCCAAAGCCATACTGCCAGCCACATCGGAGCCGTTGTGGATCGACCCAATTTTTTCTTTTCTCCGAGAGGGTAAATTACCAGAGGATAAGAAGGAGGCAAGGCGGATACAATCAAAGGCCACTCACTACGTAGTAGAAGCCAAAATCTTGTACAAGAAAACTTTCATGTTTCCCCTGCTACGGTGCCTACGTCCTTCCGAAGCAGCACGGGCCATCCAGGAAGTCCATGATGGTATATGCGACGCGCATCAGGGAGGAAGGGTCCTTGCTCATAAAATATTACGTCAGGGATATTACTGGCCGAAAATGCGCAAGGAGTGCATCGACTACGTCAAGAAGTGTGCCAAATGCCAGATATACACACCGGTCCCTCACCTGCCAATCGCACCACTTCGCTCTATCGAAGCAGCCCCCATTCCTTTTGCTACTTGGGGTATGGATATCATGGGTCCATTTCCCCCGGCCCGCTATTAACGAAAATTTGTTGTAGTTGCGGTGGATTATTTCACTAAGTGGGCTGAAGCAGAGGCATTGTCCAGTATACCCGAGAGCGCCATCCGGGCGTTTTTTTATCAAATCAGTCGTGTATCGATATGGTGTCCCCAGGGTACTCATCACTGACAATGGGAAGCAATTTGATAACAAGGCCTTCGCGGCGTTCTGTGCAGAGCACCGCATTGATCATCGACGAGGCGCCGTGAAGCACCCGCAACCTAGCGGACAGACAGAGGCTACCAACAAGATCCTGCTGAAAGGGATCAAGTCCAGGTTAGATGGGGCTAAAGGTCGATGGTTAGACGAACTACCACACATTCTGTGGGCGGATCGCACTACCCCAAAGACGGCCACAGGCGAATCGCCATTCCGACTTGCCTTTGGAACGAAAGCAGTTGTCCCGTTGGAGGTGAGGATCACCTCACACCGGATCGCCAACTACGATCCACTTTCCAACGAGGCGGGCTTGCGCACCAACTTGGACCTCCTAGAGGAAGTACGGGATCAAGCACAGATACGAATAACGGCCCACCAACAGCAAGTAGCTAGGCACTACAACAGGAAGGTGTGCCAGCGGTCATTCAGAGTCGGAGACCTTATCCTCAGACGAACCATTGCATCGGACCCCACCAACCAGGGCAAACTAGCTCCCAACTGGGAAGGACCCTATCAAGTCACACAAGCACTTCGGACCGGAGCCTATCATTTGGTCGACATGGATGGCAAAGCCGTACCTCGAGCATGAAACGCAGAGCACCTCAGCCCATTTTACCAATGATAACTGTCAACAATGTAACCTGGCCATTGCGGCCACCCATTCGATAATGAATATCACATTTGGAATTTCCTGCAATCTCCATCCCAATCAAGATATCATCAAAAAACGAAACATCGAGACCCATACGGTCCAAAGAGTTCACCAACTGTTGAACACATTGAGCCGAGGAGGGTAGACATGTCTCCGTGTCGAAGTGAGACCCATACGGCCCAAAGAGTTCACCAACTGCTAAACACATTGGGCCGAGGAGGGTAGACACGGCACCGTGCCGAAGTAAAACCCATTTGGCCCAAAGAGTTCACTATCTGATGAACACATTGGGCCGAGGAGGATAGACACGTCTCCGTGCCGAGGCAAGACCCATACGGCCCAAAGAGTTCACCAACCGTTGAACACATTGGGCCGAGGAGGGTAGACACGTCTCCGTGCCGAAGTGAGACCCATGCGGCCCAAAGAGTTCACCAACTGTCGAACACATTGGGCCGAGGAGGGTAGACACGTCTTCGTGCCGAGGCGAGACCCATACGGCCCAAAGAGTTCACCAACTGTTGAACACATTGGGCCGAGGAGGGTAGACACGTCTCCGTGCCGAAGTGAGACCCATACGGCCCAAAGAGTTCACCAACTGATGAATACATTGGGTCGAGGAGGATAGACACGTCTCCGTGCTGAGGCAAGACCCATACGGCCCAAAGAGTTCACCAACCGTTGAACACATTGGGCCAAGGAGGGTAGATACGTCTCCTTGCCGAAGTGAGACCCATGTGGCTCAAAGAGTTCACCAACTGTCGAACACATTGGGCCGAGGAGGGTAGACACGTCTCCGTGCCGAGGCGAGACCCATATGGCCCAAAGAGTTCACCAACTGTTGAACACATTGGGCCGAGGAGGGTAGACACGTCTCCGTGCCGAAGTGAGACCCATACGGCCCAAAGAGTTCACCAACTGCTAAACACATTGGGCCGAGGAAGGTAGACACGGCACCGTGCCGAAGTAAGACCCATTTGGCCCAAAGAGTTCACTATCTGATGAACACATTGGGCCGAGGAGGGTAGACACGTCTCCATGCCGAAGTAATATCCATATGGCACCATACCACAGTGAGACCCATGCGGCCCAAAGAGTTCAACTGATGAACACTTTGGGCCGAGGAGGGCAGACACATCGACATATAGTCAATTTACTTTATCGCATTAGACATAAGGAAAAGAGGAAATAACTACACAAACTCAGGTCGCGACAAAAAGACTTTCATTAAAGAAGAAATTTACATCGGCACAACAAGCGAGAAAGAAAAAAAAGTTACATCGGTACAAAAAAAAAAAAAAAAAAAAAAAAAAAAAAGAGAGAAAGTTACAAAATTTTCTTCTGAGTGTTCTCTACTAGGGGATTCACCCCGCTGCTACCCGCTTCGTCCACGCTTCGGGGAAGAGAACCGCCAGGGGTGCGAGGAGGACCCATAGGAGAAGCCATACCATCCTGGGGGGTCGTCGGAGTCTCGTCCGCATCAGGAGAGACAGGAGGATCCTCACCCTCAAAGACCTCGTCCAGCCGCCGAAGAATCTCAGCGTCATCCAACTCCGGAATCTCAATCTCCGAGTCAACAGGGATCAGGCACTCGGCTCCACTATAATCCAGCCCAGGCACCTTCTCGTCAACATATTCCTTCAGGGCCAACGCTCCCAGGGTGAAGCTTTGCAAAGAGTACCGCCCCACCAACTCTTTGAAATCCTCAGACTTCTGGTAGAGCCGGACCGCCCCAATAGCAATAGATTGGGTCTTCAAGAAGGCGTCCTTGAACCTAGTCCCACGATCCTTTGCACGCTCTAAGAAAAACTTCAGCTGGTCTATGCGGTCTTCCCTCGCCTTCCCCGCGTCTTCAATACGGCGCTTCTCCTCGCGCATCTTTTCATTTTCCTCCTGAAGGCGGGTGACCTCGGCCGACAGGGAAGTAACCTCTCGCTCCTTGTACCGAAGCTGCGTCCGGGCGTCCTCCCTCTCTTTTTCGGCCACGTGCAGCTTGCGGTCCGTATCGGCCAAGTCTTTGGCCGTATCCTCGGCGCGCTCATTCAAAGTCTCCATATATACTCCAAGCTGCACCAAGACAACAACCACAAGTTAGGCAAGTTAAAACGAAAAAGAGAGGTGGGGCAAATGGACGATGAGATGAAGAAGTGTTTACCGAAGCGGCCAATGTGTCGGCTCCCGAGATTAGAGAAGGCATGGGGAGCTCATGGACCAGCGACTGATCCCGAGGAAGAATGGCCCCTTTTATCAGCTCTCGTGCGGCGCGGATGTCGCCCATGGCCGTACCGTCCTCGGTCAAGGCCCAATCCGGCCGAAATGCCCGCTCATCTCCCGTCTTGTTCCGAGGTGAAGGACCCATGAGTGGGATGCGTCTGACGTCGCTGGGCACTCCCCCCTGCCCCGTAATCACCCTCGGCCTCACAGATGGGGAGGTCGATCTTTGCTGTGGCCGAACTGGGGTCCGATGCCTGGTTACCGGGGTTCCGGCCAACTCGCCAAGAGCAAGAATGGCCTCGGGCGCAGCCGCGGCGATTCCCCAACAAAGACCGATGTATATTGGCCGCGGTGCCCACATCGGTCAAATCGGCTCGGATCACGTGAGAATCCCGTGATCGCCTCGGAAAGTCTTCCCCAACAAAGGCCGATGTGTATTGGCCGCGGTGCCCACATCGGTCAAATCGGCTCGGATTACGTGAGAATCCCATGATTGCCTCGGAAAATTATCCCCAACAAAGGTCGATGTGTATTGGCCGCGGTGCCCACATCGGTCAAATCAGCTCGGATCACGTGAGAATCCCGTGATCGCCTCGGAAAGTCTTCCCCAACAAAGACCGATGTGTATTGGCCGCGGTGCCCACATCAGTCAAAACGGCTCGGATCACGTGATAATCCCGTGATCGCCTCGAAAAAACATACGCAACAAGACCGATGTGTACTGGCCGCAGTGCCCACATCGGCCAAAACGGCTCGGATCACGTGAGAATCCCGTGATCGGCTCGGCATGTCTTCCCCAACAAAGGCCGATGTGCATTGGCCGCGGTGCCCACATCGGTCAAAACGGCTCGGATCACGTGAGACTCCCCTGATCGCCTCGGCATGTCTTCCCCAACAAAGGCCGATGTGCATTGGCCGCGGTGCCCACATCGGCCCATCCACCCAAGCGGACTCAGATCGGCCAGTTCACCCCGGCTCCGTCCAGAGGAAAATGGCCGATGTGTTTGGGCCGGAGTAACCACCTCGGCGCGGTATGTTCACAGCGGACAGTTCACCCCGGCTCCGTCCAGAGGAAAATGGCCGATGTGTTTGGGCTGGAGTAACCACCTCGGCGCTGTATGTTCTCAGATCGGCCAGTTCACCCTGACTCCGTCCGGAGGAAAATGGCCGATGTGTTTGGGCCGGAGTAACCACCACGGCGCGGTATGTTCTTAGATCGGCCAGTTCACCCCGGCTCCGTCCAGAGGAAAATGGCCGATGTGTTTGGGCCGGAGTAACCAACTCGGTGTGGTATGTTCACAGCGGACAGTTCACCCTGGCTCCGTCCAGAGGAAAATGGCCGATGTGTTTGGGCCGGGGTGACCACCTCGGCGCGGTATGTTCACAGCGGACAGTTCACCCCGGCTCCGTCCAGCAGAAAGTGGCCGATGTGATTGGGCCACAGTATCCACCTCGGCACGGTATTTTCACGTCGGTCGTTTCACCCTCGGCCTCACCATGAGGAAAGGGGCCGACTTGCTTGGACCGCGGTGCCCACCTCGGTACGGTGCACTTAGCTTCCCGGTAGGCCTCAATCTCCCACACCAGCTCGATTCCAATAGGAAAATATACACGGCCGAATCTTGTGAATTCCGCAGAGCAACGAGGCAAGTTGTTGGGGGAAAAATTATGTCATTATACTTTTTGCTCAGCCGAACCCTACAGATTCAGCAGGGCAACGAGGCAAGTGTTAGGGAATTATGCCACGCTGACAATATTATCTCGACACGTAGGATTCGACCAACGAGCCACGTGGAGATCCCCTATTCGACGCAAGAAAGCTTCTTCACCAACTCAAACACAAGAGCAAAGGGCAAAAATGGTATTTTGAAAATATACACTATTCACTATAAATAGGGCAAATCCCGAGATTTCAAGTAGGAGAATATTTATTACTCACTGCTCATCCTTGAGATTAATGTTCTGACACCTAGGACGGAGAATCTCATCTTACTCCACACATCTTTCTAGAATATCTTCGTGGGCTCGACACTGAGCCCACTGACTGTTCACATAGCCCTAACTTTGGCATCGGAGTGGGGCATCTGGCCCGCCTCCCCTTGTCTTTGCTTGTCTTGTAGGTCTAGTCAGCTCGGTGGACCCACAGGACGGATCTGGGCCGAAACATAATCTAATTGTAATGGGAATTCACTACCTTGATCCCCTACGGTTTCACACTAGTCACCACAGTATAATACATATGCTTGACTATGTCCATATATTTGTTTGAAACATTTTTCTTCTGTTTTACTTGCCAAATTAACTCTTTAGGATTCTATCATAAGCTTTTTCTAAATCAATAAAGACCATATGAAGGTCCTTCTTTCTTTTTCTAAATCTTCCCATGAGTCTCTTAAACAATTAAATAACTTCTGTCGTGGATCTACTTGGCATAAAACCAAACTGGTTCTCTGTAATAGTAGTTTCTTGTCTCATACAAGTTTCTATAACTCTCTCCCAAAGTTTTGTAGTATGACTCATTAGTTTTATGTCTTTGGCCCTTTGTAGTTTTTGCAGTTCAAAAAATCATTTTTATTTTATAATTGGAACCCCAATGTCTCCCTTCCATTCATTTGACATTTTCTTTGTGCTGATAATCTTATTGAACAACTTAGTTAGCCAAGATACTCCATAGATTCTTAAGCTCTTCCAAACTTCTATTGGGAGCTCATCTGAGCTTGATGCTTTGCCTACATTCATCATCCTTAAAGCTTTATTTTTTACTTCCGTTACCCGAATTTTGGGTATATATCTACGACATGTTGTGTCTTGGTGGGTAATGTGGCTTTCTGTAACATTAATATTTGAAGTGTCTTCATTTAGTAGGTTGTAGAAATAATCGTTTCATTTCTCTTTAATGTCTTCATCCCTTACTAGAATTCTACCATTTGTACTTTTAATGCATTTAATATAGTCTAAATCTCTACTCTTCCTTTCTCTCATCTTAGCTATTTTATAGATAGTTTTTTCTCTTGCCTTTGTGCTAAGATTGTTATAAAGATCTTCATATTTCTTCATCTTTACTTTTTCCACAATCTTTTTGGCTTAATTTCTGGCAAGTCTATACTTTTTTAGATCCTCTATAACTTTTGTCTTTTGTCATGTCTTTAAACTATCTTTCTTAGTTTTAATGTTTACTTGAACCTCATCATCCCTCCACCAAGACTTTCTAGGGGAATAATATTATCCTTTCGATATTATTAGGAAATTTTTAATAACTTTCTTAATAGAAGCACTTATCTCGTTCCACATTGTATAAAGTGTCTTCTGCAAATGCCCACTTTCCTTGTTTGACCACATTATCAGTGAAAGTTTTCATGATATTTCTTTTTAAGCTCCACCACCTTATCCTAGGGCAAAAAACTTGACATTTTTTATGGTTCGGCGTAATGAGACATATCCATGATCAGCAATCTATGTTGAGTAGTTAGGCTCTCCCCTGGTATAATCTTACAATCCTTACATAACAACCTATTGGACCTTCTAGTTAGAATGAAATCTATTTGGCTACTATAATACCCACTTTTGAAGGTGACTAGATGCTCTTCTCTCTTTTCAATGTATGTTGATAATGGGTAAATAATAAGCCACAACAAAATCTTAAATTGAAGTCCCCTCATTCTTCACTCCAAAACCTTATCTTCCATTTACACCTTCAGAACTTTTACGATCTCCCCTTACATGTCCATTCATATCTCCCCCTATTATAATCTTTTCTCTTTGTCTAAAGCTTTGCACTAATCCATCTATGTGTTCCCAAAATTGTAGTTTAATACTCGCATCCAATCCTACTTGGGAGGGATGTGTAAGTGGTAATTATATTGACGACTTCTTGTTCCATCACCAATTTGATTGCTATAATCGTAACACCATATATTTTTACATCCATTACATCATTCTTTAAATCTTTATCCATTATATGCCCAATCGGCTGCTATTGGAATCCCTGATTTGGAAATTCAGCTCCACTCTGGCATGTTCTCCCTAGCTATTGGAATCCCTGATTTGGGCCTGATCCAAGAGGAAGGTGAGTGAATTTAAGCTTGCTTTGGAGAATTCATTTTTCGTTTATTTATTTAGTAAAAAAAGATTATAATAAATAATTTTGTCTTCATTATCATCATAATCATAACCAGCATCATGATGCTAGAATCAGTAAGAACTACTTAGAAAGGCTTGTGAATCATACAATTTCTTCTGTAATCTTAATTGGGAAGCTTTGCAGTATTTCTTCTGTATTCTTATTGGGAAGCCTAGTAGGACATTTCAACTTAGATTAGGGATGTCTTAAGACAATATTTTAGGGAATTTGTACAATCTTGTGATCAATAAACTATTCTCATGCATATACCTAATCAAAGTATGCATGATGTAGCAGATATAATTGTTGACATTCACACCAAAAAAGAAAGACATCTCCGCCCAAAGAAAGATTTCATTGTTGATTATCACATTTTATTTACGACCACTCTTAAGAGAAGCAAGTGAACCAGCTACTAGAGTGAAGCAACTACTGAGCCTTCATTGGATAAACTAACTTGTTATCAGGGATCCTAACTAGTGCTTTCTTAGTGATGGTGAATTTTGTATTACTAGTATTTAAATGGGGGCAATTTTATGGGCAGATAGACCTCCAGGTTCACTTTTCTCCTTCTCTCTTCTTTCTTGTGCTCAACATACTACTGAACTCTACTCACATGTCAAGTGTCAGCCCAAATGGAGTTTGCCAAGTGGTAAAATAGAGTGATTATGGGAGGGTATAGAGTACCATATGTGTGGGTAGACATACATGGAGATGCATGCTAATACACGGGAGGATAATTGATTGAATTTAGGCCATGTCAAGTGTCAGACCGTGTTCTATCTATTCAATGGTCAGAATAACCACATCATCTAATTATCTCGTAGAATGAGTGGGCCGTGTAGGAAGCTCTTCCTAACTGTGCAGTGCAAAGTAATTTTTCCCTATTTGGTTGTGTTTTGATTGTATGGATGTTCATGTAGCTTGTCCACCTCTAAAATTTTGTGGCTTATTATCAGTGGTCCTTTTTCTTTTCTCAAGGATTCAATCTTTGAACCATTTTCCAAACTTGTCTTTGACGCATGGTAAATTTGATCGTTGATAACATGTCCACAAAGTTTGAGTAGCAAACTGACTACCGTAGCATATATTGTGCCCGTGACAATGCTGTTTTCACTCTGGTTTCAGAGGAATTCAATCACTTGATTATATCTAGCTTTGTAACCTTGTGGTTACCCAGGCATTCTGAAAGAAATTACGTGGTGCATTTTAGATGGAAACGAAATACACAAGCTTAAGTGAAGACTGGATACTGCTGTTGCTAATTCTTTCACCACTTGTACTGCAGAGAGCACGGTGTTGTGGGTGATATGAGGGATGCATGGCCCAATGCTCGGGTGAGGAAAAATGTCTCCTTGATACGCACGTATCATGGATTCAAAGGTACTCCAATTAACTTAAAGATCACATGAGGCACATGGTGATACTGTGGATGACTCATTTTTCATTTCTTGCTGCAGGTGATAAACAGGGAGCTCTTGAATTTCTCAAGTTAATGTTTAGAGCGCTTTGCCTCTGCTGGGATCGCCAAACTCAGGATCTGCACGTAGATTGGATCCTTTATAGAGGCCGATCATTGATTCCAGTGTCCTCCGAGGTGATAAATGATAACATCGATGGCTTCTATCCGTCCTCTCACTATCCAATTTACACTCAGTTTATGCTTCCTCGTAATTTGAGGTTGCTTGATGCTCCTGCTCAGGATGGAAACTAGGTGCTAGTCTTGTTTTGATTATTTTCTTTTGTCCCCATACCCCCTCTTTTGTGCTATGGATAGCTGTTCATGTACAGTAGCCACGTTTGTTGTGTTTCAAATGGGAAAGTGAATGTATGAATATTTGCTTTAAGATTATTGTTGGTGGAAGTGAAGGAAGGTCTAAGGAGAAATAATGGCACTCGTCTTTCGAGCCTTGCTTATAACAAAAGGGCTAGTTGTAGATTCTTTTGGGTGCTGTAAGCGGATATCAGTGTTTGATGATGATACCCTAATATCACGGAGTCGAATGTGGTAAAGGGTAAAACTTCGATGAATCAAGAGCAAGAAGGTTACATAAGAGAAATTTGATATTTGCTAGTTAGAGTGATTTTTTTTTATTTTTTGTTGTATGTGTGGTCTGTGTGTGTTGATTTTGTATAGGAAAAACATTGAGCTTTTACTGAGAGGGTGTGTTTTACTTGACGGTTGTCCTTTTTGAAATTTTATTTATTTATGGGTAAGTTGTTTTTTATTTTTTTCATCCAGGGTAAAGAGGAATCTTCTGTTTGGATAGGATTTTAGGAATAGTGGGGAGGATGGTTCGACCATTCAACACGAACCGGTCATTATGAATGCCATTGGTCGGATTCTCATCACCCAAAGTGGACGAAAAATCACCTTTATTTATTTAGTTATGGGATAAATGCCACTTCATAGCTCGTCTAGATAAATTACCCATCAGTGCACAACCGTTGCATAAATGATTGGTGGTCTAGACTTTAGACAGGCAACTTATAAATTTTGAGATTCAAATACAACATATAATCCCCTGTAATGGTGTTCATATGCATCTATGTCCATGCACATTATAGTACTTGGACTACTACTCTATATTCCCATAGGTTCCAGATTTTCTAAGTTCTATTGTCACTTGGCATATCAGTTTGGGTTGGAATGTGACTTATAAACTAGAGATTTAGGGTTCTATGTGCCCACAAAATTTGGGTCGTATTTGAAATACCATGTGACAAATATTTGGACCAACAGGATATATTTTGCCTATATTTTTCAGATTTTTTTTTTCCATTTTTCGATATCAAGAAAATAACAGTATTTCTAGCTAACACAGTAGACCTAGACATTCCATACGTGTTCTCACTTCTCAGCTTCCCATCCCCGCCCCTCCAACGCCCGCACCCATAAACACAAGTAGAGGGCTCATGTGGTCCGTTTCAGTTAACCAGTCTGGGTTCTAGTCTAGTCCACAACTTTAAGGTCAGGACTGGAATGGGACCGATTAACAAATCGTTACTATACTTTGGAATTATGATCAATTACTAGTCGTTTCGGTTGGTTTTGGTTTGTCTGATGACCATAATATCAGTCAATTATGCCCAAAGAAAGTATTTTTCTTAGCCATATATTGAGTTTATACAAAATCTATGATAAAACTAAACAAATTTTATAAAATATAAAAACCTGTAGATTCAATGTCCTATTTTAACAGGAGTATGCTTTTCCCTGAGAAAATGAAGTGTGTAAAAACCTAACCCTGATAATCAATTTGATCTTGGTTCCAATCCACGAACTATGGACTAATTACACCTACAATCAATGGGTTTTTGAAAATTACACATACCATCCCTAATTTAAAAAACGTGTAAAAAAAAGATCCACTACGTTAACTGATCTTCATTAAATAATGACGTTAGCTAATACTAAACATTTTATGGACATAAGTACCCTTAATGGTAATTGAAATGTTATACCCTTATTTAGACTAAATGTTTTTACCCTACCTATTCCCCCAAATTGAAAATTAGAAGCTGTAAACCTTGATTTGCTTATGCTCTGACGGAAGAGAAAGAAGAAGGCGGCGGAGCTTTTTCCAAAAATCTGGCATCTCTGTGTCTCACGTTTATTTTGCAATTACAACCGCAAATTAGGGATGCGTATCCTCTTTTTTAGTTCTAGATTCCACTATAGTTTTGCCTTCATTTTTTTTTCAACCGGGAAAACACAACGATGAGAGAGAGAGAGAGAGAGAGAGAGAGAGAGAGAGAGAGAGAGAGAGACGTAATACTAGAGGACATAGGAGGAAATTCGCCCTTGAGAGAGAGAGAGATATGTAAAACCAGAGGACATAGGAGGAAATTCGCCCTTGGGTTTTTGAAGCTAATATGTTCGATTGAGATATCTTTGGCCTTTGCCTGAATGATCTTGTTCACCCACACCGATGGATGGTAATGATCTGGAGTCGCCACCTAGATTAAGATCTAAGACCTAAAATGTAGTCTTATCATAAGATAAGACTTCTATTGATTCATAACCTAATGTATCAGCTTTGGACTATCGGAGATCAGGGTAAGCATTCAGGGTACAGTTTGGGAAGTTGTTAGGCACCCAAAATTGTCCGATCCGAAAATAGGCCTCCTATCCAATCTACTTTCCTTATACTCTATTGTTTTTGACAGTGCTTGATCAATGGATGACTAGGGCTCATGTGGGGGGATCCTATGCTAAATGTCTATGTTCTGCTAGCCTAGGTTAAATCAAACATGTTCTTGAAGCAAATAAACAAATAATGTATAATAAACCAAACCAAATGATGGTTAAATAATGCACAGTGTGGACCAAATGATGGTGGCAATGGATTGAATTTGGGATGTTCAACCCAAATTGCCTATGTATTCCAGTGGTATCCCAGAAATCAAGTCAAAAAACGTAGTTCGAGGGGGGTGTACTGTAAATTGTACTTGTGTCCATAACTAGGCAAAGGGCCTATGACCCACAAAGTTGTACCTAGGGTTTGTGGCTATTAGACCGAATTTGGAATGTTCAATCCAAATTGCCAATGTATCTCTTGAGATCTCTGTCTCTCAAGAATTAGGTCCAAAAACATAGTTCTGTCTATGTACTGTACTGTAGGGTTTGTAGCAATGGGAACGAATTTAGAGTGTTCAACCCAAATTGCCTACATATGTCTTGAGACATCCGTCTCTCGAGAATCCAATCCGAAAACATAGTTTAGGTTTGTCTACTGTTAAGGCTTCTAGGGTTTCCTTTCTCTATTATTTCTGTACTTAAGGTTTCTATGGTTTCCTTTCCCTACTCTTTCAATTCTTAAGGTTTCTAGGGTTTCTTTTCCCACTCTTTTTGTTCTTAAGGTTTCTTAGGGTTTTCTTTTCCTACATTTTTTGTACTTAAGGTTTCTTAGGGTTTCTTTTCCTTACACTTTTTGTGCTTAAGGTTTCTTAGGGTTTCCTTTCTCTACTATTTCTGTGCTTAAGGTTTCTTAGGATTTTCTTTCCCTACTCTTTCTGTGTTTAAGGTTCCGTAAGGTTTCCTTTCCCTACTCTTTCTGTGCTTAGGCTATGTTTGGTTGCAAGGGAAATTAAAAAAGGGAAGTGAAGGGAAATTTTTTATTTCCTTTTGAATCGTTTGGTTGCATAAAAAGAGAAGTGAAATGAATTTTGCATCGGTAGTTTGGTTGGATGTAAAATTGATGTAAAATTTCACAAGTTTAGAATCTAACACACTTTACTAAGGCTCTCTTTGGTTTGTATTATATAAAGTATTATATAATATATTATAAAATTTATGATTGTTTGGTATTATTTATAATGTCTATTTATAATTAAAATAAATCGATATAATTCATTATCTACAAATAGGTGAGTAGCTGTTTATCATTATTAGAATAATCTATTAGGTGATTGTTTATATTTCTCATTATATAATGTATTATGTTTAGTGGTACCAAACGGTCATTATTTATTACTCATAATCTATTATCATAATTGATTTGTCACAAATAACTCATAATACATTATATAATACAAACCAAAGAGAGCCTAAGTTATGACTTTGTTTTAACCCATTTACTAAAAACTATATGTTTAATGAATTGCCACCACTAAGCGAGTGCTAACCTTACCTATCACTGTCCAATGGCCCCACCTTTGATACATATAACTCCATTGAAGGCCTATGTTCCTTGATGAATCTGAAGAGTACTTAAATGATTATTATTAAAATTTAAAAATAGCCTCAAGATCGTTTGCCAATTCACCAAAATTGTAATCAACATTTAGAAGTTTAAAATTCTATACTTATTTTAAATATTTTTTTTATCTACATATCCAAAAAAAATAAAAATAAATAAATAGAAGCTTTCACCATCGATGGAATCTGAACTCCATTTCTTTCAGGTTGCAATAAAAAAAAAATGGCAAAAATTTATTTTCTTTGTCGTCTTAACTTTTATTCATCCATGTGATTAGGATAATTTTAAGTGTTGGTGTTTCACAAAGAACCTAATGGGTCCAATATGCAAAAATTCTCCTAATTGTAACAAAAATTTACTCCTAGTAATTGATAAAAAAATCTATCTAAAGATCTACAGTAATTTCCAAAATATTATAATAAATAAAACATGATCATAGTCACCCATTGCAATTGCATCCACATTCAGGCCCATATCTTAAGTTTTGTAAGAGCAACATTCAATTGTTTGGGAGTGATGGGTATTCTAATTCAATATGAAGACATTGTCAAAATGTGAAAAGAATATTAGGTTTAATTTAATCGAAAAAAATAAAATATGGTATTGAAGATATCAACTTCCTTGGTTTAGAAAGAAGAAATCAAAAGATTGTAAGACAAATTTCATTCTATTCTAAGTGATAATGGGTAGGCCAATGCTTAATTGACACAAAAAGAGAGATAGAAAGGCATTGTAATTAATTAAAAAAAAAAAAAAAAAAAAGAAAAAAAGAAAAAGAAAAAAAGAAAAAAGAAGTAAACTAACAAAAATGAACACACCTTGCCTTCAAAACAATCCAAAACTTTGTACTTCTATGCCTTATTAGCGAAATACAAATCCCCCAGCTAAAACCATACCAACAAAAGTTGATACTCAAGTTGGAAAATTTTCTAAACTAAGCAGACCCAATCTCTTCTCTAGGGCTTTACAAAGGTGTTGGGAGGAACCATGTCCACCACCACTGATTCCATTGTCATCAAACATCATAATATTTATGTATTCATAATCACCTGCAACACCTAAAAAGATATTAGGAAACCCATTTAGTGATAAACTAGTAAAAAAAAAAGGACTAAATTAAACAACTCATAGAATTAATTCTGGATGAAACACTAAGAAATTGTAAAGAAACAAGGAAGCATTGAATAACAAACAACAAATCAAAAGTCAATGTTCAATGGTATTCTCACTAGATTTATTATTTGTACATTTCAACAGTTATTACCACCAACGAATACATATCATTTTTTTGATAACAGAACTTTCTGAAATCCTCATATTTCCAAATAGCTACTGGCGCTTCAGGAAGGTGATGATATTCCTATGTATTTTGTTTAGTGGGGACATGTTAATGAACATGACAAAAGTGAAGTAGTTGACCTTATGCATCTCTTGAATTGCAACGAGGAGGTTTTCATTTCTGGGAATTCCATCTACAGCACCAGCAGTTTAAATCAGATCAGTTAGCAGGATATAAATGCAAGCACATTGATTTCTACATTTTATGTTACTGTGATTTCTTTTAATAATTAAAAAATTATAGAGCAAGAAATTCATATCAGCCAACCAGACTTTACTCAAAAATTATTATTTTCTTCACTCCCATCCTTTTTTAATGGTTTGCTAGGTTTGTTTTTGTTCTTTTAATTGAAGTGTTCAAATGATCTGTTTTGGGGTTAAAGAAGGAAATAGAGGGGGAACAGCAGTGGCATTAGACAAGTTTGGGATCCTAGTCCCACCTCACACCACCAGAGGAATGTGAGGAAAGGAGGATGATACTATCCATGACGATGCAAAGCATAAAATGTTTCTTTGGCTGGATAATACTGGAATATTGTGTATTCTATACGTCAATTATGTTCCTAGAGAAACTTCTTATATCCATTTTGTGCAATTCTGAATATTCCTTTCTTTCATCAATCATCAATCTTTATGTCAACCAAAAAGTTTAATAGCATCATCTAATACATTCATACTAAGTGCTGTGGAATGCCTATGCTGCAATTACCTAATTGCTAGAACATTTTTGTCACCTAAACCGGTCAAGATATCTGCTTAAAGAATTTATATCATGAAAATTTCTTCAATTTGCCGCAGAATGATGCTTAAAAAGGAAGGAATGTATAACTCCATGGATCAAGTGATAAGAATTGGTAGAGATTGAAAGCATATAGTTCACTTGAACTTCATTACTTAGGACTTCAAGGGGATCAAGTTCAATGCGGTTGGTCCAAAACCATAATAAATCCTTCTTGGAAACAGAGAGCTTTAGTATACCTGTACATGTGTCAATAATAAATGATAGTGTATAAAATTTTATGCGTTAAGTTTCTTTCCCTCACCAAGCATAATTATTTTTCTTTCTTTATCAAACATAAGTGACTGCGTTGACAGAATCATTATTGATATCTAAGCATATGCACAGCCACTATCAATGACCAGCATGGACAAGATCAAGCGTGTACACAATGCTTCCATAACTACTTACTGCATGAAAGCCTAATTGACCTCTAAAGATTAAAACTGTACTCTACATCCTCTTCCAACCAATTTAGTTTTCCAAGGGTCTTGGTTGCTTCTTGTCCACGTACCTATATAGTTTTCCCCTTCGGATTAACTCTTTAATGGCGTTGCAGAAATGTCGGCACTTGTTAGTGTTGGGTTGTGTATTATATTTTGTGGGGTCCACACAGTTATCAAAGTTGTACTTATATTAGGATTACATGTACGGGGGTAAATATGTAATTGTGTGGGGGATTAAGGTTTTTAGGGAGCCTATATATAGTCTCTGTGTAGGAATCTCTACGTAAGGCTGACAAAGGAGAACACTCTGTCAGGTGCAAAGAACTGTAGATTTTTCTTGGGACTAAAGGAGGTCTCTTTTTATCTGGGTGGAGGTAGGCATCTTGGGCTGGGGTGTTGAACCATGTTAAATATTTTCTTCTTGTTTGCGCTTCCAAACCTAACAAGTGGTATCAGAGCCAGGTTTCCAAAGAACGAGGGAGGTGCACAAAGGTTAGTATGAAGAAGAAAAAAAAATTAAAATTAAACACCACGTTTAGGGTTTGTGGTATTTGAACAGGGACAGGGTCGAGGATGAGGGTCTCGGATAGATCTCTGATTTCTGAAGTTAGGTTTTCAAGGAATGACTCGGAGGCAAGACCTGAGTCTATACGATGTGCCATGAAGGAGTTCTTGGTGGGTATGCTGGGGATGATGTGGTAGATTTTGAAGGTGGCTTTTACGACTGGAGAAGTGTTGGATGTCGACTGCAACAAAGGTGTATGTGATACGATAAAGGAATGTGAGGTTGCACATGTGGCTCGACCAAAAAGAACAGCAAGAAAACCCAACCGTTTGTTGGATTGAACTAGATTGCTGAGCGAGTTGGAGAAGATTGAACCAGTTCAAACTAGCATATAAACGGGAACCATCATTTTGAAAGTAGCTAAGCATTTTGTGTTTTGTTTTTTTCTCTCTTCCTGCTGAACTTTTCTGGAGTTTCACTTGTACTCGAAACAAGATCAATAAAATTTCAGATACAATCTGGATCATTGGTGCTTTCACTGAGAGCTACCAGATCTACCAAGCCTCTTCACCTGCGTACATCCTGGGTTGATCCATGGCGGAAGGAACACGCAACAGACATGTTGAAACTGCAATGGAGAAAATTTCTGCTCAGCTTGTTAATCTGCAGCAACAAATGACACTTTTACTACCATTACAACAACAGGTAGAAAAGCTTGCCGCCGAGGTCGAAGCTGGAAAACAAAACAAACAACCTTCTAATGCTCCGTATTTAGCTCCTGACGGAGAAGGTGTTGGTGATATTTCCTCTGTTTCAGGTAAAATAACTTCAACTCGTCCTATTAGAATTGATTTTCCTTGATTTAGTGGAGGCGATCCGACTGAATGGTTATTCAAGGTGGAACAATTTTTTAGTTTTCATCAAACTCAGGAGATCCATAAGATTTCTTTAGTTTCTATTCATTTGGATGGAGCAGCATCCAGCTGGTTTCAGTGGATGTCTCACAATAAGCAGTTGCGATCCTGGCGAGAGTTTGAATTGGCACTTAAATTTCGTTTTGGACCATCGGCTTACGATGATCCTCAGGGAGCTCTTACTAAATTGGTTCAAACCAGATCTATCGTTGAATATCAATCACAGTTTGAAGAATTATCTAGCAAAGTGTTTGGACTGTCAGAGAGTTTCCTAAAGAGTTGTTTTATTTCTGGTCTTAAATCTGAGATTCATCATGAGGTATTGGCACATCAGCCTGTTTCTTTACATCATGCTATTGGATTAGCCAGGCTTCAAGAAGATCGTTTGGGAGAAATTCAGGCAACAGGTCGGCAATGGAGTTCGAAATCGGTCACTCCAAATTCTATCCTTGGTTCAAAACCTATGATACCATCAATCGGATCATCAAATACTCTGTCAAAATTGCCAATTAGAAGATTGACTCAGACCCAAATTCAACAGAAGAGAGAGAAGGGACTATGTTTTAATTGTGATGAGAAGTTCCATCGAGGACATCAGTGTAAAAGTCCTAAGGCTTTCTTACTACTCGATGGTGTTGAAAATGAAGAATGTGATGAGGAAGAATCGGAGCAAGAATTGGAAGTAAATAGAAATGCCAGTGCTGATGAGTTCAGTAACTTAGAAGCTCAAAATAATCCAGCCATTAGCTTACATGCTTTTACTGGTCAGAATGCACTTAAGACATTGCGATTACAGGGTATTATAAAAAATCATCAGGTACAGACATTGGTGGATAGTGGAAGTACACACAATTTCATCCAAGTGCGTACAGCTCGATTTTTGGGACTACCGATCACGCAGTCTACTCATTTTCGAGTGATGGTGGGTAATGGAGAATACCTCAACTGTGTGGGAAAATGCATAGGAGTGACCATGTCAATACAACAACATGATTTTGTTATGGATTTTTTTGTTATTTCTCTACAAGGTGCAGAGGTGATTCTTGGAGTACAGTGGCTGCAACAGTTGGGTCCCATTACCATAGACTATGAAAAGCTTACAATGAGTTTCATTCGGAAAGGTCAACAGATATGTCTGCAGGGAAAGGGTGATGATCATCAACCTGATGCAATCAATATGCATCAATTGAAAAGGTTAACTAGAGTTGGCAGTATTGCTTCATGTTTTGCTCTCACAGTTTATGCAATGACTGAAAATGTTTCTCCAGTTCTGGAATCAGAAATGTTAGCATCACCAATTCAAGAAGTTATGCTGAGGTATAAGGAGGTATTTTCTGAACCAACTTCTTTACCTCCAATACGTGATATTAACCATTCTATTGTGTTGTTGCCTGCAACAAAACCAGTCAATGTTAAGCCATACAGGTATCCTCATTTCCAAAAAAATGAGATTGAAAAACTAGTTGCTGAGATGTTATCCGCTGGAACCATTCAGCCTAGTACGAGTCCATACAGTTCTCCTGTGTTGTTGGTTAAGAAAAAATATGGATGTTGGCGGTTTTGTGTTGATTATATGGGATTAAATGCAGTCACTTTTAGGGACAGATTTCCCATTCCTACTGTGGATGAATTGCTTGATGAGTTACATGGAGCAACAGTATTTTCAAAGTTGGACTTGAGAGCTGGCTATCATCAAGTGAGAATGCATACCGACGATGTGCCCAAGACGGCTTTCCGCACTCATCATGGTCATTATGAGTTTTTAGTAATGCCATTCGGATTGACGAATGCTCCGTCCACATTTCAGTCTCTTATGAACAGGGTATTCGAACCATTTTTGCGTAAATTTGTTATTATATTTTTTGATGATATCCTGGTGTACAGCAAGGACTTAGTTGCTCATGTAGATCATTTGGATCGAGTTCTCCAAGTGATGTGCCAACATCAATTGTTTGCCAAACGAAGTAAATGTACATTTGCTCAGCTTTCGGTGGGCTATCTTGGCCATGTGATCTCAGCTCGGGGAGTCGAACCAGATACATCTAAAATACCTGCAATGCTGAATTGGCCTATTCTTGGTTCACTTAAACAGCTACGTGGATTTTTGGGATTAACTGGATATTACCGTCGTTTTATTAAGGGATACGCTTCTATTGCTGCCCCATTGATAGATCTCTTTAAGGATTGATGCGTTTGAATGGAATTCCCAAGCCCAACAAGCTTTTGAAGAATTAAAAAAATCTATGACTGCTGCTCCTGTTTTGGCTCTTCCAGATTTTACAAAGTCATTTACTATTGAAACTGATGCATCAGGTACAGGAATAGGAGCTGTTTTGATGCAAAGTGGACATCCTATTGCATTTTTCAGCAAGAAACTATGTCCTCGGATGAGGAATGAATCGACATATATAAGGGAGTTATACGCTATCACTTCAGCAGTAGCAAAATGGCGACAATACCTCTTGGGCTGTAAATTTTATATTCATACGGACCAACGAAGTTTAAAGGGGCTGATGGAACAAGTAGTTCAAACTCCTGCCCAGCAACAATACTTGTCGAAATTGTTGGGGTATCAATATGAAATAGTGTATAAACCAGGGTGTGAAAATAAAGCTGCCGATGCCTTATCTCGCTTGTATAGCTCCATAAGTTTACACTCCATTTCAGCTCCGGTGTTTGATTTCTTATCTCAACTACGACAGGAGAATCATACTGATCCGGTGGTGGTGGCTCTTAAATCTGACATTACGTCTTCTGTTCCGGAGTTTGCTCAATGGACTATCAAAGACGAACTGATTTATTACAGAGGGAAGCTGTTCTTGGGACCCAACTCCTCACTCAAACAGAGGCTGTTGAATGAATTTCATGCTTCACCATCTGGTGGTCATGCAGGAATACAGAGGACTTATATTCGGTTATCAACCAACTTCTATTGGAAAGGAATGCGGAAAGATGTGACTAATTTTATCCACTGCTGTATACCATGTCAACAGATCAAGAGTTCAACAACTTCTCCTTTTGGGTTATTACAACCATTGCCCATTCCAGAGAGAATATGGGATGACATTAGTATGGATTTCATAACACATCTTCCTCCTTCTCATGGATTTACAGTAATTCTTGTAGTTGTTGATCGATTATCAAAGTTTGCCCATTTTGGTCCTCTTCCAACGCATTATAATGCTAGTATAGTTGCTACTTTGTTTACTGATATGGTGTGCAGATTACATGGTTTTCCTCGTTCTATAGTGAGTGACAGAGATGTCATCTTCTTAAGTCGATTTTGGCAAGAACTTTTTAAGCTGCAAGGGACTACACTCAGCATGAGCTCAGCTTACCATCCTCAAACAGATGGTCAATCCGAGGTGGTCAATCGATGTTTAGAACAGTACCTACGGGCCTTTGTTTCTGATCAACCTAAGTTGTGGTTGAAATTCTTAGGATGGGCTGAATTTCACTACAATTCGGCTTATCATTCATCTATTGGAATGACACCATTTGAAGCTGTCTTTGGTCGTCTACCTCCAACTATACCTGCATCTTGTCGTGGCTCGACCAAATTGGCCACATTGGATCATGATTTAGGTACTCGGGATGAGATATTGAAACAATTGCATTCTCATTTACATGCTGCTCAGGCCAAGATGAAATTTAAATGTGATCAACATCGTACTGATGTCAAGTTTCAGATTGGCGACTTGGTAATGGTCCGTTTGCAACCATACCGTCAAGTTACAGTGTCCCACAGTTCCACTACTAAACTTAGCAAGAAGTATTTTGGCCCTTTTCAAATTCTGCAACAAATTGGACCAGTGGCATATAAGTTACAGCTACCGGCAGAATCACAAATTCATCCGGTATTTCATGTTTCCGCACTCAAACTCTATAAAGGACCTCATGTATCTCCCTCAAACCCATTACCATTACCTGTTCAGTCTGTTGATAATTGTCCTAAGTTTGTACCTATGGCTATTGTTGGTGAACGGACGGTTTTACAGCATGGTAAGTGGATTCTACAATGGTTGATTCAATGGCAAAATCTTCCTTTGGAGGATGCATCTTGGGAAGATGTTGATGAGTTTCGCAAGATTTATCCTGCCTTTCACATTGAGGACAATGTGCTTATTGATGGGGGAAGGAATGATACGATAAAGGAATGTGAGGTTGCAAATGTGGCTCGACCAAAAAGAACAGCAAGAAAACCCAACCGTTTGTTGGATTGAACCAGATTGCTGAGCGAGTTGGAGAAGATTGAACTAGTTCAAACTAGCATATAAATGGGAACCATCATTTTGAAAGTAGCTAAGCATTTTGTGTTTTGTTTTTTTCTCTCTTCCTGCTGAACTTTTCTGGAGTTTCACTTGTACTCGAAACAAGATCAATAAAATTTCAGATCCAATCTGGATCAGTATGCATGCACCAAATTTAGGGACTGGATAGGGGCCTGGAAGGTGGATCAGGGATTAAGATTTCTGATCAATTCGTAGATCAAAGTATGATATTGCATGTGCGAATGCTGGTTGAAAGAGGATCTTCGGATGAGCAGAGAGGGGTCTTCGAAGACTGCCACTCTGGTGATGTGCTGGTGTTGGTGGCCATGTTGAGGCCGCTGGAGGTGACCAGTGGGATTCTCAGGTCGGTGATAGGGTTTAATCCTGAGATTCACAATACAGAGGCCATGATGCAAGGTGCGATAAGGAGATTACAACAAGAGATATTTCTTGCCCGTGGGGTGGTTATCGATGGTTAATCGGAGAATGGCTTGCGTTGGCAAGAAGACAGAAGCTCTTTTTTGGAAGGTTAGTATACGATAGATCTGAGAAGATCTCTGAGATTTCCATCTATGGAAACGGGATCCAAAGTTTTGTTTCAAAGGAAGATCATGGGCGATTCTATGATGCAGTTCCAGTGGAGATTGGTAGGCCGCAAGGTAAGGCGAGGTCACTGATGATGAGAGTGACACCGGGAAGAGGCAGAATTGGGTCTGTTGGTAGTCACGATCCATCATCGCATGTGACTATGGGAGGATTGTCATCATCTCTGGTGGCACAGGATCCTGGGAAGGCCTCTGTGAAGTCATCCAAGCATGGGGTGCCATCAATGTCGGCTAAGGAATTTGCAGAGGTTCAAACTCTGCTCTATGGTGTAGATGTAGATGCTTGGGTCACCTTTGGGGAACCTGCTCCAGTGTCTGTGGTGATGAACATGAAGCAAGAAATTACCTTTCAACCTGGTAAGGTCTCATTGCAGTGACAGGGGGGTAGGGTTTCTGCCTAGTTAACGGTATTGCAACCGATAGAGGATATGTAGTTTGGTTCGAGGGTGTCATGGCCACAGGTCTGAAAGCCATGAAATTGTGCGGTAATCAGGGTTGAACACCGGTAATGGTGGGTTCATCGGATCGAGAGGTGTTGTCGGGAGTAGATGCAAATATATCTCCAGGGTTTGCAAACCTTAGTTTGCATAATGTAATATCGCATGTGGGTTCGGATCTTCATGGAAAGGATGGCCTATGGCTGCTGGAAATATTTAGTCAGAGTCAGGTGATGGTTGCAGATCCTATAAAGATTTCTAGAAGATTTCGATTTGTTAGCGAAGAAGTATAGCAGCTACCGGCGACTGCAGCTGTGGGTAGTTTCTGTTCAATTCTATGAAACTACTCTGGTAATTGTTGGTGACGGTGCTTTGGAGAGAGACCAACTGCAGGGTCTGCTTGTAGTGTATGCATTATGGCATGTGGTGCTTGTGAAGGCTTTAAATTTGATTTAGTCACTGGGCGGTGAGCTAGGACAGAAAGAGGTGATAGTGGCGGTTTACAAGAGTGGGGAGAGAGATTCGAGAGGACGACTAGTTTGCAGAGGGTCGAACTAGACCAATTTCTTGGGCTTCCAAAAACTCTTCCTAGGGTTGCTGGTGAAGTGACAAAACCTATGGAAAGCAGGGAGGTCATGGGTGGATATCATTGGACTCAGGTGGAGACAGTTGTAAAATCCGCACCTAGAAACCTCGATCTAACCGGATTTTTGTTGTGCTAGGAGGGTTTTCCACCGTCGACCAAATAGGTCCACAAGTCATTAATAAGAACTGGGTTGCACCATTGGTGGAATGAACTAAAAGAATAAAATAAGAAGGTACCAACTAAGCCCTTTACACTGGTGGCAGATGATATGGCCAGTCGTGAAACCAGAGCTAGTAAGATCCGCCAGCTTCGACCGGCTTAAGTATAAAGCTTGTCCATAGAACTAGAATTAATTAGATTGAATCATGAGGCAGATAAGAATATTCCTCCAGCCTAGGACGAATTATTAGAGTCCCATCTCATGTATAATTGACGTAGAGTCCCTTAGGAAGAAGAAACTCTAATCTCTCTCTACTTCCTTGCCACATGGCTTCCATCCATAGTCCCCCACTTCTGGAGGAGTGGCACTCCAAAAAGGAGACTCGGAGGATGGACCCTTCTAGACCTCCCTCTTACAAGAATACATGTTCACTACAAAGAACCTCTGACACATTTTCTGAGAGAGAGTGTTGCTGGGAAGGAGAAAGAGTGGAGAGAAGAAAGAAGAGGAAGAAAGGAGAAAGCCTGCAAGTGTTGTCGAAGTCGTTAGGCCCTCGTTCTCGCCATTCGGCCTTTGTTGCAGGTAATACTTCATACCTTACATCGTAGAACTTCATTAACAAAGCTAGGGTATGTGGAGAAGATCTAAATAGTATAATAGTGAAGGAACATGAAAATCCACTAAAGATAACTGTTATGTGGGAAAAATCCCATCTATTTGAAATCTTACACGTGTCAAGCGCCATCTCCGGGGCCGACCGCGTGTGGTATGCTGCGCTCGGCTTATACCGCTCAGAGTCACAACCCTTTCATGACAGGGAAGCGGTCGGAGTTATAGATCTATCCAGTCAAGTTTCCTGGTCGGAGGTCAGTGTCCTAAAGCAACTATGTCACGGCAGAGGAGTCCTTCTCCTTGTGTGATACGACACCGACTATCACGGTCCTACGACCACCCTATGATGACACGTGTCATTCTTACGGTTGATCGACTTAGCTTCCTTCGCTACGGTCTCCTACTCCTGCTCGGAGTCTATGACCTGAGTGTCCCTCAGAGCGACACTTGGCAGTCCTATTGGTGATCTACTTCCTTGAGTCCTGATGCCTCCATACCTCTTCCCAATCTCTATAAGTAGAGGACGAACCCTCAAGGTAATTCATTCACAATCTCACTATCTCATCCACTCTTCATTCTCGTACGTTCAAACTCTTTTATTGTCCCACTCTCTTTAAACTGGAGATAGCTTCTTGCTATCTCTTGACTGCTTACATTGGGAATCTGACTTAGGCATCGGAGTGTACTCGGGGCTTAGTCGCCCAACTCCCTTGTCTCAACTCTGTGATTGCAGGTTGCTCGGATCGCAGACCGACGGGCGATTTCCAACCGTAACAGTATCCATGAAGGAATCTTGAGTAGAAAAAGAAATTCAATAGAAAGTAAGTAATATTAATGAATAAAGTTAAACTCGATAGACTTAGTTTCAGGAGAGGGAAAAGCCTCACGTTAAGGATATTAATGATAATACAAGGTCGTGACGCCGATAACAAAGTCTCTGTCCAAGGGAACTCGAGAATCCCTGAATGAAAAGCCTGAGAGCAATGTCAGTTGGTGGATTGGACACCAATTCCTAGCGATCGACTAGGCCAAGCTGCTCAGACTAACCTTTCTGCCAAGAGCCGGACGCTATCATGGACGATGGTTTGTAATATCGGCATAACAACTGATTGGTTCTAGAAGGTCATTGGGAGTGGCCGGACGATGTAGTGGTCGTTGATAGTGTATCGACTGACATAGTGATCCACCATTGGCAGAATGCTCATACCTTTATCGGACTCTATACCGGTCGCGATGGTTCCGACCGATGTAACAACCGACAAGCCCCAGACTTTCATAAATTGAGAATAAGTAATGTAGACCTACTAATTAACGAATCCACACTTTGTATAAACATAAAATACCTCATAAACATTGATTACACTAGTGTAGAAAATCACAATTACTTGAAATCAGGTGAGGAACAGAACCCTGACCTAATTTTGGTGTGTTTGATATATATATATATATATATATATATATATATATATATATATATATATATATATATATATATATATATATATATATATATATATATATATATATATATATATATATATATATATGTTGCATGCTGGTATTTATGTTAAGAATAACATGTCATCCAATAACTGTCTCTTTTGCATGCATTGCATCTATACTATGATTGATTGTAACTGTGATGTATGGATGCTTAGTAGGCAATGGTGAAAGGGTTGAGGACCACTGGATCCGACCTGCTATGTAGATTAATTGCTATGTATTGTCCTATATCCTAGTGGAGGACAACATCTTCGGGGGGGACAAAACGGATGGTCTGGAAACCCTTTTAGGGTATTGAGAGAGTACATATGATGTCATATAGGACTGATTAGTGACAGAACCCATGTGTGTAATCTTGGCCAGTAGGGGGTCAGGTACTGGTAGGATAGAGTGATGAAGGGGAAGGGTCGAAAGTGTTCGTTCGAGGCGTCACTAGTCAGACTTGCTAGCCAATCAACATTCTGATTGGGATGTAGTATGGGAGCACCAGGGCTATTAGAGTAGACTGGTGAGTATCCAACACTCCCATGCATTGAGGTTATAGTCAGCTTCGAAAAAGTATGGCTAGGCCTTAGTAGCATATTTGGCATACATTAGATCAGACTCTTGCTGTGTGCATAATATATTCATATGATTGATTGCTTGTCTGTTTCTCATGAGCTCAAGTTGGAGAGCTCACCCTTACAATCGCCACTCTTTTTAGTTGTGCTTGCAGGTACTATGGAGATGAATCGTGAAGATGCTCCAGCCAAACCTAGAACACTCTGAAGGAGCAAGTATGGAGACTATGAGCCAAGCTGTGGAAAGTGGACGTGAAGGATCAGGCGTTGAAGTAGAAGACCACTTCAATTTAGGAATTTTTATTCGTGGACAATTAGTTATATGTTTCCAGTCTTTCTAGCAAGTAGTGCCCACTGTATTAGGGCTAAGAAGTTGTATTTTCTTTAATTTTTGAGACCTCGAATAACAGTTGAACAATTTACAAGTAAAATTATTTAAATACAAGTAGAGCTCAATTTACTTAGTATGTTTCCACTATATTAAGTACTCTGTGTATGGGGTTATGAAAGGAATGGTGGTTAATACTTGTTATCCTCTGAGCATGTATCATGGTTATGCTATGATTAAAATGATTGGTGGTCCAGTTGCCTACCTAAATTTTACATATCGTAAATTCGGGTGTGACAACTGTAGCCGACCTAGTAGCAGAGGCAGGGGTATCATCTGGTTTGAGGGGATTTCAGTTTGTCTCGATGACTGTATGGACAGGTGTTTTCACCATGGGGTTGGGTGCTCATGGAGGACAGGTTGCTTTGGGTTATAGTGCTTTGCCAGGGGTCAACTCAAGAAGATGGTTGCAGCAAGGGGATTTTGTAGGTAGAGTGGAAGGCATTTTGTTGGGGGATGTGCTGTCATCACATGTGCCGTTTGATACTGTGAAGCTTGTCACTATATTGGGAGCCTGAGATAGTCATAAGTAGGAGTTGTCGGAGGAGCAGCAGAATGCAACAGAGGTTGTGAATGGCAGAATCCTATTTGAAAGTGGAAGGGAGAATTCTAACATGGAAAGTAATCCAATGATGGAGATTAGAGGTAAAACTGGTCAGATCAGGGAGGTTTTTCCCTGGTTTAAACGACGGGTTTGAATCCCGACATGGTGTACATCATGTCCAGTTGATGCTGCACCTTGGGGTAAAGGAGGACTGATAGGTTGGGATGAGAAGTCGGATCTCTAGGTCTGTGTTGGAGGTGCAGAGGTAAGTGGCTCAGGTTCTAGGTGCAATTGGAGTTGCAGAGGACTATGAGTGACGGTGATCTCTTAGGTAGGTGCTACGACAGTGGAAGAGGTAGAGTCACATCACATTGTACGACGGTGAGCTATGTAGGACACCCGAATGGAGTATGGGTTATACTGGTTTGGGTGTAGGAATTTAACAGAGACAATAAAGGAGTTGCAAAATCGACATCAATGGGTTCTTCTTTAAAGTGCCTTATAGAATTCAAGCCAGGTGAAGTTTTATTGGGTTGTGTATTGCATTTTATGGGGGTCCACATAGTTATCAGAGTTGTACTTGTATTAGGGTTTGGGTTTATTACATGTACGGGGGTAATCTATAATAGTGTGGGGATTAAGGTTTCTAGGGAGCTTATATACTGTCTCTATGTGGGAATCCCTAGGTAAGGTCTACAGAGGAGAACACTCTGTCAGGTGCAAAGAACTGTAAATTTTTCTTGGGAATAAAAAAGGTCTCTCTTTCTCTGGGTGGAGGTAGGCTTCCTGCACTGGGGTGCTAAACCACATTAAATCTTTTCTTCTTGTTTGCACTCCTAAACCTAATAGTTAGTTATGTGCCCATGCTCATTGTAGAAAGCACAAAATAGCTTTGGATTCCTAGTTCGCAGGTTTGGGTTCATCTTCTATGGTTTTCGGAAGGTATTCAGTACCTTTTCGATCATGTAAATCTCCGCAGACATTTTACAGTGGGGGTGGTAGTCATTATAAGGTTGGAAAGCGGGGGTGTCTTCCCCATATTCCTTTTCTTTCTTTTGCTTCTTGGATGGCTCCCCTTTAGTGGAAACATCCTTCGACTTGTTAGTCCACTTTTTATCTGCAGAGGCAAGGGGGGTTTTTTCGGCATCTTTCTTCTTCTGAACCACCATCTTGGCGGCCGCATACTTCTTGCACCAAGCATGGAGCTCAGTGATACTTCTGGCCAGCTTCCTAGCCAAGGAGAACCTGAGACCTTTGCCTCTGATTGTTTCTTCTAGGGCCAACTTCTGTACAAAATCCTCCAAGTCTTTTATTTGGAGGACCTTAGAGTTGAACCAGTCGAGGAAGGTTTGAAGGGACTCGTCCTCCTAGTGCTTACAGTCTATCAGATTATAGGCTATCTTCTTTTAAGTCCTTCGACTCTGAAAAAGGTCGAAGAAGTTATCGGTGAGTTGATGGAAGGAGTCTACTGAGCGTTTAGGAAGGTTACTGTACCAGATTGATCTAGTACCTTTGAGCATGGTTGGGAAGGTTCGATAGACAATCTTGTCTTGATAGCCATAAAGTAGCATCACGGTCGAGAAAGTATCCAAATAATGTTCTGGAACTGTGGTGTAGTCATAGGAATTCATGGGGGGCAAGGTAAACCCTCAGGGAAGGTGGGTTCTCACAATGTGCTTGGAGAGAGTGCTCTTTGTGCTATAGATCTGGCAAGCTGGACGAGCTAGGTTCTATTAAACTGTTGGAGCCGGTCTTTTAATTCTTTAAGCTCCTGTTCAACTTTGTTGCCGGCATGTTAGAGCTGTGCTTGTTCGGCTGCCCTATTTAGGAGAGCTGCATCTAACCATTCTTATGCCCTTCTGAGTTGATGAGGGCCCGTTGATTAGACACTGGGACACGGTGTTCTCACTCCTATGTACGCTGGTTGCAGATGTGTTGGAGGAAGATGCTGCGCTTGTCCTATGAGTTTCTCTTAGTGCATTGGGCACCTCACTAATCGATTGACGGGATTATTGATTGATTGATATTAGTGGAGTAGGTGGTGGGGGGACACCCAGTACATTTTTTGTGCCTGGTCTGTCACACCCCAATTCTGGACTAACTAATGGTGTGATGAACCGTTATGAACGGTTCAAACCAGGATCTTGTATAGGCTATGCCAACCATGTTAAACCAAAATACATTCCACAGTAATAATCAGAGATATTTGAGTAAATAGCTGAAGTCTTATCAACAATGAACTGAGGTCTACATGATAAATAATTAAATGATAGTTATCTCCAATTAACCAAAACATAATTAATACATATTACAAGTATCAAAATACGAAAGTTAAACACTAAGCGTAAGCACGGTGGAAACACTCGCTTGACGAGTGTTGCTCGGCCTCCACAGCTTGCACATCCATAACCACTACATGTCCATACGTTGGTGTGTCCATGTAGTCTTCAACAGTAACACCTGCAACATCAGAAATTAAAAAGAATTACGCACGCAAGGGTCAGCTCTCCAACTTGAGCTCAGTGAGAAAACAAAACAATGCAACAAACATATGCATGCATTCAATTCATATATTTGGTCTCGTTTTTAAGTTTGCAATGTGCTATAAAAAGGTTTGGAGGCCCTCGCACCTCTATACACGAGTATGTGAATCCACCCAATGGATCAAACACCATTGTCATCCCACATGCACCCACCATGGAATAGAGATAGAGCTAAAGTGTCCAGATCAAACACTGCCAACACTTCCCCTGATGCCCTACCCATACCAACACGTAAGTCCCTATTGACGAGGGCTTGCAAACTAGGTTCGCAAATAACCAATCCTAATGTTATCCATTGTATCCAAGGCCTCACCCCAGCATCCCTCAATACATCCATAGAGATAGAGCTAAGGCCCCCCGGTAGAGTCAAAGACTACACGGTCTGAGACCACCTCCCCTGATGCCCTACGACGTAATAGTTCTGTTAAGGTAATGGCGATACAACGATGTCAGTGAACAAGACTTGAGTAGAGATAGAGCTAGAGTTTGGTGACCAGGATGAACCACAATGTCACATCCTCCCCCTGATGCTCTACTCGCATCAAGTACACGAACCACACACACATCATCACATGCCTATTCCTCGCATCATCATCATCATCACATATTATAAATAGACAGAAATAAATATGCATGAGAAGTAATAACAGGAATATGGGATGACATGTGAGATGCACATTACAAGCATACAAGCATAGAATCAATCATGGCATTGGACTCAATAAAATAAACACTTGTTATTAGCCAATTAGTTTAGGTTCTGTTCCCTCACCTTTGATTGATGTTTGTTCTTCTCCCAAGCTTTGGAAGTCACTTTGAATCTATTAGGAATCTAAACAATTAATGTATGTAAGTTAGGGTTCAAGTTTACCAAGTTACAATAGTCAAAAACCTTGTTTGGTCTTAAAATATGATTGCTGTTTTCGTGTGGTTGGACTTGTGGTCGGAATATATGCGACAACACAGTGTATGGTCGGACCCTGTGGTCGCATGTTATGCGACCACACCCTGCTACCACACCTTTCCAGGGAACTTCCCGAATAGCTGTGGTCGATCCTCTGGTCACCCTGTGGTCGACCATAGGCTACGACCATACAAAGCTTTGGTTGATTTTTCCTCTCATATGAGTTCTTCCTCATGGCTCATCGATGGGATTCACCCTAATATCATTCTATGGTCTATAATCATAGTTTTTCCCTCCTCCATTATCCCAAACCTATTCTCTATGGTTTTCCATGGAAAACCTATAACCGAATCATTGTATTAGGTTCCACACATCAACTTGGAAAGAACCTATTCTATCTGATCTACCCTACAGAGTCAAATCCATACCTTAAGCTTGCTGTAGGGAGCTAGAACCTTTTCTTGCAAAACCTTCCTCTCAGCCTTCTTCTCTAAATCTCCTTCTTTTCCTTCTTTTCCTCTCTCTCTTTTCCTCTTAGGTTTAGAGTTTCAATTTGTGTTCTAAAAGAGTGAAAGAGACTAAGGAACATCCCTTATATAGAGGAAAACCTCCATATAGAGTCCTACTTTAATTAGGAAAGAGATCCCTTAAGTTTTGGAAAGTTTCCAAAACTCAGAGTTGGTTTAGCATCGTGTGGTCACACATGGGGTCGCAGTATCCATCGACCACAAGTTTCAAAACTGCAACCACACGTCTCAAAACTGCAACCACATGTCCCGGACTCGAGTGGTCTTAATATTCTGAGGTGTGGTCGACCACACCAATTTAGGTATACGATCATATGTCTCAATTAGATGATTTTTGGTTTGAATTACATACCAAGCCTTGTGGTTTCTTTACGCACTTGATCCGCTTGGTCCGACCATGATAGGAAGACCTAATACAAGGTGGTGAGATCGGGTTAGTAAAGTGCAGGTCTTACAACTCCACTACCCATAAAAGAAATTTCGTCTTCGAAATTTATACGTACGGATCTTACATGGTCAGCTTGTCGTTAATTGTCATGGTTCTGGCACCGTCAACAATCAGGATGTCCTCGATGCTGCTCCCCCTCTGCTCGTTCTCTTGAAAGTCGAGGCTTGAGGGTGGTGCCTCGCCAGATGATGCCGATATGCATCCCTACCCGCTATAGGGGTCTATCACACCCCAAATTTATGATATTTAAAATTTTGAAGCTAATTGAACCTACACACATTTTATGTTCGATCCAACCTAGAATCATGTAAGTGGTGCATGCCCACATCAACCACACCCTGACCAATGTCACAAATAATTAATCAGAGTAATTTAACTAATAGACATAAATAACTTAACTGAGCTTCTAATGATACTTAACTTAAATTAAATAATCATTGTATTGAAAGTTATCCTGATCCAAACATTCATAACCATAACGTAAAACCGTTCATAATCCAGCTCTATAACATTGGGCCATAAAATAGTACTGTAAAGGTAAATAAAACTAAAATATAAGTTTTCTCTGGTTAAGACATAACGTCCAACACTTTTTCCTAATTAAACAAACATGCATCACATTCATAGTTAGCATCATGTTCCCCTTCCTCTAGAGCTTGAACGTCCATGTGCGCCGTAGAAGAGCCAACTGGGGCATTCACGAAATCAGCTTTGGTGGTACCTACAACATCAACTAAAAAGTTTATGTATGCGAGGGTGAGTGTAAGCACCCCATTTTTGCCATCCCCAGCATAAGTGAATCCATATGACAGGTTTCTGATTTTTAATTTAAGGGTTTGAGATTCTTTAAAGAGCCCTACAGTAGGGTCATGTGCTATGACCTACTTGGATGTATAGGTCATGAAATTATCTTCAAATTGAGACCAGAATCACCCATTTCTGACATCAAACAAGGAAGGTATCATAGTTGTAGTCGGTTTGAAGGTGCAGGGGAATTTATGTAATTATCATAGGATGCATATATAAATTATCGTTGAACTTCAAATCATCATATCTTGATCATCCGATATCTAAATCATATGATTTAAGTACCAATATCCCTTATTTTCAGTCCTTTTCAAAGTGGACGTGAAAAATCCCAGGTAGAGGTCACCGATGGGTCCCATGCAAGCTTTCATGCAGAATTATCGATACAACTTTAATTCTTCATATCTTTGCCATTCTACATCCGATTCAGATGATTCAAGGGCCATTATTCTTCATATTTGGTGTTCTGCAAAGTGGACGTGAAAAATTCGGTACAAAAATCTCCGAAGGGTCCCATGCAAAATTACATGTTGAAATGGTCGTTTAATCTTTAAAAATTTATATTTTGGTCACCCCACATCCAAATCAGTTGATTTCAGTTTCAGTATGTTCCATTTTTAGTGCTCTATAAAGTGGACGTAAATGATTTTAGACAGAGGTCTCCGAAAGATCCCATGCAGAGTGGTTAGCTGAATTATCGTAAATTGGCCTGTTTAAACTTAAAAATTCATAAGTTGGCCATTACTTCCAAATAAGGTGATTCAAGCTCCAATATTTTTCATTTTTAGTGTTCTACAAAGTAAAGGTAGAAAATTTAGGATAGAGACTATCGAAAAATTCCATGCGGAATGGCGACAGAATTGACCTATGAAATGATAGAGAGAGTAAATCCAGCTCAACCCAGCTCAACCGAACTTAGTCCAACTCAATCTAGGCCCAAATCCAGTCAACCCATGTTAGTTTAGCCAGACCAGTCCAATCCAAATTAGTTTAAACCTATGTGTACAAGTACATGCATATTATACTATATTATGTATATATATGTTATATATATATGGTTACACATAATATGACATGTATACATACTATATGTATAAATATACATATATGGAGTGGGAGAGAGAGCCGTGGATGTGAAAAGAAAGAAGGGGTGATGGCTCGGCTTTAGGAAACAAGAAAAAAAAAGGAAGAAAAAAATCTAAAAAGGAGAAAGAGAGATCGAGAGAATAATAGAGGGAGTAGGTAGCTGGAAAAAAAAAAACGGAGTAGGGGACTCCGATGAAAAAAAAAAAGAAACAAAAAAAGAAAAAAAAAGAAAAAAAAAAAGGAAGAAGAAGTGGAGAGGAAGATAAGGAAAGGAAGAAGAGAAATTGAGAGAAGATGGAAAGAAGAAAAAAGGAAGGTGGGAGATGTAGAGATTGAGAGAAAAGATGGAAAGAATTTTTTTTTTCCAGAAAGATTGGGAAGGGAGAATCTGGAAAAGGAATGAAGAAAGGATCTCTAGAAGATGGAGTTTTGGGGGGATTGGGAAGAAAAAAGGAAAGAAATTGAGAGAGACCGAATAAGGGAGGAAGAGAGTCCGAACAAAAAAAGGGAGAAGGACGTTAGCAAGAGGAAAAAGCTGAGAGAGAGAGGAAAAACAAAAGAAAAGGGAGAAAGAAGAGAAAGCCGAGAGAGAGAGGAAAAACAAAAGAAAAGGGAGAAAGAAAAGAAAGCCATGAGCGAAAGGAGATACAAAGAAAAGAAAAAAAGCAAGAAGAAGAGGAAGAAGAAGAGGGTGGTCTAGATTTAGTACTCACCTGCAACCGAGGTAAGTCTCTCTACGTTTGTTCTTTTCTACCTTTTTTGTTTGGTCTTTTGTCATCGAACAGCCATATTAACACCGACCACCCTCCACGAGAATTCACTCACCCCACCTGCTATAATCCCTAGTCCGCCACCTGTTTACCCTCCAATCTATCCACCTAATCTGCCCCATGACCGACAAACCCAACCTGTCCTCCTTAGTTTCCAGCAGCCCCAACCTACTCCAACACCTTACACACCATTTACCACTTGTCTAGTTACAACCTCAACCACTTCCCTCACTACTCTTATCATTCTACATCCAAATTAACATCACCCCAACTCCACCGACCATGCACCTTATCCCCACTCCCAAATCTGATCCGAACCATTATCATGGTCACATTGAATTTGATTCTTTAATCCATTTTATTTGATCATATGGATGTGATTCTATCCGTTTAGTTTGGTTTAAATTTTTGAATTTGATTATTTTTTTAAATTGAATTTGATTGGTTGAAGGTCGAAATTATTTTGATCAAGTGGTGATACATCTGATCCTTGGATGTTTAATTTTTCGATCATGTGATGATATGAACTATGCCATGATTTTGAAATTTAATGTAATTAATCCAACCATGATTTGGAGTTCTAATGTGATCGATCTAATCATGATTTGGATTTCTAATATGATTGATCCGACTATGGCTGGATTTTTATGTGTTTGGTCTAGCTACATGCTTGAGTCTTAATGTGATTGAGCTGACCATGTGCTTGAATTTTAATGAGATTGAATATGGACCATTGATTTGGAATTTTTATGGATCATTGGTTTGAAGCTTTGATGTGAAGTAAATATGGATCATTGATTTTGGGATTTTATGGACCATTGATCTCGGGATTTTGATGTGAAATAAATATGGACCATTGACCTTAGGACTTTTATGGACCATTGATCTTGGGATTTTGATGTGAAATAAATATGGACCATTGATCTTAGGATTTTTTTATGTGAAATAAATATTGACCATTGAACTTGGAATTTTTAATGATTAAATCTAGATCATTGATTTTAGATACGTTGATGCTTGATCTGAACGGTTAGATAATCATTTTGAGTGATCTGAACCGTTGGATTGCTATCATAAGTGATTTAAATGATTTTGAATGGTAAGAATATTGTCTTGAGTGATCCAAACCATTGGCCATCGGTAGTGATTTAAATGAGTTTGAATGGTTAGATTATTGTCTTGAGTGATCTGAACCGTTGAATTGTCATCACAAGTGATTTAAATGATTTTAAACGATTATAATATTTTTTTGAGTGATCTGAACCGTTAGATCTTAGTCTGATCATGATGACTTGATGTGGATGAATCTGAGTCGTTGATCATGACTGTTTGGATGAAATATGAGTAGATGATCATAATATTTTCAAGAAATCTAACCATTAGATTGAGGATCTGATATGATATTATAGATGTGAGAGTTCTTTGAGTCTGGACTGTAGATTGAGCATCTGTCTTGTTTACACTGTTGTATTTGCATGCACTACCATGTTTAGGATGCCATTGCTATATTTGCATATACTGCCATGTTTGAATGTTTTTTTTTTTTTGCAATAACTTACTTTCTGCAATACACAAGTCAAACTGCCATATATGCACACTTCTAGAAGACAATCTAGGCGTGGGAACGTGCATTTAGGCACCCACATTCTTGGGAAGGGTATAATGGAAAATAATAAAAATCTTAACAAACAAAGAAAATGTCTAGCCAAACCTTCCAAAATTAGAGCTTAGGATGAAAGGATAGTTCAGGACGATCTCTGCCCCTCAGCATACTTTGTCACACCCTAATTCCATACTATTCAGAATGGTGTGATGAACCGCTAATTAACCAACGGTTCAAATAGGATCTCGAATAGGCTGTGTCCGTTTGCTTAAACCATACACATCCATGACAGTAATCAGAGTAAATACACAATAGCAGAAGTCTTTATACTAATGAATGGAGAGTCTAGCAATTATAAAATAATAAACTATCCAATTATTCTCCATTGACTAAGGCAGCAAATAAAATATTTAATCAATTACATCGTCTGTATAAATTGAATAAAATTCTAATTGAAAACACAAAAGTTGCACTCGCATGACGAATCATGCAACTGCACCATAACTTCAGCGTCCATCGCCGCCGCATGTCCATACATAGGAGCACTCATATAGTCTTCAACCGTGGTACTTGCATCATTAACTAAAAGCATTCGACGTCGAAAGGGTGAGCACACATCATGGCTCAGTGAGCAAAAAAAAATAATGCAATAAATATATGCATGCATTCAATTCATATCTTTGGTCTGGTTCATAAGTTTGCAATGTGCTATAGAAAGGTTCGGTGGTCGCCTCACCTCTATATACAGGGTGTGTAAGCCCACCCAATAGATCAAACACCATTGTCGTCTACATCCACCCCACCATGGAATAGAGATAGAGCTAAAGTGCTTAGGATCGCACTGCATCACACTTCCCCTGATGCTCTATCCATACCAACACGTAAGTCCCTGTTGGCGAGGGCTTGCAAACTGGGCTCGCAACTAAGCAATCCTAATGTCAAACAGTGTATCCAAGGCCTCATCCCAACGTCCCTCAATACGACCATAGAGATAGAGCTAAGGCCCCCCGACAGAGTCAGAGACTACACCGTCCGAGACCACCTCCCCTGATGCCCTATGACGTAATAGTTCTGCTAAGGTAATGGCAATACGATGATGTAGTGGACAAGACTTGAGTAGAGATAGAGCTAAAGTGCTTAGGACCGCACCGCATCACTCTTCCCCTGATGCCCTACTCGCATCAAGTACACTAACCACACACAAATATTCACATGCCTATTCCTAGCATCATCATCATCATCATCATCATATTATGAATAAATAAAAATAAATATGCATGAACATTAATAGCAGTAATATTGGATGACATGTTAAATGTACAATACAAGCATACAAGCATAGAATCATTCATAGTATTGGACTCAATAAATAAAAATAGTTTATTATTAGCCAATTAGTTTAGGTCTTGTTTCCTCACCTTTGATTGAGTGTAGATCCTCGTTCAAGCTTTATGAATCACCTTTTAAATCGCTAGAAAGGCCTAACAAGTCGATAGATTTTAATTAGAATTAATTCCAATAAATTTGTACTAGCTGAAATTGTAAGGTCGCAGGTAGGGCAACACCTAGGGTCGATTACTAATCGACCCTAGGGTGTAGGGTCAGACTTGGGTCGGTTACCAATCGACCCTACGTGCGACCACACCCTCCCTGGGACTTCCCGAGGGCATGTGGTCGATCCTGTGGTCTTGTAGGTCCATTCTAAGATTGTTCTATGGCTCATAACTATGATTTTTACATACTTTCCATTGCCTATGATGATTACTTCCCTGGATTCCTTTGGAACTTGTCCATGGATGGATGATTTGCGTTTCTCTTAATCCTAACTTCTTCCTAATCTATTCTAGGTTCTTACTTTATGAAGGGACTTAGATTCATACTTGAAGTTGGCTGAGATTCAGAGGTTTCTCTGAACTTCCTCCTCTTCTTTAGTCTTTTCTTCAATTTTCCTTCTCTTCTTCTTTTCCTTCTCTTTCTCTTTTCTCACTTTCAATTTGGGTTCTAAAAGGAGTAAAAGAGGCTAAGGACGTCCTATTTATAGAGAAAAATCCTCCAAAATAAATCCCATTGAGTTTAGGGAAGAACCCCTTGGAATTAAAAAAGTTTCCTAATTTATGGTTTCTGTCTGAAATCGTAGGGTCGGACTTAGGGTCGCAGGATCCGTCGACCCTATGTTTTTCTAGTCATGCGACCATACGACTAGAAAATCATAGGTTGGACTTCTGTTGAGGTGGGGTCGACCCTACCTGTTTAGGCATGCGACCCCACCCTCACATTTACTGTTTTTGGGTCAGACTCATACCTGGTCTTGTGATTTTCTTCACGCACTTGGTCCACTTGGCTCGACCATGATAGGTAGACCTAGTACAAGGTGGTAAGACCGATTAATTTGATACGGGTCTTACAACTCCCCCTTTCTTATTAAAAATTTTATCCTCGAAATTTATACATACCTTCCGAGTTGAAAGGTGAGGATATTGCTTCTGCATAGCATTCTCTTCTTCCCATGTAATCTCTTCGATATCACGGCTCCTCCAGGTGACTTTAACATAGTATATGACACGGTTGCGTAGACGTTGAACCTTTCGACTAGTGATTTTAGTTGGTGCTACTTCGAATGTCAAATCATCAGTTAGATCTGGTGGATCTGCTGTCAAAACGTGCGTTGGGTCTCTGACGTACTTCTTTAATAAGGAGATATGAAATACATCATGCACACTTGACAAAGATGGGGGTAGTGCTAACTGATAAGCCACTTTTCCATGTTTGGCTAGAATCTCATATGGCCCAACATATCTCGGACTTAGCTTCCCTTTCTGTCCGATTCGTTTTGAACCCTGTATAGGTGATACTTTCAAGAATACCTTATCACCTATGACAAATTCAAGGTCTCTACGTCGAGTATCTGCATACTGTTTCTAATGATTCTGAGCCGTTCTAACTCTTTCCTTGTTAATGTTGACTACTCGATAAGTCTCTTCAATAAATTCTAGTCCAACGATGCTACGTTCACCAACTTCATTCCAGAACAAAGGAGTTCGACACTTCCTCCCATATAGTGCTTCATAAAGTGACATCTGTATAGTAGCCTGATAGCTGTTGTTATAGACGAACTCGATCAATGGTAGTTTTTCATCCCATGATCCTTTAAAATCAATTACACAGGCTCGAAGCATGTCTTCTAAAATCTGAATGGTACACTCCGACTGTCCGTCTGTCTGAGGATGGAATGCAGTACTGAACTTCAATGTTGTACCCATAGCCTTTTGTAATCCTTCCCAAAACTTTGAAGTAAAGCGTGGGTCTCTGTCAGACACAATGCTTTCAGGTACACCATGTAATCTGACAATGTTATCCACATATAACTTGGCTAACCTCTATAGGGTATTCTGTGGCCGTATAGCTATAAAGTGAGCTGTCTTATTCAGACGATCTACAATCACCCAGACCGCGTCAACTACTCGAGGAGTCAATGGTAATCCGGTGACAAAGTCCATAGTGATGCAGTCCCATTTCCATGCTGGTTCTGACAGCGATTGCAATAGTCCTGCAGGTTTTTGTCATTCAACCTTCACCCTCTGACAATTTAGGCATTGAGACACGAATTTAGCCACATCTGCTTTCATTCCTCTCCACCAATATAATTTCTTCAAATCATGATACATCTTTGTACTTCCAGGATGTACCGAATGTGCGGTGGTATGAGCTTCCTTCATTAGTCAGTGTCTAATGTCTAAATTTTCTATTTCAGGAACACATATTCTTCTTTTGTACTTCCGTACCTTTTCATCATCTAAGGTGAACTCAGGAATAGTCCTACCTTTTTCGATGTCTTCTTGTACTGTTCTTAGATAAGGATCTGATCTAATAGCTGCTTTCACTTCATCAATTATATCAGGTACAATCTTCAACATTGCGAACATATTTGAAAATCGATGAATAAATCCTTGGTTGGTTGATTCACCCGGTGCATCTATCACGAATTACTCATTACCGTAATTGAACACTTTTCCTGTAGTACACATTGCTGTAGTTGTGTTAACCTCTCCTTGAGATTTTATCATTGTTTTCTGCTTAGCGCATCAGTAACTACATTTGTAAGACCCGTGTCAATCTAACCCGGTCTTACCACCTCGAACCAGGTCTACCCATCATGGTCGAGCCAAATGGACCAAGTACGTAAAGGAGATCGTGATCCCAGGTATTAAACTAACCCAAAAACACTCAAAAAGGGGTGAGGGTCGCACACCCAGTGAGGTGGGGTCGGACCCCCAAGTACAAAAAGTCAGACCCTTAGTTTTTAACCGGGGGTCGGACATTTTAAAACCAGGGGTCGACGGGATCATCGACCCCCTCATCGACCCCCAGTTGCCGCCAGAAATAGAAATTTGGAAACTTTTCTAATTTCGATTGGACTCTTTCCTAATCTCAATGGGACTTATTTTAGGAGTTTCTACTCTATATAAAGGACATCCCTAAGCCTCTTTCACTCCTTTTAGAACCCTAATTGAATTGAGAGAAAGAGAAGAGAAGGAAGAGAAGAAGAAGAGAAGGAAAGTAGAGAAGAAGGCAAAAGGAGAAGAGTTTAAGAGAAGGAGTACTCTTCTCAGGTAAGAATACTAATTCTATATATTTTGTGAGACTTAGAATAGTTAATGAGAAAAGTATGATGTAGGAGAAACCCCAAACCATCAATCCATGATTAAGTTTCAATGAAAACCATGGAGGAGATCAACTAATTCATATGATATGTAAAGAGTAATTCTAAACCATAGGAAGTGTATGGAATGGACTATGGAAGGACGCCATAGGATTCAAACAAGAGAGAATGGACCAAAAGGTAATTTATTGACCAAACCCACGGGGGGTCGCACCTAGGGTCGATGGACCCATCGACCCTGGCATCGACCCTACTATAGGGGGTCGTAGTATACTGCTGCCCTAGCATCGACCCGTCCTGCTACCCCCAGTTAATAGCAAGTTGGAAAAATTAGAATAAAATCTAACTAAATTTTATTGACTTTGTTAGGTCTTCTAGCAATATAATATCAATATAAAGGTGATTCTTAAAGCTTGAAAGAGGATCTACTAGCAAGCTAAGGTAAGGAAACGAGACCTAAACTAATTGGTTAATTACAATCTATTTTTATTTCTTGAGTCCAATGCTATGCTTGATTCTATGCGAACATGCTTGTAATGTGCATTCAACATGTCATCCAATATTTCTATTTATTGTTCATACATATTTACTTTATTGTTTATAACATGATAATGACCATGATGATAGGAATAGGCATGTGAATGTATGTGTGTGGTTGGTGTACTTGATGCGAGCGAGTATCAGGGGGAGTGTCATAGGCCAGGCCTCAGCACTCTATCTCTATCTCTAACTCAAGTCTTGTGCATTAACATCATCCTATCGCCATTACTTTAGCAGATCTATTTCATCGTAGAGTGTCAGGGGAGGTGGTCTCGGTCCTTGCAGTCTCTGACTCTATCGGGGGGCCTTAGCTCTATCTCTATGGGCATTCTGAGGGATGCTGGGGTGAGGCCTTGGATACACTGTTTGGCATTAGGATTGCTTAGTTGCGAGTCCAGTTTGCAAGCCCTCGCCAGCAGGGGCTTACGTGTTGGTATGGCACTGTGCAGCAATAAACGTTAACCTTTGTTGTACAATGTTCATGGTAGGGTGGATGGGGATGACAATAAACGTTAACCTTTGGGTGGACTTCCACACCCTGTGTATAGAGGAGGGGTCAATAAACGTTAACCTTTAACCTCCAACCCTTTCTATTGCATATTGTAAACTTTAAACCAGACCACAGATATGAATTGAATGCATGCATATGTATTTTTGCATTGTTTTGTTTGCTCACTGAGCCATGATGTGTGCTCACCCTCTGGACGCTAAATATTTTTAGTTTATGATGTAGGTACTACCATCGATGATTAAGTCAACGCTCCAGTGTACGGGCACATGGCGGCAATGAAAGTTGAAGACGAAGTGGATACGCATGACTCCTCTTGCGAGTACAACCCATGCGCATTCGATTAGATTTTATTTTAATTATTTGGATTTAGTAAAGACATGTAATTGGTATTTTATTTATGTCTCTGTTGAAACAACATAATTGGATATTTTAATATGATTATCATATTTAGATTTCTCATTTCATTCTATTATAAGACTTTCGTTATTGTGTATGTTCTCTGATTATGAATGTGGATGTATGAGGTTTAGATAAAACGGATATAGACTAATCGAGATCCTGGTTGAACCATTGGTTTGTTGACGGTTCATCACACCATTCTGAATAGTATGGAATTGGGGTGTGACAACTTGGTATCAGAGCATCTCAGGCCTTGTCCACTAAACTAGCATACCTTCACGATGAATTGTGAACTGAGATAGGATAAAAGTAAAAACTGTAATATTAACACACTATAAGTACAAGTGATGTTTGAGACCAAATTTGAAAAGAGAATAATGCATCTATTAAAGGGAGAACAATTTTAAATACAATGAAAGAGAAACAAACGTATATAAATAGCTAAAGCAGAGTACAGTCCACAATCCAGATAGTTACTCTGTAGTACAAAGAAAGGAAATAAATACAATCATGAAGCTGGAGGTGAAGGAGGAGGCGGTGCTTCACGGTCTCTGTCATAATCCTCAGCATAGACTCTAGTCAACTAGGCTACCTGAGTCTGGGTCGTCTGAAGACTAGCTGTGAGACCAGCCACCCACTGATCAGTCACGCGCTGAGCACCCAAAAGCTCCTCCATCCGCATATCTGACCGGCGCTGAGCATCTATGAGCTCTCCCATCCTCATGTCTGATATGCGCTGGGCTTCTAGTAGCTCATCCACTCTCACACGCTGAGCGTCTAGTAACTCTCCCATCCTCAGATAAGATCTGCGTTGAGCCTTTCTGATCTCATGTAATATCCCCATCATATCAGAAGGTGGATGTGAAGGACCAGCCGCATGAGAAGGACCAGCCGTATAAGAAGTACTAGCTCCAGCAGCATGTGTAGGTGAAGGAGGTGGAATAGAGTCCACATCAATGTACAGACGGTCATCATCACCAGCAGGCTCCCTATGAACTCCAGCGACTGCTGCTGCTACCTCAGCGTCAGTCATCTCCACGCGAGTGCGAGGGTGCACCATCGCGTTCCTCTCCTCATCACTGACCTGGGCATCCCGCATGCCCATCTTACAGATGGCATCCCAATCCAATGGGGAGGAGAAGGATTTCTCCTGAATCTTCTCATCCACTAAGTCAACCCCCAGGCGGGTAAGCAAGGTAGTGATCATGCGTCCGTAAGGAAGGTTGTCAGTGTGACTGGACAACGTGGCACTGATCATGGTACGCATGATGATGTATGGAAGGCAGACGGGCTGCCTAATGCATATACAGTATAATAGATACTGGGTCAACTGGGAGATCCTCTCATAATGACCACTCTGTGGTATCAAGTTATGCTGGATGATCTTGCAATATACATGTGGATCTGAGGGCAGACAACTCGCTTTCATCTGCCAGCGATCAGGTCGGATGAGCTGGCTATCGATCTCAGCCCTCATCTGTAGAGAAAAGAACTGGGGCTCTCCAGGAGCACAGAACACCATGGGACCAGCATAGTAAATGCCCAGTAAGTCGGCCAGCTGCCGATAATCAAATGAGACGTCAACCCCCTTGACGTAGCTCGTGATGCGAAGCTCCTCACCCCTCTCCACATCATTGTAATCTCCCACCACCTGGAGGTTACAATAGAACTGGCGTACAAAGTCAGGGCAGGTACAGGCATCATAGGTGATGACAGGAAGCTAGCCCATGTCACCAAAAGCTCTCTCCACATTAAACAAGGCTGGGCTAGCCAAGTCCACCTTGCGGCCTCCCTCTACCTTCTTACGAGCAAAGCGGGCATATTGTGCCTCATCTTCATTAGTATGGAAGCGAAAACGGTCGCAAACACTAGGAACCTTGGTACGGGCCATAATATCTGCAAACCACAAGGAAAAATAGATAATGGATTAGTAAGGTAGAAAAATCCGTAATTTTGACATTATATGTAAGACCCATATCAAACTAACCCGATCTTACCACCTTGAGCCAGGTTTACCCATCATGGTTGAGTCAAATGGACCAAGGGCATGAAGGAGATCGTGATCCCAGGTATCAAATCGACCCAAAAATACTTAAATTAGGGGGAGGGTCGCATACCCAGCAAGGAAGGGTCGGACCCCCCAAGACAGAAAGTCAGGCCCTCTGTTTTACAGGGAGGGTCGGACACCTTAGGAAACCTAGGGTCGATGGGATCATCGACCCTCCCATCGACCCTCAATTGCCGCCGAAACTGAAATTAGAAAATTTCCATAATTTCGATTTGGATTCTTTCCTAATCTCAAAGGGACTTATTTTAGGATGTTTCTACTCTATTTAAAGGATGTCCCTAAGCCTCTTTCACTCCTTTTACAACCCTAATTGAATTGAGAGAAAGAGAAGAGAAGGAAGAGAAGAAGAAGAGAAACAAGGTAGAGAAGAAAGCAAAAGGAGAAGAGTTGCAGAGAAGGAGTGTTCTTCTCAGGTATGGATACTAATTCCATGAGTTTCTACAGGCCTTAGGTTAGATAATGATGAGAGTGAGATCTCGGAGAAACCCAAACCATCAACCCATGGTTAGGTTTACATGGAAAACCAAGGGAGAATACATGAAAGCTATTTAGGTGGGTGATTCATGGTTCTAGACCATGGAATGCATGTTGAATGGATTGTAGGAGCAAGCCATAGGACCCCAAACACGAAGAATGGATTAAAAGGAGGAAAATTGACCAAAACCCACCGAGGGTCGCACAGAATGTCAATGACCATCCAACCCTATGTGATCCTGAGTATCGACCCTCAGGGTTCTGGAAGTCCAGGTTTGGGGAGGGTCACACCCAGGGTCGATCATGACTCCGACCCTACCTCCGACCCTCAGTTAACAGAATGGTTTTTAAAAATTAGAATAAATTCTAATTAAATTTTATCGACTTTGTTAGGTCTTCTAGCAATATAATAATATTATAAAGGTGATTCTAAAGCTTGGAAGAGTATCTATTAGCAAGCTAAGGTGAGAAAACGAAACTCTAAACTAATTGGTTAATAACAAACTGTTTTCTCTTTTCTTGAGTACAATGCCATGTTTGATTCTATGCGACTATGTTTGTAATGTGCATACAACATGTCATCCAATATTTCTATTACTTGATCATGCATATTTACTTTATTGTTTATAACATGATGATGATGATGATGAAGATAGGAATAGGCATGTGATTGTATGTGTGTGGTTGGTGTACTAGATGCGAGCAAGTATCAGGGGAGGTGTGATGAGAACGTCAATAAACGTTAACCTTTGATGGGTCTCAGCACTTTAGCTCTATCTCTAACTCAAGTCTTGTGCATTAGCATCATTGTATCGCCATTACTTTAGCAGAACTATTATGTCGTAGAGTATCAGGGGAGGTGGTCTCGGTCCTTGTAGTCTCTGACTCTACCGGGGGGCCTTAGCTCTATCTCTATGGACATTCTGAGGGATGCTGGGGTGAGGCCTTGGATACACTGTTTGGCATTAGGATTGGTTAGTTGCAAGCCCAGTTTGCAAGCCCTCGCCAGTAGGGGCTTACGTGTTGGTATGGCACTATAGAGCAATAAACATTAACCTTTGTTGTATAATATTCATGATTAGGGTGGATGGGGACGACAATAAATGTTAACCTTTGGGCGGACTTCCACACCCTGTGTATAGAGGCGGGGTCAATAAATGTTAACCTTTGACCACCCAACCTTTCTATTGCGCATTGCAAACTATAAACCAGACCCAAGATATGAATTGATTGCATGTATATGTACTGTTGCATTGTTTTGTTTGCTCACTGAGCCATGATGTGTGCTCACCCCTCGACGTCGAATATTTTTAGTTGATGATGCAGGTTATACCGTTGAAGATTATGTAAATGCTCCAGCGTACAGGAACGTAGCGGCGATGGAAGTTGAAGCTGAAGTGGATACACATGACTCCTCTTGCGAGTGCAACTCATGTGTATTTGATTAGATATTTTCTTAGTTTTCTTTACTTGGATTTATTATGGACATGTATTTGATATTTATTTATGTCTCAATTGATACAGAATAATTTGCTATTTAAATATTAATATCACAGTAGATTCTCAGTTCATTTTACTATAAGACTTCCGCTATTATATATTTACTCTGATTATGAATGTGGATGTATGGAGTTTAGATAACACGGATATAGCCTACTTGAGATCCTGGTTGAACTATTGGTTTGTTAGCGGTTCAACACACCATTCTGAATAGTGCGGAATTGGGGTGTGACAACTTGGTATCAGAGCATCTCAGGCCTTGTCCGTTGAACTAGCATACATTCATGACAATTGTGAACTGAGAATGGATAAAAGTAAAAACAGTAATATTAACACACTATAAGCACAAGTGATGGTTGAGACCAAATTTAAAAAGAGAATAATGCAACTATTAAAGGGGAAACAATTTTACATACAAGGAGAGAGCAACAAACGTATATACATAACTAAACTAAAGCAGAGTACAGGCCACAACTCGGACAGTTACTCTGTAGTACAAAGAAAATAAATACAATCAAGAAGTTGGAGGTGAAGGAGGAGGCGGTGCCTCACGATCTCTGTCATAGTCCTCAGCATAGACTCTAGTCAACCAGGCCACCTGAGTCTGAGTCGCCTGAAGACTAGCTGTGAGAGCAGCCACCCGCTGATCTATCTGGTGCTGGGCGTCTAGAAGCTCCTCCATCCCCAGATCAGATCTGCGCTGAGCCTCTCTGATCTCATGCAACATCTCCATCATATCAGAAGGTGGGCGTGAAGGACCAGCTGCATGAGAAGGACCAGTCTCAGGTGCAGGACCCGCCGTAGAGGAAATACAAGCTCCAGCCGCATGCGTGGGTGAAGGCGGTGGTATCGAGTCGACATCCATATACATGTGGTCATCGTCATCGGCAGGATCCGCATGAACTCTAGCAGCGGCAGCAGCTACCTCAGCGTCAGCAATCTCGATGCGAGTGTGAGGGCGCACCATCTCGTTCATCTTCTCGTCACTGACTTGGGCATCCCGCATACCCATCTTGCAGATAGCCTCCCAATCTAGAGGCGACGAGAAGGTTTTCTCCTGAATCTTCTCATCCACTAAATCAACCCCCAGGCGGGTAAGCAGAACAGTGATCATACGTCCATAGGGTAGATTATCCCTATGACTGGGCAATGTGGCACTGATTATAGTCCGCATGATGATGTAAGGAAGGCAGACGGGCTGTCTAGTGCAAATGCTGTACAGAAGATATTGGGTCAGCTGAGAAACCCTCTCGTAATGGCCACTCTGCGGAATCAGATTATGCTGGATAATCTTACAAAAGACCCGTGGAGCCGGACACATATAGCAAGCTCTTATTTGCCAGGGATCAGGTCGTAGTAGCTGACTATCAATCTCAGCCCTCATCTCTGTGGAAACGAACTGGGGCTCTCCAGGAGCACAATAAACCATGGGGCCATCATAGGGAATGCCCAGTAGGTCGGCCAGTTGCCGATAATCGAATGAAATGTTCACCCCCTTGACATAGCTTGTGATGCATAGGTCGTGATCCCTATCCACATCATTATAATCCCCACCACCTGGAGGTTACAATAAAACTGTCGCACTAAATCCGGGCATGTGCAAGCGTCGTAAGTGATGACAGGGAGCTACCCCATATCACCAAAGGCCCTCTCCACGTTGAACAAGGCTAACTCAGCCAAGTTCACCATACGACCACCCTCTACCTTCTTATGAGCGTAGTGGGAATACTGTGCCTCGGCTTCGTTGGAGTGGAAGCCAAGGGGATCACGAACTCGGGGTACCTTGGTACGAGCCATGGTATCTGCCAAATAGGAAAGAAAAAAAAAACAGATAATGAGTTAATAGGATAAAAATCCAAAATTTGACATTATAATGACGTAAGTTGGCAAAAAGCCTCACTTGTCACCCATACACGTGGGCATGAGGACTTACGTAGGTTCCAACATATTCTACAACACTCAGACAGTAGGAAATTCTAGCTAATGAAGTCCAATTTGAAGAAATTGTGAGAAATCAAAAATTTTGACAAATTAGGGCAAAAAGAGCAAAAATCTAAGTTTCTCGATAACCAACCGATGAAACTCAAAAATTTTTGAGGGCTTTCATTCCTCGAGACACCAATAACAAAAGCCCCCAATAAAAATCAAAATTTTTACGGTTGGAAAAAGTTTAATTTGAAAAATACAAGTTAAAGGGACAAAAACCTAGAAATGGAAACCTAAAAACAGGTAAAAATGAGAAAGCATACCTGTAGGGATGATGTGGACGACAAAACACGGATCCAAACTGACCAAAATAGCGTAGTGGCACTGTAGCAACTCAGAGGTGAGAGACGAGTCAAAACGGGAGGGAAATAATAGAGAATGAACCCAGAATCGGATCTTAAGGGTCTGATTTTTGGTCTGAGGGTCGGACAATTCGACCAGGATCATCGACCCTCGGATCGACCCTCCCATCGACCCTCAGCTCTCGGGAAGAACAGGTCATTCCCAGGGTCGGATACTGAGGGTCGGATACCCATCTACCCTCACATCGACCCTCAGCTCTTGGGAAGAACAGGTCATCCCCAGGGTCGGATACTGAGGGTCGGACATACCATCGACCCCCACCATCGACCCTGCATAGAAAAGACAGTATTTTTCATAGAATGAGCTGAAAATTTTGAAATTTTACATCGGTTAGCATGCCTATATGTAGTATAAATGATTGTCTCACCTATTTTGTTGATTTTCAGGCACCACCAATCTCAGAAGAAAATATGTTTGGGCGTAGAGTAACCAGGAAAAGCCGAAATGCAGTTCCACCACCACCTGTGGAGGAAACTAGCCAAGAAAATATATACGCCCAGGGAAATCCACAGGTTGTACCCCCAGGAAATCCAAACCAGGCAAATCCTACCAACTTGCCACCTCCACCCCCGGAGTTAGCAACCGTGGTAATGAATCTAGCACAACAGCTGCAACAAATGCAACACGCACAAGCTCAAATGCAAGTTGCAATAGGGATTATGTTCCAGGCCGCACATGCTACACCCATGCAGACCAGACAAGCCAGTGCAGCACCGGTGGGTAACCACCCAGCACCTCAAACACCTCAACCACCAGCTGCACAAATTCCAGTACCAGGTCCGGAAGCAGCTCAAGTTAATTATCAGTATCCCCAACATATGTTTGGGGCATACCCCCACAATCAGATGGATCACTCTCGACTGGTTGAGAGATTTTTGAAGATGAAGCCCAAGGAATTTAACGGTAAACCGTCTGATCCGTTATGGCCAGCACACTGGATCGATGAGATGGAGAGAAACTTTCTCATGTTGACTATCACAGAAGAAGAAAAGGTGTTATGTGCCACCTTCATGCTGAAAGGCGATGCACATCATTGGTGGAAATCTACCAGGGCATATCTACTGACCAAGCACGCCCTATTGACTTGGGCTATTTATAAAGAAGCGTTCTTTGAGAAGTATTTTCCCCGAAGCTTCAGACATGCTATGGAGAAGGAGTTCATGAGTTTATATCAGGGCCAGATGTCTGTGGATTCATATCAACAGCGTTATGAGGAGCTGTTTTTCTTTGCATCACTTAGTATGCAAGAAGAAGACACTAAGACCCGTAGGTTTGTCACGGGGCTTAGGGGAAGCATCAGAGAGCATGTTCTAGGCCTAGAAAAGAAGGTATATAACGAAGCTGTTCAAATTGCTCGAATTATAGAATCGAGCCAGAAGGAGAGTTATTTTACACAGAACAGAAGTATAAAAAGGCCAGCTGGAAATGCTTATAACTGAGGGAACAACAAGACATCTAAACCCTTCCGTGCTCAAGGCTTTACTGCTGCACCCAAGACTACTCCAGTAGCTCAACATCAGCCAAAGCAAAATTTTGAAGGTCCAAAATGTTATAACTACAACCAATCAGGACATATGGCAAGGGAGTGTCCTAAGCCCAATAAGAAGTTACATCAAGGACGAGTATATGCTGTTACAACCGAGGATGCTGCCGCATCACCCGATGTGGTCACAGGTATGATTGAAACCTTTTTAAATTGTAATTACATTGTATGAGCATGTAGACTAAGTAAAATAAATCACAGGTATCGTACCTATAAATGGCGTACCCGCTAGAGTACTCTTTGATTCAGGAGCTACTCATTCCTTTATATCTGTGTCATTCGGAAAGAAGCTGAAATTACCTATCAAAACATTGGACTACAAAATACTTGTACGGTCACCGATGGGGTTAGAAGTGGAATTAGAGAAAGGTTATGGACCATGTTCAGTTCTCATTGGCGAGAAAACCTTAGATGCAACCTTGATCCAACTTGAGATGGCAGACTTTGACATCATCTTGGGAATGGACTGGTTAGCTCGGAATTCTACGAACCTATTATGCGCCGAAAAGAAGCTAACATTTAAAGACAAAGAAGGAGCATAATTTAGTTTTGCGGGAACCAAACTGCCCCGTAAACGCAAGCTCATACTCTCAGCACTAAAGGCTAAGAAGTGCCTTGAGAAGGGGGTAGTCGGGTATCTAGTATCAGTGGTCGACCTAACCAAGGAAGCACCACGAATGGAAGATATCGATGTCATGCGGGACTATCCCAACGTATTTCCAGAGGAACTACCAGGATTACCACCCGACCGAGCCACAGAGTTTGTCATAGATCTTATACCTGGAGCCGCACCAGTATCAAAAGCACCTTATAGAATGGCTCCTACAGAACTGAAGGAATTGAAAGTGCAACTACAGGAACTGCTGGACAAGGGTTATATTCGACCTAGTATATCACCATGGGGAGTGCCAGTATTGTTCGTAAAGAAGAAGGACGGTAGCGTTCGATTATGTATCGACTATCGGGAGTTGAATAAATTGACAGTTAAGAATCGATATCCACTACCTCGGATCGATGACTTGTTCGATCAGTTGCAAGGAGCAAAAGTATTTTCTAAGATCGTTCTTCGGTCAGACTATCATCAGTTGAAGATTAAAGAGGGTGATATTCCTAAGACAGCTTTCAGGACCAGATATGGACATTATGAGTTCTTGGTCATGTCTTTTGGAATAACAAACGCTCCAGCAACTTTCTTAGAACTTATGAACCGGGTCTTCCATGATACGTTGGATACGTCGGTTATTGTATTTATTGATGATATATTGGTATATTCCAAGGACAAAGAAACCCATATCAAGAAGCTAAACACCGTCCTACAGCGTTTAAGGAAAGAAAAGTTATATGACAAATTTACCAAGTGTGAGTTTTGGCTAAGTGAAGTCGCCTTCCTAGGCCATGTAGTATCCGCTGAAGGAATCAAAGTAGATCCCAGCAAGATCGAGGCTATTGTAAAGTGGGAAGCACCAAAGAGCGTTGCAGAAATTAGAAGTTTTCTGGGTCTCGCTGGTTATTATCCGAGATTTATGGAAGACTATTCCTGGATTTCCGTACCTCTCACCAGTTTGACTAAGAAAGGTGAAAAGTTTGTGTGGACGGATAAATGTGAGAAGAGCTTCCAAACATTGAAGACTAGATTGATATCCGCTCTGATTTTGACTATTCTCGTTCCCGGATAGCCATTTACCCTATACACTGATGCGTCAGGACTGGGATTAGGATGCGTGCTTATGCAAGGAGAACAAGTAATTGCTTATGCCTCAAGACAGTTGAAGACACATGAGAAAAATTATCCCACTCATGACTTAGAGTTAGCAGCAGTAGTACATGCTGTCAAGATATGGAGACATTACCTATACGGAGAGAAGTTCCAGATCAAGTCGGACCATAAAAGTCTTACTTATTTATTTAATCAAAAGGAGTTGAATATGAGGCAAAAAAGATGGCTGGAACTATTGAAAGACTATGATTGTGATATCTAGTATCATCCGGGGAAAGCTAATGTAGTAGCGGATGCGTTGAGCAGAAAGGCGATGATAAAATCTCAAGGGGAGGTTAGTACAACTGCAGCTATATGTACTACCGGAATGGTATTCAATCATGACGATGAGCAATATGTGATAGATACAACGGATGGATCAGCCAACCAAGGGTTTATTCATCGGTTTTCAAATATGTTCGCGGCATTGAAAATTATACCGGATATAATAGATGAAGTGAAGACGGCTATCCAATCAGATCCTTATCTGAGAACAATACAAGAAGATATCGAGAAAGGTAGGACTAACCCTGAGTTCACCTTGGACGAAGAAAAGGTACTGAAGTACAAAGGAAGAATATGTGTACCCGAAATAGAAAGTGTGGACATTAGACACCGACTGATGAAAGAAGCCCATACCACCATCTATTCGATACATCCTGGAAGTACAAAAATGTATCATGATTTAAATAAACTATATTGGTGGAGAGGAATGAAAGTAGATGTAGCTAAGTTCGTGTCTCAATGCCTAAATTGTTAGAAAGTAAAGGCTGAACGACAAAGACCCGCATGACTGTTACAGCCGTTACCGGAACCAGCATGGAAATGGGACTGCATCACTATGGACTTCGTCATGGGGTTACCACTGACTCCTCGAGTAGTTGACGCAGTTTGGGTGATTGTAGACCGTCTGACTAAAACAACTCGCTTCATACCGATACGACCTCAGTATACACTGGAAAGGTTAGTAAAGCTGTATGTGGATAATATTGTTCGGTTACACGGTGTACCAGAGTGCATTGTGTCCCATAGAGATCCACGATTTACTTCCAAGTTTTGGGAGGGATTACAAAAGGTTATGGGTACAACATTGAAGTTCAGTGCTGCATTCCACCCACAGACAGATGGATAGTCAGAGCGTACAATCCAGATTTTAGAAGATATGCTACGAGTATGTGTAATTGACTTCAAGGGATCATGGGATGAAAGATTACCACTGATCGAGTTCGCTTATAACAATAGCTATCAGGCTACTATACAGATGTCACCCTATGAAGCACTGTATGGCAGAAAGTGTCGAACTCCTTTATTTTGGAATGAAGTTGGAGAACGTAGTATTGTTGGACCAAAATTTATTGAAGAGACTTGTCGAGTGGTCGACATTATCAAGGAAAGAGTGAGAACAGCTCAGAACCATCAGAAGCAATATGAAGATACTCGACGCAGAGATCTGGAGTTCGCTGTAGGTGATAAAGTATTTTTGAAGGTATCGCCTATGCGAGGATTGAAAAGGTTCGGACAGAAAGGGAAACTAAGTCCAAGATATGTCGGGCTGTATGAGATTTTAGCTAAGCGTGGGAAAGTGGCTTATCAGTTAGCACTACCACCATCTATGTCAAGTGTACATGACGTATTTCATATTTCCCTATTGAAGAAGTATGTCAAGGATCCAACGCACATTTTGACAGTAGATTTACCGGATTTGACTGATGATTTGACATTCAAAGTAACACCAACTGAAATCACCAGCCGAAAGGTTCAACGACTATGCAACCGAGATATCTATTATGTTAAGGTCACCTGGAAAAGTAGAGACATGGAAGAAATTACATGGGAAAAAGAAAATGCTATGCGAAAGCAATACCCTCACTTATTTGATTCAGAAGGTACGTACAATTTCGAGGACAAAATTTTTATAAGTAGGGGGGAGTTGTAAGACCCGTATCAAACTAACCCGGTCTTACCACCTTGAACCAGGTTTACCCATCATGGTTGAGTCAAATGGACCAAGGGCGTGAAGGAGATCGTGATCCCAGGTATCAAATCGACCCAAAAATACTTAAATTAGGGGGAGGGTTGCATACCCAGCAAGGGAGGGTCGGACCCCCCAAGACAGAAAGTCAGGCCCTCTGTTTTACAGGGAGGGTCGGATACTTTAGGAAACCTAGGGTCAACGGGATCATCGACCCTCCCATTGACCCTCAGTTGCCGCCGAAACTGAAATTAGGAAATTTCCATAATTTTGATTAGGATTCTTTCCTAATCTCAAAGGGACTTATTTTAGGATGTTTCTACTCTATTTAAAGGACGTCTCTAAGCCTCTTTCACTCCTTTTACAACCCTAATTAAATTGAGAGAAAGAGAAGAGAAGGAAGAGAAGAAGAAGAGAAATAAGGTAGAGAAGAAAGCAAAAGGAGAAGAGTTGCAAAGAAGGAGTGTTCTTCTCAGGTATGGATACTAATTCCATGAGTTTCTACAGGCCTTAGGTTAGATAATGATGAGAGTGTGATCTCAGAGAAACCCAAACCATCAACCCATGGTTAGGTTTTCATGGAAAATCATGGGAGAATACATGAAAGCTATTTATGTGGGTGATTCATGGTTCTAGACCATGGAATGCATGTTGAATGGACTGTAGGAGCAAGCCATAGGACCCCAAACACGAAGAATGGATTAAAAGGAGGAAAATTGACCAAAACCCACCGAGGGTCGCACAGAGGGTCGATGACCATCCGACCCTATGTGATCTTGAGTATCGACCCTCAGGGTTCTAGAAGTCCAGATTTGGGGAGGGTCGCACCCAGGGTCGATCATGACTCCGACCCTACCTCCGACCCTCAGTTAACAGAATGGTTTTTAAAAATTAGAATAAATTTTAATTAAATTTTATCGACTTTGTTAGGTCTTCTAGCAATATAATAACATTATAAAGGTGATTCTAAAGCTTGGAAGAGTATCTATTAGCAAGCTAAGGTGAGGAAACAGAACTCTAAACTAATTGGTTAATAACAAACTGTTTTCTCTTTTCTTGAGTCCAATGCCATGCTTGATTCTATGCGACTATGTTTGTAATGTGCATACAACATGTCATCTAATATTTCTATTACTTGTTCATGCATATTTACTTTATTGTTTATAACATGATGATGATGATGATGATGATAGGAATAGGCATGTGATTGTATGTGTATGGTTGGTGTACTTGATGCGAGCGAGTATCAGGGGAGGTGTGATGAGAATGTCAATAAACGTTAACCTTTGACGGGTCTCAGCACTTTAGCTCTATCTCTAACTCAAGTCTTGTGCATTAGCATCGTCGTATCGCCATTACTTTAGCAAAACTATTATGTCGTAGAGTATCAGGGGAGGTGGTCTCGGTCTTTGTAGTCTCTCGACTCTACCGGGGGGCCTTAGCTCTATCTCTATGGACATTCTGAGGGACTGCTGGGGTGAGGCCTTGGATACACTGTTTGGCATTAGGATTGGTTAGTTGCGAGCCCAGTGTGCAAGCCCTCGCCAGCAGGGGCTTACGTATTGGTATGGCACTATACAGCAATAAACGTTAACCTTTGTTGTATAATATTCATGATTAGGGTGGATGGGGACGACAATAAATGTTAACCTTTGGGTGGACTTCCACACCCTGTGTATAGAGGCGGGGTCAATAAACGTTAACCTTTGACCACTCAACCTTTCTATTGCGCATTGCAAACTATAAACCAGACCAAAGATATGAATTGATTACATGCATATGTACTGTTGCATTGTTTTGTTTGCTCACTGAGCCATGATGTGTGCTCACCCCTCGACATCGAATATTTTTAGTTGATGATGCAGGTTATACCGTTGAAGATTATGTAAATGCTCCAGCGTACGAGAACGTAGCGGCGATGGAAGTTGAAGCTGAAGTGGATACACATAACTCCTCTTGCGAGTGCAACTCATGTGTATTTGATTAGATATTTTCTTAGTTTTCTTTACTTGGATTTATTATGGACATGTATTTGTTATTTATTTATGTCTCAGTTGATACAGAATAATTTGCTATTTAAATATTAATATCACAGTAGATTCTCAGTTCATTTTACTATAAGACTTTCGCTATTATATATTTACTCTGATTATGGATGTGGATGTATGGAGTTTAGATAACACGGATGTAGCCTACTTGAGATCCTGGTTGAACCGTTGGTTTGTTAGCGGTTCATCACACCATTCTGAATAGTGCAAAATTGGGGTGTGACATTATAACGATGTAAGTTGGCCAAAAACCTCACTTTTCACCCATACACGTGGGCAAGAGGACTTACGTAGGTTCTAAACTATCCTGCAATACTCATACAGTTGGAAATTCTAGCTAACAGAATTATATTTGAATAAATTTTGAGAAATTTAAAAATTTGGACAATTTAGGGGAAAAAGGGCAAATTTTGAGTTTCTCGATAACCAACCGATGAAACTCAAATATTTTTGAGGGCTTTCGTCCATTGTCTCACCAACAAAAAAAGCCCTTAATAAAAATCAAATTTTTACGGCTGGAAAAAGTTTAATTTGAAGAAAATGAGATATACGGGTGAAAACCTAGAAAAGAAACCTAAAAACAGGTAAAGGTAAGATACATACCTGTAGGGAAGGTGTAGACGTCGAAACAAGGAACCCAAATGACCAATGTAGCAGAGTTGGCACTGTAGCAACTCAGAGGAAGGAGACGAGTCAAAACGGAGGAGGAAGAATGGAAAATGAATTCAGAATCGGACCTTAAAAATCTGATTTTTGGTCTGGGGGTCGGAGAATTCGACCAGGACCATCGACCCACCAATCGACCCCCGTATCGACCCGTAGCTCTCGATAATCTGACAGAAAACCAGGGGTCGAAACTAGGGTCGGACATATCATCGACCCCCGCATCGACCCACAGCTCTCGGTAATCTGACAAAATATTCTAATGAAACCCTAATAATGTTGTAGGACTTTGTGACATATCGTTTGGATCTTGCGACGTGGAGCAAGCTAACAAACAAGCGTCAGGTAAGGGAATCTGACCTAAACCTAATAATTAAGGGACAATAAATTGTTGTTAATCACCTGATTATATGAGATGTGTTGTTTGTGCATATTCACATGCCATCCTTTACTTTCAGTTATTATTACTGTTCATGCATTGATAGGATGTGATTGTTATTCATGTGATTGTTTTTGTTAGTGTGTGGAGTGGGGCATGGGCCTGGGATCGCTCTTCACATTAGCACCTTTTGTAGTATTCTGTCTTAACATGCTCGGTATGGGTAGGGCATCAGGGGAAGGTCGTGGTACGGTGGTCTCCGATATTGATGTTGTCCCGGCCACTGTTAGGTGGTACTGTGGTCTCCAAGTCGACGCTGGCTTATCCATGATGCTTTAGCTCTATCTCTATGCCGTAGGGAGTTATGTTGGGATAGGGTCTACCTGCGTATTGTTTCTATCCTAGTGAGTTAGTTGCGGATAGGGCATCAGGGGAGGTGTGGGAACGCCTTAGCTCTATCTCTATGCCGTAGACGGCTATGCTGGGATAGAGCGTACATTGATGACATATAGGATTGGTTAGTTGCGAGCCCAGTTTGCAAGCCCTGGCCAGTAGGGGCTTAGGTACTGGTATGGGTAGAGTATCAGGGGAGGTACGTGGGTATCTTAACTCTATCTCTATTCCATGATGGGTGCATGTGGGCCAATGGAGGTGTGAACCATGAGGTGCACACACTCGTGTATAGAGGTGCGGGGGCCACCAAACCTTTCTATAGCACATTGTAAACTTAAAACCAGACCATAACATAAATGATTGTTATTCATGCATAATATTGTGAAACTGTCTGATTGTCTTACTGAGCTGTGTTGTGAGCTCACCCTTTGTGTACACATTGTTTTAGATGTTGATGCAGGTTACACTGTTGACGACTATGTGAACGCTCCGGCGTATGGTGACGTTGCTGCTTTGAGTGTACAGGCAGGAGCAGACGAGCATGACGCTTCATGCGAGTGCCCTTTCTACGTGTACCTTTGATCGGATTTTATTTATTTCTTTTATTTATTTTCGGTTGGATTAAATGGATGTATGGATATTATTTTATGTGTTTGAATTTGGATAATAAGATATTTATTTAAGTTATCAATTTGATACTCAGTTCATTCTATTTAACGTCTTCCGCTGTATATTTATATTCTGATTGTGGTTATGTGTAATGGTTTGTATGAGTGGACACGGCCTATTCGAGATCCTGGTGTGAACCGTTGGTTCAATGACGGTTCACTCATACCATTCTGGTTGGATCAGAATTGGGGTGTGACAACTTGGTATCAGAGCTCTCGGGCTCTGTCCAACAAACCATATTGCACCTAACTAAGTCGATGAACTGAGTTAGGAAATATTAAAAATTTTAATACAAACACACCTAAGCATTGTTTGATACCTCAGACTGACTAAGAAAGAGAATAATGTATTATTCTAAATATGAAACTTAACATGTGCACGCACACTAGATAGGTGAAACATGAAAACTTTCATTAAATAAGAAAATTGTAGCAAATGAAATAGTGCTACAGGGTACAGTCCACAAACCGGATAGTTACCCTGTATTATAAACCGTCTGAAGAAAGAGAAATAAGAGGGACAATCATGGGGTAGGGGGCCTGGGAGGAATAGGGTCTGCTATATCATAGTCTCGCTCGTAAGCAACCCTGAGCCAGTGCACCAGATCCTGTGTAACTTTGAGACTGCGAGCCAACTGCACCAAGTCGCGGCTCATCTCACGCTGAGTGTCCCTGATCTCCATAATCATACCCATCATGGTGTCGGAGGGAGGGTGAGATGGTCCAGCTGTAGATGTAGATGGTGGTGCTGTAGGTGTAGGCTGTGGAGCTGGCGCTGGTACTACACTGCCGATGCATGGTAGTCCAGGGCCAATGGGCCAAGCACAGAATGTACCACCACCGCATCGGTTTCCGTCGCCTTCTGACCGGGAGCTTATCCGTATCCACCACCATGGTATGGAGCAGACACGCAAGGACAACATGATCTGAGTAGGGCGGCGGATAGATTTCTGAAGTTGAAGCCTTCATCATTCACTGGTAGAACAGGGAAGCCATTGTGGCCAGCACAGTGGGTTGCAGAGATGGAGAAGAATTTCCGTCTGATGACATGTACAGAAGAGGAAAAAGTTTTATTTGCTACTCACATGCTAAGAGAAGATGCAAATGCTTGGTGGAATTCTACATGGGCATATCTGGAAATTAAGTATACACTGGTGGGTTGGGAAGTGTTTAAAGCTGCCTTCTTCGATAAATATTTTTCGAAGAGTTTCAGGGATCAAATGGAGAAGGAGTTCCTCAACCTACAGCAATCTCAGTCGACCGTGGATGCTTATCAGCCGAGGTATGAAGAACTATTCTTCTTCGCACCGGCAAGTATGCAAGAGGAAGAGACCAAGACACGTAGGTTCACTATGGGACTACGTGGAAGCATCAGAGAGCACATCTTGGGTCTGGACAAGAAGATCTATAACGAGGCTGTGCAGGTTGTGAGGGTAATAGAGTCCAGTCAGAGGGACAACTTCTTTGCTCAGAACAGGGGAGTGAAGAGACCTGCTAGTGAGAGTTCGGGTGGCGGTAATACTAGACCATTCCGCCCATACAGGGCTCCGACCGCTGCAGTGCCTGCAAGGAACAATGCGGCACCACCTGTGCCACAGAATACCGGATACAACCCAAATATCAAGTGTTTCAACTGCCAGTAGGTGGGTCATATTGCAAGGACCTGCACTCTACCGAAAAAGCAACCGCCCCAACAAGGAAGAGTTTATGCGGTCACCACTGAAGAAGCAGCTGCATCACCGGATGTGGTCACTGGTATGACTCTATCCCTTACTATTTGGCTTATCTTTATCATTTGTGTGTATGCGCATATAGAACTAAGGGATGATAGAAAATTCCAGGAATTGTAAATGTAGCTGGTATACCCGCCAGAGTATTATTTGACTCTGGGGGCATGCACTCCTTTGTTTCGATTTGTTTTGGGAAGCGAATGGAGTTACCAATCAAGCATTTGAACCCAAGCTTGATAGTTCACTCTCCACTAGGAGTCGAAGTGGCTTTGACCGAATATTATGGACCATGTACGGTATGTATTGAGCGCCGAGACTTAGAAGCAAACCTATTACTACTCGAGATGGTAGACTTTGATGTCAATTTGGGAATGGATTGGCTAGGCCATCATTCGGTCGTCCTTTTATGTGGTGAAAGGAAGCTTGTGCTTACTGACAAAGAGGGAAGGGAGTATAGCTTCGCTGGGATCAGGCTATCTAGGAAGCGGAAGCTGATTCTCTCTGCCCTAAAAGCCAAGCGATGCTTAGAGAAAGGGGGAGTGGGGTATCTAGTATCTGTAGTCGACATCACGGCAGAGTCACTCAAGATGGAAGATATAGATGTGGTTCGAGAGTTCCCAGATGTATTTCTAGACGAGCTTCCAGGCCTACCGTCGGACAGGGCTACAAAATTTGTAGTAGATCTTATGCCAGGTTTGGCGCCGGTGTCCAAAGCACCATACCGGATGGCCCCGACCGAGTTAAAGGAGTTGAAGAGCCAGTTACAAGAATTGTTGGATAAGGGTTTCATACGACCTAGCATATCACCTTGGGGGGCACCGGTACTATTCGTCAAGAAGAAGGACGGAAGTGTAAGGCTATGCATTGACTACCGTGAGCTGAACAAGTTAACGATCAAGAATCGGTATCCTTTGCCTAGGATCGATGATTTGTTCGATCAGTTACAGGGTGTAAAGGTTTTCTCAAAGATCGATCTCCGATCAGGGTATCACCAATTGAAGATCAAGGCCGGAGATATTCCGAAGATTGCTTTCAGGACGAGGTATGGGCATTATGAGTTTCTAGTTATGTCTTTCGGGTTGATCAATGCTCCAGCGTCGTTTATGGAACTGATGAACCGAGTGTTTCATGATATGTTGGACTCTTCGGTCATCGTATTCATCGATGACATATTGATCTACTCTAAGGACATGGAGACTCATACAACACATTTGAGGGCAGCTCTACAACGGCTGAGACAAGAAAAGCTTTATGCTAAGTTCAAGAAGTGTGAGTTTTGGCTGAAGGAAGTGGCTTTCTTGGGCCATGTTGTATCGGAAGACGGTATCAAGGTTGATCCAAGTAAGATAGCTGCTATAGTAGGATGGGAAGCACCAAAATCTGTTGCGGAGATTCGTAGTTTCCTTGGGTTGGATGGTTATTATAGAAGATTCGTGGAAGATTACTCCAGGATCGCTGTTCCACTCACCAGATTGACCAAGAAGGGAGAGAAATTCATATGGACAGATGAGTGTGAGAAGTGCTTTCAGACTTTGAAGTCAAGACTTGTCTCTGCACCTATCTTGACCATCCCAGAACCAAGCGTTCCGTTTACTTTATATACGGATGCTTCAGGGTTAGGTATTGGGTGTGTATTGATGCAAGGAGAACAGGTGATTGCTTACGCATCAAGACAGTTAAAGGAGCACGAGAAGAACTATCCTACGCATGACTTGGAGCTAGCAGCGGTTATTCACGCAATCAAGACTTGGAGACACTACTTGTACGGTGAGAAGTTTCAGATCAAGTCAGATCACAAGAGCTTAACTTATCTTTTCACTCAGAAGGATCTGAATATGAGACAGAGGAGATGGCTGGAATTGTTGAAAGATTATGATTGCGACATCCAGTACCATCCGGGTAAAGAAAATGTGGTGGCTGACGCCTTAAGCAGAAAGTGGGCATCGAAACCTGAGGCTGGACCAAGTACAAATGCTGCATTATGTGCCGCAGCTTCAAGTTCAATCGAAGGTGATGAAGAGTATATAATTGAGATTGCAGAAGATCCAGTTGAGCAAGTCTTAATTCATAAGTTCACTATGATGTTCGCAGCTATGAAGATCTCGCCGGATCTAGTTGATGAAGTCAAGGTCGCAATTCTACAGGATCCTCATCTCAAGACAGTGCAAGAAGACTTAGAGAAGGGTGCAAGCAATCCTGACTTTACCTTGGATTCAGACAAGGTACTCAGGTATCATGGACGATTATGTATACCTGAGAGCGAAGATTGCGATATCAGAGACCGAGTTATGACTGAAGCTCATTACACTCCATATTCGGTACTTCCAGGAAGTACCAAAATGTACCATGATCTAAGAAGACTATACTGGTGGAGGGGTATGAAGGCTGATATAGCTCGTTTCATGTTTCAGTGTCTGAATTGTCAACAAGTTAAAGCGAAAAGGCAGAGACCCGCAGGTTTACTACAGCCATTACCAGAACCTGCGTGGAAGTGGGATTGCATTACCATGGATTTTGTCACTGGCTTACCTTTGACACCAAGGTCAGTGGATGCAGTTTGGGTTATAGTGGATCGACTCACCAAGACAGCTCGATTTATTGCGGTCAGACCTCAGTATTCCATGGAGAAACTGGCAAAGTTATATGTGGATAATATAGTCAGACTTCATGGCGTTCCAGAGAGTATAGTATCTGACAGAGATCCCCGTTTTACATCAAAGTTCTGGGAAGGATTACAGAAAGCTATGGGAACAAAGTTGAAGTTCAGCACAGCTTTTCACCCTCAAACAGACGGACAGTCAGAGCGAACTATTCAAATTTTGGAAGATATGCTCCGAGCTTGTGCAATAGATTTCAAGGGAGCTTGGGATGAGAAGCTATCACTTATCGAGTTCGCTTACAACAACAGTTATCAGGCTACAATTCAGATGGCCCCATACGAAGCGCTCTATGGGAAGAAGTGTCGTACACCTCTGTTATGGAACGGAGTGGGGGAAAGAAGAATTGTAGGACCGGAGTTTGTTGAAGAAACTTTCCGAGTAATTGATCAAATCAAGGAGAGAGTAAAGACAGCTCAAGTTCGACAGAAGCACTATGCGGATAATCGACGTCGAGATCTGGAGCTTGCAGTGGGTGACAAAGTATTCTTGAAGGTGTCACCGATGCGAGGTCTAAAACAGTTTGGTAAGAAGGGGAAGCTTTGCCCCAGGTATGTGGGACCGTATGAGATATTGACCCGACGTGGTAATGCAGCATATCAACTGGCTCTACCATCATCCATGTCCAGTGTTCATAATGTGTTCCATGTATCATTACTGAAGAAGTATGTCAGAGATCCATCGCACATTTTGACCGCTGATCCCCCAGACTTGACTGAAGACTTAACATTCGAAGTGGTGCCTGTGATGCTCTCAAGTCGAAAGGTCCAGCAACTTCGAACCAAGGATATCCATTATGTGAAGGTGCATTGGAGAAGCCAAAATGTGGAGGAAATTACTTAGGAAGAAGAGAGCGCGATGAGGAAGGAGTACCCTAACCTTTTCAATGATCAAGGTATATTTAAATTTCGAGGCCGAAATTTCTTTTAAGGGTGGGGGAGTTATAGAACCTACATGCAAATTTCGGGGACGAAATTTCTTTTAAGGGTGGTGGAGTTGTAAGACCCGCACTCCGTAAACCCGATCTAAACCTTGGTTTTGTGTTGTGACAGGTCTTCCGATCATCACCGGGCCAGACAGGACAAGCGGATGACAAACAGGTATGAAATCGGACCAAAGACGACCAAATAGTCATCAATTTATGTTGACCGGTCGATGGTACCGGTCTTGGTACCGGTCGATCGGTATGGCATGCGCAGGAATCTGGAAATTGGTCTCTACGGGTCCCACTTTCTTGATTTCGAATCCTAGAAGTTTCCTAATCCTAGTAGGGTTACTAAACCCTATTTTTAGCCTATAAATACACCCTTAAACCTCCTCAAATCCTTTCCATTGTCTCTCACAAACCCTAGAGAGGAGAAGGAGGTTGGAAAGGAGAGGAAGCTAGGAAGAAGAAGAAGGTGTCGCCATTACCGTTCGACGACGCTCATGTTACGTCAATCAACGGTAAGTGTTTTAATCATTCTTCTTACCTTATGATAGTTATAGGGGTGGATCAATACCATGCAAAGTAGGTATTGATCTAAAACCCTAAACTAGACCTTAAAACCCTAAGTTGCCGTCAAACCCTAGATTCGAGTTTCAAGATGATATTCATCGAAACGAGACTTGAATGAGTTGGGGATAACTCTAACTCCAAGTTTAGACTTAGAATGGATAGGAGAAACCTTTGAAATCCATGGAGGATGATCGACGACAGTCGAAAACCCATGTATGGTCTTCCGGAGACATACCGGTCGACTAGACCGGTTGCACATGGTGCGACCGGTATGTTGCCACCGGTATCCCTCGGGAGGCTGGTCTGTGGGGACCGGCTGACCATACCGGTCGCCAGTCTTTCCCACAGAGCTGCGACCGGTATGTTGCCACCGGTCAGCTCTGTGAGGGTATTTTGTAACCGTGTTGGTTTCCGACCAACATGAAACCCTAAGAAAAATATTCTAATGAAACCCTAATAATGTTGTAGGACTTTGTGACATATCGTTTGGATCTTGCGACGTGGAGCAAGCTAACAAACGAGCGTCAGGTAAGGGAATCTGACCTAAACCTAATAATTATGGGACAGTAAATTGTTGTTAATCACCTGATTATATGAGATGTGTTGTTTGTGCATATTCACATGCCATCCTTTACTTTCATTTATTATTACTATTCATGCATTGATAGGATGTGATTGTTAGGCATGTGATTGTTTTCGTTAGTGTGTGGAGTGGGGCATGGGCCTGGGATCGCTCTTCACATTAGCACCTTTTGTAGTATTCTGTCTTAACATGCTCGGTACGGGTGGGGCATCAGGGGAAGGTCGTGGTACGGTGGTCTCCGATATTGATGTTGTCCCGGCCATTGTTATGTGGTACTGTGGTCTCCGAGTCGACGCTGGCTTGTCCACGATGCTTTAGCTCTATCTCTATGCCGTAGGGAGTTATGTTGGGATAGGGTCTACCTGCGTATTGTTTCTATCCTAGTGAGTTAGTTACGGATAGGGCATCAGGGGAGGTGTGGGAACGCCTTAGCTCTATCTCTATGCCGTAGACGGCTGTGCTGGGATAGAGCGTACATTGATGACACATAGGATTGGTTAGTTGCGAGCCCAGTTTGCGAGCCCTGGCCAGTAGGGGCTTAGGTACTGGTATGGGTAGAGTATCAGGGGAGGTACGTGGGTATCTTAGCTCTATCTCTATTCCATGATGGGTGCATGTGGGCCAATGGGGGTGTGAACCATGAGGTGCCACACACTCGTGTATAGAGGTGCGGGGGCCACCAAACCTTTCTATAGCACATTGCAAACCTAAAACCAGACCACAACATAAATGATTGTTATTCATGCATAATATTGTGAAACTGTCTGATTGTCTTACTGAGCTGTGTTGTGAGCTCACCCTTTGTGTACACATTGTTTTAGATGTTGATGCAGGTTGCACTGTTGACGACTATGTGAATGCTCCGGCGTATGGTGACGTTGCTGCTTTGAGTGTACAGGCAGGAGCGGACGAGCATGACGCTTCATGCGAGTGCCCTTTCTGCGTGTACCTTTGATCGGATTTTATTTATTTCTTTTATTTATTTTCGGTTGGATTAAATGGATGTATGGATATTATTTTATGTGTTTGAATTTGGATAATGGGATATTTATTTAAGTTATCAATTTGATACTCAGTTCATTCTATTTAAAGTCTTCCGCTGTATATTTATATTCTAATTGTGGTTATGTGTAATGGTTTGTATGAGTGGACACGGCCTATTCGAGATCCTGGTGTGAACCGTTGGTTCAATGACGGTTCACTCACACCATTCTGGTTGGATCAAAATTGGGGTGTGACAGGAAGGGTTTGAATGTCCTTGTATTTCCTCCATTGTATGAATTTCCGTTTGGCCTTTTAACACCCCTATTTTGAGCAAAGTAGCTCTCCTTCTGGCTTGACTCTATTACTCGAGCAATCTGTACTGCTTCGTTGTAAACTTTCTTTTCCAAGCCCAGAACATGCTCATGGATGCTTCCCCTGAGTCCCATGACGAACCTTTGGGTCTTAGTATTTTCCTCTTGCATGCTTGCTGGTGCAAAGAAAAACAGCTCCTCATAACGCTGTTGGTATGCATCCACGGTCATTTGCCCTTGATATAAACTCAGGAACTCTCTCTCCATAGAATCTCTAAAACTTCTAGGAAAATATTTCTCAAAGAATGCCTCTTTATATATAGCCCAGGTCAATTGGGCGTGCTTAGTTAACAGATAAGTCTGAGTGGACTTCCACCAGTGGTGTGCGTCGCCTTTCAGCATAAAGGTTGCACACAGTACTTTCTCCTCCTCATTTACCGTCATCATCATAAAATTCCTTTCCATTTCATCAATCCAGTGTGCTGGCCATAAAGGATCTGCTGGCTTACCATTATATTCTTTGGGCTTCATCTTCAGAAAATGCTCGATCAGTCGGGAGTGGTCCAGCTGATACAGAGCATAGGCCCCATACATAGGTGGTTGATACTGGTAACTACCTTGAGCTACCTCAGGATTTTACACTTGGGCCTGCATGACTGGTGTTTGAGGTGTGTGGGGTACCATGTTACTTCCCCCTGGTATTGAGCTGGCCTGCCCTGCTGGCATAGGTGTTGTGTGGGCAGCTGGAAAAGCCATCCCTATAGCAGCTTGCATATTGACTTGCACCTGCTGTATTTGCTGCAGCTGTTGTGCTAAGTTCATTACGGCTGTAGCCAAATCCGTAGGTGGGGCTGGCAAATTTGTAGGATTTGCCTGGCCACTAGCTACTGGTGGTGCTGTATTCAGATTCTCCTGTGCTTCAGGATTTACATGGTTGTCTTCCTCCACAAGTGGTGGTGGTGGAATTGGGTTACGACTTTGTCTGGTCACTCTTTGCCCAGCCATTTTCTGTTCTGGTGGTGGTAGTGTCTGTAAACAATCATAGCACATGTGAGGCAATCAATATAAGTTGTTCTCAAGTAAAAAATCCAACTAATCAATATAAATTTCAAAAATTTCAGATCATTCTGACAAAATACTGTATTTTCCATCGTAGGGTCGATGGTAGGGTCGGTCCTTATGCGATCCTAGGGTATGCGACCCTGATAAACACTGTCAGCTTACCGAGAGCCTAGGGTCGATGGTAGGGTCGGTATATGTCTGACCCTAGGTCCGACCCCTGGTTCTCTGTAAGATCACCGGGAGCCTAGGGTCGATGGTAGGGTCGGTAATTATCCGACCCTAGGTCTGACCCCTGGTTCTCTGTCAGATCACCGAGAGGCTAGGGTCGATGGTAGGGTCTGACGTAAGGTCGCACATTTTGGTCGAATTCTGCGACCCTACGATCCAGAATCAGGTTTTTAAACCCGATTTTGGATTCATTTCCCATTCTTTCTCCTTTCTTCCAACTCAACCCGTTCCTCTGAGTTGCTATAGTATCGAACCCTACCTGTTTAGTGATCATATCTTTCGTTCGTGACTCCCGCTCCTTCCCTTCAAGTATGCTCTCTACTGTTTCACATTTTTAAAGCTTTCTAAACTAGGTTTTTATCCATTTACATTGTTTTCTTCAAATTAAACTTTTTTTAATCGTAAAAATTTAATTTTTATTGGGGGCTTTTGCTATTGGTCACCCAATGGACGAAAGCCCTCAAAAATATTCGAGTTTCATCGGTTGGTTATCGAGAAACTTGAAATTTCCCATTTTTGACCTAATTTTGGAGATTTTTTGAGATTTATTGAAATTTCTTCAAATTTGATTATTTAAAATTAAATTTCCAACTGTATGAGCCTTGCAGGATGGTTTAGAACCTATGTAAGTCCTCTTGCCCAAGTGTATGGGTGAAAAGTGAGGCTTTTGACCAATTTATTTCGTTATAGTGCCAAAATTTTTTGGTTTTTCACCATTACTGATTTATTATTTGTTTTTCTTTGTTTTGGTAGATAACATGGCTCGTACCAAGGTGCCTAGGGCTCATGACCCAGTTCGTTTATGCTCCAACGACGCCGAAGCTCAGTATGCTCGCTATGAGCGTAAGAAAGTAGAGGGGAGTCGCTGTGTGGACTTGGCTAGTCTAGCCTTGTTCAATGTGGAAGGGGCATTTGCTGACATGGGCTGGCTCCCTGTGATCACCTATGACGCGTGTACCCATCTGGATTTGGTGAGACAGTTCTATTGCAATCTCCAGGTAGTGGGGGATTGCAATGACACAGAGAGGGGTAAGGAGCTCAGGATCACGAGCTACATCAAAGGGGTAGAGGTTTCCTTTAACTGCCAGCAGTTGGCTGATATTTTGGGCATATCAAATGATGGCCCTTTGGTGTACTATGCTACTAGGGAGCCCCAGTTCCTTTCCTTGGAGATGCGTGCTGAGATTGACAGTCAGCTTATCAGAGATGATCGCTGAGAGATGAAAGCGATCAACCTACATCCAGAGCCTCGAGTGTACTGCAAGATCATCTAGCACAACCTGATACCCTTGAGTGGATACTATGAGAGGATCTCCCAGTTGACACAGTATGTCCTCTATTGCATTTGCAGTAGGCAGCCTGTCTGCCTACCTTACATTATCCTGAGGACGATAATTCATGCTATGTTGCCTGGTCAGATAGGCAACCTGCCTTACGGACGTCTGATCACTACTCTGCTCACCTGCCTAGGCATTGATTTAGTGGATGAGAGGATTCAGGAGAAGACCTTCTCATCGGTTCTAGACTAAGAGGCCATCTATAGGATGGGTATGCGGGATGCTTAGGTCAGTGATGATAAGAGGAATGCTCTGGTGCGTCCTCGTACTCAGGTAGAGGTAGCAGACGCTGAGGCGGCAGCAGCAGCAGCAGGCGGAGCAGGGGTTCATGGGGGTGATGCTGAGGATGAGGATCGCATGTATATGGATGTAGACGCTGTACCTCCTCCATCACCTCCACATTCTACAGGAGCTGGTCCATCTCGGGCTCCTTCACACATGGCTGGTCCTTCACACCCACCATCTGATGATATGATGGGATTACTGCATGAGATCAGGGAGGCTCAGCACGTGACAGACCTGAGAGTGGGAGAGCTTCTAGATGCTCAGCGTGCGTCTGATCAACGGATGACCTAGTTGATAGCTAGTCTCTAGATGACCCAGACTCAGGTAGCCTGGTTGACTAGAGTATATGCTGAGGACTACGATAGTGATCGCGAGGCACCTCCTCCTCCATCACCTCCAGCTCCATGATGTATATTTTCTTTTTATCTTTTTCTTTTGTACTACAGAGTAACTGTCTGGGTTGTGGACTGTACTCTGCTTTGGATATGTATAAACGTGCTTTTTATTTGATGTATATAAAACTTGTTTCTCCTTTTTATATATGCATTATTCCCTTTCTCAATTTTTGTCTCAAACAACATAGGTGCTTACAGTGTGTTCTTATTAAAACTTTTAAATTTTGTCCTAACTCAGTTCATGAACCATTGTGGAAATATACTGGTTTAATAGACAGGGCCTGAGAGCTCTGATACCAAGTTGTCACACCCCAATTCTGTACTATTCAGAATGGTGTGATGAACCGCTAATTAACCAACGGTTCAACCAGGATCTCGAATAGGCTGTGTCCGTTTGCTTAAACCATACACATCTACGACAATAATCAAAGTAAATACACAATAGCGGAAGTCTTTATACTAATGAACTGAGAGTCTAACAATTATAAAATAATAAATTATCCAATTATTCTTCATTGACTAAGATAAAAAATAAAATATTTAGTCAATTACATTGTATGTAAAAATTGAATAAAATTCTATTCGAAAACATAAGAGTTGCACTCGGATGACGAATCATGCGACTCCAACATAACTTCAGCGTCCATCGCCGCCGCATGTCCATACATAGAAGCATTCATATAGTCTTCAACCGTGGTACCAGCATCATCAACTAATAGCATTCGACGTCGAAAGGGTGAGCACACATCATGGCTCAGTGAGCAAACAAAACAATACAACAAACCTATGCATGCATTCAATTCATAACTTTGGTCTGATTCATAAGTTTGCAATGTGCTATAGAAAGGTTCGGTGGCTTCCTCACCTCTATACCACCCAACAGATCAAACACCATTGTCATCCACGTCCACCCCACTATGGAATAGGGATAGAGCTAAAGTGCTTAGGATCGCACTGCATTACACTTCCCATGAGGCTCTACCCATACCAATACATAAGCCCCTGTTGGCGAGGGCTTGCAAACTGGGCTCGCAACAAACCAATCATAATGTCAAACAATGTATCCAAGGCCTCACCCCAGCATCCCTCAATACATCCATAGAGATAGAACTAAGGCCCCCCGACAGAGTCAGAGACTACACGGTCCGAGACCACCTCCCTTGATGCCCTATGACGTAATAGTGACATAATAGTTCTGCTAATGTAATGGCGATACGACGATGTCAGTGGACAAGACTTGAGTAGAGATAGAGCTAAAGTGCTTAGGACCGAATCACATCACACTTCCCCTGATGCCCTACTAGCATTAAGTACACTAACCACACACAAACATTCACATGCCTATTCCTAGCATCGTCATCATCATCATGTTATGAATAAAAGAAATTAATTATGCATGAACATTAATAGCAGGAATATTGGATGACATGTTGAATGCACATTACAAGCATACACGCATAGAATCAGGCATGGCATTGGACTCAAGAAAATAAAAACAATTTATTATTAGACAATTAGTTTAGGTCATGTTCCCTTACCTTTGCTTGAGTGTTGATCCTCTTTCAAGCTTTAAAACAACTTTTATATCAATAGGAAAACCTAACAAGTCGATAGATTTTGGTTAGAAGTCATTCCGGCATCATTAGGCTTGTTTTTAAGCACGGGTCACAGGGTGGGTCTGTAAGACCTGCACACCACGAACCCGACCTAACCTTATATTTTGTGTCGGGACCCGTCTACATATCATGGTCGAGCCAAGTGGACCAAGTGTGTGAAGAAAAACCAAGACCCAATATGAAAATTTACTCAAAAACAATCAAAATGAGGGTAGGGTCGTAGGTTTTAACAGGCAGGTCCGATCTCCCATCGACCCCCCCTTCGACCCGTGACCAGGGGTCGCAGGGGGTCTATGAATTGTCCGACCCCCCCATCGACCCCCCATTGACCCCCGGTAATCGGGAAAAACAGCATGAACCGAAAATTAAGAAACTTTCCTAATTTCAATTGGAACCTTTCCTAAACTCAATGAGACTTATTTTGGGAGGTTTTACTCTATAAATAGGACGTCCCTAAGCCTATTTCACTCCTTTTAAAACCCTAATTGGATTGAGAGAAAGAGAAGAGAAGGAAGAGAAGGAGAAGAGAAAGAGAATTGAAGAAGAAGACCAAGGAGGAGGAAATTCAGAGGAAACTCTGAATCTCAGCAAACCTAAGGTATGAATACATTCCCCATGATTTATTTAAGACCTTAGAATGATTTATGAAGAGGGTATGACTTAGAAGAAACTCAAATCACCCATCCATGGTTAGGCTTCAATGGAAACCATGGAGGAGATCATTGAAACCATGTAGGTGAATAAAGAATAGTTCTAAACCATAGAACATGTATGGAATAGATTATAGAAGCAAGCCATAGGACCCCAAACATGAATGAATGGACAAAATTTGATATTTTTGACTCAAACCATGGGGGGTCGCACCTAGGGTCGATGGAACCTCCGACCCTAGCATCGACCCCCAGCATCCTAGAAGTTCAGGAAAGGAGGGGTAGCACCTAGGGTCGATGAAACCTCCGACCCTAAGCATCGACCCTTAGTTAACAGCAAGCTGTCAAAAATTAGAATAAATTTTAATTAAATTCTATCGACATTGTTAGGTCTTCTAGTAATATAATATTGATATAAAAGTGATTCTTAAGGCTTGGAAAGAAGATCTACAAACAAGCAACGGTGAGGGAACAAGACCCAAACTAATTGATTAATAATAAACTATTTTTATTTCTTGAGTCTAATACCATGATTGTGATATGCTTGTATGCTTATAATGTGCATTCAACATGTCATCCAATATTTCTATTATTACTGTTCATGCATATTTAAATTTATTGATTATAACATGATGATGTTGATGATGATAGGAATAGGCATGTGAATGTTTGTGTTTGGCTGGTGTACATGGTGCGGGTAGGGATGGTATCAACCGGTACTTCGATGTCGTTCTCATCGGGGTATATTGTGCCATGGTCTATTCAAGTCATGTCCACTAAGCAAGTGTTAGTGTGCTTGATGCGAGTGGGGCATCAGGGGGAGGACGTGACATTGTGGTTCAGCCTCGTCACCAGACTCTAGCTCTATCTCTACTCAAGTCTTGTCCACTAACATCGTCGTATCGCCATTACCTTAGCGGAACTAATATGTCGTAGGGCATCAGGGGGGGACGTGGCATTGTGGTTCAGTCTGGCCACCAGGCCCTAGCTCTATCTCTATGGATGTATTGAGGGATGCTGGGGTGAGGCCTTGGATACATTGTTTGACATTAGGGTTGGTTAGTTGCGAGCCCAGTTTGCAAGCCCTCGCCAACAGGGGCTTATGTGTTGGTATGGGCAACCGGTGCAGCCATGCCATTTTCATGGGGTGTATATTGTCCATGGTCGGTGCATGTGGGGCGACAGTGCCATTTTCATTGGGAATTTCCACACACTCGTGTATAGAGGTGTGACGGCTACATTTCCTTTTTATAGCACATTGTAAACTTTAAAGCAGACCAAAGATATGAATTGATTACATGCATATTTATTGTTGCATTGTTTTGTTTGCTCACTGAGCCGTGATGTGTGCTCACCCTTTCGAATTCGAATACTTTTAGTTGATGATGCGGGTACCACCATTGAAAATTATATGAACGCTCCTGTGTACGGGCATGTGGCGACAATGGAAGCTGAAGACTTAGTGGATATGCATGACTCCTCGTGCGAGTGCAACTCATGCGTATTCGATTAGATTTTGTTTATATTTTATTAAAGACATGTAATTGGTATTTATTTAATTATGTCTCAGTTGGGTTAACAATAATTTGATATTTATTTATGGTTATCACAGTTAGATTCTCAGTTCATTTACTATAAGACTTTCGCTATTTATGTTATTACCTCTGATTAATGTGGAATGTGTTTTGGTTTATCATATGTGGGATAGCCTATTGTGAGATCCTGGTTGAACCATTGATTTATTGACGGTTCATCACACCATTCTGATTAGTGCGGAATTGGGTGTGACAACTTGGTACCAGAGCTCTCGTAGGCCTTACCCATTAAACCTGAATACTACCACTCGAGTCCATGAACTGAGTTAGGATAAATTAAAAGCTTTAATACAAACACACCATAAGCACCTGTGTTGGTTGAGACAGAACTTAACAAGACAATAGTGTACATATAAAAGGTGGAACCATATATATATATATATATATATAATCAAACAGAAAGAGAAGAACAAAATTTATCCTGATAAACAAATAATATAGGGTGTTATCTATAAGTCGGGCAGTTATCTAGGAATACAAAGGATATAGTACTGTAAGAAGAAGGAAGCATCTGTAAAGCAGAAAAATTGAATGTTGAGTTGGTACTAGTAAGAAGAAGGAAGCATCTGTAAAGCAGAAAAATTGAATGCCGAGTTGGTACTCACAAGATGTGAAACTCGACGTATGACAAAGGAAGGAGAAAATGGCTAGTAATGCCTAATTCCCTGCAAAGGTAAAGGGAAAGGTCTCGGGATAAATCCAAATAGAGATAAGAGAATAATGGCCACACATTAAGAATAAGAGCAACTATAAAGAAGCTAAAGCTATACTCCTGGGTGACGTGGAGACTCAGAGTGAGATCCATTACAAGCTGATCTATTGCCCACTAAGCAAGAAGAGGATGTTGCAACTTGACCCCACCACTATCTGGGTCGAGAATGGGTAATGAAAACTCATCTGAGTAGATGCTAAATAATGATAATTAGATTGGAGCAAATCAAAAGAGGTGAACAACTAGGCCACTCCAGCCAATCACCTGGACTACCAAGTACCTTAGCCACGGTTGTAATAAACTTGGTTTGACAAAATACAAGAGCAATAACAAAGAAAAATAGATAATGGCTTAGTAGAGAAGAAAAACATAAAATTTTGACATTATAACGACGTAAATTGGTCAAAAGCCCCACTTTTCACCCAAACACGTGGGCAGGAGGACTTAAGTAGATTCTAAACTATCCTGTAAGACTCATACCGTTAGAAATGTTAGCTAATGGGATTCAATTTGAAAAATTTTTGAGAAACTCAAATTTTTTGACAAATTAGGGCAAAAGAGAAAATTTTGAGTTTCTCGATAACCAACCGATGAAATTCAAATATTTTGAGGGCTTTCGTCCATTGACCCACCAACAACAAAAGCCCCCAATAAAAATCAAATTTTTACGATTGGAAAAAAAGTTTAATTGGAAGAAAACGAGATATATGAGTAAAAACCTAGGTAAGGAAACCTAAAAACATGAAAACGTAGAAGATATACCTGTAGAGGAGGTATAGACGTTGAAACAAGAAGCACAAACCACCAATGGATCGGAGTTGTCACTATAGCAACTCCGAGGGACGAGATGAGTCGAAACGAAGGAGGAAGAATGGGAAATGGACTTAGATTCGGAACTTAAAAATCTGATTTTTAGTCCGGGGGTCGGAGAATTTGACCAAGACCATCGACCCACCCATCAACCCCCGCATCGACCCATGGCTCTCGGTAATCCGACAGAAAACCAGGGGTCGAACCTAGGGTCAGACTTACCATCGACCCCCACCATCGACCCTGCATAGAAAAGACAATATTTTTCACTGAATGATCTGAAAAATTTGAAAATACCATTGGTTAGTGTATCCAAATATGAGAATGAAGTATATAATGATTGCCTCACGTATTCTATGACTTTTCAGACACTACACCACCAAAATTGGAAATGGCTGGGCGAAAAGGGAACAGACGAGGACGTAACCAAACCCCACCACCACCACCGGTAGATGAAACCAATCATGAAATTCCTGAAGTACCAGAGAATCCAAACGTGGCACCGCCAGGAGATAATGGTCAGGCAAATCCTACAAACTTTCCAGCCCCACCTATAGATTTAGTTACAGTCGTAATGAACTTGGCACAACAATTGCAACAAATACAACAGGTGCAAACTAATATGCAAGCTGCCATAGGCGTGGTTTTTCTAGCTGCACATAGGACACAGATGCCAGTAGGACAAACAAGCACAATACCAGGGGAAATAATGCAGTACCCCATGCACCTCAAACACCAGTCATGCAAGCTCCAGTGCAGAACCCTGAGATAGCTCAAGGTGGTTATCAGTACCAACCACCAATGTATAGGGCCTATGCTCCGTATCAGCTGGACTGCTCCAGAATGGTCGGGCATTTTCTTAAGTTGAAGCCCAAAGAATTCGATGGTAAGCCAACAGATCCTTTGTGGCTGGCACATTGAATTGACAAATTGGAAAGAAATTTTATGATGATGACAGTAAATGAGGAGGAGAAAGTGTTGTGTGCCACCTTTATGCTCAAGAGCGATGCACACCATTGGTGGAAGTCTACCAGGACATATCTATTAACCAAACACGCCCACTTGACCTGGGATATATACAAAGAGGCATTCTTTGAGAAATACTTCCCTAGAAGTTTCAGAGATTCTATGGAGAGAGAGTTCCTGAGTTTGTATGAAGGGCAGATGACTGTTGACGCATATCAACAGCGTTATGATGAGTTGTTTTTCTTTGCACCAGTTAGTATGCAAGAGAAGGATACGAAAACCCGAAGGTTCGTCATGGGACTTAGGGGAAGCATACGCGAACATGTTTTGGGATTGGAGAAGAAAATCTACAATGAAGCTGTACAAATTGCTCGAGTGATAGAGTCGAGCTAGAAAGAGAGCTATTTTACTCAAAATAGGGGAATAAAAAGGCCAAATGAAAATTTTTACAATGGAGGCAACACCAAGGTATTCCAACCCTTCCGTACCCAGGGCTTCAATGCTGCAACCAAAACCATTTCAGCAACCCCATGACAACCAAAGCAAAATGGTGAGGGGATCAGATGTTTTAACTGCAACCAAGTAGGGCATTTCTTAAGAGAGTGTACTAAGCCCAGAAAACAACTACAGCAAGGAAGAGTTTATGCTATTTCAGCCAAGGATGCTGCCGCATCGTCTGATGTGGTCACAGGTATGACCTGAACCTGTCATTTTATGTTACATTGCATGAGCATGTAGACTAAATTAAAACAAATCACAGGTATCGTACCTAGTAATGGCATTCCTGCCAGAGTGTTCTTTGATTATGGAGTTACTCATCCTTTTATATCTGTGTCATTTGGAAAGAAACTAAATATACCCCTTAAATCTTTAGATTACAAACTGCTTATACGATAGCCGATGGGAATTATGAAGTCCAAGAAGGACCCAGTATAAATGCTACCTTATGATTCGCAGCAATAGATTCAGATTTGGAAGGAGAGTAACATATAATAGAAACTAGTGATGATCTAATTGAGCGAGAACTTATGGAAGAATTATGGAACAATAGTTCGGTTGCGTTTATGGCATTAAAGATCATCTCTGAATTGATGGATGAAATAAAAGTAGCAATTTTGTTAGATCTATATATAAGAATAATGTCAGGAGATTTAGAGAAAGAAAACCCAATCCTGAATTACTTGGGATGCGGAGACGGTACTTAGATACAGAGGTAGATTCTGAATACTTGAAGATAAAGACTCGGATATTATGAAGAGGATAATGATAAGAGTCCATTGTACTCAATATTCAGGACATACTAGATTACCAATATGTATCATGACATGAAGAGATTATTTTGGTGGAAAGGGAATGGAAGTAGTTGTGGATAGATGCATTTTTTTTTCATAATGGAATTATCAGCAAGTAAAGGCTGAAAGACAAGGACCAACATGGCTACAACAATAACTTTCAAAGCCAGTTTGGAAGTGAAACTGTATTACAATGAACTATGTCACCGATTTGCCACTGACTCCTAGATCGGTTGACGAAGTATGGGTGATTGTTGATCACTTTATGAAGATAGCTCAGTCCATTGCTATACGACCTCGGTATGCTTTGGAGCGGCTAACTAAGCTATATGTGGATTGTATTGCCAGATTGAATGGTATGCATGAGAGCTTAGAGTAGGTCAGAGGCTTATGCCTTATCTCGAAGTTTTGGGAGGATCTACAGAAAATAATGGGGACAAAGTTGAAGTTTAGTACCGCAGTTTACCTTAAATTGATGGACAGTCGGAGTGGACTATACAGATCCTAAGAGAAATGCTCCGATCTTGTAAAATTGATTTCAAGGAACTTGAATTGAGAAGTTACCATAAATTAAAGTTGCTACTAAGCTACCATGTAAATGTTACCTATGAAGTATGGTACGGTAGAAATTTAAAATTCCTTTATTTTGGAATAAAGTCGATGAATGAATAATTTTGTGACCTAAGTCTAATGAAGAAAACTATCGAGTGGCAGACAAGAAAAAAAAAAAAAAGGAGGCAGGATAGCTCAAGATGTCAGAAGAGACACCATGACCTTGAGTTCGCCATAAGTGTAAGTGTTTTTGAAGAAATCACTTATGCGTAGTTTGAAACGATTAGACAAGAAGAGAAAGTTGTATTCTATATATGTGTTAGATCTTATAAACTTTGGAGAGACGTAGAAAAGTTGCATATCAATTAGCGTTACTGCTATCCATGTCTAGTGTGCATGATGTATTTCGTGTGTCTCTATTGAAGAAGTACATTGGAGATCCATATCAAAGGTATTGACCACGGAATCACTGAATTAGATAGAATGTTTAACTATTGAAGTGGTACTAGCCTAGTTCACTAGTGGGAAGGTACAATATTTTCAAAGCTGGGATAATTATTATATGAAGGTAACTTGGCAAAGACAAGACGTGGAGAAGAGTGCATAGGAGGAAGAAGATGCAATGTGGAAATAGAATTCCCACCTATTGACTCCGAAGTAAATTCAAAATTTTGAGGACAAAATTTATTTTAAGGATGGGGGAGTTGTATGATTCGTACTTTCAAATTTCGAGGACGAAATTTCTTTTAAGGGTGGTGGAGTTGTAAGACCCGCACAAATTTTGAGGACAAAATTTCTTTTAAGGGTGGTGGAGTTGTAAGACCCGCACGCCACGAACCCGGCCTAACCTTATATTTTGTGTCGGGACCCGTCTACATATCATGGCCGAGCCAAGTGGACCAAGTGTGTAAAGAAAAACCAAGACCCAATATGAAAATTTACTCAAAAACAATCAAAATGAGTGAGGGTAGGGGTCGACCCCCAGCCCATAACCAGGGGTCGAGGGGTCATGATTGTCCGACCCCCCCATCGACCCCCCCATCGACCCCGGTAATCGGGAAAAACAGCATGAACCGAAAATTAGGAACCTTTTCCTAATTTCAATTGGAACCTTTCCTAAACTCAATGGGACTTATTTTGGGAGGTTTTACACTATAAATAGGACGTCCCTAAGCCTCTTTTACTCCTTTTACAACCCTAATTGGATTGAGAGAGAGAGAAGAGAAGGAAGACAAGGAGAAGAGAAAGAGAATTGAAGAAGAAGACCAAGGAGGAGGAAATTCAGAGGAAACTCTGAATCTCAGCAAACCTAAGGTATGAATACATTCCTCATGATTTATTTAAGACCTTAGAATGGTTTATGAAAAGGGTATAACTTAGAAGAAACTCAAATCACCCAACCATGGTTAGGTTTCAATGTAAACCATGGAGGAGATCATTGAAACCATGTAGGTGAATAAAGAATAGTTCTAAACCATAGAACATGTATGGAATGGGTTATAGAAGCAAGCCATAGGACCCCAAACATGAATGAATGGACAAAATTTGATATTTTTGACTCAAACCATGGGGGGTCGCACCTAGGGTCGATGGAACCTCCGACCCAAGCATCGACCCCCAACATCCGGGAAGTTCAGGAAAGGAGGGGTAGCACCTAGGGTCGATGGAACCTCCGACCCTAGGCATCGACCCCTAGTTAACAGCAAGCTGTAAAAAATTAGAATAAATTCTAATTAAATTCTGTTGACTTTGTTAGGTCTTCTAGCAATATAATATTGATATAAAAGTGATTCTTAAGGCTTGAAAAGAGGATCTACAAACAAGAAAATGTGAGGGAACAAGACCTAAACTAATTGGTTAATAATAAACTATTTTTATTTCTTGAGTCCAATACCATGATTGTGATATGCGTGTATGCTTATAATGTGCATTAAACATGTCATCCAATATTTCTATTATTACTGTTCATGCATATTTAAATTTATTGATTATAACATGATGATGTTGATGATGATAGGAATAGGCATGTGAATGTTTGTGTTTGGCTGGTGTACATGGTGCGGGTAGGGATGGTATCAACCGGTACTTTGATGCCGTTCTCATCGGGGTATATTGTGCCATGGTCTATTCAAGTCATGTCCACTAAGCAAGTGTTAGTGTGTTTGATGTGAGTGGGGCATCAAGGGGAGGACGTGACATTGTGGTTCAGCCTGGTCACCAGACTCTAGCTCTATCTCTACTCAAGTCTTGTCCACTAACATCGTCGTATCGCCATTACCTTAGCGGAACTAATATGTCGTAGGGCATCAGGGGGGGACGTGGCATTGTGGTTCAGCCTGGTCACCAGACCCTAGCTCTATCTCTATGGATGTATTGAGGGATGCTGGCGTGAGGCCTTGGATACATTGTTTGACATTAGGGTTGGTTAGTTGAGAGCTCAGTTTGCAAGCCCTCGCCAACAGGGGCTTACGTGTTGGTATGGGTAACCGGTGCAGCCATGCCATTTTCATGGGGTGTATATTATCCATGGTGGGTGCATGTGGAGCGACAGTGCCATTTTCATTGGGAGTTTCCACACACTCGTGTATAGAGGTGCGGCGGCCACCTATCCTTTCTATAACACATTGCAAATTTTAAAGCAGACCAAAGATATGAATTGATTGCATGCATATATATTGTTGCATTATTTTGTTTGCTCACTGAGCCGTGATGTGTGCTCACCCTTTCGAATTGGAGTACTTTTAGTTGATGATGTTGGTACCACCGTTGAAGATTATATGAACGCTCCTATGTAAGGGCATGAGGCGACAATGGAAGCTGAAGACTTAGTGGATATGCATGACTCCTCGTGCGAGTGCAACTCAAGCGTATTCAATTAGATTTTGTTTAGATTTTATTAAAGACATGTAATTGGTATTTATTTAATTATGTCTAAGTTGATTTAACAATAGTTTGATATTTATTTATAGTTATCACAGTTAGATTCTCAGTTTATTTACTATAAGACTTCCACTATTTATGTTATTACCTCTGATTAATGTGGAATATGTTTTGGTTTATCATATGTGGGATAGCCTATTATGAGATCCTGGTTGAACCGTTGGTTTATTGACGGTTCATCACACCATTTTTGTTAGTGCAGAATTGGGGTGTGACAACTTGGTATCAGAGCTCTCGTAGGCCTTACCCATTAAACCTGAATACTACCACTGGAGTCCATGAACTGAGTTAGGATAAATTAAAAGCTTTAATACAAACACACCATAAGCACCTGTGTTGGTTGAGACAGAACTTAACAAGAAAATAATGTACATATAAATGGTGGAACCATATATATATAAAATCAAACAGAAAGAGAAGACCAAAATTTATCCTGATAAACAAATAATATAGGGTATTATCTATAAGTCGGGTAGTTATCTAGGAATACAAAGGATATAGTACAATAAGAAGAAGGAAGCATCTGTAAAGCAGAAAAATTGAATGCCGAGTTGGTACTCACAAGATGTGAAACTCGACGTATGACAAAGGAAGGAGAAAATGGCTAGTAATTCCTAATTCCCTGCAAAGGTAAAGGGAAAGGTCTCGGGCTAAATCCAAACAGAGATAAGAGAATAATGGCCACACATTAAGAATAAGAGCAACTATAAAGATGCTAAAGCTATACTCCTGGGTGACGTGGAGACTCACAGTGAGATCCATTACAAGTTGATCTATTGCCCACTAAGCAAGAAGAGGATGTTGCAACTTGACCCCACTACTATCTGGGTCGAGAATGGGTAATGAAAACTCGTCTGAGTAGATGCTAAATAATGATAATTAGATTGGAGCAAATAAAAAGAGGTGAACAACTAGGCCACTCCAGCCAATCACCTGGACTACCAAGTACCTTAGCTATGGTTGTAATAAACTTAGTCTGACAAAATACAAGAGCAACAACAAAGAAAAATAGATAATGGCTTAGAAGAGAAGAAAAACACAAAATTTTGACATTATAACGACGTAAATTGGTCAAAAGCCTCACTTTTCACCCAAACACGTGGGTAGGAGGACTTAAGTAGATTCTAAACTATCCTGTAAGACTCATACCGTTAGAAATGTTAGCTAATGGGAATCAATTTGAAGAAATTTCAAGAAACTCAAAAATTTCGACAAATTAGGGCAAAAGAGAAAATTTCGAGTTTCTCGATAACCAACCGATGAAATTCAAATATTTTGAGGGCTTTCGTCCATTGACCCACCAACAACTAAAGCCCCCAATAAAAATCAAATTTTTACGATTGGAAAAAAAGTTTAATTGGAAGAAAACGAGATATATGAGCAAAAACCTAGGTAAGGAAACCTAAAAACATGAAAACGTAGAAGATATACTTGTAGAGGAGGTATAGACGTTGAAACAAGAAGCACAAACCACCAACGGATCGGAGTTGCCACTGTAGCAACTCAGAGGGATGAGACGAGTCGAAAGGAAGGAGGAAGAATGGGAAATGGACTCAGAATCAGAACTTAAAAATCTGATTTTTAGTCCGGGGGTCGGAGAATTCGACCAAGACCATCGACCCACCCATCGACCCCCGCATCGACCCATGGCTCTCGGTAATCTGACCGAAAACCAGGGGTCGAACCAAGGGTCGGACTTACCATAAACCCCCACCATCGACCCTGCATAGAAAAGACAGTATTTTTCACTGAATAATTTGAAAATTTTGAAAATACCATTGGTTAGTGTATCCAAATATGAGAATGAAGTATATAATGATTGCCTCACGTGTTCAATGACTTTTCAGACACTACAGCACCAGAATTGGAAATGGCTGGGCGAAGAGGGAACAGACAAGGACGTAACCAAACCCCACCACCACTACCGGTAGATGAAACCAGTCATGAAATTCCTGAAGTACTAGAAAATCCAAACGTGCCACCGCCAGGAGATAATGGTCAAGAAAATCCTACAAACTTGCCAGCCCCACCTATAGATTTAGTTACAGTCATAATGAACTTGGCACAACAACTACAACAAATACAACAGGTGCAAACTAATATGCAAGCTGCCATAGGCGTGGTTTTTCCAGCTGCACATACGACACAGATGCCAGCAGGACAGACAAGCACAATACCAGGGGGAAAGTATTGTGCTATGGCTTAGAACTCTAGGTTTCTTCCTTACTTTGTCTACCATGATTTCTCCATGGATTTCATCAAAATCTTCCCATGGGTGTATGATTTGGGTTTCTCCTAGACCATACTCTCTTCATGAACTATTCTAAGGTCTTAGATTATCAATGGAAAGGTGCCCATACCTTAGTTATTGCTGGGATTTAGAGATTTCTCTGAATTCTTCACTTAGGTCTTCTTCTCTAACTTTCATTCTCTTCTCCTTCTCTTCTTTTTCTCTCACTTTCAATTAGGGTTTCAAAAGGAGTGAAAGAGGCTTCGGGACATCCTATTTAGAGAGTAGAATCTCCCAAAATAAGTCCCATTGAGATTAGGAAGGAATCCCATTAAAATTTAGAAAGTTTCCTATTTGTGGTTTCTGTCGGCAAACAGGGGGTCGATGAGGGGGTCGGAGATCCCGTCGACCCTCAGTTCCTAAGTTGTCCGACCCCCAGTGGAAAATCAGGGGTCTGATTTCTATGTGAGGGGGGGTCGACCCTGCCTACCTAGGTATGTGATCCTGCCCTCCAATTCACTATTTTTGGGTCAGTTCAGTACTTGGTTTCGCTATTTCCTTCACACACTTGGTCCATTTGGCTCGACCATGATGGGTTGACCTGGTACAAGGTGGTAAGACCGGTTAGTTCGATGCGGGTCTTACAACTCCCCCCTACTTATAAAAATTTCATCCTCGAAATTGTACATACCTTCCGAGTCGAATAGATGAGGGTATTGCTTTCGCATAGCATTCTCTTCTTCCCATGTGATTTCTTTTATATCACTGCTTCTCCAGGTGACCTTAACATAATAAATGTCACGGTTGCGTAGTCGTTGCACCTTTCGACTGGTGATTTCAGTTGGCGCTACTTTAAACGTCAAATCCTCTGTCAAATCAGGTAGGTCTACTGTCAAAATGTGCGTTGGGTCTCTGACATACTTCTTCAATAAGGAGATATGATACGTCATGCACACTTGACATAGATGGTGGTAGTGCTAACTGGTAAGCCACTTTTCCACGTTTAGCTAGAATATCATATGGTCCGACATATCTCGGACTTAATTTCCCTTTCTATCCAAACTGTTTCAAACCTCGCATAGGTGACACTTTGAGGAATACCTTTTCACCTACGGTGAATTCAAGGTCTCGACGTCTAGTATCCGCATATTGCTTCTAACGATTCTGAGCCGTTCTTACTCTTTCCTTGATAATGTCAACTACTCGACAAGTCTCTTCAACAAATTCCGGTCCAACAATACTACGTTCTCCAACTTCATTCCAAAACAAAGGAGTTCGACACTTCCTGCCATACAGTGCTTCATAGGGTGACATCTGTATAGTAGCCTGATAGTTATTGTTATAAGCGAACTCAATCAGTGGTAGCTTTTCATCCCATGATCCTTTGAAATCAATTACACAAGCTCGGAGCATGTCTTCTAGAATCTGAATGGTGCGCTTCGACTGTCCATCTGTTTGAGGATGGAATGCAGTACTGAACTTCAATGTTGTACCCATAGCTTTCTATAATCCTTCCCAAAACCTTGAGGTAAATCGTGGATCTCTGTCGGACACAATGCTTTCAGGTACGCCGTGTAATCTGACAATGTTGTCCACATACAATTTAGCTAACCTCTCCAGTGTATACTGAGGTCGTATAGCTATAAATCGAGCCGTTTTAGTCAGTCGGTCTACAATCACCCAAACAGCGTCAACTACTCGTGGAGTCAATGGTAACCCTGTGACGAAGTCCATAGTGATGCAGTCCCATTTCCATGCTGGTTCTGGTAACGACTATAATCGTCCTGTTGGTCTTTGTCATTCAGCTTTCACCTTCTGACAATTTAGGCATTGAGACACGAACTTGGCTATATCTGCTTTCATTCCCCTCCACCAATATAATTTCTTTAGGTCATGATACATTTTTGTACTTCCAGGGTGTATCGAATAGGCGGTGGTATGGACTTCCTTCATTAATCGGTGTTTAATGTCCAAACTTTCTGTTTCAGGTACACATATTCTTCTTTTGTACTTCAGTACCCTTTCATCATCTAAGGAGAACTCAGGAGTAGTCCTACCATTTTTGATGTTTTCTTGTACCGTTCTTAGATAAAGGTCTGATATAATCGCTGTTTTCATTTCATCAAGTATATCAGGTACAATCTTCAATGTGGCAAATATATTTGCAAACCGATGGATAAACCATTGGTTGGTTGATTCACCCGGTGCATCTATCACAATCTGTTCATTACCATAACTGAATACTTTTCCAATAGTACACAGTGCAGCAGTGGTGCTAACCTCTTCTTGAGATTTCATCATTGCCTTCCTACTCAATGCGTCCGCAACCACTTTAGCCTTTCCCGGATGATACTGGATATCACAATCATAGTCTTTCAATAGTTCCAGTCATCTTTTTTGTCTCATATTCAACTCCTTCTGATTAAAGAGGTAAGTAAAACTCTTATGATCTGATTTAATCTAAAATTTCTCTCCATACAAGTAATGTCTCCATATTTTGACAGTATGTACTACTCCCGCTAATTCCAAATCATGAGTGGGATAGTTCTTCTCATGTGTCTTCAATTGTCTTGAGGCATAAGCAATTACTTGTTCTCCTTGCATAAGTATACATCCTAATCCCAGTCTTGACGCATCAGTGTATAAAATAAATGGCTGTCCTGGAATCGGAATGGTCAAGATTGGAGCTGATATCAATCTAGCCTTCAATGTTTGGAAACTTTTCTTGCATTTATCAGTCCACACAAACTTTTTGCCCTTCTTAGTCAAACTGGTAAGAGGTACGACAATTTGGGAATAGTCTTCCACAAATCGTCGATAATACCCAGCTAGACCTAAGAAACTTCTAATTTCTGCAACGCTCTTTGGTTCTTCCCACTTCACAATAGCTTCGATCTTGCTAGGATCCACTTTAATTCCTTCAGCGTATACAACATGGCCTAGAAAAGTGACTTCTTTTAGCCAAAACTCACACTTTGTAAATTTGGCGTAGAGCTTCTCCTTCCTTAATCGCTGCAGAGCGGCATTTAGATTCTTTATATGAGTTTCCTCGTCTTTGGAGTAGACCAATATATCATTGATGAACACAATAATAGACGTATCCAACATATCGTGGAATACCCGATTCATAAGTTCCATAAAGGTTGCTGGTGCATTCGTCAATCCAAAAGACATGACCAAAAATTCATAATGTCCATTTCTGGTCCTGAATGCTGTCTTGGGAATATCATCGTCCTTAATCTTCAACTGATGGTAGCCTGACCGAAGATCGATCTTGGAGAACACTTTGGCACCTTGCAACTGATCGAACAAGTCATCGATCCGAGGCAATGGATACTGATTCTTGATTGTCAATTTATTCAGTTCTCGATAGTCTATACACAATCGAACGCTACCGTCCTTCTTCTTCACGAATAATACTGGTGCTCCCCATGGGGATATGCTAGGTCGGATGTAACCCTTGTCCAGTAGTTCATATAGTTGTACTTTTAATTCCTTCAATTCAGTACGAGCCATTTGATAAGGTGCTTTTGAAATTGGTGCGTCTCCGGATATCAGATCTATGACAAACTCTGTAGCGCGGTCGGGTGGTAATCCTGGTAGTTCTTCAGGAAATACATCTGGATAGTCACGCACGACATCAATATCCTCCGTTCGTAGTGCTTCTTTTGTAAGATCGACCACAGATACTAGATACCCAACTGCTCCTTTCTCAAGGCACTTCCTAGCCTTTAATGCAGAGAGTATGTGTCACACCCCAATTCTGGACTAACCAGAATGATGTGATGAACCGTCAATAAACCAACGGTTCAACCAGGATCTCACTCAGGCTATCCCACATATGATAAACCAAAACACATTCCATAATAATCAGAGGTAATAAAGTAAATAGCGGAAGGCTTACAGATAATGAACTGAGGTCTATTCATGATAAATAATTAATATTCCATTTATTTCCAAGTAACCAAAACATAACTTAATACATATTACAATATTCAAAAACAAAAACTAAACACTAAACGTATCCATCGTTGAAACGCTCTCTTAAAGAATCACGTTCCACCTCCACAGCTTTCTCATCATGGTGTGTTGACATAATCTTCAATCATAATACCTGCAACATCAGAAACTAAAAGATTTGTGCGCACGAGGGTCAGCTCTCCAACTTGAGCTCAGTGAGTAAACAAAACAATGCAACAATACATATGCATGCGATTCAATTCATATCTTTGGTCTAGTTTTACGTTTGCACTGTGCTATAGAAAGGATAGGTGGCCACCGCACCTCTATGCACGAGAGTGTGGATACGCCCGGTGAACCTCTCACCGTCGCCCACAGCACCCACAATGAACATTGTACACGAATGTCACGTTTATCGCTGCACAACTTCATACCAATAAATAAACCCCTGATAGTTAGGGCTGCAAATGGGGCTCTCTACTAACCAATCCTAATGTCAAACATTGTATCCAAGGCCTCACCCTAGCATCCCTCAGAGCACCCGTAGAAATAGAGCTAAGGCCTCCCAGTAGAGAATAGGACTCAAGGACCGAGACCCTCCTTGATGCCCTACGTCGCAATAGTTCTGCTAAGGTAATGGCGATACGATGATGCTAATGCACAAGACTTGAGTTAGAGATAGAGCTAAAGTGCCCGGATCAAACACCGCCTAACACTTCCCCTGATGCCCTACTCGCATCAAGCACACTAACCACACACAAACATTCACATGCCGATTCCTAGCATCAATCATCATCATCATGTTATAAGTGAACAAAATTAAATATGCATGAACAATAATAGCAAGAATATTGGATGACATGTTGAATGCACATTACAAGCATATTCGCATAGAATTAAGCATGACATTGGACTCAAGAAAATAAAAGTAGTTTATCATTATTCAGTTAATGTAGGTCTTGTTTCCTCACCTTAGCTTGCTAGTAGATCCTCTTTCAAGCTTTAAGAATCACCTTTATATTGTTGATATATTGCTAGAAGTCCTAACAAAGCCGATAGAATTAAATTAGATTTTATTCCAATTTTTCTAACTTACTGTTAACTGTAGGGTCGATGCTAGGGTCGATGGGTCTATCGACCCTAGGTGCAACCACCTCTTTTCTGGATTTCCCGAACACTGGGGGTCGATGCTAGGGTCGGATCTGCCATCGACCCTAGGTGCGACCCCCCATGGTTTGAGTCAAAAATATCAGATTTCGTTCTCTCTTTCATGGTTGGGTCCTATGGCTTACTTCCACAATCCATTCTATACATTTTCTATGGTTTAAAACTATACTTTATTCACTTACATGGTTTTAATGATCTCCTCCATGGTTTCCATTGAAACGAAACCATGGATGGATGATTTGGGTTCCTCCTTGATAATCCCCTCTTCATTATCTACTCTAAGGTCTTAAGAAATTCATGGAGATAGTATCCATACCTGAAAAGTATGATTCTTCCTCTGAATCCCTTCTCCTTGGTCTTCTTCTCCACTTTCCTTCTCTTCTCCTTCTCTTCCTTCTCTTCTCTTTCTCTCAATCCAAAGGGTTGTAAAAGGAGTGAAAGAGGCTTAGGGACGTCCTATTTATAGAGTGAAATCTCCCAAAATAAGTCCCATTGAGTTTAGGAAAGGTTCCAATTGAAATTAGGAAGGTTTCCTAATTTTCAGTTCGTGCTGTTTTATCCCGATTACTGAGGGTCGATAAAAGGGTCGATGAGAGGGTCGACCCCCTGCTACCCGTGGTTGAGGGTCGATAGTGAGGGTCGATGAGGGGGTCGGACCTGTCTGTTAAGACATGCGACCCTACCCTCATTTTGACTGTTTTTGGGTAAATTTTCATATTGGGTCTTGGGTTTCTTCACACACTTGGTCCACTTGGCTCGACCATGATATATAGACGGTTCATGACACGAAATGTAAGGTTAGACCGGGTTCATGGCGTGTGGGTCTTACAACTCCACCACCCTTAAAAGAAATTTCTTCCTCGAAATTTGAACGTACGGATCTTACAACTCCCCCATCCTTAAAATAAATTTTGTCCTCAAAATTTGAATTTACTTCGGAGTCACTAGGTGGGAATTCTATTTCTGTATTGCATCTTCTTCTTTCCATGCTGTCTTCTCCACGTCTTGTCTTCGTCAGATTATCTTCGTATAATTGATACCAAGTTTTTAAGGTGTTGTACCTTTCAACTAGTGAACTAGGCTGGTACCACTTCAATAGTTAAATCTCCTATTTAATCCAGTGATTTCATGGTCAATTCTTTTGATATGGATCTCCAATGTACTTCTTCAATAGAGACACACGAAATACATCATGCACACTAGACATGGATAGCGGTAACGCTAATTGATATGCAACTTTTCTACATCTCTCTAGAGTTTATAAGATTCGACGCATATATAGAAAACTACTTTCCTTCTTGTCTAATCATTTCAAACTATGCATAAGTGATATCTTTAAAAACACTTTGTCACTTATGGTGAACTCAAGGTCTTGGTGTCTATTCTGACAATCCTGAGCTATCCTGCCCCTTTTCTTTGATCTTGTCTGCCACTCGATAGTTTTCTTCATTAGACTTAGGTTTCCAAAATTCTTCATTCACCAACTTTATTCCAAAATAAAGGAATTTGACATTTCTACCGTACCATGCTTGATTGGTGACATTTACATGGTAGCTTAATAGCAACTTCAATTCACGGTAACTTCTCAACTCAAGTTCCTTGAAATCAATTTCATAAACTCGGGGCATATCTCTTAGGATTTGTATAGTCCGCCCCGACTGTCCGTCGGTTTAAGGTAAAATGCGGTACTAAACTTCAACTTTGTTCCCATTGTTTCCTATAGATCCTTCCAAAACTTCAAGATAAAGCATGAGCTTCTGGCCGACACTAAGCTCTCATGCATACCATTCAATCTGACAATACTATCCATATATAGCTTAGTTAGCCGCTCCAAAGCATACCGAGGTTGTATCGCAATGGAATAAGCTATCTTCATAATGCGATCAACAATCACCCAAACTGCGTCAACCGATTAGTGGTATACCGGTGACATAGTTCATTGTAATGTAGTTCCACTTTCAGACTGGCTCCGATAGTTATTATAGTAAGCCATGTTGGTCTTTGTCTTTCAGCTTTCACTTGTTGATAATCCAGACACTGGAACACGCACTACACCACCTTTGTTATCATTCCTCTTTACCAATACAATCTCTTCAGCTCATGATACATATTGGTACTCCAAGATGTCCTGAATATTGAGTACAATGGGCTCTTATCATTATCCTCTTCCTGACATCAAAATCTTTATCTTCAGGTATTCAGAATCTACCACTATATCTGAGTACCGTCTCCGCATCCAAAATAAGTCAGGTTTGGTTTTTCTTTCTCCAAATCTCCTTGCATTGTTCTTATATACATACAAAATTGCTACTTTTACTTCATCCATTAATTCAGAGATGATCTTTAATGTACTGAACGTAAACGAGGAATTATTACTCCATAAGTTCATCCATAAGTTCTCGCTTAATTGGATCATCCCTAGCTTCTATTATATGTTACTCTTTTTCCAAATCTGAATCTGTTGCTGCAGAACATAAGGCAACATTTATACTCGGTCCTTCTTCAGACCTCATAATCCCTTTTTGCATAAGGCCTTAGCTACTACATTAGCCTTGCTCGGGTGACACTGAATATCAAAGTCTTAATCCTTGGGCAATTTCAGCTATTTTATCCTCATGTTCAACTCTTTCTGGTGAAGAGATAAATAAACTCTTGTATTCCCATTAAATCTAACATTCTTCTCCGTATAGATAATGTCTCCAAGTTTTGATTGCATAATTCATCATCGATAATTCCAAGTCATGAGTAGGGTAACTCTTCTCATGCTCTTTCAGTTTTCTTAAAGCATATGAAATCACTTATTTACCTTGCATTATCTCGCATCTTAGATCCAATCCGAAAGCTTCAATGTATAGGGTAAAAGGTTTCCTGGTGTACGAACGATCAAGGTGAGAGTTGATATCAACCATTCTTTACACTGGTCAGTCCAATTAAACTCATCTCCCTTCCTGGTTAGCTTGGTAAGAGGTTTTGCGATCTTAGAGTGGTCCTCCAAAAATCGTCTATAATAACCAGCTAAACTCAAGAAACTTCTGATCTTCGCAATATTCTTCAGGTGTTTCTCACCATACAATTGCTTCTATCTTAATAGGGTCCACTTTAATCCCTTTTTATGATGCTACGTGATCTAAGAAGATCACTTTGTTTAATCAGGTCTCATATTCCTTGGAATTGGCAATAAGCTTTTCACTTCTCAACTGTTGTGAAGCTGTTCTAAAATCCATTGTATGAGTTGCTTCATTCTTGGAATCAACCAAATATCATCTATGAAAACTATGACCGACGTGTCCAACATGTCATGAAACACCCAGTTCATCAGTTCCATAAAAGATGTAAGGGCATTGGTTAATCCAAACGTCAAAATCGATAACTCATAATGTCCAATCCCGATTCTAACAGCTATCTTTGAGATATTTCTGTCCAAATTCTTCAGCTGATGCTATCTTGATCGAAGATCAATCTTAGAAAATACCTTTGCTCCTTGCAACTATTTAAACAAGTCATCGATCTGAGGTAGTAGATATCGATTCTTGATCTTGAACTTGTTTAGTTCCCGGTAGTCTATGCATAATCTGACACTACCGTCCTTCTTCTTCACGAATTGCATTGGCGTTCCCTGTGATGCAATACTTAGCCGATTAGAACCCTTGTCTAATAACTCTTGTAGTTGAGTCTCAATTCCTTCAACCCCATAGGAGCTTACTCTATGGTGCCTTTGACACAAGTATCGTCCTTGGTAACAAGTCGATGACGAACTCGGTCACTTAATCAGATGGTAACCCGATAAGTTTCCTGGAAATACATCAAGAAATTCACGCATCACATCAATATCTTCCATCTGTGGTGCTTTTTTGGTAACGTATACCACAAGAAACCATATATCCAACTTCTTTCTCTTCAAAGCATCTCTTCGCCTTTAGCATAGAGAGGATCAGCTTCCGCTTCCTAGGCAATAGGCTTCCAATAAAACCAAATTATATGCCATCTTTATTCTTGAATGATAACCTCTTCTATGCACATAACAACTTTGTAGAGTGTTGAGACAACCAGTCTATCCCCAAGATGACGTCAAAGTCTGCCATCTCAAGTCTAATTAGGTTGCGTCCAAATTTCACCCATCCATACAATTTGGACATTGTTCATAACACTCATCTAATACAACATTTAGTCCAAAAGGGCTTGAACTAGCAAAATCTAGTATTAAGGTCTTAAGAGCTTGTCTAGTTCCTTCATCTCTTATGATTTTTCAAAGACTATCGTCAAAATCTCATATTGCACTCATTAGCTTATATTTCTTTTATCCTTGCTGTTCTACCCTGATCTCTCTTTCATATACCTCAAAAATATCTTGTGATTGTTACTTCATATCCCAAGTCTATCTATAAGCATTAGGGTATATGCTTATAAATTCATTAATTCAGCCAAACTCTTTTGGTCTTTTCTTAATCATATCACTCAATATTGGGCATAACTCAATTATCATTGTATTAAACCGAGTACTATTAATGCCATGATTTTTTTTGACTTTATCCTTGTATCCACTCTTAGATTTGCCTTTAGGAATCTTCTACCTTGTCAAAATTCATACCGATATAGCCATCCTTAACTCTAATTGAGTGCTATCTATTTCTTTACTGGCTACTCTTGATAGTTCTCACTTTTGCTCATGCACTCTTTTATAGACATGACTCATATCCATCCATTTAAAAATCTCAAAATAGATTCTCCATTACTTCATCGGAGGTCTCTTGGCTATAGCATTTAATCTGAATCCAATCATCTTTCTTCCAATCATTCCATTATCACTACACATCTTTATCAACAATGATCAGGGAGTGTATAAATCAGAATGTTTGTCCAAAACAATTCATTTCCTTCTTTCAATTTAGCATAATGGCAACACTTGCTTTATCTAGTGAACCTAGGTTTAAAGGATCAGGAGTAAATCTATGGTAATCCAACCGGCATCCAAAGGTCGTTAGGTTGCACGGTGGTCCAAATACATGGAATAGAGGTTTTTCAGTTCTTAACCTCATGGTTACAGGTTCTATCGAATATATAATGCCATTGGTCGAGGCACTACAGGAGTAAATCTGGAGAAAGATTTCGCACATCAGTAAATCAGGTATAATCTGGAGAAAAATTTCGTACATCAATAAATCAGGTGTAAATCGAAAAGATGTACGCTCAACATGATTAAACATTTAACTATTCGTTCAGTTCACATCTCTGTTCATGTGGTCGATCATGAGAGTGGCTAAGATTGGTATAATCAGGACTACTACTAAAGAAACAATATCTATGACTTCAATTGACAGGTTAAATCAAGAAGGTATCCTGTCAAGGTACAAGAATTAAAATCTGGTATGTGCATCCTCTATAATCATAAGAGTAAATCAATAATGCACCGCATTCTATATAAACTATCTTGCCATATGGCCACAATAGATTCGATCTTTGCTGAAAATGTTTGAGGCTTCATCTTCAGAAAATATTCCTCAACCCCTGTTGGATCATTCTATCATAATCCAGCTATCCCATACTTCGGTGGCTGATAAGGGTAACCACCTTGATACACTGCTTGTTGTGTACCAAACTTCTGCACGGGGGTGTGCATTACTGGGACTTGCTATATGGTAGGCACTGTGTTATAGTTAACAGGTGTTGGGGTACAGTGTTGCTACCAATTGGTACCGTACTTGGTTTGACTCGGAGGTGTTGATGTGGCATCGGCAACTTGGGTAGTAATTCACATAGCAACTTGCATAGTCGGTCTCATCTGTTGTTGCTCTTGTATTTTATTGGGCCAAGTTTATTACAACCATAGCCAAGGTATTTGGTAGTCCAGGTGGTTGGCTGGAGTGGCCTGGTTGTTCACTCTTTTAATTCGATACAGTCTGATTATCTACTCAGATGAGTTTTCATTATCCATTCTCGACCCTGATAGTGGTGGGGTCAAGTTGCAACCTCTTCTTAATGCTCAGCGGGTAATGGATCAACTTGTGGTGGATCTCACTCTGAGTTTCCATGTCACCCAGAGTATAACTTTATCTTCTTGTAGTTATTCTTATTCATAATGTATGGCCATTATTCTCCTATCTCTGTTGGATTTAGCCCGAGATCTTTCTCTTTATCTCCACAAGGATTTAGGCATTACTAGCCATTTTTCTTCTTTCTCGGTCATGCATCGAGTTTCACATCTTGTGAGTACCAACTCGGTATTCCAACTTTTCTGCTTTACAGAAGCTCCCTTCTTGCTACTGTACTTTATCCGTTGTATTTCTAGATAACTATCCGACTTATAGATAATACCCTATATCATTTGTTTATTAGGATAATTTTTGGTCTTCTCTTTCCGTTTGAGTGTATATATATATATATATATGGTTCCACCTCTTATATGTACGTTATTGTCTTGTTTAAGTTCTGTCTCAACCAACACAGATGCTTATGGTTTGTTTGTATTAAAGCTTTTAATTTATCCTAACTCAGTTCATGGACTCCAATGGTAGTATTTAGGTTTAATGGGTAAGGCCTACGAGAGCTCTGATACCAAATTGTCACACCCCAATTCTGGACTAACCAGAATGATGTGAAGAACCGTCAATAAACCAACGGTTCAACCAGGATCTCACTCAGGCTATCCCACATATGATAAACCAAAACACATTCCACAATAATCAGAGGTAATAAAGTAAATAGTGGAAGGCTTACAGATAATGAACTGAGGTCTATTCATGATAAATAATTAATATTCTATTTATTTCCAAGTAACCAAAGCATAACTTAATACATATTATAATATTCAAATACGAAAACTAAACACTAAACGTATCCATCGTTGAAACGCTCGCTTAACGAATCACGTTCCTCCTCCATAGCTTGCTCATCATGGCGTGTTGACATAATCTTCAATCATAATACCTGTAACATCAGAAACTAAAAGAATTGTGTGCATGAGGGTCAGCTCTCCAACTTGAGCTCAGTGAGTAAACAAAACAATGCAACAATACATATGCATGCGATTCAATTCATATCTTTGGTCTGGTTTTACGTTTGCACTGTGCTATAGAAAGGATTGGTGGTCACCGCACCTCTATGCACGAGAGGGTGGATACGCCCGATGAACCTCTCACCGTCGCCCACAACACCCAGAATGAACATTGTACACGAAGGTCACGTTTATCGCTGCATAACTTCATACCAACAAATAAACCCCTGATGGCTAGGGCTGCAAACGGGGCTCGCTACTAACCAATCCTAATGTCAAACATTGTATCCAAGGCCTCACCCCAGCATCCCTCAGAGCACTGTAGAGATAGAGCTAAGGCCTCCCGGTAGAGTATAGGACTCAAGGACTGAGACCCTCATTGATGCCCTACGTCGCAATAGTTCTGCTAAGGTAATGGCGATACGACGATGCTAATGCACAAGACTTGAGTTAGAGATAGAGCTAAAGTGCCCGGATCAAACACCACCTAACACTTCCCTTGATGCCCTAATCGCATCAAGCACACTAACCACACACAAACATTCACGTGCCGATTCCTAGCATCAATCATCATCATCATGTTATAAATGAACAAAATTAAATATGCATGAACAATAATAGCAGGAATATTGGATGACATGTTGAATGCACATTACAAGCATATTCGCATAGAATCAAGCATGGCATTGGACTCAAGAAAATAAAAGTAGTTTGTCATTATTCAGTTAATGTAGGTCTTGTTTCCTCACCTTAGCTTGCTAGTAGATCCTCTTTCAAGCTTTAAGAATCACCTTTATATTGTTAATATATTACTAGAAGACCTAACAAAGTCGATAGAATTTAATTAGATTTTATTCCAATTTTTCTAACTTACTGTTAATTGTAGGGTCGATGCTAGGGTCGATGGGTCTATCGACCCTAGGTGCGACCACCTCTTTTCTGGATTTCCCGAACACTAGGGGTCGATGCTAGGGTCAGATCTGCCATCGACCCTAGGTGTGACCCCCTATGGTTTGAGTAGAAAATATCAGATTTCGTTCTCTCTTTCATGGTTGGTTCCTATGGCTTACTTCCACAATCCATTCTATACATGTTCTATGGTTTAGAACTATACTTTATTCACCTACATGGTTTTAATGATTTCCTCCATGGTTTCCATTGAAATGAAACCATGGATGGATGATTTGGGTTCCTCCTAGATAATCTCCTCTTCATTATCTACTCTAAGGTCTTAAGAAATTCATGGAGATAGTATCCATACCTGAGAAGTATACTTCTTCCTCTGAATCCCTTCTCCTTGGTTTTCTTCTCCACTTTCCTTCTCTTCCTTCTCTTTTCTTTCTCTCAATCCAATTAGGGTTGTAAAAGGGGTGAAAAAGGCTTAGGGACGTCCTATTTATAGAGTGAAACCTCCCAAAATAAGTCCCATTGAGTTTAGGAAAGGTTCCAATTGAAATTAGGAAGGTTTCCTAATTTTTGGTTCGTGCTGTTTTTTCTCGATTACTGAGGGTCGATAAGAGGGTCGATGAGAGGGTCGACCCCCTTGCTACCCGTGGTTGAGGGTCGATAGTGAGGGTCGATGAGGGGGTCGGACCTGTCTATTAAGACATGCGACCCTACCCTCATTTTGACTATTTTTGGATAAATTTTCATATTGGGTCTTGGGTTTCTTCACACATTTGGTCCACTTGGCTCGACCATGATATGTAGACGGTTCACGACACGAAATGTAAAGTTAGACCTGGTTCATGGCGTGCGGGTCTTACAGTATGAGCTTTTGTTTATGGGGAAGTTTGGTTCCCAAAAAACTGAACTCTGCTCCTTCTTTGTCTTTAAATGTCAGCTTCTTTTCGGCACACAATAGATTTGCAGAATGCCGAGCTAACAAGTCCATTCCCAAGATGACGTCAAAGTCTGCCATCTCAAGTTGGATCAAGGTTGCATCCAAAGTTTTCTCGTCAATAAGAACTGGACATGGTCCATAACCTTTTTCTAATTCCACTTCTAATCCCATAGGCGATCGTACAAGCAGTTTTAGTCTAAGGATTTGAGGGGTAGATTTAGCTTCTTTCCAAATGACACAGATATAAAAGAATGAGTAGCTCCTGAATCAAAGAGTACACTGGCGGGAATGCCATTAATAGGTAAAATACCTGTGATTTGTTTTGATTTAGTCTACATGCTCACATAATGTAACACAAAATGATAAGATTCAGGTCATACCTATGACCACATCAGGCGATGCGGCAGCATCCTCAGATGTAACCACGCAAACTCTGCCTTGTTGTAGTTGCTTCTTGGGCTTAGGACACTTCCTTTCCATATGTCCTACTTGATTGCAGTTATAGCATTTTAGCCCTTCATTATTTGGCCTTTGTTGCGGTTGAGCTGCTGAAGTAGTCTTGGCTGCAGCATTGAAACCTTGAATTTGGAAGGGTTTGAATACCTTGGTGTTTCCTCCGTTGTAATAATTTCCATTTGGCCTTTTTATTCCTTTATTTTGAGCAAGGTAGTTCTCTTTCTGGCTCGACTCTATTACTCGAGCAATTTGTACAGCTTCATTGTAGATTTTCTTTTCAAGTCCAATAACATGTTCGCGTATGCTTCCCCTAACTCCCATGACAAACCTTCGGGTCTTTGTATCTTCTACCTGCATACTGCCTGGTGCAAAGAAAAACAGCTCCTCATAACGCTGTTGATATGCATCGACAGTCATCTGTCTCTGATATAAACTCAGGAACTCCTTCTCCATGGAATCTCTAAAATTCCTAGGAAAATACTTCTCAAAGAATGCTTCCTTATATATATCCCAAGTCAATTGGGTGTGCTTTGTCATCAGATATGTCCGTGTGGACTTCTACCAGTGGTGTGCATCCCTTCAGCATAAATGTTGCACATAATACCTTTTCTTCCTCGTTCACTGTCATCATCGTAAAATTTCTCTCCATCTCATCGATCCAGTGTGCTGGCCACAAAGGATCAGCTGGCTTACCACTATACTCCTTAGGCTTCATCTTTAGAAAATCCTCCCCTAGTCTGGAGTGGTCCAGTTGATGTGGAACATAAGCTCCATACATAGGTGGTTGGTATTGATATCCACCTGGAGCTACTTCAGGGTTTTGTACTTGAGCCTGCATAATGGGAGTCTGAGGTGCGTGGGGTACTATGTTACTTCTCCCCGGTACTATGCTTGCCTGTCTTGCTAGCATTGGTGTAGTCTGTGCTACTGGAAAGGTCATGCATATGGTAGCTTTCATAGTAGCTTGTGCCTGTTGTATTTGTTGCAGCTGTTGGGCCAAGTTCATTACGACTGTAGCCAGGTCTGTAGGTGGAGCTGGCAGATTTGTAGGATTTGTCAGCCCATAAATTACGGACGGCCCCGTATTTGTATTCCCCTGTTTTTCTGGGTGTGTCTGGCTGTCTTCCCCCATAGGTGGTGATGGTGGGATAGAGTTACGGCTTTGTCTGGTCACTCTGCATCCAGCCATTATCTGTTCTGGTAGTGGGAATGCCTGAAAATCATAGAATACGTGAGGCAATCATTATATACTTCATTCTCATATTTTAAATCCACTAACAAATGCAAAATTCAAAATTTTCAGATCATTCTATCGAAAGAAAATGCTATATTTTCACTGCAGGGTCAATGGATGTCCGACCCTCAGTATGCGACCCTGAGGAATCACTGATTCTTTCCGAGAGCCGGGGATCGATGTGGGGGTCGATGGATGTCCGACCCAGGGTTCAACCCCTGGTTCTCTATCAGATTATCGAGAGCCGAGGGTCGATGAGGGGGTCGGAGGGGGGGTCGGATGTCTTGGTCGAATTCTCCGACCCTCGGACTAAAATTCAGGTTTTTATTTCCGATTTTGAATCCATTTCTCATTCTTCCTCCTCCTTTTCGACTCGGCTCATCCCTTTGAGTTGCTACAGTGCCAACTCGGACTCTTTGGTGCTATTTGCTTCTTATTTTGACGTCTACACCTCGTCTACAGGTATTTTCTCTACATTTTCATGTTTTTAGGTTTCCTTAGCTAGGTTTTTACTCATTTAACTCGTTTTCTTCAAATTAAACTTTTTCCAACCGTAAAAATTTGATTTTTATTAGGGACTTTTGTTGTTGGTGACTCAAGGAACGAAAGCCCTAAAAAATATTTGAGTTTCATCGGTTGGTTATCGAGAAACTTGGAATTTCCCATTTTTGCCCTAATTTATCGAGATTTTTGAATTTCTTTAAATTTCTTCAAATTCGATCTCTTTAAATGAAATTTCCAACTGTATGAGTCTTGTAGGAATAAGTCCTCCTGCCCACGTGTATGGATGAAAAGTGAGACTTTTGACCAATTTATGTCGTTATACTGTCAAAATTTTTGGGTTTTTCATCTTTACTAACCCAATATTTGTTTTTCTTTGTTTTTGCAGATACTATGGCTCGTACCAAAGTACCCAGGGTTCATGACCCAGTCCGCTTCTGTTCTAACGAGGCGGAGACACAGTATGCCCGCTATTCTCGTAAGAAGGTAGAGGGAGGTCACCGGGTAGACTTGGCTAGCCTGGCATTGTTCGATGTGGAGAGGGCTTTTGGTGACATGGGTTGGCTTCCTGTGATCACCTATGACGCTTGCACTCAGCCAGATTTGGTGAGACAGTTTTACTGTAATCTCCAGGTGGTGGGAGATTACAACAATACTGAGAGGGGCAGAGAGCTTCAGATCACCAGCTACATCAAGGGGGTCGAGATTTCATTCGATTATCGGCAGCTAGCCGACTTGTTGGGCATTTCATACAACGGCCCCTTGGTGTTCTGTGCTCCTGGAGAACCCCAGTTCTTTTCATTGGAGATGAGAGCTGAGATTGACTGTCAGATCATCAGAGAGGATCGCTGGGAGATGAAAGCGATCTACCTTCATCCAGAGCCTCGGGTGTACTGCAAGATTATTCAGCACAACCTGATACCTCAGAGTGGGCACTACAAGAGGATCTCCCAGTTGACCCAGTATCTGTTGTACTGTATCTGCACTAGGCAGCCCGTCTGCCTTCCTTACATCATCATGCGGACGATGATCAGTGCTACGTTGCCCAGTCATACTGGCAACCTGCCTTATGGACGCATGATCTCTATGCTACTGACCCGCTTGGGTGTTGACATGATGGATGAGAGGATTCAGGAGAAATTCTTCTCATCACCTTTGGATTAGGAGGCCATCTGCAAGATGGGCATGCGAGATGCCCAGGTCAGCGACGTGGAGAGGAACGCTCTGGTGCGTCCATGTACTTGAGTAGAGATGGCTAACGCTGAGGCAGTAGCAGTAGCCGCTGGAGCAGGGGTTCATGGGGGTGATGATGATTGCTTGTACATGGATGTGGATGCCATACCTCCTCCATCACCTACTCATGCTACAAGAGCTGGTCCTTTTTATTCAGCTGGTCCTTCACATGCAGCTGGTCCTTCGTATGCACCTTCTGATGACATGATGGGGATATTGCATGAGATACGAGAGGCTCAACACATGTCTGATTTGAGGATGAGAGAGCTTCTAGATGCTCAGCGCTTATCCGATCAGCGGGTGGGAGAGCTTCTGGTTGCTCAGCGCATGTCAGATCAGCGGGTGGGAGAGCTTAGGGATGCTCAGCGCGTGACTGACCAGCGGGTGGCTGATCTCACAGCTAGTCTCCAGATGACCCAGACTCAGATAGCTTGGTTGACTAGAGTCTATGCTGAGGATTATGACAGAGACTGTGAGGCATCGCCTCCCCCATCACCTCCTGCTTCTTGATGTATTTTCTTTTATCTTTCTTTTTGTACTTCAGAGTAACTGTCCGGGTTGTGGACTGTACTCTGCTTTAGTCATGTATATATACGTTTGTTCTTCTTTTGATGTATATAAATTTGTTTCTCATTTAATAGATGCATTATTCTCTTTCAATTTTGTCTCAAACAACATAGATGCTTATGGTGCATTATTATTACAGCTTTTAAATTTTTATCCTACCTCAGTTTACGAACTTTTGTGGAAGTATACTGGTTTCACAGACAGGGCCTGAGAGCTCTGATACCAAGTTGTCACACCCCAATTCTGTACCATTCAGAACGGTGTGATGAACCGCTAATAAACCAACGGTTCAACCAGGATCTCTAATAGGCTGTGTCCGTTGAAAATAAAACCATACACATCCACAACCATAATCAGAATAAATACACAATAGCGGAAGTCTTAATAATAAATGAACTGAGGAATCTAACTGTGATAATCATTAATAAAGTATCAAATTATGTTATATCAACCGAGACATAAGTAAATAAAATATCAATTACATTTCCTTAACAATTCAAATCAAAATCTAATCGAAAACGCATGCGTTGCACTCGCATGAAGAGTCATGCGTTTCCATTAAGTCTCCAGCTTCCATCGCAATGACGTGCCCGTACACAGAAGTATTCATATAGTCTTCCACCGTGGTACCTGCATCATCAACTAAAAATATTCGATGTCGAAAGGGTAAGCACACATCACGGCTCAATGAATAAACAAAACAATGCAACAAACATATGCATGCATTCAATTCATATCTGTGGTCTGATATATAAGTTTGCAATGTGCTATAGAAAGGTTCGGTGGCCGCCTCACCTCTATACACGAATGTGTGAATCCATCCAAAGGTTAACGTTTATTGTCGTTCCACATGCATTCACTATGGAATAGAGATAGAGCTAAAGTGCTTAGGACCGTACCGTATCACACTTCCCCTGATACTCCACCCATACCAACACGTAAGCCCCTGGTGGCGAGGGCTTGCAAACTAGGCTCGCAACTAACCAATCCTAATGTCAAACAGTGTACCTATGGCCTCACCCCAGCATCCCTCAATAGGTCCATAGAGATAGAGCTAAGGCCCCCGGCAGAGTCGAAGACTATACGGTCCGAAACCACCTCCCCTGATACTCTACGACGTAATAGTTCTGCTAAAGTAATGGCGATACGACGATGTCAGTGGACAAGACTTGAGTAGAGATAGAGCTAGAGTCTAGTGACCAGGCTGAACCACAATGTCACATTCCACCCCCTTGATACTCCACTCGCATTAAGTACACTAACCACACACATACATTCACATGTCTATTCCTAAAATCATCATCATCATCATCATGTTGTAAACAAAATAAAATAAAATATGCATGAACATTAATAGCAGGAATATTAGATGACATGTTGAATGCACATTACAAGCATACACGCATAGAATCAGGCATGGCAATGGACTCAAGAAAATAAAAACAGTTTATTATTAGCCAATTAGTTTAGGTCTTGTTCTCTCACCTTTTGCTTGAGTGTTGATCCTCTTTCATGCTTTAAAACCACTTTTATATCAATAGGAAAACCTAACAAGTTGATAGATTTTGGTTAGAAGTCATTCCGGCATCATTAGGCTTGTTTTTAAGCACGGGTCGTAGGGTGGGTCGCAGGTATGGTAGCAGTCTACATCAACCCCCAGGGTTGGGTCGATGCCAGGGTCGTCGGATGTTCCATCGACCCTGGGTGCGACCACCCCTATTCTGGACTTCCCAAATACTGGGGGTCGATCCTGTAGTCTGGTAGGGTCGATTCCCAATCGACTCCACGTGCGACCACCCGTGGGTTGAGTCAAGATTTTCATTCTACAGTCCATTCTTTCACGTTTGGGTCCTATGGCTTACTTCCACAATCCATTCTAGACTTGTTCTATGGCTTAGAACTCTAGGTTTCTTCCTTACTTTGTCTACCATGATTTCTCCATGGATTTCATCGAAATCTTCCCATGGGTGTATGATTTGGGTTTCTTCTAGACCATACTCTCTTCATGAACTATTCTAAGGTCTTATATTATCAATGGAAATGTGCCCATACCTTAGTTATTGTTGGGATTCAGAGATTTCTTTGAATTCTTCACTTAGGTCTTCTTCTCCAACTTTTCTTCTCTTCTCCTTCTCTTCTCTTTCTCTCACTTTCAATTAGGGTTTCAAAAAGAGTGAAAGAGGCTTAGGGACATCCTATTTATAGAGTAGAATCTCCCAAAATAAGTCCCATTGAGATTAGGAAGGAATCCCATTGAAATTTGGAAAGTTTCCTATTTGCGGTTTCTGTCGGCAAATAGGGGGTCGATGAGGGGGTCGGAGATCCCATCGACCCTCAGTTCCTAAGTTGTCCGACCCCCAGTGAAAAATCAGGGGTCTGACTTCTATGTGAGGGGGGTCGACCCTGCCTACCTAGGTATGCGACCCTACCCTCCAATTCATTGTTTTTGGGTCAGTTTAGTACCTGGTTTTGCTATTTCCTTCACGTACTTGGTCCATTTGGCTCGACCATGATGGGTAGACCTGGTACAAGGTGGTAAGACCGGTTAGTTCGATGTGGGTCTTACACCAGGACCCATTTAAGATCATTCAGGGGCTTATTAAAGCAAGACGAAGGGTTTACTGTTGAGCAGTTAGGACAAGCACTCTAATTCTCACTCACGGGCAGGGCTTATCGATGGTTGATGAATTTGAACCCATCACAGATACATTCATGGTCAGACATCACCAAAGCATTTATTAGTTTCTATTCCTACAACACAAAGATAGAGACTCACCGTAGGCAATTGGAAACCATGGTCCAAGCACAGGGAGAGACATTCACGGCCTATTTAACTCGGTTCAGAAGTGTAGCAGCAAAGCTTTGGTATCGACCTTCCGAGGGAGATCAGGTGCAGATAATGATGAGAGGCTTAAGTGGGCCATATAAGACTTACATCTTTTGCCAGGCCATCCTATCATTCGAAGGGCTCATTGTTGCAGGACAACAAGCAGAGGATGCCATAGCTCGGGGAGGCATATTACCAGGAAAGACAGAAAGGTCGAAAGTGGCTTCGAATAGAAGGGCATACCTACCAAGAAATTGTGGGAATCAATCAGTAAAGCAAGTAGCTAATACCAATTATGAGCCATTGATCTTGGGAAGTTCGAGTTATACCCCACCACCGCAAGTAAGACCAAGGAGACAGTTCATGGATTTGGGGATGATCTGATCCAAGGCTCTAGACAAATTGATACAAGCCAAGAAATTGACAGTGCTTGACCCTCATTCGCCTCCAAGTCCTCTTCCACCGAATTTTCATATGGACCTGTTCTATAAGTACCACAATCAACATGGGCACGACACAGACAATTGCTACACATTCAGGCATGCCATACATGATCTATTGGATTCTGGTAAATTTAAGGTCCAGCCCAGGCAAGTGTCAGTGGCAAATAGTCCCCTCCCTCATCATAGTGTCAATTTCATAGAATGGGAAGATGAGCCCTTGGGCTTTATTTTCATCATGGAAATACCCGAAGGAGTAAGCAGTATGGTTGTCACATCTGGTGATGAAGTAAACATGTTGGGTAGCCATAAAGAAGAAGAAGAAGAGTATGATTTTTATTTCCCTGAAGATTCCTCATACCCAATAGCACAAGCACAACAGGAAGAAGAAGAAGAACCATTCATCATCTACCTCTCAGATGATGAAGCAGAGATAAATCAAGTTACCAACCGTTTCCTTGAGATGGAGTTCGTATTCCTGGAAGATGAGCAAGAAATAGCAGAAACCAGAACAGGGAAGAACTATACACCATTTTACCTGATGGTAAATGATCCGGCCCAACCCGTGAGAGAGAAAAGTAAAGGACCTGCCAACCAACCAGAGCCTCCAAATCCTGTATTGAAACAATTACGAAAGACACAAGCCAACGTGTCCATTTGGGAGCTTCTGATGGCTTCCAAGATCCACAGGGATGCAGTACTGAGATCATTAGTAAGCATTCAGGTCCCAGTTTCAATGGATGGAGAAGAACTAGCTATGCTAGTAGGAGGCAGATATGCTCTTAATGCAATTGTCTTTGGAGATGCCGATCTCCCTCGAGGAGGTAAGGATCATATACAGGCTCTACACATTACCATCGGATGTCAAGGCAAGAGTATTTTCCAAGTCCTGGTTGATAATGGGTCAGCTTTGAATGTATTCCCTTTTCATACCTTTAAGCATCTAGGCTTCAACGAATCAGAATTGAAACCTTCAGACATGACCATCAAAGCATATGACAATGCCAGAAGGGCTGTATTGGGTGTCTTCACAGTGCCAATTCAGGTAGGACCGACTGAATTTGAAACAGAGTTCCAAGTCATTGACATTTCTGCCTCATTCAGCATGCTTCTAGGTAGGCCTTGGATCTGTCAGGCCGATGCAGTCGCATCTACATTGTATCAGAAGTCTAAATTCATCCACAAGGGTACCACTGTAACAATACATGCGGACTCTGTAGTCGTGAAACCATTGGCCACTGGACAGAATGGTGAAGAGTCACAAGGGAATACTAGGCAAGACTTCTCTCTCAGAGGGTTCCAGGTCGACAACATCCTAGCCACAACTGAGCCAGATCCTACAGGTACGCATCTGCCCTTTTCATTTCGTCAATTACTTAACATGCTCTACTTTCCAGGTATAGGCCTTGGTTCCCACCAACACGGTGATGTCACTTTTTTTTATCTCTATTGGTCAATGAGTATAGATTTGGACTGGGGTATACCCCCACCGAAGGGGATCTGAAAGTAATCAAGAAAAAGCAGAGGGGAGCTGACGAAAGATTTCGAAAGCTCGAGAGGATGAAATACAAGCATAGTAGTTAGTATGGTAGCAGCACAATAAGAACATCAGACAGAGCTAATGGGGACTGATGACCCCAAAGAACAGATGAAACAGTATCAAGCAATATCTGAGGGATTGTACAGTGTGCAGAACATCCAGTTTTTGAAGACCCTCAATGGGTATTTTGCTAAAGAAGGAGAAGATAACATTTATTACGGATTTTCAGAACCTTGGTTCAATGCCCACCTTCAAAAGCAAGTACCCAGGTTTGAAATATTTCATGATTGTACTTTTGACTGGGAAGAGCTCGAGCAAGCCAAGATCCAAGAGCAGAGCAAGGAGCAAAAATCTGAGATAGAGATGATCGACATCAACAACTTGTTCGATGAAGCTCACCGATGAAGATCAAGATAGGAGTCCAGATATACAAACAATTCACCCTTCCCGTCAGCGGAACAATCCTAAATTGGAGTTGTTATGATAATTTTGTTTACCCAAAGGGGTTGCCATGTAATCCACATATTATGGCCATGTCTGAGCCTAGGGTCCTTAAGTCTTTAGATAAGATTGAGTCCTTTTCAAGTTTTGAGTTTGTTCCACTAGGAACCTTTTCCTCTGTACCTCTGCTTTTGAACATGAATAAAGATGATGTTTTGAATTATACTGCGTCTACTTTTTCCTTTCCTTCTCTTTTTAACTTTAACTTTGAAAATGATGAGAATGATGAACCATCTCTTGAAATACTACAATCCATCCAAGCCTCGAAGGAGAAGAAGGCTCAACCTATCTGCGAAGACTTCAAAATAATTAACCTCGGCTCAATAGAGCAACCTCGAGAGATAAAGATCGGTGCTACCTTGACAAAAGAAGAAGCCAAACAAATGACAAAATTACTGATGGAGTTCCAATAAGTGTTTGCCTGGTCCAATGAGGATATGCCCAGCGTAGATCCTGAAGTTATACAGCATAAGATACCTTTTATCTCAGATGCAAGGCCATATAAGCCGAAGCTGAGGTGGTTAAAACCTGAATGGACCCTCAAGGTTAAAGAAGATATCATGAAGCAGTTTGATGCAGGATTCCTAGAGGTCACGAAGTACCCAGAGTGGCTAGCAAATGTGGTCATCGTACCTAAAAAGGACGAAAGACTGAGGGTGTGCATCGATTATAGAAATCTGAATAAGGCTAGCCCCAAAGATGACTTTCCATTACCAAAGATAGACATCTTAGTGGATACCACTGCAAATCATGCTCTTTTGTCCTTCATGGATGGATTCTCAGGGTATAATCCGATAAAGATGGCGACTGAAGACAAGGAGAAAACCGCCTTCATAACAGACTGGGGTACCTATTGTTATACTGTGATTCCATTTGGGTTGAAGAATGCTGGGGCAACTTATCAAAGAATGGCTACTACAATCTTGCACGACCTAATCCATAAAGAGGTAGAGGTGTATGTAGATGATATGATTGTAAGTCATTCACCAGAGAAGGTCACATCCCAACGCTAAGGAAGTTCTTTGAGAGGATCAAGCAATATAAACTAAGGCTCAACCCCCAAAAATGTGCATTTGGGGTAATAGCGGGCAAAATGCTAGGCTTTATGGTCAGCCAAAGAGGAATCAAAATTGATCCAGCCAAGATAAAAGCCATCTCTGAAATGCCATCTCCTCAAACAGAAAAGGAAGTAAAAGGTTTCTTGGGAAGACTTCAGTACATCAACTGGTTTATTGCACATCTCACTGCAACATGCAAACCAATTTTCAAGCTACTCCGGAAAGATCAGCCAAAAGATTGGAACCCTCAATGTCAGATAGCTTTCAACAAAATCAAGACCTATCTGTTGAACCCACTAATCTTAGCCCCACCAGTACCGGGGGGACTACTATTCCTCTACTTGTCAGTACTAAGAATTCTATGGGATCAATGATAGTCCAGCATGATACAGATGGAAAGATAGAAAAAGTAGTATACTACTTGAGTAAGAAATTCACAGGCTACGAAGCCAACTATACACAGCTGGAGAAGACATGCACAGTTCTGGTCTGGATAACAAAGAGACTGAGGCATTATATGTTATCCTACAAGGTCATACTCATTTCCAGAATAGACCCCCTGAAGTATCTTTTCAAAAAACCAACTTTGACAGGAAGGTTGGCTAGGTGGCTATTGTTGTTGTTTGAATTCGACATCACATACACTACGCAAAAGTCTATCAAGAGGAGGATAATCATAGAACATCTATCATCTCTACCGGTTGAAGATAATCTCAGACATCTGGAAGATGTATTCCCAGATGAAAAAGTCCACACAACTCAAAAGGAGGGGAAGAACGACACATGGATAATGTTCTTCGATGGAGCCACAAATTATATGGGATACGGGGCTGGTGTCTTATTCATAGATCTAGAAGGGGCATTTGTGCCATTTTCATTCAGATTAGACTTTGACTGCACAAACAACATTGCAGAGTACGAAGCATGTATCATGGGACTGAAAGCAGCATTGGCCATTGGGGTCTACAGATTAAAGGTCGATGGTGACTCATCAATTGTTATCTACCAAGTCAGAGGGGACTGGAAAACCAAAGACGAGAAGTTGGTACCTTACCAACAATGTGCAATAACCTTGGCTCGAAAGTTCATGCAAATTGAATTTGACTACTCCCTAAGGGATACCAATAAGTATGCCGATGCATTGGCCACCTTGGCTTCAATGATTGGAAATGATCCTTTGGGACGTATCAAACCTCTAATCATAGAAAAAAGAGTACGACCAGTCCACTTGGAAGAAGTGAATGCACTGACAGTCGATGGCCAACCATGGTTTGCTCCCATCATAGATTTCATTAAAGAGGGAAAGTATCCAGTGAAAGCCATAACAAGTGAGAAGAAATCTCTTAGGCAATATACCTCTTAGTTCATACTATGTGAAGATATCCTATACAGAAGATCCCATGAAGGAGTCCAGCTAGTCTATGTCGACGAGGAACATGGGCAAAACATCATCGAACAAGTCCATCAAGGAATATGTGGACCTTACATAAATGCTAGAATGCTTGCAAAGAAGATCCTCAGAATGGGATATTACTGAAACACAATGGAAGCAGACTGTGCAGACTTTGTAAAGAAATGTCACAAGTGTAAGACCCGTGCTAATCTAACCCGGTCTTACCACCTTGAACCAGGTTTACCCATCATGGTCGAGTCAAATGGACCAAGGGCGTGAAGGAGATCGAGATCCCAGGTATCAAATCAACCCAAAAACACTTAAAATAAGGGAAGGGTCGCATACCCAGCTAAGCAGGGTCGGACCTCCCAAAACAGAAAGTCAGACCCTCAGTTTTGAAGGGAGGGTCGGACAGCTTAAGACCCTAGGGTCGACGGGATCATCGACCCTCCCATCGACCCTCGGATTCTGCCGAATATAGAAATTAGAAAATTTCCTAATTTTCGATTGGGATTCTTTCCTAATCTCAGAGGGACTTATTTAGGATGTTGCTACTCTATTTAAAGGACGTCCCTAAGCCACTTTCACTCCTTTCACAACCCTAATTGAATTGAGAGAAAGAGAAGAGAAGGAGAAGAGGAAGAACAGAAACAAGGAAGAGAATTAAGCCAAAAGAGAAGAGTTGCAGAGAAAGATTATCTTCTCAAGTATGGATACTAATTCCATGAGTTTCTATAGACCTCAGGCTAGTTAATGTTGAGAGTGTAATTTTGGAGAAACCCAAACCATCACGCTATGGTTAGGTTTCCATGGAAAACCATAGAAGAATGTATGAAAGCTATCTAGGTGGGTTATACATGGTTTCAGACCATGGAATGAATGTAGAATGGAATGTAGGAGCAAGCCATAGGATTCTAAGTACAAAGAATGGATTAAAAGAGGGAATTGGATCAAGGTGCACCGAGGGTCACACCGAGGGTCGATGACCATCCGACCCTAGGTGTTCCTGACCATCGACCCTCAGGGTTCGGGAAGTTCAGAGTTAAGGGAGGGTCGCACCCAGGGTCGATCCTTACTCTGACCCTACGTCCGACCCTCAGTTAACAGCATGGTTTTTAAATTTTGAATAAATTCTAATTAAATTCTATCGACTTTGTCAGGGCTTCTAGCAATACAATAACACTATAAAGGTGATTCTAAAGCTTGGAAAAGTATCTATTAGCAAGCTAAGGTGAGAAACCAGAACCCCAAACTAAATTGGTTAATAACAAACTGTTTTCTATTTTCTTGAGTCCTATGCCATGCTTGATTCTATGCGAATATGTTTGTAATGTGCATACAGCATGCCATCCAATATTTCTATTACTTGTTCATGCATATTTACTTTATTATTCATAACATGATGATGATGATGATGATAGGAATAGGCATGTGCTTGTATGTGTGTGGTTGATATATTTGATGCGAGCGGGTATCAGGGAAGGTGTGATGAGAGCGTCAATAAACATTAACCTTTGGCGGGTCTCAGCACTTTAGCTCTATCTCTAACTCAAGTCTTGTGCATTAGCATCGTCGTATCGCCATTACTTTAGCAGAACTATTATGTCGTAGAGAATCAGGGGAGGTGGTCTCGGTCCTTGTAGTCTCGACTCTACCCCCGGGGGCCTTAGCTCTATCTCTATGGACATTCCGAGGGATGCTTTGGGGTGAGGCCTTGGATACACTTTTTGGCATTAGGATTGGTTAGTTGCGAGCCCAGTTTGTAGCCCTCGCTAACAGGGGCTTACGTGTTGGTATGGCACTATATAGCAATAAACGTAACCTTTGTTATATAATGTTCATGATTGGGTGCATGTGAGTTGACGATAAACGTGATCTTCGGGTAACGTCACACACTCGTGTATAGAGGCGGGGTCAATAAACATGACCTTTGGCTACCTAAACCTTTCTATTGCATACTGCAAACTTATATACCAGACCAAAGATATAAATTGATTTTTGCATGCATATGTATTGTTGCATTGTTTTGGCTACTCACTGAGCCGTGATGTGTGCTCAACCCTCGACGTCAAATATTTTTAGTTGATGATGCAGGTTATACCGTTGAAGACTATGTGAATGCGCTCGCGTACGGGAATGTGGCAGCGATGGAAGCTGAAGCTGAAGTGGATACACACGACTCCTCTTGCGAGTGCAACTCGTGTGTATTTGATTAGATATTTTATAGTTTTCTTATTTGGATTTATTAAGACCTGTATTTGGTATTTAAATATTTATGTCTCATTTGAAAACAAAATAATTTGCTATTAAATTAAATGATATCATCTTAGTTTCTCAGTTCATGTTATTATAAGACTTCTGCTATTGTGTATTTACTCTGATTATGATTATGGATGTGTGTAAGTTTAGATAACGCGGGGATAGCCTATTTGAGATCCTGGTTGAACCGTTGGTTTATTAGCGGTTCATCACATCATTCTGAATAGTGCAGAATTGGGGTGTGACAACTTGGTATCAGAGCATCTCAGGCCTTGTCCGCTGAACTAGCATACATTCAAGACAATAGTGAACTGAGATAGGATAAAATAAAAGCTTTAATATAAACACACTGTAAGCACAAGTGATGATTGAGACCAAATTTAAAAAGAGAATAATGCATCTATAAAAAGGAAAACGAGTTACATACAATGAGAAAGAGAAACAAAATGTATATACATAACTGAAGCAGAGTACAGTCCACAACCCGGACAGTTACTTTGAAGTACAAGAAAATAAATACAATCATGAAGCTGGAGGTGAAGGAGGAGGCGGGGCCTCACGATCTCGGTCATAGTCCTCAGCATAGACCCTAGTCAACCAAACCACCTGGGTCTGGGTCGTCTGGAGACTAGCTGCAAGATCGGCTACCCTCCTATCAGTCGCCCACTGGACCGATAACAGCTCATCCACCCTCATACACTGGGCGTCTAGCAACTCCTCCATCCTCAGATCAGATCTGCGCTGAGCCTCCCCAATCTCCTGCAGCATCTCCATCATGTCAGAAGGTGGAAGTGAAGGACCAACTGCATGCGAAGGACCAGCCTCAAGTACAGGGTCTGTCGCCAAAGAAGTGCCAACACCAGCCGCATGTGTAGGTGAAGGAGGTGGTATCGAGTCGACATCCGTATACATACGGTCATCATCGTCGACAGGATCCACGCGAGCTCTAGCAGCGGCAGCAGCAGCCTCGGCATCAGCCATCTCGATACGAGTGTGAGGGCGCACCATCGCTTTCCTCTCCTCATCACTAACCTGGGCATCCCGCATACCCATCTTGCAGATTGCCTCCCAATCTAGAGGAAACGAGAAGGTCTTCTCCTGGATCTTCTCATCCACCAGGTCAACCCCTAGACGGGTCAGTAGGACTGTAATCATGCGTCCATAGGGTAGATTACCCCTATGACCGGACAATGTAGCACTAATCATAGTCCGCATGATGATGTATGGAAGACAGACGGGCTGGCGAGTGCAGATGCTATAAATCAAGAACTGGGTCAACTGAGAAACCCTCTCATAGTGCCTACTCTGCGGAATCAGATTATGCTGGATAATCTTACAGAAGACCCGTGGAGCTGGACGCAAGTAACAAGCTCTCATCTGCCAACGATCAAGATGAAGCAACTGATTATCGATCTCTACCCTCATCTCCATCTCAACAAACTGTGGCTCTCCAGGCACACAGTACACCATGGGGCCATCATAAGGAATGCCCAACAAGTCGGCCAGCTGCCGATAGTCGAAGGAGATATCTACCCCCTTGACGTAGCTGATGATGCGCAACTCCTGACCATGCTCAACGTCATTGCAATTCCCCACCACCTGGAGATTACAATAGAACTGACGCACCAAATCCGGGCATGTGCACGCGTCGTATGTAATGACAGGAAGCCACCCCATGTCACCAAAGGCTCCCTCTACGTTGAACACGGCTAACTTAGCCAAGTTCACCATATGACCACCCTCAACCTTCTTACGGGCATAGTCAGCATACCGTGCCTCGGCTTCATTGGAACGGAAGCGAAGGGGATCACGAACTCGGGGTACCTTAGTACGAGCCATGGTATCTGCAAAATAGGAAAGAGAAGGAAAACAAAGAGTTAATAGGATAAAAATCCAAAACTTGATTTAATAACGACGTAAGTTGACCATAAAGCCCCATTCCTCACCATACAAGTGGGCATGAGAACTTACGTAGGTTAACATACATCCTACAACCCACATACAGTAGGAAATTTTAACTGACGATGTCCAATTTGAAGAAATTCAAAAAATCAAAAATGTCGACAAATTAGGACAAAAAGAAAAAATTTCAAGTTTCTCGATAACCAACCGATGAAACTCAAAACTTTTTTAGGGCTTTCGTTCCTCGAGACACCAATAACAAAAGCCCCCCAATAAAAATCAAATTTTTACAGTTGGAAAAAGTTTAATTTGGAAAATACAAGTTAAACGTGCGAAAACCTAGAAATGGAAACCTAAAAACAGGTAAAAATGGGAATACATACTTGTAGGGATGAAGTGGATGTTGAAACCCGAAGTCAAACCGATAAAAAACGGTAGAGTAGCATTGTAGCAACTCAGAGAGGAGAGACGAGTCGAAACGGAGGAGGAATAGTGAGAAATGACCCAAAATCGGACCTTAAAAATCTGATTTTTGGTCTGAGGGTCGGACAATTCGACTAGCACAATCGACCCTCGAATCGACCCTCCCATCGACCCTCGGCTCTCGGGAATCTGACAGAAAATCAAGGGTCGGAATTGAGGGTCGAACACCCATCGACCCTCGCATCGACCCTCAGCTCTCAGGAAGAATAGGTCATTCCCAGGGTCGGATACCAAGGGTCGGACATACCATCGACCCTCACCATCAACCCTTCATAGAAAAGACAGTATTTTTTTTATATAATGAGCTAGAATTGGAATTGATTATCGGTTAGCGTGCCTACATGAAATATGAATGACTCCTCACCTATTCTGATAATTTTCAGGCACCACCAATCACCGAAAGGAATCATGTCTGGACGTAGAGTAACCCGACAGACCCGAAATGCAGTCCCACCACCACCACCCGTGGAGGAGACTAGTCAAGAAAATAACTATGCACCGGATAATCCAAAACCGGAAAACCCTACAAATTTGCCACCTCCACCACCAGAGCTAACAACCGTGGTGATGAACTTGGCACAGCAGCTGCAGCAAATGCAACACGCGCAGGCTCAGATGCAGGTTGCCATGGGAATTATGTTTCAAGCCCCTCAGGCTGCACCCATGCACACAGGACAAGCCAGTGCAGCACCGGTGGGAAACCACCCAGCTCATCAGACACCTCCACAACCTGCTGCACGGATTCCGGTACGCAGGTTCGGACGAGGCTCAGGGTGATTACTAGTATCCACACCATATGTTTGGGGCAAACCCCCAAAACCAGCTGGACCACTCCCGACTAGTGGAGAGATTTTTGAAGATAAAACCCAAAGAATTCAACGGCAAACCGTTTGATCCGTTGTGGCCAGCCCACTGGATAGACGAGATGGAGAGATATTTCCTCATGATGACTATCACAGAGGAAGAGAAAGTACTATGCGCCACCATCATGCTCAAGGGCGACACACATCATTGGTGGAAATCCACGAAGGCATATTTACTGACCAAGCACGCCCTACTGACCTGGGCTATATATAAAGAAGCCTTCTTTGAGAAATATTTTCCACGGAGCTTCAGAGATTCGATGGAGAAGGAGTTCCTGAGCCTATATCAGGGACAGATGACTGTGGACTCATATCAATAGCGCTACGAAGAGCTGTTTTTCTTTGCACCGGCTAGCATGCAAGAAGAAGATACCAAAACCCGTAGGTTCATCACGGGACTGAGAGGAAGCATCAGGGAACATGTTCTGGGCTTAGAAAAGAGAATTTATAATGAAGCTGTCCAGATCGCTCGAGTTATAGAATCGAGCTAGAAGGAGAGTTATTTTACTCAGAACAGAGGCATCAAAAGGCCAGCCAAAAATTCTTACAACGGAGGCAATAACAAGACATATAAGCCTTTCCGTCTTCAGAATTTTACTACTGCAACCAGGACTACTCCAGCAGCTCAACCACAGCCAAAGCCAAACTCTGAAGTCCTGAATTATTTTAACTGCAACCAGCCGGGACATATGGCAAGGGAGTGCCCTAAGCCCAAGAAGCAATTCCATCAGGGACGTGTATATGTTGTTACGTCCGAGGATGCGGCCGCATCACCCGATGTGGTCACAGGTATGACTGAAACTTTTAAAGTTATAATTACATTGAATGAGCATGTAGACTAAGTAAAGATAAATCACAGGTATTGTACCTATAAATGGCGTACCCGCCAGGGTACTCCTCGATTCCGGAGCTACTCATTCATTTATATCTATGTCATTTGGAAAGAAGACAAAATTACCCATCAAAACATTAGACTACAAATTACTTGTACGATCACCGATGGGGTTAGAAGTGGAACTAGAGAAAGGTTATGGACCATGTCCAGTTCTCATTGGCGAGAAAACCTTAGATGCAACCTTGATACAACTTGAGATGACAGACTTTGATGTCATCTTGGGAATGGACTGGTTACTTTGGCATTCTACAAATCTATTATGTGCCGAAAAGAAGCTAACGTTCAAAGACAAAGAAGGAGCAGAATTAAGTTTCTCGGGAATCAAACTTCCCCGGAGGCGCAAGCTCATACTTTCAGCACTAAAGGCTAAGAAGTGCCTTGAGAAAGGGGCAATCGGGTATCTAGTATCCGTGGTCGACCTAACCAAGGAAGCGCTACAAATGGAAGATATTGATGTCGTGCGGGACTATCCTGACGTATTTTCGAAGGAACTACCCGGATTACCACCCGACCGAGCCACGGAGTTTGTGATAGACCTTATACCTGGAGCCGTACCCGTATCAAAAGCACCCTATATAATGGCTCCTACATAACTGAAGGAACGGAAGGTGCAACTACAAGAACTACTGGACAAGGGTTATATTTGACCTAGTATAGCTCCATGGGGTGCACCGATGTTGTTCGTAAAGAAGAAAGATGGTAGCGTTCGATTATGCATCGACTATCGGGAGTTGAATAAACTGACAATCAAGAATCGATACCCACTACCTTGGATCGATGACTTGTTCGATCAGTTACAAGGAGCTAAAGTATTTTCTAAGATCGATCTTCGATCAAGCTATCATCAGCTGAAGATTAAAGAAGGTGATATTCCGAAGACAGCATTCAGGACCAGATACGGACATTATGAATTTTTGGTTATGTCTTTCGTGTTAACTAATGCACCGGAAACATTCATGGAACTTATGAACCGAGTTTTCCACGATATGTTGGATACGTCGGTTATAGTATTTATTGATGATATATTGGTATACTCTAAGGACAAGGAAACCCATATCAAGAACCTAAACGCAGCCCTACAGCGTTTAAGGAAAGAGAAGCTATATGCCAAATTTTCAAAGTACGAGTTTTGGCTAAGTGAAGTCGCATTCCTAGGCCATGTAGTATCCGCTGAAGGAATCAAAGTGGATCCCAACAAGATCGAGGCTATTGTAAAATGGGAAGCACCAAAGAGCGTTTCGAAAATCAGAAGTTTATGGGTCTAGCTGGTTATTATCGGAGATTCGTAGAAGACTATTCTTGGATTGCCGTACCTCTCACTAGTTTGCCTAAGAAAGGTGAAAAGTTTGTATGGACCGATAAATGTGAGAAGAGTTTCCAAACACTGAAGACCAGATTGATATCTGCCCTAATTTTGACTATTCCTATTCCAGGACAGACGTTTACCTTATACACTGATGCGTCGGGATTGGGATTAGGATGTATGCTTATGCAAGGAGAGCAAGTAATTGCTTATGCTTCAAGACAGTTAAAGGTACATGAGAAAAATTATCCCACTCAAGATCTGGAGCTAGCCGCAGTAGTACATGCGGTCAAGATATGGAGACATTACTTATACGGAGAGAAATTTCAGATTTAGTCGGACCATAAAAGTCTTACTTATTTATTTAATCAGAAGGAGTTGAATATGAGACAACGAAGATGGCTGAAACTATTGAAAGACTATGATTGTGATATCCAGTATCATCTGGGAAAAGCGAACGTAGTAGCGGATGCATTAAGTAGAAAAGCAATGATAAAATCTCAAGGAGAAGTTAGCACGACCGCAACAATGTGTACCACCGAAATAATATTCAATCACGGCAACGAGCAGTATGTGATAGATACAACGAATGAATCAGCCAACCTAGGGTTTATTCATCGATTTTTGAATATGTTCGCGACATTGAAGATTATACCGGATATAGTGGACGAAGTGAAGACAGCTATCAAAGCAGATCCTTATCTGAGAACAGTACAAGAAGATATTGAGAAAGGTAGGACTAACCCTGAGTTCACCTTGGATGACGAGAAAGTACTGAAATACAAAGGAAGAATATGTGTACCTGAAACAGAAAGTATGGACATTAGACACTGACTGATGAAAGAAGCCCATACCACCATATATTCGATACATCCTGGAAGTACAAAAATGTATCATGATCTGAAGAAACTATATTGGTGGAGGGGAATGAAGGCAGATGTAGCCAAGTTCGTGTCTCAATGCCTAAATTGTCAGAAAGTAAATGCCGAACGACAAAGACCCGCAGGACTGTTACAGCCATTACCGGAACCAGCATGGAAATGGGACTGTATCACTATGGACTTCGTTACGGGACTACCATTGACTCCTCGAGTAGTTGACGTAGTTTGGGTGATTGTGGACCGTCTGACTAAAACAGCTCGCTTCATACCTATACGACCTCAGTATACACTGGAAAGGTTAGCGAAGCTGTATGTGGATAATATTGTTCGATTACATGGTGTTCCAGAAAGCATTGTGTCGGATAGAGATCCATGATTTACTTCCAAGTTTTGGGATGGATTGCAAAAGGCTATGGGAAGAACGCTAAAGTTTAGTACTGCATTCCACCCACAGACAGATGGACAGTCGGAGCGTATAATTCAGATTTTAGAAGATATGCTACGAGCATGTGTAATTGATTTCAAGGGATCATGGGATGAAAGATTACCACTGATCGAGTTCGCTTATAACAATAGCTATCAGGCTACTATACAGATGTCACCTTATGAAGCACTGTATGGCAGGAAGTGTCGAACTCCCTTGTTTTGGAATAAAGTTGGAGAACGTATGGTTGGACCGGAATTTATGGAAGAGACTTCCCGAGTGGTTTACATCACCAAGGAAAGAGTGAGAACAGCTCAGAACCGTCAGAAGCAATATGCCGATACTCGACGAAGAGATCTAGAGTTCGTCGTAGGTGATAAAGTATTTTTGAAGGTATCGCCTATGCGAGGATTGAAGAGGTTCGGACAGAAAGGAAACTAAGTCCAAGATGGGGCCTATGAGATTTTTAGTGGAAAAGTGCTTATCGGTTAGTACTACCACCATCTATGTCAAGTGTGCATGATGTATTTCACATTTCTTTATTGAAGAAGTAGTCAGGTCCATGTTTTGCGGTGGTTTGCGAGGGGAAACTAAGTCCAAGATATCTGTCAAGGTTGCCATAATGAGATATTTATGCTAAGGTCGTGGAAAAGTAGAGACATGGAAGATGTCACATGGGAAGAAGAAAATGCTATGTGAAAGCAATACCCTCACTTATTTGATTCAGAAGGTACGTACAATTTTGAGGACGAAATTTTTATAAGTTGGGGGGAGTTGTAAGACCTGTGCCAATCTAACCCGGTCTTACCACCTTGAACCAGGTTTACCCATCATGGTCGAGTCAAATGGACCAAGGGCGTGAAGGAGATCGAGATCCCAGGTATCAAATCAACCCAAAAACACTTAAAATAAGGGAAGGGTCGCATACCCAGCTAAGCAGGGTCAGACCCTCAGTTTTGAAGGGTGGGTCAGACAGACTAAGACCCTAGGGTCGACGGGATCATCGACCCTCCCATCGACCGAATATAGAAATTAGGAAATTTCCTAATTTTTGATTGGGATTCTTTCCTAATCTCAGAGGGACTTATTTAGGATGTTCCTACTCTATTTAAAGGACGTACCTAAGCCACTTTCACTCCTTTCACAACCCTAATTGAATTGAGAGAAAGAGAAGAGAAGGAGAAGAGGAAGAAGAGAAACAAGGAAGAGAATTAAGCCAAAAGAGAAAGTTAACAACATGATTTTTAAATTCTGAATAAATTCTAATTAAATTCTATCGACTTTGTTAGGGCTTCTAGCAATACAATAACACTATAAAGGTGATTCTAAAGCTTGGAAAAGTATCTATTAGCAAGCTAAGGTGAGGAACCAGAACCCCATACTAAATTGGTTAATAACAAACTATTTTCTATTTTCTTGAGTCCTATGCCATGCTTGATTCTATGCGAATATGTTTGTAATGTGCATATAGCATGCCATCCAATATTTCTATTACTTGTTCATGCATATTTACTTTATTGTTTATAACATGATATTGTTGATGATGATAGGAATAGGCATGTGCTTGTATGTGTGTGGTTGATGTATTTGATGCGAGCGGGTATCAGGGGAGGTGTGATGAGAACGTCAATAAACGTTAACCTTTGGCGGATCTCAACACTTTAGCTCTATCTCTAACTCAAGTCTTGTGCATTAGCATTATCGTATCACCATTACTTTAGCAGAACTATTATGTCGTAGAGTATCAGGGGAGGTGGTCTCGGTCCTTGTAGTCTCTGACTCTACCAGGGGGCCTTAGCTCTATCTCTATGGACATTCTGAGGGATGCTGGGGTGAGGCCTTGGATACACTTTTTGGCATTAGGATTGGTTAGTTGCGAGCCCAGTTTCCAGCCCTCGCTAACAGGGGCTTACGTGTTGGTATGGCACTATATAGCAATAACCGTAACCTTTGTTATATAATGTTCATGATTGGGTGCATGTGAGTTGACGATAAACGTGATCTTCGGGTAACGTCACACACTCGTGTATAGAGGCGGGGTCAATAAACGTGACCTTTGGCTACCTAAACCTTTCTATTGCATACTGCAAACTTATATACCAGACCAGAGATATAAATTGATTTCTGCATGCATATGTACTGTTGCATTGTTTTGTCTACTCACTGAGCCGTGATGTGTGCTCACTCCTCGACGTCGAATATTTTTAGTTGATGATGCAGGTTATACCATTGAAGACTATGTGAATGCGTCTGCGTACGGGAACGTGGCAGTGATGGAAGCTGAAGCTGAAGTGGATACATACGACTCCTCTTGCGAGTGCAACTCGTGTGTATTTGATTAGATATTTTATTGGTTTCTTATTTGGATTTATTAAGACTTGTATTTGGTATTTAAATATTTATGTCTCAGTTGAAAACAGAATAATTTGCTATTAAATTAAATGATATCATCTTAGTTTCTCAGTTCATGTTATTATAAGACTTTCGCTATTGTGTATTTATTCTAATTATGATTATGGATGTGTGTAATTTTAGATAACGCGGGGATAGCCTATTTGAGATCTTGGTTGAACCGTTGGTTTATTAGCGGTTCATCACATCATTCTGAATAGTGCAGAATTGGGGTGTGACAACAAGTGCCAAATCCACTCTAATTTGATACATGGGCCTCCAACAGAGTTGCATACTCTTAGTTCTCCATGGCCTTTCTCAACCTGGGGCATAGATGTGATCGAAAAGGTTCATCCTAAAGCCTCAAATGGGCATGAATTCATCTTGGTTGCCATTGATTATTTCACAAAGTGGGTAGAGGCACAGTGATATGCCAAGCTCACGAAAAATAAGGTGGCTAAATTTCTACAAGAGAACATCATATGCCGGCATGGGATGCCTCATTCTATAATCTCAAATCAAGGACAACACTTCAGAGGGAGAGTCCAAGAATTTTGTGACAAGTTCCACATCAAAAGGCACCGGTCTTCTCCTTATCATCCACAGACAAATGGGGCAGTTGAGGTGGCCAATAAAAATATGAAAGTTATCCTCCAGAAGATGGCAAAGACTAATGTTGACTGGGCAGACAAACTACCTTATGCACTCTGGGCTTATAGAACATCCAGAAAAACATCCACTAGGGCAACGCCTTATTCACTAGTATATGGTATGGAAGTAGTCCTCCCAGTAGAAATAGAGGTACCATCACTGAGAGTCTTGCTGGAATATAAGATTCCAAAAACTGAATGGCTGCAATCCAGATATGAGGAACTGAACTTCATTGATGAAAGAAGAATGAAGGCAGTCGATAATGCAAAAAAATACCAACAAAGAATGATAGCAACCTTTAACAAAAAGGTACATGTTCGTCACTTGACAGTCGGGGACCTAGTATTGAAGGAGCAAAGAGCACCTGTCCATGACCTTAGGGGCAACTTTCACCCTAATTGGAGTGGACCATTCATGTTAAGGAAATATTATCCGAAAAAGCTGTTCGACTGGTCAACATGGAGGGCATTGAGTTCCAATACTTGACCAACTTGGATCAAGTGAAGAGATATTATGTGTAGCCTCTACACTCTTCAAAAAAAAAATAGAGTGTGTAGAAGGCCTCTCTCCCACATGCTGACACCAACAACGGACATCAATCATTTGAAGAACTTACTGACATGGTTGACTGGATTCTCCAATGGGGTATAACAACCTTTCACTCAAGGATGGTTGATCCTATCATCATAATCAAAGAAAGAATTTCCTTTTTTTTGGCTAAACTCTTTCATCTGTTCATCTATCCGACGGATTTCCCAAGAGTTACACATCGAAGCCCATCTTTCATATCATTTGATATAAACTCTCATGAGTATATCAATCTGAGAAATTGTAAAATAAAAATCTGACTGAAACTCTTATCTGTCGTTCATTACATTCGACGGCGTCCCAAGATTCCAATAGGCCCTTCCTTTCTCAAACTGATAAATGGGGTCTTCTCGGTAAGATAAGCCCATTTTACATAAATAACCACAAACTCCTCCAGGCGTCAGACCCACCTGGACAGTTTCTTGTCAGTTCCATTTGGACCTCCACTTTCGCTCATCATGTCTGTAAGACCCGCACGCCACGAACCCGGCCTAACCTTATATTTTGGGTCGGGACCCGTCTACATATCATGGTCGAGCCAAGAGGACCAAATGTGTGAAGAAAAACCAAGACCCAATATGAAAATTTACCCAAAGATAGTCAAAATGAGGGTAAGGTCACAGGTTTTAACAGGCAGGTCCGACCCTCCCATCGACCCTCACCATCGACCCTCAACCATGGGTCACAGGGTCTAGGAGTTGTCCGACCCTCCCATCGACCCTCCCATCGACCTCGATATTCGAGAAAAACAGCACGAACCGAAAATTAAGAAACCTTCCTAATTTCGATTGGAACCTTTCCTAAACTCAATGGGACTTATTTTGGGAGGTTTTACTCTATAAATAGGACGTCCCTAAGCCTCTTTCAATCCTTTTACAACCCTAATTGGATTAAGAGAAAGATAAGAGAAGGAAGAGAAGAAGAGAAGGAAAACTTAAAGAAAAGGCTAAGGAAGAAGAGGAAATTCAGAGGAACTCTGAATCTCAGCAAACCTAAGGTATAAATACATTCCCCATGATTTATTTAAGACTTTAGAATGGTTTATGAAGAGGATATGACTTAGAAGAAACCCAAATCATCTATCCATGGTTAGGTTTTCATGGAAAACCATGGAGGAGATCATTAAAACCATGTAGGTGAATAAAGTATAATTCTAAACCATAGAACATGTATAGAATGGATTGTGGAAGTAAGCCATAGGACCCAACCATGAAAGAGAGAACGAAATATGATATTTTTGACTCAAACCATGGAGGGTCGCACCTAGGGTCGATGGCAGATCCGACCCTAGCATCGACCCTCAGTGTTCAGGAAGTTCAGATTAGGGGGAGGGTCGCACCCAGGGTCGATCATGACTCCGACCCTACCTCCGACCCTTAGTTAACAGAATGATTTTTAAATTCAGAATTAATTCTAATTAAATTTTATCGACTTTGTTAGGTCTTCTAGCAATACAATAACAATATAAAGGTGATTCTAAAGCTTGGAAAAGTATCTATTAGCAAGCTAAGGTGAGGAAATAGAACTCCAAACTAATTGGTTAATAACAAACTGTTTTCCTTTTCTTGAGTCCAATGCCATTCTTGATTTTATGCGAATATGTTTGTAATGTGCATACAACATGTCATCCAATATTTTTATTATTTGTTCATGCATATTTACTTTATTGTTTATAACATGATGATGATGATGAAAGGAATAGACATGTGATTGTATGTGTGTGGTTGGTGTACTTGATGAGAGCGAGTATCAGGGGAGGCGTGATGAGAAGATCAATAAACATTAACCTTTGGTGGGTCTCAGCACTTTAGCTCTATCTCTAACTCAAGTCTTGTGCATTAGCATCATCGTATCGCCATTACCTTAGCAGAACTATTGTGTCGTAGAGTATCAGGGGAGGTGGTCTCGGTCCTTGTAGTCTCTGACTCTACCAGGGGGCCTTAGCTCTATCTCTATGGACATTCTGAGGGATGCTGGGGTGAGGCCTTGGATACACTGTTTGGCATTAGGATTGGTTAGTTGCGAGCCCATTTTGCAAGCCCTCGCCAATAGGGGCTTACGTGTTGGTATGGAACTATATAGCAATAAACGTTAACATTTGTTATATAATGTTCATGATTAGGGTGGATGGGGACGACGATAAATGTTAACCTTCGGGTGGACTTCCATACCCTATGTATAGAGGCGGGGTCAATAAACGTTAACCTTTGACCACCCAACCTTTCTATTGTGCATTGCAAACTATAAACCAGACCAAAGATATGAATTGACTGCATGCGTATGTATTGTTGCATTGTTTTGTTTACTCACTGAGCTCAAGTTGGAGAGCTGACCCTCGTGCGCTCAATTCTTTTAGTTTCTGATATTGCAGGTACTATGATTGAAGATTTTGTCTACACGCCAACATATGAACGGGTGGAGGCTATGAATGAGCAAGTTGTGGAGAACGAACATGGTTCGTTAAGCGAGTGTTTCAACGGTGGATACGTTTAGTATTTAGTTTTCGTATTTGGATATTGTAATATGTATTAAGTTATGTTTTGGTTACTTGAAAATAAATGAAATATTAATTATTTATCATGATTAAACCTCAGTTCATTATCTGTAAGACTTCCGCTATTTACTTTATTACCTCTGATTAATGTGGAATGTGTTTTGGTTTATCATATGTGGGATAGCCTATTATGAGATTCTGGTTAAACCATTGGTTTATTGAAGGTTCATCACACCATTCTGGTTGGTGCAGAATTGGGGTGTGACAATGTCTATAGATTTAAGTACTTAAAACCCAGACAGAGTCATGCATATGTATACATTTCATGTGTAATCTACTAAGGGCATTTCAATATATCTAAACAACTACAATAAGATAATTCCAATGATTCATGATTTAACCTCTATTTGTATGTCGGGATTCCTACAGGTCATACCTGGAAGGCTGAAAATCCATCGATCCATCGAACAGAATTATAGAGATGGATAAGGCACTGAAAAAACTAGAGCTGGCACGTTGAGTTTACAAAAGATAGCTCTTTCCTGCGAAAGCATCAACTGGATGCACTTCCTCAGTTGACAACGATAAAATTATGCTTAGATCTCTTGAAAGCAGCTGCTCGATGCTAGGATCCAATAGTTCATGTCTTCAGGATGGGAGAAATTTAGTTATGCCCAACTGTAGAAGAATTCAGAGCTTGCCTCTTGCACACACCTAAGCTGAAGATCTTCAAACCATCTCCAGGAAAAGATTACAAGCAAGAAATACAAGACTTTTTCAGTTGGGACAGGAAAGAAATGTGTCGTTTTGTACAGGATCAACGACTACAGATAAAGTGCATGATCAAATCATATGCTCTTACAAGTCCCAAAGGGTAAGAAGCACAGGATTGGAGAAGACATGTTTACCTCTATTGTAGCATAGCCCGACTATTGCTACGAAGTTGCACAGATACAAAATCTCCAATCATAATAGATCTCATCAAACATGTGAGACAAGGTTTTGACATCATCCCTACAGTTTTGGTCGAGACATAAAAGGGCCTTGACTTCATGGCAACTCATCAAGATCAATTCGAGCTGGACAATTTTAGTGGGTCACCATACCTACTTCAAATTTGGTTAACAAAGAGGTTAGGATTGGTTGAGGAATCTGAAGCAACAACCCTTAACCCCTACCAATTGGCAAAAAGAGCAGATCCTATGGCCTATCAAATGGACACAAATTGGTTCAACAGCCTCAAAGAAATAACCACAGCAGATAACAGATGGAAATGCACTTGGTGGAAGCAAGAGCGGGTTGTTACAAATACAAAGAATAGTTTACATGTCCGGTTCATGGGGTTGACTCATACTTCATTCTATTCCCCAAAAAAGCTACCTTAGCAATTCAATATCCCAACAAGCACCAGCAGAGAAGTGACTGATTGTGAACCTCCTAGAAACTTGACATTAGATCTGGTTGATACCATTGCTCGTGAATGGAACAATCGAAAAGTTCAAACACTCCCTAGATCTGGTTGATACCATTGCTCGTGAATGGATCCAGTCAAGAAACCAATAGCACCTTAGGTGTCATACCCCAATTTTGGTCTAACCAAAATGGTGTGCTGAACAGCTAAATAACCAACGGTTCAACCAGGATCTCAAATAGGCTATCCCCGCGTTATCCAACTTATACACATCCGTAATCATAATCAGAGTAAATACACAATAGCGGAAGTCTTATAATAAGATGAACTGAGAATCTATGTGATATTAAAATTTAAATAACAAATTATTCTGTTTCAACTGAGACATAAATATTTAAATACCAAATACATGTCTTAATAAATCCAAATAAAGAAACCTATAAAATATCTAATCAAATACACACGAGTTGCACTCGCAAGAGGAGTCGTGTGTATCCACTTCAACTTCAGCTTCCATCGCCGCTACCGTCCCGTACGCAGAAGCATTTATAAAATCTTCAACCAAATAACCTGCATCATCAACTAAAAATATTCGACGTCGAGGGGTGAGCACACATCACGGCTCAGTGAGTAGCCAAAACAATGCAACAATACATATGCATGCAAAAAGTCAATTTATATCTTTGGTCCGGTTTTAAAGTTTGCAGTATGCAATAGAAAGGTTTAGGTAGCCAAAGGTTGCGTTTATTGACTCCGCCTCTATACACGAGTGTGTGACGTTATCCGAAGATCACGTTTATCGTCAACTCACATGCACCCAATCATGAACATTATATAACAAAGGTTACGTTTATTGCTATATAGTGTCATACCAACACGTAAACCCCTGTTAGCGAGGGCTGCAAACTGCCAATCCTAATGCCAAAAAGTGTATCCAAGGCCTCACCCCAGTATCCCTCAGAATGTCCATAGAGATAGAGCTAAGGCCCCTCATTCTCCTCTCTTTCTCTCAATTCGATTAGGGCTGTGAAAGGAGTGAAATTGGCTTAGGGACATCCTTTAAATAGACTAGGAACATCCAAAAATAAGTCCCTTCGAGATTAGGAAAGAATCTCAATTGAAAAATATAGAAATTTCCTAATTTCTATATTCGGCAGAATCCGAGGGTCGATGGGAGGGTCGATGATCCCGTCGACCCTAGGGTCTTAAGCTGTCCGACCCTCCCTTCAAAACTGAGGGTCTGACTTTCTGTTTTGGGAGGTCCGACCCTGCTTAGCTGGGTATGCGACCCTTCCCCTATTTTAAGTGTTTTTGGGTCGATTTGATACCTGGGATCTCGATCTCCTTCACGCCCTTAGTCCATTTGACTCGACCATGACGGGTAAACCTAGTTCAAGGTGGTAAGACCGGGTTAGATTGACACGGGTCTCACAACTCCCCCCAACTTATAAAAATTTTGTCCTCAAAATTGTACGTACCTTCTGAATCAAATAAGTAAGGGTATTGCTTTCTCATAGCATTTTCTTCTTCCCATGTAATTTCTTCCATGTCTCTACTTTTCCATGTGACCTTAACATAGTAGATATCTCTGTTGCGTAGACGTTGAACTTTTCGACTAGCGATTTCTGTTGGTGTTACTTCAAATGTCAAATCATCAGTCAATTCCATCAAATCCACTGTCAAAACATGCGTTGGGTCTTTGACATACTTCTTCAATAGGGAAATGTGAAATACGTCATGTACACTTGACATAGATGGTGGTAGTGCTAACTGATAAGCTACTTTTCCACGCTTAGCTAGAATTTCATACGGCCCGACATATCTTGGACTTAGCTTCCCTTTCTGTCCGAACCTCTTCAATCCTCGCATAGGTGATACTTTCAAAAAAACTTTATCACCTACGGCGAACACCAAATCTCTTCGTCGAGTATCTGCATATTGCTTCTAATGGTTCTGAGCTTTTTCTCACCCTTTCCTTGATGATGTCGACCACTCGACAAGTCTCTTCAACAAATTCTGGTCCAACAATACTACGTTCTCCAACTTCATTCCAAAACAAGGGAGTTCGACACTTTCGGCCATACAGTGCTTCATATGGTGACATCTGTATTGTGGCCTGATAGCTATTATTATAAGCGAACTCGATCAATGGTAACTTTTCGTCCCATGATCCTTTGAAATCAATTACACATGCTCGTAGCATATCTTCTAGAATATGAATTGTACGCTCTGACTGTCCATCTGTTTGTCGGTGGAATGCAGTACTGAACTTCAACGTTGTACCCATAGCCTTTTGCAGTCCTTCCCAAAATTTGGAAGTAAATCGTGGATCTCTATCGGACACAATACTTTCTGGTACATCATGTAACTGAACAATATTATCCACATACAGCTTTGCTAACCTTTCTAGTGTATACTGAGGTCGTATAGGTATAAAGCGAGCTGTTTTAGTCAGACGGTTCACAATCACCCAAACTGCGTCAACTACTCGAGGAGTCAATGGTAGTCCCGTGACGAAGTCCATAGTGATGCAGTCCCATTTCCATGCGGGTTCCGGTAATGGCTGTAACAATCCTGCGGGTCTTTGTCGTTCAGCCTTTACTTTCTGACAATTTAGGCATTGAGACATGAACTTGGCTACATATGCTTTCATTCCCCTCCACCAATATAGTTTCTTCAGATCATGATACATTTTTGTACTTCCAGGATGTATCGAGTAGATGGTGGTGTGGGCTTCTTTCATCAGTTGGTGTCTAATGTCCATACTTTCTGTTTCAGGTACACATATTCTTCCTTTGTATTTTAGTACCTTCTCGTCATCCAAGGTGAACTCAGGGTTAGTCCTACCTTTCTCAATATCTTCTTGTACTGTTCTCAGATAAGGATCTGCTTTGATAGCTGTCTTCACTTTGTCCACTATATCCGGTATAATCTTCAATGCCGCAAACATATTCGAAAACCGATGAATAAACCCTTGGTTGGCTGATTCATCCGTTGTATCTATCACATACTGCTCGTTGCCGTGATTGAATACCATTCCGGTGGTACACATTGCTGCGGTCGTGTTAACTTCTCCTTGAGATTTTATCATTGCTTTTCTGCTTAATGCATCCGCTACTACGTTCGCTTTTCCCGGATGATACTGGATATCACAATCATAGTCTTTCAATAATTCCAGCCATCTTCTTTGTCTCATATTCAACTCTTTTTGATTAAATAAATAAGTAAGACTTTTATGGTCTGACTTAATCTCGAATTTCTCCCCGTATAGGTAATGTCTCCATATCTTGACAGCATGTACTATTGCCGCTAGCTCCAGATCATGAGTGGGGTAATTTTTCTCATGTACCTTCAACTGTCTTGAAGCATAAGCAATCACTTGCTCTCCTTGCATAAGCACACATCCTAGTCCCAGTCCCGAGGCATCGGTGTATAAGGTAAACGTTTGTCCTGGAATAGGAATAGTCAAAATTAGAGCGGATATCAATCTGGTCATCAGTGTTTGGAAACTCTTCTCACATTTATCAGTCCACACAAACTTTTCACCTTTCTTAGTCAAACTGGTGAGAGGTACGGAAATCCGAGAATAGTCTTTTACGAATCTCCGATAATAACCAGCTAGACCTAGAAAACTTCTGATTTCTGAAACGCTCTTTGGTGCTTCCCACTTTACAATAGCCTCGATCTTGCTGGGATCCACTTTGATTCCTTCAGCGGATACTACATGGCCTAGGAAGGCGACTTCACTTAGCCAAAACTCACACTTTGAAAATTTGGCGTATAGCTTCTCTTTCCTTAAACGCTGTAGGGCTGCGTTTAGGTTCTTGATATGAGTTTCCTTGTCCTTGGAATATACCAATATGTCATCAATAAATACTATAACTGACGTATCCAACATATCGTGGAAAACTCGGTTCATAAGTTCCATGAACGTTGCCGTGCATTAGTTAATCCGAAAGACATAACCAAAAATTCATAATGTCCGTATCTGGTCCTGAATGCTGTCTTCGGAATATCACCTTCTTTAATCTTCAATTGATGATAGCCTGATCGAAGATCGATCTTTGAAAATACTTTTGCCCCTTGTAACTGATCGAACAAGTCATCGATCTGAGGTAGTGGATATCGATTCTTGATTGTCAGTTTATTCAACTCCCGATAGTCGATGCATAATCGAACGCTACCATCCTTCTTCTTTACGAACAACACCGGTGCACCCCATGGAGATATACTGGGTCGAATATAACCCTTGTCCAGTAGTTCTTATAGTTGCACCTTCAGTTCCTTCAGTTCCGTAGGAGCCATTCTATAGGGTGCTTTTGATACGGGTGCGGCTCCAGGTATAAGGTCTATTACAAACTCCGTGGCTCGATCCATTGGTAATCTGGGTAGTTCCTCCGAAAATACGTCAGGGTAATCCCGCACGACATCAATGTCTTCCATTCGTGGTGCTTCCTTGGTTAGGTCGACCACGGATACTAGATATCCAATTGCTCCCTAGTCAAGGCACTTCTTAGCCTTTTGTGCTGAAAGTATGAGCTTGCGTCTCTGGGGAAGTTTGGTTCCTGAGAAACTTAATTCTGCTCCTTCTTTGTCTTTAAACGTTAGCTTCTTTTCGGTGCATAATAGATTTGTAGAGTGTCGAGCTAACCAGTCCATTCCTAAGATGACATCGAAGTCTGCCATCTCAAGTTGTATCAATGTTGCATCTAAAGTCTTCTCTCCAATGAGAACTGGACATGGTCCATAACCTTTCTCTAGTTCTACTTCTAACCCCATCGGTGACCGTACAAGTAATTTGTAGTCTAATGTTTTGATGGGTAATTTGGTCTTCTTTCCAAATGACACAGATATAAATGAATGAGTAGCTCCGAAATCAAAGAGTACTCTGGCGGGTACGCCATTTATAGGTACAATACCTGTGATTTATCTTTACTTAGTCTACGTGCTCATTCAATGTAATTACAACTTTAAAAGTTTCAGTCATACCTGTGACCATATCGGGTGATGTGGCCACATCCTCGGACGTAACGGCATATACCCGTCCTTGATGTAACTGCTTCTTGGGCTTTGGGCACTCCCTTGCCATATGCCCGGGTTGGTTGTAGTTAAAACACCTCAGGACTTCAGAATTTGGCTTTGACTGAGGTTGCACTACTGAAGTGGTCTTGGGTGCAGTAGTAAAGTTCTGAGGACGGAAAGGCTTATACGTCCTGTTATTGCCTCCGTTGTAGGAGTTTCCGGCTGGTCTCTTGATGCCTCTGTTCTGAGTATGGTAACTCTCCTTCTGGCTCGATTCAATCACTCGAGCAATCTGAACAGCTTCGTTGTAAATTTTCTTCTCTAAGCCCAGAACATTTTCTCTGATGCTTCCTCTTAGTCCCGCGATGAACCTATGGGTTTTGGTATCTTCTTCTTGCATGCTAGCCGGTGCAAAGAAAAACAGCTCTTCGTAGCGCTGTTGATATGAATCTACAGTCATCTGTCCCTGGTACAAGCTCAGGAACTCCTTCTCCATCGAATCTCTGAAGCTTCGTGGAAAATATTTCTCGAAGAATGTTTCTTTATATATAGCCCAAGTCAGTAGGGCGTGCTTGGTCAGTAAATATGTCTTCGTGGATTTCCACCAATGGTGTGCGTCACCCTTGAGCATGAAGGTGGCGCATAATACTTTCTCTTCCTCTGTGATACTCATCATGAGGAAATTTCTCTCCATCTCGTCTATCCAGTGGGCTGGCCACAATGGATCAGACAGCTTGCCGTTGAATTCTCTGGGTTTCATCTTCAAAAATCTCTCCACTAGTCGGGAGTGGTCCAGCTGATTCTGGGGGTTTGCCCCAAACATATAGGGTGGTTGTGGTAATTCCCTTGAGCTGCTTCCGGTACCTGCACTGGAATCTGTGCAGCCAGTTGTTGTGGTGTTTGATGAGATGGGTGGTTACCCACCGGGGCTGCACTAGCTTGTCCAATGTGCATGGGTGCGGCCTGAGTGGCTTGAACATAATTCCCATGGCGACCTGCATCTGAGCCTGTGCGTGTTGCATCTGCTGCAGCTGCTGCAGCTGCTGTGCCAGGTTCATCATCACCACTGTTGCTAGCTTTGGTGGTGGAGGTGGCAAATTTGTAGGGTTTTTTGGTTCTGGATTTCCCGGTGCGTAGTTATTCTCTTGACTAGTCTCCTCCACTGGTGGTGGTGGTGGGACTGCATTTTGGGTCTACCGGGTCACTCTACGTCCAGACAAAATTCCTTTCGCTAATTGGTGGTGCCTGGAAATCATCAAAATAGGTGAGAAGTCATTTATATTTCATTGAGGCACGTTAACCAATAATCAATTCCAATTCTAGCTCATTTTAAAAAAATGCTGTCTTTTCTATGCAGGGTCGTTGGTGAGGGTCGCTAGTATGTCCGACCCTTAGTTTCCAACCCTGGGAATGACCTGTTTTTCCCGAGAGCTGAGGGTCGATGCGAGGGTCGATGGGTATCTGACCCTCAGTTTCGACCCTTGATTTTCTGTCAGATTCTCGAGAGCCGAGGGTCGATGGGAGGGTCGATTCGAGGGTCCATTGTGCTAGTCGAATTGTCCGACCCTCGGACTAAAAATCAGATTTTTAAGATCCGATTTTGGGTCATTTCTTATTATTTCCCTCCCGTTTCGACTTGCCTCTCCTCTCTGAGTTGCTACAGTGCTACGCTACTGTTGTGGGTCGATTTTAGTCCGGGTTTCGTCGTCCACGTCATCCATACAGGTATGTTCTCTCATTTTTACCTGTTTGTAGGTTTTCTTTTCTAGGTTTTCGTCCATTTAACTTGTATTTTTCAAATTAAACTTTTTTCAACCGTAAAAATTTGATTTTTATTGGGGGCTTTTGTTATTGGTGTCTCGAGGAATGAAAGCCCTCAAAAATTTTTGAGTTTCATCGGTTGGTTATCGAGAAACTTAAAATTTTCTCTTTTTGCCCTAATTTGTTGGAATTTTTTATTTTTCTTGAATTTCTTCAAATTGAGCTTTGTCAGTTAAAATTTCCTACTGTATGTGGGTTGTAGGATATGTTTTAACCTTCGTAAGTTCTCATGCCCACTTGAATGGTGAGAAAGGGGGCTTTATGGTCAACTTACGTCGTTATTACATCAAATTTTGGATTTTTATCCTATTAACTCCTTGTTTCCTTTCTCTTTCTTGTTTTGCAGATACTATGGCTCGTACCAAAGTACCCAGAGTGCGTGATCCACTTCGCTTCCGTTCGAATGAAGCTGAGGCACAGTATGCTGACTATGCCCGTAAGAAAGTGGAAGGGGGTCGCATGGTGAACTTGGCTGAGCTAGCCTTGTTCAATGTAGAGGGAGCATTTGGTGATATGGGGTGGCTCCCTGTCATCACATACGACGCGTGCACATGTCCAGATTTGGTGCGCCAGTTCTATTGTAATCTCTAGGTGGTGGGGAATTACAACGACGTTGAGCATGGTCAGGAGTTGCGCATCACCAGTTACGTCAAGGGGGTACACATTTCCTTTGATTATCGGCAACTGGCCGATCTGTTGGGCATTCCCTATGATGGCCCCATGGTGTAATGTATGTCGGGAGAGCCACAGTTTGTTGAGATGGAGATGAGGGCAGAGATCGACAACTAGCTGTTACGCCCTGATCGCTGGCAGATGAGAGCCTGTTACTTGCGTCTAGCTCCACGGGTCTTCTGTAAGATTATCCAGCATAATCTGATCCCACAGAGTGGGCACTATGAGAGGGTCTCTCAGCTGACACAGTTTCTGATATACAGTATCTGCACTCGCCAGTCGGTCTGCCTTCCTTACATCATCATGCGGACGATGATTAGTGCTACATTGTCCGATCATAGGGGTAATCTACCCTATGGACGCATGATTACAGTGCTACTGACCCGTCTGGGGGTGGATCTGGTAGATGAGAAGATCCAGGAGAAGACCTTCTCGTCGCCTCTAGATTGGGAGGCTATCTGCAAGATAGGGCTGCGAGATGCTGAGGTTAGTGATGAGGAGAGGAACGCGATGGTGCACCCTCACACTCGGGTTGAGATGGCTGATGCTGAGGCTGCTGCTGCTGCTGCTAGAGCTCGTGTGGATCCGGTCAACGATGACGATCGTATGTATATGGACGTCCACTCGATACCACCGCCTTCACCTACACATGCGGCTGGAGTTGGTACATCTTCTGCGACGGCTCCTGCATCTGAGACTGGTCCTTCCCATTCGGCTGATCCTTCACTTCCAGCTTCAGCCATGATGGAGATGCTGCAGGAGATCAGGGATGCTCAGTGCAGATCTGATCTGAGGATGGATGAGCTGTTGGCTGCTCAACATGCATCAGACGCACGGATGGGAGAGCTCCTAGAGGTGCAGCGTGCGACTGATCAGAGGATAGCCGGTCTTACAGTTAGTCTACAGACGACCCAGACTCAGATAGCCTGGTTGACTAGAGTCTATGCTGAGGACTACGACAGAGACCGTGAGGCACCGCCTCCTCCTTCGCCTCCAGCTTCCTGAGTGTACTTTTATTTTTCCTTGTACTACAGAGTAACTGTCCGGGTTGTGGACTGTACTCGGCTTTAGTTATGTATATACGTATTATTTTTTTCACTCATTGTATGTAACTTGTTTTCCCTCTAATAGATGCATTATTCTCTTTTTAAATTTGGTCTCAATCATCACTTGTGCTTACAATGTGTTTGTATTAAAGCTTTTAGTTTATCCTATCTCAGTTCACAATTGTCTCGAATGTATGTTAGTCGTCGGGCAAGGCCTGAGATGCTCTGATACCAAGTTGTCACACCCCAATTTTGGTCTAACCAGAATGGTGTGATGAACTGCTAAATAACCAACGGTTCAACCATGATCTCAAATAGGCTATCCCCGCATTATCCAACTTACACACATCCATAATCATAATCAGAGTAAATACACAATAGTGGAAGTCTTATAATAAGATGAACTGAGAATCTATGTGATATTAAAATTTAAATAACAAATTATTCTATTTCAACTGAGACATAAATATTTAAATACCAAATACATGTCTTAATAAATCCAAATAAAGAAACCTATAAAATATCTAATCAAATACACACGAGTTGCACTCGCAAGAGGAGTCGTGTGTATCCACTTCAGCTTCAGCTTCCATCGCCGCTACCGTCCCGTACGCAGAAGCATTGATAAAATCTTCAACCGTATAACATGCATCATCAACTAAAAATATTCGACGTCGAGGGGTGAGCACACATCACGGCTCAGTGAGTAGCCAAAACAATGCAACAATACATATGCATGCAAAAAGTCAATTTATATCTTTGGTCCGGTTTTAAAGTTTGCAGTATGCAATAGAAAGGTTTAGGTAGCCAAAGGTCGTGTTTATTGACTCCGCCTCTATACACGAGTGTGTGACGTTATCCGAAGATCACGTTTATCATCAACTCACATGCACCCAATCATGAACATTATATAACAAAGGTTACGTTTATTGCTATATAGTGCCATACCAACACGTAAGCCCCTGTTAGCGAGGGCTGCAAACTGGGCTCACAACTAACCAATCCTAATGCCAAAATGTGTATCCAAGGCCTCACCCCAGCATCCCTCAGAATGTCCATAGAGATAGAGTTAAGGCCCCCCGGTAGAGTCAGAGACTACAAGGACCGAGACCACCTCCCCTGATACTCTACGACATAATAGTTCTGCTAAAGTAATGGCGATACGACGATGCTAATGCACAAGACTTGAGTTAGAGATAGAGCTAAAGTGCTGAGACCCACCAATGGTTAACGTTTATTGACGTTCTCATCAGACCTCCCCTGATACTCGCTCGCATCAAGCACATCAAGCACACACATACAAGCACATGCCTATTCCTATCATCATCATCATCATGTTATAAACAATAAAGTAAATATGTATGAACAAGTAATAGAAATATTGGATGGCATGCTGTATGCACATTACAAACATATTCGCATAGAATCTAGCATAGCATAGGACTCAAGAAAATAGAAAACAGTTTATTATTAACCAATTTAGTTTGGAGTTAAGGTTCCTCACCTTAGCTTGCTAATAGATACTTTTCCAAGCTTTAGAATCACCTTTACAGTGTTATTATATTGCTAGAAAACCTAACAAAGTCGATAAAATTTAATTAGAATTAATTCAGAATTAATAACCATGCTGTTAACTGAGGGTCGGAGGTAGGTTCGATGCTAGGGTCGATGGGTCTATCGACCCTTCCCTCTTTTTGGACTTCCCGAATGCTGAGGGTCGATGGTCAGGAATACCTAGGGTCGGATGGTCATCGACCCTGGGTGCGACCCTTGGTGCACTCTGGTCCAATTTCCACTTTTAATCCATTCCTCGTGTTTGGGATCTTATGGCTTGCTCCTACATTCCATTCTACATTCATTCCATGGTCTGAAACCATGTATAACCCACCTAGATAGCTTTCATGCACTTTCCTATGATTTTCCATGGAAACCTAACCATAGATTGATGGTTTGGGTTTCTCCGAGATCACACTCTCAACATTAACTAACCTAAGGTCTGTAGAAACTCATGGAATTAGTATCCATACCTGAGAAGATAATCTTTCTCTGCAACTTTTCTCTTTTGGCTTAATTTCTCTTCCTTTCCTTTCTTCTTCCTCTTTCTTTCTCCTCTCTTTCTCTCAATTCGATTAGGGTTGTAAAAGGAGTGAAAATGGCTTAGGGACGTCCTTTAAATAGACTAGGAACATCCTAAAATAAGTCCCTTTAAGATTAGGAAAGAATCCCAATCGAAAAATATAGAAATTTCCTAATTTCTATATTTGGCAGAATCCGAGGGTCGATGGGAGGGTCGATGATCCCATCGACCCTAGGGTCTTAAGCTGTCCGACCCTCCCTTCAAAACTGAGGGTTTGACTTTCTGTTTTGGGAGGTCCGACCCTAATTAGCTGGGTATACGATCATTCCCCTATTTTAAGTGTTTTTGGGTCGATTTGATACCTGGGATCTCGATCTCCTTCACGCCCTTGGTCCATTTGACTCGACCATGATGGGTAAACCTGGTTCAAGGTGGTAAGACCGGGTTAGATTGACACGGGTCTCACATTAGGGATTTGAATTTCAGTGTCTTTCATGAACTATGTCTCTTTAAATTCAATAAAAAAACATTTGTTTCCCCACCCCATTCGAAATGTTCTTTTTAACAAGGATTTTATTATAACATGCTCTATGAAATTTTCAATGTTCTGACAAGTGCAGGTACTCAACCCAAAATGGAAAATCTTAAAAGCCTCAGTTCAGTCAAAAGAAAAGACTATAATTCCTCCATCTAGATAAATCAAAGCCGAGCCCAAGCTCGTGCAACCAGCCTTGTATTCACAACCTAGCTTCATACAAGAAGAGGTTTATCAGCCTACAAATTGATCAAATCGGGTTCAAGTCCATGCATACCTTGCATCATGAGTCTCACCTCAGCAAGAAGAGGTTCCCAGCCTACAAATGAGCCTTGTATTCATAGCCTAGCTTCGTATAAGAAGAGGTTTATCAGCCTACAAATGGATTAAATTGGGTTCAAGTCCTCGCATACCTTGCATCATGAGTCTCACCTCAGCAAGAAGAGGTTCTCAGCCTACAAATGAGCCTTGTATTCACAGCCTAGCTTCATACAAGAAGAACAATCACCAATTTTCCAAGAAGAGAAAACCTTCTTGCCAGTCGAACTACGTTCTAGGCTTGATTTTTAGGACACCCTTAGAATACGTAGGCAGTTAGGACAAATTACCTTAAGTGCAGCCCAATAAGCATTCTCACTCATATAAAAAATATGGTTCTTTTGTCTTTAGCCTTCAATTGGTAACAATCTCGGATAAAGAGGGGGATCTGAAAGCACCCCATTTCTGCCATCCCAGCATAAGTGAATCCATATGACAAGTTTTTGGTTTTTAATTCAAGGGTTTGTGATTCTTTAAAGAGCCTCATAGCAGGGTCATGGGCTATTATCTACTTGGATGTATAGGTCATGAAATTATCTTCAAATTGAGAACGGAATCACCCAATTCTGACATCAAACAAGGAAGGTATCACAGTTGTAGTCGGTTTGAAGGTGCAGGGGCGCTTATGCAATTTTCATAGGATGCATACATAAATTATCGTTGAACTTCAAATCATCATATCTTGATCATCCGATATCTAAATAATATGATTTAAGTACCAATATCCCTTATTTTCAGTCCTTTTCAAAGTGGACATGAAAAATCCCTGGTAGAGGTCATCGATGGGTCCCATGCAAGCTTTCATGCAGAATTATCGATAGAACTTCAATTCTTTATATCTTTGCCGTTCTACATCCGATTCAAATGATTCAAGGGCCATTAATATTTATTTTTGGTGCTCTGCAAAGTGGACGTAAAAATTCGATACAGAAATCTCTGAAGGGTCTCATGCAAAATTATATGTTAAAATGGTCGTTTAATCTTTGGAAATTTATATTTTGGTCACCCCACATCCAAATAAGTTGATTTCAGTTTCAATATGTTCCATTTTTAGTGCTCTATAAAGTGGGCGTAAAGGATTTTAGGCAGAGGTCTCAGAAAGATCCCATGCAGAGTGGTTAGCCGAATTATCATAAATTGGCCTGTTCAAACTTTAAAAATTCATAAGTTAGCCAATTTACTTCCAAATGAGGTGATTCAAGCTCCAGTATTTCTCATTTTTAGTGTTCTACAAAGTGAACGTAGAAAATTTAGGGTAGAGACCGTCGAAAAATTTCATATGGAATGACGACAGAATTGGCCTATGAAATGATAGAGAGAGTAAATCCAGCTCAACCTAGCTCAACCCAACTTAGTCCAACTCAATCTTGCCCCCAACCCAGTCAACCCATGTCAGTTTAGCCAGACCAGTCCAATCCAAACTAGTTTAAACCTATGTGTACAAGTACATGCATATTATACTATATTATGTATATATGTTATATATATGGTTACACATAATGTGACATGACTACATACTATATGTATAAATATACATATATGTTGTGGGAGAGAGAGCCGTGGATGTGAAAATAAAGAAGGGGTGATGGGTCGGCTTTAGGAAACAAGAAAAAGAAAAGGAAGAAAAAAAATCTAAAAAGGAGAAAGAGAGATCGAGAGAATAATAGAGGGAGTAGGTAGCCGGAAAAAAAAACGGAGTAGGGGACTCCGATGACAAAAAAAAAAAGAAAAAAAAAGGAAGAAGAAGTGGAGAGGAAGATAAGGAAAGGAAGAAGAGAAATTGAGAGAAGATGGAAAGAAGAAAAAAGGAAGGTGGGAGATGTAGAGATTGAGAGAAAAGTTGGAAAGAAATTTTTTTTTTTTTTCAGAAAGATTGGGAAGGGAGAATCTGGAAAAGGAATGAAGAAAGGATCTCTAGAAGATGGAGTTTTGGGGGGATTGGGAAGAAAAAAGGAAAGAAATTGAGAGAGACCGAATAAGGGAGGAAGAGAGTCCGAACAAAAAAAGGGAGAAGGACGTTAGCAAGAGGAAAAAGCTGAGAGAGGGAGGAAAAACAAAAGAAAAGGGAGAGAAGAGAATGCCGTGAGCGAAAGGAGATACGAAGAAAAGAAAAAAAGCAAGAAGAAGAGGAAGAAGAAGAGGGCGGTCGAGATTTAGTACTCACCTGCAACCGAGGTAAGTCTCTCCACCTTTGTTCTTCTCTACCTTTTTTGTTTGGTCTTTTGTCATCGAACAGCCATATTAACACCGACCACCCTACTCGAGAATTCACTCACCCCACCTGCTATAATCCCCAGTCCGCCACCTGTTTACCCTCCAATCTATCCACCTAATCTGCCCCATGACCAACAAACCCAACCTGTCCTCCTTAGTTTCCAGCAGCCCCAACCTACTCCAACACCTTACACACCATTTACCACTTGTCCGGTTACAACCTCAACCACTTCCCTCACTACTCTTATCATTCTACATCCAAATTAACATCACCCCAACTCCACCGACCATGCACCTTATCCCCACTCCCAAATCTGATCCGAACTATTATCATGGTCACATTAAATTTGATTCTTTAATCCATTTTATTTGATCATGTGGACGTGATTATATCTGTTTAGTTTGGTTTAAATTTTTGAATTTGATTATTTTTTTAAATTGAATTTGATTAGTTGAATGTCAAAATTATTTTGATCAAGTGGTGATACATCTGATCCTTGGATGTTTAATTTTTCGATCATGTGATGATATGAACTATGCCATGATTTTGAAATTTAATGTGATTAATCCAACCATGATTTGGAGTTCTAATGTGATCGATCTAATCATGATTTGGATTTCTAATATGATTGATCCGACTATGGCTGGAATTTTTATGTGTTTGGTCCAGCTACATGCTTGAGTCTTAATGTGATTGAGCTGACCATGTGCTTGAATTTTAATGAGATTGATTATGGACCATTGATTTGGATTTTTTATGGATCATTGATCTGAAGCTTTGATGTGAAGTAAATATGGATCATTGATTTTGGGATTTTATGGACCATTGATCTCGGGATTTTGATGTGAAATAAATATGGACCATTGACCTTAGGACTTTTATGGACCATTGATCTTGGGATTTTGATGTGAAATAAATATGGACCATTGATCTTGGAATTTTTTATGATTAAATATAGATAGTTGATTTTAGATACATTGATGCTTGATCTGAACGGTTAAATAATCATTTTGAGTGATCTGAACCGTTGGATTGCTATCAGAAGTGATTTAAATGATTTTGAATGGTTAGATTATTGTCTTGAGTGATCCAAACCATTGGATTGCCATCAGAAGTGATTTAAATGATTTTGAATGGTTAGATTATTGTCTTGAGTGATCTGAACCGTTGAATTGCCATCACAAGTGATTTAAATGATTTTAAAAGGTTAGATTATTTTTTTTTGAGTGATCTGAACCGTTAGATCTTTGTCTGATCATGATGACTTGATGTGGGATGAATCTGAGCCGTTGATCTTGGCTGTTTGGATGGAATATGAGTAGATGATCATAATATTTTGAAGAAATCTAACCATTAGATTGAGGATCTGATATAATATTATTGATGTGAGAGTTCTTTGAGTTTGGACTGTAGATTAAGCATCTGTCTTGTTTACACTGTTGTATTTGCATGCACTACAATGTTTAGGATGCCATTGCTATATTTGCATATACTGCCATGTTTGAATGTTCCCATTTTGGCAATAACTTATTTTCTGCAACACCCTAGTCAAACTACCATATATGCACACTTCTAGAAGACAATCTAGGCGTGGGGACGTGCATTTAGGCACCCACATTCTTGGGAAGGATATAATGGAAAATAATAAAAGTTTTAACAAAGAAAGATAATGCCTTATCAAACCTTCCAAAATTAGAGCTTAGGATGAAAGGGTAGTTCAGGACGATTTCTGCCCCTCAACATACTTTAACCTAGAACAGGTTGTTCCTTAGACCTAGAATAGGTTCTAAATCCTTAACCTAGAACAGGTTATCCCATCATTCCGAACTACGCGGATTCTGATTCCTAGGGCAAACCCTAGGATAAGTAGGCCATTTGGGATAATCCCAAATTTGGATCCACACCTTAGTCCACTTGGACTATCCATAGATCCACTAGAATTTTTATCCATATTTTAACCAAGAAAGGGTTATCCACATTCCAACCCAAAATGGGTTATCCACATTTCGACCCAGAAAGGGTAATCCATATTTCGACCCAGATAGGGTCATCCACATTCAGACCCAGAAAGGGTTATCTAGATTTCAATCAATCTAAATTACGATCCATGGTCAACTTGGACTATCCATTCACCTACTAGGAATACCTTGTTCAACCGACATGGGTTATCCATTCTAGATCCACTAAGACCATCTATCAGTCTGCATGGACTATCCAGATCCTAACCATAAGGGTTTCTCATCCTTTCAAGCATAAATTTTAACTTGAACAATGAACTTAATCATGCATAAGCATAAATCATAGTCATAAATTTTAATCACACCTGAACTACGATGGTTAACCGGATTTTCAGAAGAAATACGTAGGTAATCTGGTGGATCCAGATTCGGTTCAATGATATCAAACCACTTGGTTTGGTTCGGTTTAATAGATAGAGTCTAGCATAGGAAAGGTATAGGAGACCGATTTCGATCGGGCGGTTGGGGTGCCTAATCCCTTCCCATAACCATAACCATAACCTGACGCTTACCCAATCTCTGACGGACCAAAAATCCAATCTAAGGGTCATGAGTCAATCGAAGTCTTACCTTGAGGTGAGATTACATATTTCTGAGGTCCTAGACCTTAATCTAGGTGACGACTCCCAAATCCATCCATCTTTGTCCTCACAGTGAGATCTCCAACGTGAGCTCGTGAAAAAATAGACAAGCAAGCAAGCAAGATGCATGATAGATTTATTACACACACAAATGAAAAATAGTTTGATATAATGTATTCTAGTGCTATGGGAAGGCCTGATCATACTCACCAAAGCTGACCATAACCTCCATGTACCGGAGAGAATAGACACTTACCAGCCTGCACTGATAGCCTTGGTGCCTCCATGCATCTCCTATAAGGACAGTGATAGGGCAAAGGCATGGCCAATGATGCTCCAATGAACATTGCGAACACCTTCCCCTCCTCCCCTATCCATACCAACACTTGACCACCTGTTGGCCAGGGTCGCATACATGGGTCATTCCACTAACCATTTTCCTACATGTCATCATATGACTTTTCCCCACACTCCTAGCAGTAGTCCATTTGTATACCCCCTCTTGATGCTGTCATCCAACTAGCATATAAGAACAATATATGTCAAGGTTTACCAAGTAGGTTGGATCCCTCGATCCTCAATCGTCTCACCACACCTCACAAGGTATAATTAGCACACATTCACACAACAATATAATATAGATGCAAATGCATGCAAAGGTAGTTATTGGATGACATGTTATCACAATCAAATTAATGCATCACAGTCATAACATAATATGAAATACTCCTTAAATTAAGTCAAGGGCTCCGTTTCCTTACCTGAGATATGAAGATTATTGCTATTCCCAATAAAAGGGTTACTATTGGTTACACACGAGTCACCTAGTGTATAAGTGAATCATTAGATACAATGTATGTTAAAATCAGCTTGATACAGGGTTTGCTGGGACCAAACGGTTGCAACATCCAGTTATGACTGATCGAGACCGGTGTTGCTATCGGTTGCTCTTGAAAACCATTCTGTTTCCATCCGGTTGCACACTGGCTGCTGCAGGTGGTGCAATCGGTGTTGAGGCTGGTTATATTCTAGAGACATCCCTAATGCATTTGGTAGTTGTTCTAGTTGCGTATATTGCAATCGTTGGTCACAATCGGACATTCTTCAAAGAGTTGGTCTTGGGATTTAGCTCATCCAGATGCACGGATTTTGCCTTCGAGAGTCCCCTCTGGATTCCAACAATGGACTTCTACTATGGAAATCTGTTGATGAACCTTGGTTTTTTGATATACGGTAGTTTTCAATCTTATGCTTGTGAGGTCAATAATAGATACACCACCTAGACTAGGGTTTATTGATTTGTGTAATGTATAGACTCGAGATATAAGCTGGAGTCGAATTCGATGGGATCTCCTTTGATACTCAGCCATTAATGGATAGTAGCTCCATTAATGGTTGGTACATTAAGGTTTTATTGGAGGCTTTGTAATTGACCGTTCCAACCGAATATAAGGTAGTGTAGGGTATACTTACAGTGGGTTTAAATTGACAGTTGATGGTATGAAATCATGCCGATGATTTCCCAAGGTTGTACCTGCTTCTCAACCTCCTTCTCCTTCTTCCAGCTCTTCCCTCTCTGAGAATCCATTAGAAGTTTGGTGATGGGTACATACACTAAGAGAAAGAGAGAGTTGAGGAGACTTAGGGTAGATTGAGTCTCCCTCTTGAGGTAGAACTCCTTAGGAAGCTAGAGACTACAAGGGATTGGCAAGTGGCAAGTTGAGAATCCCATAGGTTTTCTACTCCCTCCATTAACTCTAAAGTAGTTAGGAGTGAAGTGGGACCCACTGGGGTCATCTTTGGGTCCAGGGGATATTCTCACTCGACTTTGGAACCGAGTTTTGAAACTAACATTCACGGATAGGCTTTTCTGGCAGGATTTAGCTGGATCTGTTCTGGGTTCAACCGACCGGTAGTAGCAACAGGTGCCCAGTTTCAAGAGAAATTAGAGTTAAATTTCTAATAGGTTATTAAGATGGTTCGTGCCTAGTTTAAGTTGGTAGTCGAGTCATCATTGGTTCAGGTTCTTCAGCTGTGGAAAACCCTAACACGGTAAGAAAATCTGAGTTAGGCTGGGTTTTTTGGATGCAGGTTTTATAACTCCTCCCTAAAAGAATTTCGTCCCCAAAATTTCTACTTACCTATATTATCAAATTAGTGGGGATACCTCCTCTTCATCGACTCTTCCTCGTCCCATGAGAGGTCTTCTACATGCTAGTTCTTCCACAATACCTTGACATAATAAACATCTCGGATCCTAAGGTGCTAAACTTTTTAGTCCAGAATTTCCTGAGGCTCGAGTTCAAGTGTTAGGTCTTTATTCAACTCTAGAGGATTTGCTTTTAATATGTGGGATGGATCCAAAACATACTTTTTTAACATGGATATATGGAACATGTCATGCACACTTGATAAAGATGGTGGCAGTACTAATTGGTAAGCCACTATTCTACAACGCTTGATGATCTCATATGGTCCCATATACCTAGGACTCAATTTGCCCTTTTTTCCAAAGAGTTTCAATCCTCTCAAGGGTAAAATCTTCAGAAATACCTTATTTCCCACAAAAAATTTGATGTCATTCCTTTTAACATTAAAATAGCTCTTTTGATGAGTTTGTGCTGCCTTGATTTTTTCTCTGATCAGAATGACTTCTTGACAAATTTCTTGAATGTAGTCTAGTTTGATTATTCTCCTCTTGTCGACTTCTTCTAAATATAAGAAAGTTTGACATCTTCTCCCATATAGGGCTTTATATGGAGCCGTGCCAATACTGGCCTAGTAGCTGTTATTGTAGGCAAACTCCATCAAAGGCAACTATTTGTCCCAAGCTCCTTTGAAGTCAATAACACAAGCACGGAGCATGTCTTTCAAGATTTGAATGGTCTTTTCTGATTGGACATCAGTCTGAGGATGGAAGGCTGTACTGAATTTTGACTCAGTACTCATTGCATGTTGTAGTCCTTCTAAAATTTTGAGGTTAATCTAGGGTCTCTATTTGACACAAAGCTTTGCGATACGCCATGCAGATGAGCTATTTGATTCACATACAATCTAGCCAATCTGTCCATGGTATACTGGGGTCTTACAGCTATAAACCTTGCTGTCTTCATGAGTCGATCTACGATTACCCACACAACATCCACCATTCTAGGTGTTAAAGGTAGACCAATGACAAAGTCCATGGTAATACAGTCCCACTTCCATTCTGGTACTGGTAGTAGTTGAAGAAATTCCAAAGGTTTATGTTTGACTGCTTTTAATTGCTGGCAGGTTAAGCACTTGTATACGAAGTTTACCACATCTACTTTCATTCCTCTCCACCAGACGATTTTCTTTAAGTCAAGATACATTTTAGTACTTCCTAGATGAGCTAGTGTGGTGCATTATGGGCTTCCCTCATAATTCTTTCTGTAATACCGTTGGTCATCACTAAGATACAGAGTCTTCCTCAAAATCTGAGTGCACCATTGTCAGAGAGAGTGAAGTTAGGATCTACTCTTACCTTCCGTAAGTCTTCTTTCAGTGTTCTGAGGTAAGGATCTGTCGGTAACTCTTATATTACTTTGGTAATTAGCTCTACTTTTATCTATAGAGATGCAAACAGACTTGCCAGTTCACAAATGACCATGTTTCCTAGAGATCCTTCTGACACATCCATTTTCTTTTGTGTCTTCTTGTAAGTGCTGGTCCATGTTGTTTGTATTAGAACAAGTTTAGTCCCTTCCTTAAATCTGGTTGAATTCTTTCTGCTCAAGGCTCAGCTACTATGTTAGCCTTGCCTAGTTAATATGAGATCTCGCAATCATAATCCTTTAGTAGCTTAACCCATCTTCGCTGTCTCATATTCATGTCCTTTTGAGTAAATAAGTAAGGCTTTTATGGTAAGACTTTTATGGTCGGACTTAATCTGAAACTTCTTGCCATATAAGTAGTGTTTCCATGCCTTGAGAGCAAAAACTATGGCTGCTAGCTCCAAGTCATGGGTAGAGTGGATCTCCTCGTATTTCTTCAGTTATCGTGAGGCATAAGCTATGACTTGGCCTCTTTGCATGAACACACATCCTAAGCCTAGCTTAAAGGCATCAGTATATAATGTAAAAGGTTCACCTGACCTTGGAATGGTCAATATGGGGGTTGAGACTAGTCTTTCCTTCAAAGTTTAAAAACTTCTCTCACATTGGTTTGACCAAATGAACTTCTCTCCTTTCTTGGTTAGCTTCGTTAGAGGTATAGTGATCCTAGAGTAGTCCTCTATGAACCTTTGATAGTACCTGGCTAAATCTAAGAAACTATGAATCTCAGAAACCATCTTGGGTGCTTCCCAATTTATGATGGCCTCAATCTTATTGGAATCCATTTTGATTCTTTTAACTGATATTATGTGACCTAGGAATGCCACTTCATTAAGCTAAAAGTCACACTTCTTAAACTTGGTGTAGAGTGTCTTCTCTCTTAGCCTCTGCAATGCTTGTTGCAAATACACCTTATGCTTCTCTTTATTTTGAGAGTATATTAAAATATCATTGATGAAGACTATGACGGAGGTGTTTAGTATATCATGGAACTCCCGGTTCATGAGTTCCATGAATGATGCCGGAGCATTTTTCAGTCCAAATGACATGACTAAGAACTTGTAGTGTCCATACCTATATCGAAAAGATAACTTAGGTATGTCACTCTTCTTGATCTTCAACTGATGGTAACTTGATCTGAAATTGATCTTTGAAAACACCATAGCACCTTGTAGCTGGTTAACAAGTCATTTATCCTTGGTAGTGGATATCGGTTTTTGATAGTGAGCTTGTTTAGCTCGCGGTAGTTAATGCATAGACACACACACTACCATCTTGCTTCTTCACGAATAACATAGGTACACCCCATGGGGATATGCTAGGTCTAATGAAGCCTTTGTCTAGTAGTTCTTGTAATTTTACCTTCAATTCCTTTAACTCAGTAGGTGCCATTTGATATGGAGCCTTAGATATCGGTTCTTGAAACATAAGCTACCAACTAGCGCTACCACCATCATTAGCTGAGGTATACAATGTATTCCACATATCGATGCTGAAGAAGTATGTACAAGACCCATCCCATGTACTGAAAGATGATCCTCCTTAGCTAAATGAGGACTTAACGAAGGAACTTGAACCCTAAATGATATTGGAGAGGAAGGTTCAACACTTATGGAATCAAGACATTCACTACGTCAAGATCGTGTGAAAGAAATAGCACGTGGAAGACCTATCTTTGGAAGAAAAGAAGTCTGTCTATGAAGAGAAGATATCCTTACTTGTCTGAGCCAACAGGTAAGTTGGAATTTTGGAGGCGAAATCTTTTAAGTGGGGTGGAGTTCTAGAACCCACACCTAGAAAACCCGGCCTAACTTGGATTTTTTTCATGCAAGGGTTTTCCACCTAGCCGAACCTGATACAATGCCAAACGGAAGACCAAAATGATAGGTACCCTTTAAAAACCCTTATACTTTTTTAATTATACGATATTTAGCTTTAAAGGAGATTTGATCGTTACTAGGTAGTCAGGAATCCCGATAGTCCAAGGACTAGTACCATTGATCGGCCAGACAAAAACAGACCTGTTCTGGGGATTAACAGTTGGTTTCGTGTTAGGAGACTATTTAGGATATTCCAAGGACCCATAGACAATCATAGAAGGGACCCACACCCATCCTAACTACTTTGGAGTTGTAAAAGGGAAGGAGTTTTTCTCTAGTTCAAACTCTTGCCACTTGACAATCTCTTAGGAATTTTCAATTCAAACTAAGAGTTCTACCCTAACAAGGAAACCTTAAAAGAATAAAACCTTACCTTTGACCCTCCTCTGAGTACGTTTGATCTTAGAAACTTTTGACGCGTTCTCAAGAGAAAGGAAGGAAGGAGAGGAAGAAGGTGAAGCTCTGCAGCACTCTCGTTGGGAGAATTACAGACGACATACACCGTCGATCAGCATTTATCAAGCCACCATCGATAAAATCTTTAACTCCTGTAAACTCTAATGTAAAAATCAATGTTCCATTGAAGGATTTAAATCTGATATGATGATTATTCATCCTTCTTCAATAATGGAAGGAAGGAGAGGAAGAAGGTGAAGCTCTGTAGCACTCTCGTTGGGAGAATTACAGACGACATACACCGTCGATCAGCATTTATCAAGCCACCGTTGATAAAATCTTTAACTCCTGTAAACTCTAATGTAAAACTCAATGTTCCATTGAAGGATTTAAATATGATATGATGATTATTCATCCTTCTTCAATAATGGAATTAGTGTAGTTTCTTAGTAGTGAAGACACCTCTTCTGAAGGAATGACTTAGACTAAACATTGGATTTCACGCTTGCTAGGATAGTACATAGACTTAAGAGGCATCTTACTACCAGACTACATTAGGCTAGCAAAATATGAACTAAATTATAGGAAAGAATCCTAATCTGATAGACAAAAAAAGGACCATCGGGAAGGGGCAGTCGATACACCAGACTGTACACTGTAGGGACAGGCGCAGTAACCAATCAATCCTAGAAAAGTCTCTAGAGATAAACGATGTCACGATCGATACTCTGTACCGATCGGTATATCGATCGACAAATGACAGAATGCCTAGACTTTTGTTAGACTATACTCCGGTTGTGATGGTAGCGACCGATGTAACAACTGGCAAGCCCTAGACTTGTATAAGTAAAAAGCGAATCATGTAGGACTTCTAATTAATAACCTTACACCTTGTATAGGCATAGAACACCTCGTGAACACAGATTTGGCTAGCGTGGATAATTTCAATTAAGCAATATCACGTGAGGAACAAAACCCTTGACTAATTTTGGAGTGTTTTTAATATTTGATTGTTGCGCCACATGCTTGTTACAATAACATGTCATCCAATAACTGCTTTAACATTAGCATTTATAATATAATTGATGTGTGAATGTATATGACTGGAAACTAGTAAGAAGTGGTGAAACGATCGAGGATGCTAGATCCGACTTGCTATATGATTATTGAAGAATATGTCACTCACCCCTAGCAGGATAACAACATCTGGGAGGGGGGGGGGGAAAGGATGGTCTGGGATTCCTGTTGGGTTTGGTGAGAGGGATACATCGGATGACATGTAGGGTTTTTGATTAGTGGCACTACCCCTATATGCGATCCTGACTAGTAGGGGGTCCGGTACTGGTAGGATAGAGTGATGAGGGGGAAGGGTCGATAGTATTCGTTAGAGCATCACTGGCCAGACTTGCTGTCCGATCACCATTCTGGTTGGGATGTCATGTGGGAGCACCAGGGCTATCGGTATAGGTTGGTGAGTATCCAACACTCCCGTGCATGGAGGTTGTAGTCAACCTCTGAGAGGTGTGGCTAGGCCTTACCATAGCATATTCGCATACATGATACCTGACTATTGCATTGTTGTGTGTAATAAAATTAATCATGCATATTTGTTTGTTTGCCTGTCTGTTTCTCACTGAGTTCATGTTGGAGAGCTGATCCTCGTGTACATCATTCTTTTTAGATGATGTTGCAGATACTATGGTTGCGGATTACCTGAACTCACCCGCGATATCTTAATTGGCTCAGCTAGTTGGAATAATGTATGAGGACGAAGCACATGATGCAGACTACAAGTGTGATGCGTGTGTCTTCGATGGATAATTATCTTGGGGGGAAGTTTGGAACAATGAATAGTTTTATGTTCTTTTATTATCTTTTGTATTATTTATTTACATTTAGATAGCTCGTGATTTACAGGGCAATGCTTCTTAAGGTTTTGGTTTATGAAGTTAGTAAATGAACCTCATTTTGAGGATGTAATACATTGGTATTATTACTTTTATTTATCAATAGTAAGCTCATGGTTATATAGTATTTTCCACCATATATATATATTACTCTAGATTGGGAATGTGGCATTGTATTGGTAGTGGTTAATATGTGTGTGCATGGCTTATGAGGTCTTGGTCATCCAAATTAAGGTGTTGATCCAGTTGTATCCCAAAAGAAAAATTTTTAGATCGGTATTTTGGGGTGTGATAGGTTCGGTATCAGAGCGATAAGCTCTCTTACACTATGCCAGCCAAGCCAATGCTACAATATTCTACAGTAACTTGAGTAATAGGATAATAAAACCTTAAAGAGCATAAGTGGTAAATATGAAACTAAACTTGTGTGTAGTATGGTAATAACCAGAAAGAGCATAAGATGCTAGGAAAAGACTAGAGATTAAGCACTACAACTCACACAGGAAAATAAGACTTAGTTTTACAACAACATAGGAAATAGAGAATTAACTCGATCACTCTGAATCTGATGGTGTAGATTCATGAGCTCGCTGGTAAGTCTTCACCCGTGATGCCATGGCCACGTCTTGATGTCATCTTCAGACATTATATCCACTCTTGCCATAGCCATTTACATGATGTTGAGTTGGGAAGAGAATGAAGTTTAGGTATGTCGTACTCACCTAAAGTTATTCTCCATAGAAAGTATGAATTACCTCTGGTGATCCCGAATGCCATGTAACTCAGCCAGAAGTATGCTCATGTTAGGGGGAGGTTATGAAGGGCCTGCTTGATCTTTGCCCTCATCCTCTGCATCCAATTGTGCATCATCATCTTCTGATTCTTTGTTCGTTAATGTTCTCGGACGAGGATGGGCCTCTAGCTCATCATCAGATAGGACTATATCATCAAGGTACATTTTAGAAATGACATACCAACCAAAGGGAGAAGCTACTCTTTCCTCGTATGTGGGGTGATTTTGGATGTCAACCCCTAGGAGCGACAAGAGATGAGTAACTTGCCTTGTGGAAGATTTGAAGGTCCAGTGCCCTCTGAAGCAATGATCATGGTTCCATATAAGAATGTAAAGAGACAAACTAGTGTCCTGGTTGTGAGCCGATAGACTAGGAATTTACCAAAAGAAGATAACACGTTGAATGACCACCTTTTGGTAGGTTGTTGTGCTGTACAATTTTATAGTATACTTGGGGCAAGGGACGATAGTTGACAGTCTTATGATGCTTACTCGGGGTGAGGATCTGATTGGTGATCTCCATCCTCATGACCTCAGACAGGGAGTCCCTATCTTTAGGACCCCAAAACGCTATGTCTCCTCCTATAGATATACTTAACATGCTGGCCAGTTGCCTAGTATCAAAGGAAACATCTCTGCCTGATACTTGGCTGGCTATGTGGAGTTTGCCACATCATTTCTGTCATTCATTCCACCTATCACATGCAAGTTACAGTAAAAAATCCGTACCAGGTCAGGCCTTGTGGTTACATCAATCTCTAACATGGGAGACCATCCCATAGCATCAAAGGTAGCCCTGATGTCAAATCACTCTAACTCGTCGAACAATACGCATTGCCCAGATTCGACAAACTTGTATTCAAACTTTGGGAATGCTTGTTCAGCCTTTAAGGAGATGAACTGCAATGCATCAAAAGCCAACAAAGTGTTCGACCGTGGTCGGCTCACGATAGTTTTCCTTAAACAGGATGGCCTACAAGGATAGCAAACAATGTTGACAATGCTTGGGCAAATGTTGTTCAAAGAAAAAAAGCTAAAAAGAGACTATTACCTTGTTTTTCCAAACCCTAGAACTTGGTTTTAAGCTAGAAAGAAGAAGATCATAGCTTTAATCCATGATGATGTAAATTGAGAAAGAACTAGTTGATGGAAGATACCCCCGAAGGCGAAACTAAGGTTTCCAGAGGTGAAAATGGAACTCTCTACCACTTAGAGAAAAAGTTGTAGTGGAAAATAAGAGAAAGAATCATGTTTTAGGTTATATTTAAACAAAGATTCCCCAATCGGTCACTAATCCTAAAGTGGAGTAGAGTCCAGTGCAATGACCGGCGCAGTAAAATTGACATTCTAGAAGTAGTCGAACGGAGGGACAGACAATGGTCAGTAGCAATCGACCCATCGACCGACAAACTCTACAGAGTTTTGTAAACTTATCAGATGCAGTACTGGTTGGAACTAGTCGAGTCCGGATGTCACACCCCAATTCTGCACTATTCAGAATGGTGTGATGAACCGCTAATAAACCAACGGTTCAATCAGGATCTCGAGTAGGCTATATCCGTGTTATCTAAACTCCATACATCCATAATCACAATCAGAGTAAATACACAATAGCGGAAGTCTTATAATAAAATGAACTGAGAATCTACTGTGATATTAATATTTAAATAGCAAATTATTCTGTATCAACTGAGACATAAATAGATATCAAATACATGTCTTTAATAAATCCAAATAAGGAAAACTAGAAAAAAACATCTAATCGAATACACAAGAGTTGCACTCGCAAGAGGAGTCATGTGTATCCACTTCAGCTTCAACCTCCATCGCTGCTACGTTCCCATACGCTGGAGCATTTATATATTCTTCAACTGTGAGACCTGCATCATCAACTAAAAATATTCGACGTCGAGGGGTGAGCACACATCACGGCTCAGTGAGCAAACAAAACAATGCAACAGTACATATGCATGCAAGCAATTCATATCTTTGGTCTGGTTTATAGTTTGCAAAATGCAATAGAAAGTTTTAGGTAGTCAAATGTAACGTTTATTGACCCCGCCTCTATACACAAGTGTGTGACGCCGCCCAAAGGTAACGTTTATCGTCGACTCACAAGCACCCAATCATGAACATTATATAACAAAGGTTAATGTTTATTGCTATATAGTGCCATACCAACACGTAAGCCCCTGTTGGCGAGGGCTGCAAACTGGGCTCGCAACTAACCAATCCTAATGCCAAAAAGTGTATCCAAGGCCTCAACCCAGCATCCCTCAGAATGTCCATAGAGATAGAGCTAAGGCCCCCCGGTAGAGTCAGAGACTACAAGGACCGAGACCACCTTCCCTGATACTCTACGACATAATAGTTCTGCTAAAGTAATGGCGATACGACGATGCTAATGCACAAGACTTGAGTTAGAGATAGAGCTAAAGTGCTGAGACCCGCCAAAGGTTAACGTTTATTGACGTTCTTATCACACCTCCCCTGATACCCGCTCGCATCAAGTACACCAACCACACATATACAATCACATTCCTATTCCTATCATCATCATCATCATCATGTTATAAACCATAAAGTAAATATGCATGAACTAGTAATAGAAATATTGGATGACATGTTGTATGCACATTACAAACATAGTCGCATAGAATCAAGTATGGCATTGGACTCAAGAAAATAGAAAACAATTTGTTATTAACCAATTAGTTTAGAATCCTGTTTCCTCACCTTAGCTTGCTAATAGATACTTTTCCAAGCTTTAGAATCACCTTTATATTGCTATTATATTGCTAGAAGACCTAACAAAGTCGATAAAATTTAATTAGAATTTATTCTAATTTTTAAAACCATTCTATTAACTGAGGGTCGGAGGTAGGGTCGGAGTCCTGATCGACCCTGGGTGCGACCCTCCCTAATCTGGACTTTCCGAACACTGAGGGTCGATACTCAGGATCACCTAGGGTCGGATGGTCATCGACCTTCTGTGCGACCCTCGATGTATTTTGGTAAATTTCCCTCTTTTTAGTCCATTCTTCGTGTTTGGGGTCTTATGGCATTGTCCTACAGTCCATTCAACATTCACCCCATGGTCTAGAATCATGAAGCATCCACCTATATAGCTTTCGTATATTCTCTCATGGTTTTCCATGAAAACCTAATCATGGATTGATGGTTTGGGTTTCGCCGAGATCACGTTCTCTTCATTATCTAATCTAGAGTCTGTAAAAACTCATGGAATTATTATTCATACCTGAGAAGATTACTCCTTCTCTGCAACTCTTCTTGTTTTGGCTTTCTTCTCTTCTTTGCTTCTCTTCTTCTCCTTTTCCTTCTCTTCCCTCTCTCAATTAAATTAGGGTTGTAAAAGGAGTGAAAGAGGTTTAGGGACGTCCTTTAAATAGAGTAGGAACATCCTAAAATAAGTCTCTTTGAGATTAGGAAAGAATCCAAATCGAAAATTAGGAAATTTCCTAATTTCAGTTTCGGCGGCAACTGAGGGTCGATGATCCCGTCGACCCTAGGTTTTCTAAGTTGTCCGACCCTCCCTTCAAAACTGAGGGTCTGACTTTTTGTTTTGGGGGTCCGACCCTCCTTGGCTGGGTATGCGACCCTCCCCTTAAATTAAGTGTTTTAGGGTCAATTTGATACCTGGGATCTCGATCTCCTTCACGCCCTTGATCCATTTGACTCGACCATGATGGGTAAACCTGGTTCAAGGTGATAAGACCGGGTTAGATTGACATGGGTCTTACACCGGATGTATTGATCGAACAAATTTTAGATGACATATACATTCCTAAGATTCACTATTTTCTTGATTTTGTTTGGTGCCATCTTATACCTGTTCTATTTACATTACTTGACTTATTACTTACCATGTAAATGTATTTTTCAGAGAGTTGAATAGGTTGTAATGGCCCCACGTAGACTCAATAACCCGCATGATAGTGATGATGAGAATCCTCTACTTGGGGATGGGTTAAATGATACACCTAACTTAGGTGAGAAGCAACCACCCATCGCTAATGTGGGAGGATCCTCTCAGCTAAAAACTATTCCTCCACCACCTGAAGTTACTCCTGAGAACCTCCCTGCTATCATACAAAATATGGCTCTTACGGTGAATCAGGAATAGCAAAGAGTAGCCAAGGAGAATCAGTAAAAGTTTCTTGAAGATCTGAGAACCCTTCTGACTCCAGTACTTGCCCCACTGGCAGCTGGACAACAAGAAAATAGAAACAATAATATGCCACCACTGGGAAGGAACCCCATAAATCAAGTTGGTACGACTGTAGGACAGAATAGAGTACCCGCTGGACTCAATTAAAATGTAGTGACAAATTAGATCCAGCCACCAATTCCTCCAACGTCGTACTATGATTAGTTTCAGACCATGGAGAGGTTCATGAAGATGAAACTTTGAAGTTCACTGGAGTTGGGACTAATGCACTGTAGCTTGCCATATGGATCAAGTCCATAGAGAGGACCCTTCGAATGATGGTATGCACTGAGGAAGAGAAGATACTATGTGCGACTTATATGCTAGAAGGAGAACCCAATACATGGTAGGATCCACTATGCCACTCCTGATGGCAAAACATCCACAGATTACCTGGAAAATATTTAAGGAGGCTTTCTTTGACAGAATTTCCCTAGAAGCTTCAAGGATAGGATGGAGGTGGAATACCTCAATGTGTCGCAAGGATAGAAAACATTGGATGAATATCAGCATAAGTTCGATGAACTCTTCTATTTCATTCTATTGAGCATAAAGGAGGAGTTTGCCAAAGCTCAAAGGTTTACCAAAGGCTTGAGGGGTAACATATGAACTACGGTTGATGCCCTTGGAAAGGAGATTTACTTTGAGGCTGTCCAAACAGCCAAAGTTATCAAATCCAACCTGAGAGATAGTTACTTTGCCTAAAAGGGAAGTAACAAGAGGTCAGCTAACTTTGCTGGTGGTTGACCAGCGAACAAGACCTTCAGAATAAACCATGCCGCAGCCAAACCAACAGTAGCTAAAGTCACATCTGCAGACAGTCGCATGGCAGCCCTAGCACCTACAAATGTGAGATACTTTAACTATGGATAGATGGGACATTATGCAAGGACCTGTCCACTCCCACTAAAAGCAACATAGCCTAAGAAGGTCTATGCTATATCTATAGAGGAAGTTAAAGCATTACCAGATGTGGTGATTGGTACGCTATTGAGATTAGCTATTTTTGACTATGTGAGCATGCATCTAAAACATGATAATGTAATTAGGTACTGTTAATATAGTGGGAAAACCAACGAGGGTACTCTTTGATTCAGGAGCAACCCATTCCTTTATATCTCCATCTTTTGGGGATAAGATAAGAGGTGGTACTAAGACCCTAGAGACGTTATTAATTGTGTGATCACCTCTCGGTGTGGAAGTAGTACTTAATGAATACCATGGACCATGTTCAGTCCTAGTCAAGGGTAGAAGTCTGGAAGCAAATCTAATCCATTTAGAGATGTCAGACTTCGACGCGATCCTAAGCATGGACTGGTTGTCATAACAAGGATCTAGTCTCCAGTGTGCAGAAAAGAAGGTGATATTTGAAGATAAAAATGGGGATACATTTGAGTTTAAGGGAGAAAAGAGGGCAAAGAAAAGGAAGCTATTCCTTTCAGCGTTGAAGGCAATCGAATGTCTTTAGAATGGACATTTGGGATTTCTGGTGTTAGTCTTTGATTTTACAGTCGAGCGACCTGGTCTTGAAGATTTAAGGGTAGTGAAGGAGTTTCCAGATATATTTCAGAGGATCACCAGGGTTACCATCGGAATGAGTAACTGAGTTTTTAATAGACTTGCTACCTGGCATAGCACCAATGTCGAAGGATTCCTATAGGATGGTGCCTACTGAGCTCAAGGAGTTGAAGGTGCAACTATAAGAATTACTAGATAAAGGTTTCATGAGGCCTAGTATATCTCCTTGGGGTGCGCCAGTATTGTTTGTTAAGAAGAAGGATGGTAGCGTACGTCTCTGCATCGATTACAGAGAACTAAACAAGTTTATTATCAAGAATCGGTATCCATTGCCGTGCATAGATGACTTGTTTGACCAACTACAAGGTGCTGCGGTATTTTCTAAGATCAATCTTCGATCAAGATATCACTAATTGAGAATAAAAGAGAGTGACATACCTAAGATAGCCTTCCAAACTAGGTATGGACACTATGAATTTCTGGTCATGTCCTTTGGATTGACTAACGCTCCTGCCTCGTTCATAGAGCTTATGAATCGGAATTTCATGACATGTTGGATACTTCAATGATTGTATTTATCAATGATATACTGATCTACTCAACGGACGTAGAAGAACACAAGACACACCTACGTCAGGAGTTGCAAAGACTATGAGAAAGAACACTTTACGCCAAATTGAAGAAGTGTGATTTCTGGTTGAATGAAGTGCAATTCCTAGGCCACGTAGTGTTAGCAAAAGGGATTAAAGTAGACCCCAGTAAGATTGAAGTCATCATCAACTGAGAATCACCTAGAACAATCACTGAGATCCAAAGATTCTTGGGTTTAGTAGGGTACTATTGCAGATTCATGGAAGACTACTCTAGAATTACCATGCCACTGATAAAATTAACTAAGAAAGGGGAAAAATTCATTTGGTCAAACCAGTGTGAAAGGAGTTTTCAAACCTTGAAGGAGAGATTAGTCTCAGCTCTTATATTGACGATTCCAAGACCAAGAGAACCATTCACTTTGTATACTGATGCTTCTAAGCTAGGCTTAGGGTGTGTACTCATGCAAGGAGAACAAGTCGTAGCATATGCCTCAAGACAATTGAATAAACATGAAGAGAACTACCCGACACACTATTTGGAATTGGCAGTAGTCATATTCATGCTCAAGGCATAGAGACACTACTTATATGGAGAGAAGTTCCAAATTAAGTCCTATCACAAAAGCCTCAAATACTTGTTTACTCAGAAAGACTTAAATATGAGACAGTGAAGATGGGTAGAACTATTGAAAGATTATGAATGTGAAATCTCATACCACCCTAGGAAAGCCAATGTACTAGTCGATGCATTGAGCATGACAAGTTTGGTAAGGCCTAAAGACAGAGTTGAACTAAGTTCGGTTCTTACCACAAGAGAAGAAGCTCAAGATGCATTGGATCTATCAAAGGAATCCTTAGGAAACAAAGTTATTTATGAACTTACAAGCCTATTCGTATTCTACAGATAAAAGCTGATTTGGTTACTGAAGTAATAAAGGAATTACCTATAGACCTTTACCTTTGAACTCTGAGGGAAGACCTAAGAAGAGGTAAATCAGACCCTGACTTCATCCTTTCTCAGGATGGATCACTTAGGTTCTGAGGCAGACTTTGTATTCCTTCTACAGCCACAGATATCAAGGAAAGGATCTTGAGGAGAGCCCACAATGCTCCCTATTCAGCCCATCCTAACTGTACCAAGATGTATCATGACCTAAGAAAATCAGTTTGGTGGAGAGTAATGAAGGCGGATGTGGTAGACTATGTTTATAGATGCTTAACATGCCAACAAGTGAAGGCTGTTCACCAGAAACCATCTGGATTACTTCAACCGTTATCGGTACCCAAGTGGAAATGGGACTGCATCACCATGACTTTTGTTACAAGTTTACCCTTGACACCTAAAAATGTAGATGCGTTTTGGGAATTAGTTGATAGACTCATGAAAATAGCAAGATTCATAACAATTTGGCCCTAATATACACTGGATAGATTGGCTTATATACACTGGATAGATTGGCTAGATTGTATGTAAATCAAGTAGTTCGTCTACATGGTGTGCCTCAAAACATAGTGTCAGGCAAAGATCCCCGATCCACTTCCAGATTTTGGGAGAGTCTACAAAAAGCAATGTGCATAGAGTTACGATTTAGTATGGTCTTTCATCAGCAAATGGACAGTCAATCAGAGAGGATGATCCAGATCCTAGAGGATATGCTCCGTGCTTGTGCAATAGACTTCAAAAGAGCATGGGATGAGAAATTATCCTTGATGGAGTTCGCTTGCCACAACAGTTACCAAGCCAGCATTGGCATGGCTCTATATGAAGCTTTGTATGGATGAAGATGTAGATTCCGCTATACTGGGAGGAAGTTGGCAAAAGAAGAATTGTTGGACCAGATTTTGTCCAAGAAACATGCCAAGAAGTGGATATAATAAGAGAAATGATCAAAGCAGCCCAGGCTTGGCAAAAGAGTTACTTGAATGTCAGGAGAAAAGACATCGAGTACGTCGTAGGAGACAAGGTGTTCCTAAAAATTTCACCTTTCAGACAACTAAAATGCTTTGGTAAGAAGGAAAAGTTGAGTCCTAGGTACATAGGACTCTATGAAATCCTAAAGAGATGTGGAAATGTAGCCTACCAACTAGCGCTACCATCATCATTAGCCGAGGTGTACGATGTATTCCACATATCAATGCTAAAGAAGTATGTACAAGACCCATCCTATGTACTGGAAGATGATCCTACTCAGATAAATGAGGACTTAACGATGGAACTTGAACCGCAAATGATATTACATAGGAAGGTTCAGCATTATGGAATCAAGACGTTCATTACGTCAAGATCATGTGTGGAAGAATCAGCACGTGGAAGACCTATCTTGGAAAGAAGAGAAGTCTATGAAGAGAAGATATCCTCACTTGTTTGAGGTAATGTGTAAGTAGGAATTTTGGGGAAAAAATTGTTTTAAGGGGGTAGAGTTGTAAAACCCATACCCAAAAAACCCAGCCTAACTCGGATTTTCTTTTGTGCCAGGGGTTTCCACCGTTGTCGAACCTGATACAATGTCAAACTGAAGACTAACGTGACAAGTACCCTTTAAAAACCCTTATACTTTTTTAATTATATGATATATAGCTTTAAACGGGAGTCGATCGCTACTACGTGGTCGGATATCTTGATAGTCCAAGGACCAGTACCATCGACTGACCAGGCAAAAATAAATTTATTCTCGAGATTAACAGTTGGTTTCATGTTAGGAGACTATTTAGGATATTCCTAGGACCCATAGATGAATTTAAAAGGAACCCACATCCATCCTAACTACTTTGGTGTTGTACAAGGCAAGGAGTTTCTCTCTAGTTTAAACTCTTGCCACTTGGCAACCTCTTAGGAGTTCTCCACTCAAACTAAGAGTTCTACCCCACCAAAAAACCTTAAAAGAATAAAAACCTTACCTTTCACCCTCCTTTGAGTATGTATTGATCTCAAAAACTTTTAACACGTTATCAAGAGAAAGGGGGGAAGGAGAGAAAGAAGGTGAAGCTCTACAACACTCACGTTGGGAGAATTGCTGATGACGTACACCGTCGATTTACATTGATTAAGCCACTATCGGTAATACCCTTAACTCCTGTAAATTCTAATGTAAAACTCGATGTTCCATTGAAGGATCTAAACCTGATGTGAGGATTATTCATCCTTCTTCAATAATGGTAGTTTTTTTGGTAGTGAAGACAATTCTTTTGAAGGAATGGCCTAGATTAAACATTGGATTTCATGCTAGCTAGGATAGTACATAAACTTAAGAGGCATCCTACCACCAGACTACATTAGGCTAGCAAGATATGACCTAAATTATAGGAAATAATCCTAATCTGATAGACAAAAAAATGGACCATTAGGAAGGGGGCGGTTGATACACCAAACTGTATACACTATAGGGACCAGCGTAGCAACTGACCAATCCCAGAAAAGTCTCTAGAGAGAGTCGGACGATGTCATTGTCGATACTCTGTATCGTCCGGTATATCGACCTATAATTGACAGAATGCCTAGACTTCTATCGGACTATACTCCGATCACGATGGTAGCGACCGATGTAACAACCGACAAGCCCTAGAGTTGTATAAGTAAAGTGAATCATGTAGGACTTTTAATTAATGACTTTACACCTTGTATAGACATAGACCACCTCGTGAACATAGATTTTGCTAGCGTGGATAATTTCAATTAAGCAATATCAGGTGAGGAATAGAACCCCTAACTAATATATGATTATTGCACCATATGCTTGTTACAATAACATGTCATCCAATAACTACTTTGTACATGCATTTGCAATTATAATATGATTGATGTGTGAATATATGTTACTGAAAACTGGTAAAAAGTAGTGAAAAGGTTGAGGACCGCTCGATCCAACTTGCTATATGATTATTGATGAGTATGTCACTCACCCTTAGCAGGATGACAACATCTTGGGGGGGAGGTAAAACGGATGGTCTGGGATTCTTGCTGGGTTCAGTGAGAGGGATACATCAGATGAATGTAGGGTTTTTAGTTAGTGGCACTACTCGTGTATGCAACCTTGGCTAGTAGGGGGTCAGGTACTGGTAGGATGGAGTGATGAGGGGGAAGGGTTGATAGTGTTCGTTGGAGCATCACTGGTCGAACTTGCTGTCTGATCACCATTTTGGTTGGGATGTCGTGTGGGAGTACCAGGGCTATCGGTGTAGGCTGGTGAGTTTCCAACACTCCCGTGCATGGAGGTTGTAGTTAGTCTCTAGGAGGTGTGGCTAGGCCTTACCGTAACACACTAGCATACATGATACCTGACTATTACATTGTTGTGTGTAATAAAACTGATCATGCATATTTGTTTTTTGCCTGTCTGTTTCTTACTGAGATCATGTTGGAGAGCTGACCCTCGTGCATGCCATTCTTTTTAAATGATGTTGGAGGTGCTACACTTGTGGATTACCTGAACACACCCACGATCTCTTAGTTGGCTCAGCTAGGTAGAATACCGTATGAGGACGAAGCACACGACACGGACTACAAGTGTGATGCATGTGTCTTCGATGGATAGTTATCTTGGGAAGGAGTTTGAATCAATGAATAGTTTCCTATTCTTTTATTATCTTTTGGATTATTTATTTACATTTAGATAGCTGTGATTTACAGGGCAATGCTACTTAAGGTTTTGGTTTATGAACCTCGTTTTGAGGATGTAATGAATTGGTATTATTACTTTTATTTATCAATAGTGAGCTCATGGCTATTTAGTATCTTTTGCTATATATATATATATATATATATATATATATATATATATATATATATATATATATATATATATATATATATATATATATATATATATATTACTCTGGATTAAGAATGTGGCATTGTGTTGGTAGTGGTTGGTATGTGTGTGCACCGCTTATGAGGTCTTGGTGGGATCACTTCCAAATTAAGGTGTTGATCTAGTCATATCTCAAAAGAAAAATTTTTAAATCGGTATTTTTGGGGTGTGACATTGGTGCTGATCATAGTAGTAGGTCTATCAGAAACTTCATTGCTTGATCTGGTGGCAATCCTGGTAGGTTTTTAGGAAATACATCGAGAAACTCCTTTACCACCTCTAGGTCTTCCAACCGAGGCCTATCTGCAATGATGTTTAGGACAGATACCAGGAATCCTACTCCCTCCCCCCTTCTATAGACACTTAACTGCATTAAGTGCTGAGAGAAATAGTTTCCTCTTCTTCGGCTTCCTATTCCCTATAAACTCGAATGTCTTTCTATTACCTTCATCGAATAACAATTTCTTCTCCACACATTGGACATTTGCCTTATGTAGAGATAACTAGTCCATACCCAAGATTATGTCGAAGTCTGACATGTCTAGTTGAATTAGGTTTACATCTAGAATCCTACCATCTATTAGGACTGGGCATAGTCCTTGTATTCATTAAGAATCACTTATACACCAAGAGGTGATTGAACAACCAATGACGCTTCGAGGGGCTTTGTATCACCTTCTATACTTTCTTTGAAAGATGGAGACACAAAGGAGTGGGAAGCTCCTGAATCAAAGAGTACCTTTGCTGGAACTCCCGCTATGGTTATAGTACCTAAAGTAATTACTATAATTCAGCTTATGCACACAATTTATTAATGCAATAATTATAAACACATACTTGTCACCATGTCAGGGGAAGCTTCTGCTTCTTCGACAGAAACAGCATACACCTTCCCCATTTGGGTTGCTTTAGGAGGGTGAGGACAAGTCTTGGAAAAATGTCCTATCTCCCCATAATTGAAACACTTGAAATTAGTGGCAGGTGGGACAGTTGGATGGTTTCCCATGGGTGCAGTCTTAGCCACAACAGGCTTTGCCATGGTCTAAGTGGTATAGAAAGCTTTATTAGTTGCCCTCCTACCAGTGAAGTTGGCTGACCTCTTATGGGTTCCTTTTTGTGCAAAATTGCTGTCTCTTAGATTGAATTCTATGATCTTGGCCGTTTAAATGGCCTCAGAGTACACTTTCTTCCCTAGTTCATCCACAGTAGCTCGAATATTGCCTCGCAAGCCCTTAGTAAACCTACGAGCCTTGGCCACTTCTTTTTTCATGCTGGCTAGAGCGAAGTAGAACAACTATTCAAAGTTGTGCTGGTATTCATCCACAGACAGTTGTCCTTGGGATACATTTAGGTATTCAACCTCTTTCTTGTCCTTAAAACTTCTGGGGAATTATTTATCAAAGAAAGCCTCCTTAAAAATTACGCAAGAGATTTGGGCATGTTTTGCCGCTAAGAGAGGCTGAGTTGATTCCCACCATGTGTTAGGTTCACCTTCGAGCATATAGGTGGCACACAAGATCTTCTCTTCTGCACAGACCATCATTTGAAGTGTCTTCTCAATGGAATTAATCCAAATTGCTAGTTGCAAAGGATTATTCCCAATCCCAGTGAATTTTAGAGGTTTCATCTTCATGAAGCTCTCCACACTCCTGGCTGGGTCATGCTGGTGTGGTGCTAGCATGATTTGCTACTAGCAGGGTTTGCCTCATTTATAACCCTATTGTAATCTGTTGATGTTCTAACAATGTTAGCAGCATTGGCTTTAGGTTAAGGGGTAGTGGTAGTATTGTTTCCCTGATTAGTTTTCCCTGGAGGTGCTAGTGCTGGCCTTAGTATGGCTCTAAGGTCATCCAAGAACTATAGCTGCTAAGTCTGACTCTCACTTTGCTGTTCCCTCAATACATCACACTGTTCTTGGCCCATGGTATGAGCTAGGTTCCTCATGATTGCTAGGATATTCTCAGGAGTATCTTTGGGTGGCGGTGGCAATACGATTTCCTCTTGAGTGTTTGTACCATGTGGCAGAGTGAGCAGCTGTGTCTCATTTAGATTTGATCCGTCACTCTGTTCATTGGTGCATACATTTGAGCAGGTATTGGGTGCATTTGTAACAGGTAACGATTCCTGAAACGTTACATAACATGGTTAGTGACACGTTCCACGACAAGCTGTAAGGGGAAAATATCAGAATAGAACATGTGTGAAATGTCACCAAACACGCATTAGTCAAAATAGATAATGTAGATAATATTTTAAAATTTTATTTATCTAATTGTAGTGTTCGGTTTCAAAAATCGTGACCAAAACCTACGATTGAAAATCTAATGGAGTCTTTTGGAACTGGCCGATCGCGACATCCGATTGTAATAGTGGAGCTGGTAGTCCAATCGGTGCCATTACTGAGAGTACGAAAACCCAACCGGTGGGATACCCTGTCGCAGTATCTTGCTGCAACCCCCATCGGGAATCGTGGCCAAATGGGAAAATTTTTTCCTCCTACAAATTCCCATGTGGGTTTGAAATTTTATATTCACTTTCATCTTCTCTCCCACATGGCTGAAGCTCCATTTTTACCTTCGGACGTTGGATTCTCACATCCGGTGAACTCCCAACCTTTAGCACTCCAATCAATCTTCTCCTATATTGTTACAAGGTATGTTTCCATCGATTCTTACTACAATTTCCCTTTTAGGTTTGGGATTTGTTGGATTCAAATCCTAGTTTTCTTTTTCTTGAGTTTCAACAACAGCAACAACAACAAAGCTTTATCCCAACTAAATGGGGTCGGCTACATGGATTCTTGTCCGCCAATCAGTTCTGTTTGAAGTCATACTTGAAGCAAGGCCTAAGCTATACATGTCTTGCTTCACCACCTCCTCTAGAGTCATCTTAGGTCTTCCCCTATCTCTTTTAATCCCTTTAATTTGAATCAAATCACTTCTCCGAATGGGAGTATCTGACGGCCTCTATTGAACATAGTCATACCATCTCAAACGACTTTCTTGTGGCTTATCATGTATTGACACTACTCCCAAATCAACTTTAATATGATCATTCTTTACCTTATCCTTCCTAGTTTTGCCACACATCCATCTTAACATCCTCATCTCAGCTACACTAAGTTTATCAATATGATGCTTCTTAATTGCCCAACATTCTACACCATACATCATAGTCGGTTGAATAACTATCCTATAGAATTTTCCTTAAAGTTTTAAAGGAATATGCCAATCACACAACACTTTAGATGCACTTCTCCACTTCATCCATTCTATTTTAATCTTCTGTGAAACATCATCGTCTATATCACCTTCTTTATTTATGATTAAACCTAAATACCTAAAATGATCACTTTGTTGTATCTCCCTCCCAAGAATGTTCACTACATTATTATCCGTCATTGTGTGACTAAAGTTACACACCATATACTCCATCTTCATTCTACTTATCCTACAACCTTTTGATTCCAATGATGATCTCCATAGCTCCAACTTTGCATTAATCTCTACTTTTGTCTCATCCACCAAAACAATATCATCAGTGAAAAGCATACACCAAGGAGCTTCATCTTGAATGTCTTTGGTTAGTCATCCATAATGAGAAAAGGGCTTAAAGCTGATCCTTGATGCTTCTTTCTCTTGAGTTTCTTCTTCCCAAATTGATCTTAGCATGTTTTTGTCCATTCAAATGCTTTCTTAGTGTTGTGATATGTAATGATTATATCGTGGTTTGCATGCATATAGGACATGAATTATGCCAAAATTGATTCTTTCTTTTGTACTCATATATATATATATATTTTTTTTTCATTTTTATGCAACTTTTCCCAATGCTTTTCCATTATGCCTGAATACTATCATGTTCAAGTTGTGTATCACTATGCCATGCTCATTTACACTTTTCTAATGTTTTCCATGGTTTTCCTCAGTAGAACATGGGAATCCTCTCATAACTCATTCATATTTTCTATTTGATGTTTTTCTCCATTTTCCTTATGTTCTTTATGTTTTTCCATCAATATCCAATCACCAAATTTTGAATTTCATTTAACCAATGTCTTATCACTTCCACTACTATTTTTGTTAACTTCTTATCCATCGTGTATGTTTAAAATTTTGGTTCGATGTTTCTTTTGTAGACTAATGGCTGCAAGGAAGAGGTCAAAAGTTCCCACTCCTCTAGTGTTGGATGAAATACGGTTTCATTCATTAGAAGTGCAAGAATCTTACCCTTGGGTCAAGAACAAGTTAGTGGAGGCTGGTAGGCGAGTAGTGTTTGAGGAATTAGAGCGGTTTGACATCTAGGGAACCTTCAATGCTATGTGTTGGTCACTTGTCCTTCACTACCGTATCATCACCAGGCATGACTTGATGAGACCATTTTACTGTAACTTTTGAGTAGAGGGTGGGTTTGGCGAGTTTGCTATGATGCATGATCTTTTCATTTCCAGCCCCGTCATGGGTGTTGACATCTCCTTCAACACCAAGCAGTTGGCGGTTCTATTGGGAATATCCAAGGATGGAAAAGTAGTTTTTGACTGTTCGAAAGAAAAATATTTTCTGATAGAGGGCATGAGGGTAGAGATCTGGAGTCAGATCCTCATTCTTGGCAGAGAGCACCAGTGTGCTAACTATCGCCCCCTTCCTAGAGTCTATTGTAGGATAGTCCAGTATAACATCGTCCCCAAAGGTGGCCACTTCAACAAAGTGTCAGCCTTCTACCAGTTCTATAACTATCGTCTGGTAACCCCAATTCGCCTCTACTTACCTTACATTCTGAAGCGGGTTATGATCATAGCTGTAGAGAATACCGGTCCATCTCGTCAGCCTTCTGGAAGGTTACTCATGCACCTCTTCACACTCTTGGGCATTGATGTGCACAAAGTGGATGCCTTTGATGAGACAGTTGTTGCTGACTTCGATTGGTATGCCATAGCCAAGATGAAGTTGAACCAGGTGGTCCTGTCAAATGATGAGTTAGAGGCTAGACCTCCCCCCAAAAGGCGAGAGGCACCTACAATGGAGGCAGAGGGCGAGGATGTACCAGTGGAGGTACAAAGAGAGGGTAGAGATCTCCTTGGTCCTACACAGGCTCGCACTACACTGGATGACATCCTGACAGAGATTCATAGTGTACGGGCTGACCAGAGACAGCATGCACACACCATTGAGAACCAGATCAGGTGGATATGGCTCACCTAGACTTCATTTTTGACTTGTCTTGATAGAGTATAGGCGGAAATGATGAGAGCATGCCTATTGCCTCCAAAGGGTGTTGGTGAGGAGTCTACGTTGGGTACATCATAGGTGCAAACTTTTCAGTGGGTGTGAGACTCTAGACCTCTACCGTCAGACATGCAGTAGAGATATTCTACTTTCATTTTATTTTTGATACTTGTGCAGTGAATAATGGTTTGGCTTGTGAACCATACTCAACATAAGCAATTGATTACTTTTTTTTTGTTGTTGTTTGTTCATATGTTTCTTTTATGCAAATACTTTTTATTCACATGGGTTTCATGGTTATATTAATCTCTAATCTTTCCTAACATTATGCTTTTTGGTTGTTTAGAACACAACAACAATTTGGTTTCATATTAACCAGTTATGATCTTTTGATTTTTAGCATCCTAATACTCAGCTAATTGATGTATATATATCATGACTTTGTCTGGGTTGAGTGGTGTACAAAGCTTAGTGCTTTAATACCAAACCTGCCACACTCTAAATTTATGATATGTAAAATTTTAGAGTTGACTGAACTGATACACATTTTATGTACGGTCCAACCCAGAATTATGTAAGTGGTGTATGCCCACATCAATTACACCATGACTAATGTCACAAATAATTAATCAAAGTAATTTAAATAGTAAAAATAAATAAATTAACTGAGCTTCTAATGGTACTTAAATTAAATTAAATAATCATTACAGTGAAAGTTATCCTGATCAAAACACTTACAACCATTTAGTAAAACCGTTCATAATCCAGCCCTATAACACTGGGCCATAAAATAGTAGTGTAAAGGTAAATGAAACTAAATAAATAAATTAAAACATAAGTCTTCTCTAGTTAAGACATAACGTCCAATGCTTTCTCCTACTCGAGCACGCATGCATCACATTCGCAATCAGCATCATGTTTACCTTCCTCCGGAGCTTGAACGTCCGTGTGCGTCGTAGAAGAGACAACTAGGTATTCATGAAATCAACTGCAGTGCTACCTGCAACATTAACTTAAAAGTTTATGTACGCGAGGGTAAGCTCTCCAACTTATGCCCGTGAAAAAATAGACAAGCAAGCAAGCAAGATGCATGGTAGATTGATTACACACACAAATGCAAATAGTCTGGTATAATGTATGCTAATGCCATGGGAAGGCTTGATCACACTCAGCAAAGCTGACCATAACCTCCATGCATTGAAGAGAATGGACCCTCACCAGCCTGCACCGACAGCCCTGGTGTCCCCACGCATCTCCTATAAGGACAGTAATAGGGCAAAGGCATGGCCAATGATGCTTCAACTAACATTGCCAACACCTTCCCCTCCTCCCCTATCCATACCAACACTTAATCCCCTGTTGGCTAGGATCGCATACATGGGTCATTACACTAACCATTTTCTTACATGTCATTATATGTATTTTCCCCACACTCCAAACAAGAATCTCAGTCCGTCCGTAAATCCCCCTAGACACTATCATCCCACTAGGGTATGAGAACAATACTCGTTAATGTTTTCCAAGTAGGTTGGATCCCTCGGTCCTCGACCATCTCACCATACCTCACAAGGCATAATCAGCACACATTCACACAACAACACAATATAGATGCAAATGTATGCAAAGGCAGTTATTGGATTACATGTTATCATAATCAAATTAATGCATCACAGGCATAACATAATTTAAAACACTTCGTAAATTAAGTCAAGGGTTCCGTTTCCTCACCTGAGATATGAAGATTATTGTTATTTCCAATAAAAGGGTTATTATTGGTTATGCACGAGCCATAAAAGACCCGCACCCAGAATCCCTTACTAACTCGGATTCCTCCGGTGCCAGGTCTTAACACGATGACTAATGGAGCACCTGACATGGACCAGATGGTGGTATCCGAACCATAGGTTGGCTTCATTACTCAAACCTGGTAAGGTTAGGAGTCAAGGTGGACCGTAGGTGGTCTTGATGCACATCCCAAAGCATCTGGGCCAACTGGTAGATCAAATGGCCATAAATTGGCCTAACCGAATGCTTTGCTAGATGGTGCACCACTCAGTTGTCAGCATGCGATTGAGCTTGGGTTACCATGGATTCTATGAAAAGGAGGCCTTTACCCTCCTCATTTCTCTCTTGGTTACTCAGAGAGTATGTGGGGGAGTGAAAGAAGAAGATAAAAACTTGGAGGAACTCCAAGCCCTAGGTCATTTCCCTTAGAGGTAGGTCCCTACCTCTTTCATCCTTTCTTCGTTGGTGAATGAATGCTAGACAATTGGTGGTTATCCACCATTAATGGAGAATAACTTAAACCTAGAAGTTATGTTAAGATCACCCACTCCATAAATAGAGCTTAATGGAGCTTTCAATGGCTCCCTTGAGTCATATTAATGGTGGGAATATGATTCCCACCAACTAAATTGAATGCCATGAAGTGGGGGAATCGAATCCCCAAATGGAGACTAAGTCTGGTTCGTAACCTGGTTTTTGGGTACATAAACCTAGTTTTTGGGTACATAAACCTGGTTTCTGGGTACAAACCAAAGGCACCAATCGGAGGCTTGGTTATGACCATTCCTCTGGGTGACTTAAACCAAGCCTCTGCCAAGGCAAATGCCTTGGTTGATGATCAAGGAACAACCAGAGGTTCTTAACTAGAGGACCCTCTCAGAGGCATGACCTCTGGGTGACCATCACCCGGTTATCCTTGGGTCCGATTGAACTGGATCTCCGGATAGGCTTAGTACTAAGCGGAGGCAGTGCCAGATGATATACCACTAGGCAAAGCATCCGGATGACCTACTAGAACCCCACTGGTTATAACAGAGTGTTTAGTCGGATGGTCTGCCGAATGCTTGGCCATTTGATTGTACCCTCCGGTTCTGATAACTTAGAAAATATTCTAAGTGTTAACCGGATGGCATTTTTGGAGGGACCACCTGGTAACATCCTCTGGTTTAGTCACAGTTGGCCATTATGCCTAGTTAGGAGTTTGAGGACCAACCGTTTGGTTTTCGGCTTGTCTAAGGACCCGTGTATGGACATGAAAGGCTTGTCCATATTGGTTAAAAGCTATGCAACCAACTAATAAACAATTGTTTACTTAAATAGGTAAACAGATACGGGTGAAGTTGAAGCCTTCAATTTGGCTTCACGACACTGCTGCACTTCTACTGCTATCAGGTGAGGGGTCTAGTCTGTAGACTTAGGACATTCTTCACATGTCTAATTTATGCTTATTAACCTACTTAGGTTGAATTGATTCACATGTCAATCATTACTTGTATATGTATGAGCATGCATTGCATTATAATAACTATGATTGTTGTTGTGTGATGTTTGGTTATGATGGACGAGTGGCTTATTAGAGCACAATACATGGGCCATGTTGATGATGCTATACCCTAGCGGGGGCATGGTGATCCATGGGAGTAGAGTTGGGACCTCTGCTGGGGCATAGCCTTTCTATAATAATGCATATGCATGGCCATGTATGATGATTCATGTGGCACGTTGGAGCGCTGGCACATGAATCAAGTTGGATTGAAGTGCACATTAGTGGGGGCACCATGATCCATGGGAGTGGAGCCGGGGATCTCTGTTGGTGGGCATCAGATTGGTTTTGCTGGCTTACTAGCGGGGACATGGTGATCCATTAGAGTGGAGCTAGGGATCTTTGCTGGCGGGAAGTCATGATTAATTAAATGAACATAATAGATTTAGGTGGTGCCATACCTTATTCTCTATGTAAGACCTGTATCAAACTAACCCGGTCTTACCACCTTGAACCAGGTGTACCCATCATGGATAAGTCAAATGGATCAAGTGTGTGAAGGAGATCACGATCCCAGGTATTAAACTGACCCAAAAACACTTAAATTAAAGGGAGGGTCGCATACCCAGCAAGGGAGGGTCGGACCCCCCAAGACAGAAGTCAGACCCCCAGTTTTACATGGGGGGTCGGACACTTTAGGAACCAGGGGTCGACGGGATCTCCGACCCCCCCTATCGACCCCCAGTATTCGATAAATCTGAAAATTAGGAAAATTTCTTAATTTCGATGGGATTCCTTCCAAATCTCAATGGGACTTATTTTAGGAGTTTCTACTCTATAAATAGGACATCCCTAAGCCTCTTTTACTCCTTTTACAACCCTAATTGAATTGAGAGAAAGAGAAGAGAAGGAAGAGAAGGAAAAGAGAAGGAAAGAAGAAAAGAAGGCCAAGGGAGAAGAGTTGCAGAGAAGGAGTATTCTTCTCAGGTATGGATACTAATTCCATGAATTGCTAAAGACCTTAGGATAGATAATGCAGAGAGTATGATCTCGGAGAAACCCAAACCATCAACCCATGGTTAGGTTTTCATGGAAAACCATGGGGGAAAATCATGAAAGCCATATAGGTGGTAGAATCATGGTTCTAGACCATAAAACATGTGTAGAATGGATTGTAGGAGCAAGCCATAGGACCCCAAACACGAAGAATGGACTGAAGGAAGAAAATCGACCAAAACCCACAGGGGATCGCATGGGGGGTCGATGGCCAATCGACCCTACCAGACCTTGAGCATCGACCCCCAGTGTTCGGGAAGTCCAGAATAGGGGTGGTCGCACCCAGGGTCGATCATTACTCCGACCCTACCTCCGACCCCCAGTTAACAGAATAGTTTTTAAATTCAGAATTAATTCTAATTAAATTCTATCGACTTTGTTAGGTCTTCTAGCAATATAATAACAATATAAAGGTGATCTTAAAGCTTGTAAGAGGATCTATTAGCAAGCTAAGGTGAGGAAAGGAAACAGAACACTAAATTAATTGGTTAATAACAAACTGTTTTCTCTTTTCTTGAGTCCAATGCCATGCATGATCCTATGCGAATATGTTTCTAATGTGCATACAACATGTCATCCAAATATTTCTATTATTTGTTCATGCATATTTACTTTATTGTTTATAACATGATGGTGATGATGATGATAGGAATAGGCATGTGAATGTATGTGTGTGGTTGGTGTACTTGATGCTAGCGAGTATCAGGGGAGGTGTGATGGGAACATCAATAAACGTTAACCTTTGGTGGGTCTCAGCACTTGAGCTCTATCTCTAACTCAAGTCTTGTGCATTAGCATCGTCGTATCGCCATTACTTTAGCAGAACTATTACGTCATAGAGCATCAGGGGAGGTGGTCTCGGACCTTGTAGTCTCTGACTCTACCGGGGGGGCCTTAGCTCTATCTCTATGGACGTTCTGAGGGATACTGGGGTGAGGCCTTGGATACACTTTTTGGTATTAGGATTGGTTAGTTGCAAGCCCAGTTTACAGCCCTCGCCAGCAGAGGCTTACGCGTTGGTATGGCACTGTACAACAATAAACGTTAACCTTTGTTGTACAATGTTCATGAATTGGGTGCTTGTGAGTCGACAATAAACGTTACCTTCGGGCGGCATCACACACTTGTGTATAGAGGCGGGGTTAATAAATGTTAACCTTTGACTACCTAAACCTTTATATTGCATATTGCAAACTTTAAACCAGACCAAAGATATGAATTGACTGCATGCATATGTATTGTTGCATTGTTTTGTTTGCTCACTGAGCCATGATGTGTGCTCACCCCCTCGACGTCGAATATTTTTAGTTGATGATGCAGGTACTACCATCGAAGATTATGTCAATGCTCCAGTATACGGGCATGTGGCGGTGATGGAAGTTGAAGATGAAGTGGATACACATGACTGCTCTTGCAAGTGCAACTCATGTGTATTCGATTAGATTTTTAGTTTTCTTTATTTGGATTTATTAAAGACATGTATTTGATACTTATTTATGTCTTAGTTGATACAGAATAATTTGCTATTTAAATATTAATATCACAATAGATTCTTAGTTCATTTAACTATAAAACTTCTGCTATTGTGTATTTACTCTGATTATGAATGTGGATGTATGAGGTTTAGATAAATTGGATTCTGCTTGTCCGAGATCCTAGTTAAACTGTTGGTTTGTTAGCGATTCATCACACCACTCTGATGTGTGCGGAATTGGGGTGTGACAACTTGGTATCAGAGCATCTCAGGCCGTGTCCGTTAAACTGGCATACATTCACGATAAATTATGAACTGAGATAGGATAAAAGTAAAAACTGTAATATTAACACACTATAAGCACAAGTGATGTTTGAGACCAAATTTGAAAAGAAAATATTGCATCTATTAAAGGGGAAACAATTTTAAATACAATGAGAGGGAAACAAACGTACATACATAGCTAAAGCAGAGTACAGTCCACAACCCAGACAGCTACTCTGTAGTACAGAAAGGAAATAAATACAATCATAAAGCTGGAGGTGAAGAAGGAGGTGGTGCCTCATGATCTCTGTCATAATCCTCAGCGTAGACTCTAGTCAACCAGGCTATCTGAGTCTGGGTTGTCTAAAGACTAGCTGTAAGATCAACTACCCGCTGATCAGTCCCGCGTTGAGCACCCAAAAGCTCCTCCATCCTCATATCTGACCGGTGCTGAGCCTCTGTGAGCTCTCCCATCCTCATGTCTGATGTACGCTGGGTGTCTAGTAGCTCATCTACTCTCACCCACTAAGCGTCTAGTAACTACCCCATCCCAGATCAGACCTGCGCTGAGTCTCTCTGATCTCATGCAATATCTCCATCATATCAGGAGGTGGGTGAGAAGGACCAGTCGCATGTGAAGGACCAGCCGCATATGAAGTACTAGCTCCAGCCGCATGTGTAGGTAAAGGAGGTGGTATAGAGTCTACATCCATGTACATACGGTCATCATCACCAGCAGGCTCCGTATGAACTCCAATGGCGGCAGTAGATGCCTCAGCGTCAGCTATCTCTATGCGAGTGCGAGGGCGCACCATCGCGTTCCTCTCCTCATCACTGACCTGAGCATCCTGCATGCCCATCTTGCAAATAGCCTCCCAATCTAGAGGCGATGAGAAGGACTTCTCCTGAATCTTCTCATCCACTAAATCAACCCCCAGGCGGATAAGCAAGATAGTGATCATACGTCCATAGGGAAGGTTACCAGTGTGTGACTGGGCAACGTAGCAGTGATCATGGTACGCATGATGATGTACGGAAGGCAGACGGGCTTCCTAGTACAAATACTGTATAGAAGATACTGGGTTAGCTGGGAAACCCTCTCGTAATGACCACTCTGTGGGATCAGGTTATGCTGAATGATCTTGCAATATACCCGTGGAGCTGGACGCATATAACATGCCCTCATCTTCCAGCGATCAGGACGAAGAAGCTGATTATCGATCTCGGCCCTCATCTGTAGAGAGAAGAACTGGGGCTCTCCAGGAGCACAGAAAACCATGGGGCCATCATAGGAGATGCCCATTAGGTCGGCTAGCTGTCGATAGTCAAACGAGATGTTCACCCCTTTGACGTAACTCATGATGCACAACTCGTGACCCCTCTCAACATCATTGTAATCCCCCACCACCTAGAGGTTACAATAGAACTGGCGTACCAAGTCGGGGCAGGTGCACACATCGTAAGTAATGATAGGGAGCCATCCCATATCACAAAATGCTCTCTCCACATTGAACAGGGCTAACTCTGCCAAGTTTACCTTACGACCTCCCTCTACTTTCTTGCGAGCGTAGTGGGCATACTGTGCCTTGGCTTCGTTGGAGCGGAAACGAAGAGGATCGCGGACTCTGGGTACTTTGGTATGAGCCATAGTATCTGCAAATAAGAAAGAGAAACCAATAATGGGTTATTAGAGAGTAAAAACCAAAAATTGGGACATTATAACGACGTAAGTTGGCCAAAGGCCACACTTGTCACCCACACACGGGGGCAGGAGGACTTACGTGGGTTCTAACAGATCCTACAACACTCACACAATAGGAAATTCTAACCAATGGAATCCAATTTGAAGAAATTGCGAGAAATTGAAAATTTTGACAAATTAGGGCAAAAAGAGCAAAATCCAAGTTTCTCAATAACCAACCGATGAAACTCAAAATTTTTTGAGGGCTTTCGTTCCTTGAGTCACCAATAACAAAAGCCCCCAATAAAAATCGAATTTTTACGGTTGGAAAATTTTTAATTTGAAAAATACAAGATAAATGGGCAAAAACCTAGAAATGAAAACCTAAAAACAGGTAAAAATGAGAAGACATACCTGTAGAAATGATGTAGACGTCGAAATACGGAACCGAAATGACCAATATAGCGGAGTGACACTGTAGCAACTCAGAGGTGGGAGATGAGTCGAAATGGGGAAGGAATAATGGGAAATGGACCTAGAATCGGACCTTAAAAATCTGATTTTTGCTCTGGGGGTCGGAGAATTCGACCAGGATAATCGACCCACACAACGACCCCCAGCTCTCGGGAACCTGACAGAAAACCAGGGGTCGCACCTGGGGGTCGGACATCCATCGACCCCCGTATCGACCCCCAGCCCTCGGGAATTTGACAAGAAACCAGGGGTCGCACCTGGGGGTCGGACACCCATTGACCCCCGCATCGACCCTCGGCTCTCGGGAAGAATATATTCCCAGGGTCGGATACTAAGGGTCGGACATACCATCGACCCCCACCATCGACCCTGCATAGAAAAGACAGTATTTTTCATAGAATGATCTGAAAATTGTGAAAATAACATCGGTTAGTGTGCCTACATGAAGTATAAATGATTGCCTCACGTTTGTTAATGACTTTCAAGCATCACTAATATCAGAGGAAGATGGCTGGACGTAGAGTAACCAGGCAGAGCCGAAACGTAGTTCCACCACCACCACCCGTGGAGGAAACCAGCCAAGAAAATATATACGCACAGGGTAATCCACAGGTTGCACCACCAGTAAATCCAGTTCAGGAAAATCCTACAAACTTGCCACCTCCACCACCGGAGTTAGCAACCGTGGTTATGAACTTAGCGCAACAGCTGCAACAAATGCAATATGCACAGGCTCAAATGCAAGCAGCAATGGGGATTATATTCCAGGCAGCACATGCTACACCAATGCCGACTGGACAAACCAGTGCAGCACCGGTGGGTAACCACCCAACACCTCAAACACCTCAACCACCAGCTGCACAGATTCTAGTACCAGGTCCAGAAGCTGCTCAGGTTAATTATCAGTATCCACAACCTATGTTTGGGGCATACCCCCAAAATCAGATGGATCACTCTCGACTGGTTGAGAGATTCTTGAAGATGAAGCCCAAGGAATTTAACGGTAAACCGTCTGATCCTTTATGGCCAGCACATTGGATCGACGAGATGGAGAGAAATTTTCTTATGATGACTATTACAGAAGAAGAAAAGGTATTATGTGCCACCTTCATGCTAAAAGGCGATGCACATCATTGGTGGAAATTTACCAGGGCCTATCTATTAACCAAACATGCTTTATTGACCTGGTCTATTTATAAAGAAGCTTTCTTTGAGAAGTATTTTCCCAAAAGCTTCAAAAATTCTATGGAAAAGGAGTTCCTGAGTTTATATCAGGGGCAGATGTCCGTGGATGCATATCAACAGCGTTATGAGGAGCTGTTTTTCTTTGCACCACTCAGCATGCAAGAAGAAGACACTAAGACCCGTAGGTTTGTCACAGGGCTTAGAGGGAGCATCAGAGAGCATGTTCTAGGTTTAGATAAATCGGATTCCGCTTGTCCGAGATCCTGGTTGAACCGTTGGTTTTCTAGCGGTTCATCACAACATTCTGAAGTGTGCGGAATTGGAGTGTGACAACTTGCAATTTGCACAGCTTCATTGTATATTTTCTTCTCTAAACTCAGAACACCAGATTGATATCCGCTCCGATTTTGACTATTCCTGTTCCCGGAAAGCCATTTACCCTATACACCGATGCGTCAGGACTGGGATTAGGATGTGTGCTTATGCAAGGAGAACAAGTAATTGCTTATGCCTCAAGACAATTAAAGACACATGAGAAGAATTATCCCACTCATGAGCTGGAGTTAGCGGCAGTAGTACATGCTATCAAGATATGGAGACATTACCTATACGGAGAGAAATTTCAGATTAAATCGGACCATAAAAGTCTTACTTATTTATTTAATCAAAAAGAGTTGAATATGAGACAAAGAAGATGGCTGAAACTATTGAAAGATTATGATTGTGATATCCAGTATCATCCGGGAAAAGCTAATGTAGTAGCGGATGCGTTGAGCAGAAGTCAATGATAAAATCTCAGGGGGAGGTTAGCACAACTGCAGCAATGTGTACTATCGGAATGGTATTCAATCAGGGCAATGAGTAGTATGTGATAGATACACCGGATGGATCAGCCAACCAAGGGTTTATTCATCGGTTTTCAAATATGTTCGCTGCATTGAAGATTATACCGGATATAATTGATGAAGTGAAGACAGTTATCAAATCAGACCCTTACCTAAGAACGGTACAAGAAGACATCGAAAAAGGTAGGACTAACCCTGAGTTCACCTTGGACAAAGAGAAGGTACTGAAGTACAAAGGAAGAATATGTGTACCCGAAACAGAAAGTGTGGACATTAGACACCGACTGATGAAAGAATCCCATACCACCATCTATTTGATACATCCTGGAAGTACAAAAATGTATCATGATCTAAAAAAACTATTTTGGTGGAGAGGAATGAAAGCAGATGTAGCTAAGTTTGTGTCTCAATGCCTAAATTGTCAGAAAGTCAAGCTGAGCGACAAAGACCCGCAGGATTGTTACAGCTGTTACCGGAACCAGCATGGAAATGGGACTGCATCACTATGGACTTCGTCACAGGATTACCACTGACTCCTCGAGTAGTTGACGCAGTTTGGGTGATTGTAGACTGCCTGACAAAAACAGCTCGCTTTATACCGATACGACCTCAGTATACACTAGAAAGGTTAGCAAAGCTGTATGTAGATAATATTATTAGATTACACGGTGTACGAGAGAACATTGTGTCCGATAGAGATCCACGATTTACTTCCAAGTTTTGGGAAGGATTGCAAAAGGCTATGGGTACAACATTGAAGTTTAGTACTGCATTCCATCCACAAACAGATGGACAGTCAGAGCGTACAATTCAGATTCTAGAAGATATGTTACGAGCATGTGTAATTGATTTTAAAGGATCGTGGGTGAAAAGCTACCACTGATCGAGTTCGCTTAAAACAATAGCTATCAGGCTACTATACAGATGTCACCCTATGAAGCACTGTATGGCAGGAAGTGTCGAACTCCTTTATTTTGGAATGAAGTTGGGGAACGTAGTCTCGTTGGACCAAAATTTGTTGAAGAGACTTGTTGAGTGGTCGACATTATCAAGGAAAGAGTGAGAACAGCCCAGAATCGTCAGAAGCAATATGCAGATACTCGACGCAGAGATCTTGTGTTCGTCGTGGGTGATAAAGTATTCTTGAAGGTATCGCCTATGCGAGGTCTGAAACGGTTCGGACAGAAAGGGAAACTAAGTCCAAGATATGTCGGGCCATATGAGATTCTAGCTAAGCGTAGGAAAGTGGCTTACCAGTTAGCACTACCACCATCTATGTCAAGTGTGCATGACGTATTTCATATTTCCTTATTGAAGAAGTATGTCAAAGATCCAACGCACGTTCTGACAGTAGATCTACCTGATTTAACTGAAGATTTGACTTTTGAAGTAACACCAACTGAAATCACCAGCCGAAAGGTTCAACGTCTAAGCAACCGTGATATCTATTATGTCAAGGTCACTTGGAGAAGTAGAGACATGGAAGAAACTACATGGGAAGAAGAGAATGCTATGCGAAAGCAATACCCTCACTTATTCGACTCAGAAGGTATGAACAATTTCGGGGACAAAATTTTTATAAGTAGGGGGGAGTTGTAAGACCCGTATCAAACTAATCCGGTCTTACCACCTTGAACCAGGTCTACCCATCATGGATGAGTCAAATGGACCAAGTGCGTGAAGGAGATCACGATCCCAGTTATTAAACTGACCCAAAAACACTTAAATTAAAGGGAGGGTCGCATACCCAGCAAGGGAGGGTCAGACCCACAGTTTTACATGGGGGGTCAGACACTTTAGGAACCAGGGGTCGACGGGATCTCCGACCCCCCCTATCGACCCCCAGTATTCGGTAAATCTGAAAATTAGGAAAGTTTCCTAATTTCGATGGGATTCCTTCCAAATCTCAATGAGACTTATTTTAAGAGTTTCTACTCTATAAATAGGACGTCCCTAAGCCTCTTTTACTCCTTTTACAACCCTAATTGAATTGAGAGAAAGGGAAGAGAAGGAAGAGAAGGAAAAGAGAAGGGAAGAAGAGAAGAAGGCCAAGGGAGAAGAGTTGCAGAGAAGGAGTATTCTTCTCAGGTATGGATACTAATTTCATGAATTGCTAAAGACCTTAGGATAGATAATGAAGAGAGTATGATCTCGAAGAAACCCAAACCATCAACCCATGGTTAGGTTTTCATGAAAAACCATGGGGGAAAATCATGAAAGCCATATAGGTGGTAGAATCATGGTTCTAGACCATAGAACATGTGTAGAATGGATTGTAGGAGTAAGCCATAGGACCCCAATTAAGAAGAATATACTGAAGGAAGAAAATTGACCAAAACCCACAGGGGGTCGCATGGGGGGTCGATAGCCAATCGACCCTACCAGACCCTGAGCATCGACCCCTAGTGTTCGGGAAGTCCAGAATCGGGGTGGTCGCACCTAGGGTCGATCATTACTCCGACCCTACCTCCGAGCCCCAGTTAATAGAATGTTTTTTAAATTCAGAAATAATTCTAATTAAATTCTATCGACTTTGTTAGGTCTTCTAGCAATATAATAACAATATAAAGGTGATCTTAAAGCTTGTAAGAGGATCTATTAGCAAGCTAAGGTGAGGAAACAGAACTCTAAACTAATTGGTTAATAACAAACTATTTTCTCTTTTCTTGAGTCCAATGCCATGCTTGATCCTATGCGAATATGTTTGTAATGTGCATACAACATGTCATCCAATATTTCAATTATTTGTTCATGCATATTTACTTTATTGTTTATAACATGATGGTGATGATGATGATATGAATAGGCATGTGAATGTATGTGTGTGGTTGGTGTACTTGATGCGAGCGAGTATCAGGGGAGGTGTGATGGGAACGTCAATAAACGTTAACCTTTGGTGGGTCTCAGCACTTTAGCTCTATCTCTAACTCAAGTCTTGTGCATTAGCATCGTCGTATCGCCATTACTTTAGCAGAACTATTACGTCGTAGAGCATCAGGGGAGGTGGTCTCGGTCCTTGTAGTCTCTGACTCTACCGGGGGGCCTTAGCTCTATCTCTATGGACATTCTGAGGGATGCTGGGGTGAGGCCTTGGATACACTTTTTGGCATTATGATTGGTTAGTTACGAGCCTAATTTGCAGCCCTCGCCAGTAGGGGCTTACGTGTTGGTATGGCACTGTACAACAATAAATGTTAACCTTTGTTGTACAATGTTCATGAATTGGGTGCTTGTGAGTCGATGATAAACGTTACCTTCGGACGGCGTTACACACTTGTGTATAGAGGCGGGCTCAATAAACGTTATCCTTTGACTATCTAAACCTTTCTATTGCATATTACAAAATTTAAATCAGACCAAAGATATGAATTGACTGCATGCATATGTATTGTTGCATTGTTTTGTTTGCTCACCCCCTCGACGTCGAATATTTTTAGTTGATGATGCAGGTACTACCGTCGAAGATTATGTCAATGCTCCAGTGTACGGGCACGTGGCGACGATGGAAGTTGAAGATGAAGTGGATACACATGACTCCTCTTGCGAGTGCAACTCATGTGTATTCGATTAGATTTTTAGTTTTCTTTATTTGGATTTATTAAAGACATGTATTTGATACTTATTTATGTCTTAGTTGATACAGAATAATTTGCTATTTAAATATTAATATCACAGTAGATTTTCAGTTCATTTTACTATAAGACTTCCGCTATTGTGTATTTACTCTGATTATGAATGTGGATGTATGAGGTTTAGATAAATCGGATTCCAATTGTCCGAGATCCTGGTTGAACCGTTGGTTTGCTAACAGTTCATCACACCATTCTGAAGTGTGCGGAATTGGGGTGTGACACTCTACACCCTTCTAGTAGGGGTTAAGATACTGGCATAGACTCGTACTTCTAAAGGTTTGGAGACCCGAGGGAAGAGTCGGTGGCCAAGGGTTACTGATGTGAGACGGAGTCTATGATGGGAGGTGATGAGCTTGAAGGGGTGAATGTCTTCCTTTATTCTTCTTTATCTTCTTCTTCTTTATTCTCTTCATCTTCATTCTTCTTCTTCTTTCATTCTTCTTCTTCTTCCTTCTTCTTTATTCTTATTTATTCTTCTTCTTCTTCTTTTTCATCCTTTATTCTTCATTCTTCTTCTTCTTCATTCTTCATCATCATCTTCTTCTTTTCCATCATTCTTCATTCTTCTTCTTCTTTTTCTTCTTCCTCAGAAGAAGAACGAAGAAGAAGAATGAATAAGATGAAGAAAGAAGAAAGAAGAAAGAAAGAAGAAAGGATGAAGAATGAAGAAGAAGAAGAGAAAGAAGAAAGAAGAAAAGAAAGAAGAAAAGAAAAGAAGAAAAGAAAAAGAAAGAAGAAAAAGAATGAAGAAAAGAAAAAGAAAAGAATAAGAAGAAAAAAAGAAAAGAAAGAAGAAGAAGAAAAGAAAAAGAAGAAAAGAAAACAGGAAGAAAAAGAAGAAGAATGAAAAGAAGAAAAGAAGAAAAGAAAAGAAGAAGAAGAAAAGAAAGAAGAATAAAGAAGAAGAAGAAGAAGAAGAAGAAAAGAAGAAGAAGAAAAGAAAAAGAAGAAGAAGAAGAAGAAGAAGAAGAAGAAGAAAGAAGAAGAGGAAAGAAAAGAAGAAGAAGAAGAAGAAGTTTTTCTTCTTTCTTTCTTCTTCTTCTTCTTCTTCTTCTTCTTCTTCTTCTTTTTCTTATTCATTCTTTATCTTCTTTTTCTTCTTCTATCTACTTTCTTCTTCTTCTTTATTCTACTTCTTTTTCATCTTCTTCATTCTTCTTCTTCTTCTTCATTTTTCTTTATCTTTCTTCTTCGCCTTTAATTTTCTTCTTCTTCATTCTTCTTCATTCTTCTTTTTCTTCATTTTTATTGCTTCCATATTCTTCTTCTTCTTCTTCTTCTTCTTCTTCTTCTTCTTCTTCTTCTTCTTCTTCCTTTTCTTCTTCTTCTTCTTCATGTTTTCCTTCATTCTTCTTCTTCTCCTTTTTCTTCTTCCTCCTTTTTCTTCTTTCTATCTTCTTCTTCTTCTTCCTTCTTTCTTCTTCTTCATTCTTCTTCTTTTTCATTCTTCTCTCTTTCTTCTTCTTCTTCTTCTTCTTCTTCTTCTTCTTCTTCTTCTTCTTCTTCTTCTTCTTCTTCTTCTTCTTTCTTCTTCTTCTTCTTCTTCTTCTTCTTCTTCTTCTTCTTCTTCTTCATGTTTTCCTTCATTCATATTGCACACTAATTCCGGCTGAACCAGAAGTGTAAGTGAACTGTTACTGAGCCAACGGTTCACACCAGAATCTCAATAAGACCGTGTCCACTCATACAAACCATTGCACATAACCACAATCAGAATATAATAAATACAACGTAAGTCTTAAATAAAATGAACTCAGTAATCTATTGATAAATTTAAATAAAATATTCAATTATTCAAATCCCCAAAACTTAAGTAAATATCTTTACATCACTGTATTTCCAACCAAAAAATAACTGAAATAAATAAAATCAAATCCTAAAGATACACGCAGTAAGGGCACTCGCATGGAGCGTCATGCTCGTCCTCTCCTGCTTGCACTTCTAGGGCAGCAACACCTCCATACGCCAAAGCGTTCATGTAATCCTCCACCGAATAACCTGCATCAACATCTAAAAATATGGTGTGTACACAAGGGTGAGCTCACAACTTAGCTCAGTAAGACAATCAAACAATGCAACAAACATATGCATGAGAAACATTCACATTATGGTCTGGTTTAAGTTTGCAATGTGGTATAGAAAGGATTGGCGGCCACCGCACCTCTATACACGAGTGTGTGAAGCCGCCCAATGGATCAAACACCATTGTCATCCCACATGCACCCACCATGGAATAGGAGATAGAGCTAAGGCGTCCGGATCAAACACCGCCAACACCTCCCCTGATACTCTACCCATACCAACACATAAGCCCCTATTGGCAAGGGCTTGTAAACTGGGCTTGCAACTAACCAATCCTATATGTCATCACAGTAGGCCCTGTCCCAGCGTAGCTCCCTACGGCATAGAGATAGAGCTAGAGTCTAGAGTCCAGGCCGGAGACCACAGTGCCACTTCCTCCCCCTGATACCCTACCCGCACCAAGCATGCTAAGACAGAATGATACGAAAAGTGCTAGTGTGAGGAATGATCCTAGACCTCCAGTCCTTCCCATTCCACACACCAACAAAAACAATCACATGCCTAACAGTCACAACCTAGCATAGCAAGTATGCATGAACAATAATAATAACTGAAAGTAAAGGATGACATGCGAGAATGCCCAAACATCAATCCACAGAATCATAATTATTAACAACGATTTACTATTATTAAATTATTAGGGTTTAGGTATGATTCCCTTACCTGACACTTGATTGATATCTTGCTCCGCGTCACAAGGTCCAAACTTGCTATCACAAGGTCCAAACTTGCTATCACAAGGTCCTACACAATGTTAGGTTTAATCAGAATAGTTTTTCCTTAGGTTTACGTTGGTCGAAAAACCAACCGGGTCAAAAACACTCATCACAGAGCAGACCGGTCACAAGTACCGGTCGCAGCACTGTGGGGAAACCTGCGATCGGTATGGTCGATCGGTCCCCACAGACCAGTCCCCGGGAGGTACCGGTCACAGTACTGGTCGCATATGGTCTGACCGTTATGGTCGATCGATATGTCTTCGGAAGACCATACGCTTGGTTCTTGCCTTCCGTCGGTCACCCTCTATTGATCCTAGAGTTTTCTCCTACACATACTAGGTCTGAATACTGAGTTAGAGTTGTTTTCAACTCCATTCAAGTCTTAGCCTTGATGATCTCAACCTAGAACTTGAATCTAGGGTTTATCGACTAAATTAGGGTTTGATGGCAAAATAAGGTTTAGATCAATACCTCACTTTGCATGGTATTGATCCAACTACAACTAACCATCCTAGAATACTTATTGTAGAGGAAGGTTTAAGCACTTACCGTTGACTCGGGGTAATGTGTTTTTCGTCGAACAGCAATGGCGGCTCTTCCCTCCCCTTCCTAGCTTCTTCTCCTTCTTCAGCCTCTTTCTTCTCTTTAGGGTTTATGAGAATCAATGGAAGAGGTTTTAGGAGGTTTAAGGGTCCTTATATAGTCTAGGATTAGGTTTAGGAAGCCTCCTAACATTAGGAAAGTCCTTCGGTTTGAAATTTGGAAAGTAGGACCCGCAGATATCCGTTTCCGGATCCATGTTGCGCAGGCCATACCAGTCGACCATCGACCGGTACCATACACCGGTACCATCGACCGGTATGAGGTTTTTCATACTTGAATTGGTCCGATTGGTCCGATTTCATACCTGGTTGTCATCCGCTCGTCCCGTCTGGTCCAGTGATGATTGGAAGACCTGTTACAACATGAAACAAGGTTTAGATCGGGTTCATGGAGTGCGGGTCTTACACATATTCATCATCTTCTTATTCTTCTCCATTATTATTTTATTCTTCTTCTTTCTTTCTTCTTCTTCTTCTTCTTCTTTTTCTTCTTTTTCTTCTTCTTCTTCTTCTTATTCTTCTTCTTCTTCTTTATCTTCTCTTCTTCTTCATCATGTTTTCCTTTATTCTTCTTCATCATCTTCTTCTTCTCTATTATTCTTTTCTTCTTCATTCTTTATTCTTCATTCTTCTTCATTCTTCTTCATTCTTCTTCTTTTTCTTCTTTTTCTCTTCTTCTTCATCATTCTTTTTCTTCTTCTTTTCTTTATCTTTCTTCTTTTTCTTCATTCTTCTTCTTCTTCTTTAGTCTTCTTCTTGATCATTCTAATTCTTCTTCTTCTTTTTCTCTTCTTCTTCATCATTCTTTTTCTTCTTCTTTTCTTTATCTTTCTTCTTTTTCTTCATTCTTCTTCTTCTTCTTTAGTCTTCTTCTTGATCATTCTAATTCTTCTTCTTCTTTCTTCTTCTTGTTTTTCTTCTTATTCTTCTTCTTCTTCTTCTTCTTCTTCTCCTTCTTCTTCTTCTACTTTTGCTTCTTTTTTCTTATTTATTTTTCTTCATCTTCTTCTTCTTCTTCATTTTTCTTCATTCTTTTTCTTTTTAAACTTCTTCTTCTTCTTCATTGTTCATCTGCTTTCTTCTTCTTCTTCATTCTTCTTCTTCTTCATAATTCTTCTTCTTTATTCTTCTTCTTCATTCTTTTTCTTCTTCTTCTTTTTCTTTTTCTTCTTTTTCTTCTTTATCTTTCTTCTTCACCTTTATTCTTCTTCTTCTTCACTGTTCTTTCTTCTACTTCATTCTTCTCTCTTTCTTCTTCTTCTTCTTCTTCTTCTTCTTCTTCTTCTTCTTCTTCTTCTTCTTCTTCCTTATTCTCTCTTCTTCTTATTTTTCTTCTTCTTCTTCTTCCTTCATTTTTTTCTTCTTCTTCTTCTTCTTCTTCGTCTCCTTCTTTCTTCTTCTTCTTCTTCTTCTTTTTCTTCTTCTTCTTCTACTTCTTCTTCTTCTTCTTCTTCTTCTTCTTCTTCTTCTTCTTCTTCTTCTTCTTCTTCTTCTTCTTCTTTCTTCTTCTTCTTCTTCTTCTTCTTCTTCTTCTTCTTCTTCTTCTTCTTCTTCTTCTTCTTCTTCTTCTTCTTCTTCTTCTTCTTCTTCTTCTCTTTTTTGGTTCATTCTTCTTCGTTCTTCTTCTTCTTCTTCTTCTTCATCATTCTTTTTTTTCCTTCTTCTTTTCTTCTTCATCTTTCTTCTTTTTCTTCATTCTTCTTCTTCTTCTTTAGTCTTCTTTTTCATCATTCTAATTCTTCTGCTTTTCTTCTTCTTCTTGTTTTTCTTCTTCTTATTTCTTCTTCTTCTTCTTCATTCATTCATTCATTCATTCATTCATTTATTCATTCTCTTCTTCTTCTTCTTCTTCTTCTTCTTCTTCTTCTTCTTCTTCTTCTTCTTCTTCATGGTTTTCATCATTCTTATTCTTCTTCATTTATCATTCTTCTTCTTCTTCTTCTTCTTCTTCTTTTTCTTCTTCTTCTTTATTCTTCTTCTTTCTTCATCATTCTTCTTCTTTTTTTTTCTTCTTCTGTCTTCGTCATTCTTCTTTTTCTTTCTTTTTCTTTCTTCTTCCTCTTCCTTCTTTCTTCTTTCTTCTTTTTCCTTTTTCGTCTTTATTTTTCATTCTTTATTATTCTTCTTCTTCTTCTTATTTTTCATCTTCCTCATTCTTATTCTTCTTTCTTCTTCATTCTTCTTCTTCTTCATTCTTCTTTCTTTTTCTTCTTCTTCTTTATTTTACTTCTTTCTTCTCCATTATTTTCTATTCTTCTTCTTCTTCTTCTTCTTCTTCTTCTTCTTTTTTATTATTATTCTTCTTCCTCTTTCTTCTTCGTCTCTCTTCTTCATCTTCTTCGTTCATCTGTCTTCTTCTTCTTCTTCTTCATTCTTTTTCTTCTTTTTCTTCATTCCTTTTCTTCTTCTTCTTCATTCATTCTTCTTCTTTCTTCTTTGTCTTTATTCTTCATTTTTCTTCTCCATCCTTCTTCTTCTTCTTCATCTTTCTTTTTCTTGTTCTTCTTCTTGTTTTTGTTCTTGTTCTTCTTTTCTTTCTTCTTTTCTTTTTCAGTCTTCTTCTTTTTCTTTTTCTTCTTCTTCATTCTTCTTCATTCTTCTTCATTCTTCTTCTGCTGCTGCTTCATTCTTCTTCTTTTCATTATTCTTTCATCTTCATTCTTCTCCATTTTTCTTCTTCTTCTTTCTTCATTCTTCTTCTTCTTCTTTCTTCAGCATCTTTTTTTTATTCTTTCTTCTTCTTCTTCTTCTTCTTCTTCTTTTTCTTCTTCTTTCTTCTTTCTTCTTTCATCATCATCATCATCATCGTCATCATCATCAGCTTCATATTCTTCTTCTTCTTCTTCTTCTTCTTCTTCATTATTCTTCATTATTCTTCATTTTTTTTCTTCTTCTTATTCTTCTTCTTTCTTCTTCTTCTTCATTCTTTTTTTTTCTTGTTCTTCTTCTATATTCTTCTTTTTTTTTTCGTTCTTTTTCTTCATTCTTCTTCTTCAAGAAGAATAATGAAGAAGAAGAAAGAAGAAAGCCGAAGAAGAAGAAGAAGAATAAAAAAAAAAAGAACGAGGTGCTATTTGTCAGACCTGGATGGGGGTTCGCTTGTAGAAGTTGTTTAATGGCTCGGGGTTATCTATTCTTCTACCTTTGCCCGATATGTGAGGGTTGGAGGCTTGGGGACTGTAGGTAGGACTGAAAGTACAGGCCAAATCTTAATATGATACCAAGTAGAAATACAAGTCATGAGACCTAACTAAAATGAATGACATTTCATATCATTATGTATTGCATGCATTTGATACTGGATTTCTCACTGAGCTAGGATGGGATCTCACCCTCGTATCGATACGTCTTTTTTAGATTATGTTACAGGTGACTATTCTGTAGTTGATTTTATGGAGTCTCTGTTGGTGAGTGTTGTCATCGATACCAATGATGTTAGTAGAGAACAAGACGAGGGCTGCACCTGCAGTGATTGCGTCTACGCATGACGTAGTCCTATCCTTACTCTTTTCCTTCCTTAGTTCATTATGATTTTTTTATTAGTAGACAAAGAGGTCTATCAAAACAATGTAACAAATTTAATCATTTTGGATTTGGCTATGTGTATATTTGATACAGTATTATTTTGTACAGAACAATGGATGTAATTCATAACTGATATATTATGGGAATGATATCATCTTTAGTGCATCTGTTATATATTAATGCTTCTGTTAATGTTATTATTGTTTCTTGATTATTGTGGATATTTATTGTGTAGACTATGGGATTTGTATTGTAGTCATTATGGTAGCGATCTTGGATGTATTCGGATTACCACAAAGGTTGACTCGGATATCATGTCTGATTCTCTAGAATGGGCTGTGACAACACTGGTATCAAAGCAAACCATTTTTTTTTACTTATAAATTTCTCCTACACCTGTGTTTCTATATGTCGGTGATAGATGCATAGGTTAAACTAAAAGGCATGTACAAACCAACAGTAGTGAGGAGGGACAACAATAATTTATTCATCGCGTTTGAAAATTTAAACAAGAGAATAATACACAAGTATAAATAAGAATATATATATATATATATATATATATATATATATATATATATATATATATATATATATATATATATTGGACAGTAAGTACAATAGTTCAGGTACAGTCTATACATTGGACAGTTACCCTATATATATAAGCATATATAATGAGATACCAAAATGGGTGATAAAGGCTTGGCTTGCACTATTCCCGTTATCCCCTAAGTATAAAAAGTAAAGAGATAAATTGTAAGTACAAGTATAAAGTAAAGGAAAAGGAAAAATGATAGCATGATCACTGGGGGTCAATAGTAGTAGGTGGATTGAAACCACTAGGCTGGGCTACTGGTGGGGTAGGCAAGCGTTGACTATATCCTTCTACCTGGCCTCGGTGGTATGAATGGGGAATCACCCCAGCAAACACCATGGAGGCCCAAACCTAATGAAGTTCCTCATCGAAGGCATCCTAGTGCCTCACTATGGCCTGTTGGTCACGCTGTTGGCTACTCCTCCATCATCTTCTGTTGCCCCTCTTGAAGGGTGGTGAACATCTCCTCTATTCGAGCAATACACCTGCATGGCCTAGCTATTTCTGTAGAGATAGAAGTCCCATCTCTTACTGGGACCTCCATCTTACTGTCACTATCGTCTTTGGTTACAGCCCTGCGTGCCACTGGGTGCTTGCGACATGCTTTTCGCTCGGGTCGGATGATAGCCTCGAGCTTCAGGTCAAACATCACGATGTCATGAAGCTACATCCGGATGATGCTGGTTCAACCAAAGGGGGAAGATTCCTTCCCATTTCTGATATCCTCTCCAATAAAGTCCACCCCAAAGTGAGCAAAGATACACGTGAACAGACGACCACAAGGCAGTTTTCCCCACCCAAGTGGTCTGCTATAAATAGGATGTGCCTAAAAAATAATGTTTGGGAGACACAACTTGCATAGCCCATTCTGGGGAATTAAGAGACAACTCAAATCTTCCAGCGACTAACAATCAAAATTGTCTACCAAACAAATCCCACAGTCAACATAAGTAATATCCATAAGAATCCATTATAACTCATAAATAATTATAGTGGAAATAGTGGAATCATAATAGTGAACAAATGCCAACTAATGTTATTTATAACGTAAATAAGTCTATTATGTTTATAAATCTAGTTTCATAAATAGTAACATATTACATATGTCCCATACATACTATTTAAGAGTAAATTTGATAAAATTACTATAGATAGACCAAATCATCATCTATTTACAACTATCAAAAGCATATAGGCGAGGCACTGACTCAGGTCCCTCAAATACAGTCTTTATAGGTACAACCCTTGACATGATCCCTTAGTGGTCCTTTACAAAGAGAAGTTCCCTCAACCATAATAGGATCTATATCAGCAGTCACAGAAGAGGTAACTGCAGCCAAAGCTAAAAAGATTTTGATATCGAGGGTGAGCTCCCATCCCAGCTCAGCGAGAAGTTGAGTATCAATGCAACCCTAACACAATATTTCAATGATGTAATAAGTAAGTAAATAAATAAGTAATTGTGAGTGGCAATTGAATGTGTATGCAGCCATGGTCGGCCTGTACCCTAGCGAAGATCTATCCAAACCTTACCCCCCTAAACAATGCTCATGGCTCCCCCCTGAACATATGCCTGTACCCCAATGCCTGAGCACTCCGTACACCACCACTTGGATTAATTCTCCTCACTAAAGCATAGGTCATTTGACCAAATTGATGCATGATGCATGAGGAACATAATAACAAGGGGGCTGCACCCAGTAGAGATCCTTGGCTCCACTCCAATGGACTCACCGTGCCCTCGTTACTATTCCAGTAGGGGCATATGATCAGCGTATTGTGCTCCAACATGCCACACGTCCATCCTACCCTATCAAGCAACAATCACATCCATATCAATCATCAACATCCACATCCAACCATCAAACAACATGGCATGTGTGTGCAGTAAATAAAGCTGTACTCCAGCAGAGATCCCTAGCTCCACTCTAATTTACTAACCTTGCCCCCACTAGAGTACAGGCAAGGCTACACCCCAGTAGAGATCCCCGACTCCCTACTCCCATGGTTCATCGTGTCCCCACTAAGGCAATAGCCATCCCAAGATGGTTCATGAGGTCACCCATTACACAAACCATCATACATAGGCTACACCCCAACAGAGATCTCTGGATCCCCACTCCAATGGGTCACCGTGTCTCTACCAAGGTTCCAACACTCCAACATGGTACATGTGACCATGCTCCAACATGTCACACACACCATCATACATGGTCATGCATATATAGTAATAATGAAAGGCTATACCCCAGTAGAGATCCCCAGCTTCACTCCAATGGACTGACCATGCCTCCACTAAGGTATTAGCCATCCCAACATGATTTGTGAAGTCACCTATTATACAAACCATTATATATGGATTGCACCCTCAACAGAGATCCCTGACTCTACTCCAATGGATAATCGTACCTTCGCTAAGGTGCTAAAAGTTCAACATGGCATGTATGCCTGTGCTCCAACATGTCACACATCCATCATATACATCCAAACATATATAGTTACTATTATTATGTAAATGCATGCTCATACATATAATTTATTGGATGAAAAGTTATATAATGAAAATGTAGCATACAATAAACACATGCTCAAACTCTACAGACTCAACCCCTCACCTGTAGACACCAATGATGCTGAGGAACCTGAAAGCCGATAGAAGGCTTCGTCTACTACTCTCGTTGTCTTACCTAATTAATTAGATAATTTGATTAGGTTGGTAAACATCTTTTAAACTAGCATGGACAAGTCCTAGGCGTCCATGCATGGGTCCCAAGATAAGCTGGGAGACAAACGGTTGGTCCCTTATAACCCAAACTAGGCATATAGGTCAAATAGAATTGAATGATGTTTCCAGATGGTATTCCCTCTGGAATAAGCCTCTGATTATACACTTAGTCAATTTTCAATTCAACTTAACCAGAGGAGATGGAGTTGGATGATGTGTCATCTGGTAAACCATTCAGTTTTACACTATGTTATAAACAGAGGGTTCCAAAAGCTTATCCAGAGGCTTAGCTGGGTAATGTACCATCCAGCAATGCCTCTGCTTAACAATAAGCCTATTTGAAGGTCTAGGGTCAATCAGACCCAAGAATAATCAGAGGGACTCACCCAGAGGGTTGTGCCCCCGGTTGGGATCCTCCGATTGATGCTTGGTTAGTCTTCCATTAAGGCATTGGCTTTACTAGAGGTTTGGTCTTAGTCACCTGGAGGTAGGGTCAAGGACAATACTCTGGTTTATGCCTCCGATTAATGCCCAGAAACCAAGCATGAACCAGAGATGGTTTACATCATTGGGGAATGGCCTCCTTATTGCCTCTTTACTTATTTAACTTGGTGGAAAACATTCTCCCACCATTATTACACCCAATGGGAGTCATTGAGACCCCAAGAACATCTCCATAAATGGAGGGGAAGACAACCTAGGTTTTCTATGTTAGAATTGGTCTCCATTGATGGAGACCAAGAATGGTGGAGGTGGCCACCACATGGTCTTGGCATGAACACGATAATGGACGAGGGAAAGAAGTATGGAACTTACCACAAATGGATAGCTAGGGTTTGAGCTTGATTTCCAGGCTTGAGCTCTAATCCCTTACTTCAATCACCCTCTCTCACCCTTAATACAACAAGAAAGAAATAAGGAGCATCAGGCTACTTATTTATAGAATCCCAAGGAGAGAGAGTATCACTCAGACACAAATCGAATGCTGACAATCGGGTGATGCACTATTCGGCAAAGCATCCAGTTGGGATTTAAATTGGCCCCATGCTTGGTGTGATGGGCCCAAGTTGTGGGGACACTTCCGGTCGTTTAAATCTTCTTCCCCATACCCCTCACCATCACTTGGTGATCCTAGGGTTTAACTTGACATCATAATGAGGGTCAAGAATGTCAGGGTGCCATGTGTTGGCACAGTAAGACCTGACACAAAGTGATCCAAATTGGTGAGGATCCTGGGTGTGGGTTTACACAGCTGCTCTCCCTGAAAACACAATGTGTGACATACATGGAAAATACGTTCAGCTCATCCCAGTGTCTAGCTCTGGGGAGTATATTGTGTTGCATGATCCGACTGATGATCCTAGAGATGGGTCTGAAGTCGGGCTCATCATTTTCATCACATCCATTTAATTTTTCTAGGTAGATGAGATCCCTCTGTATGGTAGTTCAGCATGCCTCTATGCAATCAATGGGCTGACAAGGCCCAAAGTACATGTATGTACCCTCGACTGATACACCTAGTATGGTGGCTAGGGTGGTAATGTCCATGCTGATCTGTACACCCTTCACCATGCTAGTAAGGTGTAGTATGCCCTTTTCATCATGGTGTAGCCTAGGTTGCAGAAGAAGTGCCACACCAAATTAAGCTACACATCATCACAGATGTATAGCACCTGTTTCCAACCTATCGCATCAAAGTCTACCCTCGTAGTGAACCAGGTCAACTCCTCTAGAATGACGAAGTGCCTTACCTCAACTTTGACTGTGCTAAACTTGTCACAATTTCGGCTACAGTCATATGAGATGAAACGGGTCCGGTTAAATCTCCTTGTAGGAATGGCCCTACTGTCTCTACCATGTGCCATAGTATCTGCATAATCGAAGTAAATGGGATTTGACAGTTAGTGGACTATTTTGCAGGGTGTATGAGACCAATCGGTATTACAAGTATAACAGATGGGGGATCAATACCCCACTACCATGGGACTCGAGAATTAGGGGGGGGGGATAACTATTCATTCTATCCCCCTTGATATAAACCAAGGAACCATGAAAAACCTGGGGAGTTCTAATGAAAACAAACAAAATAAAATGAGGAAAGGAAAGAGAAACATACTTGAATGGAATGAAGTGGAGAATGCAACCCAATGTAGATGGTGGGCCATCGAGAAAGGAAAAAGGAACCTTAGAAAATTAGAGTGGTGCCTTTTCTCTTTATTATGCTAGAGTCACTCTTTACGTGTGCTCCAAATGAGGACCCACAAGTCCTTTTATAGGATTCTGATTTCTACATAATTGGAGGGCTGGCAACTTAAATGTTGACTCCACTTCAATCCTCTCGTTAACCAAGACTCACATCCATAGGGTTTTTGGCGCCCAAATTAGTTGGTGGCATTCAAATTTAATCAGAGGCACATATCTCCGTTTCATGCCTCTGGTACACATACAAACTCAGAAAAATAAGCATTAAACCAGAGGCTTAACCAGATAATGTACCATTCGTTTCATCCACTTATTAATCCTTTGAAAGTGTTTAACACTGCAGGGTTTGTTAAACTGGATGCCTTGCTGGAGGGTATTGTACCCGGTACCTATCCCTCGATTTTCCCAATAAATTTGGGGGGGAGGGGGGATTACCAACCGGCCCATACTAACTAGAGGGACTTCCTCCTGGTTACTGCCCCCAGTTCAGAAAATAGTCTAAACTGACTTGGAAAATTTGGAAAAACTTTTGATGCATTGCTGCTTTTGCTTACCATAACATGTGTATTTGATGTGTTGTGGTTTATTGGACATATGGTCGATACTAACATCTAGGCATTTATAGATTTTCCCTACCAACAGTTGACCTTATCAAGCGATTCCTCCAAGGTAGAAACAAAGAGGACGTAATGTAAATTTCCCTCCTCCACCTGTAGAGGATGAAAGTAGAGTCAGACATGGTGGCTTAAACTTACCACTACCTCCTCCACCCCCTCTTCCACCACCAGTTGACCTTCAATAGGCATCTCCAATGCAAAATGTGGCTCAAATGACAGTAGTAATGGGTAGGTTAATCCATAATTTAGAGGAGCAATAGAAGACTACGGCGACCGCCTTCGCTGAGTTATTGGCTATTATACGTGGGGCACCTCCAGCTCTACAAGCTTAAGGTCAAGTGCAAGGTAGAGTTGTACCTCTAATCCCACCTGCTTTTCATGTGTATGAGTAGGTGCCTCTAGTTTAGATTGATCTAGCCATGGTTGGCATCCAATCACTGCCTTAACCAGATAGGGCAAAGGTGATGAGCAACTTCCAGTGCATACATCTGTTGAAGTTTACAGGGGTTGGAACCAATCCGATGCAACTAGCCGTATGGATCTAGGCCATGGAGAAGACTCTGGAGACTCTGATGTGCACTGAGGCATAGAAACTATTGTGTGCTACCTTCTAGCTTGAGGGAGTGCCCTATGACTGGTGGAAAGGCATACAACCCACACTGATAAGGCGCCATGGAGAGATCACATGGTAAATCTTCAAGGAAGCATTTTACAAGAACTTCTTCCCCTAAAATTTCCGAGACAAAAAAGAGGTAGAGTACCTTAATCTATGCTAGGGAAGTACCATAGTGGAAGCATACCAACATAAATTTAAGGAGTTATTTTACTTTTCACCTGCTTCTTTGAGGAAGGAAGAGCCTAAACTAAGGCAGTTTGTTCAAGGCCTGAGGGGAAACCTCAAGGTGATTATGTAGTTTATGCGGTTGACCAAATACAATGATTCCATGCAAGTGGCAAAGAGTGTTGAGGATGGATACTACTAGAATTATCAAGGTTAGAAAAGGCCTACGAGCTTCACGGATAACCACCTTGTAAATAGGCCATTTCGTATGCAGTACCCTAGTTCCTCCGTGGTGGCTTCATCTGCTCCATTTATAGTGAGGCCTATATATAGTAATCCAGCCACAAGTCCAAGAAAGCTGGCATTATTTGCACCCAAGACAAATCAGTCAGACTTGCAGCCTTAAATGCCTCATCTGTACCATATGGCATGTACATTAACTGTGGTAAGATGGGCCATTTTCCTAGATTATGCCCGAAACCAAAGAAGGCACTGCCACCTGGATAGGGCAAGGCCTTCGCTCTATCTACTGAGGATGCAGAAGGATCACCTAGAGTAGTCACATGTATTTTAAAGTTAAGAAGAAAGCATCATCTTTCATGACATGTTGTAACATTCATAATAATGTATGTGTAGGTACTTTTTCTATTTCTGGGATACCTGCACGTGTGTTATTTGATTCTAGGGCTACACATTCTTTTGTATCTCCTGCATTTGTCGTTAAGTTGGGAATGCCATCCCGCAAGATAACCTATACGTTGATAGTGCATACGCCCATGGGATCCAAGTCCAGTCTAGAAGATTATTACAGACCATGTGACTTTGTGATAGAAGATAAGGTAATGGAGGTTAACCTCGTTTGTTTAGGGATGAAAGATTTTGACGTAATATTGGAAATGGATTGGTTTGCTAAACACTAGGCCAACGTTCTGTGTTCCAGACATCAGATCTTGTTTCAGCTTACTAGTGGTGAAGTGTTCATGTTTACGGGCGATAAAACCAAGAAGTGTCGCAAATTATTCCTATTAGCACTTTAAGCTTTTAAACTTCTACACCAAGGGTGTGAAAGCTACTTAGTGTCGGTACTGGACACAGAAGCCCAGATGAGGTTAGAAGACATACAAATAGTGAATGAATTCTTCGATGTGTTTCTTGAAGAGCTACCTCGTTTACCACTTGATTGAGAAATGGAGTTTGTGATTGATTTGGTCTCAGGAGTAGCTCTAGCTTCTAAGGCTCCTTACTGTATGGCTCCTATTGAGTTGAAAGAACTCAAGAATAGCTTCAAGAGCTCTTAGATAAGGGCTTCATCAGGCTATGTATATCACCTTGGGGAGCACTGGTGTTATTTGTAAAGAAGGATAGTAGTGTCCGTTTCTGCATAGATTATCGGGATTTGAACAAGCTTACCATTAAGAATCGATATCCGTTGCCCCAAATCGATGGCTTATTCGATCAACTGCAAGGAGCATGTATATTTTCAAATATAGACCTATGGTCAGGCTATCACCAATTGAAGATAAAGGGAAGTGATATACTCAGGACAACATTTAGGACAAGATATGGTCACTTCGAATTCTTGGTGATGTCCTTCGGGCTAACTAATGCTCCAACCTCATTCATGGAGCTGAGGAATCAGGTATTCCATGAGTTCTTGGATAAGTTTATCATCTTTTTCATCAAAAGATCACGAAGCTTAACACAGTCAGCGGTCGTATGATTCCACATGTTATGGTATTTACATGACTTCCTCATCTACTCACCTGATGAAACCACTCATGCGGAGCACCTCTGCTTAGCACTATAGAAGTTGAGACAAGAGAAGTTGTATGCCAAGTTTAAGAAATGCTAGTTTTAGCTCAAGCAAGTGGCTTTCTACAGGTTTGGTTTCTAATAATGAATGTTTGGAAGTTATTCCTTCCTTAGTGACTCCCAAGGAAAATTTGTTGCTTAATTTAATTCCCATTGATGATGAAATCAAAATGGATGTGTTTGCAATGAATCATAATAGTGTACCAGGACCGGTTGGTTTTCCTGGTAAGTTCTATTGTGTTTGCTAGGATATCATTGGCTATGATGTGTGTCTAGCTGTGAAATCATTCTTTCTTTGTAATAAAATATCTAATGGAGTTAATAATAACTTCATTACCCTAATTTCAAAGAAAAAATGAGCTATGAAGTTATTTAATTTTAGACCGATCTGTGTTGGAAACTTTGTGTATAAAATTATACCAAAGATACTTGCAACTAGATTGGGTAATTTTATAGGAAGAATAATCTCAGATGAGCAACGGGGTGTTGTAAAAGGCAGAGTGATTTACAGCAATGTGGGAATGGCCTTTGAACTTGTCACCCTTATGCATAGGAAATCCAATCAGGGCAGTATGGCTTTGAAATTGGATATCCAAAAAGCTTATGATACTATGGAGTGAGAGTTTATCTATGCAGTACTAAGGAAATTTGGTTTCTATGTTTCATTCTTCTAGGATGAGTGTTATGATTAATGGTGGACTAGCAGACTTTTTTAAAGCTGAGAAAGGATTACAATAGGGGGATTGATGAACACATTTTATGTGTGAATTTAGGGCATAAAATGTACATCTCTTATTCTATTTATGATGCTTTTTGGGTAGTTAATGTTGATTTTATTTTTGTTGGGTATAGGTGAAAGAATGGAGAAATTTGAGCTTAAAAAGATCATTTTATGAATTTTTGGTGATCCTGTCCAGTTAACTCACCTAGTCAACTCAGGAGCCGGGCATAAGATGAATTTTATGAGGAGAGCCATGAATTTTGTGTATAAGATCAGCCTTGGACCAAGTCAAAGAATAGCCCAATCTCATGTGAAAGATTTTATTCTCTTGAGAAAATATTCTTTAGTTATTTGGAATCAAATTTACAAGATTGGCATGGCATGGAAGAATGGAAAGCTTCAATCGATTATAGAAGTTTTCAAGAAGAGATAATGATGTTAAAGATATGATGAGTTGGTGCAAGATTTTTTCTACTCAAGAATCGTCCACATACAATGAACCTACAAGATTGAAATTTGGTTACCAAAATTATCTCCATAAAATCTCTTGTAATTCAATTGTAAAGATTGATTGTGATCTTTACTCACTTGAATATATATGTGATGCTCAGCAATAGAAAATCCATCCAAGAATTATATTATGAGTTTTTTCTTAGTTTTGAGAATTTATGAGAGAGTTTGAGATTCTTAGTTTTTTTCTTTTCAAATTGTGTTCTTCTTGCTTAAGTTTATTTTTATTTATTTATTTATTTATTTTTTTAGTTTTAATTTCAGATTTAGAACTCTGTAGTAGGGTAGATAAATATAGGTTGTACCCCATTACTAATTTAATTTAGGGGAGAAGGTTCCCTTTGTAATCATTTGCACATCGCCTTGGAGTGACAACAAGACGACGAGCAACAACAGAGAAATCTTCTATTGAGATAAGTTTTTCTTACATTCTTTTACTTTTAATTTGGGTTTCTTTCTTGCAATAAATCTGTGTTACTTTATGATTAGTGATTTCGTAAATTTTCGTACCGTTATGAGTGGTTATTATTGTTTTTATTGATTGATTAATTTTTATTTAAAGTGATTAGGGTGTTAATTCAATCATATCCCTTTGGTGTGCTTTGCCTTATTTGAGTTAGGATAATAGCGATTCCTCCTTGAGATCGACCCGTTACTGCACGATACCGTGCACTTATGGTTACATACATAATTAATTCACATCAAGTTTTTGGCGCCGTTGTTGGGGAGGCAAGCCGTTATTTTTCCTATTTTAAATAGTTCAAAGTGATTTAAAAAAAATGCAAAAAAAAAAAACTTTTGAGTTCAAAGTGATTTAAAAAAAATCCAAAAAAGGGAAAAGAAAAATGGAAAAAATTTACATTGGTTTTTATGCCTTTCTTTGCACCTCCGATCCGTTAGGTTGGAACAGTACAATTGACGGTCCAATCCTGACCATGATATGGTGTTAAGGGATGCTGACTATCGAATTATCAAGAGGAATAACGACCAATAGCTTCGGCGTAACGGCGTTGTTTCTCAAGGTGATTACGGATATGACCGGTCTCTAAGCCATTGATCGTCAGGAGGTTTGCATTGACCCCGATTCGAAAAAATCCAGCTTTTCACATCGAATTTAGAGGAAAAAGAAAGAGAAAATTTTATCATTTGAAAATTTTTTGTGCATGAGTGTGTGGACTCGTGATTCTAGAAATCGTCTAGTAAGAGTCCCATCATTTACAATGGCTGAACCAAATATGACACTTAAGGATTGGTTCTACCCTGCTAGGGCAACACAACCCTAATGTATTCAATAGCCAGCTGCCACAGGCAATAACTATGAATTGAAAACTCAATTCATTACCATGTTTCCTCATTTTCATGGGTTATCTTCAAGGATGCATACTTGTTCCTCCGTGAGTATGAGGAGGTGTGTGCACTCATTAAAATGCAATAGCTCAGTGATGATACTGTCAAATTGAGGTGCATCACTTTTTCACTCAAGGATGGAGCTAAAAAATGGCTTTATGGTCTTCCCAAAAATTTCATTACATCATGGGATAAATTTACTGTGTTATTCCTTAAAAAGTTTTTTCCTCTTCACAGGACAAATAAACTTCGAGGGGATATAATGCGGTTCAAACAAGAATCAAATGAGTCTTTTTCACGACTCATGGAGAGGTTCCAAGGCCTACTCCAAGAGTGTCCTCACCATGGTATTGAAACGTAGCAACTTTGTCAAGTTATTTACGAGGGGATAAACTTTCCTACCAAGCAAATGCTTGAGTCTATGTGTCCTCAAGGATTCACTTCCTATGAGGATGCTAACGATGCTTGGAACTTTGTGGTGGATCTCTCGAAAAAACAAGAGAGTGGGAGTCTGTGCAGGAGATAGATCGCACCCATAAAGGTAAATGTTACTTTGTCGATGGTATGGTAGCTAAGGAGGCACACTTAGATAACCTTATCATAAGGATAGAAGCTTTAGTTCCTAAAGACCCTATCCAAAAGCAAGTCTTGATGTGCAACTAGTGTTAAACTTTTTTTCCGGGGGGGAAGGTGGGGTTTTGGGTGGGGTTTTGGGGGGTTTTTCGGATTTTTTGGGTGTTTTGGGTTTTCCCCTTTTTCCCCTTCTGGGTTTCCCCCCCTTTTCCCCCAAAAAAGATAAGATGTTTTTTTGCACCTTAAATTTTGCAACAATTTTAAATTTTATTTGTTTTCGGACTAACACAGTAGAGGAATGCCCTTCACAGGAAAATTCTCAGAATGCTAGTGTAAGTGCACTGTACAATCCGTATAGCAACACTTATAACCCAGGATGGAGAAATCATCCAAATTTCTCCTGGAACCAAGGGAACCATGTGGACCCACCCCAATTTCCAAATCAAGGTCCTCCCAATCACACTAGGCCATATGCTCCCCCTAGACCCAATTTTGTTCACCAAGGTAATTTTCAGCAACCCCCTCGGTTTTTTAATACGGGTGAGCCGGCCAGGCTCAGTGAGTTGGAGAAGAATGTGGCAACTCTAATGGCAGGGCATACTAGTATGGAGAGGACACTTACCCAATTGGTTACCCTAATGTGTGAAAAGAACAAGGGTATTCTGTCCAACCAACTAGAGACCAACCCATGCCATCACCCATAATCAAATAGGTCAAACCCTCAAGTGAATGGCATAGGGAGTCAATCATCCTCCAAACAATGCAATGCAGTCCATGGATTATGGAGTGGCCAAGAGTACCTACGGGATGAAGCACCAAAGAACAAACCCACAGTTGCTCCCGTTAATGTTCCCCAATCTGAGGCAGCTACTGAGCCTCTTTCTTCAGGTTCGTCTGATGTACCTGAAAGACCCAAAGAGACTGTCCCGGACAGAGTTTTTACTCCACCAGTCCCATTCCCTAATAGGTTGGTAAACCAAAAGAAGACTGCTTTAGTTGATAAAATTTTAGAGGTCTTCAAACAGGTAGAATTGAATATCCCACTTTTGGATGCAATTGACCAAATTCCTATTTATGCAAAAGTCATTAAAGACTTATGCACAAAAAAGAGAATTAGTCAAATTCTTAAAAAGGTATTCTTGGCTACACATTTAAGTTCCCTTCTGAACCATCCTGTGGCAGCCAAATACAAGGACCCTAGCTGTCCTACCATCTCTTGCATCATAGGCAACACATTTATTGATCATGCTCTGCTAGACTTAGGTGCAAGTGTGAATCATCTACCTTACCATGTTTACCAATAATTAGGATTGGGAAAGTTGAAACCAATGTCCATCTCACTTCAACTAGCTGATCGTTCTGTAAAAACTCCTAATTGAATGGTAGAGGATGTTTTGTTAAAGGTAGGAGAATTTCTTTTTTCTGTGGATTTTATTGTTTTAGAAATGCATCCTGTCTCCAATAGGGATAAAATCCCTATCATTTTAGGGAGACCATTTCTGGCTACAAGCAATGCATTGATAAATTATAGGAATGGTCTCATGAAACTGTCATTTGGTAACCAAACTGTTGATTTAAATGTATTTAGGCTGGGTAAGCAACCGAATGAGGAAGTACATATTCTCCAAGAATTCCCTAACCATGTAGAGACCACTTTTGACATTGACTTTGACTCAGAATTCTCGCAGTGTATGGAAGAGTTAGGAAGAGTAGAGGATACTTTCTCATCAGAGGCATGGAGTATCCACACACCTGTGGAACCTCTAGGACCTTTATCCACTTCCAATCCCAAGACCTCAATGGTTGAACCACCTAGCTTAGAATTAAAGGAGTTACCATCCACTTTGAAGTATGCCTTCCTAGGACCTGACCAGACTCTTCCTGTTATTATTGCATCTGATTTGACTTCTAATCAGGAAGAAGAGTTAGTCAAACTCTTACAAAATCACAAGGAAGCCTTAGGTTGGACTATGGCTGACATTAAAGGTATTAGTCCGTCTATTGTTCATCATCATATACACCTTATGGAAGATACCAACCCCTCAAGGCAACCTCAGAGATGGAAAAATCCTGTGATGAAGGAAGCCATTAAGAAAGAGATTCTAAAGTGCTTAGCTCATGGGATCATATATCCCATATCTGACAGTGAGTGGGTAAGTCCGGTACATGTGGTACCAAAGAAGTCAGGAGTCACTGTAGTTGCTAATGCTAAGAATTAATTGATTCTAACCCGTATCCAAACAGGATGGAGAGTCTGCATAGACTACAGAAAGCTGAATACGGTAACGTGGAAGGATCACTTCCCTTTGCCTTTCATTGATCAAATGTTAGAGAGGTTAGCTGGACATGAATACTATTGCTTCTTAGATGGATACTTCGATTACAATCAAATCCCCATTGCCTTAGATGACCAACACAAGACCACTTTCATGTGCCCCTACGGAACCTATGCTTATCGACGCATGCCTTTTGGGCTATGCAATGCCCCTGCCACTTTTCAAAGGTGCATGATGAGCATCTTCTCAGATATGATAGAGCAATATTTAGAAGTATTCATGGATGATTTTTCTATGCATGGGTCTACTTTTTCTGATTGCCTACATAATCTTTCCTTAGTTCTTGTCAGGTGTACGGAGAAAGATTTAGTTTTAAATTGGGAAAAATGCCACTTCATGGTAAAACAGGGCATAGTGTTGGGTCACATCATTTCCAAAGATGGGATCATGGCATAGTGTTGGGTCACATCATTTCCAAAGATGGGATCATAGTTGACAGAGCCAAAGTAGAATTGATTGAAAAGCTACCTTTTCCCAAATCTGTTAAGGACATTCGCTCCTTTCTAGGACATGTCGGTTTCTATCGGAGGTTCATTAAATATTTTAGTGAAATTGCTCGTCCTCTCACCTCTTTACTTGCTAAAGACCAGCTCTTTGATTTTAATGATGCCTGTCTTGAGAGTTTTAATCAAATCAAAAAGATTTTAACCACTGCCCCATTATTCAGGCACCCATATGGACAGAGCCCTTTGAGCTTATGTGTGTTGCTTCTGATTTTACATTAGGAGTTGTCCTTGGGAAACGGATCAATAAGTTATCCCATGTAATTTGTCATGCAAGTAGGACTTTAAATGATGCACAGCTTAATTACACCACCACTGAAAAGGAATTCTTAGCTGTTGTATTTGCTTTAGAGAAATTTCGTGCCTACTTGATAGGATCCCATGTCATTGTGTATACGGATCATGCCGCTCTCAAGCATCTCTTGCAGAAAAAGATGCCAAAGCTCGTCTCATTAGATGGGTTTTACTTTTACAAGAGTTTGACTTAGAGATTAGGGATAAACCAGGAATAGAAAATCTAGTTGCTGACCACTTATCCCAACTGCCTAATTCTTTGACTGTTGATTCACCAGTCAACGAGTTTTTCCCAGATGAGCAGTTGTTTGCAGTATCTAGTGAACCTTGGTTCGCTGATATTGTAAATTACTTGGTAATGGGTGCGACCCATTCCCATTGGTCCACCCAGGATAGGTATAGATTCCATTCCCAAGTTAAGTACTATTTTTGGGACGATCCATATCTGTTCAAAACTTACCCTGATCAAATTATCAGGAGATGTGTACCTGACCATGAACAACAATTTGTGCTGTCTTATTGTCATGATCAGGCATGTGGTGGCCACTTTGGGCTAAATAAGACCGCGGATAAGGTTTTACAGTCTGGATTTTATTGGCCTAGTCTTTTTAAGGATGTCTTTAATTACTGTAAGGCATGTCCTTCTTGTCAGTCTTTAGGTCGCATTACCAACCAAAATATGATGCCACTAAACCCAATTCTAGTGGTTGAAGTTTTTGATTTTTGGGGCATTGATTTTATGGGTCCGTTTCCAAAGTCTTTTGGGAATGAGTATATCTTGCTAGCTGTGGACTACGTGTCCGAATGGATAGAAACTGTTTCTACTAAGACCAATGACCACTAGGTAGTCATTAAATTTTTAAAGGAGAATATATTCTCCCGATTTGGTACCCCTCGAGCTATCATTAGCGATAGGGGGAAATACTTCTATAACAAACCATTTGAGGTCCTTGTTCGAAAATATGGTATTACCCATAAATTGGCAACCCCTTACCATCCTCAGACCAGTGGACAGGTTAAAGTGTCCAATCGATAAATCAAGCAAATTTTAGAAAAAACTGTCAATCCTACTCGTAAGGATTGGTCCATTCGCCTAGTAGATGCTTTGTGGGCTTATAGAACTGCTTTCAAGACCATTCTTGGTCAATCCCCTTACCGTCTGATGTATGGAAAAACCTGCCATCTACCAGTCGAATTGGAACATCGGGCATTTTGGGTAATTAAGAAATTAAATTTTGATTTGTCAGATGTTAGCACTTATAGAGGACTCCATCTCTCTGAGTTGGATGAATTGAGAAATGATGCCTACGATAGTGCCCGCATCTATAAAGACAAGACCAAGGCTTATCATGACAGACATATCCTTCGGAAGTCTTTCACCCCTGGTGACAAGGTTTTGCTTTAAAATTCTCGTTTGCATATTTTTCCTGGTAAACATAGATCTCGTTGGGAGGGCCCTTATATTGTTCAAAATGTTTTCTCATCGGGTACAATTGAGATTTTAAATCCAGGTACAGGTGCAACCAGCAAAGTGAATGGCCAGCGTTTGAAGCCATTTTTAGAGCTTCCACACGACTCCACTAAGGTCATGGATCTCCATGAGCCTTTTTACACTGATCCTTGATTCAGGGAGTTTTTTCTTTCCCTTGTCCTTGTCTTTTATTTTACTGCATACATTGAGGACAATGCATGATTTAAGTATGGGGGAAGGGTTGAGATTTCATTAAAAAAATAAATTTTGAGCTTTCATTGTAAATTTTAACTTTTTAACTTTGGTTTTTGGGAAAGTCAATCACTATTTCTATGGTTTTGACACAAAAAAAAGGAAGGAGAAAGAGACCTAGGAAACTATCACATATGAAGTAATGAAACCCTATGTGAGGATAGTACTTAGGCTGTATTTTGAGATGGGAATTAGGTTAGAAAATACATCTTACCTCTCCTGAAGGGATGAATATTTTATGGTTATAGTTGGTAATTTCAACCTTTGAATAAAACTGAGATCTCCTTGTACTATAAAAAAAATCATAATAAGAAAATAATAATATAAGATTTTTTTGTTCTTGGAATTATATAGAACATTCCACCTCAGGAAGCGAGGTGTCTTAATTGAAATTCCTTGGATACAGCTCTTATAAAAAAAAAAGTACTCTTTAGCATCAATGTCTTTAAAGATATATGCCAAAAGCGAAGCTACATAGTAACATGGGAATGCATAACCACCTGCACTTCTCAAGCCAATTATAGTGGAGTAGCTTAAAGAGGAAAAAAAATACAAGTGTTGAAAGCTATTCTTGGGTCTTGGTTACCAGTATGTTACAAAGGGTTCACCTTAAGGAGAGATATGTTTGGAAGATATAACAAGGTTTCCTAATTAAGATGCAACCTTAGTGTTTGAATCATATGAGGTTGTAAAGTTCAAGTGTGGGGGTTTTTATGTTTTCTTGATCCCAAGTTGAGTGTCTTGACTAATAAGATGTGTGTGTGCTTTCTTTTCCTTAATACCAAAATTAAAGTTTGAAATTTCTATATGAATTTTCTGTTTCTATTCTCTGAAAATACTCATGAGACACAACTCGTCTACTAGGGATGACCTAGGGGTTTAAAGGGTTATTGCACGTGCTAAGTGCAATCATGATTCCTACGAATGTGAGTTAAGATTTTATTTTATTTTTATATTTTTCTTTGCTCAAGACTAGCAAAGTTCAAGTGTGGGGGAATCTGATGAACACATTTTATGTGTGAATTTAGGGCATAAAATGTACATCTCTTATTCTATTTATGATGTTTTTGGGTAGTTAATGTTGATTTTATCTTTGTTGGGTATAGGTGAAAGAATGGAGAAATTTGAGCTTGAAAAGATCATTTTATGAATTTTTGGTGATCCTGTCCAGTTAACTCACCTAGTCAACTCAGCAGTCGAGCATAAGATGAATTTTATGAGGAGAGCCACAAATTTTGTGTATAAGATCAGCCTTGGACCAAGTCAAAAAATAGCCCAATCTCATGGGAAAGATTCTTTTCTCTTGAGAAAATATTCCTTAGTTATTTGGAATCAAATTTACAAGATTGGGATGGCATGGAAGAATGGAAAGCTCCAATCGATTATGGAAGTTTTCAAGAAGAGATAATGAAGTTAAAGATATGATGAGTTGGTGCAAGATTTTTCTACTTAAGAATCGTTCACATACAATGAACCTACAAGATTGAAATTTGGTTACCAAAATTATCTTCATAAAATCTCTTGTAATCCAATTATAAAGATTGATTGTGATATTTACTTACTTGTATATATATGTGATGCTCAGAAATAGAAAATCCATCCAAGAATTATATTATGAGTTTTTTCTTAGTTTTGAGAATTTATGAGTGAGTTTGAGATTCTTAGTTTTTTTCTTTTCAAGTTATGTTTTTCTTGCTTAAGTTTATTTTTATTTATTTATTTATTTTTTTAGTTTTAATTTCAGATTCAGAACTCTGTAGTAGGGTAGATAAATATAGGTTATACCCCATTACTAATTTAATTTAGGGTAGAAGGCTCCCTTTGTAATCGTTTGCACATCGCCTTGGAGTGACAACAAGACGACGAGCAACGGCAGAGAAATCTTCTATTGAGATAAGTTTTTCTTACATTCTTTTACTTTTAATTTCGTTTCTTTCTTGCAATAAATCTGTGTTACTTTATGGTTAGTGGTTTCGTAAATTTTCGTACTGTTATGAATGGTTATTATTGTTTTTATTGCTTGATTAATTTTTATTTAAAGTGATTAGGGTGTTAATTCAATCATATCCCTTTGGTACGCTTTGCCTTATTTGAGTTAGGATAATAGCGATTCCTCCCTCAGATCGACCCGTTACTGCACGATACCGTGCACTTGCAGTTACATACATATTTAATTCACATCAGGGATCCTCTTTCCCCACTTGCCTTTGTTATTGCAAAAGAAGTTATATGTAGAGGAATTAAGTTTATGACACAAAAGGGATGGATTGATCCTATTTTCAATGGAAGAAGTATGGTGACTCCAACACATCTCATGTTTGTTGATGATGTATTTGTGTTTATGAAGGCAAAGGTAAGCTCCAATGTGTACTTCATGAATATGCTTCGACTCTACCAAAGCTTCAGTGGACAGAGCATTAATCCCTCCAAGAGTAAGATTTTTTTCTTTGACATGGTTAATAAAAGTAATAAATAGTGCCTCTTAAATTGATTCAATTTTATTGAAGGTAAATTTCCTACAAAATACTTGGGAGTTGAGTTGTTTAAGGGAAGAAGAAAAAAGGAATTTTTCTATCCTATTCTTGATAGCTTTAAGCAGAAGTTTTCTACATGGCATGGATGTTTATTGTCCAATGCTAGTTGAACTGAATTAATTCGATCAATTCTTAGTAGCTCTTTCCTTACGTTATCAGTATATAAATGGCCTCACACTGTTGTTAAAATGACTGAGGAATAGATGAGGAACTTCCTCTGGTTAGGAGACCTAATATCACGTAAATCTGTAGTAGTGAAGTGGGATATGGTATGTCGGCCTAAGCAAGAAGGTGGTTTGGGGATTAGGCATCTTAAAGACATTAATGAAGCTTTACTTGTAAAGATGGTATGGAAAATTCAAAAGGAAAAGTCCTCTTATGCTAGTTCTATGAGAGGTTACTATGTTGGGAGGAATGGGCGTATTCGTAGACCTCTTGTAAAATCCCCAGTTTGGACCAGTATAAAGAAATTTTGGGACTGTACAGCAAAACAATCATGATGGATTGTGGGTGATGGTTCCAATATTGATTTATGTAGAGATAAATGGATTGGGAATTACACTTTATAGGAAAAGCTTAATATGGATACCAAAAATCTGTTGTGTGATGGTTGTACTTTGGGCAAGTTCATCAGAGAAGGAGAATGGTGTTGGCCGGTAGTAGAATCTCCAAGGTTGAAGTATTACTTCCAAATTGCATTTGAATTATCTCTTGGAAAAGGAACCTCAGATGAGCTTATGTGGAGTGGTGATTTTAATGGCAAATTTACCGTTCAGTCGGCTTGGAATATGAGAAGAAAGATAAATGACAAGGTACCATGGTCAGTTGAAGTTTGGGGTGCGAGTCATATACCACGTAATGCATTTTTTGCTTAGTGTTGGAATCATGGTATACTTCCTTTGGATGACATTCTAAAATCAAAGGCTACCTACATTGGATCTTGCTTGTTTTTATGTCATGCAGCAGAGGAAACCATTCAACATGTCTTTTATGGTTGTTCGGTGACATGTACCATTTGGAAAGAAGTTACTTCATGGTTGGGTATTTTATGGCCAGATTATGGTTCGATAGAGAATTTTCAACAGTGGTGGAGAAGGAAGATAAGATTTGCCCCTCTCAAGTAGGTTTGGAAATGTTTATTCTGGTGGTGATTTGGCAAGTAAGGAACCATGCTTGTTTTGATAATTATGCTGTCCAGATCCCAAAAATACACCATAGTATTATTAACAAATGCAAATACTTCTCAATGCTTAAACCTTGCATAATTAGGGAATTGGCAGACCTAAATTCTGCTCGGTTGTTGCAGCTATCTATAACTGGTTGTAAACAAAGTAAGATTGTAGAATTATATTGGCAACCCCCTATGGAGTTTGGTGCAAAGTCAATGTTGATGGGTACTACTTGGGCAACCCAAGAAATGCAGGGTATGGTGGAGTGATAAGAAATTCCGAAGGTAAAATTATGTTGGCTTTTTATGAATTTATTGGAGTAGCTACAAATTTTTAGCTAGGTTACATGGTGATATTCGAGGTGAATCTGCTACAGTGGATAAAGGGTATCACAAAATCTGGTTGGAGAGTGATTCCAAATCAGTTGTTTTCTTACTTAATTCCTCCTTTGTACCATGGTTTGTTAAGCAGAAGTGGCTGGCTCTTAAGAGTATATGTGTGGTGCAAGTAAGAATCTCACATTGCTTCAAGGAAATAAATACGATTGCTGACAGACTTACAAAATGAGTAGTGCATGATAGGGCTTCCAAATTTTGGGATAGCTGCCTAGGTTTTGTAGCTAGAGAGGCTATGTAGGACGCATCACACAGACCTCATTATAGATTTTGTTAGCACTTCAATTTTATGATTTCTATTAGTTTGGTCAGTATTGGATCCTGCTGATGGTAATGCCAAAGGGGGGATAGCCCAATATTTGACTTCTATTTACTTCATTACACTTTATTTCTTTAATTCACTTTGTTGATCCTTAGTAGTGGACTTTGGTAAAGTCAGTGCAGTCATGGAATGGTGTACACCTACATCAGTTATAGAAGTCAAAATTTTCCTTGGATTGGTGGGCTATTACCCACGCTTTATTAAAGGATTCTCCCGTATAACCATACCATTAATGGGATTGACGAAGAAAGGAGTAAAGTTTGAGTGGTCAGATAAATGTAAGGAAAGCTATCAAGCTCTCAAAGAAAAGCTGGTCTCCATTCTAGTTTTGACTATTCCCTCTAAAAAGGCTCTGTTCACCGTCTATTCTGACGCATCAAAGTATGGGTTAGGTTGAGTGCTCATGCAACACGACAAATGTCACACCCCAATTCTGTACTATTCAGAATGGTGTGATGAACCGCCAATAAACCAACGGTTCAACCAGAATCTCGAATAGGCTGTGTCTGTTTGCTTAAACCATACACATCCACAACCATAGTCAGAGTAAATAAACAATAGTGAAAGTCTTTATACTAATGAACTGAGAGTGTAACAGTGGTAACATAAATAAATTATCCAATTATCTTCAAAGGACTAAGACATAAAAATAAATAATTTAATCAATTACATCGTCTGAATAATTCAAATATAAATCTAATCAAAGACGCATGAGTTGCACTCGCATGACGAATCATGCGACTCCATCATAACATCTACATCCATCGCCGCAGCATGTCCGTACATAGGAGCATTTATATAGTCTTCTACAGTTGTACCTGCATCATTAACTAAAAATATTTGACGTCGAAAGGGTGAGCACACATCACGGCTCAGTGAGCAAACAAAACAATGCAACAAACATATGCATGCATTCAATTCATATCTTTGGTCTTGTTCATAAGTTTGCAATGTGCAATAGAAAGGTTTGGTGGCTGCCGCACCTCTATACACGGGTGTGTAAACCCACCCAATGGATCAAACACCATTGTCGTCTACATCCACCCCAACATGGAATAGGGATAGAGCTAAAGTGCTTAGGACCGCACCGCATCACACTTCCCCTGATGCCCTACCCATTCCAACATGTAATCCCCTATTGGCGAGGGCTTGCAAACTGGGCTCGCAACTAACCAATCTAAATGTCAAACAGTGTATCCAAGGCCTCACCCCAGCATCCCTCAATACGTCCATAGAGATAGAGCTAAGGCCCCCCGACAGAGTCAGAGACTATACGGTCCGATACCACCTCCCCTGATACCCTACAACGTAATAGTTCTGCTAAAGTAATGGCAATACAACGATGTTAGTGGACAAGACTTGAGTAGAGATAGAGCTAGAGTCTGGTGACCAAGATGAACCACAGTGTCACATCCTCCCCCTGATGCTCCACTCGCATCAAGTACACTAACCACACACATAAATTCACATGCCTATTCCTAGCATCATCATCAACATCATATTATAAATAAATAGAAATTAAATATGCATAAACAGTAATAATAGGAATATTGGATGATATGTGATATGCATATTACAATCATACAAGCTTAAAATCATTCATGGTATTGGACTTAATAAACGAAAATAGTTTATTATTAGCCAATTAGCTTAGGTCTTGTTCCCTCACCTTTGATTGCTAGTAGATCCTCGTTCAAGCTTTATAATTTACTTTTAAATCACTGAAAAAGACCTAACAAGTTGATAGATTTTAATTAGAATTAATTTCAATATGTTTAGACTAATAGAAACTGAAGGGTTGCAGGTGGGGTAGCACCTGGGGTCTCAGTTCCATGACCATAGGGTGTAGGGTCTCAGTTCTGAGACCATAGGGTGGGGTCGGACATACTGCGACCCTACGTGCGACCACACCCTCCCTGGAACTTCCCAAGGGCATGTGGTCGATTATGTGGGCCTCATGGGGATGGATATCATTCGACCCTATGTGTGACCACACGTGTTTTGGTCGACCTTTCACTCTTAAGTCCATTCCTTCACATTTGAATCCTCTGGCTTACCATCATGGTCCTTCATAGGATTGCTCTATGGCTCAAAACTAGAACTTTGCACACTATCCATTGCCCACAATGATTTTCTCAAATGATTCCCTTCGAATTTGTCCATGGATGGATGATTTGGGTTTCTCCTAATCCTACCTTCTTCATAAACTATTCTAGGCTCTTAATTCATGTAGGGAATTAGGTTCAAACCTTAGGTTTGCTGAGATTGAGAGTTTTCTCTGAACTTTCCTCTTCCATGGTCTTCTTCTTCAATTTTCCTTCTCTTCCTTCTCTTCTCTTCCTCTCACTTTCAATTAGGGTTCTAAAGGAGTGAAAAAGGCTAAGGGACATCCTATTTATAGAGGAAAACCCTCCATAATAAGCCCCAATGAGTTTAGGAAAGACCCCCTTCGAATTAGGAAGGATTTCCTAATTTCGATTTCTGACTGTTTCCGTAGGGTCGAATGTAGGGTTGTATGTCACACCCCAATTTTTGCACTGTACATAATGGTGTGATGAACCGCTAGCAAACCAACGGTTCAACCAGGATCTGGAGTAGGCTATCCCTGTGTTATCTAAACTCTCATACATCCATAATCATAATCAGAGTAAATACACAATAGCGAAAATCTTATAGTAAAATGAACTGAGAATCTACTATGATATAAATATTAAATAGAAAATTATTCTGTATCAACTGGGACATAAATAATTATCAAATACATGTCTTTATTAAATTCAAATAAAGAAACCTAAGAAAAATCTAATCGAATACACATGAGTTGTACTCGCAAGAGGAGTCATGTATATCTACTTTAGCTTCAGCTTCCATCGCCGCCACGTTCCCGTATGCTGGAGCATTCATATAATCTTCAACCGTATAACCTGCATCATCAACTAAAAATATTCGACGTCGAGGGGTGAGCACACATCACGGCTCAGTGAGTAGACAAAATAATGCAACAATACATATGCATGCAATCAATTCATATCTTTGGTTTGGTTTATAGTTTGCAATGCGCAATAGAAAGGTTGGGTGGTCAAAGGTTAACGTTTATTGACCCCGCCTCTATACACAGGGTGTGGAAGTCCGCTCGAAGGTTAACGTTTATCGTCGTCCCTATCCACCCTAATCATGACATTATACAACAAAGGTTAACATTTATTGCTATATAAAACCATACCAACACGTAAGCCCCTGTTAGCGAGGGCTTGCAAACTGGGCTCGCAACTAACCAATCCTAATTCCAAATAGTGTATCCAAGGCCTCACCTCAACATCCCTCAGAATGTCCATAGAGATAGAGCTAAGGCCCCCCGGTAGAGTCAGAGACTACAAGGACCGAGACTACCTCCCCTGATACTCTACGACATAATAGTTTTGCTAAAGTAATGGCGATACGACAATAATAATGCACAAGACTTGAGTTAGAGATAGAGCTAAAGTGTTGAGACCCGCCAAAGGTTAACGTTTATTGACGTTCTCATCACACCTCCCCTGATACTCGCTCGCATAAGTACACCAACCACACACATACAATCACATGCCTATTCCTATCATCATCATCATCATCATGTTATAAACAATAAAGTAAATATGCATGAACAAGTAATAGAAATATTGGATGACATGTTGTATGCACATTACAAACTTATTCGCAGAGAATCTAACATGGCATTGGATTCAAGAAATAGAAAACAGTTTGTTATTAACCAATTAGTTTAGAGTTCTGTTTCCTCACCTTAGCTTGCTAATAGATACTTTTCCAAGCTTTAGAATCACCTTTATATTGTTATTATTTTGCTAAAAGACCTAACAAAGTCGATAGAATTTAATTAGAATTAATTCTCAATTTAAAAACCATTCTGTCAACTGAGGGTCGGAGGTAGGGTCGGAGTCATGATCGACCCTGGGTGCGACCCTCCCCAAACTCTGAACTTCCCGAACACTGAGGGTCGATGGTTAGTATCACCAAGGGTCGGATGGTCATCGACCCTCGGTGCGACCCTCGCAGCACTTTGGTATAGTTCCTTCTTTTAGTCCATTCTTCATGCTTAGAATCCAATGGCTTGCTCCTACATTCCATTCTACATTCATTCCATGGTCTGAAACCATGTATAATCTACCTAGATAGCTTTCATGTAATCCCCCATGGTTTTCCATAAAAACCTAACCATGGGTTGATGGTTTGGGTTTCTCCGAGATCACACTCTCATCAATATCTAACCTAAGGTCTATAGAAATTGATGGAATTAGTATCCATACCTGAGAAGAATACTCCTTCTCTGCAACTCTTCTCTTTTGGCTAAATTTCTTCCTTGCTTCTGTTCTTCCTCTTTTCCTTCTCTTCTCTTTCTCTCAATTCAATTAGGGTTGTGAAAATGAATGAAAGAGGCTTAGGAACTCCTTTAAATAGAGTAGAAACATCCTAAAGAAGTCCCATTGAGATTAGGAAAGAATCCCAATCGAAAATTAGGAAATTTCTTAATTTCTATATCTTACGGTAACCGAGGGTCGATGGGAGGGTCGACGATCCCGTCGAACCTAGGGTTCAAAATGTCCGACCCTCCCTTCAAAATTGAGGGTCTGACTTTTTGCTTTGGGAGGTCCGACCCTGCTTAGCTGGGTAGGCGACCCTCCCTTCAAATTAAGTGTTTTTGGGTCGATTTGATACCTGGGATCTCGATCTCCTTCATGCCCTTGGTCCATTTGACTCAACCATGATGGGTAAACCTGGTTCAAGGTGGTAAGACCGGGTTAGATTGACACGGGTCTTACATTGTAGAATCCGTTGACCCTATGTTTTTTAAAACATGCGACCCCACGACCAAAAGTCATGGGTTGGACTCTTTTGAGGTGGGGTCGATCATACCTATTTAGGCATGCGACCACACACTCATATTTGATTATTTTCACACACTTGGTCCACTTGGCTCTACCATGATAGGTAGACCTGGTACAAGGTGGTAAGACCAGTTAGTTCGATACGGGGGTCTTACAACTTTCCCCCTCTTATTAAAAATTTTGTCCTCGAAATTTGCACATACCTTCCGAGTCTAAAAGGTGAGGATATTGCTTTCGCATAGCATTCTCTTATTCCCATGTGATCTCTTCTATATCTCAGTTCCTCCAAGTGACCTTAACATAATAAATGTCACGATTACGTAGACATTGAACCATTCGGCTGGTGATTTCAGTTGGTGCTACTTCAAATGTCAAAACATCAGTTAGATCTGGTGGATCCACTATCAAAACGTGTGTTGGATCTCTAACGTACTTCTTCAATAATGAGATATGAAATACATCATGCACACTTGACATAGATGGTGGTAGTGCTAACTGATAAGCCACTTTTCCACGTTTAGCTAAAATCTCATATGGCCCGACATATCTCGAACTTAGCTTCCCTTTTTGTCCGAATCATTTTAAACCTCGCATAGGTGATACTTTCAAGAATACCTTATCACCTACGACAAATTCAAGGTCCCGACGTCGAGTATCTACATACTATTTCTGATGATTCTGAGCTGTTCTAACTCTTTCCTTAATAATGTCGACTACATGACAAGTCTCTTCAACAAACTCTAGTCCAACGATACTCTGTTCACCCACTTCATTCCAAAACAGAGGAGTTCAACATTTCCTACCATACAGTGCTTCATAGGGTGACATCTGTATAGTAGCTTGATAGCTGTTGTTATAGGCGAACTCGATCAATGGTAGTTTCTCGTCCCATGAGCCTTTGAAATCAATAACACCGGCTCGAAGCATGTCTTCTAAGATCTGAATGGTACGCTTAGACTGTCTGTCTGTCTGAGGATGAAATGCAGTACTGAATTTCAGCGTGGTACCCATAGCCTTCTGTAATCCTTCCCAAAACTTTGAGGTAAAGCGTGGGTCTCTATCGGATATAATGATTTCAGGTACTCCATGTAATCTGACAATATTATCCACATATAGCTTGGTAAACCTCTCCAAGGTATACTGTGGTTGTATAGATATAAAGTGAGCTGTTTTAGTCAGATGATCTACAATCACCCAGACTGCGTCAACTACTCGGGGAGTCAATGGTAACCTGGTGACGAAGTCCATAGTGATGCAATCCCATTTCCATGCTGGTTCTGGCAGTGGCTGCAATAATCCTACAGGTCTTTGTCGTTCAGCCTTTACCCTCTGACAATTTAGGCATTGAGACACAAATTTAGCTACATCTGCTTTCATTCCTCTCCACCAATATAATTTCTTCAAATCATGATACATCTTTGTACTTCCAGGATGTACCGAATAAGTAGTGGTGTGAGCTTCCTTTATTAGTCTGTGTCTAATGTCCAAGTTTTCCATTTCAGGAACACATACTATTCCTTTGTATAAGTAGTGGTGTGAGCTTCCTTTATTAGTCTGTGTCTAATGTCCAAGTTTTCCATTTCAGGAACACATACTATTCCTTTGTACTAAAATTTATTTTCATCGTCCAAGGTGAACTCAGGAATAGTCCTACCTTTTTCGATGTCTTCTTGTACAGTTCTCAGATAAGGGTCTGATTTAAGAGCGGCTTTCACTTCATCAATTATATCAGGTAAAATCTTCAATGTGGCAAGCATATTTTGAAAATCAATGAATAAACCCTTGGTTGGTGGATCCACCCGGTGCATCTATCACGAACTGCTCATTACCATGATTGAATACTTTTCCTGTAACACACATTGCTGTAGTTGGGTTAACCTCTGCTTGAGATTTTATCATTGGTTTTCTGCTTAGTGCATCACCAACTACATTAGCCTTTCCTGGATGATACTGGATATCACAATCATAGTCCTTTAATAATTCCAGCCATCTTCTTTGTCTCATGTTTAACTCCTTCTGATTAAAAAGATAAGTGAAACTCTTGTGATCTGATTTAATCTAAAATTTCTCTCCATACAAATAATGTCTCCATATCTTGACAGCATGTACTACTGCCGCTAATTTCAAGTCAAGAGTGGGATAGTTCTTCTCATGTGTCTTCAGTTGTCTTGAGGCATACACAACTACTTGTTCTCTTTGCATAAGTACACATCCTAAACCCAACCCAGACGCATCAGTGTACAAGGTAAATAATTGTCCTAGAATAGGAATAGTCAAGATGGGAGCAGATATCAATCTAGCTTTCAATGTTTGGAAACTTTTCTCACATTTGTCAGTCTAAACAAACTATTCTCCTTTCTTAGTCAAACTGGTGAGAGGTATGGCAATTTTGGAATAGTCTTCTACGAATCGTCGATAATACCCAACTAGACCTAGGAAACTTTTAATTTCTGCAACACTCTTAGGTGCTTCCCACTTCACAATGGCTTCAATATTGCTAGGATCCACTTTAATTTCTTCAGCGGATACAACATGGCCTAAGAAAATGACCTCATTTAGCCAAAACTCACACTTTGATGTATCCAACATATCCTAAGTAAATTTGGCGTAAAGCTTCTCTTTTCTCAGTCACTGCAGAGCGGCTCGTAGATTCATGACACGAGTTTCCTTGTCCTTAGAGTATACCAATATATCATCAATAAACACAATGATTGATGTATCCAACATATCATGGAATACCTAATTTATGAGTTCCATAAAAGTTGCGGGTGTGTTAGTTAATCCAAAAGACATGACTAAAAATTCATAATGTCTGTATCTTGTTCTGAATGGTGTCTTTGGAATATCACCTTCCTTAATCTTTAACTGATGGTTTCCTAACCGAGGATCAATCTTGGAGAATACCTTGGCGCCTTGCAACTGATCGAATAATTCATCGATCCAAGGCAACGGGTATCGATTCATGATTGTAAGCTTATTCAATTCCCCGTAGTCAATACACAGTCGAACGCTATCGTCCTTCTTCTTTACAAACAATATTGGCGCTCCCCATGGTGATATGCTAGGTCTGATATAACCCTTGTCTAGTAATTCCTGTAACTGTACCTTTAGTTCCTTCAATTCAGTAGGAGTCATTCGATAGGGTGCTTTAGATACTGGCGCGGCTCCGGGTATCAGATCTATAACGAACTCTATAGCTCGATCGGGTGGTAGTCCTGGTAGTTCCTTAGGAAATACATCTGGAAAGTCACGCACAACATCAATATCCTCCATTCGTGGTGCTTCCTTGGTGAGGCCGACCACGGATACTAGTTACCCAACTCCTCCTTTCTTGAGACATTTTTTAGCCTTTAATGCAGAGAGGATGAGTTTTCGTTTACGGGGAAGTTTGGTTTCTCGCAAAACTAAACTCTGCTCCTTCCTTGTCTTTAAATGTCAGCTTCTTTTCTGCACATAATAGGTTTGCAGAATGCCGAGCTAACCAATCCATTCCTAAGATAACGTCAAAGTCTGTCATTTCAAGTTGAATCAGGGTTGCATCCAATATCTTCTCGTCGATAAGGACTGGACATGGTCCATAACCTTTTTCTAATTCCACTTCTAATCCCATAGGTGATCGTACAAGCAATTTATAGTCTAAAGATCTGAGGGGTAGATTTAGCTTCTTTCCAAATGACACAGATATAAAAGAATAAGTAGCTCCAGAATCAAAGAGTACTCTAGCGGGTATGCCATTAATAGGTACGATATCTATGATTTGTTTTAATTTAGTCTACATGCTCACACAAGGTAATACAAAATGAAAAGTTCAGGTCATACCTGTGACCACATCAGGCGATGCGGCAGCATCCTCAGATGTAACTGCATAAACCTTTCCTTGCTGTAGCTGCTTCCTTGGGCTTAGGACACTCCCTAGAATAATGTCCCACTTGATTGCAGTTATAGCATTTTCCTCCTTCGTTATTTTACTTTTGTTGAGGTTGGACTATTGTAGTAGTCTTGGCTACAGCATTAAATCCTTGAGTACGGAAGGGTTTAAATATCTTTGTGTTCCATCCGTTGTATGAATTTCCATTAGGCCTTTTGATACCTCTATTCTGAGCAAAGTAGCTCTCTCTAGCTCGACTCTATTACTCTAGCAATTCGTACTACTTCATTGTAAACTTTCTTTTTCAGCCCCAGAACATGCTCCCGGATGCTTCCCCTAAGTCCCATGATGAACCTTCGGGTCTTAGTATTTTCCTCCTGCATGTTGGAGGGTGCAAAGAAAAACAGCTCTTCATAACACTGTTGGTATGCATCCACAGTCATCTGTCCCTGATATAAACTCAGGAACTCTCTCTCCATAGCATCTCTGAAACTTCTGGGAAAGTATTTCTCAAACAATGCCTCTTTATAGATAGCCCAGGTCAATTGGGAGTGCTTGGTCAATAGATAAGTCCGAGTAGACTTCCACCAATGGTGTGCATCGCCCTTCAACATAAATGTGGTGCACAACACCTTTTCTTCTTCATTAACCGTCATCATCATAAAATTCCTTTCCATTTCATCGATCCAATGGGCTGGCCATAAAGGATCTGCTGGCTTTCCATTATATTTATTGGGCTTCATTTTCAGAAATGCTCGATCAATCGAGAGTGGTCCAACTGATACTGAGCATAGGCCCCGTACATAGGTGGTTGATACTGGTAACTACCTTGAGCTACCTCAGGATTCTGTACTGGAGCTTGTACCACTAGCATTTGAGGTGCTTGGGGCACCGTGTTGCTACCCCCTGGTACTATGCTAGCTTGTCCGGCTAGCATAGGTGTAGTATCTGCAGCTGGAAAAACCATTCTTATAGTAGCTTGCATATTGGCTTGCACCTGCTGTATTTGCTGCAGCTGCTGTGCCAGGTTCATTACTGCCGTGGCCAAATCTATAGGTGGGGCTGGCAAATTTGTAGGATTTACCTGGCCATTAGCTCCTGGCGGTGCCACATTCAGATTCTCTTGTGCTTCAGGAATTTCATGGCTAGTTTCCTCCACAGGTGGTGGTGATGGAATTGGGTTACGTCTCCGTCTGGTTACTCTTCATCCAGCCATTTCCTATTCTGGTGGTGGTAATGTCTGAAAAAAAATCATAGAACATGTGAGGCAATCATAATATACTTCATTCCCATGTTAAAATCCAACTATCAATGTGAAATTCTAATTTTCCAAGTCATTCAGACAAAATGATGTATTTTCCATCGTAGGGTCGATGGTAGGGTCGCTCCATATTTGACCCTAGGGTATGCGACCTCACAAAACCCTGTCAGCTCACCGAGAACCTAGGGTCGGTTGTAGGGTCGGTATATGTTGTCACACCCCAATTCTGATCCAACCAGAATGGTGTGAGTGAACCGTCATTGAACCAACGGTTCACACCAGGATCTCGAATAGGCCATGTCCACTCATACAAACCATCACACATAACCACAATCAGAATATAATAGTACAGCGGAAGTCTTTTAAACATAATGAACTGAGAATCTATTGATAACTTTAAATAAAATATCAAATTATCCAAATCCAAACAAATAACTATAATATCATTACATCTCTTTAATCCAATCGAAAATTCTAAAAATAAATAAAAACCCAATCAAAGGTAGACGCAGAAAGGGCACTCGCATGAAGCGTCATGCTCGTCCTCTCCTGCCTATACATCCAACGCAGCAACACCACCATAAACCGGAGCATTCATGTAGTCATCCACAGTGTAACCTGCATCAACATCTAAAACATGTATATATACAAAGGGTGAGCTCACAACACAGCTCAGTAAGACAATCAAACAGTTTCACAATATTATGCATGAGTAACAATCAATTTTATGCTGTGGTCTGGTTTTAAGTTTGCAATGTGCTATAGAAAGGTTTGGTGGCCCCCGCACCTCTATACACGAGTGTGTGGCACCTCATGGTTCACACCCCCATTGGCCCACATGCACCCATCATGGAATAGAGATAGAGCTAAGATACCCACGTACCTCCCCTGATACTCTACCCATACCAGTACCTAAGCCCCTACTGGCCAGGGCTCGCAAACTGGGCTCGCAACTAACCAATCCTATATGTCATCAATGTACGCTCTATCCCAGCACAGCCGTCTACGGCATAGAGATAGAGCTAAGGCATTCCCACACCTTCCCTGATGCCCTATCCGCAACTAACTCACTAGGATAGAAACAATACGCAGGTAGACCCTATCCCAACATAACTCCCTATGGCATAGAGATAGAGCTAAAGCATCGTGGACAAGCCAGCGTCGACTCGGAGACCACAGTACCACATAACAATGGTCGGGACAACATCAATATCGGAGACCACCGTACCACGACCTTCCCCTGATGCCCCACCTGTACCGAGCATGTTAAGACAGAATACTACAAAAGGTGCTAATGTGAAGAGCAATCCCAGGCCCATGCCCCACTCCACACACTAACGAAAACAATCACATGCCTAACAATCACATCCTATCAATGCATGAACAGTAATAATAACCGAAAATAAAGGATGGCATGTGAACATGCACAAACAACACATCTCATATAATCAGGTGATTAACAACAATTTACTATCCCTTAATTATTAGGTTTAGGTCAAATTCCCTTACCTGACGCTCGTTCGATAACTTGCTCCACGTCGCAAGGTCCAAACGATATGTCACAAAGTCCTACAATATTATTAGGGTCTCATTAGAATATATTGTTTAGGGTTTCAGGTTGGTGGGAGACCAATACGGTTACAAAACACCCTCACAGAGCTGACCGGTGGCATGTACCGATCGCAGCTCTGTGGGGAAGACTGGCGACCGGTATGGTCAGTCGGTCCCCATAGACCAGCCTCCCGAGGGATACCGGTGGCAACATACCGGTCGCACCATGTGCAACCGGTATAGTCGACCGGTATGTCTCCGGAAGACCATACATGGGTTTTCAACTGTCGTCGATCATCCTCCATGGATTTCCAAGGTTTCTCCTATCCATTCTAAGTCTAAACTTGGAGTTAGAGTTATCCCCAACTCATTCAAGTCTCGTTTCGATGAACATCATCTCGAAACTCGAATCTAGGGTTTGATGGCAACTTAGGGTTTATTGGCCAATTTAGGGTTTTAGATCAATACCTACTTTGCATGGTATTGATCCACCCACACAACTAACATAGGATAAGAAGAATAGTTAAAACACTTACCGTTGACTGGCGTAGGGTGAGCTTCGTCGAACGGTAATGGCGGCACCTTCTTCTTCCTCTTATCTCCTTTTCCTCTCCAACCTCTTTCTCTTCTCTAGGGTTTGCGAGAGACAATGGAAAGGATTTGAGGAGGTTTAAGGGTGTACTAATAGGCTATATTTAGGGTTTAGTAACCCTACTAGGATTAGGAAACTTCTAGGATTCGAAATCAAGAAAGTGGGACCCTCAGAAGTCAATTTCTGGATTCCCGCACTTAGCTGCGCAAGCCATACCAGTCGACCGGTACCAAGACCGGTACCATCGACCGATCAACATAAATTGATGACTATTGGTCGTCTTTGGTCCGATTTCATACCTGTTTGTCATCCGCTTGCCCCGTCTGGCCCGGTGATGATCGGAAGACCTGTCACGACACAAAACCAAGGTTTAGACCGGGTTTACGGAGTACGGGTCTTACATATGTCCGACCCTAGGTCCGACCACACGATGTTTGTCAGATCACCGACAACCTAGGTTCGATGGTAGGGTCGGTCGTAGGGTCGCACATTTTGTCGAATTCTGTGACCCCACGACCCAAAATTAGGTTTTTAAACTTGATTTTAGATTCATTTCCTACTCTTTCTTCTTTCTTCCAACTCAACTCGCTTCCCCTGAGTTGCTATAGTATTGACCCCTAGTGTTTGGTGATTATTTCTTCCGTTCCTTTCCTTCAGGTATGCTCTGTATTGTTTCTCATTTTTAAGCTTTCAAAACTAGGTTTTTCTCCATTTATATCGTTTTCTTCAAATTAAAATTTTTCTAACAGTAAAAATTTAATTTTTATTGGGGGCTTTTGCTATTGGTCACCCAATGGACAAAAGCCTTCAAGAAAATTTAAGTTTCATCAGTTGGTTTTTGAGAAACTTGAAATTTTCCTCTTTTGACCTAATTTTTCAGGATTTTTCCATTTTGTTGTTCAAATTCGATTTCTTTCCTAGTTTAAATTTCCAACTGTATGAGCTTTGCAGGATGCTTTGGAACATATGTAAGTCCTCCTGCCCAGTTGTTTGGGTAAAAAGTGAGGTTTTTGGCCAAATCATACCGTTTTAATGCCGAAATTTTGAATTTTTGACCATATCTAATATCTTGTTTATTGTTCTGTGTCCTTGGAGATAGCATGGTTCGTACTAAGGTTCCCCGAGCTCATGATCCCATTCATTTTCGCTCTAATGAGGCAGAGGCTCAATATGCTCGTTATGAGCATAAGAAGGTGAAGGGGGTCGTTGTGTCAACTTGACTAGTCCTGTCACAACCCAATTCCGCACTATTCAAAAAGGTGTGATGAACCGCCAATAAACCAATGATTCAACCAGGATCTCGAATAGGTTGTGTCTGTTTGATTAAACCATACACATCCACAACCATAATCAGAATAAATACACAATAGCGGAAGTCTTTAATATTAAATAAACTGAGAGTCTAAAGATGATAACATAAATAAATTATTCAATTATCTTCAAAATACTAAGATATAAATAAAATAATTTAATTAATTACATCATTTGTATAATTTAAATAAAATCTAATCGAAGACGCAAGAGTTGCACTCGCATGACGAATCATGCGAATCCATCATAACTTCAGCATCCATCCCCGCCGCATGTCCATACATCGGAGCATTCATGTAATCTTCTACAGTGATACCTGCATCATCGACTAAAAATATTCGACGTCGAAAGGGTGACCACACATCACGGCTCAGTGAGCAAACAAAACAATGCAACAAACATATGCATGCATTCAATTCATACCTTTGGTCTAGTTCATAAGTTTGCAATGTGCAATAGAAAGGATAGGTGGCCACCGTACCTCTATACACGAATGTGTGGAACCGCCCAATGGATCAAACACCATTGTCGCCCCCACATACACCCTCCATGGAATAGGGATAAAGCTAAAGTGCTTAGGACCGCACCGCATCACACTTCCTCTAATGCTCTACCCATACCAATACGTAAGCCCCTATTGGCGAGGGCTTGCAAACTGGGCTCGCAATTAACCAATCCTAATGTCAAATAGTGTATCCAAGGCCTCACCCCAGCATCCCTCAATACGTCCATAGAGATAGAGCTAAGCCCCCGGCAGATTCAGAGACTACATGGTCCGAGACCACCTCCCATGATGCCCTAAGACACAATAGTTCTGCTAAGGTATTTACGATACAATGATGTTAGTGGAGAAGACTTGAGTAGAGATAGAGCTAGAGTCTGGTGACCAAGATGAACCACAATGTCACATCCTCCCCCTGATGCTCCACTAGCATCAAGTACACTAACCCCACACATACATTCACATGCCTATTCCTAGCATCATCATCATCATCATCATCATCATCATGTTATAAATAAACGAAATTAAATATGCATGAACAGTAATAACAGGAATAGTGGATGACATGTGATATGCACATTACAATGATACAACATAGAATCATTCATGGTGTTGGACTCAATAAACAAAATAGTTTATTATTAGCCAATTAATTTAAGTCTTGTTCCCTCACCTTTGGTTGCTAAGAGATCCTCGTTCAAGCTTTATAATTCACTTTTAAACCACTGGAAAGACCTAACAAGTCGATAAATTTTAATTAGAATTAATCCCATATGTTTAGAATAACAGTAGCTGAGGGGTCGCAGGTAGGGTAGCACCTAGGGTAGCATTTTCTGTGACCACAGGGGTAGGGTCGTAGGTTGGGTAGCACCTAGGGTAGTAGTTTCTGTGACCCTAGGGTGTATGGTCACATGTGGGGTCGGATACCATTCGACCCTACCTGCGATCACACCCTCCTTGGGACTTCCCGAGGGCATGTGGTCGATCATATGGCCTCGTAGAGTCGGATATCATTCGACCCTACGTGCGACCACATGTGTTCTGTATCAACCTTTCATTCTAAAGTCCATTACTTCATGTTTGAATCCTTTGGCTTACTATCATAATCCATCCTATGATTGTTCTATGGCTCATAACTACAATTTATACATAATTTTCATTGCCCACAAGATTTCCTCCATGGATTCCCTTGAAACTTTTCCATGGATAGATGATTTGGGTTTCTCCTAATCCTATGTTCTTTACAACTACTCTAGGCTCTCTTATTCAGGTAGGGAATTAGGTTCATACCTTAATTCAGAGGTTTATTTGAACTTCCTCCTCTTCCTTAGTCTTCTTCTTCAAGTTTCCTTCTCTTTTTCTCTTCCTTCTCTTTCTCTTTCTCTCACTTTCAATTAGGGTTCTAAAGGAGTGAAATAGGCTAAGTGACGTCCTATTTATAGAGGGAAACACTCCATAATAAGCCCCAATAAGTTTTGGAAAGATCCCCCTCGGATTAGGAAGGTTTCCTAATTTTTTATTTCTAACTGTTTTCGTAGGGTCATATGTAGGGTCGCAAAATCCGTCGACACTACGATTTTAAGTCATGCGACCCCACGACCAAAAAGTCATGGGTTGGACTCTATTTGAGGTGGGGTCGGTCATACCTGTTTAGGCATGCGACCCTACCCTCATATTTGACTGTTTTTGAGTTAAACTTCATACCTAGTCTTGTGGTTTCTTCACGCACTTGGTCCACTTGGCTCGACCATGATAGGTAGACCTGGTACAAGGTGGTAAGACCGGTTAGTTTGATACAGGTCTTGTAACTCCCCACTAATTAGAAATTTCAACCTCGAAATTTGCACATACCTTCCGAGTTAAAAAGGTGAGGATATTGCTTTCGCATAGCATTCTCTTCTTCCCATGTGAATTCTTCTATATCTCGGCTCCTCCAGGTGACCTTAACATAATAAATGTCACGGTTACGTAGATATTGAACCTTTCAGCTGGTGATTTCAGTTGGTGCTACTTCGAATGTCAAATCATCAGTTAGATCTGGTAGATCCACTGTCAAAACGTGTGTTGGTTCTTTGACGTACTTCTTTAATAATGAGATATCAAATACATCATGCACACTTGACATAGATGGTGGTAGTGCTAACTGATAAGCCACTTTTCCACGTTTAGCTAGAATCTCATATGGCCCGACATATCTCATACTTAGCTTCCCTTTCTATCCGAATCGTTTTAAACCTCGCATAGGTGACACTTTCAAGATACCTTATCACCTACAATAAATTCAAGGTCTCGACGTCGAGTATCTGCATACTGTTTCTAATGATTATGAGCTGTTCTAACTCTTTCCTTGATAATGTCGACTACTCAAAAAGTCTCTTCAACAAACTCTGGTCCAACGATGCTCCGTTCTCCAACTTCATTCCAAAACAGAGGAGTTCGACACTTCCTACCATACAGTGCCTCATAGGGTGACATCTGTATAGTAGCTTGATAGTTGTTGTTATAGGCAAATTCGTTCAATGGTAGTTTCTCGTCCCATGAGCCTTTAAAATCAATAACACTGGCTCGAAGCATATCTTCTAAAATCTGAATGGTACGCTCTGACTGTCCGTCTGTCTGAGGATGGAATGCAGTACTGAATTTCAGCGTTGTACCCATAGCCTTCTATAATCCTTCCGAAAACTTTGAAGTAAAGCGTGGGTCTCTAAAGGACACAATGCTTTTAGGTACATCACATAATCTGACAATATTATCCACATATAGCTTGGCTAACCTCTCTAGGGTATACTATGGTCGTATAGCTATAAAGGGAGCTGTCTTAGCCAGACGATCTACAATCACCCAGACCGCGTCAACTACTCGAGGAGTCAATGGTAACCCAGTGATGAAGTCCATGGTGATGCAGTCCTACTTCCATGCTGGTTCTGGCAGTGGCTGCAACAATCCTGCAGGTCTTTGTCGTTTAGCCTTTATCCTTTGACAATTTAGGCATTGAGACACGAATTTAGCTACATCTGCTTTCATTCCTCTCCACCAATATAATTTCTTCAGATCATGATACATCTTTGTAGTTCTAGGATGTACCAAATAAGCAGTGGTGTGAGCTTCCTTCATTAGTCTGTATCTAATGTCCAAGTTTTCAGCTTCAGGAACACTCTAGTCTTCCTTTGTACTTCAGTACCTTTTCATCATCCATGGTGAACTCAGGAATAGTCCTACCTTTTTCAATGTCTTCTTGTACCATTATCAGATAAGGGTCTGATTTAATAGTGGTTTTCTCTTCATCAATTATATCAGGTACAATCTTTAATGTCGCAAATATATTTGAAAACCGATGAATAAACCATTGGTTGGTCGATTCACCTGGTGCATCTATCACGAACTGTTAATTACCGTAATTGAATACTTTTCCCATAACACACATTACCGCAGTCGTGTTAACCTCTCCTTGGGATTTTATCATTGCTTTTCTGCTTAGCGCATTATCTACTACATTAGCCTTTCCTGGTTGATACTGGATATCATAATCATAATGCTCTAATAATTTCAGCCATCTTCTTTGTCTTATGTTCAACTCCTTTTGATTAAAAAGATAAGTGAGACTCTTGTGATCTGATTTAATTTGAAATTTCTCTCCGTACAAGTAATGTCTCCATATCTTGACAGCATGTACTACTACTGCTAATTCCAAGTCATGAGTGAGATAGTTCTTCTCATGTGTCTTCAGTTGTCTTGAGGCATACGCAACTACTTGTTCTCCTTGCATAAGTACACATCCTAAACCCAATCCAGACGCATCAGTGTACATGGTAAATGGTTGTCCTGAAATAGGAATAGTCAAGATGGGAGCAGATATCAATCTATCCTTCGATGTTTGGAAAATTTTCTCACATTTATCAGTCCAAACAAACTTTTCTCCTTTCTTAGTCAAACTGGTGAGAGGTACGGCAATTCTAGAATAGTCTTCCACGAATAGTCGATAATACCCAGCTAGACCTAGGAAACTTCTAATTTTTGCAACACTCTTAGGTGCTTCCCACTTCACAATGGTTCAATCTTGCTAGGATCCACTTTAATTCCTTCAGCAGATACAACATGGCCTAAGAAAGCGACCTCATTTAGCCAAAACTCACACTTTGTAAATTTGGCGTAAAGCTTCTTTTTCCTTAGTCGCTGCAGACCGGCTCTTAGATTCATGACATGAGTTTCCTTGTCCTTGAAGTAGACCAATATATCATCAATAAACACGATGACCGACGTATCCAACATATCATGGAATACCCGATTCATGAGTTCCATAAAAGTTGCGGGTGAGTTAGTCAATCCAAAAGACATGACTAAAAATTCATAATGTCCGTATCTTATTCTGAATGCTGTCTTTGGAATATCACCTTCCTTAATCTTCAACTGATGGTGTCCTGACCGAAGATCAATCTTGGAGAACACCTTTGCACCTTGCAACTGATCGAACAAGTCATCGATCTGAGGCAATGGGTACCGATTCTTGATTGTTAGCTTATTCAATTTTTGGTAGTCTTTACACAGTCAAACGCTACCGTCCTTCTTTACAAACAATACTGGTGCTCCCCATGGTGATATGCTAGGTCTGATATAACCCTTGTCCAATAATTTCTATAACTGTAATTTCAATTCCTTCAGTTCAGTAGGAGCCATTCGATAGGGTGCTTTAGATTTTAGAGCGGCTCCAGGTATCAGATCTATAATGAACTCTGTCGCTCGGTCGGGTGGTAATCCTAGTAGTTCTTCAGGAAACACATCTGGAAAGTCACGCACAACATCAATATCCTCCATTCGTGGTGCTTCCTTGGTAAGGTCGACCACTGATACTAAATACCCAACTCCTCCTTTCTCGAGGCATTTTCTAGCCTTTAATGGAAAGAGGTTGAGTTTCCGTTTACGGGGAAGTTTGGTCCCCGCAAAACTAAACCCTGCTCCTTCCTTGTCTTTAAATGTCAGCTTCTTTTCTGCACATAATAGGTTTGCAGAATGCGGAGCTAACCAGTCCATTCCCAAGATAACGTCAAAGTCTGCCATCTCGAGTTGAATCAAGGTTACATCCAAAATCTTCTCACCGATAAGAACTAGACATGGTCAATAAACTTTTTCTAATTCTACTTCTAATCCCATAGGTGATTGTCACACCCCAAATTCCACACTCTTCAGAATGGTGTGATGAACCACTAGCAAACCAACGGTTCAACCAGGATCTTGGACAGACGATATCCGTTTTATCTAACCTCATACATCCACATTCATAATCAGAATAAATACACAATAGCGGAAGTCTTATAGTAAAATAAACTGAGAATCTACTGTAATATTAATATTTAAATAGCAAATTATTCTGTGTCAACTAAGACATAAATAAATATCAAATACATGTCTTTACTAAATCCAAATAATAAAAATAACATCTAATCAAATACATATGAGTTGCACTCGCAAAAGGAGTCATGCGTATCCACTTCATCTTCAACTTCCATCGCCGCCATGTGCCCGTACACTAGAGCATTGACATAATCTTCGATGATAGTACCTACATCATCAACTAAAAATATTCGACGTCGAGAGGGTGAGCACACATCATGGCTCAGTGAGCAAACAAAACAATGCAACAATACATATGCATGCAATCAATTCATATCTTTGGTCTGGTTTAAAGTTTGCAATATGCAATAGAAAGGTTTGGGTGGTCAATGGTTAACGTTTATTGATCCCTCCTCTATACACAAGTGTGTGATGCCGTCTGAAGGTAACGTTTATCATCAACTCACAAGCACCCAATTCATGAACATTGAACAACAAAGGTTAACATTTATTGTTGTATAGTGCCATGCCAACACGTAAGCCCCTTGTTGGCGAGGGCTTGCAAACTGGGCTCGCAACTAACCAATCTTAATGTCAAACAGTGTATCCAAGGCCTCACCCCAGCATCCCTCAGAATGTCCATAGAGATAGAGCTAAGGCCCCCTGGTAAAGTCAGAGACTAGAAGGACCGAGACCACCCCCCTGATACTCTACGACGTAATAGTTCTGCTAAAGTAATGGCGATACGACGATGCTAATGCACAAGACTTGAGTTAGAGATAGAGCTAAAGTGCTGAGGCCCAGCCTATGACACCCCCCCTGATACTCGCTCGCATCAAGTACACCAACCACACACATACATTCACATGCCTATTCCTAACATCATCAACATTATCATGTTATAAACAATAAAGTAAATATGCATGAACAATAAATAGAAATATCGGATGACATGTTGAATGCACATTACAAGCATGTTCGCATAGAATCAAGCATAGCATTGGACTCAAGAAATAAAACATTTTATTATTAACCAATTAGTTTGTAGGTCTTGTTTCCTCATCTTAGCTTGTTAGTGGATCCTCTTTCAAGCTTTAAAATCACCCTTATATTGTTATTATATTGCTAAAAGACCTAACAAAGTTGATAGAATTTAATTAAAATTAATTCTAAATTTAAAAACCATGCTGTTAATTGGGGGTCGGAGCTAGGGTCTGAGTTATGATCGACCCTGGGTGCGACCACCCCTATTCTGGGCTTCTCGAACACTGGGGGTCGATGCTTAGGGTCTGGTAGGGTCGATTGGCCATCGACCCCCATGCGACCCCCTGTGGGTTTTATCGATTTTTCTTCCTTCAGCCCATCCATCATGTTTGGGGTCCTATGGCTTGCTCCTACAGTCCATTCCACACATGATCTATGGCCTAGAACCATGATTCATTCACCTATATGGCTTTCATGATTTCCCCCATGATTTTCCATGGAAAACTAACCATGGGTTGATGGTTTGGGTTTCTCCGAGATCATACCCACTTCATTATCTACCCTGAGGTCTTTAGAAACTCATGAAAATAGTATCCATACCTGAAAAGAATACTCCTTCTCTGCAACTCTTCTCCTTTTTGCCTTCTTCTCTTCTTTCATTCTCTTCTTCTTCTCTTCCTTCTCTTCTCTTTCTCTCAATTCAATTAGGGTTGTAAAAGGAGTGAAAGAGGCTTAAGGACGTCCTATTTATAGAGTAGAAACTCCTAAAATAAGTCCCATTAAGATTAGGAAGGAATCCCATTGAAATTAGGAAAGTTTCCTAATTTCAGTTTTTACCGAGTACCGGGGGTCGATAGGGGGGTCGGAGATCCCGTCGACCCCTGGTCCTTAAAATGTCTGACCCCCCATATAAAACTGGGGGTCTGACTTCTATACTGGGGGGGTCCGACCCTCCCTTGCTGGGTATGCGACCCTCCCCTTATTTAAGTGTTTTTGGGTCAGTTTAATACCTGGGATCGTGATCTCCTTCACGCACTTGGTCCATTTGGCTCAACCATGATGGAAAGACCTGGTTCAAGGTGGTAAGACCGGGTTAGTTTGATACGGGTCTTACAGTTATCGTATAAGCAATTTATAGTCAAATGATCTGAGGAATAGATTTAGCTTCTTTTCAAATGACACAGATATAAAAGAATGAGTAGCTCCAGAATCAAAGAGTACTCTAGCGGGTATGTCATTAATAGGTACGATATCTATGATTTGTTTAAATTTAGTCTACATGCTCACACAATGTAAAACAAAATGAATGGTTCAGGTCATACCTGTGACCACATCAGGCGATGTGGCAACATCCTGAGATGTAACAACATAAACCTTTCCTTGCTGTAGTTTCTTCCTGGGCTTTGGAATAATGTCCCACTTGATTGCAGTAAAAGCATTTTACTCCTTTATAATTTTACTTTTGTTGCGGTTGAGCTGCTGGAGTAGTCTTGGCTGCAGCATTAAAGCCTTGAGTACGGAAGGGTTTGAATGTCTTTGTATTCCCTCTATTGTATGAATTTCCATTTGGCGTTTTAATACCCCTATTTTGAGCAAAATAGCTCTCTTTCTGGCTCGACTCTATCACTCGAGCAATCTATACTGCTTCTTTGTAAACTTTCTTTTCCAGTCCCAGAACATGCTCGCGAATGCTTCCCCTAAGTCCCATGACGAACCTTCGGGTCTTAGTATTTCCTCTTGCATGCTAGCGGGTGCAAATAAAAACAGCTCTTCATAACACTATTGGTATGCATCCACAGTCATTTGCCCTTGATATAAACTCAGGAACTCTCTCTCCATAGCATCTCTAAAACTTCTGGGGAAGTACTTCTCAAAGAATGCCTCTTTATAGATAACCCAGGTCAATTGGGCATGCTTGGTTAACAGATAAGTCCGAGTGGACTTCCACCAGTGGTGTGCATCGCCTTTCAACATGAATGTTTCACACAGTACTTCTCCTCCTCATTTACCGTCATCATCATGAAATTTCTTTCCATTTTATCGATCCAGTGTGCTGGCCACAAAGGATCTGCTGGTTTACCATTATATTCTTTAGGCTTCATCTTTAGAAAATGCTCGATCAGTCGAGAGTGGTCCAACTGATACTGAGCATAGGCCCCATACATAGGTGGTTGGTACTGCTAACTGCCTTGAGCTACCTCAGGATTCTGCACTAGAGCCTGCATAACTAGCGTTTGAGGTGTGTGGGGTACCGTGTTGCTTCCCCCTGGTACTGCGCTAGCTTGTTTGGCTGGCATAGGTGTCGTATGTGCAGCTGGAAAAACCATTCCTATAGCAGCTTGCATATTGGCTTGCACCTGCTGTATTTGTTGCAACTGTTGTGCCAGGTTCATTATGGCTGTAGCCAAATCTGTAGGTGGGGCTGGCAAGTTTGTAGGGTTTGCCTGGCCATTAGCTACTGGCGGTGCCGCATTCCGATTCTCTTGTACTTCAGGAACTTCATGGCTGTCCTCCCCCATAGGTGGTGGTGGTGGAATTGGGTTACGACCTCGTCTGGTCACTCTTCGCCCAGCCATTTCCTGTTCTGATGGTGGTAGCTGAAAACAATCATAGAACATGTGAGGCAATCAATATAAGTTGTTCACAAGTCAAAATCCAACTAATCAATATAAATTTCCAAATTTTCAAGTCATTCTGACAGAATACTGTATTTTCCATCGTAGGGTAGATGGTAGGGTCGCTCCTTATGCGACCCTAGGGTATGTGACCCCAGAAACCCTGTCAGCTCACTGAGAGCCTATGGTCGATTGTGGGGTCGATTGTAGGGTCGCACATTTTGTCGAATTTTGCGACCCTATGATCCAAAATTAGGTTTTTAAACCTGATTTTGGATTTATTTCCTATTCTTTCTCTTTTCTTCCAACTCAACTCGATTCCCTTGAGTTGCTACAGTATCGACCCCTAGGTTTTGGTGATTGTTTCTTCCGTTCACGACTCTCGCTCCTTCTCTTCAGGTATGCTCTCTACTGTTTTCCATTTTTAAGATTTCTAAACTAGGTTTTCATCCATTTACATCATTTTCTTCAAATTAAAAATCTTCTAATCGTAAAAATTTAAGTTTTATTAGGGGCTTTTGCTATTGGTTACCCAATGGACGAAAGCCATCAAAAATATTTAAGTTTCATCGGTTGGTTATCGAGGAAATTGAAATTTTCCATTTTTGACCTAATTTTCGAGATTTTTCTAATTTGTTGAAATTTCTTAAAATTCGATCTTCCTAGATTAAATTTCCAACTGTATGAGCTTTGCATAATGGTTTGGAACCTATGTAAGTCCTCCTTCCCAGTTGTTTGGGTGAAAAGTGAGGCTTCTGGCCAAATCATGCCGTTGTAATGCCAAAACTTTTAAGTTTTTTACCATATCTAATATCCTGTTTATTTTTCTGTGTCTTTGCAGATAGTATGGCTCATACGAAGGTTCCTAGGGCTCATGATCCCGTTTATTTCTTCTCCAATAAGGCAGAGGCTCATTATGCTCGCTATGAGCGTAAGAAAGTAGAAGGGGGTCACTGTGTAAACTTGGCTAGTCTAGCCTTGTTTAACGTGGAGGGTGCCTTTGGTGATATGGGCTGGCTTCCTGTGATCACCTATGAGGCTTGTACTTGTCTTGCTTAGTGAAGCAATCCAATTGCAACCTCCAAGTGGTGGGGGATCACAACAGAGAAAGGTAGGGAGCTCAGGATCACCAGCTATGTAAAAGGGGTGGAGGTTTCATTTAACTGCCAACAGTTGGCTGATCTCTTGGGCATATCAAATGATGGCCCTTTGGTGTACTGCGCTCCTAAGGAACCCCAGTTCCTATCCTTGGCGATGCGTGCGGAGATTGACAGTCAGCTTCTTAGAGGTGATCGCTGGGAGATGAAAGCGATCAACCTACGGCCAGAGCCTCGGGTGTACTGCATGATCATCCAGCACAACCTGATCCCCCAGAGTGGCCACTATGATAGGATTTTTCAACTGACCTAGTATGTTCTGTACTGCATTGCACTAGACAGCCTATCTGCCTACCATATATCATCATCAGGACTATGATCCATGCTACGCTACCTGGTCTGCTAGGCAACCTGCCCTATGGACGTCTGATCACTACACTGCTCACCCTCCTACACATTGATTTATTGGATGAGAGGATTCATGAGGATTCCTTCTCATCGGACCGTGACTGGGAGGCTATCTATAGGATGGGTATGAGGGATGTACAGGTTAGTGATGATGAGAAGAACTCTCTGGTGCGTCCTCGTACCTGGGTAGAGGTAGCAGACGCTGAGGCAGCAGCAGCAGTAGCAGCAGGAGCAGGGGTCCATGGGGGTGATGCTGGGGATGATGATCGTATTTTCATAGATGTAGACGCCATACCTCCTCCATTACCACTACATTCTACTAGAGCTGGTCCATCTCAGGCTCCTTCACACACTGCTGGTCCTTCACACCCACCATCTGATGATATGATGGGTTTACTGTGTGAGATTAGAGAGGCTCAGCCATGACTGATCTGAGAGTAGGAGAGCTTCTAGATGCTCAGCACCTGACTGATGGGAGACTAGGCGAGCTTCTAGATGCTTAGCATGCGCCTGATCAGCAGATGGCCGAGTTGACAGCTAGTCTCCAGACGACCTAGACTCAGGTGGCCTGGTTGACTAGAGTGTATGCTGAGGACTACGACAGAGATCGCGAGGCACCTCCTCCTCCAGCACCTCCAGCTCCATGATGTATATTTTTTTTTCCTTGTACTAAAGAGTAACTGTCTGGATTGTGAACCGTACTCTGATTTGGATATGTATACATATGTTGCTTTTAGTCGAGTGTATATAAAACTTGTTTCTCCTTTTATATATGCATTATTCTCTTTCTTAATTTTGTCTCAAACAACACAGGTACTTATGGTGTGTTATTATTATAGCTTTTAATTTTTTATCTTAACTCAGTTCACGAACTTTTGTGGAAGTATACTGGTTTAATAGACAGGGCCTGAGAGCTCTGATACCAAGTTGTCCCACCCCAATTCCGTACTATTCAGAATGGTGTGTTGAACAGCCAATAAACCAACGGTTCAACCTGAATCTCGAATAGGCTGTGTTCGTTTGCTTAAATCATACACATCCACAACCATAATCAGAATAAATACATGATAGCGAAAGTCTTTAATATTAAATGAACTGAGAGTCTAAAGATGATAACATAAATAAATTATTCAATTATCTTCAAAATACTAAGACAAAAATCAAATAATTTAATCAATACATCGTCTGTAAAATTTAAATAAAATCTAATCGAAGACACATGAGTTGCACTCGCATGACGAATCATGCGACTCCATCCTAACTTCAGCATCCATCGCCGCCGCATTTCAATACATCGGAGCATTCATGTAATCTTCTACAGTGGTACCTGCATCATCAACTAAAAAAATTTGACGTTGAAAGGGTGAGCACACATCACGGCTCAGTGAGCAAACAAAACAATGCAACAAACATATGCATGCATTCAATTCATATCTTTGGTCTGGTTCATAAGTTTGCAATGTACAATAGAAAGGATAGGTGGCCGCCGCACCTCTATACACGAATGTGTGGAACCGCCCAATGGATCAAACACCATTGTCGCCCCCACATGCACCCTCTATGGAATAGGAATAGAGCTAAAGTGCTTAGGACCACACCGCATCACACTTCCCCTGATTCTCTACCCATACCAATACGTAAGCCCCTATTGGCGAGGGCTTGCAAACTGGGCTCGCAACTAACCAATCCTAATGTCAAATAGTGTATCTAAGGCCTTACCCCAGCATCCCTCAATACGTCCATAGAGATAGAGCTAAGGCCCCCGACAGAGTCAGAGACTACATGGTCCGAGACCACCTCCTCTGAGGCCCTACGACGTAATAGTTCTGCTAAGGTAATGGCGATACGACGATGTTAGTGGACAAGACTTGAGTAGAGATAGAGCTAGAGTCTGGTGACCAAGATGAACCACAGTGTCACGTCCTCCCCCTGATGCTCCACTCGCATCAAGTACACTAACCACACACATACATTCGCATGCCTATTACTAGCATCATCATTATCATCATCATGTTATAAATAAACGGAATTAAATATGCATGAACGATAATAACAGGAATAGTGGATGACATGTGATATGCACATTACAATCATACAACATAGAATCATTCATGGTGTTGGACTCAATAAACAAAATAGTTTATTATTAGCCAATTAGTTTAGGTCTTGTTCCCTCACCTTTGGTTGGTAAGAGATCCTCGTTCAAGCTTTATAATTTATTTTTAAACCACTAGAAGTACCTAGCAAGTCGATAAATTTTAATTAGAATTAATCCCCATATGTTTAGAATAACAGTAGCTGAGGGGTCACAGGTAGGGTAGCACCTAGGGTAGCATTTTCTGCGACCACAGGGGTAGGGTCGCAGGTAGGGTAGCACCTAGAGTAGCAGTTTTTGTGAGCCTAGGGTGTAGGGTCGCATGTGGGGTCGGATACCATTCGACCCTACATGCGACCACACCCTCCCTGGGACTTCCCGAGGGCATGTGGTCGATCATATGGCCTCGTAGGGTCGGATATCATTCGACCCTACGTGCGACCACACGTGTTCTATGTCGACCTTTCATTCTAAAGTCCATTCCTTCATGTTTGAATCCTTTGGCTTACTATCATGGTCCATCATATGATTGTTCTATGGCTCATAACTATAATTTATACACAATTTATATTGCCCACAATGATTTCCTCTATGGATTCCCTTGGATCTTGTCCATGGATGGATGATTTGGGTTTCTCCTAATCCTATGTTCTTTACAACTACTCTAGGCTCTCTTATTCAGGTAGGGAATTAGGTTCATACCTTAATTCAGAGGTTTCCCTGAACTTCCTCCTCTTCCTTAGTTTTCTTCTTCAAGTTTCCTTCTCTTCTTCTCTTCCTTCTCTTTCTCTTTCTCTCACTTTCAATTAAGGTTCTAAAGGAGTGAATTAGGCTAAGGGACGTCCTATTTATGGAGGAAAACACTCCATAATAAGCCCCAATGAGTTTAGGAAAGAACCCCCTCGGATTAGGAAGGTTTCCTAATTTTTGGTTTCTGACTGTTTTCGTAGGGTGGCAGAATCCATCGACCCTATGACTTTTAGTCATGCAATCCCACGACCAAAAAGTCATGGGTTGGACTCTATTTGAGGTGGGGTCAGTCATACCTGTTTAGGCATGCGACCCTACCCTCATATTTGACTGTTTTTGAGTTAAACTTCATACCTGGTCTTGTGGTTTCTTCATGCACTTGGTGCATTTGACTCGACAATGATAGGTAGACCCGGTACAAGGTGGTAAGACCGGTTAGTTTGATACAGCTCTTACAAGTCTAGCCTTGTTTAACGTAGAGGGTGCCTTCGATGACATGGGTTGACTTCATGTGATCACATATAAGGCTTGTACCTGTCCTGCTTTGGTGAAGCAGTTCTATTGCAACCTCCAGGTAGTGGGGGAACGCAATGATACAGAGAGGGATAGGGAGCTCAGGATCACCAGCTATGTAAAAGTGGTGGAAGTTTCATTTAACTGCCAACAGTTGGCTGATCTCCTGGGCATATCAAATGATGGCCCCTTAGTGTACTGTGCTCCTAAAGAACCCCAGTTCCTATCCTTGATGATGCGTGCTGAGATTGATAGTCAGCTTCTTAGAGGTGATTGCCGGGAGATGAAGACAATCAACCTACGGCCAGAGCCTCGGGTGTATTGCAAGATCATTCAGCACAACCTAATTCCCCAGAGTGGCCATTATGATAGGATTTCTCAACTGACCCAGTATGTCTTCTACTGCATTTTTTACTAGGCAGCCAGTCTGCCTTCCATACATTATTATCTGGACGATGATCCGTGCTACGTTGCCAGGTCATATAGGTATCCTGCCCTACGGACGTCTGATCACTACTCTGCTCACCCGCCTACACATCGACTTATTGGATGAGAGGATTCATGAGGATACTTTCTCTTCGGACCTTGACTGGGAGGCCATCTGCAGGATGGGGATGCGAGATGCGCAGGTCAGTGGCAATGAGAGGAATGCTCTGGTGCGTCCTTGTACTCGGGTAGAGATAGCAGACACTGAGGCGATAGCAGCAGCAGCAGTAGTAGCAGGGGGTCCATGGGGATGATGCTGAGGATGATGATCGTATGTTCATGGATGTAGATGCCATACCTCCTCCATCACCACTGCTGTCTACTAGAGCTGGCCCACCTCGGGTTCATTCACATACAGTTGGTCCTTCACAACCACCATTTGATGATGTGATGGGGCTACTGCGTGAGATTAGGGAGGCCCAGCATGTAAGACCCGTGTCAATCTAACCCGGTCTTATCACCTTGAACCAGGTTCACCCATCATGGTTGAGTCAAATGGACCAAGGGCGTGAAGGACATCGAGATCCCAGGTATCAAATCGACCCTAAAACACTTAATTTAAGGGGAGGGTCGCATACCCAGCCAAGGAGGGTCGGACCCCCCAAAAATAGAAAGTCAGACCCTCAGTTTTGAAGGGAGGGTCGGACAACTTAGAAACCTAGGGTCGACGGGATCATCGACCCTCCCATCGACCCTCAGTTGCCGCCGAAACTAAAATTAGGAAATTTCCTAAATTTTGATTTGGATTCTTTCCTAATCTCAAAGGGACTTAATTTAGGATGTTCCTACTCTATTTAAAGGACGTCCCTAAGCCTCTTTCACTCCTTTTACAGCCCTAATTGAATTGAGAGGAAGAGAAGAGAAGGAAAAGAAGAAAAAGAGAAGCAAGGGAGAGAATTTAGCCAAAAGGAGAAGAGTTGCAGAGAAGGAGTAATCTTCTCAGGTATGGATACTAACTCCATGAGTTTCTACAGACCTTAGGTTAGATAATGATGAGAGTATGATCTCGCAGAAACCCAAACCATCAATCTATGGTTAGGTTTTCATGGAAAACCATAGGAGGATGCATGAAAGCTATTTAGGTGGATGATTCATGATTCCAGACCATGGAATGAATGTTGAATGGAATGTAGGAGCAAGCCATAGGATCCTAAGCACGAAGAATAGACTAAAAAGAAGAAAATTGACCAAAGTACACCGAGGGTCGCACCGAGGGTTGATGACCATCCGACCCTAGGTGATCCTGAGTATCGACCCTCAGTGTTCGGAAAGTCTAGATTGGGGAGGGTCGCACCCAGGGTCGATCAGGACTCCGACCCTACCTCCGACCCTCAGTTAACAGAATGGTTTTTAAATTCTAAATAAATTCTAATTAAATTTTATCGACTTTGTTAGGTCTTCTAGTAATATAATAACATTATAAAGGTGATTCTAAAGCTTGGAAAAGTATCTATTATTAAGCTAAGGTGAGGGAACAAGACCTAAACTAATTGGTTAATAATAAATTGTTTTACTTCTTGAGCCCAATGCCATATTGATTTTATGCATGTATGCTTGTATGTGCATTTAACATGTCATCCAATATTTCTATTATTTGTTCATGCATATTGATAGGAAAAGGCATGTGAATGTTTGTGTTTGGCCAATGTATATGGTGAGGGTAGGAATGGTATCAACCGGTACAACCATGACCGTTCTTCATGGGGTGTATATTGTGCTATGGTCTACTCAAGTCATGTCCACTGATGTCGTCATATCGCCATTACCTTAGCAGAACTATTGCGGCGTAGGGCATCAAGGAGGGTCTCGGTCCTTGAGTCCTATACTCTACCGAGGGGCCTTAGCTCTATCTCTACGGGTGCTCTGAGGGATGCTGGGGTGAGGCCTTAGATACATAATTTGGCATTAGGATTGGTTAGTTGCGAGCCCAGTTTGCAACCCTAGCCAGCAGGGGTTTATTTGTTGGTATGGTATTAACCGGTACAGCCATGCCGTTTTCATGGGGTGTATATTGTGTCATTTTGGGTGCTGTGGACGACAGTACAGGAGTCATTGGGCGTATCCACACACTTGTGTATAGAGGTGTGGCGGCCACCTATCCTTTCTATAGCACAGTGCTAACTATAAACCAGACCAAAGATATGAATTGATTGCATGCATATGTATTATTGCATTATTTTGTTTGCTCACTGAGCCATGATGTGTGCTCACCCCTCGACGTCGACTATTTTTAGTTGATGATGTAGGTTTTACCGTTGAAGACTATGTAAATGCTCCAGATTACGGGAACGTAGCGGCGATGGAAGCTGAAGATGAAGTAGATACACATGACGTCTCTTGCGAGTGCAACTCAAGTGTATTCAATTAGATTTTTGGTTTATTTATTTGGATTCATTAAAGACATGTATTTGGTATTTAATTAATTATGTCTCAGTTGATACAGAATAATTTGTTATTTAAATTTTAATATCACATAGATTCTCAGTTCATTTTATTATAAGACTTCCGCTATTGTGTATTTACTCTAATTATCAATGTGGATGTATGGAGTTTAGATAACACGGATATAGCCTATTCGAGATCCTGGTTGAACCGTTGGTTTGCTAGCGGTTCATCACACCATTCTGAATAGTGCGGAATTGGGGTATGACAACTTGGTATCAGAGCATCTCAAGCCTTGTCCGCTGAACTAGCATACATTCAAGAAAATTAGTGAACTGAGATAGGATAAAAGTAAAAACAGTAATATTAACACACTGTAAGCACAAGTGATGGTTGAGACCAAATTTAAAAAGAAAATAATGCATCTATTAAAGGAAAAACAAGTTTACATACAATGAGAGAGAAATAAAACGTATATACATAACTAAAGTAGAGTACAGTCCACAACCCGGACAGTTACTCTGTAGTACAAGGAAAATAAAAACAATCAAGAAGCTGGAGGTGAAGGAGGAGGCGGTGCCTCACGATCTCTGTCATAGTCCTCAGCATAGACTCTAGTCAACCAGGCTATCTGAGTCTGGGTCGTTTGTAGACTAGCTATGAGATCGGCTACCCTCCGGTCAGTCGCACGCTGAACCTCTATGAGCTCTCCCATCCGCGTGTCTAAAATGTACTGGGCGGCTAACAGCTCATCCACTCTCACACGCTGAGCGTCTAGTAACTCCTCCATCCTCAGATCAGATCTGCGCTAAGCCTCCCTTGTAAGACTCGTGTCAATCTAACCCGGTCTTACCACCTTGAACCAGGTTTACCCATCATGGTTGAGTCAAATGGACCAAGGGCGTGAAGGAGATCGAGATCCCAGGTATCAAATCGACCCAAAAACACTTAATTTGAAGGGAGGGTCGCATACCCAGCTAAGCAGGGTTGGACCTCCCAAAGCAGAAAGTCAGACCCTCAATTTTGAAGGGAGGGTCAGACATCTTGAACCCTGGGGTCAACGGGATCATCGACCCTCGGTTACCTTAAGAAACAGAAATTAGGAAATTTCCTAATTTTCGATTGGGATTCTTTCCTAATCTCAAAGGGACTTATTTTAGGATGTTCCTACTCTATTTAAAGGACGTCCTTAAGCCTCTTTCACTCCGTTTCACAACCCTAATCGAATTGAGAGAAAGAGAAGAGAAGGAAAAGAGGAAGAATAGAAGCAAGGGAGAAATTTATCCAAAAGAGAAGAGTTGCAGAGAAGGAGTATTCTTCTCAGGTATGGATACTAATTCCATGAGTTTCTACAGACCTCAGGTTAGATATTGATGAGAATTTGATCTCGGAGAAACCCAAACCATCAACCCATGGTTAGATTTTCATGGGAAACCATGGGGGATTACATGAAAGCTATCTAGGTGGATTATACATGGTTTCAGACCATGGAATGAATGTAGAATAGAATGTAGGAGCAAGCCATAGGATTCCAAGCATGAAGAATGGACTAAAAAAGGGAATTAGACCAAAGTGCACCGAGGGTCGATGACCATCCGACCCTAGGTGATCCTGACCATCGACCCTCAGTGTTCGGGAAGTTCAGAGTTTGGGGAGGGTCGCACCCAGGGTCGATCATGACTCCGACCCTACCTCTGACCCTCAGTTAACAGAATGGTTTTTAAATTGAGAATTAATTCTAATTGAATTCTATCGAATTTGTTAGGTCTTCTAGCAATATAATAACATTATAAAGGTGATTCTAAAGCTTGGAAAAGTATCTATTAGCAAGCTAAGGTGAGGAAATAGAACTCTAAACTAATTGGTTAATAACAAACTATTTTCTATTTTCTTGAGTCCAATGCCATGCTTGATTCTATGCGAATATGTTTGTAATGTGCATACAACATGTCATCCAATATTTCTATTACTTGTTCATGCATATTTACTTTATTGTTTATAACATGATGATGATGATGATGATAGGAATAGGCATGTGATTGTATGTGTGTGGTTGGTGTACTTGATGCGAGTGAGTATCAGGGGAGGTGTGATGAGAACGTCAATAAACGTTAACCTTTGGCAGGTCTCAGCACTTTAGCTCTATCTTTAACTCAAGTCTTGCACATTAGCATCGTCGTATCGCCATTACTTTAGCAGAACTATTATGTCGTAGAGTATCAGGGGAGGTGGTCTCGGTCCTTGTAGTCTCTGACTCTACCGGGGGGCCTTAGCTCTATCTCTATGGACATTCTGAGGGATGCTGGGGTGAGGCCTTGGATACACTGTTTGGCATTAGGATTGGTTAGTTGCGAGCCCAGTTTGCAAGCCCTCGCTAACAGGGCCTTACGTGTTGGTATGGTATTATATAGCAATAAACGTTAACCTTTGTTGTATAATGTCATGATTAGGGTGGATGGGGACGACGATAAACGTTAACCTTCGGGCGGACTTCCACACCCTGTGTATAGAGGTGGGGTCAATTAACGTTAACCTTTGACCACCCAACATTTCTATTGCGCATTGCAAACTATAAACCAGACCAAAGATATGAATTGATTGCATGCATATGTATTGTTGCATTGTTTTGTCTACTCACTGAGCCGTGATGTGTGCTCACCCCCTCGACATCAAATATTTTAGTTGATGTTGTAGGTTTCACAGTTGAAGACTATATGAGTGCTCCAGCATACGAAAATGTGGCGGCGATGGAAGCTGAAGCTGAAGTAGATACACATGACTCCTCTTGCGAATGCAACTCATGTGTATTCGATTAGATTTTTTTTAGTTTTCTTTATTTGTATTTAATAAAGACATGTATTTGATAATTATTTATGTCTCAGTTGATACAGAATAATTTACTATTTAATATTTATATCACATTAGATTCTCAGTTTATTTTATTATAAGATTTTCGCTATTGTGTATTTACTCTGATTATGATTACGGATCTGTGGGAGTTTAGATAACGCGGGGATAGACTACTCGAGATCTTGGTTGAACCGTTGGTTTGCTAGCGGTTCATCACATCATTCTGAACAATGCGGAATTGGGGTGTGACAACTTGGTATCAGAGCATCTCAGGCCTTGTCCGCTAAACTAACATACATTCGAGACAATTTTGAACTGAGAAGGATAAAAGTAAAAACAGTAATATAAATACACTGTAAGCACAAGTGATGATTGAGACCAAATTTAAAAAGAGAATAATGCATCTATTAAAGGGGAAACAAGTTACATACAATGAGTGAGAGAAACAAAATGTATATACACAACTAGAGCAGAGTACAGTCCACAACCCGGACAGTTACTTTGTAGTACAAGAAAATAGATACAATCATGAAGCTGGAGGTGAAGGAGGAGGCGGTGCCTCACGATTTCTGTCATAATCCTCAGCGTAGACTCTAGTCAACCAGGCCACCTGAGTCTGGGTCGTCTGGAGACTAGCTGTAAGATCGGCTACCCTCCGATCAGTCGCCCGCTGGATCACTATGAGCTCATCCACCCTCATACGCTGAGCGTCTAACAACTCCTCCATCCTCAGATCAGATCTACGCTGAGCCTCCCTGATCTCCTGCAACATCTCCATCATGTTAGAAGGTGGGAGTGAAGGACCAGCCGCATGAGAAGGACCAGCCTCAGGTGCAGGAGCCGCCTCAGAAGAAGTACCAACTCCAGCCGCATGTGTAGGGGAAGGCGGTGGAATCGAGTCGACATCCATATACATACGGTCGTCATAGCCGACAGGATCCACACGAGCTCTAGCAGCGGCAGCAGCGGCCTTGGCGTCAGCCATCTCAATGCGAGTGTGAGGGCGCACCATCTCGTTCCTCTCCTCGTCACTGACTTGGGCATCCCGCATACCCATCTTGCAGATAGCCTCCCAATCTAGAGGCGACGAGAAGGTCTTCTCCTGGATCTTCTCATCTACCAGGTCAACCCCCAGACGGGTCAGTAGGACTGTAATCATGCGTCCATAGGGTAGATTATCCCTATGCCCAGACAATGTAGCACTAATCATGGTCCGCATGATGATATAGGGAAGGCAGACCGGCTGTCTGGTGCAAATACTGTATATCAAAAACTGGGTCAGCTGAGAAACCCTCTCATAGTGCCCACTCTGCGGGATCAGATTATGTTGGATAATCTTGCAGAAGACCCGTGGAGCTGGACGCAGGTAACAGGCTCTCATCTGCCAGCGATCAGGTTGTAGCAGTTGATTGTCGATCTGTGCCCTCATCTCCATAGAAACAAACTGTGGCCCTCCAGGTGCACAGTACACCATGGGGCCATCATAAGGTATGCCCAATAGATCGGCCAGTTGCCGATAATCAAAAGAAATGTGCACACCTTTAACGTAACTGGTGATGCATAACTCTTGACCATGCTCAACGTCATTGTAATTCCCCACCACCTAGAGATTACAATAGAACTGGCGCACCAAATCCGGACATGTGCACGCGTCGTAGGTGATGACAGGGAGCCACCCCATATCACCAAATGCTCTCTCTACGTTGAACAAGGCTAGCTCAGCCAAGTTCACCATACGACCACCCTCTACTTTCTTACGGGCATAGTCGGCATACTGTGCCTTGGCTTCATTAGAGCAAAAGCGAAGCGGATCACGAACTCGGGGTATCTTGGTACGAGCCATGATATCTGCAAATAAGAAAGGGAAAGGGAGACAAGGAGTTAATAGTGTAAAAAATCTGAATTTAACATTTTAACGATGTAAGTTGCCCAAAAGCCTCACTTTGCACCATACACGTGGGCGGAAGGACCTACTTAGGTTCCAACACACCCTACGACACTCACACAGTAGGAAATGGAAACCCACGAAGACCAATTTGAAGAAATTTCAAGAAATCAAAAATTTTGACAAATTAGGGCAAAAATGACAAATTTTTGAGTTTCTCGATAACCAACTGATGAAATTCAAAAAATTTTTAGGGCTTTCGTTCCTCGAGATACCAATAACAAAAGCCCCCAATAAAAATCAAATTTTTACCGTTGGAAAATTTTTAATTTTAAAAATACAAGTTAAATGGACAAAAACCTAGAAAGAAAACCTAAAAACAGGTAAAAATGGGAGAATATACCTGTATGGATGACGTGGACGTTGAAACCCGGACTCAAACCGATCAAAAACAGTGGAGTAGCATTGTAGCAACTCAGAGGGGAGAGACGAGTCGAAATGGGAGGGAAATAATAAGAAATGACCCAAAATCGGATCTTAAAAATCTGATTTTTAGTCTGAGGGTCGGACAATTCGATTAGAACAATCGACCCTCGGATCGACCCTCCCATTGACCCTCGGCTCTCGGGAATCTGACAGAAAACCAAGGGTCGGAACTGAGGGTCGGACATCCATCGACCCTCACATCGACCCTCAGCTCTCGGGAAGAACAAGTCATTCCCAGGGTCGGATACTAAGGGTCGGACAAACCATCGACCCTCACCATCGACCCTGCATAGAAAAGATAGTGTTTTTCTGTAAAAATGAGCTGGAATTGGAATTTTATATCGGTTAGCGTGCCTACATGAAATATAAATGACTTCTCACCTATTTTGATAATTTTCAGGCACCACCAATCATAGAAGGAATTATGTCTGGACGTACGGTAACCCGACAGAACCGAAATGCAGTTCCACCACCACCACCCGTGGAGGAGACCAGTCAGGAAAATAATTATGCACCGGGTAATCCAGAACAGGCAAACCCTACAAATTTTCCACCTCCACCACTAGAGCTAACAACCGTGGTGATGAATCTGGCTCAGCAGCTGCAACAGATGCAACACGCACAGGCTCAGATGCAAGTTGCGATGGGTGTTATGTTCCAAGCCACTCAAGCTGCACCTATGCAGACAGGACAAGCCGGTGCAGCACCGGTGGGTAACCACCCAGCACCCCGAGACACCTCAATAACCCGCTGCACGGATTCCAAAGCAGGCTCGGGAAGCAGCTCAGGTTAATTACCAGTATCCACCCCATATGTTTGGGGCATATCCCCAAAATCAGTTGGATCACTCTCGATTGGTGGAGAGATTTTTGAAGATGAAGCCTAGGGAATTTATTGGAAAGCCGTCTGATCCATTATGGCCAGCACACTGGATAGACGAGATGGAGAGAAATTTCCTCATGATGACTATCACAGAGGAAGAAAAAGTATTATGTGACACCTTCATGCTCAAAGGCGATGCACATCACTGGTGGAAGTCTACCCGGGACTATCTATTGACCAAGAACGCCCAACTGACTTGGACTGTTTATAGAGAAGCTTTCTTTGAGAAATATTTTCCACAAAGCTTCAGAGATTCTATGGAGAAGGAGTTTCTGAGTCTATATCAGGGGCAGATGTCAGTGGATGCGTACCAACAGCATTACGAAGAGCTATTTTTCTTCGCACCACTGAGTATGCAAGAAGAAGAAACCAAAACCCGTAGGTTCGTCACGGGACTGAGAGGAAGCATCAGAGAGCATGTTCTGGGCTTAGAAAAGAAGATTTATAATGAAGTTGTCCAAATAGCTCGAGTCATTGAATCAAGCCAGAAAGAGAGTTATTTCACACAGAACCGGGGTATCAAAATGCCAGCTAGGAATTCTTATAACGGAGGCAATAACAAGACATATAAGCCTTTCCGCCCTCAGAATTTTAATGCTACAACCAAGACTACTCCAGGGACCCAACCTCAGCCAAAGCCAAATTCTGAAAGTTTGAAGTGTTATAACTGCAATCAACCAGGACATATGGCACGAGAGTGCCCTAAGCCCAAGAAGCAATTCCATCAGGGACGAGTATATGCTGTTACATCCGATGATGCGGCCGCATCACCCGTTGTGGTCATAGGTATGACTGAAACTTTTGAAGTTGTAATTACATTGTGTGAGCATGTAGACTAAGTTAAAATAAATCACAGGTATCGTACCTATAAATGGCGCACCCGCCAAAGTACTCTTTGATTCAGGAGCTACTCATTCATTTATATCTGTGTCATTCGGAAAGAAGATAAACTTACCCATCAAAACATTAGACTACAAATTACTTGTACGGTCACCGATGGGGTTAGAAGTGGAATTAGAAAAAGGATATGGACCATGTCCAGTCCGCATTGGTGAGAAAACCTTAGATGCAACCTTGATACAACTTGAGATGGCAGACTTTAATGTCATCTTGGGAATGGACTGGTTAGCTCGGCATTCTGCGAACCTACTATGCGCCGAAAAGAAGCTAACATTTAAAGACTAAGCAGGAGCAGAATTCAGTTTTACGGGAACCAAACTTCCCCGTAGATATAAGCTCATACTCTCAGCACTAAAGCTAAGAGATGCCTTGAGAAAGGAGCAGTCGGGTATCTAGTATCCATGGTCGACCTAACCAAGGAAGCACTACGAATGGAAGATATTGAAGTTGTGTGGGACTATCCCGACGTATTTTCGGAGGAACTACCAGGTTTACCACCCGACCGAGCCACAGAGTTTGTGATAGATCTTGTACCCGGAGCCGCACCCGTATCAAAAGCACCTTATAGAATGGCCCCTACGGACCTGAAGGAATTGAAAGTGCAACTACAAGAACTACTGGACAAGGGTTACATTCGACCCAGTATATCACCATGGGGAGCGCCGGTGTTATTCGTGAAGAAGAAGGACGGTAGTATTCGATTATGCATCGACTATTGGGAGTTGAATAAACTGATAATCAAAAATTGATACCCACTACCAAGGATCGATGACTTGTTCGATCAGTTGCAAGGAGCAAAGGTATTTTCTAAGATTGATCTTCGATCGGGCTATCATTAATTGAAGATTAAAGAGGGTGATATTCCTAAGACTGCTTTCAGGACCAGATACGGACATTATGAGTTCTTGGTCATGTCTTTTGGATTAACGAATGCACCAGCAACTTTCATGGAACTTATGAACCGGGTTTTCCACGATATGTTGGATACGTCGGTTATAGTATTTATTGATGATATATTGGTATACTCCAAGGACGAAGAAACTCATATCAAGAACCTAAATGCTGCCCTACAGAGTTTAAGGAAAGAGAAGCTATATGCCAAATTTTCAAAGTGTGAGTTTTGGCTAAGTGAAGTCGCCTTCTTAGGCCATGTAGTATCCGCTGAAGGAATCAAAGTGGACCCCAACAAGATCGAGGCTATTGTAAAGTGGGAAGCACCAATGAGCATTTCAGAAATTAGAAGTTTTCTCAGTCTAGCCGGTTATTATCGGAGATTCATAGAAGACTATTCTTGGATTGCCGTACCTCTCACAAGTTTGACTAAGAAAGGTGAAAAGTTCGTATGGACCGATAAATGCGAGAAGAGTTTCCAAACACTGAAGACCAAATTGATATCTGCTCCGATTTTGACTATTCCCGTTCCAGGACAGACATTTACTTTATATACTGATGCGTCGGGACTGGGATTGGGGTGTGTTCTTATGCAAGGAGAGCAAGTGATTGCTTATGCTTCAAGACAGTTAAAGGTACATGAGAAAAATTATCCCTCTCATGATCTGGAGCTAGCAGCAGTAGTACATGCTGTCAAGATATGGAGACATTATCTATACGGAGGGAAATTCTAGATTAAGTCAGACCAGTCTTACTTATCTATTTAATCAGAAGTAACTGAATATGAGACAAAGAAGATGGCTGGAACTATTGAAAGACTATGATGTTGATATCCAGTATCATCCGGGAAAAGCGAACGTAGTAGCGGATGCGTTAAGCCAAAAAGCAATGATAAAATCGCAAGGAGAGGTTAGCACAACTGCAGCAATGTGTACCACCGGAATGGTATTCAATCACGGCAGTGAGCAATATGTGATAGATGCAACGGATGAGTCAGCCAACCAAGGGTTCATTCATTGGTTTTCAAATATGTTTGCTGCATTGAAGATTATACCGGATATAATGGATGAAGTGAAGACAGCTATCAAATCAGATCCTTATTTGAGAACAGTACAAGAAGATATCGAGAAAGGTAGGACTAACCCTGAGTTCACCTTGGACGAAGAGAAAGTACTGAAATACAAAGGAAGAATATGTGTACCTGAAACAGAAAGTATGGACATTAGACACCGACTGAGGAAAGAAGCCCACACCACCATCTGTTCGATACATCCTGGAAGTACAAAAATGTATCATGATCTAAAGAAACTATATTGGTGGAGGGGAATGAAAGCAGATGTAGCCAAGTTCGTGTCTCAATGCCTAAATTGTCAGAGAGTAAAGGCTGAATGAAAAAGACCCACAGGACTATTACAGCCATTACCGGAATTAGCATGGAAATGGGACTGCATCACAATGGACTTCGTCACGGGACTACCACTGACTCCTCGAGTAGTTGACGCAGTTTGGGTGATGGTGGACCGTCTGACTAAAACAGCTCGCTTCATACCGATACGACCTCAGTATACACTGGAGAGGTTAGCAAAGCTGTATGTGGATAATATTGTTCGATTACATGGTGTTCCATAAAGCATTGTGTCTGATAGAGATCCACGATTTACTTTCAAGTTTTGGGAAGGATTGCAAAAGGCTATGGGTACAACGTTGAAGTTCAATACTGCGTTCCACCCATAGACAGACGGACAGTCAGAGCGTACAATTCAGATTCTAGAAGATATGCTACGAGCATGTGTAATTGATTTCAAAGGATCATGGGATGAAAAGTTACCATTGATCGAGTTTGCTTATAACAATAGCTATCAGGCTACTATACAGATGTCACCTTATGAAGCACTGTATGGCAGGAAGTGTCGAACTCCTTTGTTTTGGAATGAAGTTAGAGAACGTAGTACTGTTGGGCCAGAATTTGTTGAAGAGACTTGTCGAGTGGTTGACATTATCAAGGAAAGAGTGAGAACGGCTCAGAACCGTCAGAAGCAATATGCAGATACTCGACGCTGAGATCTGGAGTTCGTTGTAGGTGATAAAGTATTTTTGAAGGTATCGCCTATGCGAGGATTGAAAAGGTTCGGACAGAAAGGGAAACTAAGTCCAAGATATGTCAGGCCGTATGAAATTCTAGCTAAGCATGGTAAAGTGGCCTATCAGTTAGCACTACCATCATCTATGTCAAGTGTGCATGACGTATTTCATATTTCCCTATTGAAGAAGTATGTCAAGGATCCAACGCACGTGTTGACAGTAGTTTTGCCGGATTTGACTGATGATTTGACATTTGAAGTAACACCAACAGAAATCACCAGCCGAAAGGTTCAACGGTTACGCAACCAAGATATCTATTATGTTAAGGTCACTTGGAAAAGTAGAGACATGGAAGAAATTACATGGGAAGAAGAAAATGCTATGCGGAAGCAATACCCTCACTTATTTGATTCAGAAGGTACGTACAATTTCGAGGACGAAATTTTTATAAGTAGGGGGGAGTTGTAAGACCCGTGTCAATCTAACCCGGTCTTACCACCTTGAACCAGGTTTACCCACCATGGTTGAGTCAAATGGACCAAGGGCGTGAAGGAGATCGAGATCCCAGGTATCAAATCGACCCAAAACACTTAATTTGAAAGGAGGATCGCATACCCAGCTAAGCAGGGTCGGACCTCCCAAAGCCGAAAGTCAGACCCTCAATTTTGAAGGGAGGGTCGGACATCTTGAACCCTCGGGTCGAAGGGATCATCGACCCTCCCATCGTCCCTCGGTTACCGTAAGAAACATAAATTAGGAAATTTCCTAATTTTTGATTGGGATTCTTTCCTAATCTCAAAGGGACTTATTTTAGGATGTTCCTACTCTATTTAAAGGACGTCCTTAAGCCACTTTCACTCCTTTCCACAACCCTAATCGAATTGAGAGAAAGAGAAGAGAAGGAAAAGAGGAAGAACAGAAGCAAGGGAGAAATTTAGCCAAAAGAGAAGAGTTGCAGAGAAAGAGTATTCTTCTCAGGTATGGATACTAATTCCATGAGTTTCTACAGACCTTAGGTTAGATATTGATGAGAATGTGATCTCGGAGAAACCCAAACCATCAACCCATGGTTAGGTTTTCATGGGAAACCATGGGGGATTACATGAAAGCTATCTAGGTGGATTATACATGGTTTCAGACCATGGAATGAATGTAGGAGCAAGCCATAGGATCCCAAGCACGAAGAATGGACTAAAAGAGGGAATTGGACCAAAGTGCACCGAGGGTCGCACCGAGGGTCGATGACCATCCGACCCTAGGTGATCCTGACCATCGACCCTCAGTGTTCGGGAAGTTCAGAGTTTGGGGAGGGTCGCACCCAGGGTCGATCATGAATCCGACCCTACCTCCGACCCTCAGTTAACAGAATGGTTTTTAAATTGAGAATTAATTCTAATTAAATTCTATCGACTTTGTTAGGTCTTCTAGCATTATAATAACATTATAAAGGTGATTCTAAAGCTTGGAAAAGTATCTATTAGCAAGCTAAGGTGAGAAAACAGAACTCTAAACTAATTGGTTAATTACAAACTTTTTTCTATTTTCTTGAGTCCAATGCCATGCTTGATTCTATGCGAATATGTTTGTAATGTGCATACAACATGTCATCCAATATTTCTATTACTTGTTCATGCATATTTACTTTATTGTTTATAACATGATGATGATGTTGATGATATGAATAGGCATGTGATTGTATGTGTGTGGTTGGTGTACTTAATGCGAGTGAGTATCAGGGGAAGTGTGATGAGAACATCAATAAACATTAACCTTTGGCGGGTCTCAGTACTTTAGCTCTATCTCTAACTCAAGTCTTGTGCATTAGCATCGTCGTATCGCCATTACTTTAGCAGAACTATTATGTCGTAGAGTATCAAGGGAGGTGGTCTCGGTCCTTGTAGTCTCTGACTCTACCGGGGGGGCCTTAGCTCTATCTCTATGGACATTCTGAGGGATGCTGGGGTGAGGCCTTGGATACACTGTTTGGCATTAGGATTGGTTAGTTGCGAGCCCAGTTTGTAAGCCCTCGCTAACAGGGGCTTACGTGTTGGTACGGTATTATATAGCAATAAAAGTTAACCTTTGTTGTATAATGTCATGATTAGGGTGGATGGGGACAACGATAAACATTAACCTTCGGGCGGACTTCCACACCCTGTGTATAGAGGCGGGGTCAATAAACGTTAACCTTTGACCACCCAACCTTTCTATTGCGCATTGCAAACTATAAACCAGACCAAAGATATGAATTGATTGCATGCATATGTATTGTTGCATTGTTTTGTCTACTCACTGAGCCGTGATGTGTGCTCACCCCCTCGATGTCGAATATTTTAGTTAATGATGCAGGTTTCACAGTTGAAGACTGTATGAGTGCTCCAGCGTACGGAAATGTGGCGGCGATGGAAGCTGAAGCTGAAGTAGATACACATGACTCCTCTTGCGAGTGCAACTCATGTGTATTCGATTAGATTTTTCTTAGTTTTCTTTACTGAATTTAATAAAGACATGTATTTGATAATTATTTATGTCTCAGTTGATACAGATTAATTTACTATTTAATATTTATATTACATTAGATTCTCAGTTCATTTTATTATAAGATTTTTGCTATTGTGTATTTACTCTGATTATGATTATGGATGTGTGGGAGTTTAGATAACGCGGGGATAGCCTACTCGAGATCCTGGTTGAACCGTTGGTTTGCTAGCGGTTCATCACACCATTCTGAACAGTGTGGAATTGGGGTGTGACATCCCTGATCTCCTGTAACATCTCCATCAGGTCAGAAGGTGGGCGTGAAGGACCAGCCACATAAGAAGGACCAGTCTCAGGTATAGGATCCGCCGCAGAAGAAGTTCCAACTCCAGCCGCATGCGTAGGTGAAGGCGGTGGTATCGAGTCGACATCCATGTACATACGGTCATCATCATCCACAGGATCCACAGGAGCTTTAGCAGCGGCAGCAGCGGCCTGAGCGTCAGCCATCTCGATGCGAGTGTGAGGGCGTACCATCTCGTTCCTCTCCTCGTCACTAACTTGGGCATCCCGCATACCCATCTTGCAGATAGCCTCCCAATCTAGAGGCGACGAGAAGGTCTTCTCCTGAATCTTCTCATCCACTAAGTCAACCCCCAGGTGGGTCAGTAGAACAGTAATCATACGTCCATAGGGTAGATTACCCCTATGATCAGACAATGTAGCACTAATCATGGTCCGCATGATGATGTAGGGAAGGCAGACTAGCTGTCTAGTGCAGATACTATATATCAGAAACTGGGTCAGCTGAGAAACCCTCTCGTAGTGCCCATTCTACGGAATCAGATTATGCTGGATAATCTTGCAGAAGACCCGTGGAGCTGGACGCATGTAACAAGCTCTCATCTGCCAGCGATTAGGTCGTAGCAGCTGATTGTCGATCTCTGCCTCATCTCCATGGAAACAAACTGGGGCTCTCCAGGCGCACAGTAGACCATGGGGCCATCATAAGGTATGCCCAGTAGGTCGGCCAGTTGTCGATAGTCAAATGAGATATTCACCCCTTTGACGTAGCTGGTGATGCGCAACTCTTGACCCCTCTCAACATCATTGTAATTCCCCACCACCTAGAGGTTACAATAAAACTGTCACACCAAATCCGGGAAGGTGCAAGCGTCGTAAGTGATGACAGGGAGCCACCCCATATCACCGAATGCTCTCTCTACGTTGAACAAGGCTAGCTCAGCCAAGTTCACCATACGACCACCCTCCACTTTCTTACGAACATAGTCGGCATACTGTGCCTCGGCTTCGTTGGAGCGGAAGCGAAGCGGATCATGAACTCTGGGTACCTTAGTACGAGCCATGGTATCTGCAAAGAAAATCAGATAATGAGTTAATAGGATAAAAATCCAAAATTTGACATTATAACAACGTAAGTGGCCAAAGGCCTCACTTGTCACCCATACACGTGGGCAGGAGGACTTACGTAGGTTCTAACATATCCTACAACACACATACAGTAGGAAATTTTAACTAATGAGGTCCAATTTGAAGAAATTTCAAGAAATCAAAAATTTCGACAAATTAGGGCAAAAAGAGCAAAAATCCAAGTTTCTCGGTAACCAACCGATGGAACTCAAAAATTTTTGAGGGCTTTCATTCCTCAAGACACCAATAACAAAAGCTCCCAATAAAAATCAAATTTTTATGGTTGGAAAAAGTTTAATTTGAAAAATACAATTTAAATGGGTAAAAACCTAGGAATGGAAACCTAAAAACAGGTAAAAATGAGAAAACATACCTGTAGGGATGATGTTGATGTTGAAACACGGATCCAAATTGACCAAAATAGCGGAGTCGCACTGTAGCAACTCAGAGGTGAGAGACGAGTCGAAACGGGAGGGAAATAAGAGAGAATGAACCCAGAATCGGATCTTAAAGGTCTGATTTTTGGTCTGAGGGTCGGACAATTCGACCAGAACCATCGACCCTTGGATCGACCCTCCCATCGACCCTCGGCTCTCGGGAATCTGACAGAAAACTAAGGGTCGGATACTGAGGGTCGGACACCCATCGACCCTCACATTGACCCTCAGCTCTCAGGAAGAACAGGTCATTCCCAGGGTCTGATACTAAGGGTCGGACACACCATCGACCCTCACCATCGACCATGCATAGAAAAGACAGTAAATTTGTTATAAAATGAGTTGAAATTTGAAATTTTACATCGGTTGACGTGCTTACATGAAGTGTCAATGATTTTCTCACTTATTTTGATGATTTTCAAGCACCACCAATCTCAGAAGAAATTATGTCTGGACGTAGAGTAACCAAACAGAGCCGAAATGCAGTTCCACTACCACCACCTGTGGAAGAAACTAACTAGGAGAATATATATGTCCCAGTAAATCCAGATCAGGAAAATCCTACAAATTTGCCACCTCCACCACCAGAGTTAGCAACAGTGGTGATGAACTTAGCACAACAGCTGCAACAGATGCAACATGCACAGGCTCAAATGCAAGTTGCCATGGGAATCATGTTCCAAGCCACACATGCTACACCCATGCAGACGGGACAAGCCAGTGCAGCACCGGTGGGTAACCACCCAGCACCTCAAACACCTCAACCACCAGCTGCACAGATTCCAGTACCGGGTCCGGAAGCAGCTCAGGTTAATTATCAATATCCACAACCTATGTTTGGGGCATACCCCCAAAATCAGATGGATCACTCTCGACTGGTTGAGAAATTTCTGAAGATGAAGCCCAGGGAATTTAATGGTAAACCGTCGGATCCATTATGGCCAGCACATTGGATCGACGAAATGGAGAGAAACTTTCTGATGATGACTATCACCGAAGAAGAGAAAGTTCTATGTGCCACCTTCATGCTAAAGGGTGACGCACATCATTGGTGGAAATCTACCCGGGCCTATTTACTGACCAAGCACGCCCTATTGACTTGGGCTATTTATAAGGAAGCTTTCTTTGAGAAGTATTTTCCACGAAGCTTCAGAGATTCTATGGAGAAGGAGTTCCTGAGTTTATATCAGGGACAGATGTCAGTGGATGCATATCAACAGCGTTATGAGGAGCTGTTTTTCTTTACACCGCTCAGTATGCAAGAAGAGGACACCAAAACCCGTAGGTTTGTCACGGGACTTAGAGGAAGCATCAGAGAGCACGTTCTGGGCTTAGAAAAGAAGATTTATAATGAAGCTGTCCAAATCGCTCGGGTTATTGAATCAAGCCAAAAGGAAAGCTACTTTACACAGAACAGAGGCATGAAAAGGCCAGCGGGAAATTCATACAACGAAGGTAATAACAAGACATACAAACCTTTCCGTCCTCAGAATTTCACTGCTGCACCCAAGACCACTCAAGCAGCTCAGCAGCAACCGAAGCCAAATTCTGAAGGTCCGAGATGTTACAACTGCAACCAAGTGGGACACATGATCAGGGAGTGTCCTTAACCCAAGAAGCAAGTACATCAAGGATGAGTATACGTTGTTACATCTGAGGATGCTGCCGCATCACCCGATGTGGTCATAGGTATCGTACCTATAAATGGCGTACCCGCCAGAGTACTCTTTGATTCAGGAGCTACTCATTCATTTATATCTGTGTCATTCGGAAAGAAGATGAATTTACCCATAAAAACATTGTACTACAAACTACTTGTACGATCACCAATGGGGTTAGAAGTGGAATTGGAGAAAGGTTATGGACCATGTCCAGTTCTCATTGGCGAGAAAACCTTAGATGCAACCTTGATACAACTTGAGATGGTAGACTTTGACGTCATCTTGGGAATGGATTGGTTAGCTCGGTATTCTGCAAATCTATTATGTGCCGAAAAGAAGCTAACATTTAAGGAGAAAGAAGGAGCAGAATTCAGTTTTTCGGGAACCAAACTTCCCCGTAGACGCAAACTCATACTCTCAGCACTAAAGGCTAAGAAGTGCCTTGAGAAGGGAGCAGTCGGGTATCTTGTATCAGTGGTCGACCTAACCAAGGAAGCACCACAAACAGAAGATATTGATGTCGTGCGGGACTATCTCGACGTATTTTCGGAGGAACTACCAGGATTACCACCCGACCGAGCCACCGAGTTTGTGATAGACCTTATACCTGGAGCCGCACCAGTATCAAAAGCACCTTATAGAATGGCTCCTACTGAACTAAAGGAACTGAAAGTGCAACTACAGGAACTGCTGGACAAGGGTTATATTCGACCCAGTATATCACCATGGGGAGCACCGGTATTATTCGTGAAGAAGAAGGGCGGTAGCGTTCGATTATGCATCGACTATCGGGAGATGAATAAACTGACAATCAAGAATCGATATCCACTACCTCGGATCGATGACTTGTTCGATCGGTTGCAAGGAGCAAAGGTATTTTCTAAGATTGATCTTCGGTCAGGCTATCATCAGTTGAAGATTAAAGAAGGGATATTCCTAAGACAGCTTTCAGGACCAGATACGGACATTATGAGTTCTTGGTCATGTCTTTTGGATTAACAAACGCACCGGCAACTTTCATGGAACTTATGAACCGGGTTTTCCACGATATGTTGGATACGTCGGTTATTGTATTCATTGATGATATATTGGCATATTCCAAGGACAAAGAAATCCATATCAAGAACCTAAACGCCGCTCTACAACGTTTAAGGAAAGATAAGCTGTATGCCAAATTTTCAAAGTGTGAGTTTTGGCTAAGTGAAGTTGCCTTCCTAGGCCATGTAGTATCCACAGAAGGAATCAAAGTGGATCCCAGCAAGATCAAGGTTATTGTAAAGTGGGAAGCACCAAAGAGCGTGTCAGAAATTAGAAGTTTTCTAGGACTCGCTGGTTATTATCGGAGATTCGTAGAAGACTATTCCTGGATTGTTGTACCTCTCACCAGTTTGACTAAGAAAGGTGAAAAGTCTGTGTGGACGAATAAGTGTGAGAAGAGATTCTAGACATTGAAGACCAGATTGATATCCGCTCCAATTTTAGCTATTCTTATTCCAGGACAGACATTTACCTTATACACTGATGCGTCGGGACTGGGATTAGGATGTGTGCTTATGCAAGGAGAGCAAGTAATTGCTTATGCCTCAAGACAGTTGAAGATACATGAGAAAAATTACCCCACTCACGATTTGGAGTTAGCGGCAGTAGTACATGCTGTCAAGATATGGAGACATTACCTATATGGAGAGAAATTTCAGATTAAGTCGGACCATAAAAGTTTTACGTATTTATTTAATCAGAAGGAGTTGAATATGAGACAAAGAAGATGGCTGGAACTATTGAAAGACTATGATTGTGATATCCAATATCATCCGGGAAAAGCTAATGTAGTAGCGGATGCGTTGAGCAGAAAGGCAATGATAAAATCTCAAGGAGAGGTTAACACAACTGCAGCAATGTGTACTACTGGAATGGTATTCAATCACGACAATGAGCAATATGTGATAGACGCAACAGATGAATCAGCCAACCAAGGGTTTATTCATCGGTTTTCAAATATGTTCGCTGCTTTGAAGATTATACAGGATATAATGGATGAAGTAAAGACAGCTATTAAATCAGATCCATATCTGAGTACAGTACAAGAAGATATCGAGAAAGGTAGGACTAATCCTCAGTTCACCTTGGACGAAGAGAAAGTACTGAAATACAAAGGAAGAATATGTGTACCTGAAACAGAAAGTGTGGACATTAGACACCGACTGATGAAAGAAGCCCATACCACCATCTATTCGATCCATCCTGGAAGTACAAAAATGTATCATGATCTAAAGAAACTATATTGGTGGGGAGGAATGAAAGCAGATGGAGCTAAGTTCGTGTCACAATGCCTAAATTGTCATAAAGTAAAGGCTGAACGAAAATGACCCGCAAGACTGTTACAGCCATTATCGGAACCAGCATGGAAATGGGACTGCATCACTATGGACTTTGTCACGGGATTACCACTGACTCCTTAAGTAGTTGACGCAGTTTGGGTGATTGTAGACCGTCTGACTAAAACAGCTCGCTTCATACCAATACGACCTCAGTATATACTGGAAAGGTTAGCAAAGTTGTATGTGGATAATATTGTACGGTTACACGGTGTACCAGAGAGCATTGTATCCGATAGAGATCCTCGATTTACTTCCAAGTTTTGAGAAGGATTGCAAAAGGCTATGGGTACAACATTGAAGTTCAATACTACATTCCACCCACAAATAGACGGACAGTCAGAGCGTACAATTCAGATTCTAGAAGATATGCTACGAGCATGTGAATTGATTTCAAAGGATCATGGGATGAAAGACTACCACTGATCGAGTTCTCTTATAACAATAGCTATCAGGCTACTATACAGATGTCACCTTATGAAGCACTGTATGGCAGGAAGTGTCGAACTCTTTTATTTTGGAATGAAGTTGGAGAACGTAGTATTGTTGAACCGGAATTTGTTGAGGAGACTTGTCGAGTGGTCGACATTATCAAGGAAAGAGTAAGAACAGCTCAGAACCGTCAGAAGCAATATGCAGATACTCGACGCAGAGATCTGGAGTTCGTTGTAGGTGATAAAGTATTTTTGAAGGTATCGCCTATGCGAGGATTGAAAAGGTTTGGACAGAAAGGGAAACTAAGTCCAAGATATGTCGGGCCGTATGAAATTCTAGCTAAGCATGGGAAAGTGGCTTATCAGTTAGCACTACCACCATTTATGTCAAGTGTGCATGACGTATTTCATATTTCCCTATTGAATAAGTATGTCAAGGATCCAACGCACGTTTTGACAGTAGATTTACCGGAATTGACTGATGATTTGACATTTGAAGTAACACCAACTGAAATCACCAGCCGAAAGGTTCAACGGCTACGCAACCGAGATATCTATTATGTTAAGGTCACATGGAAAAGTAGAGACATGGAAGAAATTACATGGGAAGAAGAAAATTTTATGCGAAAGCAATACCCTCACTTACTTTATTAAGAAGGTACGTACAATTTCGAGGACAAAATTTTTATAAGTAGGGGGAGTTGTAAGACCCGTGTCAATCTAACCCAGTCTTATCACCTTGAACCAGGTTCACCCATCGTGGTTGAGTCAAATGGACCAAGGGCGTGAAGGAGATCGAGATCCCAGGTATCAAATTGACCTTAAAATACTTAATTTAAGGGGAGGGTCGCATACCCAGCCAAGGAGGGTCGGACCCCCCAAAAACAAAAAGTCAGACCCTCAGTTTTGAAGGGAGGGTCGGATAACTTAGAAACCTAGGGTCGACGGGATCATCAACCCTCCCATCGACCCTCAGTTGCTGCCGAAACTAAAATTAGGAAATTACCTAAATTTCGATTTGGATTCTTTCCTAATCTCAAAGGGACTTAATTTAGGATGTTCCTACTCTATTTAAAGGACGTCCCTAAGCCTCTTTTACTCCTTTTACAACCCTAATTGAATTGAGAGGAAGAGAAGAGAAGGAAAAGAAGAAAAAGAGAAGCAAAGGAGAGAATTTAGCCAAAAGGAGAAGAGTTACAGAGAAGGAGTAATTTTCTCAGGTATGGATACTAACTCCATGAGTTTCTACAGACCTTAGGTTAGATAATGATGAGAGTATGATCTCGGAGAAACCCAAACCATCAATCTATGGTTAGGTTTTCATGGAAAACCATAGGAGGATGCATGAAAGCTATTTAGGTAGATGATTCATGGTTCCAGACCATGGAATGAATGTTGAATGGAATGTAGGAGCAAGCCATAGGATCCTAAGCACGAAGAATGGACTAAAAAGAAGGAAATTGACCAAAGTACACCGAGGGTCGCACCGAGGGTCGATGACCATCCAACCCTAGGTGATCCTGAGTATCGACCCTCAGTGTTCGGGAAGTCCAGATTGGGGAGGGTCGCACCCAGGGTCGATCAGGACTCCGACCCTACCTCCGACCCTCAGTTAACAGAATGGTTTTTAAATTCTGAATAAATTCTAATTAAATTTTATCGACTTTGTTAGGTCTTCTAGCAATATAATAACATTATAAAGGTGATTCTAAAGCTTGGAAAAGTATCTATTAGCAAGCTAAGGTGAGGGAACAAAACCTAAACTAATTGGTTAATAATAAATTGTTTTACTTCTTGAGTCCAATGCCATATTGATTCTATGCATGTATGCTTGTATGTGCATTTAACATGTCATCCAATATTTCTATTATTTGTTCATGCATATTGATAGGAAAAGGCATGTGAATGTTTGTGTTTGGCCAATGTATATGGTGAGGGTATGAATGGTATCAACCGGTACAACCATGACAGTTCTTCATGGGGTGTATATTGTGCTATGGTCTACTCAAGTCATGTCCACTGATGTCGTCGTATCGCCATTACCTTAGCCGAACTATTGCGACGTAGGGCATCGAGGGGGGTCTCGGTCCTTGAGTCCTATACTCTACCGAGGGGCCTTAGCTCTATATCTACGGGTGCTCTGAGGGATGCTGGGGTGAGGCCTTGGATACACTATTTGGCATTAGGATTGGTTAGTTGCGAGCCCAGTTTGCAACCCTAGCCAGCAGGGGTTTATTTGTTGGAATGGTATTAACCGGTACAGCCATGCCATTTTCATGGGGTGTATATTGTGCCATTTTGGGTGTTGTGGGCGACAGTGCAGGAGTCATTGGGCATATCCACACACTTGTGTATAGAGGTGCGGCGGCCACCTATCCTTTCTATAGCACAATGCAAACTATAAACCAGACCAAAGATATGAATTGATTGCATGCATATGTATTGTTGCATTGTTTTGTTTGCTCACTGAGCCGTGATGTGTGCTCACCCCTCGACGTCGACTATTTTTAATTGATGATGTAGGTTTTACCGTTGAAGACTATGTAAATGCTCCAGAGTATGGGAACGTAGCGGCGATGGAAGCTGAAGATGAAGTGGATACACATGACGTCTCTTGCGAGTGCAACTCAAGTGTATTCAATTAGATTTTTGGTTTATTTATTTGGATTCATTAAAGACATGTATTTGGTATTTAATTAATTATGTCTCAGTTGATACAGAATAATTTGTTATTTAAATTTTAATATCACATAGATTCTCAGTTCATTTTATTATAAGACTTTCGCTATTGCGTATTTACTCTGATTATCAATGTGGATGTATGGAGTTTAGATAACACAAATATAGCCTATTCGAGATCCTGGTTGAACCGTTGGTTTGCTAGCGGTTCATCACACCATTCTAAACAGTGCAGAATTGGGGTGTGACACAGAGCGCGCGTCTGATCAGCGATGGCCGAGCTGGCTGCTAGTCTCCATGTGACCCAGACTCAGGTAGTCTCGCTGACTAGAGTGTATGCTAAGGACTACGATAGAAATCGTGAGGCACCTCCTCCTCTAGCACCTCCAGCTCCATGATGCACATTTTCTTTTTATTTTTCCTTGTACTACAGAGTAACTGTCCAGATTGTGGACCGTACTCTGATTTGGATATGTATATACGTTGCTTTTTATTTAATGTGTATATGAAACTTGTTTCTCATCTTAATAGTGCATTATTCTCTTTCTTAATTTTTGTCTCATACAACACAGGTGCTTATAGTGTGTTCTTATTATAACTTTTAAATTTTATCCTAACTTAGTTCACAAACTTTTGTGGAAGTATACTAGTTTAATAGACAAGGCCTGAGAGCTCTGATACCAAATTGTCACACCCTAATTCTGCACTATTCAGAATGGTGTGATGAACCCCCAATAAACCAACGGTTCAACCAGGATCTCGAATAGGCTGTGTCCGTTTGCTTAAACCATGCACATCCACAACCATAATCAGAGTAAATAAATAATAGCGAAAGTCTTTATACTAATGAACTGAGAGTTTAACAGTGGTAACATAAATAAATTATCCAATTATCTTCAAAGGACTAAGATATAAAAATAAATAATTTAATCAATTACATCGTCTAAATAATTCAAATATAAATCTAATCAAAGACGCATGAGTTGCACTCGCATGACGAATCATGCGACTCCATCATAACTTATGCATCCATTGTCGCAGCATGTCCGTATATAGGAGCATTCATATAGTCTTCTACAATTGTACCTGCATCATCAACTAAAAATATTCGATGTCGAAAGGGTGAGCACACATCACGGCTCAGTGAGCAAACAAAACAATGCAACAAACATATGCATGCATTCAATTCATATCTTTGGTCTTGTTCATAAGTTTGCAATGTGCAATAGAAAGGTTTGGTGGCCGTCGCACATCTATACACGGGTGTGTAAACTCACCCAATGGATCAAACACCATTGTTGTCAACATCCACCCCACCATGGAATAGGGATAGAGCTAAAGTGCTTAGTACCACACCGCATCACACTTCCCCTGATGTCCTACCCATACCAACACGTAAGCCCTTTTTGGAGAGGGCTTGCAAACTGGGCTCGCAACTAACAAATCCTAATGTCAAACAGTGTATCCAAGGCCTCACCCCAGAATCCCTCAATACGTCCATAGAGATAGAGCTAAGGCCCCCCGGCAGAGTCAGAGACTACACTGTCCGAGACCACCTCCCCTGATGTCCTACGACGTAATAGTTCTGCTAAAGTAGTGGCGATACGACGATGTTAGTGGACAAGACTTCAGTAGAGATAGAGCTAGGGTCTGGTGACCAGGATGAACCACAGTGTCACATCCTCTTCCTGATGCTCCACTCGCATCAAGTATACTAACCACACACATACATTCACATGCCTATTCCTAGCATCATCATCAACATCATATTATAAATAAACAGAAATTAAATATGCATGAACAGTAATAACAGGAATATTAAATGATATGTGATATGCACATTACAATCATACAAGCATAGAATCATTCATGGTATTGGACTCAATAAACGAAAATAGTTTATTATTAGCTAATTAGTTTAGGTCTTGTTCCCTCACCTTTGATTGCTAGTAGATCCTTGTTCAAGCTTTATAATTCACTTTTAAATCACTGAAAAAGACCAAACAAGTTGATAGATTTTAATTAGAATTAATTCCAATATGCTTAGATTAACAGAAACTGAGGGGTTACTGGTGGGGTAGCACTTGGGATCTCAGTTCTGCGACCACAGGGTGTAGGGTCGCAGGTGGGGTCAGACATACTGTGACCCTACATGCGACCACACACTCCCTAGAACTTCTCGAGGGCATGTGGTCGTTCATGTGGGTCTCATGGGGTTGGATATCATTCGACCCTACGTGCGACCACACGTGTTTTGGTCGACCTTTCACTCTTAAGTCCATTCCTTCACGTTTGAATCCTCTGGCTTACCATCATGGTCCTTCCTAGGATTGCTCTATGGCTTAAAACTAGAACTTTACACACTATCCATTGCCCACAATGATTTCCTTCATGGATTCCCTTGGAATTTGTCCATGGATGGATGATTTGGGTTTCTCCTAATCTTACCTTCTTCATAAACTATTCTAGGCTCTTAATTCATGTAGGGAATTAGGTTCATACCTTAGGTTTGTTGAGATTCAGAGTTTTCTTTGAACTTTCCTCTTCCTTGGTCTTCTTCTTCAAATTTCCTTCTCTTCCTTCTCTTCTCTTTCTTTCACTTTCAATTAGGCTTCTAAAGGAGTGAAAAAGACTAAGGGACATCCTATTTATAGAGGAAAACCCTCCATAATAAGCCCCAATGAGTTTAGGAAAGACCCCCTTCGAATTAGGAAGGTTTTCCTAATTTTGGTTTTTGACTGTTTTCGTAGGGTCGAATGTAGGGTCATAGAATCCGTCGTCCCTAAATTTTTTAAAACATGCGACCCCACGACCAAAAGTCATGGGTTGGACTCTTTTGAGGTGGGGTTGATCATACCTATTTAGGCATGCGACAACACACTCATATTTGACTATTTTTGAGTTAAATTTCATACCTAGTCTTGTGGTTTCTTCACGCACTTGGTCCACTTGGCTCGACCATAATAGGTAGACCTGGTACAAGGTGGTAAGATCAGTTCGTTCGATATGGGTCTTACAAAAAAATAGTGGCTTATGCCTCAAGATAGCTTAAAGTGCATGAGAAGAATTACCCTATCCATGATTTGGGGCTTGTATATTTCTAATCGTAACTAAATCTTCCATTTTTGGTTTTTAGAGAGGAGATTGAGGCCAAATAGCTATTAAACGATGACTCTAGTTTACTAGAGCTATCGATATATTGTTTTAGCTCGGTGGAAACAAAATTATTTTCCTCAGGATTCTCTCAACTAGAAGTAGAAATAGAGAATGAAGTAACTAAAATGATTGTTATAATCTAGAAGGATCATCTAGAAAGTGAGTTGTTTTGAATGCATTCAGATAGAAAAGCTGACATAGGTGTTATGGATCTAATTTTTTTTTAATTTCATTCACGCCTTAGATCTGGGAATCTATCCATCTTCCATAAAGGAGCCGAATGAAATCAAAGTTTCATGTTTGGTTTTGAATTAGAGACGTTCAAAATGATGAATCAACGTCGACTATAACCCCTAGCCTTCGAAGCTAACGATGCGGGTTCAATTTCCACTACCCGCTCCCTAAATTCTCTCACATCACATATACTCCGATCACTCGGATTCTTTTTTTTTCCGAACAGGAGATAAGAAAGGAAAAATGCGAAAGGAAAGAAAAAGGAAAGGAATGAAAAGCGTCCATTGTCTAATGGATAGGACAGAGGTTTTCTAAACCTTTGGTATAGGTTCAAATCCTATTGGACGCAATTTATTTCCATCTTTTTTTTAGATTTCTTTATCAAAAAAGATATTTTGAATGATTTGAATCAGAGACATTTATCAATGATTCCTCTTAAGAGTGTTCATTTTTTTTTTTTCTTATGTTTGTTCCTGAAGTAGAAAGCGTTCCATCTTTTGCTAAATAGCTTCCTTCAAAAAAGCTTCTGCTTCCTCAGTGAATGTCTTAGTAGAAGATATGATTTCTTGGAACTGAGGTTTATTGGTTTTTAACCGAAATAACTAGTTATAGTAGGCATGAAAGAGCTAAATGAGATAAGTTTTTTTCTACATATGTTTGTTTATAAAACACTTACCTAAATTTTAGTTTTTTTCAAAACCCTAGGATAAAGGATAAGAAAAAATACCAATTGACAAAAGAAGTTCCAATTGAAAGTTTTTGATTTATCAGTCATTACATTATTATTATAGACAGTACTAACAAAGATAAAGCGACAGAGGTAAAAAAAAAGATTGATTCATCATCTATAACATCTACTCATCCCGTGATTTCTAATCAACAGATTCATTGAACGACTCTTGAGTTGTTGAGTAAAGTAATAATAATTAAGAACTGTGTCATGTAACTTCATTCACAAATAAAACTCTCCCTGGATCACTATGGAATAAGGAAAATGATTTTTTTCTTTTTTTTTTCAATTGCATTGAGTCTATTTTTGAACAACCAACCTCCATAACACCCTTTACTTTATTTCAAATTTCAATATTTCCATTTCATTTCAGTCCAACTCGATTCTAAGACTTATAATTTCTATGTAATGAAAGGATTCGAACAAGAAACATTTTCTTTTGTACAACCACGAGAAGGGATTTCTCTATTTCGCATCTAATTAAATTGTGTTGTGAGAATACAATAATCTCTTTTATGAATTATTATTATTAGAGCCCAGTTTGTCGGACTCACACTTTACCAGATCTTCTGTTTCTAGTCCAAAGCCAGTAATACAAAGAAACCCCATACTACACAAATTTGCTATTGTCTTCGCCCTCAAGATATGGAGACACTACTTATTTGGGGAAGCATTCTGCATAATGTCAAATCACAAGAGTCTGACTCACTTGTTCAATTAGAAGGAGTTAAATATGAGACAATGAAGGTCGTTAGAGCTGTTGAAAGATTATGACTGCATTAACAAGTATCACCCTGGCAAGGCCAATGTAGTGGTTGATGCTCTCAACCGAAAGGTGATGGTCATAGTAGAAGGGAAAACCTTTGAGCCAGCTGAACATGATGAAGGGCACAACATGGCCCATACATTGGTTTTTGAACCTCCTTTGGAAGTTGAACCCTCTTGTACTAACACTATTGTGTCCGAATGGATTGAGGCGATAGCTGATCTTTTCTGTACCTAGACTATTCAGCTTACCCTGCTTGATGAGATCAAATATGCCACTGACCATGATGCTCATTTGAAGACTCTCAATCATGATCTAGAAAACGGAAAGCAAGACCCAGATTTCTCTGTTGACAACACGGGCATGATGGTTTGTGTGTCAGAAACTATTAAGTCATTGAAGGAGACCATTATGATTGAAACTCACTCCTCTCCTTTCACAGTTCACCCTAGCAGTACCAAGATGTACCAGGACCTGAAGAAAGCCTACTGGTGGAGAGGTATGAAGGCTGATGTGGTAGCATTTGTGTACAAGTGTCTTACTTGCCAGTAAGTAAAGGCAGATAGCAAAGGACTGGCCGGGTTACTTCAACCATTATCGATCCCAGAGTAGAAGTGGGATAATATCACTATGAACTTTGTGACAGGATTACCCTTGACACCAAACAACGTCGATGTAGTTTGGGAAATTATGGACCGTCTTACAAAGGTGGCTCGCTTTGTAGTTGTAAGGCCACAATACACTATGGACAGGTTGGCCAAGCTATATGTGGACAATATAGTGAGATTTCATGGGGTACCCGCAAGTATAGTATCAAACAAAGATCTGAGATTTACATCCAAGCTATGGGATAGTCTATAGAAAGCAATTGGTACTCATTTGAAGTTCAGTTTCACATTCAATCTAGAGACTAATGGACAATTTGAGCACATGGTACAGATTTTAGAAGACATGCTTCTAGCTTACACATTGGATTTTAAAGGTAGTTGGGATAAATACCTGTCTTTGATAGAGTTTGCCTATAACAATAGCTATCAAGCTACCCTTGATACTGCTCCATATGGGGTACTATATGGTAGGCGATGTAGAACTCCTCTGTATGGGAGAGCACAGAATTTTGGGGCCTGATATTATAAAAGACACTTGTGATAAAGTGGATCTGATTAGGAGCAGGATTAAGGCAGCTTGAAGCAAGAAGAAGAGTTACACTAATGACGGCGTAAGGACTTAGAATTTTAAGTTAGTGATAAAGTTTTCTTCAAAGTGTCTCCCCACCGCGGCATTCCACGCTTTGGCAAGAAATGAAAACTGAATCCAGATACATCGGTCCACGTGAGATCTTGAGGAGAAGTGGTAAGGTAGCAGATCAGTTGTCTTTGCCTCCTATGCTATCAGAAGTTCATGACGTCTTCTACATCTTACTTTTGAAGAAGTATATTCATGATCCATCCCATATATTGAGTGTGGAAGTTTTACACATTGACTAGGATTTATCATGTATTGTGAAACCAGTGGTAATCTTGGACAGAAAGGTGCAACAACTACGGAACCATTCCATCCCCTATGTAAAGGTTCATTGGCACAATTATGCAATTGAGGAAGCCACATGTGAGAGTGAGGATGCACAGGGGGAAAAGTATCTGCATTTGTCTGAAGACTCAGGTATGCCTTAATTTTGAAGATAAAATTCTTATAAATTAAGGGGATTGTAAGACCCGCACCCTAAATTCCTTACTAACTCGGATTCCTCTCGTGCTAAGTCTTAAGACGACGACTGATGGAGCACCCGACATTGACCCAATGGTGGTATCCAAACCAAAGGTAGGCTTCATTACTCAAACCTGATAAGGTTAGGAGTCAAGGTTGACCCAGGTGGTCTTGATGTATATCCCAAAGCATTTGGGCCAACTAGCTAATCAAATGGCCATAAATTAGCCTAACTGGATGCTTTGCCAGATGGTGCACCACCCGATTGTCAACATCCGATTGAGCGTGGGTTAAAGACTCTCTCTCTCTCTCCACATGTTCTATAAAAAGGAGGCCTTCACCCTCCTCATTTCTCTCTTGGTCACTTAGAGAGTATGTGGGAGAGTGAAATAAAAAGATGAGAGGAACTTAGAAGAACTCCAAGCCCCAGCTTATTTCCCTTGGAGGTAAGTCCCCATCTCTTTCTTCCTTTCTTCTTTGGTGAATGAATGGTAGACCATTGGTAGTTGTCCACCATTAATGGTCTCCATTAACAGAGACCAAGTTAAACCTAGAAGTTAGGTTAAGATCACACACTCCATAAATGGAGCTTAATGGAGCTTTCAATGGCTCCCTTGAGTCATATTAATGGTGGGAGTGTGATTCCCACCAACTAAATTGAATGCCATGATGTGGGGGGATCAGATCCCCAAATGGAGACTAAGTCTAGTTCGTAACCTTATTTCTGGTATGAATCGAAGGCACCAACCGGAGGCCTGGTTATGACCATCCCATTGGGTAACTTAAACCAAGCCTCTGCCTAGGCAAATGCCTTAGCTGATGACCAAGGAACAACTAGAGGTTCCTAACCGGAAGATCCTCTCGGAGGCATGACCCTCTGGGTGACCTTCCCCCGGTTACCCTTGGGTCAGATTGAACTGGACCTCCAGATAGGCATAGTACTAAATGGAGGCAGTGTTGGATGATACACCACCTCACAAAACCTCCAAATGATCTATTGGAACCCCACTAGTTATAACAGAGTGTTATTCCGGATGGTTTATCTGATGCTTGACCATTCGATTGTACCCTCCGATTCTAATTACTTAGAAAATATTCTAAGTGTTAATAGGATGGTAATTCTGGAGGCAACACCACCCGGTTACATCCTCCGTTTCAGTCACAGTTGGTCATTATGCCTAGTTAGAAGTATGAAGACCAACCGTAGGGTTCTTGGATTGTCTTGGGACCCATGTATGGACATGAAAGGCCTGTCCTAACTGGTTAAAAGCTATGCAACCAACTAATGAACAATTGTTTACTTAAATAGGTGAATAGATACGGGTGAAGATGAAGCCTTCTGTTTGGCTTCGCATTATTGCTGCACTTCTAGTGCTATTAGGTGAGGGGTCTAGTCCGTAGACTTAGGACATTCTTCACATGCCTACTTTATGCCTAGAAATATGCTTAGGTTGAATTGATTTACATGTCAATCATTACTTATATATGTATGAATATGCATTGCATTATAATAACTATGATTGTTGTTGTGAGATGTTTGGGTACGATGGATGTATGGCGTATTGGAGCACAATACACGGGCCATGTTAATGATGCTATACCCTAGGGTGGGCATGGTGATGTAAGCACCCCATTTTTGCCACCCTCAGCATAAGTGAACCAATATGGTAGGTTTTCGGCCTTTAACCCAAAGATTGGTGATTTTCTAATGAACCCGTTAGTAGGGTCATTAGATATTACCTACTTGGATGAATAGGTCGTGAAATTATCTTCGAAATGAGACCAGAATCATCAAATTCTGACGTGAAACAAGGAAGATATCGTAGTTTGAAAGTGTAAGGGCATTTACGTAATTATCATATCATGCATGCATTATCATTCAAAATTCAAGACATCATATCTTAGTCATCTGATATCGGAATCAGATGATTCAAAGACCAATATTCCTTATTTTTAGTCCTCTTCAAAGTGGATGTGAAAAATCCCAGGTAGAAGTCACCAGTGGGCCCCATGCAAGCTTTCATGCAAAATTATCGTTAGAACTTCAAAGCTTCATATCTTTGTCGTTCTACATCGGATTCAGATGATTCCAAGGCCATTATTCTTCATTTGTAATGTTCTACAAAGTGGACGTAAAAAATCTCGGGTAGAAGTCTCTGAAGGGTGCCATGCAAAATTACACATGGAAATGATCATTTAATCTTCGGAAATTCATATTTTGGTCACCCCATATCCAAATCAGGTGATTTCAGTTTCATTATATTCTACTTTTAGTACTCTACAAAGTAGAAGTCAAGGATTTTCGGTAGAAGTCTCCGAAGGATCCCATGCAGAATGGTTAGCCAAATTATTGATAATTGACCTGCTTAAACTTAAAAAATTCATAAGTTGGCCATTTTATTTCCAAATGAAGTGATTTAAGTTCTAATATTCCTCATTGTTAGTGTTTTACAAAGTGAACGTAGAAAATTTGGAATAGATGCTATCGAAAAATTCCATGCGGAATGACAGTGAAAATGGTCAGTCTTGGCCATCCCAGTTCAACCCACACATTACCAGACTAGTCAACCAAACCTAGTCCAATTTGGCCCAGTTCGGCTTAGCTAGGCTAAGCCAATCTAGCCCGTGGGTACACGTATATCAATACATGCATGTTACATATCTTATATATTTTTATATGTTACATATATTATATTATATACTACATATAATTATATATATTATATACTACTATATCTCGGGTTTAGAGGATGAGAATCGGAATGGAGATTGGGGAAGGACCAAAAAAAAAAAAAAATCAAGGAGAAGCATGAATTGGTGGCGGCTATATTGGAAAGAAAGGGACTGGTTTATGGAAAGAGAGACAGAGGGAGATATTGAGAGATTGGGAGAATGAGAACAGAGAGATAAAAATGGAAAGTAGCAAAATCAGCCAACTCGGGGTGAAATGGAAAGAGCAATACAAGGAAATAAAACAAGTAGGAAAGAAAATTGAGGGAATAGAGATCTGGAGTGGAGGTTTCTAAAGGAGAAGAAAATTTAAAAGAAGAAAGGAAAGTGGATGAAATATTAAGCAAATCTAGAGAGATAAGAAGAATAGAAAGGAGATGGACTGCTAGATGCAAAAAGAAAAGAAAAAAAATGAAAAGAAAAGGAAGCAAATCCGAGAGGATTGGAGATAAAAAGAGAGGCTCATTAAAAAAAGAAAGAAAAGAATTAAGGAAGCGTTGAAAAAAGGAGAGGATTGGAGATAAAAAGAGAGGCTCATTAAAAAAAGAAAGAAAGGAGAAAAGCCGTGAGAGAAAAAAAAAAGAGAAAAGAAAAAAAGGAGAGCCGTGAGAGAAGAAAAGGGGGGGACGGCCAGAGAAGAAAAAAAAAAAGGTAAAAAGGAGATCAGAAGAGGTTTCGGTGGAAGGAGGGAAGAAGAAGTTTCAAAAATAGAGATGAGGGGAAACCTGATTTGGGGGTAGCAGCTTGGTTATGATATAAAGAGGATATGTGGAGCTCATAGGAATCGACGGGAGAAAGCCATTGACAACATCCATGCCGATCCTACTGCTAATACATTTTGACTACTTTAACTATACAGGTACTTTCTTTCTTTTTTATTATTATTTTTTTTTTCTAATTGGAGCCTACTATGAAAATCATAATGTTTGCACTTGTTTACATAAATTGTTTGAGAGATGAAGATCTATGAGTTCCTGGAATTTTTTCTTTCATATTTCTTTGATGCCGATTTGGGTTTCATATGAGAACCAAGATATGTTGTTATGAATTTCTTATGAGATCACTTTCGACATGTCCCGGTTTCCAATCCAAATTTCCTATGGTTAGAATGTAAAGTCTTGATATGCTTGAGGCAAGCGCTAATAGAATCTCTAATAGATCAACCAAAAAATTGGCCACGTGGGCATGTTGGTGTTTAACTTTGAGGGGGTTTCACCCCATTCAAAAAAAAAAAAAAAAAATCAATCTAATTCTAACTTTGAGGTGTATGCTTGCTGTCCATGTTGGACGGAATGATGCTTTGGATTCTCTAGTTTTCTTAATCTGGCTCATGAAGATGGAAATGGTGGATTGTGACCATACTATGCATTTAAAATGAGTTTTCTCTATTATGTGTTCTTTGCCGAGGTTGGTTGGATTAGTGATATTCAATCCTATGATTGCCTATTGAACCTAGGAAGATAAAAGGGATTGATAGTGTCGATATCTCAGCCATCCCCTTAATTAGATGTGAATTCCCTATGATACTCTTGCTGTCCCCACGTGGACAGGTTTTCTTTGGAAGGCACTTACCAATTAATTTCTCATGGCTCAAAATTGTTGTTTTTTAAAGAGGTTCTTATGGTTGCTATTTAGAGTGGAAGCTTAATGTTTGTGAGTTGCTTCCATGAGAAAATTCTGATTTTTTTTGTCAAAGAGATATCTATGTTTGCTTTCATGAGAAAATTCTGATTTTTTGTCAAAGAGATATCTATGTTTGTTTCCATGTGAAAATTCTGATTTTTTTTTTTTTTTTTTTATCAAAGTGATATCTGTGCTATTTCAATGAGTGAAAAATCTGGATTCCTGATGAGGAAAATTCTGGTTTACTTCAAGAGTGACACCTTGCTGGTCACACCTCTCCACCGATCCTAATCTGCTATCCCATTCCAAACCCAAAACCCCAACCATGTGCTTTGAATTTAAGGTGATGAAATTGATTTAATTATACTTGAATTTAATATGATAAAATTGATCCGACCATGCTAGAATTTCATGTGAGTTAATTGATCATGCTTTGAGTTGAATGTGATGAAATTGTTCCGAACATGATTTGGATTTTAATTTTTATGAAATCGATCCCATCACATGTTTGGAATTTATATGGAATTGATCCCATCTGATGTTTGGAATTGTCATGAAATTGATCCCGTCTGATGCTTGGAATTTTTATGAGATTGATCCAACTATGGTTGGAATTTTATTAAATTGGTCCCATCGGATGCTTGGAATTTCTATGTGAATTAAATGGACCGTTGATGTAGAATTTTGTAGTAATTAAAATACGTCCATTGATCATAATTGTGATTAATGTTGAATGTTACTTTGATCAATTATGGACCATTGGTGAGGAATGGGTTTTAATTTGATTAATTGAGGGCCCATTGATCTTGAAATTTGGATGGAATGAAATTTGGCCCTTTGATTGAATTTTGATGTGATTAATTTCTATCAATTGATGATGAAACTTTGTTGAAAATTATTGACAATTGAACTTGGAATTTTAATTGATTTAATATTGGCCATTGATCTTAGATGCTTTAGTGATCAAATCTGGACCATTGATCTTAGATGTATTGATGCTTGAATCTGAACCATTAGATCTTGATCATGAGTGTTTTAGAGGAATCTGAACCATTAGATCATGACTATGAGTGTCTTAGAGGAATCTGAGCCATTAGATTTTGATCATAGGTGTTTTAAAGAAATTTGAAAGGTTAGATCTTGATCATAAGTGATTTAAATGAATCTAAACAGTTATATTGTGATTTTAAATGATTTGAACCGTTGGATTGTCATCAAGATTGATTTAAATGAATATAAACGATTGGATTTTCATCATAAGTGTTTTGAGTGAATTTTAACCATTGGATCTCAATTTGAACATGATATATATTATCTGAGCCAATATTTGTGCATTTTATGATGTTTATATTGTTATATTTTTGCATGCATTACCATGTTTAGATAGAATATTCTATTTTTGGCAATAACTTCATTTTATGCAACACCCTAGTTGAACTACCATATATGCACACTTCTAAAAGACAATCTAGGTGCGGGGACGTACATTTAGGCACCCACATTCTTTGGAAGGGCATAATGGGGATAATAAAAATCTTAATAAAGAAAGAAAATGCTTTGCCAAACTTTCTAAAATTAGAGTTTAGATTGAAAAGGATAATTCAGGACAATTTTGCCCCTCGGTAAACCCTAAACCTAGAATAGGTTCCCAACCCTAAACCTAGAATAGGTTCTAAACCCTAAACCTAGAATAAGTTCTAAACCCTAAACCTAGAACAGGTTATTCATCCCGAACTACGCGGATTATGATTCCTAGGGTAAACCCTAGGATACGTAGGCCATTTGGGAGAAACCCAAATTCAGATCCACACCTTAGTCCACTCGGACTATCCATAGATCCACTAGGATACCCATCCTCATTTTGACCCAAATAGGGTTTTCTACATTCCAACCCAAATAGGGTTATCTGCCCGAAATACATGGATTCTGATTCCTATGACAAACCCTAGGATACGTAAGCCATTTGGGAGAAACCCAAATTCGGATCCAAACCGTAGTCCACTCGGACTATCCATAGATCCACTAGGATATTTACCCATATTTTGACCCAAATAGGGTTATCCAGATCCCGAACTACGTGGATTCTGATTCCTAGGTCAAACCCTAGGATACGTAGGCCATTTGGGAGAATCTCAAATTCGGATCCACACCTAGTCCACTCGGACTATTCATAGATCAACTAGGATATTTACCATCCATATTGTCCCAAATCGGGTTATCCAAACCATAGTCCACTCGGACTATCCATAGATCCACTAGGATATTTATCCACATTTCAACCCAGATAAGGTTATCCACATTCCAACCCAGAAAGGGTTATCCATATTTTGACCCAAATAAGATTACCCATAGATCCACTAGGACTTTCTATTAGTCCACATGGACTATCCAGATCCTAACCCATAGGGTTTCTCATCCTTTCAAGCATAAATTTAAACTTGAACAATGAACTTAATCATGCACAAGCATAAATATATCCATAAACTTTAATCACATCTGAACTACGATGTGAACCTAATTTTTAGAATAATTCCGTAATACGTAGGCAATCTGATGGATACAGATTCGGTTCAATGATATCAAACCACTTGGTTTGGTTCGGTTTAACAAATAGAGTCTAGCATAAGAAAGGCATAGGAGATCGATTTTCGATCAGGCTGTTTGGGTGCCTAACCCCTTCCCATAACCATAACCTGACGCTTACCCAATCTCTGATGGACCAGAAATCCAATCTAAGGGTCATGAGTCAATCGAAGTCTTACCGTGGGGTGAGATTTCACATTTCTAAGGTCCTAGACCTTAATCTAGGTGGTGACTTTCAAGATTTCCATCTTTGTCCTCATAGTTGATCAACAGGAGTGGAGTCGGGGACCTCTACTGGGGCATAGCCTTTCTATTTAATAATGCATATGTATGGCCATGTATGATGGTTCATGTGGAGCATTGGAGCGGGGGCACATGGATCATGTTGGATTGAAGTGCACACTAGTGGGGGTACGGTGATCTATGGGAGTGGAGCTGGGGATCTTTGTTGGTGGGCATCAGATTGGTTTTACCGGCATGCTAGAGGGGACACAGTGATCCATTGGAGTAGAGTCGGGGATCTCTACTAGCGGGTAGCCATGATTAATTAAATGAACATAATAGACATAGGTGTTGCCATACCCTGTTTCCTACACCCATCCAGTAGGGATTAAGATATTGGCATTGACTCATACTACCAAAGGTTTGGAGACCCGAGGGAAGAGTCAGTGGTCGAGGGTCATTGATGTGAGATAGAGTTTATGATGGGAGGTGATGACTTTGAAGGGGTGACTAAGGTGCTATTTTCGGGACCTGGATGGGGGTTTGCTTGCAGAAGTTGTTTAACGGCCTGGGGTCGTCTATTTAGCTTCTACCTTCGATCGATATATGAGACTTAGAGGCTTGGGAACTGTAGGTAGGATTGAAAGCACAGGCTGAATCTCAATATGATACTAAGTGGAAACATAAGCCATGAGACCTAACTAAAATGAATTGCATTCATATCATTGTGTATTGCATGTATGTGATACTAAATTTCTCACTAAGCTGGGATGAGAGCTCACCCTCATATCAATATGTTTTTTTCAGATTCTGTTGCAGATGACTATTCTGTAGATGATTTTATGGAGTACCCATTGGCAAGTGTTGTTACCAGTACCGATGATGTTGGTAGAGAGCACGACGAGGGCCGCACCTGCAGTAACTACGTCTACGCATGACGTAGCCCTCCCCTTACTCTTTCCCTTCTTTAGTACATTATGATTCTTTTTGTTGGTAGTCGAAGAGGTCTATCAAAACAATGTAACAGATTTACTCATTTTGGATTTGGCTATGTGTATATTTGATATAGTAGTATTTTGTGGAGAACAATGGATGTAATTCATAACTGATATATTATGGGTATGATATCACTTTTAATGCATCTGTTACAAATTATTGCTTTTGCTAATGTTATTATTATTTCTTGATTATTATAGATTTTTCTTGTGTAGACAGGGCCAGGTAGGGTTGGGTTTTTCAAAACCCTAATCCTGACCCTGGCTACCTTAAACTTAACCCTAACCCAGCCCAACCCTCCCAGGGTCAGAAAATGTACAACCCTAACCCTGACCCTGGTAGGGTTGGACCTAACCCTAACCCTGTCCTGATTTATTCTTGCATTTGCTTTCATTCTCTCCATGTTTTTCATTTGGCTAAGGCAACATTCTCTCCATGTTACAAACACTTATTAGGACATGAGGTAGCTTATTTCCTTGAACTTTAACCTTATGATGCTACATAAGCCTAGGGTTACCTTTGAAAACTAATTTTTCTTAAAATAGGAGTGTAATCACTCTGTTTTATTCCATGACAGGTAGATATGGGTAAGAGGCTTGTGACTGGCCTCCGGCTATATCTGGAGGGGAAGAGAAGCAACCGCTTAGCAATACACTTGCAACACCTTTCCTCTCTTCTAAAGATCTTCAAACTCTATGGTAACCCAAATGATAACTTCACCATAATTCCTATGACCACAAGTATTATGAAAAGGTTCAGTGGAAGAACTTCTCTCATGTCTGCACTGCCCCTGTTGAGTTCGATGAGGATTTCTCCATTGTCACTAGTGCCCAATTCCAAGTTGGGAATTATGGCATCATGAAAATTCTCATCGATGATGGTGGGAGGCGACGAGACTGAGACTGTGAGAGATTAGAAAGGCATAGCCATCAAGTTCATGAGCGACTATCGTAAGGTAGGTGAGGGCGTGATGCATCAGGACTGAGAGAGATTAGGGAGGCGAATGAGACTCTGAGAGTGAGAGTCGAGGAGACGCTAAGACAAATTAGCTTGAAACGTTTAGTTAGAATTAGAATTTCTCATATATATATATATATATATATAGGGTTGGGCCAGGCCGGGTTCAACCCAAGGGGTCAACCCTAACCCAACCCAACCTTGCCAGGGTTTGGGCTAGGTTCATCCCTGCCAGGGTTCAGTGTGGGTTAGGATTTGGTTTGGGTTGTCAGGACCAAACTTGTAATCCTAGTATAGACTGTGGGATTTATATTGTAATCATTGTGGTAGCGATCTTGGTTGTATTCAGGTTGCCACAAGGGTTGACCCGGATATTATGCCCGATTCTCCAAAATGGGCTATGATAAGTGACCTAGAGTATAAGTGAATCATTAGATATAATGTATGTTAAAATCAGCTTGAAACAAGGTTTCCTTGGACCAACCAATTGCAACATATCATTGCGATTGGTTGAGACCAGTATCATGGCTGGTTGCTCTCGAGAACCATTCTGTTTCCATCTGATCACACATCCAATTACTGCAGGTGGGACGACCGATGTTGAGGCCGATAATATTCCAGAGACTTCTCGAATGCATCCAGTTGCAGTTCTGGTTGCGTATATTGAGACCTATAGTCTAGACCGGACCTTCTTTGAATAGTTGGATTGATCGAATAGTAACCGCAAGTTGTACCGTTGCACCTCCAGGGGCGAAATTAGTTGGTGATGGACTATATGTTGGACCCATCGATTCAAACTCAGTCTTCTCCCTGCATGGAAGGCCTATCACCAATGGCCTATTCACGGTAGGCTAATCCTTGGTTGAGCCAAGATAGGAAGGAAGGAGGAGGATCTTCTTCGTTACCATTTAGTATTCAATCTTATTGATTTTGTGCAAAGAGAGATTTCTATTCTATCCATTCCTTCATTCAGTTAGTCAATCCAAAGGAAAATTTTTGAGAGAAGAACATCTGATGCACGAAATTGAGAGAGAAGAGAGAAAGGAAAGGAAGAAGAAAGAAGGAGAAGAAAAGAGAGGAAAAAACCTTCCCTCTGGTTACCATCTAGAAGAAGGAAGAGAAGACGCAGAGGAGAAGGAGAAGAGAAGAAAGAAGGAAAGGAAAAGAAGAGAAGAGGAAGAGAGAGGAAGGACGTACCTCTGTGAGTATGTGGTCGACAGAGAACATGGAAGATTCGAACCTGTGTAAGTTTTTCCCTCTCCTGGTAATGATCGTTAAAAGAGAGTTACAATAAAGAATCAATTAGTAATTATAAGATGATACTTCTTACCTTAAGGAATTATAGGGAATGCCTCCATGACTAAATCAAAGGAGGAAGAGTGATCCACCACCTATGGTGGAGCCATAAACATGTGGACCATCATCATTCACAATTCTGAATAGTGGATGATAGTGTACATGGCTCAAATAAACGGTGGGATCATATCGTTGGAAATATAAATAAATTGTTATGGACTATTAGAGACTTGGAGTGACAAAAAGAGACCCAAGATCATGACTCATTAACAGATCCAAAGGATGGAAATCGGATCTGGAGTCTAAAACCAGATCTGAGTTCTCGGTAAATTATCGAATCAAAACGATATCCAAACCTAGTGTAATCTTGGATCTTGGAGGTCAAACTCCTTATTCCTAGTGAGAAAAATATGGGAAATACCTCGAAGGAAGTTGGTAACCATAGGACCATGTTTCGACGTGGGGTCGATGGGACGAGCCTTAGGACCTGTTAGACATGATGTGCAGTCGATGCCATCCGCCACACGTCATTCTGATGTTGGATCTTTACCAAACTTGGCTAGTGACCTCCTATAGTTTATTATGATTTGTTTAAGGGCTCGGAACCTTGTAATGGTTTTTCTATGATAAGAAACCCCTTGTGCTTCATGATTGCTAGAGGAAAGTCTTGGTCTATACCCTAAAACGACCAACCATGGACCACCTCTATGATTTAAGGCCTTAAACCAAACCTATAGGGATTAGGCTTCATCCTTGAGGTGCTGGCACAGATAATTGGCCATGCAAAAGTATGAGGCGGATGACACCAGCTGCACGTCTAGCACCTGGTGTGTCACACCCCAATTCCGCACACTTCAGAATGGTGTGATGAACCGCTAAATAGCCAACGGTTCAACCAGGATCTCTAATAGGCTATCCCCGTGTTATCCAAACTTTACACGCATCCACAATCATAATCAGAGTAATACACAATAGCGGAAAATTTATAAATAATATGAACTGAGTACTAGAATGATACCCATAAATAATATCAAATTATTCTGTGTTTAACTAAGACATAAATATTTAAATAGCAAATACATGTCTTATAAATCCAATAAAGAAAACTGTAAAAATCTCTAATCGAATACACACGAGTTGCACTCGCAAGAGGAGTCGTGTGTATCGTCTTCAGTTCCAACATCCATAGCTGCTACGGTTCCATACGCTGACGCGTTCATGTAATCTTCAACAGTATATCCTGCATCATCAACTAAAAATATTCGACGTCGAGGGGTGAGCACACAACACGGCTCAGTGAGTAGCCAAAACAATGCAACATTACATATGCATGCAAAAAGTCAATTCATATCTTTGGTCTTGGTTTATAGTTTGCAATGTGCAATAGAAAGGTTGGGTGATCAAAGGTTAACGTTTATTGATACCGCCTCTATACACAGGGTGTGGAAGCCCGCCCGAAGGTTAACGTTTATCGTCGTCCCCATCCACCCTACCATAACATTATACAACAAAGGTTAACGTTTATTGCTATATAATGCTATACCAACACGTAAGCCCCCCGTTAGCGAGGGCTTGCAAACCGGGCTTCTTGCTAACCAATCCTAATGCCAAACAGTGTATCCAAGGCCTCACCCCGAGCATCCCCTCGGAACATCCATAGAGATAGAGCTAAGGCCCCCCGGTAGAGTCAGAGACTACAAGGACCGAGACCACCTCCCCTGATACTCTATGACATAATAGTTCTGCTAAGGTAATGGCGATACGACGATGTCAATGCACAAGACTTGAGTTAGAGATAGAGCTAAAGTGTTGAGACCCGCCAAAGGTTAACGTTTATTGACGTTCTCATCACACCTCCCCTGATACTCTCTCGCATCAAGCACACCAACCACACACATACAATCACATGCCTATTCCTATCATCAACATCATCATCATGTTATAAACCATAAAGTAAATATGCATGAACAAGTAATAGAAATATTGGATGGCATGCTGTATGCACATTACAAACATATTCGCATGTAATCAAACATGGCATAGGACTCAAGAAATAGAAAACAGTTTATTATTAACCAATTTAGTTTGGGGTTAAGGTTCCTCACCTTAGCTTGCTAAAAGATACTTTTCCAAGCTTTAAAATCACCTTTATAATGTTATTATATTGCTAGCAAACCTAACAAAGTCGATAGAATTTAATTAGAATTAATTCAGAATTTAAAAACCATTCTGTCAACTGAGGGTCGATGCTAGGGTCGATGCTAGGGTCGATGGGTCTATCGACCCTCCCAGCATTCTGAACTTCCCGAATGCTGAGGGTCGATGGTCTGAAACACCTAGGGTCGGATGGTCTATCGACCCTCGGTGCGACCCTTGGTGCACTCTGGTCAAATTTCCACTTTTTAATCCATTCTTCGTGTTTGGGGTCCTATGGCTTGCCTCCTACATTCACTCAACATTCATTCCATGGTCTAGAACCATGTATGATTCATCTAGATAGCTTTCGTGCATCCTCCCATGGTTTTCCATGAAAGCCTAACCATGGATGGATGGTTTGGGTTTCTCCGAAATCCTACACTCAACCATATCTAACCTAAGGTCTGTAGAAACTCATGGAATTAGTATCCATACCTGAGAAGATTACTTTCCTCTGCAATTTCTTCTCCTTTTTGCTAAGCCTTCTTCCTAGCCTCCTTTCTTCCTCTTTTCCTTCTTCTCTCTTTCTCTCAATTCAATTAGGGTTGTGAAAGGAGTGAATGTGGCTTAGGGACGTCCTTTAAATAGACTAGGAATGTCCTATAATAATCCCATTGAGATTTGGAAAGAATCCCAACCGAAAATTAGGAAATTTCCTAATTTCAGTTTTCGTCAGAAACCGAGGGTCGATGGGAGGGTCGATGATCCCGTCGACCCTAGGGTCTTAAGCTGTCCGACCCTCCCTCAAAAAGCGAGGGGTCGATCTTTCGGTTTGGGAGGTCCGACCCTGCTTAGCTGGGTGTGCGACCCTCCCCTAGAATTAAGTGTTTTTGGGTCGATTTCATACCTGGGATCTCGATCTCCTTCATGCCCTTGGTCCACTTGACTCGACTATGATGGGTAGACCTGGTTCAAGGTGGTAAGACCGGGTTAGATTGACACGGGTCTTACATGGTGAGGTGCAGTTAATGTCCAGCCGCAAGCCTGTTTTTCGTTGCAGCTCTTTTCGTGCTCGACCAGTAGTTCCTACTAAACCTTAGACCCTTGTTAAGGCATTAGAACACCCTTGACTTCGTTAGAAGAAGTCCTTCTTAGTATTAAGGTTAATAGAAGGTGATTTTTGACCTTTGAGTGTGCTATCTTATGGGAACCAACTCACTCTTCACCTATCTTATGTGGAAAGCAGGTTTATCAGGTTAGAATTTTCTTTAGATTATGAACTGTAACAAATGGAATTAATAATGAATCCATAGGTGCTATGACATGATAGTTAGACGATAAATAATGGGCATCGATAATCTAATAAGTTACTAATACTGTGAACACCAGGATAATAAGCTTAAAGAGAAACTAGAATAAACTATTGGATAATATGTTCATAAAAATATAATGTTTATGATTTTGATAGAGATACTTGGACTTTGGTAAGGAGCTACCTAATTGAAAATGCAATAGTTTACTCTTTATCTTTTTGTAAGGGAACTAAGCCTCTTGGATACGTATGTTTCTATATTTATTATGTTGTGTGATGGTGTGAGATTGATAACATGCTCTTGTGTGATAACATGTCATCCAATAAAAAATTTTGTAGGATCATACATATGCATCATTGCGTTTGGGGTTGATAGTGCCATGTAGTGGGGACACGAGTGTAATGGGATGCTCGTGGCCCCATAAACGCGACTGATCCATGTTTGATTCATGATGTCTCGTTAAGTCAGTAAGGAGGAAGGTGGGTGGAATGGGAGATTTGCACCACTTCTTACTAGTACTGCTTTGCATTGACCACATGTAACTTAGCTAAGTTACAATGTCCTATGTGGGGACCAGATGGGGTCGGAAGCTTGGCAACATTATGGTCCAGTAATATGGCTAATTAGGTGGACATGGCTTGTTGAACATAATTTACCGTATAACTGTACCCTTAGCCATTAGGGGGTTATGTAATGGCATGGGTTCAATAAAAACGTGATATGAACATAGCTGCATGCTCCCAATACAAGAACAACAAAGCCTTATCCCAACCAAATGGGGTCGGCTACATGGTTTCTTGTTAGCCAATCAGCTCTATTCGATTTCATACTTCAAGCAATGCCTAAGCAATACATGTCTTCCTTTACCACCACTGTAAGACCTGCACTCCACTAACCCGGTCTAACCATGTCATGCTAGGTCTTTCCATCATAGCTGGATCAAGTGGTACGACCATGTGAAGAAGGACCACAAGACGAGGTATGAAAATTGACCCAAAACATTGATAATCAAGTGTATGGTCGACTACCTGGGTAGGTATGGTCGACCATACAGTAGAAAATAAAGACCACTGATTAATAGCCATACGATCGATCTTTTCAAGCATATGGTCGATGGATTTTATGACCGTACGTCAGACTGTACGATCCCAAACTAGACTCCGAGTTTGGAAACTTTCCAAATAAAAGGAGGATCTCTTTCCTATTGTTGGAGAGCCTTATATGGAGAGTTTCTCTCTATATAAAGGACGTTCCTCAGCCCTTTTTTTTACTCTTTTGGAACATCATCAAACCCTAGAGGAAGAGAAGGAAGATAAGGAAGAGAAGGAGAAGGAGGGAAGACTAAGGAGAAGGCTGAGAGAAGAGTTCTACAGACTCTCTGCAACAAGTAAGGTATGAACCTTGTCTCTGTAGCCTTAGAAAATTATGAGTGGAAATTTTTAGTGTAAATTACAATACTAAACCCAATGTAAGGATTCAACTATGGGATTCTCTGAGCAAATCTCAACAAGGGATCATAGAGAATGGGTTAGAGTAATTAGTTGGTAAAACTAAGAAATTTGGCCTTAGAATGATCATTAGGAAAGAACCTATTGAAGAGCCAAGAGGAAGAATTCGGATTGAAAGTAGAATTTGGTCAGAAAATCATATGATAGCAGCTACGGTCGACTATAGCATGCCAGAGTATCGATCATAGTCATTCAGGAAGAATTCAGGAATCATATGGTCGCAGGTGTATGGTCGCATATAGTGCGATCGTAGGGTATCGACCGTACGTGGTAAGGTCAATACAACATGAGACCATAGGACCAATCAGACACCTATCGGTGATCTGTTTTGATTTTTGACTACTGTAACATGGTAGATATGAACCCTAACTTAAATTCATGTAACTTCTAGGTTACTAAATTGATTCAAAGAGAATTATAAGTCTTGGAAGGAGATCGAGCTTTGCTAACAGGTGAGGGAACAAGACCTAAATTAATTGGATAATAATAAATTGTTATTTTATTAAGTCTAATGTCATGATTGATTCTATACTTGTATGCTTGTTATGTGCATCTCACATGTCATCTAATATTACTATTATTACTGCTCATGCATATTTACTTATATCCGTTTGTTACCATGTTAATTGATGATAATAGGAATAGGCATGTGATTGTGTGTGTGTGGTTAGTATGTTGGATGCGAGTGAGGCATCAGGGGGAGGACTTGGCATTATGGTCTCTGACCTTGTCACCAGACTTTATTTTATCTCTACTCAAGTCTTGTCCACTAACATCGTCGTATCGCCATTATCTTAGTAGAACTATTACGTCATAGGGCATCAGGGGAGGTGGTCTCTGACCATGTGGTCTTTGACTTTGCCGGGGGGCCTTAGCTCTATCTTTATGGACATATTGAGGGATACAGGGGTGAGGCCTTGGATACACTGGATGACATTTAGGATTGATTAGTTGTAAGCCTAGTTTGTAAGCCCTCGCCAATAGGGGCTTACGTATTGGTATGGGTAGGGCATTAGGGGAAGTGTTGGCGGTATGTGATTCAGACACTTTAGCTCTATCTCTATTCCATGGTGGGGTGGATGTGGACGACAATGGTGTTTGATCCATTGGGTGGGCTTACACACCCATGTATAGAGGTGCAGTAGCTGCCAAATCTTTCGATAGCACATTGCAAACTTAAAAATCAGACCAAAGATATGAATTGAATGCATGCATATGTTTGTTGCATTGTTTTGTTTTGCTCCCTGGTGGGGTGGATGCGTGGACGACAATGGTGTTTGATCCATTGGGTGGGCTTACACACCCATGTATAGAGGTGCAGTGGCTGCCAAATCTTTCGATAGCACATTGTAAACTTAAAAATTAGACCAAAGATATGAATTGAATGTATGCATCTGTTTGTTGCATTGTTTTGTTTTTCTCCCTGAGCAGTGATGTGTGCTCACTCTTTTAACATCGAATATCTTTAGTTGATGATGCAGGTCCTACTCTTTCATTGTTTAATTATAAAGTCTTTTGCTTATTTGTTTATTATCTTTGATTATTATCGTGGAATGTGTGTGTATTTGATATGGTGGGTACTACCTAAACGAGATCCTGATTGAACCATTGGTTTATTGACGGTTCATCACACTATTCTGGCTAGTCCAAAATTGAGGTGTGACAACCTCCCCTAGAGTCATCTTAGATCTGCCCCTAGCTCTTTTAACCCCTTCATACCACCTTGAACGACTTTCTCATAGCTTATCATGTATCAGTGCTACTCCAAAGTCAGCTCTAATACGATCATTCCTTATCTTATTCTTCCTAATTTTGCCACACAACCATCTTAACATCCTCATCTCAACTATACTAAGTTTATCAATATGATGCTTCTTAACTGCCCAACATTCTGCACCATACATCATAGCTGATTGAATAACTGCCTTATAGAATTTTTCTTAAGTTTTAAAGGAATACATCGATCAACACTTTATATGCACTTCTTCACTTCATCCATTTTATTTTAATCCTCTGTGAAATATCATCATTTAAATCTCTTTATTTATTTATAATTGAACCTAAATACCTAAAATGACCACTTTGCTGTATCTCCCTCTCAAGAATGTTCACCGCCTCCATTATCCATCTTTGTGTGACTATAGTTACACATCATATACTTATCTTAGAACCTTTTGGTTCCAATGATGATCTCTATAGCTCCAACTTTGCATTAATCCCTGCTTTTGTCTCATCTACCAAAACAATATCATCAGTCAAAAGCATACACCAAGGAACTTCATCTTGAATGTCTCTGGTTAGATCATCTATAATGAGGGTAAACAAATAAGGGCTTAAAGCTAATCCTTGATGTAACCCCATTGTAATTGGGAATTCACGACTTTGACCCCTAGGGTTTTCACACTAGTCACTACATTATAATACTTATCTTTAACTATGTCTACATATTTGCTTGAAACACATCTTTTCTCTAGTACTTGCCAGATTAAATCGCTAAGGGCTCTATTACAAGTCTTTTCTAGATCTATAAAAACTATATTTAGGTCTTTCTTACCTTCTCTACATTTTTCCATGAGTCTCTAAAGCAAGTAAATAGGCTCTGTTGTGGATCTACCTGGCATAACACAAAACTGGCTCTCTATAATGGTAGTTTCTTTTCTCAAGCAGGTTTCAATAACTCTCTCCTGTAGTTTCATAGTGTGACTCATTAGTTTTATGTCTTTATAGTTATTGCAGCTAAATATCACCTTTGTTTTTGTAGATCGAAACCACAATACTACTCCTCCATTCATTTGGCATTTTTTCTGAGCTTATGATTTTATTGAGCAACTTAATTAGCCAAGGTACTCCATACATTCCTAGGCTCTTCCAAACTTCTATTGGGACTTCATCTGGGCCTGATGCTTTATCTACATTCATCCTCCTTAAAGCTTCTTTCACTTATGTCACCCTAATTTTGTATATATACCTATGACTTGTGGTGTCATGGTGGGAAATGTAGCAATTTAGTATACTATTTTCAGAGATGTCTTTATTTAGTAGGCTATATAAATAATCATTCCATCTCTCTTTAATGTCCTCATCCCTTACTATAATTCTACCATCTGCACTTTTAATACATCTAACATGGTCTAAATCTCTACTCTTCCTTTCCCTCATCTAAGTATTTTATAGATAGCTAGCTTTTTCTCCTTCCTTAGTGCTCAGATTGATAAAAAGATCTTCATATTTCTTCGCCCTTACTTTCCCACAATATTCTTGACTTCATTTCTAGAAAGTTTATATCTTTTTAGATGTCACACCCCAATTCTGATCTAACCAAATTAGTGTGATGAACCGCCAATAAACTAACGGTTCAACCAAGATCTCGTACAGGTCGTACCCTCCATATTAAACCACACACACATTCCACGATAATAATCAGAGGTAATAAACAAATAAGCGGAAGTCTTACAGATAATGAACTGAGTGTCTAACAATGATAATAAATAATTAATCCGATTATCTCCAAAACTCAAGACATAAAAATAATTAATCCATTATATGTTCCAATAATCAAATATAGCTAAATTAATCGAATATGCACTGGTTGCACTCGCATGATGAATCATGCGCATCTTCTTCAGCTTCTACATCCATCGTAGCAACGTGCCCATACGTCGACGCATTCATATATTCTTCAATGGTAGGACCAACATCATTAACTAAAAATATTCGACGTCGAAAGGATGTGCACACATCACGGCTTAGTGAGCAAACAAAACAATGCAACAAATATATGCATGCATTCAATTCATATCTTTGGTCTAGTTTATAAGTTTGCAATGTGCTATAGAAAGGTTTGGTGGCCACTGCACCTCTATACACGAGTGTGTGAATCCGCCCAATGGATCAAACACCATTGCCATCCCACATGCACCCACAATGGAATAGGGATAGAGCTAAAGTGTCTGGATCAAACACCGCCAACACTTCCCCTGATGCCCTACCCATACCAATACGTAAGCCCCTATTGGCGAGGGCTTGCAAACTGGGCTCACAACTAACCAATCCTAATGCCAAACAATGTATCCAAGGCCTCATCCCAGCATCGCTCAATACATCCATAGAGATAGAGCTAAGGCCCTCCGGCAGAGTCAGAGACCACATGGTCCGAGACCACCTCCCTTGATGCCCTATGATGTAATAGTTCTGCTAAGGTAATGGCGATACGATAATGTTAGTGGGCAAGACTTGAGTAGAGATAGAGCTAGAGTCTGGTGACGAGGTCGAAGACCACCATGCCACATCCTCCCCATGATGCTCCACTCGCATCCAACACACCAACCACACACATACATTCACATGCCTATTCCTAGCATCATCATCATCAACATATTATAAATAAACAGAATTAAAAATGTATGAACAGTAATAACAGAAATATTAGATGACATGCGAGATGCACATTACAAACATACAAGCATAAACCATTTAGTTCAGGTCTTGTTCCCTCACCTGTTAGCAATTCTCGATGTCCTTCCAAGCCTTAAAATTATCTTTGAATTGATTTAATAACCTAAAAGTTATATGAATTTAAGTTAGGGTTCATATGTGACATGTTACAGTAGTTAAAAATTGAAACAGAGCACTAATAGGTGTCTGATTGGTCCTATGGTCTCATGCTGTATCGACCTTACTGTCTACGGTCGATACCCTACAGTCGCATATGGTGTGACTATAGCTGCGACCATATGATTTCTGAAATCTTCTCGAATGCCTATGGTCGATCCTGTGGTCATACTGGTCATGCTATGGTCGACCGTAGCTACGACCTTGGGGTTTCTGGTCATAGACTACATGCAATTCGAGTTCTTTCTGGGTCAATTCCTCTACTCTTCAATTGGGATTATTCTAAGGTCATCCTATGGCCATCATTAGTAGTTTCTTATCAACCCTAATCATCAAACTCATCCCTCATGGTTATCCTTGGGATTTTTTTCTCAAGGAATCACATAAATCATAATAGGTTGATATCTCTTAACTTCCATAGAAATCTTTTTCCTTAAAGTTTACATTTGCAGAGATTAGGTTCATACCTTTGCCTATAGTAGAGAGCCAATCTCTTCTCAGCAAAATCTTTTCCTTAGTCTTTTCTTCTTCTCCTTCTCTTCCTTCTCTTCCTTCTCTTCCCTTCTCTTTCTCTAGGGTTTACTAATGTTCTAAAATAGTGAAAAAGGACTGAGGGACATCCTTTATATAGAGGAAAACTCTCCATATAGAGTCCTCTTTCAATTAGGAAAAAAATCCCTTAATTTAGGAAAGTTTCCAAAACTCAGAGTCTGACCTGGGGTCTCATAGTCGATGGCTATGGTCGTAGAACCCATCGACTAGGGTCCTGGATTTGTGATCTTCATTCTTAGCATATGGTCGATCATACCTACCTAGGTATCTGACCATATGCATATAGTTTTGGGTGTTGAGTTGATTTTTATACATGGTTTGTGATCCATCTTCACACGCTCAGTTCACTTGGTCCAGGAATGATGGGAAGACCTAGCACGAAACGGTTAAACAGGGTTAATGGAGTGTGGGTCTTACTCCTCTATATCCTTAGTCTTTTGCCATGCCTTAAAACTATCTTTCTTAGCTTTAATGACTGCTTGAACCTCATCATTCCACTACCAAGAATCTCTAAGAGATGACATTTTTCTTTTGATACACCTATAACCTCTTTAGCAACTTTCTCAATACAAGTAGTCATCTTGTTTTACATTGTATTAGTGTCTCCCTCAAAGTTTCACATTTTTTGTTTGACCATATTATCAATAAAAGATTTCAAGGTATTTCCTTTTAAGCACCACTACCTTATCCTATGGCAAAAAGCCTGACCTTTCCTACTACTCGACGAAGTAAGACATATATCCAAGACTAATAATCTATGTTAACTGGTTAAACTGTCCCCAAGTATAACTTTACAATCCTTACATAATAATCTATCGAACCTTTTAGTTAGAAAGAAATTTATTTGGCTTTTATGATGCCCATTTTTAAAGGTGACTAGATGCTCCTCTCTCTTTTCAAAGTATGTGTTTACGATAGATAAATCATAAGCAGTAGCAAAATCTAAAATTGAGGCCCCCTCCTTATTCCTTACTCCAAAACCATATCCCCATGCACATCTTCATAACCTCTACGATCTCCCCCTACATGTCATTCAAATCACCCCCATTATGATCTTTTCTCCTTGTCATAAACTTACACTAATCCATCCATGTGTTCCCAAAATTGTAGCTTACTATTTGCATCCAATCTTACTTGGGGTGTGTAGGCACTAATTATATTGACTATCTCTTTTCCCATCACTAACTTGATGGCTATAACATATCACCAAATCTTTTCACATCTATCACATTATTCCTTAAATCTTTATCCACTATTATACCCTCTCCGTTGCTATTATTTTTATCCCTCGTATACTGAAGTTTAAAGCCATCCAACTCCTTAGCTTTCTTACCCTTCCATCTAGCCTCTTGTATGTCAGCTATGTTAATCCTTCTTCTCCCCATGGCTAGCATAATACAGATGGGCAGGCGAGTCAAATAGTGAGATTACCATCTCCTCAAGTTGCCAACATAATATGGGCTTGGGATGAGTTGTGGTCATGTACGAACCAAAAAGACGGACCCATATTTGGGGGATAGTGTTGTACGCTGAGTTAGGCGGCATCATTCTGATGGGAATGACCCATGCAGCCTGGAGGCTCCATGCTTGGGTTGTCTTAAGCTGGCACTTATAATTATCATATCTAACCATAATTGATAGTTGCTTGCATTTATTTGTTGTACGTTTAGTTTTCTTGCTAACCTTGGTGGTTGAGCTTATCCTGTGCTCACAAACTATTTAGATCTTGTAGGTCTTTCGCTCTATGCTTTGGGTAGCTGGTCATCCGGTGTAACGTATGAGGACAGTGAACCTGAGGAAGATGTTCATGATCTTTGAAGTGATTCGTATTTCTGTACATGGGCTTAGGTTGTGCCCATGTTTTCCTTTTTTATTTGGAATTTATTTTAATTAGATTCACGTTTGAATAAACCTTAAACAATGGTTTTATTTATTCTGGATTTGGATAATGATGGTTTATTTAGTTTAGATTTGGGATATTTGAATAATGGTATAATTTAGTTTTTAAACCTTAAAATTAATAGATGTCAGCTCATAAATAATTGGTTTTAATTTATAAGACTTCTGCTATGTTTTAGTTTTCTTTATTTCTGATAAATCTTTTTGAATTGAGACGTTTTAATTTACTCTGATAATCTTATGAGTTATTTATTTATTGTTTGGGGTTGATATGTGGTGTATCGTAATGTGTGATCCTGGAAGGGGATTTCTTATGCCCTAATAGGAGGAAGAGATTCTGCTACATTCTATAATACCAATAGGTTGAGAACGGGGTGTGATAATGTTTGGTATCAGAGCATGTTACGTTATAATCACAATCAATCCTACTCACATATAAAAACATAAATGCTGATATTATGTGAACAGCAAAAATAATACACAGATGAGAATAGGCTGTAGGTAGAGACCAATGAACAAATACAAAATCTGAAGAGCATAATACATAAACTAAATGAGATAAGCTGTAACAAATGAACAATAATATAAGCAGGATGGGTAGATAGTCATAAGTCAAAACCCTTAACCCCAAAACAAACTGAGGCAAGTAAAATAAAGGCTTAATCGTGGGTCTGAACTTCTGAAGGAGCATGGAAATGAAAGCCTAAAAAGCTCCATGTCCATCAGAAACATCTGAATCACTCCGTAGAACAAGCCAACTGAGCCAAGCTGGCAAACAGATGAAGGGTACTATTGCTGATTTCCTTTCTTGGTTCAAACACTTGTTGAACTCCATTCATGGATCAAACTCTATGCTTGCGAGCTCTCTTACGCTTTGTCGTAGTCTTCACCTCTACCTCTGCAAGAACAGGTGAGATTAAACCTACCAAATTCAATACATTTCGTAAAGAAGACACCTCTTTTTTGGTATTCTCAAGAGTGTTACGTAACTGCCCCATGCATTCTCAGTCGCTATCACGCGTCGCTCTACACCTGAGATGTCTTGTAGCATATGCCTTTTGTATGATGGTGATCCTATCTGTATCTTCTGATGGTACTCGTATAACTCAGACACTAGAGCGCGAACATCTACCAATACATCTTGCAGCTTTGCAACATCATGAACAGAAGTTTGAGCAACCATCACATGCAATACATCATTGCAAGGCTTTCCCCACTATGGCATGCCTTCTAGCTCAATTGCTAATGATACCGTGTCTCCTGAACTTTGAGCAAAAGAAAAATCGATAGGGATGTGTAAGACCAGCACTCTATGTCACACCCCAATTCTGGTCAAACCAGAATGATGTGATGAACCGCCAATAAACCAATGGCCAGGATCTCGTATAGGTCGTACCCACCATATTAAACCATACACACATTCCACGATAATAATCAGAGGTAAAAACAAATAAGCGAAAGTCTTACAGATAATGAACTGAGTGTCTAACAATGATAATAAATAATTAATCTGATTATCTCCAAAACTCAAGACATAAAAATAATTAATATATTACATGTTCCAATAATCAAATATAGCTAAACTAATCGAATATGCACTGGTTGCACTCGCATGATGAATCATGCGCATCTTCTTCAGCTTCTACATCCATCGCAGCAATGTGCCCATACGTCGGTGCATTTATATGTTCTTCAACGGTAGGACTTGCATCATCAACTAAAAATATTCGACGTCTAAAGAGTGAGCACACATCACGGCTTAGTGAGCAAACAAAACAATGCAACAAACATATGCATGCATTCAATTCATATCTTTGGTCTAGTTTATAAGTTTGCAATGTGCTATAGAAAGGTTTGGTGGCCGCCGTACCTCTATACACGAGTGTGTAAATCCGCCCAATGGATCAAACACCATTGCCGTCCCACATGCACCCACCATGGAATAGAGATAGAGCTAAAGTGTCCGGATCAAACACTGACAACACTTGTACATGTATTCGGTCTGAAATTTTTATGTTCCTGCTCGTTCCCGGAGAGAGAATGGGCACGAATCCCCCTCTCCCCGTTCTACCGTCCAAAACAGGCCGGCCGTTCTAAGTTCCGGGGTTGGGTCGGATAAGATCAGACCCAATCGGCTGGATCTGTGGAATCTGAACGGATCAGATCCAATCCCCTGATGCCCTACCCATACCAACACGTAAGCCCCTATTGGTAAGGGCTTGCAAACTGGGCTCGCAACTAACCAATCCTAATGCCAAACAGTGTATCCAAGGCCTCACCCCAGCATCGCTCAATACGTCCATAGAGATAGAGCTAAGGCCCCCCGACAGAGTCAGAGACTACATGGTCCGAGACCACCTCCCCTGATGCCCTACGATGTAATAAATCTGCTAAGATAATGGCGATACGATGATGTTAGTAGGCAAGACTTGAGTAGAGATAGAGCTAGAGTCTGGTGACGAGGTCGAAGACCACTATGCCACGTCCTCCCCATGATGCTCCACTTACATCCAATACACCAACCACACACATACATTCACATGCCTATTCCTAGCGTCATCATCATCATCATATTTTAAATAAACAGAATTAAATATGCATGAACAGTAATAGCAGAAATATTGGATGACATGTGAGATGCACATTACAAGCATACAAGCATAGAATCAATCACGGCATTGGAATCAATAAAAAAAATAAACAGTTTGTTATTAACCAATTAGTTCAGGTCTTGTTCCCTCACCTGTTAGCAATTCTCAATGTCTTTCCAAGCCTTGAAATTCTCTTTGAATTGATTTAACAACCTAAAATTTATATGAATTTAAGTTAGGGTTCATATGCGACATGTTACAGTAGTCAAAAATTGAAACAGAGCACTGATAGGTGTCTGATTGGTCCTATGGTTTCATGCTATATCGACCTTACTGTCTACGGTCAATACCTTACGGTCGCATATGGTGCTACCGTAGTTGTGACCAGATGATTTCTAAAATCTTCCCAAATGCCTATGGTCGATCCTCTGGTCATACTGGTCATGCTATGGTCGACCGTAGCTGTGACCTTGAGATTTTTAGTCACAGTCTACATGAAATTCGAGTTCTTCCTAAGTAAATTCTTTTGTTCTTCAATGGGGTTTATTCTAAGGTCAACCTATGGCCATCATTAGTAATTTCTTATCAACCCTAATCTTCAAATTCACTCCTCATGAATCTCCTTGGAATTTTCTCAAAAAAAATCACATAGACCACAATAGGTTGATATGGCCTATCCTCCATAGAAGTCTTATTCCTTAGAGTTTACATCTCTAGAGATTCATTTCGTACCTTTGCCTATGATAGAGAGTCAATCTATTCTCAGCAAACTCTTCTCCTTAGCTTTTCTTCTTCTCCTTCTCTTCCTTCTATTCCATCTCTTTCTCTAGGGTTTACTAATGTTCTAAAGAGTGAAAAAGGGCTGAGGGACATCCTTTACATAGAGAAAAACTCTCCATATAGATTCCTTTTTCAATTAGGAAAGCAATCCCTTAGTTTAGGAAAGTTTCCAAAACTCAGAGTCTAATCTGGGTTCTCACGGTCAATCATACGGTCGCATAAGCCATCGATCATAGGGTCAAAATCATTGACCATGGGATTTTGGATTTGAGATTTTTGGTTCCCCTCCTTATGGTCGACCATACCTACCCAGGCATGTGACCTTAGGTATGTTTTTAGTGTTTTTAACTCGATTCTCATACTTGGTTTGTGATCTATCTTCACACGCTCGGTCCACTTAATCCAAGAATGATGGAAAGACCTGGTACGATAAGGTTAGACCAAGTTAGTGGAGTGCAGGTCTTATACTCTACTGACCCGGTCCACCATATCATGCCAGGTCATCCTATCATAGCCAGATCAAGTGGACAAAGCGTGTGAGGAAACTACAAGGCTAAGTATGTAAATCGACCCAAAAACAGTGAATTGTGAGTGTGTTGTCAAATACTTGAACTGGTATGGTCGACCACACCATAGAGGAAATGAGACCAGTAAAAAATGGATGTGTGGTTGCATTTTTAAGGGATGTGGTCGATCAATTTTGAGTCCATACGTATCAATCGCATTTTGCCAGATTAGACTATGTGATTTTGAAACTTTTCAAATCTTATGAGATCTCTTTCCTAATTAAAGTGGGACTCTATATGTAGAGTTTCTCTCTATATAGAGGACGTCCCTCTACTCTCTCTCAATCTTTTGGATCAATTTCAAACCCTAAACCTAAGAGAGAAAGAGAGAGAGGAGGAGAAAGAGAAGGAGATCTAAAGAAGAAGGCTGGGAGGAAATGTTACAGAGAAGGTTTTAGTTCTCTACAAGCTTAAGGTACGGAACCCATCCTTGTAGTAGTTGAACACCTAGAATAGGAATTCCCATTGTAATTGAGATGATAAATCAAGGTTGGATCTCAACCAAGAGACCCCATGAGTAAATCTCAGAAGAAAACCATGGGGAATAGGTTAGGATCAATAACCTTGTAAAATTGTGACTTTGATCATAGGAGGAACCCAACTGATGAGCCAAGAAATCGACTCAGGAAGAACACTGATTGAAAGAGAAAAACTGACCAAACATCATGTGGTAGTAGCCTGTGGTCGACCACAGGGTGACTAGAGGGTCGACCATAACTATTCAGGAAGTTCCCAGGAAAGGTGTGGTCGCATGATATGCGACCATACATATCGACCACACAGCCTGTGGTCGACATATACTGAGACCACATAGGTCGACCACAGCCTAACATGAAGCATATTTTCAGACCAAACATGATTTTTGACTATTGTAACTTGATACAATGGAACTCTAACTTAAATCCATACATTCCCTAGGTTTTCAAGTAATTCGAAGTGATTTCCAAAGCTTGGAAGGAGGTCAAATATCATTTACAGGTGAGGGAACATGACCTAAACTAATTGGATAATAACAAACTATTTCTATTTTATTTGTCCAAGGCTAAGAATGATTCTATCCTTGTATGCTTGTAATGTGCATCTCACATGTCATCAAATATTACTGCTATTTCTACTCAGGCATATTTATTTTTGTCTATTTATAACATGATGATGATGATGATGCTAGGAATAGGCATGTGATTGTGTATGTGGTTAGTGTATTGGATGCGAGTAGAGCATCAGGGGGTGTGTATGTGGTTAGTGTATTGGATGCTAGTGGAGCATCAGGGGGAGGATGTGGCATTGTGGTTTAGCTTGGTCATCAAACTCTAGCTCTATCTCTACTCAATTCCTACCCACTGACATCATCGTATTGCCATTACCTTAGCGGAACTATTACATCGTGGGACATCAAGGGAGGTGGTCTCAGACCTTGTGGTGGACTGTATATGGGACCCATCGATTTAAACTCAGTATTCTCCCTACGTAAACGCCTATCACCAATGGCCTATTAATGGTAGGCTAATCCTTGGTTGAGCCAAGAAAGAATGGAAGGAGGAGGATTTCTCCGTTACCATTTAGTATTCAATCTTACCAATTTTGTACAAATAGAGATTTCTATTCTCTCCATTCCTTCATTCAGTTAGTCAATCCAAAGGAAAAAGTTGAGAGAGAAGATGTAAGAACTGCACTCTACTAACCCGGTCTTACCATGTCGTGTCAGGTCTTCCTATCATGGTCAGACCAAGCAGACCAAGTACATGAAGAAACCACAAGGCTAGGTATATAAAATGACCCAAAACCAGTCAAATTTGAGTGTGTGGTTGCATACTTGAGTTGGTATGGTCGACCACACCTTAGGAAAATGAGACCACTTAAAAATCCAACGTATGGTCGCATATTTGGGACGTGTGGTTGATGGATTCTGCGACCACACGTGCGACTACACCATGATGAAACCGACTTCAAGTTTTAAAACTTTCCTAAACTAGGGGATCTTTTTCCTAATGAAAGTGGGGCTCTATATGGAGAGTTTCTCTCTATATATAGGACGTCCCTTAGCCTCTCCCACTCTTTTAGAACCCAAATTGAAAGAGGGAGAGAGAGATAAGGAGAAAGAGAAGGAGATATGAAGAAGAAGGCTAGGAGGAAGAGTTGCAGAGAAGGTTCTAGTTCTCTACAAACTTAAGGTATGGAACCTTTCCCTTGTAGTAGTAAAACACCTAGAATTAGATCTTCCATTGTAATTGAGATGTTGAATCAAAGTATGATCTTAACTATGAGACTCCATGAGAAAATCTCAGAGGATCCATGAAAAGTAGGTTAGGACCAATAACTTTGCAAAAAAATTATGAATTTGAAGGCCATAGATCGATCATAGGAAGGACCCTAATGATAAACCAAGGAATCAACTCATGAAGGGATTGAATTGAGGATAAGAATCGACCAAAACTTCATGTGGTCGCAGCTATGGTTGACCACACAGGGATCATATGATCGACCACACGCTCTCGGGAAGATCCTAGAGAAGGTATGGTTGCATGTGTGGTCGCATGATTTACGACCACACGTATCCACCACGCTCCCTGTGGTCGCAAAAACTGAGACTACAAGTTCAGCCACACCTACGACCATACAGTTTCAGGAAGCCTGTTTGAGTCCATATTAGGTTTTCGACTATTGTAACTTGGTAAACTTGAATCCTAACTTAGAATCCATAAATTTCTTAGGTTTTCCAGTAGTTCAAAAGTGATATACAAGGCTTGGAGAAGATCGAACATCGTTCAAGGCAAGGGAACAAGACCTAAACTAATTGGATAATAACAAGCTACTTTTCTTTTATTATGTCCAATGCCATGAATGATTCTATGCTTGTATGCTTGTAATGTGCATCGCACATGTCATCCAATATTACTGTTATATTTTTGCTCATGCATATCTATTTCTATCTATTTACAACATGATGATGATGATAGTAGGAATAGGAATGTGATTGTGTGTGAGGTTAGTGTGTTAGATGCGAGTGGGGCATCAGGGGGAGGATGTGGCACTGTGGTCTTTGGCCTGGTCACCAGACTCTAGCTCTATCTCTACTCAAGTCTGGCCCACTGACATCGTCGTATCGCCATTACCTTAGTGGAACTATTATGTCGTAGGGCATCAAGGGAGGTGGTCTCGGACCGTATGGTCTCTGATTCTATTGGGGGGTCTTAGCTCTATCTCTATGGATGTATTGAGGGATGCTGGGATAAGGCTTTGGATACATTTGTATGGCATTAGGATTGGTTAGTTGGGAGCCCAGTTTGCAAGTCCTTGCCAGTAGGGTTTTACGTGTTGGTATGGGTAGGGCATTAGGGGCAGCATTGGCGGTGTGTGATCAGGACACTTTAGCTCTATCTCTATCCCATGGTGAGGTGGATGTAGACAACAATAGTGTTTGATCCATTGGGTGGGCTTACACACCCTTGTATAGAGGTGCGGTGGCCGCCAATCCTTTCTATAGCACATTGCAAACTTAAAATCAGATCCAAGATATGAATTGAATGCATGCATCTGTTTGAGTATTGTTTTGTTTGCTCACTGAGCCGCGATGTGCGCTGACCCTTTCGACGTTGAATATTTTTTAGTTATTGTTGCAGGTCCTACTGTAGAAGATTATATGAACCCATTGATGCATGGTCACGTAGTGGCTATAGACATGGAATTAATAGAGGCGCATGATCCATCGTGTGAGTGCAACCAATGTATTTTTTATTAATTTATCTATTTTGATTATTGAAACATGTAATTGATTATTTTACTTTATGTCATGAGTCTAAGGATAATTGGATTTAATTATTTATTATCACTGCTAGCTACTCAGTTCATTATTAATAAAGACTTCCGCTATTATTTATTTACTCTGATTATTATTATGGAATGTACTTGGTTTAATTGGGTAGGCATGGCCTATACGAGATCCTGGTTTGAACCGTTGGTTCTCATGATGGTTCATCACACCACTGGTTAGTCCAAAATTGGGGTGTGACAGAAGAACCTCTAATGTAGGAAATTAAGGAAGAAGAGAGAAAGGAAAGGAAGAAGAAAGAAGGAGAAGAAAAGAGAGGAAAAAACATTCCCTTTGGTTACCATCCAGCAAGAAGGAAGAGAAGACGCAGAGCAGAAGGAGAAGAGAAGAAAAAAGGAAAGGAAAAGAAGAAAAGAGGAAGAGAAAGGAAGGACGTACCTTTTTGAGTACGTGGTTCGCAGAGAACGTGGAAGATTCGAACATCTGTAAGTTTTTCCCTCTCTTGGTTATGATCTTTAAATGAGAGTTACAGTAAATAATCAATTAGTGATTATGAGATGATACCTCTCACCTTAAGGAATTATAGGGAATGCCTCCATGACTAAATCAAAGGAGGAAGAGTGATCCACCACCCATAGCGGAGCCATGAACATGTAGACCACCGTTTATAGTTCTAGATAGTGGACAGTATTGTACATGGCTCAAATAAATGGTGGGATCAAATCGTTGAAAATATAAATAAATTATTGTGGACTATTAGAGACTTGGAGTGACCAAAAGAAACCCAAGACCATGATGACTCATTAGTGGATCCGAAGGATGGAAATCGGATCTGGAGTCTAAAACCAAATCTGAGTTCTCGATAAATTATCGAATCAAAATGATATCCAAACTTAGTGTAAACATGGATCCAGGAGCTCAAACTCCTTATTCCTAGTGAGAAAAATATGGGAAACACCTCGGAGGAAGTTGGCAACAATCTGACCATGTTTCGACATGCGATCGATGGGACGAGCTGTAGGACCTGCCAGTAGTAACGTATGGTCGATGCCATCCGTCGCAAGCCATTTCGACATCGAATCTCTGCAAAACTTGTCCGATGACCTCCTGTAATTTATTATGACTTGTTTAAGGGCTCAGAACCCTATAATGGTTTTTCTATGATAAGAAACCCCTTGTGCTTCATAGTCGCCAAAGGAAAGACTTGGTCTACACCCTAAAATGACTAACCATGGACCACCTTTGTGATTTAAGGCCTTAAACCAAACCTGCAGGGACTAGGCTACATCCCCGAGGTGCTGGCACGGGCAATTGGCCACGCGAAGGTATACGGCCGATGACACCAGCTGCACGCCTAGCACCTGGTGAGGTGCGGTGCGGTTGATGTCTAGCCGCAAGCCTGTTTTTGGCTACAGCTCTTTTCCATGCTCAACTAGTAGTTCCTACTAAACCTTAAACCCTTGTTAAGGCATTAGAACACCCTTGACTTCGTTAGAAGAAGTCCTTCTTTGTATTAAGGTTAATAGAAGGTGATTTCTGACCTTTGAGTGTGCTGTCTTGTAGGAACCAACTCACTCTTCACCTATCTTGTGCAGACAGTAGGTTTATTAGGTTAGAATTTTCTTTAGATTATGAACCATAATGAATGGAATTAATAATGAATCCCTAGGTGCTATGACATGACAATCAGACGGTAAATAATGGGCATGGATAATTTGACAAGTTACTAATACTATGAAAACCAGGATAATAAGCTTAAAAAGAAACTAGAATAAAACTATTGGATAATATGTTAATAAAAATATATTGTTTATAATTTTGATAAAGATACGAGGACTCTGGTAAGGAGCTACCTGATCGAAATTATAGTAGTTTACTCTCTATCTTTCGGTAAGAGAACTAAACCTCTTGGATGCGTATGTTTTTGTATATATTATGCTGTGTGACTGTGTGAGATTGATAACATGCTCTTGTGTGACAACATGCCATCCAATAAACTATTCTGTGGGATCATACATATACATCCTTGCATTTGGGATTGGTAGTTCCATGTAGTAGGGAAACAAGTATAATGGGACACTCGTGACCCCATAAACGCGACTGATCCATGTTTGATTCATGATGTCTCGTTAAGTTAGTAAGGAGGAAGGTGGGTGGAATGAGAGATTTGCACCACTTCTTACCGGTACTGCTTTGCATTGACCACATGTAACTTAGCTAAGTCACGATGTCCTATGTGGGGACCGGATGGGGTCGAAAGCTTGGCAACATTACGGTCCAGTAATATGGCTAATTAGGTGGACATGGCTTGTTGAACATAATTTACCGTATAATTGTACCCTTAGCCATTAGGGGGTTATGTAATGGCATGGGTTCAATAAAAGGTGGTATAAATATAGTTTTGATGCTCCCCATGGCCGGTGTAATACTGGTGGGCAGACAAGTCGACTAGTGGGATTAACATCTCCTCATGTAGCCAACGTAATACAGGCTTGGGATGAGTTCCAGTCATGTGGGACCAATGATGGTGCTGTACACTGCGTTAGGCAGCATCATTTTGATGGGGATGACCCATGCAGCCTGGAGGCTCCATGCATGGGTTGTCCTGAGCTGGCACTTACAGTTATCATACCTGATCATAGTTGATAGTTGCATGCATTTGTTTATTGCATGTTTAGTTTTCTTGCTATGCTCGGTGGTTGAGATTACCTTATGCGCACAAACTATTTTTAGATCTTGCAAGTCCTTCCCTTGATGCTTCGGGTAGCTGGTCATCCGGTGTAGAGGATGAGGACAGTGAACCTGAGGAGGATGTTCGTGATCCTTTATGCGATTTGTAGTACCGTGCATGGGCTTATGTTGTGCCCATGTTTTCCTTTCTTATTTGGGATTTATTTTAATTGGGTTCACATTTGAATAAACTTTAAACAATGGTTTTATTTATTCCGAATTTAGATAATGATGGTTTATTTAGTTTGGATTTGGGATATTTGAATAATGGTATAATTTGGTGTTTGAACCTTAAAATTAATAAATGTTAGCTCATGAATAATTGGTTTTAATTTATAAGACTTCCGCTATGTTTAACTTCTCTTTATTTCAGATAAATCTATTTGAATTAAGATGTTTTAATTTACTCTGATAATCTTGTGAGTTATTTATTTATTGTTTGGGGTTGATATGTGGTGTACCATTGTCACCCCGAATTCTGGCTGAACCGTAAGTGTGAGTGAACCATCACTGAACCAACGGTTCAGACCAGGATCTCAATAAAACCGTGTCCACTCATACAAATCATTGTACATAACCATAATCAGAATATAATTAAATACAGTAGAAGTCTTAAATTAAATGAACTGAGTTCTCTATTGATAATTTAAATAAAATATCCAATTATTCAAAACACCAGAACATAAATAATTCTCCTTACATCACTTATAAATCCAACTGAAAATAAATAAAATAAAAAAATCCAATATCCTAGAGGTACACCCAGAAAGGGCACTCGCATGAAGCGTCATGCTCGTCCACCCCTGCTTGCACTTTCAGGGCAGCAACTCTTCTATATATTGGAGCGTCCACGTAGTCCTCCACAATGTAACCTGCATCAACATCTAAAAATAGTGTGTACACAAGGGTGAGCTCACAATTTACCTCAGTAAGAAAATTAGACAATGCAACACACATCATGCATGAGTAACATTCACATTATGGTCTGGTTTTAAGTTTGCAATGTGCTATAGAAAGGATTGGCGACCACCGCACCTCTATACACGAGTATGTGAATCCGCCTAATGGATCAAACACCACTGTCGTCCCACATGCACCCACCATGGAATAGAGATAGAGCTAAAGTGTCCGGATCAAACACTGCCAACACTTCCCTTGATGCCCTACCCATACCAACACGTAAGCCCCTATTGGCGAGGGCTTACAAACTGGCTCGCAACTAACCAATTCTATATGTCATCACAGTAGGCCCTATCCTAGCACATCTCCCTACGGCATAGAGATAGGGCTAGAGTCTAGTGGCCAGGCCGGAGACCACAGTGCCACTTCATCCCCCTGATACCCTACCCCCACCAAGCATGCTGAGACAGAAGCGATACAAAAAGGTGCTAGTGTAAGGAATGATCCCAGACCTCAGGCCCTTTCCATTCCACACACCAATGAAAACAGTCACATGCCTAACAGTCACATCTTACCATAGCAAGTATGCTTGAACAATATAATAACTGAAAGTAAAGATGACATGCGAGTATGCACAAACACCATTCCACAAAATCATAATTACTAACAACGTTTTACTGTTATTAAGTTATTAGGGTTTAGGTCCGATTCCCTTACCTGATGCTTGATTGCTAGCTTGCTCCACGTCACAGAATCCAAACTCGCTATCACAAGGACCTACATGATGTTAAGGTTGAATTAAAATTAGTTTCTTAGGGTTTACATTGGTCGAAAAACCAACTGGATCAAAAACACTCCTGACAGTGTATACCAATCGCATTACCGGTTGCAAGCACCAGTCACGACACTATGGGGAAAGGTGCAACCGGTATGGTCGACCGGTCTCCATAGACCAGTCTCCGAGAGGTACCGATCGCAGTAGCGGTCGCATATGGTGCAACCGGTATGGTCGAACGGTATGTCTCTAAAAGACCATCAACTCGGTGTTCACCTTCCGTCGGTCACCCCCTATTAGTTCTAGGGTTTCTCCTACGCATTCTAGGGCTGAGCAATGAGTCAGAGTTGTTTCATGTTCCATTCAAGTCTTAGTTTCGATGATCCTTAGCCTAGAATACGAATCTAGGGTTCATCAACCGTATTAAGGTTTGACTGTAAATTTAAGGGTTTTAGATCAATACCTCGCCTTGCATGGTATTGATCAATACCTCGCCTTTCATGGTATTGATCAATTCATGACTAATCATCTATAATTCTTAACTTAGAGGAAGGTTCAAGCACTTACCGTTGGTTCGCAAGTATGGTGTTCTTCGTCCAACAGCAAACGGTGGCTCCTCTCCCTCCTTCCTTAGCTCTTTCTCTTTTTTCGATCTCTTTCTCCTCTCTAAGGTTTGTGAGGCTCAATGAAAGAGTTCTAAGGAGGTTTAAAGGTCCTTAAATCGACTAGGATAGAGTTTAGGAAGTTTCCTTACGTTAGGAAAGTCCTTAAGCTCGAGATTTGGAAAGTGAGACCCGCAGAGATCCATTTTCGGATCTAACTAGTCTTCCCGTGCAGACATACCGGTCGACCGGTACCATCAATCAGTACCATAGACCGGTATGAAAAATATCATACTTTTAGGTCCATTTTCATACCTGGTTGTCATCCGCTCATCCCGTCTGGCCTGGTGATGATTGAAAGACCTGTTACGACATGAATTAAAGGTTTAGATTGGGTTCATGGAGTGCGGGTCTTACAACCATAATGTACCATCCTAGAAGGGGATTTCTTATGCCCCAATAGGAGGAAGAGATCCCATTGCATTCCATAGTACCGATACATTGGGAATGGGGTGTGACAAAATTATTTTGGGATCTACTGACCGGTGCCCAATTTCAAGAGCACTTAGAGTTAAATTCCTAATAGGTTATTAAGGTGGTTCATACCTGGTTCGAGTTCGTCTTTGAGTCGTCATTGGGTCGGGTTCGTTAGCAGTGGAAAACCCTAGCACGGTAAGATCTGAGTTAGCCTGGTTTTTTTGGGTGCGAGTTTTATAGGGTCGCTCTTGTAGGTGCTTCGTTAAGATCTCCAGCTGACGCGCCATCAACTCGAACTGCTCCCTTCTCACTTATTGAGGAAAGGGGGGAGGTGACAAAGCATCCTCCATTGTGAAGTCATCCATGGTCGAAATTCGTTCTTTACCTCTTCCAGGGACATCTCCATGAAGAGGTACACCCCAAAGAGGCTCTTTATTTTGTTGGACACCTGCGTTGTTATTAGCAAGAAAATTTCTAGTGGCAGCTGCATTGTTATTGGCAAGCAGGTTGCGATTAGCACCTGCATTTTTGTTGGCTGTTGCATTGTTCCGATTGGCATTCATCTTCACTTGATTTTGGGTTAGTCTTGACGACATGTAGGATCTTATGGTGTTTTGGTTTTGCTAGGTTCTTTCTTTTCACAAGACATTGTTTAGGGCCCCACGGTGGGCGTCAAACTATTGCTACACGAACTGGTTTACCTTGAGCTCATTGAAGTCTATACACAGGGAAGTAGAATGACAATGGTGATGGTTGAGTTGGATAACCATTAAACCACTCCGATGCCTGAGTTAGTCCGTAAACGAGTAGTATGGAACAGGCACAAGGGTGATTGCTCTTTTCAATGAGTGGGGACAGATAATCGTCTTTAGCAAGGTTGTAGTAAGAATTGAGTTGTGGATCCGTTTAACTTTGCTTGTTCTTGGTTTATAGGCTTGGAGTATTGAATGGATAAATGTAGCGTCTACCTATTAAGGTAGGAGATCGGCTTAGAGGGCATAGATCCCTCCTTGCATCGGGGAAGCCAGCTAGATTCCTCCTCATATATGCCGATACGGATCACAAGATCGGTAGTCTCCATTAGTCTCCATATTTATCCTTCGAGGTCAGCCCTAGGATTGTATGATGACATGGACTTCCTTCCTTCCAAAAGGATCCTTGTAGATAAGCCTTCCTTGTATAGATTAATTGCTTGCTTCTTGATAGTTTGCTAGGCCTTAAGCTCAGTGTAAATCATGGGACTCTCCTATCCATGCCTTGATCTTTCCTTTTGAGTTCTTGTCCTAGGCACAATCTGAGGGGAGGATCACCTGGTGACACCATATGTCACCTTATCAATGGTAGGGGGAGTAATTTCCATAACAGTTAGCAGAGAAAAAAACCTTAGTCTGATCATCTAGAGGTTTACCTATAGCACTCAATTGACCACAAATGCTTTTAAACTCCATTAGAAACTCATTTGATGAGGTAGAATACTTGTTCTTCAGAAAGTGTAGCTGGGGCAGCAGTTTAAATTCTTGATCTACTAATGCTTGAGAAAATGCTTTAGACAAAGTGTTCCACAACTCAACGGACGTCTTCACTCCAACTACTAAATTGAGAACTTCGTTTGGTAAGGTCATTGTAATCTAGGCCTTTACGAGCCAATCTGTGCGACTCCATTACATATGGTTTGGATTCGTGATATCTTGTCCATTGGAGCTTGGTTGCTCACAATTTGGAAACATCTCCTAAGACAAAGCTGAGTAAATCTAGACTCTCAATCAATGATTCTACCTATGTTCTCCAAGCAAATAAATTGTTTGTATGAGCTTAAGCGAAACAAAATTCACAACATTCAGAGTACTCCAATAAAGGAAGCACGAAGAAGATGAAGAAGAAGGCATCATGAATTTGCGAAGAAAAATTTAAAGCTTCATCCTTCTGAAAAAATCTGATACAATAAAAGGAACTCAAGTTGCAACGGTAACCACAATTGTGGTTTTCGACTTCTTTATATATTAGATTAGAAATATTGTTGTGTTTGGTTGCAAGGGGAATTGAAGGGAGGGGAAGTGAAATTTTTTAACTTTAAAAGGAAACTTTTGTAATGATTACAATACATGCTATCAAATTATTACGTAACTAATTCCAAATCATTCCATATTTAGTTATTAACTTACACTTCACTTTACATTCAATTCCCTTGCATTTAAAAAGTAAAATAAATTTTACATCTTATTAGTATCATTACTAAATATGTTAAGAAACTTAGGTGGTTAATACAATCATTTTGTGTTACAACTATAAAAGTTTCCTTTTTAAGTTAAAAAATTTCCCTTCTCTTCCCTTCAATTCCCCTTACAATCAAACACAGTCGAAATATTCAGCTTATTACAGCTTGTTACAGCTAACTAACAACTATTTAATCTTAACAGGAATCCCATGTATTGTAAAATTTAATGTCGTACCATATTTGAGAAATAACTTGTTCCGATGATGAAGATTGCAGTGCAACAAATAAAGAGTTTAAAACTGAGTCGTATCACAAGCGATATTGTCCTAAAGACAGAATTTGCCCCCAATGGTGCAACCAGATTTTGACGCAAATCTGGCTCCAAGATAAAGCAGCTTCTTGGCTTCCCGTATTAAACCTGCATTGGTCTAATACGCCCCTTCAAGTACTTCGGAGTGGTACTAAGGCAAATGCAGATGTCGATGATGAAAAAAATCGATTTATATGATAAATCAAAATAAAAATTGATAGGGGGACAGCATATAGTATTGGTTATCAGAGAGGGAGAGAGAGAGAGAGAGAGAGCATTAGTTTCATAAAAAATTCGAACCCAATAGAGGGCTCTTACTACCCTATTTATAGAGTAGGACATGCCCTTTCTAAGCATCCTTAGATATAGGTGTGTCATTTCATTCCAACAACTCAGATATTTAGATCCTGATCTGATGGTTTAGATCACACCCCTTACCAAAGGATCTGTCCTATTAAACAGATGCACCTCTACGATCTAACAGTTTGAATTATTTGAATCTAATCTGACCGTTGAGATCGTACCTTTTCACAAAGGATTTGTTCCATTGAATGGATGTGTCCTTACGATCTTAACGGCTTGGATTGATTGATCCTAATCCAAGCGTTCAGATCAAATCCCTTTAGTAAGAGTGTGTCACTTTGAATAGTCATATCTATTCAGTAATGAATCCTGTTTGGTTTGGGTCACGGAATGAACCGCATCTGACCCAACATAAACCAAAAAATAATCTAACTCTAAAAAATATATCTTGAGTTGACCCACACCGTGCCGCGCCGCGCCACGACACTACCGGCCAGCAGGTCGGCTTGACGCACGTGTGAAAAGCAACTTGGAACCGACCCGGACACAAGGGAGGAGGGAGACTTCCCTCCAAATTAACCTATCCCTTATAATTCCTAAAACTATATATAAGGTACCCTACAACCTCTTTCACTTCCCATGTGGGACTAAGAAAAGAGACCAACCATACTTGTGTCAACTTGAGGTCTTGGGATCCAACCTCACTAGCTCCACCTCAATACTCTCTCAAACCACATACTATAAGAAGGAAAAACCAAATTAGCTTTATTTGAAAACTTTACTTTTTACTATAAAAATAATAATACAGAAAAATATAATTAAAATACAACACCATGTGACATTTAGGACACACGTTCTCTTGTTCCTTCAGTTGTAGGATCAACACTTTTGTGAACAGTTGTAGGATTAGCTAGGGGGGCAAGTTTTACCCTGACGACCCAAACCCGCCCAAGCCCGCCCTGAACCCTGGCAGGGTTGAACCAGGCCCGAACCCTGATAGGGCTGGGTTAGGGTTTAATTTTGTACCAACCCTGGCAGGGTTGGGCTGGGTTAGGGTTGAACCCGACCCAACCCGACCCTGTATATATTTGAAAATATTTATATAAAATATGTATTTATTTGAATATATATATATATATATATATGTATGTATTTATTTGAATATATATTATTATATATACATATAATTAATAAAGTTATAAACCCTAAAACTAAACCTAAGTTACCCTACTAACTACCTAAGCAGCTAGCCCTAATCTACCAAAGGGCAAACCGGCAAAGGATACGAAACCTTGGATTCTAATTTCTAAAATCTTACGGTTTCAAACCTTCAGATGCTCAGAAGCAGAGCCTTTCAAGTTTCAGCCTTATCAGTTATCATTTTCTCTCAATCTCTCTCTCTCAAGAAGATGAAACCCTAAGAAGAGTAGAAGACGGCGGCACCTTCATCTCTTCTCTTCTTCATCTCTTCTCTTCTTCATCTCTCTCTCTCAAACAAAGCCCTAAGAGTAGACGGCACCGGTGCCTCCATCTCTTCTCTTCTTCACCTCTTCTCTCAATCTCCCTCTCTCAAACGAAATCCTAAGAGGGAACAGTGCCTCCTAGACTCTCAATCACTCAATCTCTCTGATTCTTTCGACTCTCGACTCTCTCTCTCGAGTCCCTCTCATGATTTCTCCGATTTTCTGATTTACTGTAGTTTTAATGTTCTCCTTCATTCCGAATCGGATAGTTGCAGTTGGTTGTTTGGTCATTCCGACTCTCTCTCTCAATCTCTCTAACGGATACCAGGTAAGTTACTTTGGAAAAGTTTAATATTACAGTTGGTTGTTCGGTTTTTTGTATGAGAGGGAAAGACACGCCTATTTAAAGAACCAACTCAACACAACCCCATTACAGTACTATTTACGTTTTCACCAATATAGTTCAATTCACAATCCTCTCTCTGCAACTCCAAACCCCTGTATGTCTTCAGTCTTTCTCGTTCTGATGTTTTGTTTATGTCGACTCCTTTTTCTTGCTTTCCTTGTTTGCCGCCTCTGTTTTGCAGTTTTGGCTCTTCTCCTCACTCTTTGTTTCTTATTGCAGGATCTTCTATTTCTTTCTCAGAGTTGAATCTGTTTCGCTTTCTTAAAAAATACTGCGTTTCGGCTAGCGCAATTCTTATTGGAGGTATATCTATCTTTATTGCTACCTATTTTATCTCTTTCTCTTCTCTCTCTTTTGGGAACGGGGGGTTTATGGATGTCTGCTGATTTTTTTTCTTGGTTACTCTTATGGCTTAGAGTTTAAATGGATTTCTTGGTTGGGTTATCTGAGGATGGATCTTGGTTGTGGATTTTGACTGAGGTCTCATCTCGTACCAGTAGCTAAAGTATTCTTGTCTTAACTCTTAAGTATTGCAGGTCCGTAACTTTAGATTATCCAAGTAATGCAACCTAGCTCTGTGGGGGATAATGTTCCTCTTTAGATTCTGTCGCAGAGCCATCCATGATTAAAGGCATGATTGAAGGTATTTTACCTTGGAGTGGAGGTCCATAGCAATCCATTCTATCTCATCATTCAGTATTTTTAAATATCGGTTCAAGATACCAATAATCATGATAGGTTATGGAGGGGAATCAATCGAGTTTGAAAGATGAAGAAAATATTATCTTCGAGTAGTGTCTGGTTTCTTTGGGAAATTGTCTTTTAATCTGCCTTCTTAAGAATATGACAGAAAGAATGATTGAAATAGAGTATATCATGAAAAAATCTAACACTAACACTAGATTTATATGTTGTAGCCCATGTTTGTTTAACTGAATTATGTTGAAATATAATACCATGTAAGATGCTTCTGTGCCATTCTTGCCATAACCAATTGAATTTTTGGGTGTCTTCTTGGGTGTATGATGGTGCCATTCTTTCCATAACCAATTAGGGCACCATTTATGGCCTATATTAGTCAGCCATGTTATCCAATTGACTACTGTTTTCACTCACACTCTTTCTGTGAAAGAAGATGAAAAGAAAATGTTTCATATGTTGCTAATACCTTATATGCTACTAAGAATTCCTCACATTACTTTACCTTCACCTGGTAGAAATTGTCAAGCTATTGATTACTTTTAATTTGGGATTCTGATTCATGAGCATTCATCTCTCCATGTGAGATTCTGATTTTTCATTCTCTTCATTTAAAAAGCTATTGCTTGACCTCATGGATTCCCTTTATATTTTTCATGTTTGATATTTTTTACAGATGTCAATGATGGATCAAAATCAGCCAAGCTCAAGTCAAAATCAGCCACCAAGCTCAAATCAAAATCAACCAAGTTCAAATCAAAATCAGCCAAGCTCTTCACCAGGTTCTAATGCTAGTTCTGAGGTATCATCTAAACTACCACAACTACCACCATTAAGTGTTTGGAACTATTTTACTAAGGTTATACCTGCTGATGGTTCAAGACCTAGAAGATGTAATTGCAAATATTGTAATAATGAATTTGGATGTGCTAGTGAGCATGGCACAAGTACACTGAAACGTCATTTGGACAAATGTTGGCAATATCCAAAGAGTAAAATTGATAAGAAACAAAAAACCTTGGCTATTTCAGCTAATGACAATGAAGGTAAGACCACCAACAGTATCTCAGCTTGGAAATTTGACCAAGAATTGATCCGAAAGGAGGTTTCCCGTATGATTATTACGGAAGAATTGCCTTTTAAGTTCGTAGAGAATGAGGGTTTTAAAAGAGTAATGAAGGCAACGCAACCTAGGTTTAATCTTGTGTCACGTACCACTATGATAAAAGATTGTTTTGCATATTATGTGGAGGAGAAAAAAAAGCTGAAAGGTCTTTTTAAGAGATGTAATTACCGTGTTTGCCTAACTACTGATATGTGGACTTCAAACCAGAATGTTGGTTATATGTGTCTTACAACACATTACATTGACAAAGATTGGAATCTACAAAAGAGGATAATTAATTTTTGTGAAGTGCCAACACCACATAGTGGTGAAATTATCAGTAATGTTTTGGAATCATGCCTGTTAGATTGGGGTCTAGAGAAACTATCTACTATTACTGTAGATAATGCATCTAATAATGATGTGGCAGTTCGACTGTTAAAAAGGAGGTTTACCAAGAAAAATGGGTTATTGTTAGATGGTGAATTCTTTCATGTGAGATGTTGTGCTCATATTTTGAATTTGATTGTTAAGGAAGGCTACAAATATGTTGGGGATTGCATTGAAAAAATCCGTTTTGTAGTGAAATATGTGAGAGGTTTACCTGCAAGGTTACAATAATTTAAGGTGTGTTGTAAGCATGAAAAAATTCAAAGTAAGAAAAACTTGTGTCTAGATGTCTCTACTCGTTGGAATTCTACATTTTTTATGTTACAAACTGTTTTACAGTTTCAAAAGGCTTTTGAATGCCTAGAGGATAGGGACATGAACTTCAAAATGGATTATAGGGATATGATCCTTAGTGAAGAAGATTGGAAGAAAACAAAGGTTTTTTATGATTTCTTAGCAAATTTTTACACTGCCACCACACATTTGTCTGGGTCTCTTTATATCACCTCTAGTTTATATTTACAAAAAGTTTATGGAATTGAATCAACATTGTTAGATTGGTCAAGAAGTCAAGATCCAATTGTCGTGATATGGCATTGGTCATGTTGGAAAAGTTTAGAAAGTATTGGGATTGTGCAGATAGAGTTAATATCTTCTTGGTAATTGCATCTATTCTTGATCCTCGATGCAAATTGAACTTTGTGAGGTTTTGCTATTCAAACTTGTATTCTACATCTGAGGTTGAAGTAAAAATTGTAAATGTGTTAGATGTCATAGACCGCCTATTAAAGCATTATCAGATGCATGAGTTATCTCATAGCGTAGTGGATGCTGTTCCAACTGAAACATCTGATATAGATAATGTTGTCAGGTCTACTAAGGGTTTTAACAAATTCCTTATGCAAAATCAGACTTCATCATTTGGATCAGAGTTAAATCGTTATCTTTTGGAAGGTCTTGTCAGTAATATAACTGATTTCAACTTATTGAATTGGTGGAAGATGAATAAATCAAGATTTGTCATTCTCAGTAAGATGGCTCGAGATATTTTACCAATTTTCGTCTCAACTGTTGCTTCAGAATCTGCTTTTAGCACTGGTGGTCGGATTCTTGATCAATTTCGTAGCTCATTGACACCAAAATTAGTAGAGTCTTTGGTGTGTTCACAGGATTGGCTACGAAATGAACCACCACTTAGTAATGAAGAAAATCTAGACGACATCTGTGAGGTGGAAGCAGGTAAAAAACTCAATGACAACTATTAATAATTACATGCATTGTGAAATGGATTGTCTTTACTGAGTTTTTATTGCATTAATTATATTTTTAGATTTGCTTGAGGAGAGTGGTGACAATGATGTTTTAAGTTTGAGTCATTTGATGGTTTGACCTAAAGTTTGGTATTGTATGTTTGGACTTTGGAGAATTAGAGTTGATTTTGTAATTGTCATCTTACCATTTAACTTATTTCTCTTTTACTTTTATGTCATTGATATGATAGTTCTTATTTCTAATGATATTTTTCCTTTCATTTTTTTTTTTGTAGAAAATATGAACTATGAGTAAGAAGAGGAACGAGGATGGAAGTTTGGAAGGCCAAATTGTAGATCATGATCATCATTTTTTTCTCATTTATCAGATCTTATGTTAAACACTTAAACTGGTTATGATTTTTATATATTCTATTTATCAGATTTGGTTGTTAAACACTAAAAACTAATTTGGTTTGTATTTGTTAGTTTTTAAGAGAATGTTAGGTTGATTGTGTTTGTCATATGTTTAAAGTTATAATTGATATCTAGGATCAAGCAGGGGCAATATCAGGGTCAATCTGACCCTGAATCAGGGTTAATCAGGGTTAACCCGACCCAACCCGGCCCTGTCAGGGTTAATCAGGGCAGGTTAGGGTTAGGCCCAACCCTGTCAGGGTCAAGGTTAGGGTTGTATTTTTTCTAACCCTGGCAGGGTTGGACAGGGTTAGGGTTCAGCTTAAATAGTCAGGGTTGGGGTTAGGGTTTTGAAAAACCCGGCCCAACCCGGCCCAGTTGCAGCCCTAGGATCAGCATCTGTAGTGTCTGTGTCGCACCCCAATTCTGCACCATTCAGAACGGTGTGACAACTTGGTATCAAAGAATCTCAGGCCTTGTCTGTGAAACCGGTATACTTCCATAAAAGGTCGTGAACTGAGATAGGATAAAAATTTAAAAGATGTAATAATAACACACCATAAGCATCTATGTTGTTTGAGACAAAATCTGAAAGAGAATAATGCATCTATTAAATGAGAAACAAATTTATATACAACCAAGGAAGAACAAATGTTTATATATGCATGACTAAAGCAGAGTACAGTCCACAATCTGGACAGTTACTCTGATGTACAAAGAAAGATAAAAGAAATACATCAAGAAGCTGGAGGTGATGGGGGTGGTGGTGCCTCACGGTCTCTATCATAGTCCTCAGCGTAGACTCTAGTCAACCAAGCTATCTGAGTCTGGGTTGTCTGGAGACTAGCTATGAGATCAGCCACCCACTGGTCAGTCACACGCTGAGCATCCCTAAGCTCTCCCATCTGCTGGTCAGTCATGTGCTGAGCAGCTAGAAGCTCTCCCACCTACTGGTCTGACATGAGCTGAGCAACCAGAAGCTCTCCCACCCGCTGATCGGACAAGTGCTGAGCCTCTAGAATCTCTCTCATCCTCAAGTCAGACATACGCTGAGCCTCTCTTATCTCGTGCAATATCCCCATCATGTCATCAGAGGGAGCATACGAAGGACCAGCTGCATGCGAAGGACCAGCTGAAGAAGATGGACCAGCTCCTGTAGCATGAGTAGGTGATGGAGGACGTATGACATCTACATCCATGTATAGCCGATCGTCATCATCCCCATGAACCCCTGCTCTAGCAGCTGCTACTGCTGCCTCAGCGTCAGCCATCTCCACTCGAGTGCGAGGGAGCACCATCGCGTTCCTCTCCTCATCGCTGACCTGGGCATCCCGCATGCCCATCTTGCAAATAGCCTCCCAATCTAGAGGCGATGAGAAAGACTTCTCCTGAATCTTCTCATCCAACAAATCAACCCCCAGGCGGGTAAGTAAGGTAGTGATCATGCATCCATAAGGAATGTTGCCAGTTGTGAGGATAGTGATGTCCACCCACGCTGAATGGACGGTGAAATGATTTGGAGTCGCCACCTAGATTAAGGTCTAGGACCTAAAATGTAGCCTCATCCTGAGATAAGACTTCTATTGACTCATGACCCAACATATCGGCTTTGGTCCAACAGAGAACGGGTAAGCGTTCAAAGTACAGTTTGGGAAGGTGTTAGGCACCCAAAACTGCCCGATCCAAAAATCGGCCTCCTATGTGATTCTACTTTCCTTAGACTCTATGATTCTGACTGTTCATGGTCAATGGATGATGACTAGGGCTCATGGGGGATCCTATGCCAAGTTACTGAGTTCTTCTAGCTTAAGTTCAGCCAAACATGTTCTTAAAGTAAGAAAATAAATAAAATAATATACAATGAACCGAACCAAAGATGGTTCGGTGATGGACTGAATCTGAGATGTCCAAAACGTCTCAAATTGCCTACGTATTCCAATCCTGGAAATCAAGTCCAAAAATGTAGTTCGAAACAGAAAGTGATTAAGGTTTATGGATGTGGATTATGATTAAGCTTTCTTAGATTCAATTTATTCAAGTTGAAGTTTATGCTTGATGATGATGGAGATTGAATCTAGAGATAGCTTAAATGGATCGAAGTGAACGAGGATATGGATACGGATATGGATATGGATATGGGAAACCTAAGGATACTAAGATGGGGTACCGTACTTGGAGAGTCCTCCAAGTTGCCTATGTATTCCAGAGGTCCTGGAAATCAGGTACAACGTAGTTCGTTTCGTGGGTTGTACTCTCAGGGAGTAAGGTGTGGCTCTCAGGGAGTCAGATTTGTGCTCTCAGGGAGTAGGGTTGTTCTCTCAGGGAGTTGGATTTGTACTCTCAGGGAGTAAGGTTGTACTCTCAGGGAGTTGGATTTGTACTCTCAGGGAGTAGGATTGTACTCTCAGGGAGTAAGGTTTGTACTCTCAGGGAGTAAGGATTTGTACTCTCAGGGAGTAGGGTTGTACTCTCAGGGAGTAAGGTTTGTACTCTCAGGGAGTAAGGTTGTACTCTCAGGGAGTAAGGTTTGTACTCTCAGGGAGTGAGGCTTGTACTCTCAGGGAGTGAGGCTTGTACTCTCAGGGAGTAAGGTTTGTACTCTCAGGGAGTAAGGTTGGTACTCTCAGGGAGTGATGTTTGTACTCTCAGGGAGTGATGTTTGTACTCTTAGGGAGTGATGTTTGTACTCTCAGGGAGTGATGTTTGTCCCGGGGACTCTGTGGGGTAGGTTTGTACTCGAGTGATGTTTGAGGGCACATTGATTGATGTGTGGAACCGTATCTGGGAGTTTCCCAAACTACCTACGTATCTTAGGGTTTTCCCTAAGAATCAAGATCCGCGTAGTTCGGAATGGCACTGTTCATTGGGTGACCCACTTGGGTCAGAATATGGGTGGTCTAGCTGGACCGAAAGATGATCCTAGATAATCTATGGTTGGATTCACATTACATCTATCTAGATTCTGTATCCTAGGGGAAATGAACTGAGGGGTAGGGATCGTTCTAAACTACCCTTGTCACTTACAATCCTGATTTGGAATTGTTGGGCTAAGCTTCATGATTCTTGATTAAGACTTTTATCATTTTCCATTATTACCCTTCCCATGAATGTGGGTGCCTATATGCACGTCCCCACACCTAAGAATGTCTTCTATCAGTGTACATGCACGGCAGTTCGACTAGGGTGCAGCGAAAAGTAAATTCTTGCCAACATAAACATCATTCAATCATGGCATTAGCAAGCAGATCAGCATGGCAGTGTGCACAAAGCTAGCATTGTGAGCATGTGAACAGGGTAGCGCATAATATGACAGCATAATCAAGGGACATGATAGATGCATGGATATAATGATATAGACGATATCAGATCCTCAATCTAACGGTTATATCTCTTCAAAAATGATGATCATGATCAACACTTAGATTCATCAAAACAGCCAAGATCAACGGCTCAAATCTCACATCAAGTTATAATCGTGATCAATGACTCTTATCTCGTCAAAATAGCTATGATCTATGGCTTAGATCTCCTATTAAGATATAATCATGATCAGACTAAGAAATCAATGGCTCAGATTTGCCTAAATCAATTATGATCCAAATTCAAAAGTTTATATCAGTCAAAATTCCCACGATGACAATCCAACGGTTTAAATTACTCAAGATCATAATCTAACCGTTCAGATTCATAAAAAATAATCATGATCAAGATTTAATGGTTTAGATTCACCAAAATCACTTACGATGACAATCCAACGGTTCAAATCGCTTAAGATCATAATCCAACCATTTAGATTCATTTAAATCATTTCCAAAGATGATCTAACGGTCCAGATTGCCCATCATGATAATCCAACCGCTCATATTGATTAAAATCACTCATGATCAAAATCCAATGGTTCAAATCACTCAAAATTACTCACAATGAAAATTCAACGGTTCAAATCATTCAAGATCATAATCCAACCATTCAGATTGATTAACATCACTTCCAAAGATCATCTAACGGTTCGAATTAATTAAAATCACATCAAAATTTTAGATCAGTGGCTATGATCAACTCATGAAAATTCCAATTATATGGTCACGATTAATTCTCATAAAATTCAGATCATGTGGTTGGATCACCCACATTAAAATTTCAATCATATGGTCGAACCAAATTACACTAATTTCAATCTCCTAGTCGGATCAAATTTTCATTACATAAATCAGATCTATGACATTAAAACACATGGCTGGAATGGTTGTGATAACTGATCAAAGGTGTAAGAGATGGTGGGATCAAGTGGTTGTGATGTGAATCATGTGGTAAAGGGATCACACGATTGTGATGTGAATCCTGTGATGGTGGGATCAATGGGATCAGATTTAATCATAATCAATCACAAATCAATGGGATCAGATTTAACTAAAATTAAATTAATCGTGATCAAGATCGAATTTAACATCAATGGACCAGATCTGATTAAAATAATATACATGGTATCAAAGATTAAATACAAAAAAATGTACAAAATATGCCGATACCAATCAAGAAACATGCAAGAAATCAAGAATAAAACAAATGAAACAAAATAGTTACATATAAACCGAAAATAAGAAGAGAAACTAACCTGGTTCGAGGCGTCGACGATGGCCGTCGTATGACGTCGCGAGATGATCGAACGTTTGCCGACGATGGTTGCTCCTTCAAATCTTATTCCTTTTTTTCTTTTTCTCTTTTTTTTTTCCTATTTCTCTTTCTTTTTTTTGTTTTTGGACGAGCAGTAATGAGGCTGCTCACTGCTGCTCCTCTTTCTTCCAAGGCAGCGGCGGCGGTGCCGCTACTTTCTTCCTCTTCTCTCTGCCTCTCTCTTTCTTCTCCCTTCTCTTTTTTTTTTTTTTCACTCCATGGACTAGACCAGCAACAGAGCTGCTGCTCTTTTTTTTCCTCCACGGCAGCGGCAGCTCTGCTGCTGCTGCTTTCTTCCCCTTCTCTCTGCCTCTCTCTCTTTCTTCTCCTTTCTCTGTTTTTTTCTTTTTCACTCCATGGACCAGCAGCAGAGCTGCTGCTCATTTTTTCTCCGTGGCAGCGGCAGCTCTGCTGCTGCTGCAGCTGCTGCTACTTTCTTCCCCTTCTCTCTGCCTCTCTCTCTTTCTTCTCCCTCCTTCTCGGGTCTCACTCTCCCTCCTCCTCTCTTTCTTTCTTTTTTTTTTTCTTTTCCTTTCTCGTTCGCCCTCTTTTTTTTTTTTTCACTCTACGGCAGCGGCGGTAGTGCCGCTGCCTTCCTCTCCTTCTGTTTCCCCTTTTTTTTCTTCTTTGGAGCAGCAGCAGAGCTGCTCCCCCTTCTTCGACGGCGGCAGCGCTGCCGCTGCCCCTTCTCCTTTCTCCCTCATCTTCTTTCTTCTCCCTTCTCTTATTTCTTCTTCCTCTCTTCTTTCTTCTTCTTCTCCTCTCTGGTTTCACTCTATTTTTTTTTCTTCTGGAGCAGCAGCTGCTCCCCTTTTTTATTTCTGGTTCGGTCGCCCCCCCTTTAAGCCAACCTCCTCCTCCTCCTTTTATCTCTCCTCTTCCTCACTGATGGGGTTTGAAACACAGGAATAGAGTTTATTTCAGAACAGGGGATGTACAGAAGACTAAATCTGGCAAAAGAAGGAAAGAACAAGAAAGACCAATTCGAGGTTGGTCAACCTCCTAACAAAACAAGACACTTCCTCAGAGATATCTCCTCTCTGTATTACAATGCTTATTTATATCTATTTCCTAACCTCCTCATTTCTCTGTTACAAGGTAGTTACATATTATTCCTTTCTTGATTCATTCTTGCTTACGTGGCATAGTCTTTCAATCTCGCAGGTACCCTACGTTCTCTTTGCTCCCTTCTTGGTGTGCTGCTCCTTTGATCTCTGGCAGTAACATTGCTATCTCCTGCGGAAAGAACCTTGTCCTCAAGGTTGAATTGAGGAAATTGACTTCGAAGGCTAGCCTCATCTTCCCACGTACTATCTGCAGGAGTTAAACCCTTCCACTGAACCAGAAGCTGTGGAATGGAATTGCCTCCCCTGTGAATATGGCGCCGTTGAATGATTGCAAGTGGAGTAAGAAGATTGTCGCCAGTAAGGTCCAGTAATGGTAATGGAGTAATCTGGCTCTGTGGTTGGCCAACACACTCCTTAAGTACCGAGACATGGAAAACAGGATGAAGTTTACTGTTGGAAGGTAGGTCTAAGCGATAGGCCACTGTCCCAATTCGTGCAAGGATACGGAATGGTCCAAAATAACGACGTCCCAGCTTCTGATTTAGGCGTAAGGCAAGGGATTGTTGTCGATAAGGCTGGAGTTTTACAAAAACCCAGTCATTAACAGAAAACTGTATATTAGTCCTATGTTTATCAGACTGCAGCTTCATTCGAGTCTGCGCCTGCCGTAAATTGTGCTTCAATTGCTGTAAGATGGTATCCCGTTGGCCTAGCTCCTGTGAGACAGCATCGTTATGGGAAGAATCCAAAGGAAACTGAACTAACTCAGGTGGAGCTCGACCATAGAGCGCAAGGAATGGAGTCATGCCAATAGCTGAGTGGTGTGAGGTGTTATACCAAAATTCTGCCCAAGGAAGAAACTTCATCCATTGATGCGGTTCATCATAAACAAAGCTGCGGAGGTACATCTCCAGACAACGATTCAAGACCTCTGTTTGGCCATCAGTTTGGGGATGATACGCCGAACTCATGGCGAGAGTGGTGCCATGAAGACGAAACAATTCAGTCCAGAAATTACTTAAGAAGAGAGGGTCCCGATCACTTACGATTGTACGTGGAAACCCATGTAACTTGACAATGTCAGAGACGAACACAGCAGCAACTTTTAATGCTGTGTAATGGGATGGAAGGCCACAGAAATGTGCATACTTTGTAAGGCGATCAACCACTACTAAAATAGCTGTCTTACCCTGAGAAGGAGGCAAATGTGTAACAAAATCCATGGAAATGTCCTCCCAAACTTGCTGAGGAATGGGCAGCGGTTGAAGAAGTCCGGCAGGAGAGCGGTTGATCGATTTGATTTGTTGGCAAACGTGACAGGCAGCGACAAATTGACGAACACGAGCCTTCATTCCTTTCCAAAAGAAACAAGCAGATAAACGCAGAAATGTTCGTTGTACACCGGCATGGCCTCCGCGAGGAGTGGAGTGAAATTCTGCTAGCAAAATTTGACAAAGGGATGAAGTCGATGGCACTACTAGGCGATTATGAAAATATAATAATGAATGTCTGATAGTATACCCTACAAATTCCAAAGGATTGTGTTGTAATCCTTCATGGATTAAACGCAGCTCTTCAAAAGAAGTATTCTCCTGTCGTAATTGATCCAGGAAGGAAAACTGGACACCTGAAATCGCGAATAAACCTTGGAAACTTAGTGGTATTCGAGACAAACCGTCTGCAGCAGTATTTTCTATACCCGGTTTGTACACAATCTCAAAGGTAAAACCCAGAAGCTTGACCAGAAATTCTTGTTGCTCTGGTGTTTGGATTGTCTGCTCGGTGAGGTGTTTTAAACTACGCTGGTCCGTATGAATGTAGAACTTCTGACCAAGGAGATATTGGCGCCATTTGAGCACGGCTGAGGTGATGGCGAACATCTCCCGACTATAAGTTGAGGCTGCTTGCATCTGTACAGAGAGCTTCTTACTGAAAAAAGCCAAGGGTTTATGGGATTGCATTAAAACAGCACCAATGCCCATGCCCGAAGCATCCGTTTCAACCACAAAGGGCAAGTCAAAATTTGGAAGAGACAACACAGGGGCGGTGGTGACTGCAGATTGTAAGGCAACAAATGCAGATTGAGCCTCATCGTTCCACTTGAAGGCACCCTGTCGGAGAAGTTCGGTCAGTGGAGCAGCGATATGGGCATACCGACGGATGAATCGTCGATAATAACCGGAAAGACCAAGGAACCCACGGAGCGCTTTGACTGATCGAGGTACTGGCCAGTCTAAGATGGCAGAAATTTTCGCAGGATCCATTGAGAGGCCATCGGCAGAGATGAAATGCCCCAAATATTCAACAGTGGCTTGACCGAAGGAACACTTCGATCGCTTGGCAAACAACGACTGTTTGCTGAGAACTTGTAAGACCGAAGTTAAGTGTATTAGATGGGCGGACCAGCTTGCACTGTAAACGAGAATATCATAAAAAAAAACCAGTACGAACCGGCGCAAAAATGGTCGGAACACGGAATTCATAAGGGCTTGGAACGTGGACGGTGCATTCGTCAAGCCGAAGGGCATGACCAAAAATTCATAGTGGCCTTCATGGGTACGAAAAGCTGTTTTATAAATGTCGGATTGTTTCACCCGAATTTGATGGTACCCGGCTCGAAGGTCCAATTTGGAAAAAAAACGTGCGCCGTGCAATTCATCAAATAACTCATCAGCCGTAGGAATTGGAAACCGGTCTCGTACAGTTATTGCATTTAGAGCACGGTAGTCGATGCAAAAACGCCACGTACCGTCTTTCTTTTTAACCAATAAAACTGGAGAGGAAAACGGACTAGTGCTTGGTCTGATGATACCTGATTGCAACATTTCGGAAACCAGCTTTTCAATTTCCGTTTTCTGAAAATGAGGATACCGATATGGTTGATATTTATCGGTTGTGAACCCGATTGGGTATGGATTTCATGATCAAAGTCTCTGTTGGGAGGCAACCCTTTAGGTTCAGCAAACACTGTAGAAAAACGGTCCAACAAGTCATGAACAGCTGTAGTCATCTGTTCGGTGGCCAGTGAGTTATCCGGTACTAGAGGAGAGAGACCTTGCACTTCCAATTGAAACAGAGCAGCCAACGCATCAGTTGTAGCCAGGCGTCGAAGTGCATGCAATGACACTGGGGTAGGAGCAGGCAATCGAGTGCCCTGAAGAACAATTGATTCTGTTGCATTGGAGAAGCTCAAAGTGAGCTTTTGATAATCAAACAGTATTGGTCCTAATTGCAGCAGCCACTGGACTCCAAGCACCAGTTCGGCGCCTTGAATCGGAAGAAGATAGACATCCACCGAAATTTGGTGTCCCTGGATGACGATCTGCAATGGACTGATGAAACCTTCTCTCTGTAAGCGTTCCCCATTTCCGACAAGCACTGAAACTTTTGTGTCGGTGGTGACCAAAAGACCAAGATGGTGGGCGATCCGGCTCTGGATGAAGTTGTGGGTACTGCCCCCATCCACCAAGATATTAACAGCGGATCCGGATATTGTCCCAGTAAACCGCAATGTATGTACAGAAGTTTGGCCGGCCAATGCGTGGTACGAAATTTCGGATGAACACGCCGAATTGGAATCAGGTGAAATATCACGATGATCTTGCAGCAACAAAGAACTATCGGTGGTGCGTTCTGCATCAAGATCCAGCGACACATCAAGAAGAAACAATTGCTTGTTCTTGCAACGATGTCCAGGGGCATATTTGTCGTCACAATTATAACACAAACCCAGATCTCGTCTCCGTTGCATTTCTGCAGAACTGAGGCGTTTAACAGGTATTTTTGAAGCAGAATTAGCGGTTGAACTTTGTGTAGAATTGGAAATTGGAGTCGGTATTAAAGGTGGGTTTGGCAGTAAAGGTGGTCGAATTGATGGAGTGGAAAACTGAGTTGGCCGGTGTGTCACATCCCCAAATCTTGGCGGAAAATGTCTGCGTTGATCCAAGAACTTTGCTTCTTGGAGTCGAGCAAGACCTACTGCGTGAGACAAGGAAGTGGGATGGAATGCCAAAACCTCACTTCGAATTTCTGAACGAAGGCCGGATACAAAACAGCTAATCAAGAACGATGGGGAGATGTTTGTAGTGCGGTTTGCGAGAGTTTCAAACTGTGATTGGTAATCAGAAACAGAGGTCGTCTGCGTAAGCTTAGACAAGGTTCCCTGATGATCTTCAAACTCCGAAGGGCCAAACCGGGTCTCCAAAGCCTTGGTAAATGCCGTCCAGTTTGTGAATTCTCCATTACGATGGAGCCACTGAAACCATTGTAATGCCGCCCCATCCATGTGAAAAGAAGAAATCAAAATACGCTGTTTGTCCGATGTATTATGATATGAAAAGAACCGCTCAGCTTTAAATATCCAGCCTAAGGGATCCGAGCCATCGAACCGAGGACAATCCAAACGAATTGTATGATGGCGTTCCAAGGAAGAACACTGCTGGGGAGAATGCTCTGGACCACTAGTACTGGGTGCAAGATTAGGAGCAGCAGGCGGACTGGTTGTAGAGGTGCCCAAATGCAAGAACTGTTCCATTCGATCATCCATGGCAGTAACTCGAAGGACCAATTCAGAGAAGGCGGTTTGAAGAGATTCAATGCGTTGTGCAGATGTTGTTGAAGATTCATGTAGTTGTTTGATCGATTCATCAAGTTGGCGGAGGCGTGTACCATCTGCCATTGCCGAGACTCAATGAAAGCACCAAATGATGGGGTTTGAAACACAGGAATGGAGTTTATTTCAGAACAGGGGATGTACAGAAGACTAAATCTGGCAAAAGAAGGAAAGAACAAGAAAGACCAATTCGAGGTTGGTCAACCTCCTAACAAAACAAGACACTTCCTCAGAGATATCTCCTCTCTGTATTACAATGCTTATTTATATCTATTTCCTAACCTCCGCATTTCTCTGTTACAAGGTAGTTACATATTATTCCTTTCTTGATTCATTCTTGCTTACGTGGCATAGTCCTTCAATCTCGCAGGTACCCTACGTTCTCTTTGCTCCCTTCTTGGTGTGCTGCTCCTTTGATCTCTGGCCGTAACACTCACACTCTCCCTTTCCGGATTCCATGGCTGGGGTACGGAAAGCATGGGTGGTGGTCTTGTGCAAGATGGCTTGCGGCTGGGATTGATAGGTGGGGTGAGGTGTCGATTTGAGGGGCTGGACAGTTGGGTTCAGTGTGTGGGTGTGGCTCAAGAAGCATGGGCAGTGGGGTGGTTTTGGGGAGGAATTGGTGCTTCTCGGCAAGGTGTCGATGGAGGTGGCAGTGAGGGATGGTGAGGTGTAGGCTGCTGGCTTGATGGGTATTGTTGTGGGGCTCAAGGAGAGGAGGAGGTGGCATGATGGAGGAGTGGGTGAGTTGTTGGGCAAGATGGCTTGCGGCTGGAATTGTAAGTAGGATGGAGGTGCACGGTTGGAGGCATGGGGTCATGGCGGGTGGCATGGCCGGGGTTGGGCTCAAGGAGAATGGGCGGTGGAGTGGGGCTCAAGGAGAGGAGGAGGTGCTTGGCCGTGACTTGATGAAGGAGAAGTGGGGGGGGGGGGGGGGGGGGGGGGGGGGGGGCATGGGAAAGATGGAGGTGGCAACACCTCCCTCTTTCCCTCCACCAAACCTTTCTTTTTTTCTATTCTTTTTTCGGTTCTTCTCTCTCTCTCTTCCTCTCTTTGTCTCTTTCTCTCTCTTCCCATTCTCTCTTTCTCTCTTCCTCTCTCTTTCTCCCTCTCCCTCTCCCTTATCGGGTTCCCCTTTTATTCGGATTCATGGCCGAATATATATATATATATATGGCGGGTGGCATGGCCGGGGTTGGGCTCAAGGAGAATGGGCGGTGGAGTGGGGCTCAAGGAGAGGAGGAGGTGCTTGGCCGTGACTTGATGAAGGAGAAGTGGGAGGGGCATGGGAAAGATGGAGGTGGCAACACCTCCCTCTTTCCCTCCACCAAACTCCTTTTTTTTTATTCTTTTTTCGGTTCTTCTCTCTCTCTCTTCCTCTCTTTGTCTCTTTCTCTCTCTTCCCATTCTCTCTCTCTCTCTTCCTCTCTCTTTCTCCCTCTCCCTCTCCCTTATCGGGTTCCCCTTTTATTCGGATTCATGGCCGAATATATATATATATATATATATATATATATATATATATATATATATATATATATATATATATAATATAATCTAATATAATAATATAATATATAAAAATATATATAATATAACATATAAAATATATATTACATAATGTATATATATAACACATACATAAAGTGCATACACGTGGGCCAACCCGACTCGATCTGGGCCGATTTGGTTTGGGTCAGTTTGACTGGTTGAGTTCGACGAGATTGGATTAAATTGGGCTTGAGCTGGGTTGGGCTGAGTAAGAATGGACTAGATCGATTTCTCTCTCTATTATGGATCCTCTCAGCTTGCAATTCCGCATGAAAATTTCGACGGCTTCTGTCTCAGATCTTCCACGTCCACTTTGAAGAGGACGGACAAAGGAGCACGCTGGTGCTCGAATCGCTTGATTTGGATGTCAGATGAAGAAAATATGAAGAATTGAAGCTTTGACGATAATTCAGCAAACAACTTTGTACGGGACCCGCAGGCGGCTTCTGCCCAAAATTCTTTACGTCCACTTTGAAGAGGACGGTCAACGGAGCACAATGGCGCTCGAATCGTCGGATTCGGACTTCGGATGATTAAGATATGAAGAATTGGAGTTTTGACGATAATCCAATCGACAACTTTGCATGGGACCCGCTGACGGCTTCCCCCCAAAATTCTTCACGTCCACTTTGAAGAGGACAGGCAAGGGAGCACAGTGGCGCTTGAATCGTCGGATTCGGACTTCGGATGATCAAAATATGAAGAATTAGAGTTTTGACGATAATTCGGCCAGCAACTTTGCATGGGACCCGCTGGCAGCTTCCGCCCAAGATTCCTCACGTCCACTTTAAAGAGGACAGGTAATGGAGCACAGTGGCGCTTGAATCGTCGGATTTGGATGTCGAACGATCAAGATATGGTCGAATGAAGTCCGATCGATTTAAATCATGATAATTTGCCCAATAAATCCTTAATTTATGATAATTTACAGAAAAGCCCTTGGATTTAATAAGCCAATTTCAATCCGACTAAAATCGCGACATCTTCTTCGTTTGATATCGGAATGGAGTGATTCTGGTATCATTTCGAAGGTATTTCCATGACCTTGCTGTAGGGCCTGCCAAAATCAGCTTTGAAATCACCACTTATCGTCCAAACCTTGCATTGACCCGCAATCCTTCTGAATATGCCCATCAAGACTCTTGTTCATGGCTGGGGATGGCAAAAATGGGGTGCTTACAGATACCCCTCTTTCCCGAGATTGTATCAATTGAGGGTAAAGATAAAAGAAGCACATTTTTGCCACTCATAACGGAGACAGACGAAACTTTCTTGAACATGTGGGCCATCTGTACCTCAGCACCGAATAACCACTTTTGACAAACTTGGGCACATGCTTTATTATCACCATTTGGAGAAAGCATACCAGTGGACCTCCCTTAGAAAAAATTATCTTCAGCAAGTTCTTTATGCCAACTCCACTCCCTCGATGCCTTATCCACCATGGCCATTCTATCTGACGAGTAGAAGTTCTTAAACACTCACTGGAACGACTTAGAGAAAATTCTGATTCACAACAGAATGGGTAGGGGAATCATTGGAACTTTCTTACCTTATAGACACATTGAAAACCTTAGTGAGTTGTGCATGAAATGCACATATGTATGACCTTGTCTGAGCCTAAGTCTCTAAATCCAAAGATAAGTGACAGAAGACAAAGGCCTAAAGTGGCTGATATGAAGCTATCCAGATGGTTTTCCCATCAGGAGGATCTTTTGGTTGTTTATGTGGAATGGTCGATCTCTCCGAAGAGATACCACTTTATAGGCTTATAGAATGAAGGGCTCTTTGGAACCTTTGGACGTCGTTGAATGTAATGAACGACAGATAAGAGTTCCAGCCAGATTATCATTACAATTTTTTCGGAATGACACACCCACTAGGGTTGATATCAAAAGATATGAAAGATGGGCTCGTTATGCTACTCTTGGGAAATCCATTGGATAGATGAATGGATAAAAGAGTCCAGCCAGAAAGCAGGAAGTTCTTCCTTTAATAATGACAATATGATAGAACCAATCCTGAGTAGCAGGATGTAATAGCCTCTTTAGAGAATCTAGCCCAAACCTGTCGTGAAGTTCATCCAAAACGATTGACTTTCGTGACCAACTGCACCCGACTTTCGTAACCAATTGCACCCTCCTTTTTTTTTTTTTTTTTAAAGGGTGAGGAGGTCAAACATGATACTGCTTCAACTGATCGAGGTTGGTCAGATATTGTAGCTCTTCACCATCCAGATCTATCAGTCGAACTGCCTTTCCTGGTAAAATTTCCTTCACTATGAATGGCCCGCTCCAGTTCGGACGGAACTTACCCCTAGGGTCATGGGCAGGTGCTCTTTGTTTCTTTAAAACAAGATCTCCTAACGTCAGGTGACGAAATCTAACCTTCTTGTTGAAAGTGACGGCCATTCTCTGTTGGTATTTCTTTGCATTATCTGCTGCTTTCATCCTCCTTTCGTCAATGAGACTCAACTCTTCATAATGGGATCGAAGCCATTCAGCCTCAGGGATTTGGGAATCCATTAGGATCCTCAAGGATGGTACTTCCATTTCTACTGGGAGTACTCCCTCCATACCATATACCAGAGAATATGGTGTGACTCCAGTAGAGGTCCTTATAGGAGTTCTGTAAGCCCATAATGCATATGGTGACTTATCCGCCCAGTCAGTGTGTGTCTCTGCCATTTTCTGGAGGATGATCTTGATGTTCTTATTAGCGGCCTCTACTGCTCCATTAGTATGTGGCCGGTAAGGGGAAGAACGGTGCCTTTGGATACTGAAATTCTCGCACAATTCTTGTACCTTTCCTCTGAAATGTTGACCCTGATCTGAGATTAGAGCGTGAGGCATCCCGTGCCGACAGATGATATGCTCTTGAAGGAACTCGGCTACCTTATTGGCGGTGAGTTTGGCGTATGATTGAGCCTCCACCCACTTGGTAAAGTAGTCGATGGCTACTAAGATGAACTCATGCCCAGTTGACGCCTTTGGGTGAATCTTTCCGATCACATCTATACCCCAAGTTGAAAACGGCCATGGCAAACTGAGAGTGTGTAATTCTGTAGGTGGTATATGTATCAGATTGGCAAAGATTTGACATTTGTGACACTTCTTCACAAACTCCACGCAGTCTGCTTCCTTTGTAATTCCAATAATACCCCATTCTCAGAATCTTCTTTGCAACCATCCAGGCATCCAGTATGAGGCCCACAGAATCCTTGATGTATCTGCTCAATGAGGGTTTATGCTTGCTCTTCGTCGACAAAGTCCAATTATACCCCATCATAGGACCTTTTATAAAGGATATCTTCACAGGGGATGAACTGCGTAGCATATCGCCTTAATGACTTCTTTTCTCTTGTTGTTGCTTCTGCAGGGTATATTCCTTCAAGGTCTACCATCAGCTGTCAGTGCATTGACTTCTACATATGTTGGCTGCCTTCTTCTTTCGATCACCAAGGGCCTTGTGCATTCGACAGGATCATCACCGATCATTGAAGCCAAAGTGACTAATGCATCGGCGTAATTTTTTTTTTGTGTCCCTTGGAGAATAGTCGAACTCATCTTTGTAAACTCTTGAGCCAAATTGATTGTATACTGCTGATTCGGTATCAATTTTTCATCTTTGGTCTTTTTTTTTTTTTCTTTTTTTTTTTCAATTCCTTCTGACTTGGTAGACAATGATGGAAAAGTTCTCACAAACCTTCGACTTCTTGATGTTGATCGTAAGGGATGCTCTAAGTCTCGTGATGCAAACTCCGTACTCTGCAGTATTGCTTGTACACTTGAATTCTAATCAAAGCGAGAATGACACGAACTCCCCTTTTGGATCTATTAGTCATACCCCAGCTCCACGCCTTCTATGGTTGACTGTGTCACCGACTAGGATATCTACCTTTGGCAATGAAAGAAATCATCATTAGGACTAGCCTTATTCAAATTCTTGTAATCAACACATACTCTCAATCATCCATCTTTCTTATGCACAGTAACTTCATTGGCCAACTATTCTGGGTATTTTGATACTTCCAAGAATCTGACATTGAACTGCTTCTTGACATCTTACTCAGTCTTTAAAGTCTGCTCAGGTTTCAACCAACTCAACTTCTGTTTATGCAGCTTTACCTTAGGGATCAAGGGTATCTTGTGCTATACCACTTCTGGGTTTATGCTTGTCATATCTTCATAAGACCATGCAAATTCCTCTTGGAATCCCTTCAATAATTCTGTCAAATGGGCTATCTCCTCTTCTGTCAAGGTTACACCAATCTTGATCTCTTGTAATTGCTCCTCCGGGCCGAGATTGACCATCTTGAAATCCTCGCCAGCAGGTTGGGCTTTCTTCTCTTCCGAGGCTTTGATGGATTGCAAAATTTTAGGATATGGTTCATTATTCTTATCATCATTAAAGTTAGAGTTAGGAAACAAGAGATTGGGAGAAGTAGACACAGTAAAATTGAAAAAAAAAATTATTTATTAACGCTTGAAAACAGAGGTACATAAGAGGAGGTTCCAAATGGAACGGAGTCAACACTATCAAAAGATTCAACCTTTTTAAGGACTCGTAGACTTTGGGCCCAGACATGGTCATACTATAGTGATTACATGACAAACTCTTCGGGTAAACAAAACATAAAAACTTCAGTTTGGGGATCATTCCATTGATAGGGAGTATGAATTGTTGTGGATCAGGATCTCCGTCTTGGTCTTCCCCAGTGAGCATTAGAACTTGGTCCTCGTCGAACAGATTGTTGATGTCGATCACCTTTGTTTCTGACTTTTGTTCCTTGCTCAGCCTTTGAATCTTGATTTCTTCCATCTCTATCTAGCCAATGGTGCAGTCAAAGAAAAACTCAAAAATCGGGTTCTTGTCTTTGGAGGTTTCTATCTAGCCATGGTTTAGAGAAACCACATAAATGCAATGTCCTCTCATTCTTTGACGAAGTTCCCATTGAGTGTATTCAAATATGGAGTGATCTGCTCATCCTCATCTATCTCCAACTGTGCTTGATAGACCGGTTCATCTGTCCTCATATGGTTGTCATCTTCTGTGACTCTTATCTGCTGCCTTTGTTGGACCTTTCCTCTCAAGCTTTCAAAATGTATCATTTTCTCTCCTCTGCTTCTTTATCAGTTTCAGATCTTGGTTGGTAGGGGCATACCCCAATCCAAACCTAAGGGATTTGATTTTGTGATTGCCATGATGTTGTTGTTGACTTGGAATCCTCTGAGATTGATATCTTGGGTTGCATTCCCCTCTGATCCTTTATCATTCTGCCCCATCGTCACCTTGTACTGAGAGATTTCTGAAAAGTATACCCCATGCCCATGCCGCACTTCTTGGATTGAGACCCTATTCATTTGGTCACCAGATGTGACGCTCCCCTCGATATCAGCTTGGACTGTTTCAATTGGAACCCATGCCTCTCTCTCCATTGACTGTGTGATGGGGAAGGAGAGGACCATTTTCCATTGATTTCTATCTAGCTCGGATCTCAATTTCTCCTGCATCTATCAGGTCTTGTATAGCATGCCTCAGAGCGTTACAATTTTCAGTATGGTGACCATGTTGGTTATGATATTTGCAGAATAGATCCATTCGAAACTTCAGTGGAAGTGGACATGGCAGAGGATGAGGTGTGAGTACCTTCAATTTTCCGGCCTGTACCAATACTTTCAGAGCCCTATTTTTGGTCATGCCCAAATCAGTAACCGCCTTCTATTTTCCAACCTTGCGGAGCAGGAGTGTGGTTCGATTCCTTGAGATCGATGGATTAGCATTAATGTTGGCGCATCGTGCCACCGACCGATTCCTTCTAGGAGGGAAAGCTCTTTGGCGGATTATCTGATCATCCCATGCCTTCATAGCTCTTAGCAATTCCTCTGATCTGTTCAGTCTATCCCTGGAAGGGACATCCTCCTCATTCAGATTTCGAAATGTGGGAGCTTTTTGAATGACCAAAGGTTTCTGATACACAATCTCCTCTGTGTCTTCTATTACAGGTTCTGAGAAACACTGTGGCACAACTTGCTTAGAGGTACTCAATCCTTGTGGGTGTACCAAATTCATTCTCTCAATGGTTGACGCTTGGACTTGCAATTGCATCTGTAGGTTTTGAATCATGGTAACCATCACTTCTATGATATCAACTACCCTCTCAATTTTGGCATCTGTAGCTCTTGGAACCTGATTTGGTCCGTCACCCATTGCTTCAACTGGTATGGACAAGGTAGGGCCAATAGGTTCAGGTGCAAACACTCTAGACAATTTCACAATGATGGAATCCCAGTCCTACAGAGTAGAAATGGTTATGGTTTAGGTTAACCTTTAAGTAGATATCGGGACAGGCCAAAGCTGACAAGTGTTAAGACTCTTGGGATGGAGACAGAACAGAAATGAATTAATATGCACAAAGAGAGCTGACTCGACCATACAAATGTTAGCTCTCTTATGAAACCCCTTAAATAAACATTATCTGTACCAATTTAGTTGCTTTAAACGACCATGTGATCGGATTTGAGCCTCTTGACCAAAAACGGGTCATTCGGGGGACAAGGCCCAACCACTTGGTTTATCAAAAACAAAGAAATTGGAACAAATATGCTAGTCCTTAAACTTTCATAAGGGATAAGTTAGCAAAAGGCGGTTCATGACTGAACAAACTGGTAAACTCCCATTCGATCATAATATCCATGTCATGATAGAGATTTTCCGATCGTTTTTAAGACTTAATGTATCAACAATGAAAGGTTCGACACATGAATCCTTAAGTGTGAATCCGAACATGTTGATAAATCGAGAATCAAAACGGTCAGAACTTCGACGTCATAGGCACAGATGTCGTAATTGAGTTGGAATTTACATAGTCAGTTCAGGGATGAACCAAAAATAACATGCATGTGGCTCACTCTAGGTTAGGACCGGCAAAGGCTACCTTGACGAGGAGGAGTGGACCTATTCCCGTCTACACGGTGAATCATGGGCCCCTCGATTCCTTTTGATATACCATTTTGCAAAATGTCAAAAGACCTAGAGAAGTATAACGCCTCCCCGGGCGGACCCGAGAAACAAACGTCAGAGGCTCTCCACAGTCGTGACTTTTACAAGGTACGTGTTAAGGTTGTGCTTTTCACCTAGCGGGCGATCCCATATTCATGAGGACCCGGGTCGGCTAATAGCACAATGTGTGACTGAACCCAAACCCCCCAAAACAATATGTACAATCATAAATATAGTAGCCCTAGATCTAGCATCCAATGTCAGTCAATCAATGTAAGGAAAGTGAATCAGGAGTCTGAACGTGGAATCCCCAGCGGAGTCGCCACTGTGGGGATAGTGATGTCCACCCACGCTGAATGGACGGTGAAATGATTTGGAGTCGCCACCTAGATTAAGGTCTAGGACCTAAAATGTAGCCTCATCCTGAGATAAGACTTCTATTGACTCATGACCCAACATATCGACTTTGGTCCAACAGAGAACGGGTAAGCGTTCAAAGTACAGTTTGGGAAGGTGTTAGGCACCCAAAACTGCCCGATCCAAAAATTGGCCTCCTATGTGATTCTACTTTCCTTAGACTCTATGATTCTGACTGTTCATGGTCAATGGATGATGACTAGGGCTCATGGGGGATCCTATGCCAAGTTGCTGAGTTCTTCTAGCTTAAGTTCAGCCAAACATGTTCTTAAAGTAAGAAAATAAATAAAATAATATACAATGAACCGAACCAAAGATGGTTCGGTGATGGACTGAATCTGAGATGTCCAAAACGTCTCAAATTGCCTACGTATTCCAATCCTGGAAATCAAGTCCAAAAACGTAGTTCGAAACAGAAAGTGATTAAGGTTTATGGATGTGGATTATGATTAAGCTTTCTTAGATTCAATTTATTCAAGTTGAAGTTTATGCTTGATGATGATGGAGATTGAATCTAGAGATAGCTTAAATGGATCGAAGTGAACGAGGATACTTAAATGGATCGAAGTGAACGAGGATATGGATACGGATATGGATATGGATATGGGGAACCTAAGGATACTAAGATGGGGTACCGTACTTGGAGAGTCCTCCAAGTTGCCTACGTATTCCAGAGGTCCTGGAAATCAGGTACAATGTAGTTCGTTTCGTGGGTTGTCCTCTCAGGGAGTAAGGTGTGGCTCTCAGGGAGTCAGATTTGTGCTCTCAGGGAGTAGGGTTGTTCTCTCAGGGAGTTGGATTTGTACTCTCGGGGAGTAAGGTTGTACTCTCAGGGAGTTGGATTTGTACTCTCAGGGAGTAGGATTGTACTCTCAGGGAGTAAGGTTTGTACTCTTAGGGAGTAAGGATTTGTACTCTCAGGGAGTAGGGTTGTACTCTCAGGGAGTAAGGTTTGTACTCTCAGGGAGTAAGGTTTGTACTCTCAGGGAGTAAGGTTGTACTCTCAGGGAGTGATGTTTGTACTCTCAGGGAGTAGGGTTGTACTCTCAAGGAGTAGGGTTTGTACTCTCTGGGAGTATGGTTTGTACTCTCAGGGAGTATGGTTTCTACTCTCAGGGAGTAGGGTTGTACTCTCAGGGAGTAAGGGTTGTACTCTCAGGGAGTAAGGGTTGTACTCTCAGGGAGTAAGGTTGTACTCTCAGGGAGTAAGGTTTGTACTCTCAGGGAGTGAGGCTTGTACTCTCAGGGAGTGAGGCTTGTACTCTCAGGGAGTAAGGTTTGTAGTCTCAGGGAGTAAGGTTGGTACTCTCAGGGAGTGATGTTTGTACTCTCAGGGAGTGATGTTTGTACTCTCAGGGAGTAAGGTTTGTACTCTCAGGGAGTGATGTTTGAGGGCACATTGATTGATGTGTGGAACCGTATCTGGGAGTTTCCCAAACTACCTACGTATCTTAGGGTTTTCCCTAAGAATCAGGATCCGCATAGTTCGAAATGGCACTGTTCATTGGGTGACCCACTTGGGTCAGAATATGGGTGGTCTAGCTGGACCGAAAGATGATCCTAGATGATCTATGGTTGGATTCACATTACATCTATCTAGATTCTGCATCCTAGGGGAAATAAACTGAGGGGTAGGGATCGTTCTAAACTACCCTTGTCACTTACAATCCTGATTTGGAATTGTTGGGCTAAGCTTCATGATTCTTGATTAAGACTTTTATCATTTTCCATTATTACCCTTCCCATGAATGTGGGTGCCTATATGCACGTCCCCACACCTAAGAATGTCTTCTATCAGTGTACATGCACGGCAGTTCGACTAGGGTGCAGCGAAAAGTAAATTCTTGCCAACATAAACATCATTCAATCATGGCATTAGCAAGCAGATCAGCATGGCAGTGTGCACAAAGCTAGCATTGTGAGCATGTGAACAGGGTAGCGCATAATATGACAGCATAATCAAGGGACATGATAGATGCATGGATATAATGATATAAACGATATCAGATCCTCAATCTAACGGTTATATCTCTTCAAAAATGATGATCATGATCAACACTTAGATTCATCAAAACAGCCAAGATCAACGGCTCAAATCTCACATCAAGTTATAATCGTGATCAATGACTCATATCTCGTCAAAATAGCTATGATCTATGGCTTAGATCTCCTATCAAGATATAATCATGATCAGACTAAGAAATCAATGGCTCAGATTCGCCTAAATCAATTATGATCCAGATTCAAAAGTTTATATCAGTCAAAATTCCCACGATGACAATCCTACGGTTTAAATTACTCAAGATCATAATCTAACCGTTCAGATTCATAAAAAATAATCATGATCAAGATTTAACGGTTTAGATTCACCAAAATCACTTACGATGACAATCCAATGGTTCAAATCGCTTAAGATCATAATCCAACCATTCAGATTCATTTAAATCATTTCCAAAGATGATCTAACGGTCCAGATTGCCCATCATGATAATCCAACCGCTCAGATTGATTAAAATCACTCATGATCAAAATCCAATGGTTCAAATCACTCAAAATTACTCACAATGAAAATCCAACGGTTCAAATCATTCAAGATCATAATCCAACCATTCAGATTGATTAACATCACTTCCAAAGATCATCTAACGGTTCGAATTAATTAAAATCACATCAAAATTTCAGATCAGTGGCTATGATCAACTCATGAAAATTCCAATTATATGGTCACGATTAATTCTCATAAAATTCAGATCATGTGGTTGGATCACCCACATTAAAATTCCAATCATATGGTCGAACCAAATTACACTAATTTCAATCTCCTAGTCGGATCAAATTTTCATTACATAAATCAGATCTATGACATTAAAACACATGGCTTGGAATGGTTGTGATAACTGATCAAAGGTGTAAGAGATGGTGGGATCAAGTGGTTGTGATGTGAATCATGTGGTAAAGGGATCACACGATTGTGATGTGAATCCTGTGATGGTGGGATCAATGGGATCAGATTTAATCATAATCATTCACAAATCAATGGGATCAGATTTAACTAAAATTAAATTAATCGTGATCAAGATCGAATTTAACATCAATGGACCAGATCTGATTAAAATAATATACATGGTATCAAAGATTAAATACAAAAAAATGTACACAATATGCCGATACCAATCAAGAAACATGCAAGAAATCAAGAATAAAACAAATGAAACAAAATGGTTACATATAAACCGAAAATAAGAAGAGAAACTAACCTGGGTCGAGGCGTCGACGATGGCCGTCGTATGACGTCGCGAGATGATCGAACGTTTGCCGACGATGGTTGCTCCTTCAAATCTTATTCCTTTTTTTCTTTTTCTCTTTTTTTTTTTCCTATTTCTCTTTCTTTTTTTTGTTTTTGGACGAGCAGTAATGAGGCTACTCACTGCTGCTCCTCTTTCTTCCAAGGCAGCGGCGGCGGTGCCGCTACTTTCTTCCTCTTCTCTCTGCCTCTCTCTTTCTTCTCCCTTCTCTGTTTTTTTTTTTTTTCACTCCATGGACTAGACCAGCAACAGAGCTGCTGCTCTTTTTTTTCCCTCCACAGCAGCGGCAGCTCTGCTGCTGCTGCTTTCTTCCCCTTCTCTCTACCTCTCTCTCTTTCTTCTCCTTTCTCTGTTTTTTTCTTTTTCACTCCATGGACCAGCAGCAGAGCTGCTGCTCCTTTTTTCTCCGTGGCAGCGGCAGCTCTGCTGCTGCTGCAGCTGCTGCTACTTTCTTCCCCTTCTCTCTGCCTCTCTCTCTTTCTTCTCCCTCCTTCTCGGGTCTCACTCTCCCTCCTCCTCTCTTTCTTCTTCTTTTTTTTCTTTTCCTTTCTCGTTCGCCCTCTGTTTTTTTTTTTCACTCTACGGCAGCGGCGGTAGTGCCACTGCCTTCCTCTCCTTCTGTTTCCCCTTTTTCTTCTTCTTTGGAGCAGCAACAGAGCTGCTCCCCCTTCTTCGACGGCGGCAGCGCTGCCGCTGCCCCTTCTCCTTTCTTCCTCTTCTTCTTTCTTCTCCCTTCTCTTTTTTCTTCTTCCTCTCTTCTTTCTTCTTCTTCTCCTCTCTGGTTTCACTCTGTTTTTTTTTCTTCTGGAGCAGCAGCTGCTCCCCTTTTTTATTTCTGGTTCGGTCGCCCCCCCTTTCAGCCAACCTCCTCCTCCTCCTTTTATCTCTCCTCTTCCTCACTCTCTCCCTTTCCGGATTCCATGGCTGGGGTACGGAAAGCATGGGTGGTGGTCTTGTGCAAGATGGCTTGCGGCTGGGATTGATAGGTGGGGTGAGGTGTCGATTTGAGGGGCTGGACAGTTGGGTTCAGTGTGTGGGTGTGGCTCAAGAAGCATGGGCAGTGGGGTGGTTTTGGGGAGGAATTGGTGCTGCTCGGCAAGGTGTCGATGGAGGTGGCAGTGAGGGATGGTGAGGTGCAGGCTGCTGGCTTGATGGGTATTGTTGTGGGGCTCAAGGAGAGGAGGAGGTGGCATGATGGAGGAGTGGGTGAGTTGTTGGGCAAGATGGCTTGCGGCTGGAATTGTAAGTAGGATGGAGGTGCACGGTTGGAGGCATGGGGTCATGGCGGGTGGCATGGCCGGGGTTGGGCTCAAGGAGAATGGGCGGTGGAGTGGGGCTCAAGGAGAGGAGGAGGTGCTTGGCCGTGACTTGATGAAGGAGAAGTGGGAGGGGCATGGGAAAGATGGAGGTGGCAACACCTCCCTCTTTCCCTCCACCAAACTCCTTTTTTTTCTATTCTTTTTTCGGTTCTTCTCTCTCTCTCTTCCTCTCTTTGTCTCTTTCTCTCTCTTCCCATTCTCTCTCTCTCTCTTCCTCTCTCTTTCTCCCTCTCCCTCTCCCTTATCGGGTTCCCCTTTTATTCGGATTCATGGCCGATATATATATATATATATATATATAATATAATGTAATATAATAATATAATATATAAAAATATATATAATATAACATATAAAATATATATTACATAATGTATATATATAACACATACATAAAGTGCATACACATGGGCCAACCCGACTCGATCTGGGCCGATTTGGGTTGGGTCAGTTTGACTGGTTGAGTTCGACGGGATTGGATTAAATTGGGCTTGAGCTGGGTTGGGCTGAGTAAGAATGGACTGGATCGATTTCTCTCTCTATTATGGATCCTCTCAGCTTGCAATTCCGCATGAAAAATTTCGACGGCTTCTGTCTTAGATCTTCCACGTCCACTTTGATGAGGACGGACAAAGGAGCACGCTGGTGCTCGAATCGCCTGATTTGGATGTCAGATGAAGAAAATATGAAGAATTGAAGCTTTGACGATAATTCGGCAAACAACTTTGTACGGGACCCGCAGGCGGCTTCTGCCCAAAATTCTTTACGTCCACTTTGAAGAGGACGGTCAACGGAGCACAGTGGCACTTGAATCGTCTGATTGGGACTTCGGATGATCAAGATATGAAGAATTGGAGTTTTGACGATAATCCGATCGACAACTTTGCATGGGACCCGCTGACGGCTTCCGTCCAAAATTCTTCACGTCCACTTTCATGAGGACAGGCAAGGGAGCACAGTGGCGCTCGAATCGTCGGATTCGGACTTCGGATGATTAAGATATGAAGAATTGGAGTTTTGACGATAATCCAATCGACAACTTTGCATGGGACCCGCTGACGGCTTCCGCCCAAAATTCTTCACGTCCACTTTGAAGAGGACAGGCAAGGGAGCACAGTGGCGCTTGAATCGTCGGATTCAGAATTCGGATGATCAAAATATGAAGAATTGGAGTTTTGACGATAATTCGGCCGGCAACTTTGCATGGGACCCGCTGGCGGCTTCCACCCAAGATTCCTCACGTCCACTTTGAAGAGGACAGGTAATGGAGCACAGTGGCGCTTGAATCGTCGGATTTGGATGTCGAACGATCAAGATATGGTCGAATGAAGTCCGATCGATTTAAATCATGATAATTTGCCCAATAAATCCTTAATTTATGATAATTTACAGAAAAGCCCTTGGATTTAATAAGCCAATTTCAATCCGACTAAAATCGCGACATCTTCTTCGTTTGATATCGGAATGGAGTGATTCTGGTATCATTTTGAAGGTATTTCCATGACCTTGCTGTAGGGCCTGCCAAAATCAACTTTGAAATCACCACTTATCGTCCAAACCTTGAATTGACCCGCAATCCTTCTGAATATGCCCATCAAGACTCTTGTTCATGGCTGGGGATGGCAAAAATGGGGTGCTTACACCAGTGTGACTGGGCAACGTGGCACTGATCATCGTCCGCATGATGATATAGGGAAGGCGGACGGGCTACCTAGTCCATATGCAGTACAACAGATACTGGGTCAACTGGGAGACCCTCTCATAATGACCACTCTATGGTATCAGGTTATGCTGAATGATCTTGCAGTATACCCGTGGATCTGAACGCAGATAACTCGCTTTCATCTCCTGACGATCAGGTATGATGAGCTGACGATCGATCTCAACCCTCATCTGTAAAGAAAAGAACTGGGGCTCTCCAGGGGCACAAAATACCAGGGGGCCATCATAGGAAATGCCCAACAAGTCGGCCAGCTGTCGATAATTGAATGAAACATCAACCCCCTTGACATAGCTGGTGATCCGAAGCTCACCACCTCTCTCAACATCATTGTAATCTCCCACCACCTGGAGATTATAGTAGAACTGGCGCACCAGGTCAGGACAGGTACAGGCATCATAGGTGATGACAGGGAGCCACCCCATATCGCCGAAAGCCCTCTACACATTGAACAAGGCCAAGCTAGCCAAGTCCACTTTGCGACCTCCCTCTACTTTCTTCGAGCATAGCGGGCATAGTGAGCCTCGGCTTTAGTGGAACAGAAGCAAAGACGGTCGCGAACACTAGGTACCTTGGTACGAGCCATGGTATCTGTAAATAATAAAGAAAAACAAATAATGGCTTAGTGGAGATGAAAAACCCAAAATTTCGACATAATAACAACGTAAATTGGTCAAAAGCCTCACTTTTCACCCATACACGTGGGTAGGAGGACTTACATAGATCCTGAACTATCCTGTGAGACTCATACCGTCGGAAATTTCAACTAATGAGATTGAATTGGAAGAAATTTCAAGAAATTCGAAATCTCGACAAAATTAGGACAAAAAGAGTAAATTTTGAGTTTCTCGATAACCAACCGATGAAACTCAAATATTTTTGAGGGCTTTTGTTCCTCGAGTCACCGACAACAAAAGCCCCCAATAAAAATCGATTTTTTTTTGGTTGGAAAAAGTTTAATTTGAAAAATACTAGATATACGAGCAAAAACCTAGGTAAAGAAACCTAAAAACATGAAAAGGTAGAAGACATACCTGTAGCGGAGGTGTAGATGACGAAACAAGGAGTGCAAAACCACCAACGGATCGGAGTTATCACTGTAGCAACTCAGAGGGACGAGATGAGTCGAAGTGGAGAAGAAAGAATGGGAAATGGACTTTGAATCGGAGCTTAAAAATCTGATTTTTAGTCCGGGGGTCAGAAAATTCGATTAAAACCATCGACCCACCCATCGACCCCCGCATCGACCCTCGGATCTCGAGAATTTGACAGAGAACCAGGGGTAGCACCCTGGGTCAGACATCCTCCGACCCCCTATTGACCCCCGGCTCTCGGGAAGAATGGGTGATTTCCTAGGGTCGTATACTGAGGGTCGGACACCCATCGACCCCCACCATCGACCCTACAGTGAAAATACAGCATTTTCGACAGAATGATCTGAAAATTTTAAAATTTGCATTTGTTAGTGGTTTTAAAATATGAGAATGAAGTATTTAATGATTGTCTCTCGTATTCAATGATTTTCAGGCAATCCCACTATCAGATTAATTAATGGCGGGACACAGAGTAACCAGACAGAGCCGTAACTCTATTCCACCACCACCACCTGTGGGGGAGAATAGGCAGACACACCCGAAAACATAGGGGAACACGAACACGGCACCGTCCATCATAAATGGGTAGACAAATCCTACAAATCTGCCAGCTCCACCTATAGACTTGGCCACAGTCGTAATGAACTTGGCCCAACAACTGCAACAAATGCAACAGGCACAAGCCACTATACAAGCTGCCATAGGAATAACTCCTCCAGCTGCACAGACACCTCCAATGCCAACAGGACAGGCAAGCACAGCACCAGGGGGAAGTAACACAGTACCCCACGCACCTCAGACTCCTATCATGCAGGCTCAAGTACAAAATCCTGAGATAGCTCAAGGTGGATATCAATACCAACCACCTATGTATGGAGCGTATGTCCCGCAGTCACTAGACCACTCCAGACTGGTGGAGCGTTTTCTGAAACTGAAGCCCAGAGAATTTAATGGCAAGCCAACAGACCATTTATGGTCGGCACACTGGGTTGACGAAATGGAAAGAAATTTTATGATGATGACACTAAATGAAGAAGAAAAAGTGTTGTGTGCCACCTTTATGCTGAAAGGAGATGCACACCATTGGTGGAGGTCTACCAGGGCTTATTTATTTACAAAGCACGCCCAACTGACTTGGGATATTTATAAAGAGGCGTCCTTTGAGAAGTACTTTCCAAGAAGTTTCAGAGATTCTATGGAAAGAGAGTTCCTGAGTTTATATCAGGGGCAGATGACCGTGGATGCGTATCAACAGCATTATGAAGAGTTGTTCTTCTTTGCACCCACTAGTATGCAAGAGAAAAACACAAAAACCAGAAGGTTTGTCATGGGACATAGGGGAAGCATCTGCGAGCACATTCTGGGACATGAAAAGAAAATCTATAATGAAGCAACACAAATTGCTCGAGTTATAGAATCGAGCCAGAAGGAGAGTTATTTCATGCAAAACAGAGGTATAAAAAGGCCAGCTGAAATTTCTTATAACGGAGGGAATAACAAGACATTCAAACCCTTCCGTGCTCAAGGCTTTACCGCTGCAACCAAGACTACTCCAGTAGCTCAACAGCAACAAAAGCCAATTACTGAAGGGATAAAATGTTTTAACTGCAACCAAGTGGGACATATAGCAAGGGAATGTCTTAATCCCAAGAAGCAGCTATATCAAGGACGAGTTTACGTGGTTATATCTGAGGATGCTGCCGCATCGCCTGATGTGGTCACAGGTATGACTTAAATTTTTAGTTGGTTGTATCACATTGTATGAGCATGTAGACTAAACCAAAATAAATCACAGGTATTGTACCTATTAATGGCATTCCCGCCAGAGTACTCTTTGATTCAGGAGCTACTCATTCCTTTATATCTGTGACATTTGGAAAGAAGTTAAATCTACCCCTTAAATCCTTAGACTGCAAATTACTTGTACGATCCCCTATGGGATTAGAAGTGGAGTTAGAAAAAGGTTATGAACCATGTCCAGTTCTTATTGATGAAAAGACCTTGGATGCAACCTTGATCCAACTTGAGATGGCAGACTTTGACATCATCTTGGGAATGGACTGGTTAGTTCGGCATTCTGCAAACCTATTGTGTGCCGAAAAGAAGCTAACATTTAAAGACAAGGAATGAGTAGAGTTCAGTTTTTCGAAAACCAAACTTCCCCATAAACGAAAGCTCATACTCTCTACGCTAAAGGCTAAGAAGTGCCTTGAGAAAGGGGCAGTCGGGTATTTAGTATCTGTGGTCGACCTTACCAAGGAAGCACCATGAATGGAAGATATTGATGTTGTGTGTGACTTTTCGGACATATTTCCTGAAGAACTACCAAGATTACCACCCGACCGAGCTATAGAGTTTGTTATAGATCTTATACTTGGAGCCGCACCAGTATCGAAAGCACCTTATCGAATGGCTCCTACCGAACTGAAGGAATTGAAAGTACAACTGCAGAAACTGCTGGACAAGGGTTACATTTGCCCTAGTATATCACCATAGGGAGCGCCAGTATTATTCGTGAAGAAAAATGACGGTAGCGTTCGCTTGTGTATAGACTACCGAGAACTGAATAAACTGACAATCAAGAATTGGTATCCATTGCCTCGGGTCGATGACCTATTCGATCAGTTGCAAGGTGCCAAAGTGTTCTCCAAGATTGATCTTCGGTCAGGCTACCATCAGCTAAAGATTAAGGACGGTGATATTCCCAAGACAGCATTCAGGACCAGATATGGATATTATGAATTCTTGGTTATGTCTTTTGGGTTGACAAACGTACCAGCAATTTATGGAACTTATGAACCGGGTTTTCCACGACATATTGGATACGTCGATTATTGTATTCATTGATGATATATTGGTCTACTCCAAAGATGAGAAAACTCATATTAAGAATCTAAATGCCGTTTTGCAGCGACTATGGAAGGAGAAGCTCTACACCAAATCTTTAAAGTGTGAGTTTTGGCTAAAGGAAGTCGCATTTCTAGGCCATGTAGTATCTGCTGAAGGAATTAAAGTGGATCCCAGCAAAATCGAGGCTATTGTAAAGTGGGAAGCACCGAAGAGCGTTGCAGAAATTAAAAGTTTCTTGGGTCTAGCTGGGTATTATCGACGATTTGTGGAAGACTATTCCCGAATTATAGTACCTCTTACCAGTTTGACTAAGAAGGGCGAGAAGTATGTTTGGACGGATAAATGCGAGAAGAGTTTCCAAACCTTGAAGGCTAGATTGATATCAGCTCCAATCTTAACCATCCCGATTCCAGGACAACCATTTATCTTGTACACCGATGCGTCAGGACTGGGATTAGGATGTGTACTTATGCAAGGAGAACAAGTAATTGCTTATGCCTCAAGACAACTGAAGACACACGAGAAGAACTATCCCACTCATGATTTGGAATTAGCGGCAGTAGTACATGCTGTCAAAATATAGAGACATTATCTGTACGGGGAGAAGTTTCAGATTAAATCAGACCATAAAAGTCTTACTTATCTATTTAATCAGAAGGAGCTGAATATGAGACAAAGAAGATGGCTGGAACTATTGAAAGACTATGATTGTGATATCTAGTATCATCCGGGGAAAGCTAATGTAGTAGCCGATGCATTGAGTAGAAAGGCAATGATAAAATCTCAGGGAGAGGTTAGCACAACTGTCGCAATGTGTACTATTGGAAAGGTATTCAAGCATGGTAATGAGCAGTTTGTGATAGATGCACTAGATGGATCAGCTAACCAAGGGTTTATTCATCGGTTTTCAAATATGTTTGCCGTATTGAAGATTATACCAGATATAGTTGATGAAGTAAAATCGCTATCAAATCAGACCTTTACCTAAGAACGGTACAAGAGGACATCGAAAAAGGTAGGACTAACCCTGAGTTCATCTTGGATGAAGAAAAGGTACTGAAGTACAAAGGAAGAATATGTGTACCCGAAACAGAAAGCTTGGACATTAAACACCGATTGATGAAAGAAGCCCATACCACCATCTATTCGATACATCTTGGAAGTACAAAAATGTATCATGACCTAAAGAAATTATATTGGTGGAGAGGAAGAGGAATGAAAGCAGATGTAGCTAAGTTCGTGTCTCAATGCCTAAATTGTGAGAAAGTAAAGGCTGAACGACAAAGACCGGCATGACTGTTACAACCGTTACTGGAACCAGCATGGAAATGGGACTGCATCACTATGGACTTCGTCACAGGATTACCATTGAATCCTCGAGTAGTTGATGCAGTTTGGGTGATTGTAGACCGCTTGACTAAAACAGCTCGCTTTATACCTATACGACCTCAGTATGCACTGGAGAGGTTAGCTAAGCTGTATGTGGATAACATAGTGCGATTACACGGTGTACCTGAAAGCATTGTGTCCGATAGAGATCCACGATTTACTTCAAAGTTTTAGGAAGGATTGCAAAAGGCTATGGGTATAACATTGAATTTTAGTACTGCATTCCATCTACAGATAGATGGACAGTCAGAACGTACAATTCAGAATCTAGAAGATATGCTTCGAACATGTGTAATTGATTTTAAAGGATCATGGGATGAAAAATTACCACTGATTGAATTCGCTTATAACAATAGCTATCAAGCTACTATACAGATGTCACCCTATGAAGCACTGTATGGCCGAAAGTGTCGAACTCCTTTGTTTTGGAATGAAGTTGGGGAACGTAGTATTGTTGGACTGGAATTTGTTGAAGAGACTTGTCGAGTGGTCGACATTATCAAGGAAAGAGTGAGAACAGCTCAAAATCGTCAGAAGCAATATGCAGATACCCGACGCCGAGACCTTGAATTTATCGTGGGGATAAAGTATTCTTAAAAGTATCGCCTATGCGAGGATTGAAACTGTTCGGACAGAAAGGGAAATTAAGTCCAAGATATGTCGGGCCATATGAGATTCTAGCTAAGCGTGGAAAAGTGGCGTACCAGTTAGCACTACCACCATCTATGTCAAGTGTGCATGACGTATTTCATATTTCCTTATTGAAGAAGTATATATGTCAAGGATCCGACACACGTTTTGACAATAGACTTACCTGATTTGACTGAAGACTTGACATTTGAAGTAGCACCAACTAAAATCACTAGTCAGAAGGTTCAGGGACTACGCAACCATGATATATATTATGTTAAGGTCACCTGGAGAAGTAGAGATATGGAAGAAATTACATGGGAAGAAGAGAATGCTATGCGAAAGCAATACCCTCATCTGTTCGACTCAAAAGGTATGTACAATTTCGATGACGAAATTTTTATAAGTAGGGGGGAGTTGTAAGACCCAGATCAAACTAACCCGGTCTTACCACCTTGAACCAGGTCTACCCATCATGGTCGAGCCAAATGGATCAAGTGCGTGAGGGAGATCGCAATCCCAGGTATTAAACTGACCCAAAAACACTAAAATAAGGGGGAGGGTTGCATACCCAGCAAGGCAGGGTCGGACCCCCCCAGTATAAAAAGTCAGACCCTGAGTTTTTAACCGGGGGTCAGACATTTTAGAACCAGGGGTCGACGGGATCTCCGACCCCCTCATCGACCCTCAGTCTGCCGACAGAAATTGTGAATTAGGAACTTTCCAAATTTTAATGGGATTCTTTCCTAATCTCAATGGGACTTATTTTGGGAGTTTCTACTCTATAAATAGGACGTCCCTAAGCCTCTTTCACTCCTTTTAGAACCCTAATTGGATTGAGAGAAAGAGAAGAGAAAGAGAAGAAAAGGAAAGTGGAGAAGAAGATCAAAGAAAAGGCTTCAGAGAAACTAGCCTAATTCTCAGGTATGGATACTATCTCCATGTAATTCTACAGACCTTAGAATAGATAGTGAAGAGGGAATGATCTAGGAGAAACCCAAATCATCCATCCATGGTTAGCTTTTTATGGAAAACTATGGGGGAGATCATAAAAATCATATAGGCGAATGAACTACGGTTCTAGACCATAGAACATGTGTGGAATAGATTGTAAAAGCAAGCCATAGGACCCCAAACATGAAGGAATGGACTGTAGGATGAAAATTTAACTAAACCCACAGGGGGTCGCACGGGGGGTCGATGGCCAATCGACCCTACCAGACCCTAACAATCGACCCCCAATGTTCGGGAAGTCCAGAATCTGGGTGGTAGCACCCAGGGTCAATGGAACCTCCGACCCTGGCATCGACCCCCAGTTAACAGCATGCTTTTTAAAATCAGAATTAATTCTAATTAAATTCTATCGACTTGATTAGGTCTTCTAGTGATATAATATTGATATTTAGTTGATTCTTAAAGCTTGAAAGAGGATCTACGATCAAGCAAAGGTAAGGGAACAAGACCTAAACTAATTGGTTAACAATAAACTGTTTTATTCTTGAGTCCAATGCCATGATTGATTCTATGCGTGTATGCTTGATATGTGCATTCCACATGTCATCCAATATTTTTATTATTACTGTTCATGTATATTTAAATTATTGTTTATAACATGATGATGATGATGATGATGAGAAATAGGCATGTGAATGTATGTGTGTAGTTGGTGTGCTTCATGCGAGTGAGTATCAGGGGGGTGTCATAGGCCGGGCCTCAACACTCTAGCTCTATCTCTAACTCAAGTCTTGTCCATTGACATCGTCATATCGCCATTACCTTAGCAGAACTATTACGTCGTAGGTTATGAGGGGAGGTGGTCTCGGACCGTGTAGTCTCTCGACTGTCGGGGGGCCTTAGTCCTATCTCTATGGACGTATTGAGGGGATCTTTGGGGTGAGGCCTTCGATACACTGATTGGCATTAGGGTTGGTTAGTTACGAGCCCAGTTTGCGAGCCCTCGCCAGCAGGGGCTTACGTGTTGGTATGGGCAACTGGTACAGCAATAAACGTAACCTTTACGTGTACATTGTTCATGGTGGGTGCATGTGGGACGACAATAAATGTTACCTTTGGGCGGCTTCACACACTCGTGTATAGAGGTGCGGCGGCCACCTATCCTTTCTATAGCACATTGCAAACTTATTTACCAGACCAAAGATATGAATTGAATGCATGCATATGTTTGTTGCATTGTTTTGTTTGCTCACTGAGCCATGATGTGTGCTCACCCTCTCGACGTCGAATATTTTTAGTTGATGATGCAGGTACCACTGGTCGAAGATTATATGAGTGCTCCGGTGTACGCGCGTGTTGCTGCAATGGAAGCCGAAGACTTAGTGGATACGCATGACTCCTCATGCGAGTGCAACTCATTCGTATTCGATTAGATTTTTCATTTGAATTTATTAAGAAAATGTAATTGATATTTTATTTACTTATGTCTCAGTTGATACAACATAAATTGATACTTTATTTATGATTATCACAATTAGAATTCTCAGTTCATTTACTATAAGACTTCCGCTATTGTGTATTATTCTGATTATGGTTGTGGGTGTGTATGGTTTTATTTTTAATGGACACAACCTATTAGAGATCCTGGTTGAACCTTGGTTTATTAGCGGTTCATCACACCGTTCTGAATGGTTCAGAATTGGGATGTGATAGTCTGTTTCCTTAATATATCATACCTAAAATTCCCCCTTCCATAGTTTGAATTTTAAAATCCCCCTTGCTTAGTTTAAACTGTTAAAATGACCCTTAATATGGTCTAAATGGTCAGAAGAAAAAAACTAAAAGCTAAAATGACAAAATGGGGTATTGTCAACAGCCATCCTTAAATTTCCACCCTTCAATAGTTAATCATAAATATAATTTAGTTAATGGTCGTATAGTAGATATTTCAAGTACGACGAAGGATAAACAAAAATCCAAGAGTTCTGTTTTAAAATTATCTTTATTCATAACCAATGAGGAATTACAAAAATATTTGGATGTTTATGAGGCACGATATTATTCTGATAGTGTGAAACCTTTAAAAGTAATATATTCCGCAGCATAAAGTTCTGGATTATTTGGCAAACATGGACTTGGCGGTATTATTCGAGTCAAAGCCTCAATGTCTCTAGAAGAGGGCCCTATTTAACCTCAGAAATTTTCCTAATAAGGATATGGGAAGACGGGACTAGAAAGGTCTGTTTCTACATGCTCAAAGTTTGTACCTTGCGTGCACTACTAGAGGTTCTAATTACTAAGTAATGCTTCCATGTCCCTTGCTAGGTTTATCTTTGACCAATTAATAAATTGGTGCATCCATTACTATTAGAAAGTAAATCATTAGTAGACAAGTAATTGTTCCTGATATATATATATATATATATATATATATATATATATATATATATATATATATATATATATAGAGAGAGAGAGAGAGAGAGAGAGAGAGAGAGAGAGAGAGAGAGAGAGAGAGAGAGGTAATTTCACTTTTTTAACTAATGTATTCAAATTATTTTTTTTATTTTATTTTTTATTTTTTATTTTTTATTCTTTTGCAACAATGAAAGAAAAGCTTTGTTGAATTATAGCTATTTCATTCGGTTATATTGCACAAATACAGCTAAACCATGACAAGGAAGAATTAGTGAAAAAATATGTGATCGAAATTTATCTAAATTTTGAAGCGTTCTTTGATGACCTTCAAAGGTCAATCTATTTCTTGATTTCATATAAGATTGGATTCTTCACCTGAGAAATGTTAAATTGCTATGTAGTTGTCGCTATTACATCTGACAATGTCATCAGCAGGGTCTGCTTCTACGTGTTCAATTGGGTCTTTTATATCTGCGTTCCTTGTGAGGGATAATCCAAATTATGGAAAAAAAAAATTAGACAAATAATTGTGCATATGCCAACCACCGTATAACAATATTAATTTCAAAATATTCAGGATTCTAAACCATCTTTAGAAAGTTCTAAGGACAACAATTACAATGGCCAATGAAAGGTAGGGGTAGAACACAGATTTCCTGGACTTACATCAGTGTTTATTGACCTGGCAGCCGTCATTGTGCTATGCCTACTTTCCCATATTGGATAACAGATTTTCCCTAAAAAATAGAGAATAATTCATTTGCTTGCACTTGTATTCTCTATGAGATTCCATCACTGCCATATCGCATAGGTCCCACAATACTCTAGAAATGAACCCTATATCACATCAACGGTGATAGGATCCAATAGAGAGTATATATATATACCTACAGGTGATCCAAACTCACAAAAACAATGGGTGACAAGAAAACCTCTGGCTCACACCTAACAATATGAATCAAGTCAACAGATAACATGACAGAACTAAACCTACCTCAAGATGCATGCTTTTCTCAAATGACGATTGTATGACAAAATTGTATTTTATCCATTTATTTATTTATTGAAGTGGAGAGATGGGGCCATTCAACTTAGATGTTCTGCTAGATCTGATTTATGTCATGGTTCATTATGAGGGATAAAGTTATACCTAAACTAAACAGATGTAACTATAATTTTAAAAGTTATAATTAAGTTTTGGTGATGGCGTCTATTATTTAAGAAGAAGAAAAAAAATAAAAATAATTAGTTAATTGGGCTTGTGCTAACCACAAGGTCTTAACTTTTTTTAATGCCATAGTACATTACATGAGAGAGTAAAGAATTTGGACCCAAGTTTTCCCTCTGGAAATTTTAATGATCCAAATTGAAAGTAATTACATTATGACATATGTAGTTGTTTGATATGATTTATGATACTTATTTATATTTAAAATAAATTAATATAATCTAAAGTCTATAAATTAATAAATTATCGTTATGATGATAATTTATTATTACTTCTTTATGTTTAATGGTAACAATGGGTTGCTATTTATGATTCATAATTTATTTTTATAAATGATTTATTATAAATAACTCATAAATATTAATATAAATTATGCCAAAGAAAACATAGCAGCATGAGAATTTTAACATAAAAAACATATGAGAGTAAAACCCTTGAACCCCTAACCTAAGGTGTTTTGAATCTTTAAATAATATTTTGAACTCCAAAATACTGCTCCTTTTTAATTCCCATAATTTGTTTACATATTTGCATTTGTTTCTCAATATTTCGCAATATAGTTAGCGTCACACCATGCTCACTCCTCATCCATGATCCTTACCTGCTATCGTAACTTTGCCGTGTACCCCTACCACCATCTTCATCTTATTGCCTTAGTTGCGTTTGATTTCCTCCCAACTACCATTGGATCAATCAACATGTCATCATCATATACCCTTTCAGAAGTAAGTACACCACAACATGCTTCAAGCCAAAACCTAACAACAATATTACAAAAAACATCACACGATTTCATCTTCTATTATAGCTAGGATTTCATGCAACTCCATATATACTCTAACCCAACAAACCACTCTCAAGAAAACCCTAGCTCTTATCTCCCATTAAACTCCATCGGTTTAATGCCTCCAAATCGCCATTCCATTGATCGAAACTCCTTACGGCTGTTGAGGAGTCATCCATTGCAAGAGCTTCATCCTCAGCTTCTTCGGATTCTTTCACATCAAATGCAAAGATCTCCACGGCAAATTGTAAACACCTGCCGGGCTCATTACCGGCCATCCTCCTCCTTCATTCGTGCCAATTACCGGCCATCCTCCTCCTTCATTCGTGCCAACCAGATTAATGGTCTGCTATCATCTGGAGTTTCATCCATTCAATTTCTCCCAGAACCCTTAGTTGGCCAGTTGATACGTAGAACCCTGGAAAGTTTTCCAGTAGAGTTAATGTTTGATACAAGGCACAATAATCCTGCCATCATTATCCCATCAACCATAGTAGAAAGTATTAATCTAACAGTAACTCCACCAACTAGTCTTATTCCTAGTGGTCCATTAATGGGTTACAAAGTCACAATGATCCCCAAAATAGAGGAGACAATAACAGAAATCTGGAGGAGCTGGTTAAGGATTTCCCATGATTCCAATATGGATCTGTCAACCATCCCAGAAAGCTTTCTCAACCAACCAGTCCTTCCATCATTGAAGATTCTATCATGGAACTGTAGGGGTGCAGGAAATGTTTCATTTCTTAAAGCAATTGGGGATCTTATCCATCAACACAATCCCTCTATGCTTATCCTGATGGAAACAGTAATTAGTGGGGCAGAAGTTTCAAGAGTCATTGAAAAGTTAGGGTTCTCGGCTAGCTTTTGCTTGGATTCACAAGGATTCTCTGGTGGTATATGGATTCTGTGGAAAATGGACGACCTAGAAGTTCATGCAACATCCAATTCGAGCCATGCGATCCATGCTGTCATCCAACTGCACCCATCAAAGCCAAGTTCGATCCCTTCCTCAGCTAATGAAAGTACATATTTGTACCATGAGATTCGAAAGACTGCTTCAACTGATTTAAATTCGACAATAAGAAGTTTTGACACATCTAGCAGAGGTTAGTAGTCCTCATAATTTTTAATACCTTGCACTCTTTTAACATTGCTTTTATAAGATTTTCATCCCAAAAGTTAGAATTAGTAATTGGTTGGCTGAGGGAGAGAATATTTCATCTGTATGTACTTGTATCCTTCTTGAGATCCCATCGATCCTATTGCTGTCTATATTTAGTGGGTCCCACACCACATAGACGGTGATGGCATCATATAGAGAGTACATGTACATGCAGATGGTACGAGCATGTTGAGGAGCTCCCAGATGTATATGGATGTTGTATGCATGAGATTAAATTCCTGACCCTCCCATGCATGTCTAGGTACAGAGAAAACCCGTTACGTCATATATAATTATTCATTTTAAAAGTTCGAATTAATAGGTGGAGGATCCCCAGTATATACAGGAGGCTTTAGATTGATTTGCGGCCCTTGTTGGACTAAATTCCTAATCTTACATATTTTTGATATGGTGATACAGGGCTTTTGGATCATACTTACACAAGGACCAGCAATAGGGAAGTAAAAGCAGACCTGATTAGGGAACCGGTTCTTAAGGCACATCTTCAACAATTCAGTAAGGCTTATCCAAACTATTATTATCCTATGTTACTAAACCGCACAAGAAACTTCAAAACCAAGAAGATCCAACAATACCCAAACTCTTCAAGATCATCATTGATGAGGCTTGCAAAGGTAATCCAAGGTTGGAAAGATAATGAAGATTGGGAAACACCACCCGTACAGTGATCCAAATAGAGTTGTATATGATGATCAACTAATCAGTGTTGCTAGCCTTGATTCAGGGTTCAAGCATCAAGGGATTAATGTGGTCTCAACTGCAGTTTTTCTCACTTTGGAGGATATTGGGATCGAATGTGAAGAACTTCTATCATCCACAACTGCAGTAAAAGGTGATCGACATTAGTTCTTCACAATGATTTTAAGAGGCTGAAGCTTATGGGTTCGAACATGCTTACAGCTTGCGGAGGAACTTGGCTTTGAGAAAATCATGATTCTTGGATATCTTTCTTGGACTGTGATTCTAGAAATATAAACAATATTATAGCTGGGATTAAGTATTTGCTTTCTGACTTTGCTCTGTTCTGATATATTTCATATTAATAGTTAATATGCATTCTACTTGCGATTTTGTTTGAGGCTTTGAGCTGCCTTTTCTCTTTGTCAGTTGAGCAATCGTGTGAATGGAACAAAGGGTTCTACCAAAAAAAACAGAAAAAAAAAAAAAAAAAAAAAGGAATGGAACAAAGGGTTGTTATACATGCAGTTGTAATTAATTCTTTTTGAAGTGCATTCATTGGCTATCATGGAAATTTAAATATAACGAGAATAGTTTTGATATCTTATTTAGAAACTGATAAAAATTTAAAGATGAAAATACTTTTTTTAATAGATAAATAATATATTAAAAAAACCCATGATCGGAGAGAAGCATCTCGTAAAAAATAAAAAATAAAATAAAAAAGAAAGGAAAAGCAACTTAGAGACAAATGCAAACAAAAGAAAGGAACTAATGACTAGGGAGAGCATTATCTAGGATATCCCAAATAGAGCGGGGACGAGCAACATGCATGTTTGTTACTATCAGAAAAACCTGATTTGGTTTACTCTGTTAGATTTATGAGGGTTTAATTAATTTTTTAAATCAATTATTCAGTGGGAGTTTGATTGACATGGTAGAACCGGTTTGGTTTGATTCGTCACATGGTATGAAATAGGTTTGATAACCCTAATTCTATTGTGGGAAGGATTTTAGGGTTACAATAATATTCTATAAATAGTGGATTAGAGTCCCACAGCTATAGTTAATAAAGTTCTCTCAGCACCCATTTGCAAGAGATATAAGGATATCCTCTGGAGGCTATGGAAGATTGTAGCCGAGGGATTTTGATCAAAGCTTGGAGACTCATGGAGCGTATAGGAATTGATCTCTTCAAACAGGTATGTCTTTATGATTCACAGTTTATGTCTTCTCCATTGTATTCTATTGTTCATGTATGGATTGGGATGAGTTCGGTTGAAACCCTAAGCATAATAATTTCTAACATCCTCATCTCAAATTCCTCTCCCTCTCTCTCTATATTTTTTAAGGTTCTGTTTGTTTTCATGTGGAAGACATATCTTCTAATATTTGCAAACTTGCAAGTTCTCATGTATTTTAACCCAGAATAATCGGAAAAAGATATTAAAAATAACTCTACACTTATTTTTTTCAGATTACTTTACGTGTCCGGAATTGGAAAATGATGAGTAGAAAATTCTCAAACCTCTTTTATGTGTCTTATGCGTTTAGTAGTGAATGAATGACCTATGACTACGATGTTATTTCTAAAATTATAACCCAACTTGGAAACCTTGTGTGTCAAGTATCGACCCTTAAATCTCTAATCCAAACAGGGAACTATAAGGTCCTGTCCATGGTGGATTAGCGTAGTAGAGTGCAGCACTAAGGATGTCAAGGTTCGACTCTCACCTTTATTTAATTTTAGGGAAATTTTTATAGACCTCCCCTGCAGTTTCTATAAATGACATAGATCATCCTCCATTTGAAAAATATGCAATAAACCTCCCCTGCATTACATAGAAATTTTACTAAACCCCAATCTGACAAGTTTTTACCGTTTGTAATTTTTTAAATTCCAAATTTACTCGTTACCCTATTTATTGTAAAACAATAAAATAAAATTATCAGCCGGCGGGAAACTAACATATCACTGCCCTTCAAATCCTTTCCCTCGCAGGGAGATTGAGTGAAAGAAAAAAAGAGAAAAGGCAGAGAGATGGAGAGGGCAAGAGAGAGGGAGAGGGAAGATGGCAGAGAGATGGAGAGAGGGCGAACCAGGAAGTGGGGAGGAGGGAGAAAGGGAGATGTTGCAACAGAAAGATAGAGAAAGAAAGCAAAGGGAACAGAGAGAAAATACCTAGAAAATTACAGTGCATCATCCTTGTTCGCCCATGGTGTCACCTGATTGTAGCTCGAGGATGGTAACTTTCCTTTCCCCCTCCAGATGGTCCCGAATTCTCCAAGGCCGTCGAACAGTAGCAGGTCGCTCAATAGAAGCAAGTCCTGAATATTGGATGGCTTTGTTCCTCTATTTACTATACTACAAGTGTTTCTTTGCTCCCATCACTTAGTTGGAGTACTTAATTTCACCCAAAGTCTGTCTCCCCCACATCGAACATGAGTGGTTAAGAAAGGACAGGCTCTTCTGCAACTTGGTTCCTTGAAAGTTCTTTGCTACCTTTTGCTCTTCTGCTCACCCTCTCTGGCATCTCGCCCCTCCTCTGGTCTCTTGCATTTCTTTCTTTCTCCAATTTTCTTGTTCCTGAGAAATGGAAATCCAGGTAAACCCTCCTACTACTTCTTTCCTCCTCTCTCTCATCCTTGGAACCCTGACCATGAGGGTTTTTCGTTGCCCTCAGAAGCCTCTTCCTCCTGGAGCCATTTGCTGCGGTCTCTCTCTCTCTCTCTCTCTCTCTCTCTCTCTCTCTCTCTCTCTCTCTCTCTCTCTCTCTCTCTCTCTCTATATATATATATATATATATATATATATATATATATATATATATATATATATATATATATATATATATCTTGCTCCTTATTGTAAACCCTAAGTTGGTTGCATAGCTCTCTGGTTTTTTTTTTGGTCCAAATCTCTCTGAAAACTCGATATGCTGTTGTGCTTCGGGTTTCTTTGGTGTTTCTGACTTCGGATTAGAGCAATCAGTGAATCACTTTCCTTTTCTTATCGACATGCCTTTCTGATCTCTGTTTGCACATTCTTCATTGATCACCGAAAATGGTATATTAGTGGTGGCGGGAAGCAGTGGTAGTGGCGGGGGCTACGGTGATGGCAGTGGCTATGGTGGTCCGAAGATAAAGAGTTCGAGTAAAGATGAAGAAGATGAAACAAATGGGCATAATGATCTACCTAAGTAAATTGGTTAAGGGCATAATAATCCGTTTAAAACAACTTTAAAAAAGTGTGTCAAAGGAGTGATCCATGTATTTTTCGAACTAGAGGGTGGTTTTGTAACATTTTGACAAACTATAGGGGAGATCTATAAAAATCTCCCTTAATTTTATGCACAAGTTGCGCCCTTAATTTTCCTCTCTCTCTCTCTCTCTCTCTCTCTCTCTCTCCCTCCTATAATTAAGAGTGTATGGGTGTTCTACAAGATGACTACACGAAAAGATAAAATTTAGTCTTGAAAATTTACCTAGCTAATGTCCCCCCTCCAATTTATGAATTCATTGTACTTGTCTATCTGTCCATCGATTCATCTGGTCTTTGTAATGGGGAGTAGCATTAAGCATAGTTATCATTGTACAATGCATTCCAAAGAATCCTAAGAGCATGTATCCTCTTTGTGACCAAGAGTCTATATTGGATGACCAAGAGTATATATCTTTCTTGGTAGAAGTCTCAACTGATGGTAATGTCGAAGGTGGAACTTCTAATTGAATGCATTTTTTTTATGTATTTTATTGTTAGAAAACTATTCTGACATCAATTCCAATTGAGAAACCTTCTATTTTTATTGGATGTAATATTTTGATGGATTTTGTGGTTAGAGGGTTTTGCTCATTGCATTTCCAAAGATCGATCTTCTAACTTTTGGATGCATTGTTTTGATGTATTTTGTAGCTAGAAAATTTTACTAATGGTAATATCGAAGATAGGTCTTCTAAATTTTGGATGTATTTGGAAGGAAGAAGAAAATAACTATAGAAATAGCTTTAGAAAAGCATTAAGAGAATAGCGTTAACTATCTGTAGAAAGACCCTGCTGCTAAACAATATAATCAAACATACTATGTGTGGTCTTCCTTGACATTCTTCCTGTAATTTTTTTTTCTTCTTTTTTAATATATTTTGTTGACCAGTAGTTTGTTGACCAGTAGCCAACAGAAAGAAGTATATATTCCAGATAATGATCAATCTAATCACGGAAAAAAAATTGTCTTATGTTGTTCAGTTCGTTCATTTGTAATTTAATTGTTGGAGTTCTTCAACGCAGATACCACTGTATTAGAACACGCACCAAGTGAACTACAGCTATTGGATCAAGACTGGACACCCTCCAATGACAGGAAACAATTTGAAGAGTTTGGATTACCTGCATGTACATATACTCTCCATAGATCCCATCACTACCAACGTGGTATGGAACCTACCTCTAAAATATGGGATCCACTAAATATAAACGATAATGAAATCCTATAAAAAAAATACAAATACATGCCAGAGAACTTGGAAAATCTTCTAGCCCACTACCATCTAATGGGTGATTGACGGGTTCAACAACAAGCGTTTTTTTTTTTTTGATAAAATTGGGCTACAAGCCTACATATGTGCCTACATATACTCCGTGCCATTTTTTCTGTTCCTACCCTGGCAGATCCACATCGTCTCCTGCCTGGGTTTGGGCAGGAGACTGGGCGGCCCGGATGGATGGCTGCCATGTGGCACTCGGAGGGATCCAAGCCCTCCATCCGAACCGACCCCCCAGTCGGCTCAGCTTGTCAACTGGGCGGTCGGCTCGGATGGAGGGCTCGGATCCCTCCGAGTGCCACATGAAGGCCATCCATCCGGGCCGCCTAGCCTCCCGCCCAAAATCAGGCGGGAGACGATTTTTGTTCTACCCTGGCTGCGCCGAACATTCAATTCAGGAATGACTAAACCCTTTTAAATTAAATGGCATCCATGAAGCAAGCATTTTAATTATAAAATTAAGAAATATGTTTCCCTGGCCTGCCCTTAGTAGGCTTAGTTATGGAGGGGTAGTCCCCCATCCACTCTCTGTATGTAAAATTCTCATAATAACCTTTTCTTTTCGTCAGTCATTCACAAAATCCTTCTTTTTGAAAACTCCTTCCCTAAGTAACTCTTCACTTAAAATTAACTAGTGTCAAAAAAAAAAAAAAAAAAAAAGATATAGTGACGAGATTAGCTTTATGCCTCTCCAATCTTGTAATGGATATTTGTGTTATTCATGCATGAAAGGGATATTCCAACCGTCACTATGCCTAGCAATCTATTCACTTCACTATGATTGTTTTAGTTCTCCCAAATGCTTTTGTTGACTTGGGATGGAGGGTATTATTTGTAAATTTACTTTATATGCTTTTACCAAAAAAAAAAAAAAAACCTTACTTTATTGGAATTATTGTCTCCTTTGGCTTCCCCGCTCCCTCCCCACTGCCGTTCGGCTATCCCTCTATGCTTTCTCTATGGCTCCACCCTCCAACTCCTAAAGTACATAGCCATTGGAGGTCTTTTTAACTTGTATCAGTATCAATTGCAAGAATTAATGAAGAAAAACAATAGTAGCAAGCATCAGCAATCGTCAAAGTTTCAATCATGTATCGTACAACAACAACAAAGCCTCGTTCCAATTGAATGGGATCCGTTACATGGTTGCATGCCCTTCAATCAGTTTTATTCAAAGTCATACTTTAAAGAATGCTAAAGCTATGCATGTCTTTCCTCACCACCTCACCTAGAGTCATATTAGGTTTACCATTGGATCTTTTAGATCCTTCGATTTGAATCAAATCGCTCATTTACATTACAATATTTAAATGCCTTTGCTGTACATAGTCAGAGGCCAACTCAAACGAATTTTTCGTAGTTTATCATGTATTAACACTATTCCCAAATAAGTTCTAATACGTTAATTTCTTACCTTATCCTTCTGAGTTCTACCACGCATCCTCGTCTCAACTACACAGAGTTTGTGTATATGATGCTTCTTAATTGCCTAACATTCCACACCATATATTATAGCCGGTCGAATGATTGTCCTATAATTTTTTTTAAAGTTTTAAAGGAATAAACGCATCACACAGTACTCCAGATGCACCTTTCCAATTCATCTATCTAATTTTAATCCTTCGTATTACATCATCCTCTGTATCACTTTATTTATTTATGATTGAGCTTAGGTACCTAAAAAAGTCACTTTATGGTATCCCTCTCATCAATTTTCACTACTTTATTATTTGTTCTTGTGTGACTAAAGTTACTCACCATATATTCCACATTTGTTCTACTTATCTAACAACCTGTTGATTCCAATGTTGATCTCCATACCCCTACTTTTGTCCCATCCACTAAGATAATATCATCACCAAAAATTCATAAACCAAGGAACCTCATCTAGAATGTCTCTGGTTAAACCATCTATGTCTAATGCAATCAAATAAGCTCTTAAAGCTAATTGATGTAAGCCAATTGTAATTTGGAACTCACTACCTAGACCCCCCCCCGGTTCTTACACTCGTCCCCACAATATAATACATATCCTTGACTATATCCACATATTTGCTTGAAACACCTCCCTTTCTTGCACTTTCTAGATTAACTCACTTAGGACTCTTTCATAAGCTTTTTTTAAGTTAATAAAGACCATATAGAGGTATTTCTTGCAAACTCTAAATATTTTCATATCATTCTATGAGTTGCTTGAGTGAGTAAATAGCTTTTGTCATATATATCCCTAGAATAAAACCAAATTAGATCTCCGTAATTGTAGTTTTTTTTTTGTCCCAAGTGAGTTATAATAACTGTTTCTCATAATTTCATAGTATGAATCATTAGTTTTATACATTTGTAATTGTTATGAGGATTATAGCCCTCCAATGATAACATGCCATGCGTATCTAAGTTCCCTGAAAAAACGGTTCCAGACTATATGGAATTGGGTGGACTTGTACACTATCCTGATTATCTGAGGTCTCCTAAGATAGACCTCGGACATGACCTTGGTCTTAGGATTCTCCATAGTTGAGACCTGGCTCAGAGCTCGGTACCTCATCTTCTACCGAGGTCTATCTTGAAACTCGACGACCCATTTATAGCCAGAGCACACCTCGAAGCTCGTCTGGATTGGCGATGTTCCATCCAACTAATACGTGGAAGCCTTATCTAAAGACTTCGATCCTGATAAATAAAGTCTCTATCAACTCAAGATCTGGAAGCAATCCATGGGAGATGTTCACAGGGAGATATGACATGGAGATCCGACATGGATGCACATATGGAAAGTTCTAGGCGGTCCCTTAGGCACGGAGCGTGATCTATACTCCTTGTATTGATATCTTGCCTTATCAGGCAGCATGTCCTACTTTCCTATTCAAGCCACCATGAACCTATATGTCCAGAGTAAGCAAAGGTAAGCACACACTAAATTCTATACTCAAAACCCTTGCAGAGATAATTGTCTAGACCTTCTCTTTGACAAAAAGAGTAGTCACACTTGTGTTTGTTCCATACTGCTTGCGTACCCAGACTAACTTAGGCATTAGTGTGGTTTGAGGGTTACCCAACTAGACCATCACTCGGTGTTCACTTAGTAAGAGTTCCTGGGGAGAATGAGGAACAGATCCGGGATATCGACAACTTTATGATAAAAGATGAGTTGTCACCTCCACCCTTTCCACAGTATGTGATAAGGAAGCAATTTGACAAAATGACTTGGCAGCTCGAGATCCTCACCAAGTGACTGATGGAGCAACAACTTGCAACTCCTGGAGGAGCACATAGGTATGCCCCAGATGCCAGGGAGCATGAAGGTCGGAGGGAGCGTCACTAGGAGAACCCTGGGTAGCATGGCCACCATAATCAAGTGCCAAATTAGAATGGCCGACGACGAGCCGGTCATGTCACACCCCAATTCTGGTGTAACCAGAATGGTGTGATGAACCACCAATAAACCAACGATTCACCCAGGATCTCACATAGGTCGTACCCACCATATCAAACCACAGACACATTCCACATTAATAATCAGAGGTAATAAACAAATAAGCGGAAGTCTTACAGATAATGAACTGAGAGTCTAACAGTGATAAATAAGTATTTAATTCATTTATCTTCAAACCACAAGACATAAAAATAAATAATGAATTACATATTCGATGTTCAAATTATAACTAAAGTTAAGCAAAAACATATTGGTTGCATTCACATGATGAATCATGCGCATCTTCTTCAGCTTCTACATCCATCGCAGCAACGTGTCCATACGTCGGCACAGTCAATATTCCTCAACTGTAGGACCTGCATCATCAACTAAAAATATTCGACGTCGAAAGGGTGAGCACACATCATGGCTCAGTGAGCAAACAAAACAATACAACAAACATATGCATGCATTCAATTCATATCATTGGTCTGGTTTATAAGTTTGCAATGTGCTATAGAAATGATAGGTGGCCGCCGCACCTCTATACATGAGTGTGTGAATCCACCCAATGGATCAAACACCATTTCTGTCCCACATGCACCCACCATGGAATAGAGATAGAGCTAAAGAATCTGGATTAAACACCGCTGTGAGGATAGTGATGTCCACCCACGCTGAAAGATTTGGTGAAATGATTTGGAGTCGCCACCTAGATTAAGGTCTAGGACCTAAAATGTAGCCTCATCCTGAGATAAGACTTCTATTGACTCATGACCCAACATATCGGCTTTAGTCCAACAGAGAACGGGTAAGCGTTCAAAGTACAGTTTGGGAAGGTGTTAGGCACCCAAAACTGCCCGATCCAAAAATCGGCCTCCTATCTGATTCTACTTTCCTTAGACTCTATGGTTCTGACTGTTCATGGTCGATGGATGATGACTAGGGCTCATGGGGGATCCTATGCCAAGTTGCTGAGTTCTTCTAGCCTAAATTCAGCCAAACATGTTCTCGAAGTAAGAAAACAAACAAAATAATATACAATGAACTTCGGTGATGGACTGAATCTGAGATGTCCAAAACGTCTCAAATTGCCTACGTATTCCAATCCTGGAAATCAAGTCCAAAAACGTAGTTCGAGACAGAAAGTGATTAAGGTTTATGGATGTGGATTATGATTAAGCTTTCTTAGATTCAATTTATTCAAGTTGAAGTTTATGCTTGATGATGATTGAGATTGAATCTAGAGATAGCCTAAATGGATCGAAGTGAATGAGGATATGGATTCGGATATGGATATGGATATGGGGGAACCTAAGGATACTAAGATGAGGTACCGTACTTGGAGAATCCTCCAAGTTGCCTACGTATTCCAGAGGTCCCGGAAATCGGGTACAACGTAGTTCGTTTCATGGGTTGTACTCTCGGGAGTAAGGTGTGTCTCTCGGGAGTAGAGTGTGGCTCTCAGGGAGTAGGGTGTGGCTCTCAGGGAGTAGAGTGTGGCTCTCAGGGAGTAGGGTGTGTACTCTCAGGGAGTAGGGTTGTACTCTCAGGGAGTTGGATTTGTACTCTCAGGGAGTAAGGTTTGTACTCTCAGGGAGTAAGGTTTGTACTCTCAGGGAGTAAGGTTTGTACTCTCAGGGAGTGAGGTTTGTACTCTCAGGGAGTAAGGTTTGTACTCTCAGGGAGTTGGATTTGTACTCTCAGGGAGTGAGGTTTGTACTCTCGGGGGAGTAAGGTTTGTACTCTCGGGGAGTGGATTGTACTCTCGGGGGGTAAGGTTTGTACTCGGGGAGTAGGGTTGTACCTCGGGGAGTAAGGTATGAGGGCACATTGATTGATGTGTGGAACCGTATCCGGGAGTTTCCCGGACTACCTACGTATCTCGGGTATTGACCGAGAATCGGGATCCGCGTAGTTCGAGCGGGGCCCGTTCATTGGGTGACCCACTTGGGTCGGGAATATGGGTGGTCTAACTGGACTGAATGATGATCCTAGATGATCTATGGTTGGATTCACATTACATCTATCTAGATCCTGCATCCTAGGGAAATGAACTGAGGGGTAGGGATCGTCCTAAACTACCCTTGTCACTTACAACCCTGATTTGGAATTGTTGGGCTAAGCTTCATGATTCTTGATTAAGACTTTTATCATTTTCCATTATTACCCTTCCCATGAATGTGGGTGCCTATATGCACGTCCCCACACCTAAGAGTGTCTTCTATCAGTGTACATGGACGGCAGTTCGACTAGGGTGTAGCGAAAAGTAAATTCTTGCCAACATAAACATCATTCAGTCATGGCATTAGCAAGCAGATCAGCATGGCAGCGTGCACAAAGCTAGCATTGTAAGCATGTGAACAGGATAAGGCATAATATGACGGCATAATCAAGGGACATGATAGATGCATGGATATAATGACATAGACGATATCAGATCCTCAATCTAACGGTTATATCTCTTCAAAAAATGATGATCATGATCAACACTTCGATTTCATCAAAATAGCCAAGATCAACGGCTCAGATCTCATCAAATAGCTATAATCGCGATCAATGATTCATATCTCATCAAAATAGCTATGATCTATGACTTAGATCTCCTATCAAGATATAATCATGATCGGACCAAGAAATCGATGGCTCGATCCATCTAAACAATTATGATCCGGATTCAACAATTTACATCACTCAAAATTTCCACGATGATAATCCAACGGTTTAAATCACTCAAGATCATAATCCAACCGTTCAGATTCATCAAAAATACTCATGATCAAGATTTAACGGTTTAGATTCACCAAAATCGTTCACGATGACAATCCGACGGTTCAAATTGCTTAAGATCATAATTCAACCATTCAGATTCATTTAAATCATTTCCAAAGATAATCTAACGGTCCATATTGCTCAATATCATAATCCAACCGTTCAGATTTATCAAAAACACTCATGATCAAGATTTAACGGTTTAGATTCATTTATAATCCTCATGATGTGATCAAAATCAACATCCAATGGCATCATATTTTAATCATCTAAAAATCAATGGCCAAATTTCATCACATCCAAATTTATAATAAAAGATGAGGAACCAAACCCAACATGTTAATAAATCATTTCCAGCAAAATGGGTTGAATTAAATTTGAACAATTAAGCTAAACCCTCACAGGGTTAGCCCAACCCACCAAAGATAAACCAAACCCACTATAGGATTGAAACAGTCCAATGGAATTAAATCAAATCCTACCATGGAAGAACCAAATCTCATTAAAATTGGTCCGAATCAAAGGATGAAACATGGGTCAACATAAACATATGGATAGGATTCCAGTAAATTATCATAGGAGAAATCGGTTCAGCAATAAGGGAAACAAAAATGACACAACATGGATGAAATAGGTATGATAATGAAAACAAAATGATGACACAATGCAAGCAACAAGATAAAAAAAAACACATGCAGAGTAAACAAGCATAACAAGAAAATAAATAAGATGACAAAAGAAAATCTTATTCCAGAAGTGCCAAATGTATGGGAGTTGTTAATATTCAAAACCAATGAAAAAAAAAAAAAAGAATAAAGGAATCATGATTATGCAAAGACAACTTACCAGAGCTGGATGACCTTTGACGGAAGAAGCTGCCAATGAATGGTTGTGATGGTAGCGGGAATTGCAGACGGTAGAATGAACCAACAACGGTGGGTTAATGGGCAGTTGAAAGGATGGCTTGGAGGCATTCCAGATGTCCGTAATAACAGCAAGTGCAAGCAGGTCCTTCCGTGAACAGAATCAAACATCAAAATATTCGCCCCTGCTCGAAGAAGCTTCTGCACGCAGGAGATCTTGCCATGCATTGTGGCCATCATAAGTGGTGTCTGCTTATGACGACTCAAGATATCCGGATGAACAGATCGATCTAAAAGAAAAGAGAGAACCTCGATCCGACCATTAGCAGCGATATGAAGGGCAGAGAGCTTGTCATAGACGGAGCTCTGATGCAAGAGAGTTGGGCTCTCTCCAAAAGAGCAGTAACGGTGTCCAGGTCCCCAATCTGAACAGCACGGAAGAGGCCATGTTCGTCACTGGCTCTGCAACTGAGTCCCTGACCCATATCCTCCCCCACTGTCTCTGTTTCTTACTCTGAAATCGTTTCGCATCCAAAAGCCCTGGCCCCTAGAAAACCCCCTTCCTTCCTCCTTTTATCTCTCCTCTTCCTCACTCTCTCCCTTTCCGGATTCCATGGCTGGGGTACGGGAAGCATGGGCAGCCACTGGGTTGGGCTCAAGGAGATGGGAGAGGAGGCTGACGGTGAGGTATGTGGCAGGTGGCGGTGAGGGGTGATGTCAAGGAGATGGCGCTGCTCGGTAAGGGGAAGATGGAAGTGGCAGCATGGCCTTGCCGCCCACTTCTCTCTTCCCTCACTCTTTCTTCCACTCCTTCTATTCGTACCTCTTTCTTCTTCCTCTCCCTTCTCCGGATTTCACGGCTGGGGTTGGGTTTAAGAAAAGTTGATGGCAGCATGAGAGTTAATAGGGGCATGAGGTGGCGATGAGGGGTGGTGAGGGAGTGATTTTGTTGGGCTTAAAGAAAGAAGGAGGTGGCGGTGAGGCATGGAGGAGTGGCTTTGTTAGGCTCAAGGAGAGGAGGAGGTGGCGGTGAGGGGTAGCATGATGGATGGAGGCATAGGTAGGTGTTGGGGGAAATGAGCATGGAGAAGATGGAGGTGGCAGCACCTCCATCTTTTCCTCCGCCGAATCCTATTTCCCTCATTTCGGCCTCTCTCTCTCTCTCTCTCTCTCTCTCTCTCTCTTCCTCTTTCTCTCTCTCTTCCTCCCTCTCTTCTTCCATTCTCTCTCTTCCTCTCTCTCTCTCTCTCTTTCTCTCTTATCGGATTTCTTTTGACCGATTATATATATATATATATATATAATATAATATACTATAATATAGTATAATATACTATAATATAGTATAATAATGTAATATATATATATATATATATATATATATATATAACAAGTACATACACATGGGCCGACCCGACTCGACCCGGGCCGGACTGGGTTGGGTTAGGCTGGACTGATTGAGTTTGACGGGGTTGGACTAAAATGGGTTCGAACTTGGTTGGGCTGAGTAAATATGGACTGGGTTGATTTCTCTCTCTATTATGAGTCTCCTCAGCTTGCAATTCCGCATGAAAATTTCGACGGCCTCTCTCTCAGATTTTCCACGTCCACTTTGAAGAGGACGGACAAAGGAGCGCATGGTCTGGAATCGTCGATTCGGACGTCGGATGAACAAAATATGAAGAATTGAAGCTTTGGCGATAATTCGGCTAGCAACTCGCATGGGACCCGCAGCGGCTTCGCCCAAAATTCTTCGTCCACTTTGAAGAGGACGGACAATGGAGCACTGATGGCACTTGGATCGCCTGATTCGGACTTCGGATGATCAAGATATGAAGAATTGGAGTTTTGACGATAATCCGATCGACAACTTTGCATGGGATTACCGGCGGCTTCCGTCCAAAATTCTTCACGTCCACTTTGAAGAGGATAGGCAAGGGAGCACAGTGGCACTTGAATCGTCGGATTTGGATGTCGAACGATCAAGATATGGTCGAATTGAAGTCCGATCGATTTTAATTATGATAATTTGCCCAATAAATCCTTAATTTATGATAATTTACAGAAAAACCCTCAGATTTAATAAGCCAAATTCAATCCGACTAAAATCGCGACATCCTCTTCGTTCGATATCGGAATGGAGTGATTCTGGTATCATTTCGAAGGTATTTTCATGACCTTGCTGTAGGGCCTGCCAAAACCAGCTTTTGAAATCACCACTTATCGTCCAAACCTTGAATTGACCCGCAATCCTTCTGAATATGCCCATCAAGACTCTTGTTCATGGCTGGGGATGGCAAAAATGGGGTGCTTACAACCGCCAACACTTTCCATGATGCCCTACCCATACCAATACGTAAGCCCCTATTGGTGAGGGCTTGTAAACTAGGCTCACAACTAACCAATCCTAATGCCATACAATGTATCCAAGGCCTCACCCCAACATCCCTCAATACATCCATAGAGATAGAGCTAAGGCCCCCCGACAGAGTCAGAGATTACACGGACCGAGACCATCTCCCCTGGCCCTATGACGTAATAGTTCTGCTAAGGTAATGGCGATACGATGATGTTAGTGGGCAAGACTTGAGTAGAGATAGAGCTAGAGTCTGGTGATGAGGTGAAAGACCACCATGCCACGTCCTCCCCCTGATGCTCCACTCGTATCCAACACACCAACCATACACATACATTTACATGCCTATTCCTAGCATCATCATCATCATCATGTTATAAATAAACGGAATTAAATATACATGAACAGTAATAGTAGGAATATTGGATGACATGTGAGATGCACATTACAAGCATACACGCATAGAATTAATCATGGCATTGGACTCAATAAAAATAAACAGTTTGTTACTAACCAATTAGTTTAGGTCTTGTTCCCTCACCTGTTAACAATTCTCGATGTCCTTCCCAACCTTGAAATTCTCTTTGAATTGATTTAACAACCTAGAAATTATATGAATTTAAGTTAGGGTTCATATGTGACATGTTATAGTAGTCGAAAATTGAAACAGAGCACTGATAGGTGTCTGATTGGTTCTATGGTCTCATGTGGTATCAACCTTACTGTCTATGGTCGATACCCTACGGTCGCATCTGGTGCGACCATAGCTGCAACCATATGTTTTCTGTAATCTTTCCGAATGCTTATGGTCGATCCTCTGGTCATACTGGTCATGCTATGATCGATCGTAGCTACGACCTTGAGATTTCTGGTCATAATCTACATGAAATTCGAGTTCTTCCTGGGTCAATTCTTCTGTTCTTCAATGGGCTTTTTTCTAAGGTCATCCTATGGCCATCATTAGTAATTTCTTATCAACCCTAATCATCAAATTCACTCCTCATGATTCTCCTTGGGATTTTCTCAAGGAAATCACATAGATCATAATAGGTTGATATTGTCTATCTTCCATAGAAGTCTTATTCCTTAGAGTTTACATCTCCAGAGATTCGTTTCATACCTTTGCCTATGATAAAGAGTCAATCTCTTCTCAGCAAACTCTTCTCCTTAGCTTTTCTTCTTCTCATTCTCTTCCTTCTTTCTCTAGGGTTTACAAATGTTTTAAAAGAGTGAAAAAGGGCTAAGGGACGTTCTTTATATAGAGGAAAACTCTCCATATAGAGTCCTCTTTCAATTAAGAAAGCAATCCCTTAGTTTAGGAAAGTTTCCAAAACTCGGAGTCTAATCTGGGTTTTCACGGTCGATCATATAGTCGCATAGACCATCGACCGTAGGGTCAAAATCATTGACCGTGGGGTTCTGGTTTTGAGATTTTTGGTTCCCTTCCTTATGGTCAACCATACCTACCTAGGTATGCGACCTTAGGTATGTTTTTAGAGTTTTTAACTCGATTCTCATACCTGGTTTGTGATCTATCTTCACACGCTCGGTCCACTGGGTCTAGAAATGATGAAAAGACCTAGCACGACATGGTTAGACCAAGTTAGTGGAGTACAGGTCTTATAACTCCCCCCTCTTATATAAATTTTGTCCTCAAAATTTACACATACCTTTCGAGTCGAATATGTGAGGATATTGCTTCCGTATAGCGTTCTCTTATTCCCATGTAACTTCTTCTACATTTTGGCTTCTCCATGTAACCTTAACGTAGTAAATATCATGGTTGGGAAAACGTTGCACCTTTCGGTTAGTGATATCAAAAGGTACTACTTCGAACGTCAAATCTTCAGTCAAATCCAGTGGATCCATTGTTAACACGTGTGTTGGATCTCTGACGTACTTCTTCAGTAATGAGATATGAAATACATCATGCACACTTGACATGGATAGCGGTAATGCTAACTGATATGCTATTTTTTTACGTCTATCTAGAACTTCATAAGGTCCAATATATCTGGGACACAGTTTTCCCTTTTGTACAAATCTTTTCAAACCACGAATATGAGATATTTTCAGAAATACCTTATCACCTATAGTGAATTTGAGATCTCTACGTCGATTATCTGCATATTGCTTATGACGGTTCTGAGCTATTCAGACTCTTTCCTTAATAATGTCGACTACTCGACAAGTCTCTTCAAGAAACTCTGGTCCAACAATACTCCGTTCTCTAACTTCATTCTAAAACAAAGGAGTACAACATTTCCTACCATACAGTGCTTCATAGGGTGACATCTGTATAGTCGCTTGATAGCTATTGTTATAAGAGAACTCAATCAATTGTAATTTCTCATCCCACGATCCTTTGAAATCAATAACACAAGCTCGAAGCATGTCTTCTAAAATCTGAATAATATGCTCCGACTGTCCGTCTGTCTGAGGATGAAATGTAGTACTAAACTTTAATGTTGTACGCATAACCTTCTGTAATCCTTTTCAAAAATTTGAGGTAAAGCGTGGGTCTTTGTCGGACACAATGCTTTCAGGTACACCATGTAATCAGATAATATTATCTATACATAAAGCTTAGCTAACCTCTTTAGGGTATACTAAGGTCGTATAGCTATGAAATGAGCTGTCTTGGTCAAACGATCCACAATCACCCATACCACGTCAACTACTCGGGGAGTCAATGGTAACCCGATGACGAAGTCCATAGTGATGCAGTCCCATTTCCATGTTGGTTCTGGCAGTGGCTGCAATAATCCTGCAGGTTTTTTTCTTTCAGCCTTTACTTGTTGACAATTCAAGCATTGAGACACAAATTTAGCTACATCCATTCTCATTCCTCTCCACCAATATAGTTTCTTTAGATCATGATACATCTTCGTACTTCCAAGATGTACTAAATAAGCGGTGGTGTGAGCTTCCTTCAGTAGTCTGTGTCTAATATCCAAGTCTTCATTTTTAGGAATACATACCCTTCCTTTGTATCTTAGCACCTTTTCAACGTCCAAGGTGAACTCAGGAGTAGTCCTACCTTTTTTGAGGTCTTCTTGCACTGTTCTCAGATAAGGGTCTAATTTAATAGTTGCTTTTACTTCGTCTAATAGATCAGGTACAATCTTCAATGTAGCAAACATGTTTGAGAATAGATGAATAAACCCTTGGTCGATTGATTCATTCGGAATATCAATCACGAACTGCTCTTTATCGTAATTAAATACTCTCCCTGTGACACACGCCATAACATTTGCACTAACTTCTTCTTGGGATTCTGTCATTGCTTTCCTGCTTAGTGCGTCAGCAACTACATTAGCTTTTCCTGGATGATACTGAATATCACAATCATAATCCTTTAATAATTTCAGCCATCTTCTTTGTCTCATGTTCAACTCCTTCTGATTAAAAAGATGAGTGAGACTCTTATGATCTGATTTAATCTGAAATTTCTCTCCATACAAATAATGTCTCCATATTTTAACAGCATGCACTACTGCTGCAAATTCCAAGTCATGAGTGGGATAGTTCTTCTCATGTGTCTTCAGTTTTCTTGAGGCATACGCAATTAGTTGTTCTCCTTGCATAAGCACACATCCTAAACCTATCCCAGACGCATCAGTGTACAAGGTAAATGGTTGTCCTAGGATCGAAATAGTCAAGATGGGAGATGATATCAATCTGGCCTTCAATGTTTGAAAACACTCTTTACATTTATCAGTCCAAACAAACTTTTCTGCTTTCTTTGTTAGACTAGTGAGAGGTACGACGATTCTAGAATAATCTTCCATGAATCGTTGATAGTAACCAGCTAAACCTAAGAAACTTCTTATTTTTACAATATTCTTAGGTGCTTTCCATTTCACAATGGCTTCAATCTTGCTAGGATCCACTTTAATTCCTTCAGTGGATACAACATGGCCTAAGAAAGAGACTTCATTTAGCCAGAACTCACACTTTGTAAATTTTATGTAAAGCTTCTCTTTTCTTAGTCGCTGTAGAGAGGGTCTTAGATTTGTGACATGAGTTTCTTTATCCTTGGAGTAAACTAGTATGTTGTCAATAAATATAATAAATGACGTATCCAACATATCATGGAATATCCAATTCATGAGTTCCATAAAAGTTGTGGGTGCATTAATTAATCCAAAAGACATGAATAAAAATTCATAATGTCAATATCTGGTTCTGAATGCTGTCTTCGAAATATCACCTTCCTTAATCTTCAACTGATGGTATCATGACCGAAGATCAATTTTAGGGAATACTTTGGCACCTTGTAACTGATCGAACAAGTCATCGATCTAAGGCAACAGGTACCGATTCTTGATTGTAAGCTTATTTAATTCCCGATAGTCTATACACTGTCGAACGCTACTGTCTTTTTTTACGAACAATACTGGCGCTCCCCATGGTGATATGCTGAGTCTGATATAACCCTTGTCCAGTAATTCTTGTAACTGTACCTTCAGTTCCTTCAGTTTAGTAGGAGCCATTCGATAGGGTGCTTTCAATACTGGTGCGGCTCCAGGTATAAGATCTATAACGAACTCTGTAGCTCGTTCGGGTGGTAGTCCTGGTAGTTCCTTAGGAAATACATCTAAAAATTCACACACAACTTCAATATCTTTCATTCGTGGTGCTTCCTTGGTGAGGTCGACCATGGATACTAGATACCCAATCCTCCTTTCTCGAGGTATTTTCTAGCCTTCAATGTAGAGAGAATGAGTTTTCGTTTACGGAGAAGTTTGGTTCCCACAAAACTAAACTTTGCTCCTTCCTTGTCTTTAAATGTCAATTTCTTTTCCGCACATAATAGGTTTATGGAATGCCGAGCTAACCAATCTAGTCCCAAGATAATGTCAAAGTCTGCCATCTCGAGTTGAATTAAGGTTGCATCCAAAATCTTCTCACCAATAAGAACTGGACATGGTCCATAACCTTTGTCTAGTTCCACTTCTAATCCCATAGGTGATCGTACAAACAGTTTATAGTCTAAAGGTCTGAGGGGTAAATTTAACTTCTTTACAAACGACATAGATATAATAGAATGAGTAGCTCCAAAGTCAAAGAGTACTCCCACGCTGACGCGATGGGAAATTGGCCATTAGTTACGAAGCTCCAATAAGGTATCGAGAGGGCTATCACAGTCAGGTGTGAAGCAATTGCCCCTATTTGTAAAGTACCCCTCTTCCTATTTAGGGGGTTGAGGCAACAAGCGAGAAAAACCTTAGCCCAAGGATAAGCCATTAATAGGTACGATACCTGTGATTTGATTTAATTTAGTCTACATGCTTACACAAGGTAGTACAAAATGAAAAGTTCAGGTCATACCTGTGACCACATCAGGCGATGCGGTAGCATCCTCAGATGTAACTGCATAAACCATTCCTTGTTGTAGCTGCTTCCTTGGCTTAGGACACTTTCTTGAATAATGTCCTACTTGATTACAATTAAAGCATTTAACTTTAGCATTACTTTGCTTCTATTGAGGTTGGACTATCGGAGTAGTCTTGGCTGCAACATTAAAGCTTTGAGTACGAAAGGGTTTAAATGTCTTTGAGTTCCCTTCGTTGTATGAGTTTCCATTAGGCCTTTTAATACCTCTGTTCTGAGCAAAATAACTTTTCCTCTGGTTTGATTCTAGTACTCAAGCAATCTGTACAGCTTCATTATAAATCTTATTTTCTAGTCCCAATACAAGCTCACGGATGCTTCCCCTAAGTCCCATGACGAACCTTCGGGTTTTGGTATTTTCCTCCTGCATGCTAGAGGGAGCAAAGAAAAACAATTCTTTATAACGCTGTTGATATGCGTCTACAGTCATCTGTCCCTGATACAAACTTAGAAACTCCTTTTCCATTTGATCTCTGAAACTCTTGGGAAAATACTTCTCGAAGAAAGATTCTTTATAGATAGCCCATGTCAGTTGGGAGTGCTTTGTCAACAGATAACTTTGAATAGATTTCCACCAATGGTGCGCATCACCTTTCAGCATAAAAGTGGCACATAAGATACTTCTCTTCTTCACTTATAGTCATCATCATAAAGTTTCTTTCCATCTCATCGATCCAGTGAGCTGGCCATAACGGATCTGATGGCTTGCCTATAAATTCCTTCAGCTTCAACTTCAGGAAACGCTCGATCAGTCTGGAGTGATCAAGTTGATACTATGCATATACTCCATACATAGGCGGTTGGTACTGATAATTTCCTTGGTTATACCCGCCTTGCGGTGCTTTAGGGTTTTGCACTTGGCCTTGTACTGCTGGTGTCTGTGGTGCTTGAGGTATAGTGTTATTACCACCAGGTGTAGTACTAGCTTGTCTTGTAGGTAGAGGTGTAATGTTTACAGCTGGGAAAGCAATTCCCATAACAGCTTGCATGTTGGCTTGCACTTGCTGTATTTGCTATATTTGCTGTATTTGTTGTGCTAAATTGATCACCGCAGTAGCCAAATCTGTAGGTGATGCTGTCACACCCCAATTCCGCACTATTCAGAATGGTGTGATGAACCATCAACAAACCAACGGTTCAACCAGGATCTTGAGTAGGCTATATCCATTTTATCTAAACCTCATACATCCACATTCATAATCAGTGTAAATACACAATAGCGGAAGTCTTATAATAGAATGAACTGAGAAATCTAAATATGATAATCATATTAAAATATCCAATTATGCTGTTTCAACAGAGACATAAATAAAATACCAATTACATGTCTTTACTAAATCCAAATAATTAAAATAAAATCTAATCGAATACGCATGAGTTGCACTGGCAAGAGGAGTCATGCGTATCCACTTCGTCTTCAACTTCCATCGCCGCCATGTGCCCGTACACTGGAGCGTTGATATAATCTTCGATGGTAGTACCTACATCATCAACTAAAAATATTCGACGTTGAGAGGGTGAGCACGCATCATGGCTCATTGATCAAACAAAACAATGCAACAATACATATGCATGCATTCAATTCATATCTGTGGTTTGGTTTAAAGTTTGCAATATGCAATAGAAAGGGTTGGAGGTCAAAGGTTAACATTTATTGACCCCTCCTCTATATACAGGGTGTGGAAGCCCGCCCAAAGGTTAACGTTTATTATCGACCCCATCCACCCTACCATGAACATTGTACAACAAAGGTTAACGTTGATTGCTGTACGAGTGCCATACCAACACGTAAGCCCCCGGCGGCGAGGGCTTGCAACTGGGCTCGCAACTAACCAATCCTAATGCCAAACAGTGTATCCAAGGCCTCACCCCAGCATCCCTCAGAACGCCCATAGAGATAGAGCTAAGGCCCCCCGGTAGAGTTAGAGACTACAAGGACCAAGACCAACTCCCCTTATACTCTATGACGTAATAGTTTTGCTAAAGTAATGGCGATACGACGATGCTAATGCACAAGACTTGAGTTAGAGATATAGCTAGAGTGCTGAGGCCCGGCCTATGACACTCCCCTTGATACTCGCTCGCATCAAGTACACCAAGCACACACATACATTCACATGCCTATTCCTATCATCATGGTCATTATCATGTTATAAACAATAAAGTAAATATGCATGAACAATAAATAGAAATATTGGATGACATGCTGAATGTACATTACAAGCATGTTCGCATAGAATCAAGCATAGCATTGGACTCAAGAAATAAAAATATTTTGTTATTAACCAATTAGTTTAGGTCTTGTTTCCTCACCTTAGCTTGCTAGTAGATCCTCTTTCAAGCTTTAAGAATCACCTTTAAATTGATATTATATTGTTAAAAGACCTAACAAAGTCGATAGAATTTAGTTAGATTTTATTCCAATTTTTCCAACTTTCTATTAATTGGGGGTAGTAGGACGGGTCGATGCTAGGGTAGCAGTATATTGCGACCCCCTATAGTAGGGTCGATGCCAGGGTCGATGGGTCCATTGACCCTAGGTGTGACCTCCGGTGGGTTTGGTCGATAAATCACCTTTTGGTCCATTCGCTCTTGTTTGAATCCTATAGCTTCCTTCCATAGTCCATTCCATACACTTCCTATGGTTTAAAACTACTCTTTACATATCATATGGTTTAGTTGATCTCCTCCATGGTTTCCATTGAAACTTAATCATGGATTGATGGTTTGGGGTTTCTCCTACATCATACTTTTCTCATTACTATTCTAAGTCTCATAAAATACATAGAATTAGTATTCTTACCTGAGAAGAGTACTCCTTCTCTGAAACTCTTCTCCTTTTGCCTTCTTCTCTTCTTTCCTTCACTTCTTCTTCTCTTCCTTCTCTTCTCTTTCTCTCAATTCAATTAGGGTTCTAAAAGGAGTGAAAGAGGCTTAGGGATGTCATTTATATAGAGTAGAAACTCCTAAAATAAGTCCCATTGAGATTAGGAAAGAGCCCAATCGAAATTAGGAAAGTTTCCAAATTTCTGTTTCTGGCGGCAACTAGGGGTCGATGATCCCATCGACCCCTGGTTTTAAAATGTCTGACCCCCGGTTAAAAAGTGAGGGTCTGACTTTTTGTACTGGGGGTCCGACCCCACCTCGCTGGGTGTGCGACCTCGCCCCTATTTGAGTATTTTTGGGTCAGTTTAATACCTGGGATCACGATCTCCTTCACGCAATTTGTCCATTTGGCTCGACCATGATGGGTAGACCTGGTTCAAGGTGGTAAGACTGGGTTAGATTGACATGGGTCTTACAACTCCCCCTACTTATAAAAATTTTGTCTTCGAAATTGTACGTACCTTCTGAATCAAATAAGTGAGGGTATTGCTTTCGCATAGCATTCTCTTCTTCCCATGTGACTTCTTATATATCCTTGCTTCTCCAAGTGACATTGACATAATAGATATCACGGTTGCGTAAACGTTGCACCTTTCGACTAGTGATCTCAATTGGTGCTATTTCAAAGGTCAAATCTTCAGTTAAATCGGGTAGATCCATTGTCAAAATGTGCGTCGGATCCTTGACATACTTCTTTAATAAGGAAATATGAAATACGTCATGTACACTTGACATAGATGGGGGTAATGCTAATTGATAAGCCACTTTTCCACATTTGGCTAAGATCTCATATGGCCCGACATATCTTGGACTTAGTTTCCCCTTCTATCCGAACCGTTTCAGACCTCGCATAGGCGATACCTTTAAGAATACGTTATCTCCCACGATGAACTCAAGATCTCTGCGTCGAGTATCTGCATATTGCTTCTGACGGTTCTGGGCTGTTCTCACTCTTTCTTTGATAATGTCGACCACTCGACAAGTCCCCTCAACAAATTCTGGTCCAACAAGACTACATTCCCCAACTTCATTTTAAAATAAAGGAGTTCGACACTTTCTGCCATACAGTGCTTCATAGGGTGACATCTGTATAGTAGCCTGATAGCTATTGTTATAAGCGAACTCAATCAGTGATAACTTTTCATCCCATGATCCTTTGAAGTCAATTACACATGTTCGAAGCATATCTTCTAGAATCTGAATTGTACGCTCCGACTGTTCATCTGTCTGTGGGTGGAATGCAGTACTAAACTTCAATGTTGTACCCATAGCCTTTTGCAATCCTTTCCAAAACTTTGAAGTAAATCGTGGATCTTTATCGGACACAATACTTTCAGGTACACCGTGTAATCGCACAATGTTATCCACATACAGCTTAGCTAACCTCTCCAGTGTATACTGGGGTCGTATCGGTATAAAGCGAGCTGTTTTAGTAAGGTGGTCTACAATCACCCAAACTGCGTCAACTACTCGAGGAGTTAGTGGTAATCCTGTGACGAAGTCCATAGTGATGCAGTCCCATTTCCATGCTGGTTCCGGTAACGGCTGTAACAGTCCTGCCGGTCTTTGTCGTTCAGCCTTTACTTTCTGACAATTTAGGCATTGAGACACGAACTTAGCTATATTTGCTTTCATTCCTCTCCACCAATATAGTTTCTTTAGATCATGATACATTTTTGTACTTCCCAGATGTATCGAATAGATGGTGTGGGCTTCTTTCATCAATCGGTGTCTAATGTCTAAGCTTTCTGTTTCAGGTACACATATTCTTCCTTTATACTTTAGTACCTTTTCTTCGTTAAAGGTGAACTCAGGGTTAGTTCTACCTTTTTTGATGTCTTCTTGTACCATCCTTAGGTAAGGGTCTGATTTGATAGCTGTCTTTACTTCATCAACTATATCCGGTATAATCTTTAATGCGGCAAACATATTTGAAAACCGATGAATAAACCCTTGGTTGGCTAATCCATCTGGTGCATCTATCACAAAGTGCTCATTGTCGTGCTTGAATACCTTTATGGTAGTACACATTGTAAGACCTGTGTCAAACTAACCCGGTCTTACCACCTTGAACCAGGTTTACCCATCATGGTCGAGTCAAATGGACCAAGGGCATGAAGGAGATCGAGATCCCAGGTATAAAATCGACCCAAAAACACTTAATTTTAGGGGAGGGTCACACACCTAGCTAAGCAGGGTCGGACCTCCCAAAACAGAAAGTCAGACCCTCAGTTTTGAAGGGAGGGTCGGACAGCTTAAGACCCTAGGGTCGACGGGATCATCGACCCTCCAATCGACCCTCGGTTTCTGACGAACTGAAATTAGGAAATTTCCTAATTTTCGGTTGGGATTCCTTCCAAATCTCAATGGGATTATCATAGGAGATTCCTAGTCAATTTAAAGGACGTCCCTAAGCCACATTCACTCCTTTCACAACCCTAATTGAATTGAGAGAAAGAGAGAAGAAGGAAAAGAGGAAGAAAGGAGGCTAGGAAGAAGGCTTAGCAAAAAGGAGAAGAATTTGCAGAGAAAAGTAATCTTCTCAGGTATGGATACTAATTCCATGAGTTTCTGCAGACCTTAGGTTAGATATGGTTGAGTGTAGGATTTCGGAGAAACCCAAACCATCCATCAATGGTTAGGTTTTCATGGAAAACCATAGGAGGATGCACGAAAACTATCTAGATGGATTATACATGGTTCTAGACCATGGAATGACTGTTGAATGAATGTAGGAAGTAAGCTATTGGACCCAAACACGAAGAATGGATTTAAAAGTGGAAATTGGACCAGAGTGCACCAAGGGTCGCACCGAGGGTCGATAGACCATCGACCCTCAGCATTCGGGAAGTTCAGAATGGAGGGAGGGTCGATAGACCCATCGACCCTAGCATCGACCCTCAGTTGACAGAATGGTTTTAAATTCTTAATTAATTCTAATTAAATTCTATCGACTTGGTTAGGTTTGCTAGCAATATAATTACGTTATAACGGTGATTCTAAAGCTTGGAAAATATCTTTTAGCAAGCTAAGGTGAGGAACCTTAACCCCAAACTAAATTGGTTAATAATAAACTATTTTCTATTTCTTGAGTCCTATGCCATGTTTGATTCTATGCGAATATGTTGTAATGTGCATACAACATGCCATCCAATATTTCTATTACTTGTTCATGCATATTTACTTTATTGTTTATAACATGATGATGATGATGATGATAGGAATAGACATGTGCTTGTATGTGTGTGGTTGATGTGCTTGATGCGAGCGAGTATCAGGGGAGGTGTGATGAGAACGTCAATAAACGTTAACCTTTGGCGGGTCTCAGCACTTTAGCTCTATCTCTAACTCAAGTCATGTGCATTGGCATCGTCGTATCACCATTACCTTAGCAGAACTATTATGTCGTAGAGTAACAGGGGAGGTGGTCTCGGTCCTTGTAGTCTCTGACTCTACCGGGGGACCTTAGCTCTATGTCTATGGGCATTCGAGGGATCTTTGGGGTGAGGCCTTGGATACTTTGTTTGGCATTAGGATTGGTTAGTAGCGAGCCCGGGTTGCAAGCCCCCGCTAACAGGGGCTTACGTGTTGGTATAGCATTATATAGCAATAAACGTTAACCTTTGTTGTATAATGTTGTGGTAGGATGGATGGGGACGACGATAAACGTTAACCTTCAGGCGGGCTTCCACACCTTGTGTATAGAGGCGGTGTCAATAAATGTTAACCTTTGACCACCCAACCTTTCTATTGCACATTGCAAACTATAAACCAAGACCAAAGATATAAATTGACTTTTTGCATGCATATGTATTGTTGCATTGTTTTGGCTACTCACTGAGCCATGTTGTGTGCTCACCCCTCGACGTCGAATATTTTTAGTTGATGATGCAGGTTACACAGTTGAAGACTACATGAATGCTTCTACGTATGGGACGGTAGCAGCAATGGACGCTGGAGCTGAAGATGATACACACGACTCCTCTTGCGAGTGCAACTCGTGTGTATTCGATTAGATATTTTTATAGGTTTCTTTATTGGATTTATAAGATATGTATTTGGTACTTAATTATTTATGTCTCAGTTTGAACAAAGAATAATTTGCTATTATTTATGAATACAATTTTAGTCTTCAGTTCATTTATTTATAAGACTTCCGCTATTGTGTATTTACTCTGATTATGATGGTGAGTATATGAAGGTTCAGGTAACGCGGGGATAGCCTACTTGAGATCCTGGTTGAACCGTTGGTTATTTAGCGGTTCATCACACCATTCTGAAATGTGCGGAATTGGGGTGTGACAACTTGGTATCGAGCATCTCGGGCCTTGCCCTGAACTATCATACATTCACAGCAATAGTGAACTGAGATAGGATAAAACTAAAAACAGTAATATTAACACATTATAAGCACAAGTGACGTTGAGACCAAATGTAAAAAGAGAATAATACATCTATTATAAGGAGAAACAAGTTGACATACAATGAGAACGAAACAAAGAGTAAATGTATATCTAAAACAAAGTACAGTCCACAACCCGGACAGTTACTCTGTAGTACAAGGAAAAGTAAAGTACAATCAGGAAGCTGGAGGCGAAGGAGGAGGTGGAGCCTCACGATCTCTGTCGTAGTCCTCAGCATAGACTCTAGTCAACCAGGCTATCTGAGTTTGGGTCGTCTCAGACTAGCCGTGAGATTGACTACTCTCCCGTCGGTCGCCTCTGGATCTCCATGAGCTCACCCATCCGGCGCGTCAGATGTGTGCTGAGCAGCCAACAGCTCATCCACTCTCATGCGCTGAGCATCTAGCAACTCCTCCATCCTCAGGTCCGATCTGCGCTGAGTCTCTCTGATCTCGCGCAATATCTCCATCATATCAGAAGGTGGGCGTGAAGGACCAGCATCATGAGAAGGACTGGTCTCGGGTACCGAAGCCGCCGTAGCAGAAGTACCAGCCCTATCCGCATGCGTGGGTGATGGCGGTGGTATCGCATCGACATCCATATATAAGCGATCATCGTCGACCGGATCCCCACGAGCCCTAGCAGCAGCCTCAGCATCAGCCATCTCAACTCGAGTGTGAGGGCGCACCATCGCGTTCCTCTCCTCATCACTAACCTCCGCATCTCGCAGCCCCATCTTGCAGATAGCCTCCCAATCTAGAGGCGACGAGAAGGTCTTCTCCTGGATCTTCTCATCTACTAGATCCACCCCCAGACGGGTCAGTAGCACTGTAATCATGCGTCCATAGGGTAGGTTTCCCCTATGACCGGAAAATGTAGCACTAATCATCGTCCGCATGATGATGTAAGGAAGGCAGACCGGGCCGACGATTGACAGTCTGATCAAGATCAAGAACTGAGTCAGCTGAGAGACCCTCTCATAGTGCCCACTCTGTGGGATCAGATTATGCTGGATAATCTTGGAGAAGAGTCGTGGAGCTGGACGCAAGTAGCAAGCTCTCATCTTCCATCTATCGAGACGGAGCAACTGGTTGTCGATCTCAGCTCTCATCTCCATCTCAACAAACTGTGGCTCTCCCGGCGCACAGTACACCATAGGGCCATCATAGGCAATGCCCAATAGATCGGTCAGCTTCCGATAATCAAAGGAGATGTGCACCCCCTTGATGTAGCTGGTGATGCGCAACTCTTGGCCGTGCTCAACATCATTGTAATTCCCCACCACCTGGAGATTACAATAAAACTGGCGCACCAAGTCTGGACAGGTGGACGCGTCGTATGTGATGACAGGGAGCCACCCCATATCACCGAATGCTCCCTCTACATTGAACAAGGCTAGCTCAGCCAAGTTCACCATGCGACCCCCTTCCACTTTCTTACGGGCATAGTCAGCATACTGTGCCTCGGCTTCGTTTGAACGGAAGCGAAGTGGATCACGCAATCTTGGTACTTTAGTACGGGCCATAGTATCTGCAACAATAAGAAAGAGAAAATAAACAAGGAGTTAGTAGGATAAAAATCCAAAACTTGATTTAATAACGACGTAAGTTGACCATAAAGTCCCATTTCTCACCATACAAGTGGGCGTAAGAACTTACGTAGATTAAAACATATCCTACAATCTACATGCAGTAGAAAATTTTAACGGATAAGGTCCAATTTGAAGAAATTGAAGAAAAATAAAAAATTTCGATAAATTAGGGCAAAAACTGAAAAATTTAAGTTTCTCGATGACCAACCGATGAAACTCATAAATTTTTGAGGGCTTTCGTTCCTCAAGACCCCAATAACAAAAGCCCCCAATAAAAATCGAATTTTTACGGTTGGAAAAAGTTTAATTTGGAGAATACGAGCTAAATGAGCAAAAACCTAGAAATAAAAACCTAAAAACAGGGAAAGTTGGGAAATTTTACCTGTAGAGGTGATGTGGATTTCAAAACTCGGACTAAGGACGATCCACAATAGTGAAATAACACTGTAGCAACTCGGAGAGTAGAGACGAGTCGAAACGGAGGAGGAATAGTGAGAATTGACCCAGAATCGGATCTTAAAAATCTGATTTTTGGTCCGAGGGTCGGACAATTCGACTGACACCATCGACCCTCGGATCGACCCTCCAATCGACCCTCGGCTCTCGGGAATCTGACAGAAAATCGAGGGTCGGACTGAGGGTCGGACACCCGTCGACCCTCGCATCGACCCTCAGCTCTCGGGAAGAACAGGTCATTCCCAGGGTCGGATACCAAGGGTCGGACACACCAGCGACCCTCACCATCGACCCTACATAGAAAAGACAGTATTTATTTTAGAATGAATTGGAGATTTTGAAATTTTATATCGGTTAGCGTGCCTACATGAAGTATAAAGGATTTCTCACTGATTTTGATGATTTTCAAGCACCATCCATCTCAAAAGTAAATATGTCTGGCCGTAGAGTGACCCGACAGACCCGAAACACAGTCCCACCACCACCACCGGTGGATGAGACTAGTCAAGAGAACAATTATACACAGGGTAATCCTCGAGCCGGCAGACCCTACAAATTTGCCACCACCACCACCAGAGCTAACAACAGTGGTGATGAATCTGGCACAACAGCTACAACAAATGCAACATGCACAAGCTCAAATGTAGGTTGCGATGGGAGTTATGTTTCAAGCCACTCAGGCTGCAGCCATGCACATTGGGCAAGCTAGTGTAGCACCAGTGGGTAACCACCCAGCTCAACAAACACCTCAACAACCGGCTGCACCAATTCCAGTGCAAGTCCCAGAAGCAGCCCAAGGGAACTATTAGTATCCACCCCCTATGTTTGGGGCATACCAAAATCAACTGGATCACTCCCGACTAGTAGAGAGATTTTTGAAGATGAAACCGAGAGAATTCAATGGCAAGCCGTCTGATCAACTGTGGCCAGCACACTGGATAGACGAGATGGAAAGGAACTTCCTTATGATGACTATCACTGAGGAAGAAAAAGTGTTATGCGTCACCTTCATGCTCAAAGGCGACGCACACCATTGGTGGAAATCTACAAAGACATACTTATTGAGCAAGCACGCCCTACTGACATGGGCTATATATAAGGAAGCATTCTTTGAGAAGTATTTCCCCAGAAGCTTCAGATATTCAATGGAGAAAGAGTTCCTGAGTTTGTACCAGGGACAGATGACCGTAGACGCATATCAACAGCGCTACGAAGAACTGTTTTTCTTTGCACCGGCTAGTATGCAAGAAGAAGATACAAAAACCCGTAGATTCGTCGCGGGACTAAGAGGAAGCATAAGGAAAAATGTTATGGGTTTAGAAAAGAAGATTTACAACGAAGCTGTCTAAATTGCTCGAATAATTGAATCGAGCCAGAAGGAGAGCTATTTCTCCCAGAGCAGAGGAATCAAGAGACCAGCCGGAAACTCCTACAACGGAGGCAATAATAGGACGTATAAACCTTTCCGTCCTCAGAATTTTGCAACTGCACCAAAGTCTACTGCAGCAGCTCAACCACAGCCAAAGTCAAATTTTAAAGCCCCGAAGTGCTATAACTGCAACCAACCAGGGCATATGGCAAGAGAGTGCCCAAAACCCAAGAAGCAACTACATCAAGGACGGGTATATGCCGTTACATCAGAGGATGCTGCCGCATCGCCCGATGTGGTCACAGGTATGACCGAAACTTGTAAGGCTATAATTAGAATTGATTGAGCATGTAGACTAAGTAAAGACGAATCACAGGTATCGTACCTATCAATGGCGTACCCGCCAGAGTACTCTTTGATTCAGGAGCTACTCATTCATTTATATCTGTGTCGTTTGGAAAGAAGACCAATATGCCCATCAAAACATTAGACTACAAACTACTTGTACGGTCACCGATGGGATTAGAAGTGGAATTATAGAAAGGTTATGGACCATGTCCAGTTCTCATTGGAAAGCATACCTTGGATGCAACCTTAATACAACTTGAGATGGCAGACTTTGACGTCATCTTGGGAATGGACTGGTTAGCTCGGCATTCTGCAAATCTGTTATGCGCCGAGAAGAAGCTAACGTTCAAAGACAAAGAAGGAGCAGAATTTAGTTTCTCGGGAACCAAACTTCCCAGGAGACGCAAGCTCATACTCTCAGCATTAAAGGGTAAGAAGTGCCTTGAGAAAGGAGCGGTCGGATATTTAGTATTAGTGGTCGACCTAACCAAGGACGTGCCATGAATGGAAGATATTGATGTCGTGCGAGATTTTCCTGATGTATTTCCGGAGGAACTACCCGGATTACCACCCGACCGAGCCACGGAGTTTGTAATAGACCTTATACCTGGAGCCGCACTAGTATCAATAGCACCTTATAGAATGGCTCCTACTGAACTGAAGGAATTAAAAGTGCAATTTCAAGAACTGCTGGATAAGGGTTATATTAGACCCAGTATATCTCCATGGGGAGCACCGGTGTTGTTCGTGAAGAAGAAGGATGGTAGCGTTTGATTATGCATCGACTATCAAGAGTTGAATAAACTGACAATCAAGAATCGATATCCACTACCCAAGATCGATGACTTGTTTGATCAGTTACAAGGAGCGAAGGTATTTTCAAAGATCGATCTTCGATCAGGCTATCATCAACTGAAGATTAAAGAAGGTGACATTCCGAAGATAGCTTTCAGGACAAGATACGGACATTATGAGTTCCTAGTGATGTCCTTCGGACTAACTAATGCACCGGCAACATTCATGGAACTTATGAACCGGGTTTTCCATGATATGTTGGATACGTCGGTCATAGTATTTATTGATGACATATTGGTATATTCCAAAGACAAGGAAACCCATGTTAAGAACCTAAACGCAGCCCTACAGCGTTTAAGGAAAAAGAAGTTATACGCCAAATTTTCGAAGTGTGAGTTTTGGCTAAGTGAAGTCGCCTTTCTAGGCCATGTAGTATCCGCAGAAGGAATCAAAGTGGACCCCAGTAAGATCGATGCTATAGTAATGTGGGAAGCACCAAAGAGTGTTTCAGAAATTAGAAGTTTTCTAGGTCTAGCTGGATATTATCTGAGATTCGTAGAAGACTATTCTCAGATTGCCGTACCTCTCACCAGTTTGACCAAGAAAGGAGAGAAGTTCGTATGGACGGATAAATGTGAAAAGAGTTTTCAAACATTGAAGACCAGATTGATATTCGCTCCAATTTTGACCATTCCCGTTCCAGGACAGACATTTACCTTATACACTGATGCATCGGGATTGGGATTAGGATGTGTGCTTATGCAAGGAGAGCAAGTGGTTGCGTATGCATCGAGACAGTTGAAGGTACATGAGAAGAATTACCCCACTCATGATTTGGAGTTAGCGGCAGTAGTGCATGCTGTCAAGATATGGAGACACTACCTATACGGAGAGAAATTTCAGATTAAGTTGGACCATAAAAGTCTTACTTATCTATTTAATCAGAAGGAGTTGAATATGAGACAAAGAAGATGGCTGGAACTATTGAAAGACTATGATTGTGATATCCAGTATCATCCGGGAAAAGCGAATGTAGTAGCAGATGCATTGAGCAGAAAAGCAATGATAAAGTCTCAAGGAGAAACTAGCACGACTGCAGCAATGTATACCAACGGAAGGGTGTTCAATCACGGCAACGAGCAATATGTGATAGATACAACGGATGAATCAGCTAGCCAAGGGTTTATTCATCGGTTTTCGAATATGTTCGCGGCATTGAAGATTATACCGGATATAGTGGATGAAGTGAAGACAGCTATCAAAGCAGATCCTTATCCGAGAACAGAACAAGAAGATATTGAGAAAGGTAGGACCAACCCTGAGTTCACCTTAGATACCGAGAAGGTACTGAAATATAAAGGGAGAATATGTGTACCTGAAATAGAAAGTATGAACATTAGACACCGACTGATGAAGGAAGCCCATACCACCATCTACTCGATACATGATTGGAAGCACAAAAATGTATCATGATCTAAAGAAACTGTATTGGTGGAGGGGAATGAAGGTAGATGTAGCCAAGTTCGTGTCTCAATGCCTAAATTGTCAGAAGGTAAAGGCGGAACAACAAAGACCCGCAGGACTGTTACAACCATTACGGGAACCAGCAAGGAAATGGGACTGCATCACTATGGACTTCGTCACAGGACTACCATTGACTCCTCGAGTAGTTGACGCAGTTTGGGTGATTGTAGACCGTCTGACTAAAATAGCTCGCTTCATACCGATACGACCCCATTATACACTAGAAAGGTTAGCAAAGCTGTATGTGGATAATATTGTTCGGCTACATGGTGTTCCAGAAAGCATTGTGTCCGATAGAGATCCATGATTTACTTCCAAATTTTGGGAAGGACTGCAAAAGACTATGGGTACAACATTGAAGTTCAAGATCGCATTCCACCCACGCACGGACGGACGGTCGGAGCGCATAATCCAGATTCTAGAAGATATGCTACGAGCATGTGTGATTGATTTCAAGGGATCATGGGACGAAAAGTTACCATTGATCAAGTTTGCTTACAATAACAGCTATCAGGCTACTATACAGATGTCACCTTATGAAGCACTGTGTGGCAGGAAGTGTCGAACTCCCTTGTTTTTGAATGAAGTTGGAGAACGTAGTATTGTTGGACCGGAATTTGTTGAAGAGACTTGTCGAGTGGTCAACATCATCAAGGAAAGAGTAAGAGTAGCTCAGAACCGTCAGAAGCAATATGCAGATACTCGACGAAGAGAGCTAGAGTTCGCCGTAGGTGATAAAGTATTTTTGAAAGTATCGCCTATGCGAGGATTGAAGAGGTTCGGACAGAAAGGAAAACTAAGTCCAAGATACGTCGGGCCATATGAGATTCTGACTAAGCATGGAAAAGTAGTTTATCAGTTAGCACTACCACCATCTATGTCAAGTGTCCATGACGTATTTCACATATCCTTATTGAAGAAGTATGTCAAAGACCCAACACATGTGTTGACAGTAGATTTGCCGGAATTGACTGATGACTTGACATTTGAAGTAATACCAACGGAAATCACTAGTCGAAAGGTTCAACGTCTACGTAACAGAGATATCTACTATGTTAAGGTCACATGGAAAAGTAGAGACATGGAAGAGGTTACATGGGAAGAAGAAAGTGCTATAAGAAAGCAATACCCTGACTTGTTTGATTCAGAAGGTACGTACAATTTTGAGGACGAAATTTTTATAAGTTGGGGGGAGTTGTAAAACCTGTGTCAAACTAACCCGGTCTTACCACCTTGAACCAGGTTTTCCCATCATGGTCGAGTCAAATGGACCAAGGGCATGAAGGAGATCGAGATCCCAGGTATAAAATCGACCCAAAAATACTTAATTTTAGGGGAGGGTCGCACACCCAGCTAAGCAGGGTCGGACCTCCCAATACAGAAAGTCAGACCCTCAGTTTTGAAGGGAGGGTCGGATAGCTTAAGACCCTAGGGTCGACGGGATCATCGACCCTCCCATCGACCCTCGGTTTCTGACGAAACTGAAATTAGGAAATTTCCTAATTTTCGGTTGGGATTCCTTCCAAATCTCAATGGGATTATTATAGGACATTCCTAGTCTATTTAAAGGACGTCCCTAAGCCACATTCACTCCTTTCACAACCCTAATTGAATTGAGAGAAAGAGAGAAGAAGGAAAAGAGGAAGAAAGGAGGCTAGGAAGAAGGCTTAGCAAAAAGGAGAAGAATTTGCAGAGAAAAGTAATCTTCTCAGGTATGGATACTAATTCCATGAGTTTCTGTTGACCTTAGGTTAGATATGGTTGAGTGTAGGATTTCAGAGAAACCCAAACCATCCATCCATGGTTAGGTTTTCATGGAAAACCATAGGAGGATGCACGAAAACTATCTAGATGGATTATACATGGTTCTAGACCATGGAATGACTGTTGAATGAATGTAGGAAGTAAGCTATAGGACCCAAACACGAAGAATGGATTTAAAAGTGGAAATTGGACCAGAGTGCACCAAGGGTCGCACCGAGGGTCGATAGACCATCCGACCCTAGGTGTTTTTGACCATTGACCCTCAGCATTTGGGAAGTTCAGAATGGAGGGAGGGTCGATAGACCCATCGACCCTAGCATCGACCCTCAGTTGACAGAATGGTTTTAAATTTCGAATTAATTCTAATTAAATTCTATCGACTTGGATAGGTTTGCTAGCAATATAATTACGTTATAACGGTGATTCTAAAGCTTGGAAAATATCTTTTAACAAGCTAAGGTGAGGAACCTTAACCCCAAACTAAATTGGTTAATAATAAATTATTTTCTATTTCTTGAGTCCTATGCCATGTTTGATTCTATGCGAATATGTTGTAATGTGCATACAACATGCCATCCAATATTTCTATTACTTGTTCATGCATATTTACTTTATTGTTTATAACATGATGATGATGATGATGATAGGAATAGGCATGTGCTTGTATGTGTGTGGTTGATGTGCTTGATGCGAGCGAGTATCAGGGGAGGTGTGATGAGAACGTCAATAAACGTTAACCTTTGGCGGGTCTCAGCACTTTAGCTCTATCTCTAACTCAAGTCATGTGCATTGGCATCGTCGTATCGCCATTACCTTAGCAGAACTATTATGTTGTAGAGTATCAGGGGAGGTGGTCTCGGTCCTTGTAGTCTCTGACTCTACCGGGGGGCCTTAGCTCTATCTCTATGGGCATTCTGAGGGATGCTGGGGTGAGGCCTTGGATACACTGTTTGGCATTAGGATTGGTTAGTAGCGAGCCCAGTTTGCAAGCCCTCGCTAATAGGGGCTTATGTGTTGGTATAGCATTTTATAGCAATAAACGTTAACCTTTATTGTATAATGTTATGGTAGGGTGGATGGGGACGACGATAAACGTTAACCTTCGGGCGGGCTTCCACAGCCTGTGTATAGAGGCGGTGTCAATAAACGTTAACCTTTGACCACCCAACCTTTCTATTGCACATTGCAAACTATAAACCAAGACCAAAGATATGAATTGACTTTTTGCATGCATATGTATTGTTGCATTGTTTTGGCTACTCACTGAGCCGTGTTGTGTGCTCACCCCTCGACGTCGAATATTTTTAATTGATGATGCAGGTTACATAGTTGAAGACTACATGAATGCTTCTACGTACGGGACGGTAGCAGCAATGGACGCTGGAGCTGAAGATGATACACACGACTCCTCTTGCGAATGCAACTCCTGTGTATTCGATTCGATATTTTTATAGGTTTCTTTATTGGATTTATAAGACATGTATTTGGTACTTAATTATTTATGTCTCAGTTTGTACACAGAATAATTTGCTATTATTTATGAATACCATTTTAGTCTTCAGTTCATTTATTTATAAGACTTCCGCTATTGTGTATTTACTCTGATTATGATGGTAAGTATATGAAGGTTCAGGTAACGCGGGGATAGCCTACTTGAGTTCCTGGTTGAACCGTTGGTTATTTAGCGGTTCATCACACCATTCTGACATGTGCGGAATTGGGGTGTGACACACATTGTGGCAGTTGTGCTAACCTCTCCCTGAGATTTTATCATTGCCTTTCTACTCAACGCATCGGCTACTACATTAGATTTTCCCGGATGATACTGGATATCACAATCATAGTCTTTCAATAGTTCCAGCCATCTTCTTTGTCTCATATTTAGCTCCTTCTGATTAAATAGATAAGTAAGACTTTTATGGTCTGACTTAATTTGAAACTTCTCCCCGTACAGATAATGTCTCCATATTTTGACAACATGTACTACTGCCGCTAGTTCCAAATCATGAGTGGGGTAGTTCTTTTCATGTGTCTTCAGTTGTCTTGAGGCATATGCAATTACTTGTTCTCCTTGCATAAGTACACATCCTAATCCCAGTCCTGACGCATTGGTGTACAAGATAAATGGTTGTCTTGGAATCGGGATGGTCAAGATTGGAGCTGATATCAATCTAGCTTTCAAGGTTTAAAAACTCTTCTCGCATTTATCCGTCCAAACATACTTCTCGCCCTTCTTAGTCAAACTGGTAAGAGGTACGGCAATTCGGGAATAATCTTCCACAAATCGTCGATAATACCCAGCTAGACCCAAGAAACTTCTAATTTCTGCAACGCTCTTCGGTGCTTCTCACTTTACAATAGCCTCGATCTTATCGGGATCCATTTTAATTCCTTCAGCGGATACTACATGGCCTAGAAATGCGACTTCCTTTAGCCAAAACTCACACTTTGTAAATTTGGCGTATAGCTTTTCCTTCCATAGTCACTGCAGAGCGGCGTTTAGATTCTTCACATACTTTTCCTCGTCTTTGGAGTAGACTAATATATCATCAATGAATACAATAACCGACATATCCAACATGTCGTGGAAAACCCGGTTCATAAGTTCCATAAATGTTGCTGGTGCGTTTGTCAATCCAAAAGACATGACCAAAAATTCACAATGTCCATATCTGGTCTTGAATGCTGTCTTGGGGATATCACCATCCTTAATCTTCAGCTGATGGTAGCCTGACCGAAGATCAATCTTTGAGAATACTTTGGCACCTTGCAACTGATCGAACAGGTCATCGATCCAAGGCAATGGATACTGATTCTTGATTGTCAGTTTATTTAGTTCTCGATAGTCTATACACAAGGGAACGCTACCGTCCTTTTTCTTCACGAATAATACTGGCGCTCCCCATGGTGATATACTGGGTCGAATATAACCCTTGTCCAGTAGTTCTTGTAGTTGTACTTTCAATTCCTTCAGTTCAGTAGGAGCCATTCTATAAGGTGCCTTTGATACTGGTGCGGCTCTAGGTATAAGATCTATTACAAACTCTATGGCTCGGTCGGGTGGTAATCCTGGTAATTCCTCAGGAAATACGTCGGGGTAGTCCCCCACGACATCAATATCTTCCATCCGTGGTGATTCTTTGGTAAGGTCGACCACTGATACTAAATATCCGACCTCTCCTTTCTCAAGGAACTTCTTAGCCTTTAGTGCTGATAGTATGAGCTTGCATTTATGGGGAAGTTTGGTTCCCGCAAAACTGAATTCTGCTCCTTCTTTGTCTTTAAATGTTAGCTTCTTTTCAGCGCATAATAGGTTCGCAGAATGCCGAGCTAACCAGTCCATTCCCAAGATGACGTCAAAGTCTGCCATCTCAAGTTGGATCAAGGTTGCATCTAAGGTTTTCTCATCAATTAGAATTGGATATGGCCCATAACCTTTTTCTAACTCCACTTCTAACCCCATCGGTGACCATACAAGTAGTTTGTAGTCTAATGTTTTGATGGGTAAATTTATCTTCTTTCCAAATGACACAGATATAAAAGAATGAGTAGCTCCTGAGTCAAAGAGTACTCTGGCGGGTATGCCAGGTACGATACTTGTGATTTATTTTAACTCAGTCTACATGCTCACACAATGTAATACGACTTAAAAGGTTTCAATCATACCTGTGACCACATCGGGTGATGCGGCAACATCCTCAGATATAACAGCATAAACTTGTCCTTGATGTAGCTGCTTCCTGGGCTTAGGACACTCCCTTGCCATATGCCCCGCTTGATTGCAGTTTTAACATTTTGGACCTTCAGTATTTGGCTTTGGCTGCTGTTGAGCTACTGGGGTAGTCTTGGGTGCAACGGTAAAACTTTGAGTACGGAAAGGTTTGTATGTCTTGTATAACCTCCGTTGTATGAATTACCAGCTGACCTTTTTATACCTCTGTTTTGGAGTAGATAGCTCTCTTTCTGGCTACAACTCGAATAATTTGCACAGCTTCATTATAAATCTTCTTGTCTAGGCCCAGAACATGCTCCCTGATACTTCCTCTAAGTCCCGTGACAAACCTACAGGTCTTAGTGTCTTCCTCTTGCATGCTTAGTGGTGCGAAGAAAAATAGCTCTTCGTAACGCTGCTGATAGGCATCCACTGTCATCTATCCTTGATATAAACTCAGGAACTCCTTCTCCATAGAATCTTTGAAGCTTCGGGGAAAGTACTTCTCAAAGAAAGCTTCTTTATATATAGCCCAGGTTAATAGGGCGTGCTTGGTTATTAAATTGTCCTTTGTAGATTTCCACCAATGATGTACATCACCTTTTAGCATGAAGGTGGCACATAATACCTTCTCCTCCTCTGTGATAGTCATCATGAGAAAATTTCTCTCCATTTCGTTGATCCAGTGGCCGGCCAGAGCGGATCAGACGATTTTTCGTTGAACTCCTTAGGTCTCATCTTTAAGAATCTCTCGATGAGTCGAGTGTAATCTAGCTGATTAGGAGCAGATACCCCATATATAGGTGGTGGATACTAAAAATTTCCCTGCACTACCTCAGGATTTGGTATTGGAATCTGTGCAGCTGGTGGTTGAGGTGTTGGGTGGTTACCCACCGGTGTTGCATTGGCTCGCCCAGCCAGCATAGGTGTAGTTTGTGCCACTTGGAACATCATTCCCATCATTGCTTGCATATGGGCTTGCGCGTGTTGCATTTGTTGAAGTTGTTGTGCCAGATTAATCACCACAGTAGTCAGTTCCGGTGGTGGGGGTGGCAAGTTAGTAGGATTTTCCGGACCCTGGTTTACTGGTGGTGCAACCTGCGGATTACCCTGTGCATTTATATTTTCTTGATTGGCTTCCTCCACGGGTGGTGGTGGTGGAACTGCGTTTCGGCTCTTCCTGGTTACTCTACGCCCAACCATATTTTTCCTCTGATAATGGTGATGCCTGAAAATCATTAAAATACGTGAGGCAATCATTTATACTTCTTGTAGATACACTAACCGATGTTATTTTTAAATTTTTTAGATCATTCTGTGAAAGATACTGTCATTTCTATGCAGGGTCGATGGTGGGGGTCGATGGTATGTCCGACCCTAGGATCGACCCTGGGAATCACTGATTCTTACCGAGAGTCGGGGGTCGATGTGGGGGTCGATGGGTGTCCGACCCCAGGTGCGACCCCTGGTTCTCTGTCAGATTACCGAGAGCTGCGGGTCGATGCGGGGGTCGATGGTATGTCTGACCCTAGGTTCGACCCCTGGTTTTTTGTCAGATTATCGAGAGCTGTGGGTCAATACGAGGGTCGATGGGTGGGTCAATGGTCCTGGTCGAATTCTCCGACCCCCGGACCAAAAATCAGATTTTTAAGGTCTGATTCTAAATTCATTTTCCATTCTTCCTCCTCCGTTTCGACTCGTCTCCTTCCTCTGAGTTGCTACAGTGCCAACTCTGCTACATTGGTCATTTGGGTTCCTTGTTTCGACGTCTACACCTTCCCTACAGGTATGTATCTTACCTTTACATGTTTTTTGGTTTTCTTTTCTAGTTTTTCATCCGTATATCTCGTTTTCTTCAAATTAAACTTTTTCCAACTGTAAAAATTCAATTTTTATTGGGCTTTTGTTGTTGGTGAGTCAAAGGACGAAAGCCCTAAAAAATATTTGAGTTTCATCAGTTGGTTATCGAGAAACTCAAAATTTTCCCTTTTTGCCCTAAATTGTCAAGATTTTTGAATTTCTCAAAATTTATACAAATTGAATTCCGTTAGCTAGAATTTCCAACTGTATGAGTATTGCAGGATAGTTTAGAACCTACGTAAGACCTCCTGCCCACGTGTATGGGTGAAAAGTGAGGCTTTTGGCCAACTTACGTCGTTATAATGTCAAAATTTCGGATTGTGCTACCTTACTAATGCATTATATGTTTTTCCTTATGGTTTGCATATATTATGGCCCGTACCAAGGTTCCTAGTGTTCGCGACCGTCTTCGCTTCCGTACTAATGAAGCTGAGGCACAATATGCCCGCTTTGCTCGTAAGAAGGTAGAGGGAGGCCGCAAGGTGGACTTGGCTGAGTTAGCCTTGTTCAATGTGGAGAGAGCCTTTGGTGATATGGGATGGCTCCCTGTCATCACTTATGATGCGTGTACCCGTCCCGACTTGGTACGCCAGTTCTACTGTAATCTCTAGGTGGTGGGAGATTACAATGATGTGGAGAGGGGTGAGGAGCTTCGCATCACGAGTTATGTCAAGGGGGTTGATGTCTCATTTGATTATCGACAGCTGACCAACTTACTGGGCATTTCCTATGCTGGCCCCATGGTGTTCTGTGCTCCTGGAGAGCCCCAGTTCTTTTCTCTACAGATGAGGGATGAGATCGATAGCCAGCTCATCCGACCTGATCGCTGGCAGATGAAAGCGAGTTGTCTGCGCTTAGATCCACAAGTATATTGCAAGATCATCCAGCATAACCTGATACCGCAGAGTGGTCATTACGAGAGGATCTCCCAGTTGACTCAGTATCTATTATACTGTATATGCACTAGGCAGCCCGTCTGCCTTCCATACATCATCATGCGTACCATGATCAGTGCCACGTTTCCCAGTCACACTGGCAACCTTCCTTACGGATGCATAATCACTACCTTGCTTACCCGCCTGGGGGTTGACTTAGTGGATGAGAAGATTCAGGAGAAATCCTTCTCCTCCCCATTGGATTGGGATGCCATCTGTAAGATGGGCATGCGGGATGCCCAGGTCAGTGATGAGGAGAGGAACGCGATGGTGCACCCTTGCACTCGCGTGGAGATGGCTGATGCTGAGGTAGCAGCAGCAGCCGCTGGAGTTCATAGGGAGCCTGCTAGTGATGATGACCGTCTGTACATGGATGTGGACTCCATTCCACCTCCTTCACCTACACATGCTGCTGGAGCTAGTACTTCTTATGCGGCTGGTCCTTCTCATGCGGCTGGTCCTTCATACCCACCTTCTGATATGACGGGGATATTACATGAGATAAGAGAGGCTCAGCGTAGATCTGATCTGAGGATGGGGGAGTTACTAGACGCTCAGCGTGAGAGAGTGGATGAGCTACTAGATGCCCAGCGCATATTGGACATGAGGATGGGAGAGCTCATAGATTCTTAGCGCTGGTCAGATATGCAGATGGAGGAGCTTTTTGGTGCTCAGCACGTGGCTGATCAGCGGGTGGCTGGTCTCATAGCTAGTCTTCAGACAACCCAGACTCAGGTAGCCTAGTTGACTAGATTCTATGCTGAGGATTATGACAGAGACCGTGAGGCACTGCCTCCTCCTTCACCTCCAGCTTCATGATTGTATTTGTTTTCTTTCTTTGTACTACAAAATAACTGTCTAGGTTGTGGACTGTACTCTGCTTTAGATATTTATATACGTTTGTTTCTCTCTCATTGTATTTAAAATTGTTCTCCCTTTAATAGATGCATTATTCTCTCTTCAAATTTGGTCTCAAACATCACTTGTGCTTATAGTGTGTTAATATTACAGTTTTTTACTTTTATCCTATCTCAGTTCACAATTCGTCGTGAAGGTATACTAGTCTAGCGGACAAGGCCTGAGATGCTCTGATACCAAGCTGTCACACCCCAATTCCGTACTATTCAGAATGGTGTGATGAACCGTCAACAAACCAACGGTTCAACCAGGATCTCGAGTAGGCTATATCCGTTTTATCTAAACCTCATACATCCACATTCATAATCAGAGTAAATACACAATAGTGGAAGTCTTATAATAGAATGAACTGAGAAATCAAAATATGATAATCATATTAAAATATCCAATTATGCTGTTTCAACAGAGGCATAAATAAAATACCAATTACATGTCTTTACTAAATCCAAATAATTAAAATAAAATCTAATCGAATACGCACGAGTTACACTCACAAGAAGAGTCATGCGTATCCACTTCGTCATCAACTTCCATCGCTGCCATGTGCCCGTACACTAGAGCATTAACATAATCTTCGAGGGTAGTACCTGCATCATCAACTAAAAATATTCGACGTTGAGAGGGTGTGCACGCATCATGGCTCATTGAGCAAACAAAACAATGCAACAATACATATGCATGCATTCAATTCATATCTGTGGTTTGGTTTAAAGTCTGCAATATGCAATAGAAAGGGTTGGAGGTCAAAGGTTAACATTTATTGACCCCTCCTCTATATACAGGGTGTGGAAGCCCGCCCAAAGGTTAACGTTTATTATCGACCCCATCCACCCTACCATGAACATTGTACAACAAAGGTTAACGTTTATTGCTGTACAGTGCCATACCAACACGTAAGCCCCTGCTGGCGAGGGCTTGCAAACTGGGCTCGCAACTAACCAATCCTAATGCCAAACAGTGTATCCAAGGCCTCACCCCAGCATCCCTCAGAACGCCCATAGAGATAGAGCTAAGGCCCCCTGGTAGAGTCAGAGACTACAAGGACCAAGACCACCTCCCCTGATACTCTACGACGTAATAGTTCTACTAAAGTAATGGCAATATGACGGTGCTAATGCACAAGACTTGAGTTAGAGATAGAGCTAGAGTGCTGAAGCCCGGCCTATGAAACTCCCACTGATACTCGCTCGCATCAAGTACACCAACCACACACATACATTCACATGCCTATTCCTATCATCATGGTCATTATCATGTTATAAACAATAAAGTAAATATGCATTAACAATGAATAGAAATATTAGATGACATGCTGAATGCACATTACAAGCATGTTCGCATAGAATCAAGCATAGCATTGGACTAAAGAAATAAAAATAGTTTGTTATTAACCAATTAGTTTAGGTCTTGTTTCCTCACCTTAGCTTGTTAGTAGATCCTCTTTCAAGCTTTAAGAATCACCTTTATATTGATATTATATTACTAAAAGACCTAACAAAGTCGATTGAATTTAGTTAAATTTTATTCTAATTTTTCCAACTTGCTGTTAACTGGGGGTAGCAGGACGGGTCGATGCTAGGGTAGCAGTATACTACGACCCCCTATAGTAGGGTCGATGCCAGGGTCGATGGGTCCATCAACCCTAGGTGCGACCCCCCGTGGGTTTGGTCGATAAATCACCTTTTGGTCCATTCTCTCTTGTTTGAATCCTATGGATTCCTTCCATAGTCCATTCCATACACTTCCTATGGTTTAGAACTACTCTTTACATATCATATGGTTTAGTTGATCTCCTCCAAGGTTTCCATTGAAACTTAATCATGGATTGATGGTTTGGTGTTTCTCCTACATCGTACTTTTCTCATTAACTATTCTAAGTCTCACAAAATACATAGAAGTAGTATTCTTACCTGAGAAGAGTACTCCTTCTCTGAAACTCTTCTCCTTTTGCCTTCTTCTCTACTTTCCTTCTCTTCTTCTTCTCTTCCTTCTCTTCTCTTTCTCTCAATTCAATTAGGGTTTTAAAAGGAGTGAAAGAGGCTTAGAGACGTCCTTTATATAGAGTAGAAACTCCTAAAATAAGTCCCATTGAGATTAGGAAAGAGCCCAACCGAAATTAGGAAAGTTTCCAAATTTCTATTTCTGGAGGCAACTGGGGGTCGATGAGGGGGTCAATGATCCCGTCGTCCCCTGGTTTTAAAATATCCGACCCCGGATTAAAAACTGAGGGTCTGACTTTTTGTACTGGGGGGTTCCCCACCTCACTGGGTGTGCGACCCTCGCCCCTTTTTGAGTATTTTTGGGTTAGTTTAATACCTGGGATCACGATCTCCTTCACGCACTTGGTCCATTTGGCTCAACCATGATGGGTAGACCTGATTCAAGGTGGTAAGACTGGGTTAGATTGGCACGGGTCTTATAGGTGCAGGTAAGTTGGTTGGGTTGGCTTGAGTGTGCACATTTTGAGGTGCAGCATTTTGAGTTCCAATATTTCCTTCTTGTCCTTGCTGACCTTTATTGTCATTAGTCTCCATAAGTGGTGGAGATGGGTTTGCATTCTGTCTCCTTCTACTTACTCTGCGTCCATCCATTTAAACTCTTGGTTGAATGGTACTTGGAAAGGCTACATGTGAGACAAGATATGATGGTAGTATTGGGTTAGTCTCACAATGGAAGACGAGAAAAAAAAACAAAATCAATAGCCAAAAGTTTAAGCAGAATCAAATGCAGACAACAGTAGGTCATACGGTCGATGGCCTACGGTCGCATGTTGTGGGATCATAGGTGCGACCATTACATCCCTGAAAACTTACTGAGACCTTATGGTCGATCACACGGTCGATCCTACGGTCGATGGTTTTGGTAGAATTGTGCGACCGTAAGATCGAAAATCAGTTTTTTAAAAATCTATTTTTTCGAGAATTTTTCCTCTCATTCTCCTTCTTCCTCCTACGGTCTCTACTCAACTCGCCACTAGTGAGTTGCTACAGTGTCGACCATGCAAACTTGGTGATTTTTCCTTTGATCTACGACCTACATTCCGTTCCACAAGGTATTTCTCTACTCTCTTGTATTTTTAAGCTCTCATACCTAGGGTTTTCAACCAATTGTAGGGTATTCTTCTAATTAATATTTTTTTAACTGTAAAAATTTAATTTTTATTGGGGGCTTTTGCTATTGGCCACCCAATAGATGAAAGCCCTCAAGAAAATCTGAGTTTCATCGGTTGGTTTGGTAAAAATTTTGAAATTTCCATTTTTGACCTAAAATTTGGGGTTTTGTCCCAATTGTCAAAATTTTTCAAATTCAACCTACCTTGTTAAAATTTCTGATTGGATATGTATTGCAGGATGGTTTGGGACCTATACAAGTCCTCCTGCCCAAATGTTTGGGAGAAAAGTAAGGCTTTTCTATTTTATGTCGTTATGCGGTCAAATTTTTAAATTTATCTAACTTGTTTTCTTATTTTCTTTTTTTACAGCTATCTTGGTTGGCACCAAAGTTCCTCGAGTTCATGACCCACTTCGCTTCAGGTCTACGGAAGCAGAAGTACAATATCCTTGGTTTGACTGAAAGAAAGTTGAAGGGGGTTGGTGTGTGAACCTAGCCCACTTGGCCCTGTTTGATGTTGAGAGGGCATTTGGCGATATGGGCTAGCTTCTAGTGATCCTATACGAGGCTTGCACTTGCCCAGACTTGGTTAAGCAGTTCTAGTGTCACCTTCAGGTGGAGGGTGATCTAGAGGATGTGGAGAGGGGCAGAGAGCTTCGGATCACCAGCTGGGTGAATGGGGTTCCAATTTCTTTCAACTGTCAGGAGTTGACTGATCTCCTAGGTATCTCCAATGATGGACAGTTGATTTACTGTGCACTTAGAGAGCCACAGTTTCTGTCTATACAAATGTGTGTAGAAATAGATAGTCAGATTCATTGAGATGACCGCTAGGAGGTAAAAGCAGTCACCTGCGTCCAGAGCCACGTGTCTACTGCAAGATTATCCAACATAATCTGATTCCCCAGGGCTGACATTATGAGATGATCTCACAGCTGACTCAGTTCCTGCTGTACTGTATCTGTATTAGGTAGCCTATCTGCATCCCATACATTATTATCCGAACTATGCACCGAGCTACATTGCCTAACTCGAGAGGCAACTTGCCCTATGGGCGGCTGATCTCTACCTTGCTTGCTCATCTACAGGTGGACCTAGTGGATGAAAGGATCGTTGAGGACACCTTCTCAGTTGACCTTGATTGGGAGGCCATCAATAGATGGGCGTGAGAGAGATACAGATCAATGATGAGGAAAGGAATACTATGAAACGTCCTCTCACTGGGGTAGCAGCAGCAGATGCAGAGGTGCCAGTAGCAGAGGTAGCAGCAGAGGCACACGAGGGTGATGATGAGGAGGATGATGATCGGATGTACATGGATGTGGATTCCATCCCTCCCCCATCGCCACAGTATTCTACTGGAGCTGGCCCTTCTAGGGCTTTTCATTCAGCTGGCCCTTTATGACCACCACCAGATGACATGATGGGGCTGGTACGTGAGATTAGAGAGGCTCATCGTGTGATTGATTGGAGAATAGGAGAGCATCTAGACGCCCAATGCTCTATAGACCAGTGGGTAGCGGATCTAACGGCTAGTCTCCGAGTGACTCAGACTCAGGTGGCTGGCTCACGAGAGTATATGCTGAGGACTATGATAGAGATTGAGAAGCACCTCCACCTCTAGCACCTCCAGCTCCATGATTGCCCTTTATTTATTTTTCCCTTTTATACTACAGAGTAACTGTCTGGATTATGGACTGTACTCTGAATTTGATGTACATTTGTCTTATTCCCATATATATATATATATATATATATATATATATATATATATATATATATAATTGGTTTTTCCTTTACATATGTACATTATTCTTTTTATTAGTTTATGTCTCATACAACACAGGTGCTTATGGTGTGCTCTTATTATAACTTTTAAATTTAGTCCTAACTCAGTTTATGACTCATGTGGAAGTAGTTAGGTCAATGGGTAGAATCTGAAATACTCTGATACCAAGTTGTCACACTCCAATTCTGGTATAACTAGAATGGTGTGATGAACAGTCAATAAACCAACGGTTTACCCAGGATCTCGCATAGGTCATAGCCACCATATCAAATCACACACACATTCCACATTAATAATCAGTGGTAATAAACAAATAAGTGAAAGTCTTACAGATAATGAATTGAGAGTCTAACAGTGAAAAAAAAATATTTAATCCAATTATCTCTAAACCACAAGACATAAAAATAAATAATCAATTACATATTTGATGTTCAAATTATAATTAAACTTCAGCAAAAATACATTGGTTGCACTCGCATGATGAATCATGCGCATCTTCTTCAGATTCTACATCCATTGCAGCAACGTGTCCATACGTTGACGCATTTATATATTCTTCAATGGTAGGACCTATATCATCAACTAAAAATATTCAACATCGAAAGGGTGAGCACACATCACGGCTCAGTAAGCAAGCAAAACAATGCAACAAACATATGGATGCATTCAATTCATATCTTTGGTCTGGTTTATAAGTTTGCAATGTGCTATAGAAAGTTTTGGTGACCACCGCACCTCTATACAGGAGTGTGTGAATCCGCCCAATGGATCAAACACTATTGCCGTCACACATGCACCCACCATGGAATAGGGATAGAGCTAAAGTGTCCGAATCAAATACCACCAATACTTCCCCTAATGCCCTACCCAAACCAACACTAAGCCCCTATTGGCGAGGGCTTACAAACTGGGCTCACAACTAACCAATCCTAATGCCATATAGTATATCTAAGGCCTCTCCCCAACATCCCTCAATACGTCCATAGAGATAGAGCTAAGGCCCCCGGGCAGAGTCAGAGACCACACGGTCTGAGACCACCTCCCCTGATGTCCTATGATATAATAGTTCTGCTAAGATAATGGCGATACCATAATATTAGTGGGCAAGACTTGAGTAGTGATAGAGCTAGAGTCTGGTGATGAGGTCAAAGACCACCATGCCACGTCCTCCCCCTGATGCTCCACTCGCATCCAACACACCAACCAAACACATACATTTACATGCCTATTCTTAGCATCATCATCATCATCATGTTATAAATAAACAGAATTAAATATACATGAACAGTAATAATAGGAATATTGGATGACATGTGAGATGCACATTACAAGAATATATGCATGGAATTAATCATGGCATTGGACTCAATAAAAATAAACAATTTGTTATTAACCAATTAGTTTAGGTCTTGTTCCCTCACCTGTTAGCAATTCTCGATGTCCTTCCCAGCCTTGAAATTCTCTTTGAATTGATTTAACAACCTAGATGTTATATGAATTTAAGTTAGGGTTCATATGTGACATGTTACAGTAGTCAGAAATTGAAATAGAGCATTGATAGGTGTCTGATTGGTCCTATGGTGTCATGTTGTATCGACTTTATTGTCTACGGTTGATACCCTATGATCGCATATGGTGCGACTGTAGTTGCAACCATATGTTTTCTGTAATCTTTCTGAATGCTTATGGTCGATCCTCTGGTCATACTGGTCATGCTATGATCGACCGTAGCTACGACCTTGAGATTTCTGGTCACAGTCTACATGAAATTCGAGTTCTTCCTGGGTCAATTCTTCTGTTCTTCAATGGGTTTTTTTTCTAAGGTCATCCTATGGCCATCATTAATATTTTCTTATCAACCCTAATCATCAAATCCACTCCTCATGGTTCTCCTTGGGATTTTCTCAAGGAAATCACATAGATCATAATAGGTTGATAATGCGTATCTTCCATAGAAGTCTTATTCCTTAGAGTTTACATCTCCAGAGATTCATTTCATACCTTTGCCTATGATAGAGAGTCAATCTCTTCTCAGCAAACTCTTCTCCTTAGCTTTTCTTCTTCTCCTTCTCTTCCTTTTCTTCCTTCTCTTTCTCTAGGGTTTACCAATGTTCTAAAAGAGTGAAAAAAGACTGAGGGACATCCTTTATATAGAGGAAAAGTCTCCATATAGAATCTTCTTTCAATTAGAAAAGCAATCCCTTAGTTTAGGAAAATTTCTAAAACTTGGAGTCTGATCTGGGTTCTCACGGTTGATCATACGGTGGCATAAACCATCGATCGTAGGGTTAAAATCATCGATTGTGGGGTTCTTGATTTGAGATTTTTGGTTCCCTTCCTTATGGTCGACCATACCTACCCAAGTATGCGACCTTAGGTATATTTTTAGTATTTTTAACTCGATTCTCATACCTGGTTTATGATCTATCTTCACACGCTCGGTCCACTTGCTCCAGAAATGATGGGAAGACCTGACACAACACGGTTAGACCAAGTTAGTGGAGTGCGGATCTTATAGGTCAAGTGGCCGAAATTGTCCATGTGGCACCCCTTCCTCCTTACCCTCAGTGGTCATTCAGTCGACACTCTCACCGATCGATTGGAGGGGTGCCTAACGGACTCAGTTTATCCCACTTGTAGAGCATAGCGTCTTCCTCCAGTACCTCGAGACCAAAGGGCCAGCGGCCCCTCATTATAATGACATCCAAGCTAGATTAGATGCAGCTCGCCTCAACCGAGCTGCAGAAGAAGCACAACTTCTAACGTGAATGGTGGCATGGAGCAAGATCTCAAAAAAGTTGAGAGATCAACTTCAACACATGGATTAAATCGACCTAATCCAGCTCGCAAGTCTACAACATAGAGAGCACTCTTTTCTAGCGCATCATGAGGATCGACTCCCCAGAGGTTTTACCATGCCCGTGATGGGGACCTATGATGGAACAATGGATCAAGAGCACCATCTAGACACTTTCTCAGCCCTGATGGTCCTACATGGCTTTCAGGATGAGATTGTTTACCAAACCTTCCTGGCTACACTCAAAGGGGCATGCCATATCTGGTACAATAGCCTAACCAAGCACTCGGTGAACTCCTTCAATAAGCTCACCAATAGTTTCTCGAGTCATTTTCAGAGTCGAAGGATACAAAAGAAGACGTCCCATAACCCAAGGGATTGAAACAAGAGGAAGGATAAACTCTCTAAACCTTCCTCGATAGGTTCAATATAGAGGCTCTTTAAATAAAGGACCTTGAATATTGGGTCCATAAGACCACACTGGAGGGAGCGATAAAGGACCCAAATCTGTTATTCTCCCTAGTTAAGAAGCCAGCCTCAAAGCTCGGTGCGAAAAGTATGCGACCGCCAACTTGGCAGTAAAGAAAGACCCTGCCGCATGAAAGCCACCGCATTCCAATACAGACAAGAAGTAGTCAGAGAAGGCGAAGGATGCCCTACCTAAGGGGAAACCTTCAAAGAAACATAAGAAGGAGAAGGTAACCGGGGATGATACCCCTACCTTCTAGTCCTATGATGATTATCATCCTCTTCACAAGACACCAGCAAATATCTACACTATCGAGAATGCGTAGACTGTCTTCCAAAGACCTGGAAAGATGAACCCAGATGCATGAAACATGAATTTACATTTTGTGCCTTCCATAATGAGCATGGGCACACGACCAATGAGTGCCAACATCTTCGAGATGCCATTAAGGAGCTCATCTGGAGAAGAAAGCTTGATAAATATGTGGATAAATATGTGGACAAGAAGTGACCTGGGCCTTTTAGTGTCCAGGCAATCATATTTAAACCAAACGACTGCCAAACAAATGTTGGAAAGAAGAAAGGTCGCAAAGTTGATGAAGACTAAGAAGATGATGGGATAGGGACCGACCTGCCCCCCGTAGAGGGATATAGGTACCACCTTTATGATAAAGGCGACATCTATAACCAAAAATAAAGAAGTGCAGTTGGCTACAGGCCAGCTAGAGTCCTGTACAAAGCATAACAAGGTGACTTCCTGAGAACTTGGTTCTGACCTCGATCTAATCCATTGGATCAGGTGTTATGATGAAGATGCCCCTGTGGAACTAGCTTATGGCCAAGGGGGACAGAAAGCAAAGGAATCCTTGGCCCGATGGGGAGAGCATTACCAGAAGGACCTACTAAGGGGTGAGATCGGATTCCCTCAACATGTTGAGGCCTTGGACCTCAGAGAGGCAGAAACTATGCACCGAGCTTGGCTGGAGATACCAAGCTCTTATGTGATCACAGGAGGAGCTGCCGCAGAAAACACCTTACCTAGGTCGGCAAAGGCGTACGACAGAGAGTTGGACATCACCGACCTAACCCCGAAAAGACCAAGGATGGGGGACCTCCTAATCTTCAGTGACGACGACCTCATTAACGTCATCTCTCCACATGAGGATGCCATCATGATTATTGTAGTCATCACAGACTTCATTCTCAACCGCATACTTATTGATACAAGATGCGTGGTTGACATCCTATACTACCAAACATTCTTGAAGATGGAGTTCACCGATGACATGCTTGGGCCAGCCATTTACTCCCTAATCGATTTCACCAGTGAGTTTATGTGAAGGGGGGATTCCAATTACCTTTCATGATCAGAAACAAACCTGCTCGAAATGTGATAAACGTTGATTTTTTAGTGGTAGATATTGTCATAGCCCATTTCAATAATCGAGCATGATGTTTGGGTTGACCCTCAAGACGATCCGAACCCACCCAGTAACCAACAACCATAGTGATCTATCATACAAACCCTACAGTTTACACAAGCAATATCCACAATGACAATAGAAAAATCAGAGTAGTAATAGCGGAAGTATAATAATAAGGGATGGATGTCATCTAATAATACCAAAGCATAATTAAGGTTGTTATGTATAACAAACCAAGTTCCACATAGTATCATAGCATATCTAGTTACATAATATTTCAAGAGTGAATCTGAATAAAACTATTGTAGATAGACTAAACCATTGTCTATCTATAACTATCTAGATTGAAGAGACTAGGCACTGGATTAGGTCCTATAGACGTAGTCGTAATAGGGATAGTCATTGTCATGATCATCCAGGGGGCCCTCGCTACCAGAGATGTCTTGTACCAGTGTAGACTCTGCATGGTTAGCTACAGAAGAGGTACCTGCATCAAAAATTAAAAAAATTCGATATTGAGGGGTGAGCTCCCATCCCAGCTTAGCAAAAAGTCAAGAATCAATGCAACCCTATCACTAATCATTATCAATGCAATGATTAAACAATAATGCACATAAATAATCATGTATGCAACCATGGCCTTAGCTGTACCTTAGCAAAGTTCTGTCCTGTCTTCCCCCTTAACTAGTTCGACCACCCCCTCTTGAACAATGTTTGACCGCCCCCTCCTGAGTAATGTTCGACCACCCCCTGTTGAACACCCAAACCTCCCATCTCCTAATAAATGTCCCCCTGCTAAGGCACAGGACATGCGACCCTGGGTGATGAATTATGTATGCAGAGCGTGAAGGGAAAAGGGGGTTGCACCCCAGCAGAGATCCCTGACACCACTCCCATGGACCACCGTGCCCCTGCTAAGGTGCTAGCTGTGACTCATGGCCACCAATCACATAATCAAGCACGTCATTAACAATCTTCACAAAGCATACCAATCCAAACAAACAAGATATTGCATGTGTGTAATATAAATAGGGATGCACCTTAGTAGAGATCCCCAACTCCCCACTCCTATCGTTTGCTATGACTTTGCTAAGGTACTAGCAGCATCAACATGGTCCGTGTGCCATGCGTCACCCTCCACTGGGTACCTGCTCGCTATACGAGCCATTATATCTAATCACACATACTATCTAAACAAACATAGTTGTTATAATGCAAATGCATGCTCATACATAGCAGTTATTAGATGACATGTTATAAAGTAACACAAAAATGAAACACAAATCACATGCTCAAACTCTATGGACTTGACCCCTCACTTGATGGCACTACAAGTATTGTTGAACCTCAAAGCCGACAGAAGGCTCCTTATCTACCCCCATCATTTTACCTATTTAATTTGATAACTTCATTAATATGTTAAGTAGCTTTTAAAATGCATGGACATATCCCACATGTCCACATGCAGATCCCATGATAAGCTGAGAACCCAAAGGTTGCTCCCCAAAGGTCCTAGCTAGGCACGCTGGCTCATAGAGCTAGAGGCAAATGGAAATTCCAAATGGTGTATCCTCTGAGATAAGCCACCGATTTATACTTAAAGGATTTCCTAATAATCTAAACCGGAGGGTCGGTGCAGATGATCTATCATCCGGCTCAGCCTCTTGCTTAGCCTCACTTAACATAGGAACTCTCTATGAGTAAGCGGAGGCAGGGCCGAATGGTTATGGCTCCGGCATTTTTAGTATTTCATAGTAAAACCGTTTGTGAATGAAGTCGAGGTAGCATCGGATGGTTGTGCCTCTGGTTCACATGAGGTTTACGCTGCCCCCATTACATACGGATGTCCTGGTGTGTATCCAGATGATTTGACTCCGGTGTGGAGCCACTGATTTAGAGCCTCTGCATTAGTCAACTTACTTAGGTTAACTATCCGAGAGTGAGGCAGTGGCAATGGCGGATGATGTTTTTACCATTTTAGCCTCTGATTCAACTCAACCAATATATTGTCCCAAGCAAGGACTGGTAAAATTATCCAGAGGCAAAGGCCATGACCTAGCTTCCAGATCAATCCACCAGTTCGAGTCCAGAGACCAGACACGGACCAGGGACTATGGTCTTCCAAAATGGGACTTTGACTGTAAGACCCGCACTTTACTAACCCAGTTTAACCATGTCATGGTAGGTATTCCCATTGTTGCTGGGTCAAGTGAACCAACCTTGTGAAGAAGGACCACGACACTAGGTATGAGAATCGACTAGAAACACTAAAATCCAAGTGTATGGTTGACTACCTAGGTAGGTATGGTCGACCATATGATAGAAAATAAAGACCACTGATTAATAGTTGTACGGTCGATGTTTTCAAGCCTATGGTCAACAGATTATGTGATTGTACGTCCGATCGTATGACTCCAAATCAGACTCTGAGTTTGGAAACTTTCCAAATTGAGGGGGGATCTCTTTCTTTTTTTTGGAAAACTTTATATGGAGAGTTTCTCTCTATATAGAGGACATTCTTCAACCCTTTTTCATTCTTTTATAACATTATCATACCCTAAAGGAAGAGAAGGAGACGGAGAGAAGACTAAGGAGAAGGCTGAGAGAAGAGTTCCACAGACTCTCTGCAACAAGTAAGGTATGAACCTTGTCTCTGTAGCCTTAAAACATCAAGAGTTGGAATTTCTAGTGTAAATTGTAATACCAAACCCAATGTAAGGATTCAGCTGTGGGATTTTTCTAAGTAAATCTCAAGAAGGGATCATGGAGAATGGGTTAGATTAATTAGGTGGTAAAACTAAGAAATTTGACCTTAGAATGATCATTAGGAAGGACCCTATTGAAGAGCCAAGAGGAAGAACTCAGATTGAAAGTAGAATTTGATCAGAAACAGTATGGTCGCAGCTACAATTGACCATAGCATGGCCAGAGTATCGACCATAGCCATTCGGAAAGAATTCCAGAATAGTATGGTCGCAAATAGTGCGACCGTAGGGTATCGACCGTACAAGGTAAGGTGGACACAGTATGAGACCATAGGACCAATCAGACACCTATCAGCGATCTGTTTTAGATTTTTGATTATCGAACATATTACACATAAATTCTAACTTAAATCTATATAAATTCTAGGTTACTAAATTGATTCTAAGAGAATTACAAAGCTTGAAAGGAGATCTAATTTTGTTAAAAGGTAAGGGAACAAGACCTATACTAATTGGGTAATAATAAATTATTTACTTTATTGATTCCAATGCCATGATTGATTCTATGATTCTATTCTTATAATGTGCATCTCACATGTCATCCAATATTTTTATTATTACTACTCATGCATATTTATTTTTGTCTACTTATAACATGATGTTGATGATGATGCTAGGAATAGGCATGTGATTGTGTGCGTGTGGTTGGTATGTTGGATGCGAGTGGAGCATCAGGGGAAGGACGTGACATTGTGGTTCATCTTGATCACCAGACTCTAGCTCTATCTCTACTTAAGTCTTGCCCACTGACATGTCGTATCGCAATTACCTTAGCAGAACTATTACGTCATAAGGCATCAGGGGAGGTGGTCCAGGACTGTGTTGTCATTGACTCTGCCGGGGGCCTTAGCTCTATCTCTATGGACATATTGAGGGATGCTAGGGTGAGGCTTTGGATACATTGGCTGGCATTAGGATTGGTTAGTTGCAAGCGCAGTTTGCAAGTCCTCGCCAATAGGGGCTTACGTATTGATATGGGTAGGGTATCAGGGGAAGTGTTGGCGGTGTGTGATCCGGACACTTTAGCTCTATCTTTATTCCATGGTGGGTGCATGTGGGGCGACAATGGTGTTTGATCCATTGGGTGGATTCACATACTTGTGTATAGAGGTGCGGTGGCTGCCAAACCTTTCTATAGCATATTACAAACTTAAAAATTAGACCAAAGATATTGAATTGAATATATTTATATGCTTGCGCATTGTTTTATTTTCTCATTGAGCCATGATGTGTGCTCACCCTTTCTACGTCGAATATTTTTAGTTGATGATGCAGGTACTATGGTAGAAGATTACGTGAATACGCCGTCGTGTGGACACATGGCGGCTTTAGACTTAGAAGATGTAAAAGATGTGCATGATCCTTCATGCGAGTGCAATCAATGTGTCTTTGATTAGTTTAGTAATATTTTTGGTTACCAGACATGTATTTGAATATTTATTTTATGTCTTGAGTTATTTGGAGATAACTGAATTAATAATTACTTTATCACTGTTAGATTCCCAGTTCATTATTTATAAATACTTCTGCTTATTGTTTATTATCTCTGATTATTACCATGGAATGTGTATGTGGTTTGATATGGTGGGTACGACCTATACGAAACAAACTATATATATATATATATATATATATATATTTTAATATATATATATATATATATATATATATATATATATATATATATATATATATATATCGAATCAGAGTACAGTCCACAACCTGGACAGTTACTCTGCAATATAAACAGAAGAAAAATAAATGATGCAATCATGGAGCTGGGAGCATTGGAGGAGGAGGTGCCTCACGGTCTTGATCATAGTCTTCAGTATACACTCTCGTGAGCTAGGCTACCTGAGTCTGGGTCACTTGGAGACTAGCTGCCAAATTTGCTACCCGCTGGTCTGTAGAGCACTGAGCTTCTAGGATCTCTCCTACCCTCCGATCCGTAGCATGCTAGGCATCCTAAATCTCACACAGTAATGCCATCATGCCATCTGATGGAGGGCTCGAAGGGCCAGCTGAATGAAAAGCCCGAGAAGGGCTAGCTCCTGTCGAATGTTGTGGTGATGGAGGAGGTATGGCATCCACATCCATGTACATTCGATCATCATCCTCCTCATCATCACTCTCCTCTGCCTCTTATACTGTCGCTGCTAGCATTGTTGCCGCCTTTGCATCTGCTGCAGCCACCTGAGTGAGAGGATGTCTCATGGCATTCCTCTCTTCATCACTGACCTATACCTCTCTCATCCTCATCCTATAGATGGCCTCCCAATCAAAATCAACGGAGAAGGTGTCTTCATAGATCCTTTCATCCTCCAAGTTCACCTGTAGGCAAGAGAGTAGAGTGGAGATCAACCGTCCATAGGGCAAGTTACCTCTCGAATCAGGAAATGTGGCTCTATGCATAGTCCGAATGATAATGTATGAGAAGCAGACAGGCTGTCTAGTGCAGATACAGTATAATAAGTACTAAGTCAATTAAGAGACCATTTCGTAGTGTCCACCCCGAGGGATCAGATTATGCTGGATGATCTTACAGTATACCCAGGGCTTAGGATTCAGGTTGACTGTTTTTATCTCCCAGCGATCATCACAAAGAATCTGATTACATATTTCTGCACGTACTCCCACCAATAAGAACTGGGGCTCCTTTGGAGCACAGTATACCAATGGCCCATCATTGGAAATGCCCAGGAGGTTAGCCAACCCCTGACATTGAGGGAGACAGAATGCAAACCCACCTCCATCGCCTACGAAGGTCAATGACAATGAAGATCAAGAAGGACAAGAAGGAAATATTGGGAATCAAAATGATGCACCTCAGGATGTTCACACCAGGCCAACCCAACTAACTTATCAGCACCACCTACAGATTTGGCCACTGTTGTGATGAATTTGGCACAGCAAGTGCGACAGATACAACAAATGTAGGTGAACATGAAAGTTGCTATGGGAATTACCTCCCCAGCTGCAAACATAGCACCAATACTTGCAGGGCATAATACTATGCCCTAAGCATCTGCTATGAACAACACGGTACCCCAAGCACCTCAATTACCAGTTGTACAAGTTTAAGTGCAAAATCCTGAAGCACCAAAAGGTGTGTATAACCAAGGTAACTATCAGTACCAACCGCCCATGTATGGAGTATATGCACAAAATTAGCTTAACCACTCCAGGCTGATCAAGCTTTTTCTGAAGATGAAACGAAAGGAGTTCACAGGCAAGTTGTCAGATCCATTGTTGCCAGCTCACTGGATTAACGATATGGAAAGAAATTTCATGATGGTGACTATTAATGAGGAAGAAAAAGTGTTATGTGCTACTTTTATGCTAAAAGGAGATGAACATCATTGGTGGAAATCCACTCGGGGTTATCTGTTGACAAAGCACACCCAACTGACCTGGGCTATCTTCAAAGAAGCCTTCTTCGAGAAGTATTTCCCTAGGAGTTTCAGGGATCAAATGGAAAAGGAGTTCTTGAGTCTGTATCAAGGACAAATGTTTGTGGATGCTTACCAGCAGCGTTATGAAGAGCTATTCTTCTTTACTCCCTCTAGCATACAGGAGGAAGATACTGAAACCCGAAGGTTCATCATGGGACTTAGGGAAAGCATCCGAGAGCATGTACTGGGATTGGAAAAGACGATTTATAATGAAGCCGTAGAGATTGCTCGAGTACTGGAATCGATCCAAAGGGAGAACTATTTTGTTCAAAATAGAGGTATCAAGAGGCCTAATGGAAACTCATTCAATGGAGGGAACTCAAAGATGTTCAAATCCTTTCATAGTCAAGGCTTCAATGCTGCAACTAAGACTACTCCAACAGACCAACCTCAATCGAAGCAGGGTAATGCTGGAGTAAAATGCTTCAACTATGATCAAGTTAGGCATTATTCACGAGATTGTCCTAAGCCAAGGAAGCAGCTACAGCAAGGAAAGGTTTATGCAGTTACTTCTGAGGGTGGTGCCACATCACTTGATGTGGTCACATGTATGATTCAACCTTTTGTTTGCACTACCTTATGTATGCATGTAGATTAATTCGAGAAGAAAAATCATAGGTATCGTACCTATTAATGGCAAACCCACCAGATAACTCTTGGACTTTGGGACCACCCATTCTTTTATATCGGTGTCTTTATAAAAGAAGCTAGATATACCCCTTAGATCTTAGACTACAAGCTAATAGTACGGTCACCTATGGGATTAGAAGTAGAATTAGACCAAGGTTATGAACTATGTCCAGTTCTCATAAATTGACGAAGTTTGGACGCCAACCTGGTGTAACTCGAGATGACAGATTTCGATGTCATCCTAGGGATGGACTGGTTATCCCAGCATTCTACGACTTTGCTTTCTGCTGAAAAGAAGATATCATTTAATGACAAGGAAGGAGCAAAGTTTAGTTTTGTGGGAACTAAACTTCCCCATAAATGGAAACTCATTCTTTCTACATTAAAGGCTAGGAAATGCCTCAAGAAAGGAGGAATTGGGTACCTAGTGTTCGTGGTCGACCTCACCAAGTAAGCCCCACGAATGGAAGATATTGAAGTTGTCTGTCAATTTTTGGATCTATTTTCTGAGGAATTACCAGGATTGCCACCTGATTGAGCGACAGAGTTCGTTATAGACCTCATACCCAGAGCCCACACCAGTGTCTAAGGCACCTTATCGAATGGAAACTACTGAACTGAAGTAACTGAAGGTAAAATTACAAGAATTACTGGACAAGGGTTATATTCGACCCAGTATATCACCATGGGGAGCGCCGGTATTGTTTTGTAAAGAAGAAGGACGGTAGCATTCGACTTTGTATAGATTACCAAGATTTGAACAAGCTTACGATCAATAATTGGTATCCGTTGCCTTGAATCAATGACTTATTCGATCAGTTGCAAGGTGCCAAGGTGTTTTCCAAGATTGATCTCCAGTTAGGATACCATTAGTTGAAGATCAAGGAAGGTGATATTTCGAAGACAGCATTCAGAACCAGATATGGACATTACGAATTTTTGGTCATGTCTTTTGGGTTGACTAATGCACCCGTACCTTTCAAGGAACTCATGAATCGGGTATTCCACAATATGCTGGATACATCTGTCATCATATCTATTGACGACATCCTAGTCTACTCCAAGGACAAAGAAACTCATATCACAAATCTTAGAGCCGCATTGCAGCGACTAAGAACAAAAAAACTTTACGCCAAATTTACTAAGAGTGAGTTCTGGCTAAATGAAGTCGCTTTCTTAGGCCATGTTGTATTAGTTGAAGGAATAAAAGTGGATGTAGCAAGATATGTATTCCAATGCCTGAATTATCAACGGGTAAAGGCTGAAAGGCAAAGACGTGCAGGCTTGTTGCAATCAATACCAGAACCAGCTTGGAAATGGGATTGCATTACTGTGGACTTCATCACAGGGTTACCACTGACTCCCAGAGTAGTTGACATAGTCTGGGTAATTGTAGATCGTTTGACTAAGACATCTCATTTCATAGCTATACGACCTCAGTGTACCCTAGAGAGGCTAGCTAAGTTGTATGTGGATAATATTGTTAGATTACATAGTGTACCTGAAAGCATTGTGTCCGAAAGAGACCCACCCTTTACCTCAAAGTTTTAGGTAGGATTACAGAAGGCTATGGGTACAACGTCAAAATTTAGTACAACATTTCACCCTCAGACCGATGGACAGTCAGAGCGCATTATTCAGATTTTAGAAGACATGCTCTGAGCTTATGTGATTGATTTCAAAGGATCATGGGATGAAAAGTTACCATTAATCAAGTTCGCTTATAACAACAACTATCATGCTACGATACAGATGCCGCCCTATGAAGCACTGTATGGTAGGAAGTGTCGAACTCCCTTATTTTGGAATGAAGTTGGAGAACAGAGAGTTGTTGGACCAGAATTTATCGAAGAAACTTATCGAGTAGTAGACATCATCAAGGAAAGGGTCCGAATAGCTCAGAACTGTTAGAAGAAATACGTTGGTGTGATGAACCGTCAATGAACCAACGGTTCAACCAGGATCTCGCATAGATCACACCCATCATATCATACCACATACACATTCCACAGTAATAATCAGAGGTAATAAACAAATAAGCGAAAGTCTTACAGATAATGAATTGAGTGTCTAACAATGATAATAAATAATTAATCCGATTATCTCCAAAACTTAAGACATAAAAATAATTAATCCATTATATGTTCCAGTAGTCAAACATAGCTAAACTAATCATAAACACAGTGGTTGCACTCACATGAAGAATCATGCGTCTCTTCAACAACTTCTACGACCATGGCGGCAATGTGTCCATACGTCGACGCGTTCATATATTCTTCAATAATAGGACCTGCATCATTAACTAAAAATATTAGACGTCAAAAGGGTGAGCACACATCACGGCTCAGTGAGCAAACAAAACAATGCAACAAACATATGCATGCATTCAATTCATATCTTTGGTCCAGTTTTTAAGTTTACAATGTGCTATAGAAAGGTTTGGTGGCCATCACACCTCTATACACGAGTGAGTGAATCTGTCCTATGGATCAAAAACCATTGCAATCCTACATGCACCCATCATGGAATAGAGATTGAGCTAAAGTGTTCGGATTAAACACTGTCAACACTTCCCTTGATGCCCTACCCATAACAACACGTAAGCCCCTATTGGCGAGGGCTTGCAAACTGGGCTCGCAACTAACCAATCCTAATGCCAAAGAGTGTATCCAAGGCCTCAGCCCAGCATCCCTCAATACGTCTATAGAGATAGAGCTAAGGCCTCCTGACAGAGTCAGAGACCCCACGGTCAGAGACCACCTCCCCTGATGCCCTACGACATAATAGTTTTGCTAAGGTAATGGAAATACGACGATGTCAGTGGGAAAGACTTGAGTAGGGATAGAACTAGAGTCTGGTGACGAGGTCAAAGACCACCATGCCACGTCCTCCCCCTGATGCTCCACTCGCATCCAACACACCAACTACACACATACATTCACATGCATATTCCTAGTATCATCATCATCATCATGTTATAAATAAACAGAATTAAATATGCATGAACAGTAATAGCAGGAATATTGGATGACATGTGAGATGCACATTACAAGCATACAAGCATAGAATCAATCATGGCATTTGACTCAATAAAAATAAACAGTTTGTTATTATCCAATTAGTTTAGGTCTTGTTCCCTCACCTGTTAGCAATACTCGATCTCCTTCAAACTCTTAAAATTCTCTTTCAATCAGTTTAAAAACCTAAAAGTTATATGAATTTAAGTTAGGGTTCATATATAACATGTTACAGTAGTAGGAAATCAAAACAGAGCACTGATAGGTGTCTAATTGGTCCTATGGTCTCATACTGTATCGATCTTACTGCCTACGATCGATACCCTACGTTCGCATATGGTGCGACCGTAGCTACGATCATATGATTCCTGAATCTTCCCGAATGCCTATGGTTGATCCTCTAATCAGGCTGGTCAAGCTATGGTCCACCATAGCTGCGACCTTGGGATTTCTGGTCACAGACTACATGCAATTCGAGTTCTTCCTAGGTCAAGTCCTTTGATCTTTAATTGGGTTTATTCTAAGGTCATCTTATGGCCATCATTAGTAGTTTCTTATCAACCCTAATCATCAAACTCACTCCTCATGGTTCTCCTTAGGATTTTCTCAAGGAAATCACATAGATCATAATAGGTTGATATTGCCTATCTTCCATAGAAGTTTTATTCCATAGAGTTTACAACTCCAGGGATTAGGTTCATACCTTTGCCTGTGATAGAGAGCCAATCTCTTCTCAGCAAGATCCTCTCCTTAGCCTTTTCTTCTTCTCCTTCTCTTTTTTCTCTTCCCTTCTGTCTCTTTAGGGTTTACTAATGTTTTAAAAGAGTAAAAAAGGACTGAGGGATGTCCTTTAGATAGAGAAAAACTCTCCATATAAAGTCCTCTTTCAATTAGGAAAGAAATCCCTTAATTTAGGAACGTTTCCAAAACTCGAAGCCTGACCTGGGGTCTCATAGTCGATGGCTACGGTCGCAGAACCCATCGACCGTAGGGTTGAAATCATCAACCGTGGGGTCCTGGATCTGTGATCTTCATTTTTACCATATGGTCGACCATACCTACCCAGGTATCCGACCATATGTAAATAGTATTGGGTGTTGAGTCTATTTTTATACCTGGTTTGTAATCCATCTTCACACGCTCGATTCACTTGGTCCAAGAATGATGGGAAGATCTGGCATGACATAGTTAAACTGGGTTAGTAGAGTGCGGGTCTTACAACTCTCCCGCTCTTATATAAATTTCATCCTCAAAATTTACACATACCTTCCAAGTCGAATAGGTGAGTATATTGCTTCTGCGTAGCATTTTCTTCTTCACGTGTGATTTCTTCTACATCTTAGCTTCTCTAAGTAACCTTAACATAATAAATATCGCAGTTGTGAAGATGTTGCACCTTCCAACTAGTAATTTCGAAAGGTACCACTTTGAACGTCAAATCTTCAATCAAATCCGGTGGATCCGTTGTTGACACGTGTGTTGGATCTTTGACGTACTTTTTCAATTGTGAGACATGGAATACATTATGTACACTAGACATTGATGGTGGTAGTGCTAACTAATATGCTACCCTTCCACGACTATCTAGAACTTCATAAGGTCCAATATATCTGGGACACAGCTTTCCCTTTTGTCCAAACCTTTTCAAACCACGCATAGAAGATATTTTCAGAAATACCTTATCACCTATGGTGAATTCGAGATCTCTACGTTGGTTATATGCATATTGATTCTGATGGTTTTGAGCCACTCAAACCCTTTTCTTGCTAATGTCAACCACTCGACAAGTCTCTTCAACAAACTCTGGTCCAACAATACTCCGTTCTCCAACTTCATTCCAAAATAAAGGAGTTCGACATTTCCTACCATACAGTGCTTAATAGGGTGACATCTGTATTGTAGCTTGATAGCTGTTATTATAAGTGAACTAAATCAATGGTAATTTCTCATCCCATGATCCTTTGAAATCAATGTCACAAGCTTGGAGCATATCTTCTAAAATCTGAATGGTACGTTCTGACTGTCCATCGGTCTGAGGATGGAATGCATTACTAAACTTCAACGTTGTACCCCAAGCCTTCTATAATCCTTCCCAAAACATTGAGGTAAAGCGTGGGACTCTGTTGGATACAATGCTTTTAGGTACACCGTGTAATATGACAATATTGTCTACATACAGCTTAGATAACCTCTATAGTGTATACTGAGGTCGTATAGCGATGAAACAAGCTGTCTTTGTAAAACCCGCACGCTACGAACCCGGTATAACCTTACGTTCTTGTGTAGTGACCGGTCTTCCCATCATAATCAGCTCAAGTGAACCAATTATATGAAGAAACCACAAGATGAGGTAAGTCACAAGTCAAATTTAGTTGTTGTGGTTGACTGGTTAAGTTTGTATGGAAGCAAACACTTAAAAACTAAAAACCAGTGAATTTTGGACTTATGGTGGCATGTTTGGGGGCTACGGTTGCACCTATGGTCGACCATAGTGAGACTGTAGGTGCTATGGTCTCATGTCTTGGTGGTACGATCGATGGCTTATGCTACCGTATGATCGACCGTAGGAACCCAAAACCAACTCCGTGTTTAGGAAACTTTCCTAATTGAAAGAGGACTCTATATGGAGGTTTTCCCTCTATATAAGGGTCATTCTTTAGCCTCTCTCAATCTTTCAGAATCCAAATTGAAACCCTAAACCTAAGAGAGAAAGAGAGAGAGAGGAAGAGAAGGAGAAGGAGACTTGGAGAAGAAGAGAAGGAGAGGAAAGCATTGGGAAAAGGTTTGCAGAGAAGAGTTATATCTTTCTATAACAAGCTTAAGGTATGGACTTGACTCTATAGGATAGATTAGGTAGGATAGGTTCCTTTCCATCAAGCTAATGTGTTGAATCTAATGTAACGATTTTGATTATGAAATTTCTAAGAAAAGCCATAGAATAGGTTAGGACCTAAGAGAGAAAGAGTGAGAGGAAGAGAAGGAGAAGGAAACTTGGAGAAGAAGAGAAGGACAGGAAAGCTTTGGGAAAAGGTTTCCAAAGAAGAGTTCTGTCTTTCTATAACAAGCTTAAGGTATGGACTTGACTCTATATGATAGATTAGATAAGATAGGTTCCTTTCCATCAAGTTAATGTGTTGAATCTAATGTAACGATTTCGGTTATGAAATTTCTAAGCAAAACCATCGAATAGGTTAGGGTTAATGGATGAGGGATAAACTAAGAATAATGACCTTAGAATGATCATTAGGGATGACCCCATTGATGATCCAAGAGGAGGAACTCATGTAAGAAGTAAAAATCAACCAAACTATATATGGTCGAAGCTATGGTCGACCATAGGATGAGAAAGTATCGACCACAACCATTCGGGAAGAATTCAGGAAACAAACGGTCGCAGCTATAAGACCCGTGTCAATCTAACCCGGTCTTACCACCTTGAATCAGGTTTACCCATCATGGTCGAGTCAAATGGACCAAGGGCGTGAAGGAGATCGAGATCCCAGGTATCAAATCGACCCAAAAACACTTAATTTGAAGGGAGGGTCGCATACCCAGCTAAGCAAGGTCGGACCTCCCAAAGCAGAAAGTCAGACCCTCAATTTTGAAGGGAGGGTCAGACATCTTGAACCCTAGGGTCGACGGGATCATCGACCCTCCCATCGACCCTCGGTTGCCTCCGAAACTGAAATTAAGAAATTTCCTAATTTTCGATTTGGATTCTTTTCTAATCTCAATGGGACTTATTTAGGATGTTCCTACTCTATTTAAAAGATGTCCCTAAGCCTCTTTCACTCCTTTCACAACCCTAATTGAATTGAGAGAAAGAGAAGAGAAGGAAAAGAGGAAGAAGAAAAGCAAGGAAGAGAACATAGCAAAAGAGAAGAGTTGCAGAGAAGGAGTATTCTTCCCAGGTATGGGTACTAATTCCACGAGTTTCTACAGACCTTAGGTTAGATATTGATGAGAGTGTGATCTCGGAGAAACCCAAATCATCAACCCATGGTTAGGTTTTCATGGAAAACCATAGGATAATGCATGAAAGCTATCTAGGTGGATTATATATGGTCTCAGACCATGGAATGAATGTAGGAGCAAACCATAGGATCCCAAGCACGAAGAATGGACTAAAAGAGGGAATTGGACCAAAGTGCACCGAGGGTCGCACCGAGGGTCGATGACCATCCGACCCTAGGTGATCCTGACCATCGACCCTCAGTGTTCGGGAAGTTCAGAGTTTGAGGAGGGTCGCACCCAGGGTCGATCAGGACTCCGACCCTACCTCCGACCCTCAGTTAACAAAATGGTTTTAAATTCTGAATAAATTATAATTAAATTCTATCGACTTTGTTAGGTTTTCTAACAATATAATAACATTATAAAGATGATTCTAAAGCTTGGAAAAGTATCTATTAGCAAGCTAAGGTGAGGAAACAGATCTCTAAACTAATTGGTTAATAACAAACTATTTTCCATTTTCTTGAGTCCAATGCCATGCTTGATTCTATGCGAATATGTTTGTAATGTGCATACAACATGTCATCCAATATTTCTATTATTTGTTCATGCATATTTATTTTATTGTTTATAACATGATGATGATGAGGATAGGAATAGGCATGTGATTGTATGTGTGTGGTTGGTGTACTTGATGCGAGCGAGTATCAGGGGAGGTGTGATGAGAACGTCAATAAACGTTAACCTTTGGCGGGTCTCAGCACTTTAGCTCTATCTCTAACTCAAGTCTTGTACATTAGCATCGTCGTATCGCCATTACTTTAGCAGAACTATTATGTCGTAGAGTATCAGGGGAGGTGGTCTCGGTCCTTGTAGTCTCTGACTCTACCGGGGGGCCTTAGCTCTATCTCTATGGACATTCTGAGGGATGCTGGGGTGAGGCCTTGGATACACTGTTTGGCATTAGGATTGGTTAGTTGCGAGCCCAGTTTGCAAGCCCTCCCTAACAGGGCTTACGTGTTGGTATGGTATTATATAGCAATAAACGTTAGCCTTTGTTGTATATTGTCATGATTAGGGTGGATGGGGACGACGATAAACGTTAACCTTCTGGCGAACTTACACACCCTGTGTATAGAGGCGGGGTCAATAAACGTTAACCATTGACCACCCAACCTTTCTATTGCGCATTGCAAACTATAAACTATACCAAAGATATGAATTGATTGCATACATATGTATTGTTGCATTGTTTTGTCTACTCACTGAGCCGTGATGTGTGCTCACCCCCTCGACGTCGAATATTTTTAGTTGATGATGCAGGTTATACAGTTGAAGATTACATGAATGCTCCAGCCTACGGGAATGTGGCGGCGATGGAAGTTGAAGCTGAAGTAGATACACATGATCCCTCTTGCGAGTGCAACTCATGTGTATTCGATTAGATTTTTCTTAGGTTTCTTTATTTGAATTTAATAAAGACATGTATTTGATAATTATTTATGTCCCAGTTGATATAAAATAATTTGCTATTTAATATTTATATCATAGTAGATCCTCAGTTCATTTTATTATAAGATTTCCGCTATTGTGTATTTACTCTGATTATGATTACGGATGTGTGGAAGTTTAGATAACGCGGGGATAGCCTACTCGAGATCCTGGTTGAACCGTTGGTTTGCTAGCGGTTCATTACACCATTCTGAACAGTGCGGAATTGGGGTGTGACAAACTTGGTATCAAAGCGTCTCAGGCCTTATCCGCTGAACTAACATAGATTCGAGACAATTGTGAACTGAGATAGGATAAAAGTAAAAACAATAATATTAACACACTGTAAGCACAAGTGATGGTTGATACCAAATTTAAAAAGAGAATAATGCATCTATTAAAGGGGAAACAAGTTACATACAATGAGAGAGAGAAACAAAATGTATATACATAACTAAAGCAGAGTACAGTCCACAACCCGGACAGTTACTCTGTAGTACAAGAAAATAAATACAATCATGAAGCTGGAGGTGAAGGAGGAGGCAGTGCCTCATGATCTCTGTCGTAATCCTCAGCGTAGACTCTAGTCAACCAGGCCACCTGAGTTTGGGTCGTCTGGAGACTAGCTGTAAGATCGGCTATCCTTCGATCAGTCGCCCGCTGGATCGCTATGAGCTCATCCACCCTCATACGCTGAGCATCTAACAACTTCTCCATCCTCAGATAAGATCTGCGCTGAGCCTCCCTGATCTCCTGCAACATCTCCATCATGTCAGAAGGTGGGAGTGAAGGACCAGCCTCATGAGAAGGACCAGCCTCCGGGAGCCACCGAAGAAGTACCAACTCCAGCCGCATGTGTAGGGGAAGGCGGTGGTATCGAGTCGACATCCATATACATACGATCATCATCATCGACATGATCCACATGAGCCCTAGCAGCAGCAGCAGCGGCCTCAGCGTCAGCCATCTCAATGCGAGTGTGAGGGCACACCATCGCGTTCCTCTCCTCATCACTAACCTGGGCATCCCGCATACCCATCTTGCAGATAGCCTCCCAATCTAGAGGCGACGAGAAGGTCTTCTCCTGGATCTTCTCATCTACCAGGTCAACCCCCAGACGGGTCAGTAGAATTGTAATCATGCGTCCATAGGGTAGATTACCCCTATGCTCGGACAATGTAGCACTAATCATGGTTCGCATGATGATGTAGGGAAGGTAGACCGACTGTCTGGTGCAGATGCTATATATCAAAAACTGGGTCAGCTGAGAAACCCTCTCATAGTGCCCACTCTGCGGAATCAGATTATGCTGGATAATCTTACAGAAGACCCGTGGAGCTGGACGCAAGTAATAAGCTTTCATCTGCCAGCGATTAGAGCGTAGCAGCTGATTATCAATCTCTGCCCTCATCTCCATGGAAACAATCTGGGGCTCTCCAGGCGCACAGTACACCATGGGGCCATCATAGGGTATGCCCAACAGATCGGCCAGTTGCCGATAATCAAAGGAAATGTGCACCCCTTTAACATAACTGGTGATGCGCAACTCTTGACCATGCTCAACGTCATTGTAATTCCCCACCACCTGGAGATTACAATAGAACTGACGCACCAAATCTAGACATGTGCACGCATCGTAGGTGATGACAGGGAGCCACCCCATATCACCAAATGCTCTCTCTATGTTGAACAAGGCTAGCTCAGCTAAGTTCACCATACGACCACCCTCCACTTTCTTACGGGCATAGTCGGCATACTGTGCCTCGGCTTCATTGGAGCGGAAGCGAAGCGGATCACAAACTCTAGGTATCTTGGTACGAGCCATGGTATCTGCAGATAATAAAGAGAAAGGGAGACAAGGGGTTAGTAGGATAAAAATTTGAAAAGTTAGCATTTTAACGATGTAAGTTGTCCAAAAGCCTCACTTTTCACCATACACGTGGGCGGGAGGACTTACTTAAGTTCCAACACATCCTACGACACTCACACAGTAGGAAATGGAAACCACGAAGACCAATTTGAAGAAATTTCAAGAAATCGAAAAAATTCGACAAATTAGGGCAAATGAGCAAAAATTCAAATTTCTCGGTAACCAACCGATGAAATTCAAAAATTTTTGAGGGCTTTCATTCCTCGAGATACCAATAACAAAAGCCCCCAATAAAAATCGAATTTTTACGGTTGGAAAAAGTTTAATTTGTAAAATACAAGTTAAATAGACATAAACCTAGAAAAGAAAACCTAAAAACAGGTAAAATGGGAGAACAAACCTGTACGGATGACGTGGACGTCGAAACCCGGGCTCAAACTGACCAAAAATAGTGGAGTGGCACTGTAGCAACTCAGCGGGGAGAGACGAGTCGAAACGGGAGGGAAATAATAAGAAATGACCCAAAGTCGGATCTTAAAAATCTGATTTTTAGTCTGAGGGTCGGACAATTCGACTAGACCCATCGACCCTCGAATCGACCTTCCCATCGAACCTCTGCTCTCAGGAATCTCACAGAAAACTAAGGATCGAAACTGAGGGTCGGACACCCATCGACCCTCACATTGACCCTCAGCTCTCTGGAAGAACAGGTCATTCCCAGGGTTGGATACTAAGGGTCGGACATACCATCGATCCTCACCATCGACCATACATAGAAAAGACAGTATTTTTCTTTAAAAATGAGCTGGAATTGGAATTTTATATCGATTAGCATGCCTACATGAAATATAAATGACTTCTCACCTATTTTGATGATTTTCAGGCACCACCAATCTCAGAAGGAATTATGTCTGGACGTAGGGTAACCCGACAGAACCGAAATGCAGTTCCACCACCACCACCCGTGGAAGAGACCAGTCAGGAAAATAATTATGCACCGGATAATCCAGAACAGGAAAACCCTACAAATTTGCCACCTCCACCACCAGAGCTAACAACCGTGGTGATGAATCTGGCTCAGCAGCTGCAACAGATGCAACACGCACAGGCCCAGATGCAAGTTGCGATGGGTATTATTGTGAGGACAAAGATGGAAATCTTTTGGAAGTCGCCACCTAGATTTAGGTCTAGGACCTTAGAAATGTGAAATCTCACCCCAAGGTAAGACTTCGATTGACTCATGACCCTTAGATTGGAATTCTGGTCCATCAGAGATTGGGTAAGCGTCAGGTTACGGTTATGGGAAGGGGTTAGGCACCCAAACCGTCCGATCAAAATCGGTCTCCTATACCTTTCCTATGCTAGACTTTATTTGTTAAGCCAAACCAAACCAAGTGGTTTGATATCATTGAACCGAATCTGTATCCATCAGATTGCCTACGTATTACGGATTTATTCTGAAAATCAGGTTCACCATCGTAGTTCAGGTGTGATTAAAGTTTATGGCTGTGATTTATGCTTGTGCATGATTAAGTTCTTTGTTCAAGTTGAAATTTATGCTTGAAAGGTTGAGAAATCCTATGGGTTAGGATCTGGATAGTCCATGTGGACTGATAGGTAGTCTTAGTGGATCTAAGGATAACCCTATTTGGTTTGGAATGTGGATAATATCCTAGTGGATCTATGGATAGTCCAAGTGGACTAAGGTGTGGATCCGAATTTGGGATTCTCCCAAATAGCCTACGTATCCTAGGGTTTGCCCTAGGAATCAGAATCCGGGTAGTTCGGGCTGATGGGTAGATATCCTAGTGGATCTATGGATAGTCCAAGTGGACTAAGGTGTGGATAACCCTTTTTTGGGTTGGAATATGGATAGATATCCTAGTGGATCTATGGATAGTCCGAGTGGACTAAGGTGTGAATAAATATATCCTGGTGGATCTATGGATAGTCCGAGTGGACTAAATGTGTGGATAAATATCCTAGTGGATCTATGGATAGTCCAAGTGGACTAAGGTGTGGATAACCCTTTTTGGGTTGGAATATGGATAGATATCCTAGTGGATCTATGGATAGTCCGAGTGGACTAAGGTGTGAATAAATATATCCTAGTGGATCTATGGATAGTCCGAGTGGACTAAATGTGTGGATAAATATCCTAGTGGATCTATGGATAGTCCAAGTGGACTAAGGTGTGGATCCGAATTTGGGTTTCTCCCAAATGGCCTACGTATCCTAGGGTTTACCCTAGGAATCAGAATCCACGTAGTTCGGGTGTGACTAACCTGTTCTAGGTTAATGATTGAGAACCTATTCTAGGTTTAGGGTTTAGAACCTATTCTAGGTTTAGGGTTTTCCGAGGGGCAAATCGTCCTAAATTACCCTTTTCATTCTGAATTCTAATTTTGGAAGGTTTGGCAAAGAATTCTCTTTCTTTATTAAGGTTTTATTATTCCCATTATGCCCTTCCCAAGAATGTGGGTGCCTAAATGCACGTCCCCACGCCTAGATTGTCTTCTAGAAGTGTGCAGATATGGCAGTTTGACTAGGGTGTTGCATAAAATAAGTTATTGCCAAAAAAATAGAATATTCTATCTAAATATGGCACATAAAACATTTATGACAAGAAATTCACATACAGTAAGATTGTTTAAAAATCTTTCAAATATGGCATGTTTTGAAAATAAGGCAAGAGCCTATATGGCATGATCTAGTAGGCTATCTTCTAAGCATGGCAAGACCCTAATTGCCATTTTCTTTCCATATTTAGGGTTTTCTACCCTAATTGCTATTTTCTTTCCATTTTAGGGTTTTCTACCCTAATTGCTACTTTCTTTCCATTTTAGGGTTTTCTACCCTAATTGTAATTTTATTTCCATTTTTTTAGGGTTTTCTACCCTAATTGCTATTTTCTTTCCATTTTTTAGGGTTTTATACCCTAATTGTTATTTTCTTTCCATTTTAGGGTTTTCTACCCTAATTATTATTTTATTTCCATTTTTTAGGGTTTTCTACCCTAATTGTTACTTTCTTTCCATTTTAGGGTTTTCTACCCTAATTATTATTTTCTTTCCATCTTAGGGTTTTCTACCCTAAATGTTACTTTCTTTCCATTTTAGGGTTTTCCACCCTATTTTTTTTTCTTTCCATTTTTTAGGGTTTTCTACCCTAATTGTTACATTCTTTCCATTTTAGGTTTTCTACCCTAATTATTATTTTCTTTCCATTTTAGGGTTTTCCCTACCCATTTTATTTTCTTTCCATTTTAGGTTTCACCTTATTATTTTCTTTCCATTTTAGGGTTTTCTACCCTAATTGTTATTTTCTTTCCATTTTTTAGGGTTTTCTACCCTAATTGTGACAATAAGCATTTAATATAGCATGTGAGCAAGTGTAGCAGACAGATATGGCAATAAACATGTGTATCATTCCAATCATGGCAATGTGATTATTTCAATTATGGCAGTGTGATCATTCCAATTATAGTAGTGTATGCATACGAGCATCCGAACATAGCATGTGAACAAATATAGCATCAAATATGGCATGTGAGAAACAACCAAAGCATATGAGAATCAATCAAAACATGATGGAACATGCAGCAAGATAACAGCTTTGTCAGGCTGGACCAAAATGGGCACATAGGGCACTGTACTTACTCAAAAAATTCTTAAAAGATATCCTCGAAAAGAGGACTCGGAGGCCAACATTTTGTCTCATGGAAGCTAATCCTAAAAAAGACCATAGGCATGTCGAAAACATTTCCCAAGTACAGGCAAATACACTGGTCAGATCTGTTCCAGATTCTGGCCAGTGGTACTATAAAATCAATATAAAATCATATAGCTCATGAAAATAAAATCTGAATACATGGTCAGAAATAGGACTCAGAGGCCAACATTTTCTCTCAAGGAAGCTAATCCTGAAAGAGACCATAGGCAGGTCGAAAACATTCTCCAAGTACAGGCAAATACACTGGCCAGATCTGTTCTAGATTCTGGCCAGTGGTACTATAAAATCAATATAAAATCATATAGCTCATGAAAATAAAATCCGAATACATTGTCAGAAAGAAGACTCAGAGGCCAACATTTGGTCTCAAGGAAGCTAATCCTGAAAGAGACCATAGGCAGGTCGAAAACATTCCCCAAGTGCAGGCAAATACACTGGTCAGATCTGTTCTAGATTCTGGCCAGTGGTACTATAAAATCAATATAAAATCATATAGCTCATAAAAATAAAATCCGAATACATGGTCAGAAAGAGGACTCAGAGGCCAACATTTTGTCTCAAGGAACCAAAGGCAAACAGAGGCATCTTTTTAATGCTAGACACCAATCTCAAACATGCATTTGCAGTATGCTTTGACTTTGAAAAAATAAACTGACAAAAGCGATGGGTGATTCTTACCTCAGGCTTCTTCTCTCTCCTTCTCTCCTTTGCATCTTCTCATCATCCTCTTTTCTGCCTCTCTGATCCTTCCCTCTTTTTCCTCTAGATCTTCTCTTCTTAACACCTCTCTCTCTCTCTCTCTCTCTCTCCTTCTCTCTTTCTCTATTTTCTTCTTCTTCTCTTTTCTTCCGATTTTTTTTTCTTTTCTCCCTCTCACTCACGTTTTTCTCTCTTCAAAAACGTTTCCCCTTTCTTTTTTCTTTTTATTTTTTTCTTTTTCTCTTTTTTTTTTCTTTTTCTTTCCTTCCTTTTTTTTTTTTTCTTTCTTTCTTTCTCCTCACTCTCTTTCACGTTTTCTTTCTAGAAAACGTGAAGGGGAATATTTTTCCCCCTTTTCTCTTTTTTTTCCCCTCTTTCCTTTTTCTTCTCAAAATCTTTTGGAATTTTTTTCTCAAAAATCTTTTGGATTATCTCCAAAACCAAAATCCCCCTTCACTTTCACGTTTTTTTCTCTCCCCTCTTTCCTTTTTCTTCTCAAAATCTTTTGGATTATCTCAAAACCCTAAATCCCTTTCTCTTCCACGTTTTTTCTCTCCCCTCTTTCCTTTTTTTCTCAAAAATCTTTTGGATTATCTCCAAAACCAAAATCCCCCTTCACTTTCACGTTTCTCTCTCCCCTCTTTCCTTTTTCTTCTCAAAATCTTTTGGATTATCATTTATATATAATAATATATATTATATACATATATACACATATATTTAATAACATACCTACATATACATACATATATATATATATATAAATATATATATATTATATATATATATATATATATATATATATATATATAAATATTGTGCACATAGATGAACTGATTCGAAATAGGTTGAGACTTAATATGGGTTGAGCTAGGTTAGACCAAAACTGGTTTGAACTGAGTTGACTGGACTGATTGGAATTAACTAGGTTTTTTCTCCTTGTCATTTCATGGGTCATTCCCGCTGTTATCCCGCATGGAATTTTTCGATGGCCTCTATTCCAAATTTTTTGCGTTCATTTTGTAGAACATTAAAAATGAGGAATATAGGAACTTGAATCACCTCATTTGGAAGTAAAATGGTCAACTTATGAATTTTTGAAGTTTAAGCGGACCAATTATCGATAATTTGGCTGACCATTCTGCATGAGATCCTTCGGAGGCTTCTACCGGAAATATTTTACGTCCACTTTGTAGAGCACTAAAAATGGAACATAATGAGACTGGAATCACTGGAATCCGATGTAGAACGGAAAAGATATGCAGCTTTGAAGTTCTGACGATAATTTTGCATGCAAGCTTGCATGGGACCCACTGGTGACTTCTACCCGGGATTTTTTTACGTCCACTTTGTAAAACATCATGAATGAAGAATAATGGTCTTGGAATCATCTGAATCCGATGTAGAACGGGAAAGATATGAAGCTTTGAAGTTCTAACGATCATTTTGCATGCAAGTTTGCATGGGACCCACTGGTGACTTCTACCCGGGATTTTTTACGTCCACTTTGTAGAACATCATGAATGAAGAATAATGGTCTTGGAATCATCTGAATCCGATGTCGGATGATCAAGATATGATGATTTGAAATTCAAACGATCCGACTTAGGATAATTTGCATGGAGGCCCCTGGGATTATTTATAATAATTTCAGAAACCTCCCTTATATGTATCATCCGACTAAAATGGTCATATCTTCCTCATTTGATATCGAAATTGAGCAATTCTGGTCTCGTTTCGAAGATAATTCCATGACCTATGCATCTATGCAGATAATAGCCCATGACCTGCTGTGGGGATCAGTGGAGAATTACAAATCTTTGGGTTAAAGGTCAAAAACCTGCCATATTGGTTCACTTATGCCGAGGGTGGCAAAAATGGGGTGCTTACAGATGCCCCTCTTTAGCCGAGATTGTTATCAGTTGAAGGCTAAAGATAAAAGAACCACATTTTTGGGGTATGAGTGATATTGTTTATTGGGCTGCACTTAGGGTAATTCTTCCTAAACTGCCTACGTATTCTAAGGGTGTCCTAGAAATCAAGCCCAGAACGTAGTTCGACTGGCAAGAAGGTTTGCTCTTCTTGGAAGATTGGTGAGTGCTCTTCTTGTATGAAGCTAGGCTGTGAATACAAGGCTCATTTGTAGGCTGGGAACCTCTTCTTGCTGAGGTGGAACTCATGATGCAAGGTACGTGCGGGCTTGGACCCGACTTGATCCATTTGTAGGCTGATAAACCTCTTCTTGTACGAAGCTAGGCTGTGAATACAAGGCTCATTTGTAGGCTGGGAACCTCTTCTTGCTGAGGTGACTCATGATGCAAGGTATGTGCGGGCTTGGACCCGGCTTGATCCATTTGTAGGCTGATAAACCTCTTCTTGTATGGAGCTAGGATGTGAATACAAGGTTCATTTGTAGGCTGGGAACCTCTTCTTGCTGAGGTGGAACTCAATGCAAGGTATGTGCGGGCTTGGACCCGGCTTGATCCATTTGTAGGCTGATAAACCTCTTCTTGTATGGAGCTAGGCTGTGAATACAAGGCTCATTTGTAGGCTGGGAACCTCTTCTTCTTGCCGAGGTGGAACTCAATGCAAGGTATGTGCGGGCTTGGACCCGGCTTGATCCATTTGTAGGCTGATAAACCTCTTCTTGTATGAAGCTAGGCTGTGAATACAAGGCTGATTGCATGAGCTTGGGCTCGGATTTGATTTGGATGGAAAACTTGATGTCTTCTCTTTGATTGAGAGACCGAGGCTCTTTTGATTGAGATTCGAGATTGTTTTCCCGAATAAGCTAGGGCTCTGCATTTGATTCACTTATATGCTGAGACTGAATTGATCTTTGAATGAGCTAGGGCTCTACATTTGATTCACTAATGGGCTGAGATTGATTTGAACTTTGGATGAGCTAGGGCTCCGCATTTGATTCCCTTGTGGGATGAGATTGACTTGATCTTTGGATGAGCTAGGGCTCTACATTTGATTTACTAATAATCTGAGATTGATTTGAACTTTGGATGAGCTAGGGCTCTACATTTGATTCCGAAATGAGTAAGAACTTGAAGGTCACTTATAGGGTGATCTTGAATGACTCATCTTGGCAGTTCCTACCAGCTTTGGACCTTCGGGATTGAAAATAGGAATATCCTTCTTGGAAGCTCTATGGCTATGAACCTTTAGGATGCTTGAAAGTGACCCATACAGGAAGGCTTTGTTGACTTTGAACCTTTAGGGTTGAAATCTGACCCATCTTGGAAGTCTCTTGACTTTGAACCTATAGAGTGCTGGACATATTTGAAATGATGGTGAATTCCTTGGCAGTTTTCCAAGTTTTTTTGCTCCTGCTTTATTGGTGAAGGCACAAAACATGACATCAATGGAAATGGTGTCATGGACTTCTGGCATGATACCTAGATTTGAAATTTTCCATTTATGACCTGGTACTGAAAGTTTGACTCAATTTCAGCATGGTAGGGATGACTTGGTTACTCCCTTTGAAGGGTTCCATGTAATTTGAAGGTGATGATTTTCTTCAGCCAACATTGGTGTTGTTGGATTTTGGATTGAAAGAAACTCTAGCGAGGATTTTGGACAAGAATGAGGGGAGCTTGACAGTCTCTAACCAAAGTGATTTTATTGATTGACCTTGGTGTTAAACTGTCGAGGGACATCTGGTCAACTAAGTTCTTTGATTGTGCATTATGGTAGACCAAATTGGTAGAATAGCCAAGCGGCGATGAAATGTGACATGGGTTTGGCCCTTGATCTAGGCTCATGAAAAGCTCAGGGCTTTGCAACATTGTTGTGCCAATTTTGAAAGATTAATGAATCATGGCCCCAAAGTAGGCATGAGGAGCAAAGGATTTGAAGTGTTCCTTCAGAGAATTTGGTGACCAAATCCTAACAGGTGAGTGACCACATTGGATTTTCTTTATCAACAGGATTGGGAGAACTGAGAAATTGGCAAAAACCAACTTGGATGGACCTACTTCTGTTGACTATGAAAGTAGTGACTTCAGACTAGACAATGGATCCTTGATGTAATGCTCATGATCAAGTTCGATTCCTCTACATAGGGTATATCTATGCCCCAGTGTCTGCATGTTGTGACAGACCGCTACTATAGAAGGAAATGGGAAATCTAACAGAGTTAGAACAAGGTTGAATCTGGATTGCATTTAGAATTTGACCATGCTTCCAAGGTCAAGGGAAGATTGATAGATTGATTGCAGAAAATGATTTCTTAGATAAACCCTTGTTGAATCTTGAAAAATGAGGGAGCTGATGATTTGATGAATTTGGCTACATCCGTAACCAGGCCATGAGAATTTGCTCTCTCCCTAACATGACCAAAGGATTTGAAGATAGAATTTTGTTGAAAGGCAATGCTATGGAGCCTAACAAATGATGGTTTGTTCAACTCCTCGAGTATGATTCACTGGGGAGCAAGAGGGGTTCCTTTCCTTATGGAGGGTAGACTGGTATGACACTTGTCTACATGAACCACTGAATTTTTCTTTGAAGGGCCAATGAGGGCAATGCTTTAGGGCTGCATCAGGTCGCCTATCCCCACTGAGGTATTATGGGTTGCCCATTGAGGTTTCTCGGGTTGCCTTTCCCTGCTGAGGTTTCTTTTCTTCCCATTATTATTTTTTTCATTTTCTTCTTTTTGCAAATCCCATCTTGGGTTGAATAAAGAGTCCTGATATGGTGAGGATATTGCCAAAATTATGGTCCTATCCAATGGTTTGAAACCCTTAGGGGAAATCTGAACGGCATGACTTTTATGACAAATGGGTAGCCTTGCCCCACTGTTTAAGTTGACACCTACACGTATTGATAGGCGGGCAGCTATTTGAATCATCACTAAAAGCGATCTTAGGGAAATGCAGTCCCACACCAAAATTAAAAATGGTGCCAAATTATGTTTTCCTTTCTTGGAGATGTTCAGATGGAACACGTGTCCCAACAAGCTATATCGAGATTCTGAATCAGTCACGATCATATCTGGGCCTGAAACCTTTAGGTTTGTTGACAAGTATTGATGTTGAAGGTCCAAGAGGACTGATGTGAAACTGTCCACATGGGTCTACCATTGGGAGAGTGTTTGGTTATTTATGTAGAATGGGTTTATCTTACCGAGAAGATCCCATTTTATTGGCTTGAGAAATGAAGGGCTTATAGGAACCTTGGGAAGCCGTCGGATGTAATGAACGACAGATGAGAGTTCCAGCCAGATTCATGAATTTGTACATAAAATGATGACATGATCATGAGATACAATGCCATAAAAATTGATAATCAAAAGAAGGGCTTGTGATAGAGACTCCTTGGAAGGCCGTCAGATTGATAGACGGGAGAGAGAGTCTAATGCCGATGAGAAATCTTTCTCTGATGATGAAGAAGTGATGAGATCGTCTCCTGTAAAGGCGGGATGTAATTGGCCAAAATCAAAAGTCCGGTCCAACATGCTGTAAATCTCGAAGAATGATCGCACTTGCTTGCAGGCTTTAGTTGGAACTATCATCCTCTTGAAGTGAGAGGGACAATTGGCTTACTGTCGAGCTCCAATGCCATTCAACATCTTACTATTTTCCTTTTCTTTTTTTTTTTTCTCTTTTTTTTTTTTTTTTTTTTTTTTTTTTTTTGGATGTGAAGGCCACATAATGCAAGTGCTTCGCTTGATCGCGAAATTGAATCCCGACTTTCAATATTGGATTTGAATCTTCTTCTTCCAAACATTTCCAATCGGATAGAACGTCTTTGCCCCAACTAGCACTCGATCTTCTCAAAACTTTATGAGCATTTGTGACTGCTCATATAGTATCTGATTTTATCTGAATGGTGAATCCGTATGCTATCCTCTGGAAGTTAATCATCACCTTCTATCTGATGTGACTGCCTTCCCATTATTGATGTAGATAAAACATAGGCTTGAATTTTTTTTTTTTTTTTTTTTTTTTTTTTTGGGTATTCCAATGACCTCATTCTTGGATTTTGGGATTGACCATTCATCATGTATCTCTTGCTTACAGATGATTTATTTTGTAAGAACTTTGGTATTTCCATCTTTTTGGTGGCACATCTATCCTCTACTCATTTGTACTGATTGGCTTGATTTGATTATGATCTAATGCTTTCCTTGGAATCTTTTCACAGGTAGAACAAATGGCAGCTTCTCCAATACATGTTTCTTGAGACTACTCTTGTGTCTCCCGATTGATCATTTAAAGCTTTCCCAGACGGGTTGGACCTTTCTTTCTCAAGAGGCCGGGTGGCATAGAAGTTCAGGAGACGGCTCATCATTTCAATCATCTTCGGAGTCCGAATTGGTTTGCGCACGTAGAATAGGAAGATGTATGAAAACGGGAGGAAATGTATGGAAGAGACAAGGCACAAAGTTTGAAGTCCCAAAGGGGTGATTTTTTTTATTTTTTTACTTACAGGGCAGATTGGACTGGACTTGTCAACAAGCATATCAATCTTGGACCTAGACATGGATGACCTATCGAATATCGATAATAGAAAGTTGAAACAACTAGTTCATCCAAGTGGCTCCAGTTGGGCATAACGCCTTCGACGACCACCTTCGGCCGTTGTGGGAATAAGTCTTCCTTCAGATTTCTAATAGCAAGACTCATCATGCCCCTCTATCAATAGGTGCAAGATGCCTACCTTTCGGGTTCCATACAATTCTCCCTCTTTTTTTCAGTTTGGGATCCATTCATAACCTGACTATTGCTTTTTAAGCACAAGGTTACTCCGGTTCATGCCTCAGTTTGGGGTTTGATGGATTCATCAATGGACCACTTCTAGCTGAATTCAAAATCATTTTGGCTTATGCCCCAGCTTGTGGAGCAAGGGGTATCACCATTGCACTACACCATTTTGAATCCAAGATTGGACTAATTTATGCCTTGGCTTGGGGGGTTCAATGGATTTCTTTGTTAGACCACTCTCAATTTGGGTCTAAGGTCAATTTGGTCCATGCCCCAGTTTAGGGCATAATGGCTTTCCTCATTAGACCGCATTCAATTTGGGTCCAAAATCAATCTGGTTTATGACCAGCTTAGGGCTCATGACTTTCCTCATTGAACCATACCCAATTCAGGCCCAAGGTCAATCCGGTTCATGCCCCAGTTTGGGGGTCATTGGCTTTCCTCATCAGATCGCACTCAATTTGGGTCTAAGTTCAATCTGGTTCATGCCCCAGTTTATGGGTTAAGGGTTTCATCATTGGACCATTCTGGTTCTTATCCTTGCTTGGGGCACATTGGATCTCATCTTTGGTCTACCCTACTGCTTGGGAAAATTGCATTCCTCTCTTTGAATAATAAGAAATATGAGGGCAACTCTTTGGATTCTAGCATTTCCTTGGCCAATGGGGCAGAAATGCCCATGATGGGATAGCACTATTATAGCTGAAGGTTCATGGTCTCTTGATGATTCCAGAATTTGGAATTGATCTTTACTGACACGCAATGAGGAATGCTTCTCATTCACCATTCCTGACGAGCTATCCTAACTTGTAGCACTGGGCTATGATAGACATGGATCGGGCTCTAATTGATAGAGCCAGAGATTGATTTTGAATCGGTCTCCGATTGATAGAGACAGAGTTGACTTTGAATTGGTCTCTGATTGATAGAGATCAAGATTGATTTTGAATTGGTCTCTGATTGATAGAGATCAAGATTGATTTTGAATTGGTCTCTGATTGATAGAGATCAAGATTGATTTTGAATTGGTCTCTGATTGATAGAGATCAAGATTGATTTTGAATTGGTCTCTGATTGATAGAGATCAAGATTGATTTTGAATTTGTCTCTGATTGATAGAGATCAAGATTGATTTTGAATTGGTCTCTGATTGATAGAGATCAAGATTGATTTTGAATTGGTCTCTGATTGATAGAGATCAAGATTGATTTTGAATTGGTCTCGATTGGAGATCGATTGATAGAGATCAAGATTGATTTTGAATTGGTCTCCGATTGATAGAGATCAAGATTGATTTTGAATTGGTCTCTGATTGATAGAGATCAAGATTGATTTTGAATTGGTCTCTGATTGATAGAGATCAAGATTGATTTTGAATTGGTCTCTGATTGATAGAGATCAAGATTGATTTTGAATTGGTCTCTGGTTGATAGAGATCAAGATTGATTTTGAATTGGTCTCTGATTGATAGAGATCAAGATTGACAATCGTGGACTGGGCTCTAGTTGCTAGAGGCAAGGATTGCTTGAGTTGGGCTCCGATTGATAGAGGCCAAGGATGACAATCATGGATTGGACTCTAATTGCTAGAGATGATGGATTGACTGAAATTCTCTTTGATTCCTTTATGAAGTGGAACATGGACCAAAGGTAATGATTGAATAGGCCTAGAGGCTAACTCATGCTCACATTGAGTTCATATGAATGGAACCTTTCTTAGTTCCGACATGAATCAGAACCTGAACTGGAGTTGACGGTTGGACAAGCCTAGGGGCTGATTAAATTCAAATGAATGGAACTCTTCTTAGTTCCAACATGAATCAGAACTTGAACCACAGTTGTTGGTTGGATAAGCCTAGTGGCTAAATGAATTCAGATGAATGAGACTCTTCTTAATTCCAACATGAATTAGAACCTGAACCAAAGTTGATGGTTGGACAAGCCTAGGGGCTAAATAAATTCAGATGAATGGAACTTTTCCTAGTTTCGACATGAACTGGAACCCTAACCAAAGTTGATGGTTGGATAAGCCTAGTGGCTAATTGAATTCAAATGAATGGAATTTTTCCTAGTTCCAACATGAATCAGAACCTAAACAGGAGGTGAAGGGTGAAAAAGCCTAGGGGCCGAATGCCTTCTTCATTTTAGCATGATCTGGGAGTGATGATTGAACCTGCCTAAAGGTTAAACCCTTCTTTAATTCTGAGATGAACCAGAAATGGTGGTTGAATCTAGGGCTGAATATTTCTTTGATTCTGAGATGAACTGGATGTGATTGAATCTTCCTAGGGGTTGAATCTTTCCTTAATTCTGGATGAACCAAAATGATGATTGGACCTGCCTAGGGGCTGAACCTTTCTTCAATTCTGAGATGAACCAGAAATGGTGGTTGGACCTGCCTAGGGGCTGAATATTTTTTTGATTCTGAGATGAACTGGATGTAATTGAATCTGCCTAGGGGCTGAATCTTTCCTTAATTCTGGATGAACCAAAATGATGATTGAACCTGCCTAGGGGCTGAACCTTTCTTCAGTTCTGAGATGAACCAGAAATGGTGATTGAATCCTAGGGGTTGAATATTTCTTTTTTTCGAGATGAACTGAATGTGATTGAAGGGCTGAATCTTTAGGGGGCTGAATCTGAACCAAAATGATGATTGACCCTGAACCTTTCCTTCGGTTCGGGATGAACCAGAAATGGTGGTTGAATCTGGGGCTGAATATTTCTTTTTATACGAGATGAACTGAATGTGATTGAATCTGCCTAGGGGCTGAATCTTTCCTTAATTCTGGATGAACCGAAATGATGATTGGACCTGCCTAGGGGCTGAACCTTTCCTTGATTCAAAGGTGAATAGGGAACAATGATTGGATTTGCCTAGGGGCTGAATCTTTCCTTAATGATTGGATTTGCCAAGGGGCTGAATCTTTCCTTAATTCAAAGGTGAATAGGGAACAATGATTGGATAGGGGCTGGATCTCTCTTTAATTCAGAGATGAATCGAGAACGGTGATTGGATTTGCCTAGGGGCTGAATCTTTTCTTAATTCTGAGGTGAATCAAGAACTATGATTGGATTTGCCTAGGGGCTGAATCTTTCCTTAATTCAAAGGTAAATCGAGAAGGTGATTGGATTTACCTAGGGACTAAATCTTTCCTTAATTCAAAGGTGAATAGGGAATATTGATTGGATTTGCCTAGGGGCTGAATCTTTCCTTAATTCAGAGATGAATTGAGAACTTTGATTGGATTTGCCTAGGGGCTAAATCTTTCCTTAATTCAAAGGTGAATAGGGAATATTGATTGGATTTGCCTAGGGGCTGAATCTTTCCTTAATTCAGAGATGAATTGAGAACTTTGATTGGATTTGCCTAGGGGCTAGATCTTTCCTTAATTCAGAGATGAATCGAGGACTATAATTGGATTGCCTAGGGGCTGATCTTTCCTTAATTCAGAGATGAATCGAGAACGGTGATTGGATTTGCCTAGGGGCTGGATCTTTCCTTAATTCAAAGATGAATCGGGAACTATGATTGGATTTGCCTAGGGGCTGAATCTTTCCTTAATTCAAAGGTACATTGAGAACTATGATTGGATTTGCCTAGGGGCTGAATCTTTCCTTCTTTCTTACAAAATTTGATGTTCAATCAAGATCTAGATTCATGACTTCCATTGATTCATTTAGAAAGATAATATGGATGGATCTCAAGATGGGAGATCAAGACAATTCCTTAATTGTAGGGGCCTCTCACCCTAAAAGGGTGGATATAGTTGGAGTTTGATTCTCTTTTCCAAAGGCATTGAAATCCAATGGAGGAATATTGAGATTCTAGACATCTAGGGGAGTGGAAGAAGTCACATGCACAATCAAGGATGACTCAACCAAACAAGAGTTAGATCCCTCATAAGGGCAATTGGGTAAACATTATCCAAGTCAATTTAATTGAATTTGATTAAGCCATGTGTTCAGTCTTGGGACCTCATGATTCCAAAATGGATAATCAGTGGTACCAAGGTCTGGCCAATTGGATTACCGAATTCGATGAAATTGAAATGGATATATTAATCCGTCGTCCTTATTAGGGATGGTTAGCAAAAGCGGTTCATAGATGAACAAACTAGTAAATTTCTTCTTGACCATGGTATCTATGTCTTGACAGGGATTTTCTATTCGTTTTTTGAAATCGACGTGTTAACAATGAGAGATTCGACACATCGAGCTTACTTAATGGAGGGTGTATAGTGACCGTCTACTATGATGTAGAACAGGTGTATACATACCTCATACTCCCAATGGGTGAGAGTTCAAGATGCTCATCGTGTAGAATCTAACATGTTGACCAATCGAGGACAAAAACGGGCAGAACTTCGACGTCTCGAACATGGATGTCATGGTTAAGCCGATTTTTTCGGGTCGGTTCGGGGGATGAACCAAAAAAATAACAAATATTGGGCTACAATCTGGGTTAGGACAGAAAAGGCCACCTTGACGAGGATGGGGTAACCTATCACCGAATGCTCGATGAATAATGGGCCCCCAATCCCTTTATATACTATGTTGCAAGGATCCAAGCGACGTGGAGTAGCATAACGCATTCCCAGGCGGACCCAAGAAACGCTCGTTAGAGGCTACTCACCGGTCGTGGTCTCACAAAGTACAGGCCAAGGCTGTGTGTTTCTCCTAGCGGGCTGCCCCATATGCATGGGACCCGGTTCGGCTACTCGCACGAATGTGTGACTGAACCCATTCCCCCCAAAGCAATAATATACAAGCATAAATATAGTATCCTAAAATCTAGCATCCAATTCACACAAGGAAAGTTCTCATTTAGGAGTTTGACATTTATATCCCCAGTGGAGTCGCCACTGTGAGGACAAAGATGGAAATCTTTTGGAAGTCGCCACCTAGATTTAGGTCTAGGACCTTAGAAATGTGAAATCTCACCCCAAGGTAAGACTTCGATTGACTCATGACCCTTAGATTGGAATTCTGGTCCATCAGAGATTGGGTAAGCGTCAGGTTACGGTTATGGGAAGGGGTTAGGCACCCAAACCGCCCGATCAAAATCGGTCTCCTATACCTTTCCTATGCTAGACTTTATTTGTTAAGCCAAACCAAACCAAGTGGTTTGATATCATTGAACCGAATTTGTATCCATCAGATTGCCATCGTAGTTCAGGTGTGATTAAAGTTTATGGCTGTGATTTATGCTTGTGCATGATTAAGTTCTTTGTTCAAGTTGAAATTTATGCTTGAAAGGTTGAGAAATCCAATGGGTTAGGATCTGGATAGTCCATGTGGACTGATAGATAGTCTTAGTGGATCTAAGGATAACCCTATTTGGGTTGGAATGTGGATAATATCCTAGTGGATCTATGGATAGTCCAAGTGGACTAAGATGTGGATAAATATCCTAGTGGATCTATGGATAGTCCAAGTGGACTAAAGTTTGGATAAATATCCTAGTGGATCTATGGATAGTCCAAGTGGACTAAGGTGTGGATCCGAATTTGGGATTCTCCCAAATAGCCTACGTATCCTAGGGTTTGCCCAAGGAATCGAAGCGTGGTTCGGGATGGGTAGATATCCTAGTGGATCTATGGATAGTCCGAGGGTTGGATAACCCTTTTTGGGTTAGGGATAGATATCCTAGTGGATCTATGGATAGTCGTGGACTGGAAGGTGTGAATAAGATATCCTAGTGGATCTATGGATAGTCCGAGTGGACTAAAGGTGTGGATAAATACCCATTTGGGTTGGAATATGGATAGTATCCAAGTGGATCTATGGTAGGATAACCTTTTTGGACTAAGGTGAGAATAAGTGATATCCTAGTGGATCTATGGATAGTCCGAGTGGACTAAATGTGTGGATAAATATCCTAGTGGATCTATGGATAGTCCAAGTGGACTAAGGTGTGGATAACCCTTTTTGGGTTGGAATATGGATAGATATCCTAGTGGATCTATGGATAGTCCGAGTGGACTAAGGTGTGAATAAATATATCCTAGTGGATCTATGGATAGTCCGAGTGGACTAAATGTGTGGATAAATATCCTAGTGGATCTATGGATAGTCCAAGTGGACTAAGGTGTGGATCCGAATTTGGGTTTCTCCCAAATGGCCTACGTATCCTAGGGTTTACCCTAGGAATCAGAATCCACGTAGTTCGGGTGTGATTAACCTGTTCTAGGTTAATGATTGAGAACCTATTCTAGGTTTAGGGTTTAGAACCTATTCTAGGTTTAGGGTTTGCCGAGGGGCAAATCGTCCTAAATTACCCTTTTCATTCTGAATCCTAATTTTGGAAGGTTTGGCAAAGAATTCTCTTTCTTTATTAAGGTTTTATTATTCCTATTATGCCCTTCCCAAGAATGTGGGTGCCTAAATGCACGTCCCCACACCTAGATTGTCTTCTAGAAGTGTGCAGATCTGGCAGTTTGACTAGGGTGTTGCATAAAATAAGTTATTGCCAAAAAAAATAGAATATTCTATCTAAATATGACACATAAAACATTTATGACAAGAAATTCACATACAGTAAGATTATTTAAAAATCATTCAAATATGGCATGTATTGCAAATAAGGCAAGAGCCTATATGGCATGATCTAGTAGGCTATCTTCTAAGCATGGCAAGACCCTAATTGCCATTTTCTTTCCATATTTAGGGTTTTCTACCCTAATTGCTATTTTCTTTCCATTTTAGGGTTTTCTACCCTAATTCCTACTTTCTTTTCATTTTAGGGTTTTCTACCCTAATTGTAATTTTATTTCCATTTTTTTAGGGTTTTCTACTCTAATTGCTATTTTCTTTCCATTTTTTAGGGTTTTATACCCTAATTGTTATTTTCTTTCCATTTTAGGGTTTTCTACCCTAATTATTATTTTATTTACATTTTTAGGGTTTTCTACCCTAATTGTTACTTTCTTTCCATTTTTAGGGTTTTCTACCCTAATTATTATTTTCTTTCCATTTTAGGGTTTTCTACCCTAATTATTATTTTCTTTCCATCTTAGGGTTTTCTACCCTAAATGTTACTTTCTTTCCATTTTAGGGTTTTCTACCCTAATTGTTATTTTCTTTCCATTTTTTTAGGGTTTTCTACCCTAATTGTTACATTCTTTCCATTTTAGGGTTTTCTACCCTAATTATTATTTTCTTTCCATCTTAGGGTTTTCTACCCTAATGTTACTTTCTTTCCATTTTAGGGTTTTCTACCCTAATTATTATTTTATTTCCATCTTAGGGTTTTCTACCCTAAATGTTATTTTCTTTCCATTTTTTAGGGTTTTCTACCCTAATTGTGACAATAAGCATTTAATATAGCATGTGAGCAAGGAGTGTAGGATAGCATGGGAATAAACATGTGTATCATTCCAATCATGGCAATGTGATTATTTCAATTATGAGTGTGACCATTCCAATTATAGTAGTGTATGCATACGAGCATCCGAACATAGCATGTGAACAAATATAGCATCAAATATGGCATGTGAGAAACAACCAAAGCATATGAGAATCAATCAAAACATGATGGAACATGCAGCAAGATAACAGCTTTGTCAGGCTGGACCAAAATGGGCACATAGGGCACTGTACTTACTCAAAAAATTCTTAAAAGATATCCTCGGAAAGAGGACTCAGAGGCCAACATTTTGTCTCAAGGAAGCTAATCCTGAAAAAGACCATAAGCCGGTCGAAAACATTTCCCAAGTACAGGCAAATACACTGGTCAGATCTGTTCCAGATTCTGGCCAGTGGTACTATAAAATCAATATAAAATCATATAGCTCATGAAAATAAAATCTGAATACATGGTCAGAAAGAGGACTCAGAGGCCAACATTTTCTCTCAAGGAAGCTAATCCTGAAAGAGACCATAGGCAGGTCGAAAACATTCCCCAAGTACAGGCAAATACACTGGTCAGATCTGTTCCAGATTCTGGCCAGTGGTACTATAAAATCAATATAAAATCATATAGCTCATGAAAATAAAATCCAAATACATGGTCAGAAATAAGACTCAGAGGCCAACATTTTGTCTCAAGGAAACTAATCCTGAAAGAGACCATAGGCAGGTCGAAAACATTCCCCAAGTGCAAGCAAATACATTGGTCAGATCTGTTACAGATTCTGGCCAGTGGTACTATAAAATAAATATAAAATCATATAGCTCATGAAAATAAAATCCAAATACATGGTCAGAAAGAGGACTCAGAGACCAACATTTTGTCTCAAGGAACCTAAGGCAAACAGAGGCATCTTCCTAATGCTAGACACCAATCTCAGACATGCATTTGCAGTATGCTTTGACTTTGAAAAAATAAACTGACAAAAGCGATGGGTGATTCTTACCTCAGGCTTCTTCTCTCTCCTTCTCTCCTTTGCATCTTCTCATCATCCTCTTTTCTGCCTCTCTGATCCTTCCCTCTTTTTTCTCTAGATCTTCTCTTCTTAACACCTCTCTCTCTCTCTCTCTCTCTCTCTCTCTCTCTCCTTCTCTCTTTCTCTATTTTCTTCCTCTTCTCTTTTCTTCCGATTTTTTTTTCTTTTCTCCCTCTCACTCACGTTTTTCTCTCTTCAAAAACGTTTCCCCTTTCTTTTTTCTTTTTCTTTTTTTATTTTTCTCTTTTTTTTTTCTTTTTCTTTCCTTCCTTTTTTTTCTTTCTTTCTTTCTCCTCACTCTCTTTCACGTTTTCTTTCTAGAAAACGTGAAGGGGAATCTTTTTCCCCCTTTTCTCTTTTTTTTTTTTTTTTATTTCTCTCTCTTTCCTTTTTCTTCTCAAGATCTTTTGGATTATCTCAAAACCCTAAATCCCCTTCTCTTTCACATTTTCTCTCTCCCCTCTTTCCTTTTTCTTCTCAAAATCTTTTTGGATTATCTCAAAACCCTAAATCCCCTTCTCTTTCACGTTTTTTTTCCCCTCTTTCCTTTTTCTTCTCAAAATCTTTTGGATTATCCCAAAACCCTAAATCCCTTTCTTTTCAACGTTTTTTTCTCTCCCCTCTTTCCTTTTTTTTCAAAAATCTTTTGGATTATCTCCAAAACCAAAATCCCCCCTTCACTTTCACGTTTTTTCTCTCCCCTCTTTCCTTTTTCTTCTCAAAATCTTTTGGATTATCTCAAAACCCTAAATCCCTTTCTCTTCCACGTTTTTTCTCTCCCCTCTTTCCTTTTTTTTCTCAAAAATCCTTTGGATTATCTCCAAAACCAAAATCCCCCTTCACTTTCACGTTTCTCTCTCCCCTCTTTCCTTTTTCTTCTCAAAATCTTTTGGATTATCATTTATATATAATAATATATATTTATATATATATATACACATATATTTAATAACATACATACATATACATATATATATATATATATATATATATATATATATATATAAATATTGTGCACATAGATGAACCGATTCGAAATGGGTTGAGACTTAATATGGGTTGAGCTAGGTTGGACCAAAACTGGTTTGAACCGAGTTGACCGGACTGATTGGAATTAATCGGGTTTTTTCTCCTTGTCATTTCACGGGTCATTCCCCCTTGTTATCCCGCATGGAATTTTTTGATGGCCTCTATTCCAAATTTTTTGTGTTCATTTTGTAGAACATTAAAAATGAGGAATATAGGAACTTGAATCACCTCATTTGGAAGTAAAATGGTCAACTTATGAATTTTTGAAGTTTAAGCGGACCAATTATCGATAATTTGGCTGACCATTCTGCATGAGATCCTTCGGAGGCTTCTACTGGAAATATTTTACGTCCACTTTGTAGAGCACTAAAAATGGAACATAATGAGACTGGAATCACTGGAATCCGATGTAGAACGGAAAAGATATGCAGCTTTGAAGTTCTGACGATAATTTTGCATGCAAGCTTGCATGGGACCCACTGGTGACTTCTACCCGGGATTTTTTACGTCCACTTTGTAGAACATCATGAATGAAGAATAATGGTCTTGGAATCATCTGAATCCGATGTAGAACGGGAAAGATATGAAGCTTTGAAGTTCTAACGATCATTTTGCATGCAAGTTTGCATGGGACCCACTGGTGACTTCTACCCGAGATTTTTTACGTCCACTTTGTAGAACATCATGAATGAAGAATAATGGTCTTGGAATCATCTGAATCCGATGTCGGATGATCAAGATATGATGATTTGAAATTCAAACGATCCGACTTAGGATAATTTGCATGGAGGCCCCTGGGATTATTTATAATAATTTCAGAAACCTCCCTTATATGTATCATCCGACTAAAATGGTCATATCTTCCTCATTTGATATCGAAATTGAGCAATTCTGGTCTCGTTTCGAAGATAATTCCATGACCTATGCATCTATGCAGATAATAGCCCATGACCCTGCTGTGGGGATCAGTGGAGAATTACAAATCTTTGGGTTAAAGGTCAAAAATCTGCCATATTGGTTCACTTATGCCGAGGGTGGCAAAAATGGGGTGCTTACAATTATGTTCCAAGCCACTTAAGCTGCACCTATGCAGACAGGATAGGCTAGTGCAGCACGGGTGGGTAACCACCCAGCACCTCAGACACCTCAACAACCTGCTACACAGATTCCAATACAGGCTCCGAAAGCAGCTCAGGTTAATTACCAGTATCCACCCCATATGTTTGGGGCATATCCCCAAAATCAGTTGGATCACTCTCGATTGGTGGAGAGATTTTTGAAGATGAAGCCTAGGAAATTTAATGGCAAGCCGTCTGATCCATTATGGCCAGCACAATGGATAGACGAGATGGAGAGAAATTTCCTCATGATGACTATCACAGAGGATGAAAAAGTATTATGTGTCACCTTCATGCTCAAAGGCGATGCACATCACTGGTGGAAATCTACCCGGGACTATCTATTGACCAAGCACGCCTAACTGACTTGGGCTGTTTATAAAGAAGCTTTCTTCGAGAAATATTTTCCACGCTTCAGAGATTCTATGGAGAAGGAGTTTATGAGTCTATATCAGGGGCAAATGTCAGTGGATGTGTACCAACAACGTTATGAAGAGCTGTTTTTCTTCGCACCACTGAGTATGCAGGAAGAAGAAACCAAAACCCGTAGGTTCGTCACGGGACTGAGAGGAAGCATCAGAGAGCATGTTCTGGGCTTAGAAAAGAAGATTTATAATGAAGCTGTCCAAATAGCTCGAGTTATTGAATCAATCCAGAAGGAGAGTTATTTCACACAGAACCGGGATATCAAAAGGCCAGCTATAAATTCTTTTAACGGAGGCAATAACAAGACATATAAGCCTTTCGCCATCAGAATTTTAATGCTGCAACCAAGACTACTCCAGGGACTCAACCTCCGCCAAAGCCGAATTCTGAAAGCCCAAAGTTTTATAACTGCAACCAACCAGGACATATGGCAAGGGAGTGCCCTAAGCCCAAGAAGCAGTTCCATTAGGTACGGGTATATGCTGTTACGTCCGAGGATATGGCCGCATCACCCGATATGGTCACAGGTATGACTGAAACTTTTTAAAGTTGTAATTACATTGTATGAGCATGTAGATTAAGTTAAAATAAATCACAGGTATCGTACCTATAAATGGCGCACCCGCTAGAGTACTCTTTGATTCAGGAGCTACTCATTCATTTATATCTGTGTCATTCAGAAAGAAGATAAACTTACCCATCAAAACATTAGACTACAAATTAATTGTACGGTCATCGATGGGGTTAGAAGTGGAATTAGAAAAAGGTTATGGACCATGTCCAGTCCGCATTGGTGAGAAAACCTTAGATGCAACTTTGATACAACTTGAGATGGCAGACTTTGATGTCATCTTGGGAATGGACTGGTTAGCTCAGCATTCTGTGAACCTACTATGCGCCGAAAAGAAGCTAACATTTAAAGACCAAGCAGGAGCAGAATTCAGTTTTATGGGAACCAAACTTCCCCGTAGACGCAAGCTCATTCTCTCAGCACTAAAGGCTAAGAAGTGCCTCGAGAAGGGGGCAGTCGGGTATCTAGTATCAGTGGTCGACCTAACCAAGGAAGCACCACAAATGGGAGATATTGAAGTTGTGCGGGACTATCCCGATTTATTTTCGGAGAAACTACCAGGTTTACCACCCGACCGAGCCACAGAGTTTGTGATAGATCTTGTACCTGGAACCGCACCCGTATCAAAAGCACCTTATAGAATGGCTCCTACGGAACTGAAGGAACTGAAGGTGCAACTACAAGAACTACTGGACAAGGGTTATATTCGACCCAGTATATCACCATGGGGAGCGCCGGTGTTATTCGTGAAGAAGAAGGACGGTAGTGTTCGATTATGCATCGACTATCGGGAGATGAATAAACTGACAATCTAGAATCGATACCCACTACCACGGATTGATGACTTGTTCGATCAGTTGAAAGGAGCAAAGGTATTTTCTAAGATCGATCTTCGATCGGGCTATCATCAATTGAATATTAAAGAGGGTGATATTCCTAAAACAGCATTCAGGACCAGATACGGACATTATGAGTTCTTGGTCATGTCTTTTGGATTAACGAACGCACCAGCAACTTTTATGGAACTAATGAACCGGGTTTTCCACGACATGTTGGATACGTCGGTTATAGTATTTATTGATGATATATTGGTATACTCCAAGGACGAAGAAACTCATATCAAGAACCTAAATGCTGCCCTACAACGTTTAAGGAAAGAGAAGCTATATGCCAAATTTTCAAAGTGTGAGTTTTGGCTAAGTGAAGTCGCCTTCTTAGGCCATGTAGTATCCGCTAAAGGAATTAAAGTGGACGCCAGCAAGATCGAGGATATTGTAAAGTGGGAAGCACCAAAGAGCGTTTTGGAAATCAGAAGTTTTCTGGGTCTAGCTGGTTATTATCGGAGGTTCGTAGAAGACTATTCCCGGATTGCCATACCTCTCACCAGTTTGACTAAGAAAGGTGAAAAGTTCATGTGGACCGATAAATATGAGAAGAGTTTCCAAACGCTTAAGACCAGATATCCGCTCTGATTTTGACTATTCCCGTTCAAGGACAGACATTTACTCTATACACTGATGCTTCGGGACTGGGACTGGGATGTGTGCTTATGCAAGGAGAGCAAGTGATTGCTTATGCTTCAAGACAGTTAAAGGTACATGAGAAAAATTATCCCACTCACGATCTGGAGCTAGCGGCAGTAGTACATGCTGTCAAGATATGGAGACATTACTAATACGGAGAGAAATTTTAGATTAAGTCAGACCATAAAAGTCTTACTTATCTATTTAATCAGAAAGAATTGAATATGAGACAAAGAAGAAGGTTGGAACTACTGAAAGACTATGATTGTGATATCCAGTATCATCCGAGAAAAGCGAACGTAGTAGCGGATGCGTTAAGCCGAAAAGCAATGATAAAATCGCAAGGAGAGGTTAGCACAACTGCAGCAATGTGTACTACCGGAATGGTATTCAATCACGGCAATGAGCAATATGTGATAGACGCAACGGATGAGTCAGCCAACCAAGGGTTCATTCATCGGTTTTCAAATATGTTCGCCGCTTAGAAGATTATACCGGATATAATGGATGACGTGAAGACAGCTATCAAATCAGATCCTTATTTGAGAACAGTACAAGAAGATATCGAGAAAGGTAGGACTAACTCTGAGTTCACCTTGGACGAAGAGAAAGTACTGAAATACAAAGGAAGAATATATGTACCGGAAACAGAAAGTATGGACATTAGACACCGACTGATGAAAGAAGCCCATACCACCATCTATTCGATGCATCCAGGAAGTACAAAAATGTATCATGATCTAAAGAAACTATATTGGTAGAGGGGAATGAAAGCAGATGTAGCCAAGTTCGTGTCTCAATGCCTAAATTGTCAGAAAGTAAAGGCTGAACGACAAAGACCCGCAGAACTGTTACAGCCATTATCGGAACCAACATGGAAATGGGACTGCATCACTATGGACTTCGTTACGGGACTACCACTGACTCCTCGAGTAGTTGACACAGTTTGGGTGATTGTGGACCGTCTGATTAAAATAGCTCGCCTCATACCTATACGACCTCAGTATACACTGGAGAGGTTAGCAAAGCTGTATGTGGATAATATTGTTCGATTACATGGTGTTCCAGAAAGCATTGTGTCTGATAGAGATCCACGATTTACTTCCAATTTTTGGGAGGGATTGCAAAAGGCCATGGGTACAACATTGAAGTTCAGTACTGCATTCCACCCACAGACAGACGGACAGTCAGAACGTATAATTCAGATTCTAGAAGATATGCTACGAGCATGTGTAATTGATTTTAAAGGATCATGGGATGAAAATTTACCATTGATCGAGTTCGCTTATAACAATAGCTATCAGGCTACTATACAGATGTCACCTTATGAGGCATTGTATGGCAGAAAGTGTTGAACTCCTTTATTATGGAATGAAGTTGGAGAGCGTAGTATTGTTGGGCCGGAATTTGTTGAAGAGACTTGTCGAGTGGTTGAAATTATCGAGGAAAGAGTAAGAACAGCTTAGAATCGTCAGAAGCAATATGCAGATACTCGACGCAGAGATCTGGAGTTCGCCGTAGGTGATAAAGTATTTTTGAAGGTATCGCCTATGCGAGGATTGAAAAGGTTCGGACAGAAAGGGAAACTAAGTCCAAGATATGTCGGGCCATATGAGATTCTAGCTAAGCATGGTAAAGTGGCTTATCAGTTAGCACTACCACCATCTATGTCGAGTGTACATGACGTATTTCACATTTCCCTATTGAAGAAGTATGTCAAGGATCCAATGCACGTTTTGACAGTAGATTTGCCGGATTTGACTGATGATTTGACATTTGAAGTAACACCAACAGAAATCACCAGTCGAAAGGTTCAACGTCTACGCAACCGAGATATCTATTATGTCAAGGTCACATGAAAAAGTAGAGACTTGGAAGAAATTACATGGGAAGAAGAAAATGCGATGCGGAAGCAATACCCTCACTTATTTGATTCAGAAGGTACATACAATTTCGAGGACAAAATTTTTATAAGTAGGGGGGAGTTGTAAGACCCGTGTCAATCTAACCCGGTCTTACCACCTTGAATCAGGTTTACCCATCATGGTCGAGTCAAATGGACCAAGGGCGTGAAGGAGATCGAGATCCCTGGTATCAAATCGACCCAAAAACACTTAATTTGAAGGGAGGGTCGCATACCCAGCTAAGCAGGGTCGGACCTCCAAAAGCGGAAAGTCAGACCCTCAATTTTGAAGGGAGGGTCGGACATCTCAAACCCTAGGATCGACGGGATCAAACCCTCCCATCGACCCTCGGTTGCCTCCGAAACTAAAATTAGGAAATTTCCTAATTTTTGATTTGGATTCTTTCCTAATGTCAATGGGACTTATTTAGGATGTTCCTACTCTATTTAAAGGATGTCTCTAAGCCTCTTTCACTCCTTTCACAACCATAATTGAATTGAGAGAAAGAGAAGAGAAGGAAAAGAGGAAGAAGAGAAGCAAGGAAGAGAACTTAGCAAAAGAGAAGAGTTGTAGAGAAGGAGTATTCTTCTCAGGTATGGGTACTAATTCCATGAGTTTCTACAGACCTTAGGTTAGATATTGATGAGAGTGTGATCTCGGAGAAACCCAAACCATCAACCCATGATTAGGTTTTCATGGAAAACCATAGGATAATGCATGAAAGCTATCTAGGTGGATTATATATGGTTTCAGACCATGGAATGAATGTAGAATGGAATGTAGGAGTAAGCCATAGGATCCCAAGCACGAAGAATGGACTAAAAGAGGGAATTGGACCAAAGTGCACCGAGGGTCGCACCGAGGGTCAATGACCATCAGACCCTAGGTGATCCTGACCATCGACCCTCAGTGTTCGGGAAGTTCAGAGTTTGAGGAGGGTCGCACCCAGGGTCGATTAGGACTCCGACCCTACCACCGGCCCTCAGTTAACAGAATGGTTTTTAAATTCTGAATAAATTCTAATTAAATTCTATCGACTTTGTTAGGTTTTCTAACAATATAATAACATTATAAAGGTGATTCTAAAGCTTGGAAAAGTATCTATTAGCAAACTAAGGTGAGGAAACAGAACTCTAAACTAATTGGTTAATAACAAACTGTTTTCCATTTTCTTGAGTCCAATGCCATGCTTGATTCTGTGCGAATATGTTTGTAATGTGCATACAACATGTCATCTAATATTTCTATTATTTGTTCATGCATATTTACTTTATTGTTTATAACATGATGATGATGACGATGATAGGAATAAGCATGCGATTGTATGTGTGTGGTTGGTGTACTTGATGCGAGCGAGTATCAGGGGAGGTGTGATGAGAACGTCAATAAACGTTAACCTTTGGCGGGTCTCAGCACTTTAGCTCTATCTCTAACTCAAGTCTTGTACATTAGCATCGTCGTATCGCCATTACTTTAGCAGAACTATTATATCGTAGAGTATCAGGGGAGGTGGTCTCGGTCCTTGTAGTCTCTGACTCTACCAGGGGGCCTTAGCTCTATCTCTATGGACATTCTGAGGGATGCTAGGGTGAGGCTTTGGATACACTGTTTGGCATTAGGATTGGTTAGTTGCGAGCCCAGTTTGCATGCCCTCGCTAACAGGGGCTTACGTGTTGGTATGGTATTATATAGCAATAAACGTTAACCTTTGTTGTATAATGTCATGATTAGGGTGGATGGGGACGACGATAAACGTTAACCTTTGGGCGGACTTCCACACCCTGTGTATAGAGGCGGGGTCAATAAACATTAACCTTTGACCACCCAACCTTTCTATTGCGCATTGCAAACTATAAACCAGACCAAAGATATGAATTGATTGCATGCATATGTATTGTTACATTTTTTTGTCTACTCACTGAGCCGTGATGTGTGCTCACCCCCTCGACGTCGAATATTTTTAGTTGATACAGTTGAAGATTACATGAATTCTCTAGCCTACGGGAACGTGGCGGCGATGGAAGTTGAAGCTGAAGTAGATACACATGACCCCTCTTGCGAGTGCAACTCATATGTATTCGACTAGATTTTTCTTAGGTTTCTTTATTTGAATTTAATAAAGACATGTATTTGATAATTATTTATGTCCCAGTTGATACAAAATAATTTTCTATTTAATATTTATATCACAGTAGATCCTTAGTTCATTTATTTATAAGATTTCTGCTATTGTGTATTTACTCTGATTTTGATTACGGATGTGTGGAAGTTTATATAACGCGGGGATAGCCTACTCGAGATCCTAGTTGAACCGTTGGTTTGCTAGCGGTTCATCACACCATTCTGAACAGTGCAGAATTGGGGTGTGACAGCAGCTACGGTCGCTTGTAATGCGACCATAGAGTATCGACCGTAGGTCCTACGGTGGCATATATTGCTACCATATCATCGACCATAGCATCAACTGTAGGAAAACAACAAGTATATTTTAAGACCAAACAAGGTTTTTGACTACTGTAACTCGATAAACTTAAATCCTAACTTACATACATTGATAGTTTAGGATCCTAATAGAATCAAAGTGACTTCCAAAGCTTGGGAGAGGAACAAACATCGATCAAAGGTGTGGAAACAAGACCTAAACTAATTGGATAATAACAAACTGTTTCTTTTTATTGAGTCCAATGCCATGATTGATTCTATGCTTGTACGCTTGTAATGTGCATCTCACATGTCATCCAATATTCCTGTTATTATTGTTCATGCATATTTAATTCCGTCTATAACATAATGATGATGATGATGCTAGGAATAGGCAGGTGAATGTATGTGTGTGGTTGGTGTGTTGGATGCGAATGGAGCATCAGGGGGAGGACGTGGCATGGTGGTCTTTGACCTCGTCACCAGACTCTAGCTCAATCTCTACTCAAGTCTTGCTCACTAACATCGTCGTATCGCCATTACCTTAGTAGAACTATTACATCGTAGGGCATCAAGGGAGGTGGTCTCAGACTGTGTGGTCTCTGACTCTGCCGGGGGGCCTTAGCTCTATCTCTATGGACGTATTGAGGGATGCTGGGGTAAGGCCTTGGATACACTGTTTGGCATTAAGATTGGTTAGTTGCGAGCCCAGTTTGCATGCCCTCGCCAATAAGGGATTACGTGTTGGTATTGGTAGGGCATCAGGGGAAGTGTTGGCGGTGATTGATCCGAACACTTTAGCTCTATCTCTATTCCATGGTGGGTGCACGTGGGACGACAATGGTGTTTGATCCATTGGGTGGATTCACACACTCGTGTATAGAGGTGCGGCGGCCACCAAACCTTTCTATAGCACATTACAAACTTAAAAACCAGACCAAAGATATGAATTGAATGCATGCATATGTTTGTTGCATTGTTTTGTTGACTCACTGAGCTCAAATTGGAGAGCCGATCCTCGCGCACATAATTCTTTGTAGTTTCTGATGTTGCAGGTATTACATTTGAAGATTATGTCAATACGCCAACATTTGAACAGGTGGTGGCTATGGATGAGCAAGCTGTGGAGGAATATTATGATTCGTTAAGTGAGCTTTTTTTTTTTTTTTTATGGATACGCTTAGTGTTTAACTTTTGTATTTTGATATTTTTAATATGTATTAAATTATGTTTTGGTTACTTGGAGATAACTGGAATATTAATTAATTATCGTTATTAGACCTCAGTTCATTATTAATAAGACTTCTGCTATTTACTTTATTATCTCTGATTAATATGGAATGTGTTTTAATTTAACATGGTTGGCATAGCCTATACGAGATCCTGGTTGAACCGTTGGTTTATTGACGGTTCATCACACCATTCCAGTTGGTCCAGAATTGGGGTGTGACAACTTGGTATCAGAGCTCTCAGGCTTTGTCAATTAAACCTGAATACTTCCACTAGAGTCCATGAACTGAGTTATGATAAATTAAAAACTTTAATACAAACACACCATAAGCACCTATGTTGGTTGAGACAGAACTTAAAGAAGATAATAATGTACATATTAAAGGTGGAACCATATGTATATATAGACAGAAGAAAAAGAGAATCTAAATGTATTCCGATAAATAAATAATAAATGGTACGGTCTACAAGTCGGATAGTTGCCTAAGTATACAAAGGATATAGTACAGTAACAAGAAGGAAGCATCTGTAAAGCAAAAAAATTAGAATACTGAGTTGGTACTCACAAGATGTGAAACTCGATGTATGACAGAGGAAGATGAAAAATGGCTAGTAGAACCTAAATCCCTGTAGAGGTAAAGGAAATGATCTTGGGCTAAATCCAACAGAGATAGGAGAACAATGGTCATACACCAAAAATGAGAGTAACTATAAAAGAAGATAAAGCTATACTCCTGGGTGATGTGAGACTAAGAGTGAGATCCACCACACGCTAATCCATTGCCCGCTGAGCATTAAGAAAAGGTTGCAACTTGACCCTACCACTATCTGGGTCAATAATAGGTAGTGAAAACTCAGCTGAGCAGATGCTATATAATGATAATCAGATTACAACAAATCAAAGGAAGTAAATAACAGGCCACTCCAGTCAATCAACCTGGACTACCAAGTGCCTTGGCTACGGTTGTAATAAACTTGGCATAATAAAATGCAAGAGCAACAACAGATGAGACCGATTATGCAAGTTGCCATGGAAATCACTATCCATGTTGCCAATGCTACACCAACACCTCCGTGTCAAATCAAGTACGGTACCGGTTGGTAGTAACACTGTACCCCCAACACATGTTTGCCGTAACACAATGCATACCCCAGTGTAGAAGCTTGGTGCACAACAAGCAGTGTATCAAGTTAATTACCCTTATCAGCCACCAAGGTTTGAGATAGCTATCCCATGGCAGAATGATCCGACAAGGATTGAAGAATATTTTCAGAAGATGAAGCCTCGGATATTTTCAACAAGGGATAAAATGTATTGTGGCCATATAACTAGATAGGTTTATAGAGGATGCGGTGCATTATAGACTTACTCTTATGATTATAGAGGATGCACATACCTGATTCTAATTCTCATACCTTGACAGAATACCTTCTTGATTCAACTTGTTAATTGGAGTTATAGATGTTATTTCCTTAGAATTAGTCTTGATTATACCAATCTAAGCTACTCTCATGATCGATAACATGAACAGAGATATGAACTGAATGAACAGTTAAAGGTTTAATCATGTTGAGCGTATATCTTTCTGATTTATACCTGATTTATTGATGTACCAAAACTTTCTCTAGATTTACTCCTGTAGTGCCTCGACCAATGGCATTATATACTCAATAGAACATGTAACCATGAGGCTAAGAGCTGTAAAATCTCTACTTCCATGTATTTGGATCACCGTGTAACCTAACGACCTTTGGATGCTGGTTGGATTACCATAGATTTACTCCTGATCCTTTAAACCTAGGTTCACTAGATAAAATAAGTGTTCTTCATCATACTGAATTCGAAAGAAAGAAATGAATTACTTTTGGATAAACATTCTGATTCTTATATTCCTTGACATCCGTTGATAGAGATACTTAGTTAATAATGAAATTATTGGAGGAAGATGATTGAATTCAAATTAGATTCTATAACCAAGAAAACCTCAGATGAAGTAAGGAGAATCTGTTCCGAGATTACTGAATGGATGGATATGAGTCATGTATATAAAAGAGTGCATGAGCAAAAAGTGAGAACTATTAAGAGTAGCCAGTAAAGAAATAGATAGCACTCAAGTAGAATTAAAGATGACTATATCGGTATGAATTTTGACAAGGCAGAAGATTTCTAAAAGCATGAAGTCAAAAATCGTGGCATTGATAATACTCGAATTAGTATATTTACTATTGAGTTATTTCTAATAATGAATAAGAGGACTAAGTAAAGACCAAAAGTAAATTTGGTGGAATTAATAAGAATATAAGCATATACCCTAATGCTTATAGATAGACTTGGGATATGTAATGAGTAAATAGTCAGAAGATGCTTTTCGAGATATACGAAAGAGAGATCAGGGTAGAACATCAGTGATAAAAGAGATGTAAGCTAATGAGCTTTTTTGGGATATGATATTTTTGACGATAGTCTTTGAAAATCATTAAAGATAAAAGGGGATTAAATTTGTTCATTAAGACCTTTAAATCAATTTTTGACAGTTCAAGCCCTTTTTGACTAGATGTTGTAGTGGGTAAGTGTTAAAAACATTGTCCGAATCATATGGATGGACAAAATTTTGATGCAACCCAGTTCGCCTTGAGATGGTAGACTTTGACGTCATTTTGGGAATAGACTGGTTGTCTCAAGACTACAAAGCTATGATGTGCATAGAAAAGGTTGTCATTCAAGAGAAAAGATGGCACATAATTTAGTTTTATTGGAAGAACTGTCTAAGAAGTGAAAGCTCCTCTCTATGCTAAAGGCGAAGAAATGCTTTGAAGAGAAAGGAGTTGGATATATGGTATCTGTGGTATATGTTACCAAAGAAGCATCATAAAAGGAAGATATTGATGTGATGCGTAAATTCCCTGATATATTTTCAGAAGACTTACTTGGGTTGTCACCTGATCGTACGACTGAGTTTGTTATTAACTTGTCACCAGAGACGACACTTATGTCAAAGGCACCCTATAAAATACCTCTTATAAAATTGAAGGAACTAAAGACTCAACTACAAGAGTTATTGACTAAGGTTTAATCCAGTCCAGTATACCACCTGGGAAGCACTGGTGTGGCCCATAAAGGAGAAGGATGATAGTGTTCGTCTGTGTATAGACTACCGAGAATTGAACAAGCTCAAGATCAAGAACCGATATCCACTACCTCAGATCGATTACTTGTTTAATCAGCTACAAGGAGCAAAAATATTTTCTAAGATTGATATTAGGTTAAGATATCATCAACTGAAGAATTTAGATAGTAATATTTCGAAGATAGCTTTTAGAACTAGGAATGAGCATTATGAGTCCCTGGTTATGTTATTGGATTAACCAATGCCCTTACATCTTTTCTAGAAGTTGATGAACCGGGTGTTTCATGACATGTTGGGCATGTTGGTCATAGTTTTCATAGACTATATATTGGTTTATTCCGAAGACGAAGTAAGTCCTATAACAAATTTTAGAACAACTTTATAATAGCTGAGAAGGGAGAAGTTTTATGCCAAGTCCAAGAAATATGAGACTTGATTAAACAAAATGATCTTCTTGGAACAGGTAGCATCATAAAAAAGGATTAAAGGTGGACCCTAGTAAGATGAAAGCAATTGTAAGGTAAGAAGCACCTAAGAACATTGCGAAGATCATAAGTTTCTTGGGTTTAGATCGTTATTATAGATGATTTATGGAGGATGACTCTAGGATTGCAATACCTCTTACCAAGCTAACCAAGAAGAGAGAGAAGTTTATTTGGACTGACAAGTGTAATGAATGTTACCAGACTCTGAAAACAAGGTTGGTATCAGCTCCCATCTTGATCATTCCGGTACCAAGGAAACTTTTTACCCTATACACCGATGTTTTCGGATTGGGTCTAGGATGTGTATTGATACAAGGAGAACAAGTGATTGTCTATTCTTTAAGACAACTGAAGGAGCATTAAGAGAATTACCCGACTCATGACTTGGAGTTAGCAGCAGTGATTCATGCAATCGAGACTTGGAGACATTATCTATATAGAGAGGAATTTCAGATTAAATCAGATTACAGGAGTTTTACTTAGCTCTTCACCCAAAAAGAGTTGAACATGAGGCAGAAGATGGTTGAAACTTCTGAAGGATTAAGATTGTGATATTCAATGTCATCCAAACAAGGCTAAGGTGGTAGCTAAGGCTTTGAGCAAAAAGGGGAATATGAAGTCTAAAGAAGGACCTATTATAAATGTTGGCTTGTGTTCCGCAGCAATAGATTCAGATTTAGAAGAAAAGTAACATATAATAGAAATTCGTGATGATCCAATTGAGCAATAATTTATGAAGCAATAGTTCATAGGCTACACTTGTGGCATTAAAGATCATTTTTGAATTGTTGGATGAAGTAAAAGTAGCAATTTTGTTAGATTTGTATATAAAAATGGTGCAAAATAATTTAGAGAAAGAAAAACCTAACCCTGACTTACTTCGGATCTGAAAAAGGTCCTGAGATACAGAGGATGATTATGCATACAAGAAAGTGAAAAACGTTGATCATAGATACAAGATAATGCTAAAAGCCCATTCTATTCCATATTGAGTACATCCTAGAAGTACAAAATATACCAAAACATGAAGAGATTACTTTGGAAGAAGGAAATGGAAGTAGTTGTGGATAGATGCATGTTTTAGTGAATGAATTATCAGCAAGTAAAGGCTGAAAGGCAAAAACCAACATGGCTTTCTATAACCACTATCGGAGCTAGTCTGGAAGTGAAACTGCATTACAATGAACTATGTCACCGATTTGCCATTGACTCCCAGATCGGTTGATGCAGTTTGGGTGATTGTTGATCACCTTATGAAGGTAACTCATTTCATTGCTATACCACCTTGGTGTGCTTTGAAGCAGCTAACTAAGCTATATGTGGATAATATTGCCAGATAGAGTGGTATGCCTGTGAGCATGGTGTCGGATAGAAGATCCCCGCTTACTTAAAAAATTTTGGATGGACTATAGTAAGCGATGGGAACAAAGTTGAGCTTTAGTACAACATTTTACCCTCAAATCGACTGATAGTTGAAGCGGACTACATAGATCCTGAAAGATATGCTCCGTGCTTGTGAAATTGATTTCAAGGAGCTTGAGTTGAAAAGTTACCGTTGATTGATTTTTCTACTAAGCTATCATATATATGTCACCTATGAAGCATGGTACGATAGAAATGTCAAACTCCGCTATTTCGGAATGAAGTTGGAGAACAAGGAATTGTAAGACCTGAGTCTATTGAAGAAACCTATCGAGTGGCAGACAAGAACAAAGGAAAAGGGCCAAGATAGCTCAAGTTTGTCACATGAGACACCAAGACCTCGAGTTCGCCATAAGTGACAAAGTGTTCTTGAAGATATCACTTATGTATGGTTTGAAACGATTCGATAAGAAAAGAAAGTTGTATCCTATATATGTTATGGACCTCATAAAATATTTAGAGAGATGTAGAAATTTTGCATATCAACTAGCGTTACTGCTGTCCATGTCTAGTGTGCATGACGTATTTTGCGTGTCTCTATTGAAGAAGTACGTTGGAGGTCCATATCAAAGGTATTGATCATGGATCCGTTGGATTAAATAGAAGGTTTAACTATTGAAGTGGTACCAGCCTAGTTCACTGGTTGGAAGGTACAACATCTCCAAAGCTGGGATAGTTATTATATGAAGGTAGCCTGGCGAAAATAAGACGTGGAGAATATTACATGGGAAAAGGAAGATGCAATGTGAAAACAGTATTCCCACCTATTCGACTCTAAAGGTACATCTAAATTTTGAGGATGAAATTTCTTTTGATGTGGGGGAGTTGTGAGATCCGTACATGTAAATTTCGAGGACAAAATTTCTTTTAAGGGTGGGGAGTTGTAAGACCCGTACACTACGAACCCGGTCTAACCTTACGTTCTCGTGTCATGATCAATCTTCCCATCATAATTGGCTCAAGTGAACCAATTATATGAAGAAACCATAAGATGAGGTAAGTCACAAGTCAAATTTAGTTGTTGTGGTTGACTAGTTAAGTTTGTATGGAAACAAACAGTCAAAAACTAAAAACCAGTGAATTTTGGACCTATGGTGGCATGTTTGGGGGCTACGGTTGCACCTATGGTCGACCGAAGTGAGACCATAGGTGCTATGGTCGCATATCTTGGTGGTACGATCGATGGTTTATGCTACCATATGATCGACCGTAGGAACCCAAAACCAACTCCGTGTTTAGGAAACTTTCCTAATTTGAGGAGGACTCTCTCCTAATTGAAAGTGGACTCTATATGGAGGTTTTCCCTCTATATAAGGGATGTTCCTTAGCCTCTCTCACCCTTTTAGAACCCAAATTGAAACCCTAAACCTAAGAGAGAAAGAGAGAGAGGAAGAGAAGGAGAAGGAGACTTGGAGAAGAAGAGAAGGAGAGGAAAGCTTTGGGAAAAGGTTTACAGAGAAGAGTTCTATCTTTCTACAACAAGCTTAAGGTATGGACTTGACTCTATAGGATAGATTAGATAGGATAGGTTCCTTTCCATCAAGTTAATGTGTTGAATCTAATGTAACGATTTCGGTTATGGATTTGTAAGCAAAACTATAGAATAGATTAGGGTTAATGGATGAGGGATAAACTAAGAATACTGGCCTTAGAATGATCATTAGGGAGGACCCCATTGATGATCCAAGAGGAGGAACTCATGTAGGAAGTAAAAATCAACCAAACTACGTATGGTCGCAGCTATGGTCGACCATAGGATGAAAAAGTATCGATGACAACCATTCAGGAAGAATTCAGAAAACATACGGTCACAGCTACGGTCGCATGTAATGCGACCATAGGGTATCGACCATAGGTCCTACGGTGGCATATATTGCTACCATAGCATCGACCATAGCATCAACCGTAGGAAAATAGTAAGCATATTTTAAGACCAAACAAAGTTTTTGACTACTATAACTTGGTAAACTTAAACCCTAACTTACAAACATTAATTGTTTAGGATCCTAATAGAATCAAAGTGACTTCCAAAAGCTTGGGAGAGGAACAAACATTGATCAAAGGTGAGGGAACAAGACCTAAATTAATTGGATAATAACAAACTGTTTATTTTTATTGAGTCCAATGCCATGATTGATTCTATGCTTGTATGTTTGTAATGTGCATCTCACATGTCATCTAATATTCCTGTTATTACTGTTCATGCATATTTAATTCTGTCTATTTATAACTTGATGATGATGATGATGATGCTAGGAATAGGCATGTGAATGTATATGTGTGGTTGATGTGTTGGATGCGAGTGGAGCATCAGGGGGAGGACGTGGCATGGTGGTCTTTGACCTCGTCACCAGACTGTAGCTCTATCTCTACTCAAGTCTTGCCCACTAACATCGTCGTATCACCATTACCTTAGCAGAACTATTATGTCATATGGCATCAGGGGAGGTGTTCTCGGACCGTGTGGTCTCTGACTCTACCGGGGGGGCCTTAGCTCTATCTCTATGGACGTTTTGAGGGATGCTGGGGTGAGGCCTTGGATACACTGTTTGGCATTAGGATTGGTTAGTTGCAAGCCCATTTTGTAAGCCCTCGTCAATAAGGGTTTACGTATTGGTATGGATAGGGCATCAGGGGAAGTGTTGGCGGTGTTTGATCTGGACACTTTAGCTCTATCTCTATTCCATGGTAGGTGCATGTGGGACAACAATGGTGTTTGATACATTGGACTGATTCACACACTCGTGTATAGAGGTGTAGCGGCCACCAAACCTTTCTATAGCACATTGAAAAATTATAAACCAGACCAAAGATATGAATTGAATGCATGTATATGTTTGTTGCATTGTTTTGTTTACTCACTGAGCTCAAGTCGGAGAGCAGACCCTCGCTGCACAATTCTTTTTAGTTTCTGATGTTGCAGGTATTACGGTTGAAGATTATGTCGATACGCTAACATATGAACAGGTGGCGGCTATGGATGAGCATGCTATAAAGGACTATTATGATTCGTTAAGCGAGCGTTTTAACTATGGATATGCTTTGTATTTAACTTTCGTATTTGGATTTTTGTAATATATATTAAATTATATTTTGATTACTTGGAGATAACTGGAATATTAATTAATTATCATGATTAGACCTCAGTTCATTATTAATTAGACTTTCACTATTTACTTTATTATCTCTGATTAATGTGGAATGTGTTTTGGTTTAACATGATTGTCATAGCCTATATGAGATCCTGGTTTAACCATTGGTTTATTGACGGTTCATCACACTATTTCGATTGATCTGGAATTGGGGTGTGACAGTCTTAGTCAAACGATCTACAATCACCTAGACTGCTTCAATTACTCGGGGAGTCAATGGTAACCCAGTGACGAAGTCTATAGTGATGGAGTTCCATTTACATATGGTTCTGACTGTGGCTACAACAATCCTGTAGGTCTTTGCCTTTTAGCCTTACTTGTTGACAATTCAAGCATTGAGACACAAATTTAGCTACATCCGCTTTCATTCCTTTCCACCAATATAGTTTCTTCAGATCATGATAGATCTTTGTACTTCCAGGATGTACCGAATAAGCGGTGGTGTAGGCTTCCTTCATTAGCCTGTGTCCAATATCCAAGTCTTCATTTACAGGAACACATACTCTCCCTTTGTATCTTATTACTTTCTCAGAATCCAAAGTGAAGTCAGGGTTAGTCCTACCTTTTTCAAGGTCTTCTTGCACTGTTCTCAGATAAGGGTCTGATTGAATAGCTGTTTTCACTTCGTCTAATCAGGTACAATCTTTAATGTAGCAAACATGTTTGAGAATAGATGAATAAACCCTTGGTCATTTGATTCATCTGGAATATCAATCACGAACTACTATTTATTGTAACTAAATACTCTTCCTGTGACACACATTGTAGCATTTATACTAGCTTCTTCCTGAGACTTTGTCATTGCCTTTTTGCTTAGTGCATTAGCAACTACATTAGCTTTTCCTGGATGATCCTAGATATCGCAATCATAATCCTTCAGTAATTTCAACCATCTTCTCAATCTCATGTTCTACTCCTTCTGATTAAAAAGGTGTGTGAGACTCTTATGATCTGATTTAATCTGAAATTTCTCTCTATACAAATAATGTCTCCATATCTTGATAGCATGTACCACCACTGCTAATTCCAAGTAATGAGTGGGATAGTTCTTCTCATGTGTCTTCAGTTGTCTTGGGGCATATGTAATTACTTGTTCTCCTTGCATAAGCACACATCCCAAACCTAACCCAGACGCATCGGTGTACAAGGTAAATGGTTGTCCTAGGATCAGAATAGTCAAGATGGAAGCTGATATCAATCTAGCCTTCAATGCTTGGAAACACTCTTCACATTTGTCTGTCCAAACAAACTTTTCTTCATTCTTAATCAGACTGGTGAGATGTACGACGATTCTAGAGTAATCTTCCATGAATCGTTGATAGTAACCAGCTAAACCTAAGAAACTTCTAATCTCTGCAACATTCTTGGGTGCTTCCCATTTAACAATGGCTTCAATCTTACTAGGATCCACTTTAATTCCTTCAGCTGATACAACATGGCCTAAGAAAGTAACTTCATTCAACTAGAACTCACACTTAGTAAATTTTGCATAAAGCTTCTTTTTTCTTAGTCGCTGCAAAGTGGCTCTTAGATTTGTGATATGAGTTTCTTTATCCTTGGAGTAGACTAGTATGGCATCAATAAATGCAATGACTAACATATCCAACATATCATGGAATACCCGATCCATGAGTTCCATAAAAGTTGCGGGTGCATTAGTTAATCCAAAAGACATGACTAAAAATTCATAATGTCCATATCTGGTTCTAAATGCTGTCTTAGGAATATCACCTTCCTTAATCTTAAATTGATAGTATCCCGATCGAAGATCAATTTTGGAGAACACTTTGGCACCTTGTAACTGATCGAACAAGTCATCGATCCGAGGCAATGGGTATCGATTCTTGATTGTAAGCTTATTTAATTCCTGATAATCTATACACAGTCGAACGTTACCATCCTTCTTTTTCACGAACAATACTGGAGCTCCTCGTGGTGATATGCTGGGTCTAATATAACCCTTGTCTAGTAATTCTTGTAATTATACCTTCAGTTCTTTCAGTTCAGTAGGAGTCATTTGATAGGGTGCCTTAGTTACTGGTACGGCTCCGAGTATAAGGTCTATAACAAACTCTGTCGCTCAATCAGGTGGTAATCCTGGTAATTCCTTAGGAAATACATCTAGAAATTCACGCACAGCTTTAATATCCTCCATTTATGGTGCTTCTTTGGTGAGGTCATCTACGAATACTAGATACCCAATTCCTCCTTTCTCGAGGCATTTTCTAGCCTTTAATGCAGAGAGAATGAGTTTTCATTTACGAGGAAGTTTGGTTCCCATAAAACTAAATTCTGCTCCTTCCTTGTCTTTAAATGTCAGTTTGTTTTCGGAACATAATAGGTTTACGGAGTGCCAAGTTAACCAATCCATTCCCAAGATAACGTCAAAGTCTGCCATCTCGAGTTGAATTGAGGTTGCATTCAACTGGACATGGTCCATAACCTTTTTCTAGTTCCACTTCTAATCCCATAGGTGATCAAGTAGTTTGCAGTCTAAAGGTCTAAGGGGTAGATTTAACTTCTTTTCAAACGATACAGATATAAAAGAATGAGTAGCTGTAGAGTCAATGAGTACTTTGGTGGGTAAGGCATTAATAGGTATGATACCTGTGAATTTCTTCATGCTCACACAAGGTAGTACAAAACGAAAGGTTCAGGTCATGCCTGTGACCACATTAGGCGATGCGACAGCATCCTCAGAAGTAACTGCATAAAATTTTCCTTGCTATAGCTGCTTCCTTGGCTTAATACACTCTCTTAAATAATGTCCTACTTGATTGCTATTAAAGCAATTGACTCCTGCATTACTTTGCTTCTATTGAGGTTGGGCTGTCGGAGTAGTCTTGGCTACAGCATTGAAGCCTTGAGTACGGAAGGGTTTAAATGTCTTTGAGTTCCCTCCGTTGTATGAGTTTCCATTGGACCTCTTTATACCTATGTTCTGAGCAAAATAATTTTTCCTCTGGCTCGATTCTAGTACTCGAGCAATCTGTACTGCTTTGTTATATATTTTATTTTCTAATCTCAATACATGCTCACGGATACTTCCCCTAAGTCCCACGACAAACCTTTGGGTTTTTGGTATTTTCCTCCTACATGCTAGAGGGAGCAAAGAAAAATAGTTCTTCATTACGCTGTTGATATGCGTCTATAGTCATTTGTCCCTGGTATAAACTCAAAAACTCCTTTTCCATTTTATCTCTGAAACTCTTGGGAAAATACTTCTCGAAGAAAGTTTCTTTATAAATAACCCATGTCAGTTGGGCGTGCTTTGTTAATAGATAACTTCTAGTGATTTCTACCAGTGGTGTGCGTCACCTTTCAACATAAATGTTGCACATATACCTTCTCTTCTTCATTATAGTCATCATCATAAAGTTTCTTTCCATTTCATCGATCCAGTGAGCTTGCCACAACGGATCTGATGGCTTGCATGTGAATTCCTTTGGCTTCAACTTCAGGAAACGCTCAATCAATCTGAAGTGATCAAGTTAATACTGTGTATATGCCCCATACATAGGCGGTTGGTACTGATAATTACCTTGGTTATACCCGCCTTTTGGTGCTTTAGGGTTTTGCACTTGGCCTTGTACTACTGGTGTTTATGGCCCTTGAGGTACAGTGTTGCTACCACCAGGTGCCATACTAGCTTGTCCTGCAGGTAGAGATGTTGTGTTTGCAACTGGGAAAGCAATTCCCATAGCAGCTTGCATATTGGCTTGCATTTGCTGTATATGCTGCATTTTCTATGCCAAATTCATCACCATAATAACCAAATTCGTAGGTGGTGTAGGTAAGTTGGTTGGGTTAGCTTGGGTGTGAACATTCTGAGGTACAACATTCTGATCTCCAATATTTCCTTCTTGCCCTTGCTGACCTTCATTGTCATTGGTCTCCATAGGTGGTGGATATGGGTTTGCATTTTGTCTCCTACTACTTACCCTATGTGCAGCCATTTAAACTATTGGTTGATGTGTTATTGGCAAAGCTACACATGTAAGACAAAATAGAGTGATGGTATTGGGTTAGTCTCATAATGGAAGGCGAGAGAAGAACAAAATCAATAGGCAAAAGTTCGAACAGAATACAAATTTGACAACAGTCAGTCATACGGTCGATGGCCTACGGTCGCATGTTGTGCGACCATAGGTGCGACCACCAAATCCTTGGCAACTTACCGAAACCCTATGGTTAATCATACGGTCGATGTTTTTGGTCGAATTGTGCTACCGTAAGATTTAAAATCAGTTTTAAAACCTATTTTCGAGATTTTTCCTTCCCATTCTCCTTTCCTTTCCTATGGTCATAACTCAACTTGCCACCACTGAGTTGCTACAGTGTCAACCATATGAAATTGGTGATTTTCCATCAATCTACGACCTATATTCCGTTCCTTTAGGTATGTTCCCTACTCTTTCCCCTTTTTAAGCTTTCATACCTAGGTTTTGCTCCATTTGTAGGGTTTTCTTCGAATTATATTTTTTTAATCGTAAAATTTTGATTTTTATTGGGGGCTTTTGCTATTGGCTACCCAATGGATGAAATCCCTCAAGAAATTTTGAGTTTCATCGGTTAGTTTAGTAGAAACTTGAAAATTTCCATTTTTGACCTAAATTTTGGGGTTTTTTTCCAATTGTCAAATTTTTTTTCAAATTCGACCTACCTAGCTAAAATTTTCGATTGAAAATGCCTTGCAGGATGGTTTGGGACTTATGTAAGTCCTCCTGCCCAAAGTTTTGTTGAAAAGTGAGGCTGTAGATGTGTTAACTTAGCCCATTTAGCCCTATTTGATGTGGAAAGGGTGTTTGGTGATATGGGCTGGCTTCCAGTGATTCTGTACAAAGCTTGTACTTGCCTGGACTTGGTCAAGCAGTTCTACTATCACCTACAGGTAGAGGGTCACCTAGGGAATGTGGACAGGGGTAGAGAGCTTCAGATCATGAGTCGGGTGAAAGGGGTTTCGATCTCTTTCAACTGTCAGGAGTTGGCTAATCTCCTAGGCATCTCAAATGATGGTCAGTTGGTTTATTATGCACCCAGGGAGCCATAGTTTCTGTCTATACAGGTGCGTGTAGAAATAGATAACCAAATTCTTTAGGATAACCACTGGGAGATGAAAGCAGTCAACCTGCGTCCAGAGCTACGGGTCAACTGTAAGATTATCCAGCATAATCTTATTCCCCAGGGGGGGACACTACGAGATGGTCTCACAACTGACTCAGTACCTGCTGTACTGTATCTGTACTAGGCAGCCTGTTTACTGCTGTACTGTATCTGTACTAGGCAGCCTGTTTGCCTCCCATGTATTATTGTTCAGAATATGCACAGAGCTACGTTGCCTGACTCGAGAGGTAACTTGCCCTATGGGCGGCTTATCTCTACCTTGCTCACTCATCTACAGGTGGACCTAGTGGATGAGAGGATCTTTGAGGACACCTTTATAGTTGACCTTGATTGGGAGGCCATTAGTAAGATGGGCATGAGAGAGATACAGGCCAGTGATGATGAGAGGAATGCTATGAGACGTCCTCTCACTCGGGTAGCAGCAGCAGATGTAGAGGCAGCAGCAGCAGTAAAGGCACACGAGAGTGATGATAAGGAGGATGATGATAGGATATACATGGATGTGGATGCCATCCCTCCTCCATCACCAAGCATTCAACTGGGGCTGGCCCTTCACGCTCACCACCAAATGACATTGTAAGACCCGCACTACACTAACTTGGTCTAACTGTGTCGTGCTAGGTCTTCCCATCTTTTTTGGACCAAGTGGACTGAGCGTGTGAAGATAGATCACAAACCAGGTATGAGAATCGAGTTAAAAAAACTAAAAACATACCTAAGGTCACATGCCTAGGTAGGTATGATCGACCATAAGGAAGGGAACCAAAAATCTCAAATCCAGAACCCCATGGTCGATGATTTCGAACTTACGATCGACGGTTTATGCGACCGTATGATCGACTGTGAGAACCCAGATCAGACTCCGAGTTTTGAAAACATTCCTAAAATAAGGGATTGCTTTCCTAATTGAAAGAGGACTCTATATGGAGAGTTTTCCTCTATATAAAGGACGTCCCTCAGCCCTTTTTCACTCTTTTAGAACATTAGTAAACCCTAGAGAAAGAGAAGGAAGAGAAGGAAGGGAAGGAGAAGAAGAGAAAGCGAAGGAGAAGAATTTGCTGAGAAGGGATTGGCTCTCTATCATAGGCCAATGTATGAAATGAATCTCTGGAGGTGTAAACTCTAAGGAATAAGACTTCTATAGAGGATATATAATATTAGCCTATTATGATCTAAGTGATTTCCTTGAGAAAATCCCAAAGAGAACCATGAGGAGTGAATTTGATGATTATGGTTGATAAGAAATTACTAATGATGGCCATAGGATAACCTTAGAATAAAACCAATTGAAGAACATAAGAATTGACCCAGGAAGAACTCGAATTTTAGGTAGACTGTAACCAAAAATATCAAGGTCGCAGCTACTGTCGACCATAGCATGACCAGTTTGACCAGAGGATCGACCATAGGCATTTGAGAAGATTTTAGAAATCATATGGTCGCAGCTATGGTCGCACTTTATGTGACCGTAGGTTATCGATCGTAGACAGTAAGGTTGATACAACATGAGACCATAGGACCAATCAGGCACCTATCAGTGCTTTGTTTCGATTTTCGACTACTGTAACATGTCACATATGAACCCTAACTTAAATTCATATAACTTTTAGGATGTTAAATCAATTCAAAGAGAAATTCAAGGCTTGGAAGGAGATCGAGAATTGCTAACAGGTGAGGGAACAAGACCTAAACAAATTGGATAACAACAAACTGTTTATTTTTGTTGAGTCCAATGCCATGATTGATTCTATGCTTGTATGCTTGTAATGTGCATCTCACATGTCATCCAATATTTCTGTTATTACTGTTCATGCATATTTAATTCCATCTATTTATAACATGATGATGATGATGATGCTAAGAATAGGCATGTGAATGTATGTATGTGGTTGGTGTGTTGGATGCAAGTAGAGCATCAAGGTGAGGACGTGGCACGGTGGTCTTCGACCTCGTCACCAGACTCTAGCTCTATCTCTACTCAAGTCTAGCCCACTAACATAGTCGTATCACCATTACCTTAGTAGAACTATTACGTCGTAGGGCATCAAGGGAGGTGGTCTCGGACCGTGTGGTCTCTGACTCTGCCGGGGGGCCTTAGCTCTATCTTTATGGACTTATTAAGGGTTACTGGGGTGAGGCCTTGGATACACTATTTGGCATTAGGATTGGTTAGTTGGGAGCCTAGTTTGTAAGCCCTCACCAATAGGGGCTTACATGTTGGTATGGGTAGGGCATCAGGGGAAGTATTGGCGGTGTTTGATCCAGACACTTTAGCTCTGTCTCTATTTCATGGTGGGTGCATGTGGGACGGCAATGGTGTTTGATCCATTGGGCGGATTCACACACTCGTGTATAGAGGTGCAGTGGCCACCAAACCTTTCTATAGCACATTGCAAACTTGTAAACCAGCCCAAAGATATGTATTGAATACATGCATATGTTTGTTGTATTGTTTTGTTTGCTCACTAATCCGTGATGTGTGCTTACCTTTTCGACGTCGAATATTTTTGGTTGAAGATGCAGGTCCTACCGTTGAAGAATATATGAATGCACCGACGTATGGACACTTTGCTGCAATGGAAGTAGAAGCTGAAGAAGATGCGCATGATTCATCATGCGAGTGCAACCAATGTGTTTTTGCTTAGGTTTAGTTATAGTTTGAACATCGGATATGTAATTGATTATTTATTTTTATGTCTTGTGGTTTTGAGATAATTGGATAAAATATTTATTTATCACTATTAGACTCTCAGTTCATTATCTGTAAGACTTCTGCTTATTTATTTATTATCTCTGATTATTAATGTGGAATGTGTGTGTGGTTTGATATGGTGGGTACGACCTATGCGAGATCCTGGGTGAACCATTGGTTTATTGACAGTTCATCACACCATTCTGGTGAGACCAGAATTGGAGTGTGATAGACATGATGGGGCTACTACGTGAGATTCAGAAGGCTCAGCGTGTGACTGATTGGAGAGTAGGAGAGCTTCTAGATGCCCAGCGCTCTATAGACCAACGGGTAGCGGATCTAATAGCTAGTCTCCGAGTGACTCAAACTCAGGTGGTCGGGCTCGCGAGGGTGTATGCTGAGGACTACGATAGAGACCGTGCTCCTCCTCCAGCACCTCCAGCTCCATGATTTCATTTATTTCTTTTTTCTCTTTTTATAATACGGAGAAACTGTCTGGATTGTGGACCATACACTGATTCAGATGTATCTTGTCATACTCCCATTTGGATATATATATATATATATATATATATATATATATATATATATATATATATATATATATATATATATATATATATATATATATATATAAAATTGGTTTCCCATTTATATATATGCATTATTCTCTTTCTTAGTTTATGTCTCATACAACACAGGTGCTTATGGTGTGTTCTTATTAAAGTTTTTAATTTTTATCCTAACTTAGTTCATGACACACGTGGAAGTAGTTAGGTCAATGGGTAGAACCTGAGATGCTCTGATACTAAGTTGTCACACCTTAATTTTGGTCTAACCAGATTAGTGTGATGAACCACCAATAAACCAATGGTTCAACCAGGATCTCATATAGGTCGTACCCACCATATCAAACCACATACACATTCCACCGTAATAATCAAAGGTAATAAACAAATAAGTGGAAGTCATACAGATAATGAACTGAGTGTCTAACAATGATAATAAATAATTAATCTGATTATCTCTAAAACTCAAGACATAAAAATAATTAATCCATTACATGTTCTAGTCGTCAAACATAGCTAAACTAATAAAAAACATAGTGGTTGCACTCACATGAAGAATCATGGATCTCTTCAACAACTTCTACGTTCATGGCGGTAACGTGTCCATACATCAACGCATTCATGTATTCTTCAATAGTAGGACCTGCATTATCAACTAAAAATATTCTACGTCGAAAGGGTGAGCACACATCACGGCTCAATGAGCAAACAAAACAATGCAACAAACATATGCATGCATTCACTTCATATCTTTGGTCCAGTTTTTAAGTTTGCAATGTGCTATAGAAAGGTTTAGTGGCCCCCACACCTCTATCCACGACTGTGTGTGTAAGACCCGTGTCAATCTAACCTGGTCTTACCCCCTTGAACCAGGTCTACCCATCATGGTCGAGCCAAATGGACCAAGTGTGTAAAGGAGATCGTGATCCCAGTTATTAAACTGACCCAAAAACAATAAAAAAGGGGCGAGGGTCGCATACCCAGTGAGGTGGGGTCAGACCCCCCCAGTACAAAAAGTCAGACCCTCAGTTTTTAACTGGGGGTCAGGCATTTTAAAACCAGGGGTCGACGGGATCATCGACCCCCTCATCGACCCCCAGTTGCCGCTAGAAACAGAAATTTGGAAACTTTCCTAATTTCGGTTGGGCTCTTTCCTAATATCAAAGGGGCTTATTTTAGGAGTTTCTACTCTATATAAAAGACGTCCCTAAGCCTCTTTCACTCCTTTTAAAACCCTAATTGAATTGAGAGAAAGAGAAGAGAAGGAAGAGAAGAAGAAGAGAAGGAAAGTAGAGAAGAAGGCAAAAGGAGAAGAGTTTCAGAGAAGGAGTACTCTTCTCAGGTAAGAATACAAATTATATGTATTTTGTGAGACTTAGAATAGTTACTGAGAAAAGTATGATGTAGGAGAAACCCCAAACCATCAATCCATGATTAAGATTGAATGGAAACCAAGGAGGAGATCAACTAAACCATATGATATGTAAAGAGTAGTTCTAAACCATAGGATGTGTATGGAATGGACTATGGAAGGAAGCCATAGGATTTAAACAAGAGAGAATGGAACAAAAGGTGATTTATCAACCAAACCCACGGGGGGTCGCACCTAGGGTCGATGGACCCATCGACCCTAGCATCGACCCTACTATAGGGGGTCGCAGTATACTGCTACCCTAGCATCGACCCGTCCTACTACCCCCAGTTAACAGCAAGTTGGAAAATTTAGAATAAAATCTAACTAAATTTTATCGATTTTGTTAGGTCTTCTAACAATATAATATCAATATAAAGGTGATTCTTAAAGCTTGAAAGAGGATCTACTAGCAAGCTAAGGTGAGGAAACAAGACCTAAACTAATTGGTTAATAACAAACTATTTTTATTTCTTGAGTCCATTGCTATACTTGATTCTACGAACATGCTTGTAATGTGCATTCAACATGTCATCCAATATTTCTATTTATTGTTTAATCATATTTACTTTATTGTTTATAACATGATAATGACCATGATGATAGGAATAGGCATGTCAATGTATGTCTGTGGTTAGTGTACTCGATGCGAGCGAGTATCAGGGGGAGTGTCATAGGCCGGGCCTCAGCACTCTAGCTCTATCTCTAAATCAAGTTTTGTGCATTAGCATCGTCGTATCGCCATTACTTTAGCAGAACTATTACGTCGTAGAGTATCAGGGGAGGTGGTCTCGGTCCTTGTAGTCTCTGACTCTACTAGGGGGCCTTAGCTCTATCTCTATGGGCATTCTGAGGGATGCTGGGATGAGGGCTTGGATATACTATTTGGCATTAGGATTGGTTAGTTGCGAGCCCATTTTGCAAGCCCTTGTCAGCAGGGGCTTACGTGTTGGTATGGCACTGTACAGTAATAAACGTTAACCTTTGTTGTACAATGTTCATGGTAGGGTGGATGGGTATGACAATAAATGTTAACCTTTGGGCGGGCTTCCACACCCTGTGTATAGAGGAGGGGTCAATAAACGTTAACCTTTGACCTCCAACCCTTTTTATTGCATATTGTAAACTTTAAAACCAGACCACAGATATGAATTGAATGCATGCATATATATTGTTGCATTATTTTGTTTGCTCACTGAGCCATGATGTGTGCTCACCCTCTCGACGTCAAATATTTTTAGTTGATGATGCAGGTACTACCGTCGAAGATTATGTTAACGCTCCAGTGTACGGGCACATGGCGGCAATGGAAGTTGAAGATGAAGTGCATATGCATGACTCCTCTTGTGAGTGCAACTCATGCGTATTCGATTAGATTTTATTTTAATTATTTGGATTTAGTGAAGACATGTAATTGGTATTTTATTTATGTCTCTGTTGAAACAGCATAATTGGATATTTTAATATGATTATCATATTTAGATTTCTCAGTTCATTCTATTATAAGACTTCCGCTATTCTGTATTTACTCTGATTATGAATGTGGATGTATGAGGTTTAGATAAAACAGATATAGCCTACTCGAGATCCTAGTTGAACCGTTGGTTTGTTGATGGTTCATCATACCATTCTGAATAGTGCAGAATTGGGGTGTGTCAGTGTGAATCCGTCCAATGGATCAAACACCATTGCTATCCTACATGCTCCCACCATGGAATAGAGATAGAGCTAAAGTGTCTGGATCGAACACTACCAACACTACCCCTAATGCCCTATCCATACCAACACGTAAGCCCTTATTGGCGAGGGCTTGCAAACTGGGCTCACAACTAATCAAGCCTAATGCCAAACAATATATCCAAGGCTTCAACCCAGCATCCCTCAATACATCCATAAAGATAGAGCTAAGGCTCCCTAGTAGAGTCAAAGACCACACGGTCCAAGACCACCTCCCCTGTTGGCCTACGACGTAATAGTTCTCCTAAGGTAATGGTGATACTACGATGTCAGTGAGCAAGAGTTGAGTAAAGATAGAGCTAGAATCTGGCGATGAGGCTAAAAACCACCATGCCACGCCCTACCCCTGATGCTCCACTCGCATCCAACACTCCAACCACACACATACATTCACATGCCTATTCCTAGCATCATCATCGTCATTATGTTATGAATGAACAAAATTAAATATGCATGAACAGTAATAGCAGAAAAATTAGATGACAAGTAAGATGCATATTACAAGCATACAAGCATAGAATCAATCATGGCATTGGACTCAATAAAAATAAATAGTTTGTTATTATCCAATTAGTTTAGGTCTTGTTCCCTCACCTGTTAGCAATACTCGATCTCCTTCCAAGTCTTGAAATTATCTTTCAATCATTTTAACAACCTAAAAGTTATATAAATTTAAGTTAGGGTTCATATATAACATGTTACAATAGTAGGAAATCGAAACAGAGCATTGATAGGTGTCTGACTGGTCCTATGGTCTCATGCTGTATTGACCTTACTACCTATGGTCGATACCCTACGTTCACATATTGTGTGACCGTAGCTGTGACCATATGATTCTTGAATCTTCCCAAATGCCTATGGTCGATCCTCTGATCAGGCTGATCATGCTATGGTCGACCGTAGCTACGACCTTGGGATTTTTGGTCACAGACTACATGAAATTCGAGTTCTTCCTAGGTCAAGTTGTCTGATATTCAATTGGGTTTATTCTAAGGTCATCCTATGGCTATCATTAGTAGTTTCTTATCAACCCTAATCATCAAACTCACTCCTCATGGTTTTCCTTGGGATTTTCTCAAGGAAATCACATGGATCATAATAGGTTGATATTGCCTATCTTCCATAGAAGTCTTATTCCATTGAGTTTACATCTCCAGGGATTAGGTTTATACCTTTGCCTATAATAGAGAGCCAATCTCTTCTCAGTAAGATCCTCTCTTTAGCCTTTTCTTCTTCTCTTTCTCTTCCTTCTTTTCCCTTCTATCACTATAGGGTTTACTAATGTTCTAAAAGAGTGAAAAAAGGCTGAAGGATGTCCTTTATATAGAGAAAAACTCTTCATATAGAGTCCTCTTTCAATTAAGTAAGAAATCCCTTAATTTAGGAAAGTTTCTAAAACTCAGATTCTAACCTGGGGTCTCACGGTCAATGGCTACGATCGCAGATTCCGTCGACCGTAGGGCCAAAATCATCGACCGTGGGCTCCTGGATCCATGATCTTCATTCTTACCATATGGTCGACCATACCTACCCAGGTATCTAACCATATGCATACAGTTTTGGGTGTTGAGTCAATTTTTATACCTGGTTTGTGATCCATCATCACACACTTGGTCTAGGAATGATGGAAAGATCTGGCATGACATGGTTAAACCGGGTTAGTGGAGTGTGGGTCTTACACCCGTACTATACTAACTTGGTTTAACGGTGTTGTGTCAGGTCTTCCCATCATTGCTGGGTCAAGTGAACCGACCGCGTGATGAAGGACCACAAGTCCAGGTGTGAGGATAGACTTGAAAACATTAAAAACCAAGTGTATGGTCAACTACCTGGGTAGGTATGGTCAACCATATGATAAAAAATAAAGACCACTGATCAATAGTTGTACAATCGATGTTTTCAAGCGTATGGACGATAGATTATGCGACTATACGTCTGACTGTAGGACCCCAAATCAGACTCCAAGTTTGAAAACTTTCCAAATTGAGGGGGGATCTCTTTCTTTTTTCTGGAGAACTTTATATGGAGAGTTTCTCTCTATATAAAGGACGTTCCTCAACCCTTTTTCATTCTTTTAGAACATTATCAAACCCTAGAGGAAGAAAAGGAGAAGGAGAGAAGACTAAGGAGAAGGCTGAGAGAAGAGTTTTACGGACTCTCTACAACAAGTAAGGTATGAACCTTGTCTTTGTAGCCTTATAACATCAAGAGTAGGAATTTCTAGTGTAAATTGTAATACCAAACCTAATGTAAGGATTCAACTATGGAATTTTTCCGAGCAAATCTCAAGAAGGGATCATGGAGAATGGGTTAGAGTAATTAGTTGGTAAAACTAACCTATTGAAGAGCCAAGAGGAAGAACTCGGATTGAAAGTAGAATTTGATAAAAAACTGTATGTCGCAGTTATGGTCGACCATAGCATTGCTAGAGTATCGACCAAAGCCATTCGAAAAGAATTTAGGAACTGTATGGTCGTAGATATGGTCACATATAGTGCGACCGTAGGGTATCGACCGTACGAGGTAATGTCAACACAATATGAGACCATAGGACCAATCAGACACCTATCAGCGATCTATTTTCGATTTTTGACTGTCGTAACATGTTACACATAAATTTTAACTTAAATCTATATAAATTCTAGGTTACTAAATTGATTCAAAGAGAATTACAAGGCTTGAAATGAGATCGGATTTTGTTAAAAGGTGAGGGAACAAGACCTATACTAATTAGGTAATAATAAATTGTTTACTTTATTGAGTCCAATGCCATGATTGATTCTATGATTATATTCTTGTAATGTGCATCTCACATGTCATCCAATATTTTTGTTATTACTGCTCATGCATATTTATTTCTGTCTACTTATAACATGATGTTGATGATGATGATGATGCTAGGAATAGGCATGTGATTGTGTGCATGTGGTTAGTGTGTTGGATGCGAGTAGAACATCAGGGGGAGGACGTGACATTATGGATCATCCTGGTCACCAGACTGTAGCTCTATCTCTACTTAAGTCTTGCCCATTGACATAGTCGTATCGCCATTACCTTAGTAGAACTATTACATTGTAGGGCATCAGGGGAGATGATCTCAGACCATGTGGTCTTCGACTCTTCCGGGGGGCCTTAGCTCTATCTCTATGGTAGTATTAAGGGATGCTGGGATGAGGCCTTGGATACACTAGATGGCATGAGGATTGGTTAGTTGCGAGCCCAGTTTGCAAGCCCTAGCCAATAGGGACTTACGTATTGGTATGGGTAGGACATCAGGGGAAGTATTGGCGGTGTGTGATCCGAACACTTTAGCTCTATCTCTATTCCATGGTGGGTGCATGTGGGATGGCAATGGTGTTTGATCCATTGGGCTGATTCACACACTCGTGTATAGAGGTGCGGTGGCCACCAAACCTTTCTATAGCATATTGCAAACTTAAAAACTAGACCAAAGATATTGAATTGAATGCATGCATATGTTTGCACATTGTTTTGTTTGCTCACTGAGCAGTGATGTGTGCTCACCCTTTCGACGTCTAATATTTTTAGTTGATGACGCAGGTACTATGGTAGAAGATTACGTAAATGCGCCATCGTATGGACACATGGCGGCTTTGGACGTAGAAGCTGTAGAAGATGTACATGATCCTTTATGCGAGTGCAATCAATGTGTCTTTGATTAGTTTAAGTGTATTTTTGGTTACTAGACATGTATTTGATTATTTATTTTATGTCTTGAGTTATTTGGAGATAACTGGATTAATAATTATTTTATCACTATTAGATTCTCAGTTCATTATTTATAAAGACTTTTGCTTACTTGCTTATTATCTCTGATTATTATCATGGAATGTATGTGTGGTTTGATATGGTGGGTACGATCTATACGAGATCCTAGTTGAACCGTTGGTTTATTGATGGTTCATCACACTACTCTGGTTAGTCCAGAATTGAGGTGTGACATTGACCCTTTACCATTATACAAACATTCTTACATGGTTGAAACCTTGTTTTACACTTTGTGAACCTATTGGAGTACCCAAGACTCCAATGCAACTTTGATTCAAGGTCGAGCATTACACCCTAACTTCTAGGTTAACCTTGACCTCCATTAATGGACACCGTAAATGGTGGCCAAGTCCCTCCATGAAGGATGGGTACAAACAACCAAACAAAAGTGGAGAAAAGGATTCACACTTACGTGGAGGAGATACAAGGTCTTTCTTGAGCTCCAAAGCTCTTACAAGCTCACTCTCCACGCACTTTGTCACACCCTTTTCGATTTCAACAAGGGAAGAAAGAGAAGAGTGGATCTATATTTATAGACCTGATTAGAAAAAAAAGGTCCCTCTCTGTTGTGAGTTGACAGTATAGAGCCGAGTGGTGCATCCTCCAGCAGAGCCATCGGTTGGGCTTAAAGGTAGCCCTATGCTTGGTTTGATGGGCCCACTTCATTGGAAATATCTATGAGGCCATTTATGACTTTCCCCACACACTCAACCCCTATTGAGTTATGGGACCCACATTTAAAAGCTCTTACTAACCTAAATTCCTCTCGTGGCAGGTGTCAACACATCAACTAATGGAGCACCTGATGTGGACTTATTGGTGGTATCTGAGCCATAAGTAAGTCTTTACTATGTATATTTGGTAGGGTAAGGTGCCCTAGTAGACCTTAAGTGAAATGGATGCGCATCCCAAAGCATTTGGGCCAAATAGCTACCCAATAAGCTATATTTTGGTCCAATCAGATGATCAACCAGATGATCAATTGCCTGGTTATCAGCAATCGATTGTTCGTGAGATTGGACCTCCCCTCTCCCCGATTTCTTTAAAAGAGGGACTAAGCCCTCCTTTTCTTTCTTCATAGAAACATGAGAGAGTGAGAGAGAGGAGAAGAGAAGAATAAAAAAGGGAAAAGAACTTGAAGCTAAAGCTCAAACCCCTAGCTCCCTTGGAGGTAAGTTTAATGAACCTCCTCCTCTCTTTTGTTTGGTGTTTAAGGCAAGAGGCCTTGCTGGTTGAGCTCTATTAAAGGAGACTTCGTTAATGACCTAGATTTAGGTTTGTATCCACCTAACTCCATTAAGGGAGTTATTGCAGCCATAAGTGGCTCCCATTGTACCTAATAATGGTGGGAATAACTTCCCTACCAACTGAAATGGGAGTATTGAAGTGGGGAACAAGTCTTCAAAGCTTGGAGATCAAACTTGGTTCGTGACTTGGTTCTGGGTCTAAACCAGAGCACAATTGGAGGCTTGGTTATGTCCATTCCTCTAGATAGTTTATACCAAGGCTCCACCAAGGCCAATGCCTTGGCTTATGACCAATGAACCAACTGGAGCTTAGTACCGAAGGATCACGAGGAGGTATGATCCTTCGATTATCTTCCAAGTCATCCAAGTAGTTATCCAGTGAGTCCGAATGACCTGGACCCTCCGTTTAGGCTTAATATTAAGCGGAGGTAGAGTTGGATGATAGACCACTCCGTAAAGCCTCTGAAAAATCTACTGGAACCCCAATATGTACGACAGCATAGGAATAGGATGATCTACCAGATGCTCGACCATCTGCTCGTTCCTCTAGTTCTTTCTACTTAGAAAATACTCTAAGTGTTAACCGGATGACTATACCGGAGGCACCATCAATCAGTTTTGTCACACCCCAATTCCACACACTTCAGAATGGTGTGATGAACCACTAGCAAACCAACGGTTCAACCAGGATCTCGTATAAGTGGTATCCGGCTGATCTAAACTTCATATATCCATATTCATAATCAGAGTAAATACACAATAGCGGAAGTCTTATAGTAAAATGAACTGAGAATCTACTATGATATTAATATTAAAATAGCAAATTATTCTGTATCAACTAAGACATAAATAAGTATCAAATACATGTCTTTAATAAATCCAAATAAACGAAACTAAAAAAAATCTAATCGAATACACATGAGTTGCACTCGCAAGAGGAGTCATGTGTATCCACTTCATCTTCAACTTCCATCGCCGCCACGTGACCATACACTGGAGCGTTGACATAATCTTCGACGGTGGTACCTGCATCATCAACTAAAAATATTCGACGTCGAGGGGGTGAGCACACATCATGGCTCAGTGAGTAAACAAAATAATGCAACAATACATATGCATGCAGTCAATTCATATCTTTGGTCTGGTTTAAAGTTTGCAATGCGCAATAGAAAGGTTGGGTGGTCAAAGGTTAACGTTTATTGACCCCGCCTCTATACACAGGGTGTGGAAGTCCACCCAAAGGTTAAGGTTTATTGTCGTCCCCATCCACCCTACCATAACATTGTACAACAAAGGTTAATGTTTATTGCTGTACTGTGCCATACCAACATGTAAGCCCCTGTTGGCGAGGGCTTGCAAACTGGGCTCGCAACTAACCAATCCTAATGCCAAACAGTGTATCCAAGGCCTCACCCCAGCATCCCTCAGAACGTCCATAGAGATAGAGCTAAGGCCCCCCGGTAGAGTCAAAGACTACAAGGACCGAGACCACCTCCCCTGATACTCTATGACGTAATAGTTCTGCTAAAGTAATGGCGATACGACGATACTAATGCACAAGACTTGAGTTAGAGATAGAGTTAAAGTGCTGAGACCCGCCAAAGGTTAACATTTATTGACGTTCCCATCACACCTCCCCTGATACTCGCTCGCATCATGTACACCAATCACACACAAACATTCACATGCCTATTCCTATCATCATCATGTTATAAACAATAAAGTAAATATGCATGAACAAATAATAGAAATATTGGATGACATGTTGTATGCACATTACAAACATATTCGCATAAAATCAGGCATAGCATTGGACCAAGAAAATAAAAATAGTTTGTTATTAATCAATTAGTTTAGAGTCCTATTTCCTCACCTTAGCTTGCTAATAGATCCTCTTACAAGCTGTAAGATCACCTTTATATTGTTATTATATTGCTCGAAAACCTAACAAAGTCGATTGAATTTAATTAGAATTAATTTTGAATTTAAAAACCATGTTTTTAATTAGGGGTTGGAGGTAGGGTCAGAGTAATGATCGACCCTGGGTGCGACCACCCCTATTCTGGACTTCTCGAACACTGGGGGTCGATGCTCAGGGTTTGGTAGGGTCGATTGGCCATCGACCCCCCATGCGACCCCCTGTTGGTTTTGGTCGATTTTCTTCCTTAAATCAATTTTTTGTGTTTGGGGTCCTATGGCTTGCTCCTATAATCCATTCTACACATGTTCTATGGTCTAGAACCATGATTCTACCACCTATATGGCTTTTACGATTTTCCCCCATGGTTTTCCATGAAAACCTAACCATAGGTTGATGGTTTGGGTTTCTCCGAGATCATACTCTCTGCATTATCTATCCTAAGGTCTTTAGAAATTCATGGAATTAGTATCCATACCTGAGAAGAATATTACTTTTCTGCAACTCTTCTCCTTTTGTTTTCTTCTCTTCTTTCCTTATCTTTTCCTTCTCTTCCTTCTCTTCTCTTTTTCTCAATTTAATTAGGGTTGTAAAAGGAGTAAAAGAGGCTTAGCGACATCCCATTTATAGAGTAGAAACTCTTAAAATAAGTCCAATTGATATTTGGAAGGAATCCCATCGAAATTAGGAAACTTTCCTAGTTTTTAGATTTATCGAGTACTAGGGGTCGATAGGGGGTCAGAGATCCCGTCGACCCTTGGTTCCTGAAGTGTCTGAACCCCCATGTAAAACTGGGGGTCTGACTTCTGTCTTGGGGGGGGTCCGACCCTCCCTTGCTGGATATGCGACCCTCCCCTTAATTTAAGTGTTTTTGTGTCAATTTAATACCTAGGATTATGATCTCCTTCACGCACTTGGTCCATTTGGCTCATCCATGATGGGTAGACCTGGTTCAAGGTGGTAAGACCGGGTTAGTTTGATACGGGTCTTACAACTCCCCCCTACTTATAAAAATTTCGTCCCCGAAATTGTTCATACCTTCTGAGTCGAATAAGTGAGGGTATTGATTTCGCATAGCATTCTCTTCCTCCCATGTAATTTCTTCCATGTCTCTACTTCTCCAAGTGACGTTGACATAATAGATATCTCGGCTGCATAGTCGTTGAACCTTTTGGCTGGTGATTTCAGTTGGTGTTACTTCAAAAGTCAAATCTTCAGTTAAATCAGGTAGATCTACTGTAAGAACGTGCGTTGGATCTTTGACATAGTTCTTCAATAAGGAAATATGAAATACGTCATGCACACTTGACATAGATGGTGGTAGTGCTAACTGGTAGGCCACTTTTCCACGCTTAGTTAGAATCCCATATGTCTCGACATATCTTCGACTTTGCTTCCCTTTCTGTCTGAACCGTTTCAGACCTCGCATAGGTGATACCTTCAAGAATACTTTATCACCCACAACGAACTCAAGATCTCTGCATCGAGTATCTGCATATTGCTTCTGACAATTCTGGGCTGTTCTCACTCTTTCCTTGATAATGTCGACCACTCGACAAGTCTCTTCAACAAATTCTGGTCCAACGAGACTACGTTCCCCAACTTCATTTCAAAATAAAGGAGTTCGACACTTTCTGCCATACAGTGCTTCATAGGATGACATCTGTATAGTAGCCTGATAGCTATTGTTATAGGCGAACTCGATCAGTGGTAGCTTTTCATCCCATGATCCTTTAAAGTCAATCACACATGCTCGTAGCATATCTTCTAGAATCTGAATTGTATGCTCTGACTGTCCATCTGTCTGTGGATGGAATGCAGTACTATACTTCAATGTTGTACCCATAGCCTTTTGCAATCCTTCCCAAAACTTGGAAGTAAATCGTGGATCTCTATCGGACACAATGCTCTCTGGTACACCGTGTAATCGAACAATATTATCCACATACAGCTTTGCTAACCTTTTTAGTGTATATTGAGGTCGTATCGGTATAAAGCGAGCTGTTTTGGTTAGACGGTCTACAATCACCCAAACTGCGTCAACTACTCGAGGAGTCAATGGTAACCCTGTGACGAAGTCCATGGTGATGCAGTCCCTTTTCCAAGCTGGTTTCGGTAACGGCTGTAACAGTCCTGCAAGTCTTTGTCATTCAACCTTTACTTTCTGACAATTAGGCATTGAGACACAAACTTAGCTACATCAGCTTTCATTCCTCTCCACCAATACAGTTTCTTTAGATCATGATACATTTTTGTACTTCCATGATGTATCGAATAGATGATGATATGGGCTTCTTTCATCAGTCGGTGTCTAATGTCCACACTTTCTGTTTCAGGTACACATATTCTTCCTTTGTACTTCAATACCTTTTCTTCGTCCAAGGTGAACTCAGGGTTAGTTCTACCTTTTTTGATGTCTTCTTGTACCATTCTTAGGTAAGGGTCTGCTTTGATAGCTGTCTTCACTTCATCAATTATATCCGGTATAATCTTCAATGCAGCGAACATATTGGAAAACCGATGAATCAATCCTTGGTTGGCTGATCCATTGGGTGTGTCTATCACATACTGCTCATTGCCTTGATTGAATACCATTTTGGTAGTACACATTGCTGCGGTTGTGCTAATCTCTCCCTGGGATTTTATCACTGCCTTTCTATTCAACGCATCCGCTACTACATTAGCTTTCCCCGGATGATACTGGATATCACAATCATAGTCTTTCAGTAGTTCCAGCCATCTTCTTTGTTTCATATTCAACTCCTTTTGATTAAATAAATAAGTAAGACTTTTATGGTCCGATTTAATCTGGAACTTCTCTCCGTATAGGTAATGTCTCCATATCTTGACAGCATGTACTACTGCCGCCAACTCCAAATCATGAGTGGGATAATTTTTCTCATGTGTCTTTAACTGTCTTGAGGCATAAGAAACTACTTGTTCTCCTTTCATAGGCACACATCCTAATCCAAATCCTGACACATCAGTGTACAAGGTAAATGACTGTTCTGGAACAGGAATAGTCAAAATAGGAGCGGATATCAATCTGGTCTTCAGGGTTTGGAAGCTCTTCTCGCATTTATCCGTCCACACAAACTTTTCACCTTTCTTAGTCAGACTGGTGAGAGGTACGGCATTCCGGGAATAGTCTTCCATAAATCTCGGATAATAACTAGCGAGACCCAGAAAACTTCTAATTTTTGCAGCGCTCTTTGGTTCCTTCGATTTTACTGGGGTCCACTTTGATTCCTTCAGCGGATACTACATGGCCTAGGAAGGCAACTTCACTTAGTCAAAACTCACATTTGGTAAATTTGGCATATAGTTTCTCTTTCCTTAAATGCTGTAGAGTGGCATTTAGATTCTTAATATGAGTTTCCTTGTCCTGGGAATATACCAATATATCATCAATAAATGCGATAACCGATGTATCCAACATATCGTGGAAAACCCGGTTCATAAGTTCCATGAAAGTTGCTGGTGCGTTTGTTAATCCAAAAGACATGACCAAGAATTCATAATGTCCATATCTGGTCCTGAAAGCTGTCTTAGGAATATCACCATCCTTAATCTTCAATTGATGGTAGCCTGACAGAAGATCGATCTTAGAAAATATTTTTGCTCCTTGCCACTGATCGAACAAGTCATCGATCCGAGGTAGTGGATATCGATTCTTGATTGTCAGTTTATTCAATTCTCGATAATCGATACATAATCGAATGTTACCGTCCTTCTTCTTTAAGAACAATACTGGCGCTCCCCATGGTGGTATACTGGGTCGGATATAACCCTTGTCCAGTAGTTATTGTAGTTGTACTTTCAATTCCTTTAATTCAGTAGGAGCCATTCGGTAGGGTGCTTTTGATACTGGTGCGGCTCCAGGTATAAGATCTATCACAAACTCTGTGGCTCGATCGGGTGGTAATCCTAGTAGTTCCTCAGGTAATACATCGGGGTAATCCCGCACGACATCAATATCTTCCATCCGTGGTGCTTCTTTGATAAGGTCGACCACTGATACTAGATATCCGACTGCTCCCTTCTCAAGGCACTTCTTCGCCTTTAGTGCTGATAGTATGAGCTTACGTTTACGGGGAAGTTTGGTTCCCGCAAAATTGAATTCTGCTCCTTCTTTGTCTCTAAATGTTAGCTTCTTTTCAGCGCATAATAGGTTTGCCGAATGCCGAGCTAACCAGTCCATTTCCAAGATGACGTCAAAGTCTGCCATCCCAAGTTGGATCAAGGTTGCATCTAAAGTTTTCTCGCCAATGAGAACTGGACATGGCCCATAACCTTTCTCTAACTCCACTTCTAACCCCATCGGTGACCATACAAGTATTTTGTAGTCCAATGTTTTGATGGGTAAATTCACCTTCTTCCCAAATGATACAGATATAAAGGAATGAGTAGATCCTGAATCAAAGAGTACTCTGGCGGGTATGCCATTTATAGGTACGATACCTGTGATTTATTTTACTTAGTCTACATGCTCATACAATGTAATACAACTTAAAAGGTTTCAGTCATACCTGTGACCACATCGGGTGATGCGGCAACATCCTCGGATGTAATAACATATACTCATCCTTGATGTAACTGCTTCTTGGGATTAGGACACTCTCTTGCCATATGTCCCGCTTGGTTGCAGTTATAACATTTCGGACCTTCAAAATTTGGCTTTGGCTGCTGTTGAATTACTGGGGTAGTCTTGGGTGCAGTAACAAAGCCTTGAGCCCCGAAGGGTTTAAATGTCCTGTTATTCCCTCCGTTATAAGAATTTCCGGCTGGCCTTTTTATACTTCTGTTCTGTGCAAGGTAACTCTCCTTCTGGCTCGGTTCTATAACTCGAGTAATATGCACAGCTTCGTTGTATATTTTCTTCTCCAAACCCAGAACATGCTCTTTGATGCTTCCTCTAAGTCCCGTGACAAACCTACAGGTCTTAGTGTCTTCTTCTTGCATACTGAGTGGTGCAAAGAAAAATAGCTCCTCATAACGCTGTTGATATGCATCCACGGACATCTGGCCCTAATATAAACTCAGGAACTCCTTCTCTATAGAATCTTTGAAGCTTCGGGGAAAATACTTCTCAAAGAAAGCTTCTTTATAAATAGCCCAGGTCAATAAGGCGTACTTGGTTAATAGATAGGTCCTGGTCGATTTCCACCAATGATGTGCATCGCCTTTTAGCATGAAGGTGGCACATAATACCTTTTCTTCTTCTGTAATAGTCATCATAAGAAAATTTCTCTCCATCTCGTCAATCCAATGTGCTGGCCATAGAGGATCAGACGGTTTACCGTTAAATTCCTTGGGCTTCATCTTCAAGAATTTCTCAACCAGTCGAGAGTGATCCAACTGATTTTGGGGGTATGCCCCAAACATAGGTTGTGGATATTGATAATTAACTTGAGCTGCTTCTAGACCTGGTACTGGAATCTGTGCAGCTGGTGGTTGAGGTGTTTGGGGTGCTGGGTGCTTACCCACTGGTGCTGCACTGGCTTGTCCAGTCGGCATGGGTGTAGCATGTGCTGCCTAGAACATAATCCCCATTGTTGCTTGCATTTGAGCATGTGTGTATTGCATTTGTTGCAACTGTTGCGATAAGTTCATAACCACGGTTGGTAGCTCCGGTGGTGGAGGTGGCAAGTTTGTAGGATTTGCCTGCACCGGATCTACTGGTGGTGCAACCTGCGGATTTCCTTGTGCATATATATTTTCCTAACCAGTTTCCTCCATAGGTGGTGGTGGTGGAACTGCCTTTCGGCTTTGCCTGGTTACTCTACGTCCAGCCATTTCCCTCTGATATTGGTGATGCCTAAAAAATCATTAACAACCATGAGGTAATCATTTATACTTCATGTAGGCATGCTAACCGATGTTATTTTCAAAATTTTTAGATCATTCTGTGAAAAAATACTCTCTTTTCTATGCAGGGTCGATGGTATGTCCGACCCTCAGTATCCGACCTTGGGAATGTACCTATTCTTCCCGAGAGCCGGGGGTCGATGGGTGTCCGACCCCGAGGTGCGACCCCTGGTTTTCTGTCAGATTCCCAAGAGCCGGGGGTCGATACGGGGGTCGATGTGGGGGGGTCGATTATCCTGGTCGAATTCTCCAACCCCCGGAGCAAAAATCAGATTTTTAGGGTCCGATTCTGGGTCCATTTCCCATTATTCCTTCCCCGTTTTGACTCATCTTCCACCTCTGAGTTGCTACAGTGTCACTCTGCTATATTGGTCATTTTGGTTCTATGTTTCAACGTCCACATCATTCCTACAGGTATGTTTTCTCATTTTTACCTGTTTTTAGGTTTTCATTTCTAGGTTTTTGCCCATTTATCTTGTATTTTTCAAATTAAACTTTTTCCAACCTTAAAAATTCGATTATTATTGGGGGCTTTTGTTATTGGTGGCTCGAGGAACGAAAGCCCTCAAAAGTTTTTGAGTTTCATCGGTTGGTATTCGAGAAACTTGGATTTTTGCTCTTTTTGCCCTAAATTTGTTGAAATTTTCGATTTCTCACAATTTCTTCAAATTGGATTCCATTAGTTAGAATTTCCTACTGTGTGAGTGTTGTAGGATCTGTTAGAGCCTACGTAAGTCCTCTTGCCCACGTGTATGGGTGACAAGTGTGGCTTTTTGGCCAACTTACGTCGTTATAATGTCCCAATTTTTGATTTTTACTCTTTTCTAACCCATTATTCGTTTCTCTTTCTTATTTGCAATTACTATGGCTCATACCAAAGTGCGCAGAGTTCGTGATCCTCTTCGTTTCCGTTGCAACGAAGCTGAGGCACAGTATGCCCACTACGCTCGCAAGAAAGTAGAGGGTGGTGGTAAGGTGAACTTGGCTGAGTTAGCCCTGTTCAATGTGGAGAGAGCGTTTGGTGATATGGGAGTGCTCCCTGTCATTACTTACGACACGTGCACCTGCCCCAACTTGGTATGCCAGTTCTATTGTAACCTCCAGGTGGTGGGGGATTACAATGATGTTGAAATGGGTCATGAGTTGCGCATCACGAGTTACGTCAAAGGGGTGAACATCTCGTTTGACTATCGACAGCTAGCCGACCTACTGGACATCTCCTATGATGGCCCCATGGTTTTCTGTGCTCCAGGAGAGCCTTAGTTCTTCTCTCTACAGATGAGGGACGAGATCGATAACCAGCTCCTTCGTCCTGATCGCTGGTAGATGTCGGCATGTTATATGCGTCCAGTTCCACGGGTATATTGCAAGACCATTCAGCATAACCTGATTCAGCAGAGTGGTCATTACGAGAGGGTTTCCCAGCTGACCCAGTATCTTCTATACAGTATTTGCACTAGGCAGTCCGTCTTCCTTCCGTACATTATCATGCGTACCATGATCATTGCTACGTTGCCCAGTCACACTGGTAACCCTCCTTACGGACGTATGATCACTATTCTGCTTAACCGCCTGGGGGTTGATTTATTGGATGAAATGATTCAGGAGAAGTCCTTCTCATCGCCTCTAGATTGGGAGGCTATTTGCAAGATGGGCATGTAGGATGCTTAGGTCAGTGATGAGGAGAGGAACGCGATGGTGCGCCCTCGCACTCGCGTAGAGATAGCTGACGCTGAGGTAGCTGCCGCCGCCGCTGGAGTTCATACGGAGCCTTTTGGTGATGATGACCATATGTACATGGATGTTGACTCTATACCACCTCCTTCACCTACGCAAGGGGCTGGAGCTAGTACTTCATATGCGGCTGGTCCTTCACATGCGGCTGGTCCTTCTCACCCACCTCCTGATATGATGGAGATATTGCATGAGATCAGAGAGGCTCAGTGCAGATCGGATCTGAGGATGGGGGAGTTACTAGACGCTCAGCGGGTGAGAGTGGATGAGCTACTAAACGCCCAGCGTACATCAGACATGAGGATGGGAGAGTTCATGGAGGCTCAGCACCGGACTGATCAGCGGGTAGCGGATCTTACAGCTAGTCTTCAGACGACCCAGACTCAGATTGCCTGGTTGACTAGAGTCTATGCTGAGGATTATGACAGAGATCGTGAGGCACCGCCCCCTCCTTCACCTCCAGCTTCATGATTGTACTTATTTTCTTTCTTTGTACTACAGAGTAACTGTCCGGGTTGTGGACTGTACTCTGTTTTAGCTATTTGTACATGTTTGTTTATCTTTCATTGTATTTAAAATTATTCTTCCTTTAATAGATGCATTATTTTCTTTTCAGATTTGGTCTCAAACATCACTCGTGCTTATAGTGTGTTAATATTACAGTTTTTACTTTTATACTATCTCAGTTCACAATTTATCGTGAATGTATACCAGTTTAGCGGACACGGCCTGAGATGCTCTGATACCAAGTTGTCACACCCCAATTCCACACAGTTCAGAATGGTGTGATGAACCGCTAGGAAACCAACGGTTCAGCCAGGATCTCGTACAGGTGGTATCCGACTGATTTAAACTTCATATATCCACATTCATAATCAGAGTAAACACACAATAGCGGAAGTCTTATAATAAAATGAACTGAGAATCTACTGTGATATTAATATTAAAATAGCAAATTATTTTGTATCAACTAAGACATAAATAAGTATCAAATACATGTCTTTAATAAATCCAAATAAAGAAAACTAAAAAAAATCTAATCGAATACACATGAGTTGCACTCGCAAGAGGAGTCATGTGTGTCCACTTCATCTTCAACTTCCATCGCCGCCACGTGACCGTACACTGGAGCGTTGACATAATCTTCGACGGTGGTACCTGCATCATCAACTTAAAATATTCGACGTCGAGGGGGTGAGCACACATCATGGCTCAGTGAGTAAACAAAACAATGCAACAGTACATATTCATGCAGTCAATTCATATCTTTGGTTTGGTTTAAAGTTTGCAATGCGCAATAGAACGGTTGGGTGGTCAAAGGTTAACGTTTATTGACCCCGCTTCTATACACAGGGTGTGGAAGTCCGCCCAAAGGTTAACGTTTATTGTCGTCCCCATCCACCCTACCATAACATTGTACAACAAAGGTTAACGTTTATTGTTGTACAGTGCCATACCAACACGTAAGCCCTTGCTGGCGAGGGCTTGCAAACTAGGGTCGCAACTAACCAATCCTAATGACAAACAGTGTATCCTAGGCCTCACCCCAGCATCCCTCAGAACGTCCATAAAGATAGAGCTAAGGCCCCCTGGTAGAGTCAAAGACTAAGGACCGAGACCACCTCCCCTGATACTCTACGACGTAATAGTTCTGCTAAAGTAATGGCGATACGACGATGCTAATGCACAAGACTTGAGTTAGAGATAGAGCTAAAGTGCTGAGATATCACACCTCCCCTGATACTCGCTGGCATCAAGTACACCAATCACACACAAACATTCACATGCCTATTCCTATCATCATCATAATGTTATAAACAATAAAGTAAATATGCATGAACAAATAATAGAAATATTGGATGACATGTTGTATGCACATTACAAACATATTCACATAAAATCAGGCATAGCATTGGACTCAAGAAAATAAAAATAGTTTGTTATTAATCAATTAGTTTAGAGTCATGTTTCCTCACCTTAGCTTGCTAATAGAACCTCTTACAAGCTTTAAGATCACCTTTATATTGTTATTATATTGCTAGAAAACCTAACAAAGTTGATAGAATTTAATTAGAATTAATTCTGAATTTAAAAACCATGTTTTTAACTCGAGGTCGGAGGTAGGGTCGGAGTAATGATCGACCCTGGGTGCGACCACCCCTATTCTGGACTCCCCGAACACTGGGGGTCGATGCTCAGGGTCTGGTAGGGTCGATTGGCCATCGACCCCCCATGCGACCCCCTGTGGGTTTTGGTCAATTTTCTTCCTTAAATCCATTCTTCGTGTTTGGGGTCCTATGGCTTGCTCCTATACTCCATTTTACACATGTTCTATGGTCTATAACCATGATTCTACCACCTATATGTCTTTCATGATTTTCTCCCATGGTTTTCCATGAAAACCTAACCATAGGTTGATGGTTTGGGTTTCTCCGAGATCATACTCTCTGCATTATCTATCCTAAGGTCTTTAGCAATTCATGAAATTAGTATCCATACCTGAGAAGATTACTCCTTCTCTACTACTCTTCTCCTTTTGCTTTCTTCTCTTCTTTCATTATCTTTTCCTTCTCTTCCTTCTCTTCTCTTTCTCTCAATTCAATTAGGGTTGTAAAAGGAGTAAAAGAGGCTTAGGACGTCCCATTTATAGAGTAGAAACTTCTAAAATAAGTCCCATTGAGATTTGGAAGGAATCCCATCGAAATTAGGAAACATTCCTAGTTTTCAGATTTACCGAGTACCGGGGGTCGATAAGGGGGTCGAAGATCCCGTCGACCCTTGGTTCCTGAGGTGTCTGACCCCCCATGTAAAACTGGGGGTCTCACTTCTCTCTTGGGGGGGTCCGACCCTCCCTTGCTAGGTATGCGACCCTCCCCTTAATTTAAGTATTTTTGGGTCAGTTTAATACCTGGGATCGTGATCTCCTTCACACACTTAGTCCATTTGGCTCATCCATGATGAGTAGACCTGGTTCAAGGTGGTAAGACTGGTTTAGTTTGTTACGGGTCTTAGAAGTTTCATCCTTCGATTTAGTCTTTTTGAACCAATTTACTTAGTAATGATTAGAAAGACCATCTGTGGGATTCTCGACTTGTCTTGGGACCCGTGTATGGATAGGTAAGGCTTGTCTATAATGATTAAAAGCTATCAAACTAAACTAATAAATCCTTATATGTTAAATAGGTGTTTAACGCAGGTGATTGTTAAAGCCTTTTGTTGGCTTTGGATTACTGCTGCACTTCTTATGCAATCAGATGAGGAGTCTAGTCTGTAGACTTAGGGCATTCTTAATAACATGTCTACTTTGCATAGTAACATGCATAGTTTTATTTGATGATATGTTCATTACTGCTATCTGTGAGCATGCATTATGTTATGACAATTATGAATGTTTGTATGATTGTTTAGGCATGATGGACGTGTGGCATATGGAAGCACAATACACGGGCCATGTTGTTGGTGCTAGGCTTTAGCGGGGGAAAGGTGATCCTTTGGAGTGGAGCCGAGGTTCTCCATTAGGGCCTTCTTTATATGTGTATAAGTGTATAACTATGTATGATGGTTCATGTGAAGCATTGGAGTACAGGCACCCAGATCATGTTGGATTGTAAGAGGATTGACCATGTATGATGGTTCATGTGAAGCATTGGAGTGTAGGTACACGGATCATGTTGGATTGTAAACTCACTAGTGGGGGCACGATGATCCATGGGAGTGGTGAGCCTGGGATCTTTGCTAGTGTAAGTCATGATGATTTTTTTGACATACTAATGGGGGCACGGTGATCTATGGGAGTGGTGATCCAAGGACATCTGTTGGTGGGCAGCCAGAATGAAATGAATGTACATAATAAACATAGGTGTTGCCATTTCTTGTTTCTTACACCCTTCCAGTAGGGTCAAGATGTCACACCCCAATCCTGGACTAACCAATGGTGTGATGAACCGTTATAAACCAGGATCTCGTATAGGCTGTGTCAATCATGTTAAACTAAAATACATTCCACAATAATAATCAGAGTAAATAAATAAATAGTTAAAGTCTTATTAATAATGAACCGAGGTCTACATGATAAATGATTAAATAATCCAGTTATCTCCAAGTAACCAAAATATAATTAATACCTATTACAAGTATCAAAATATAGAAATAAAACACTAAGTGTAATCACGATGGGAACATTAGCTTGACGAGTCTTGGTCATCCTCTACAGCTTGCACATCCATAGCCACCACATGTCTATACGTTGGCATATCCATGTAGCCTTCAATCGTAACACCTGCAACATCAAAAACTAAAAAGAATTCTGTGCGCGAGGGTCAGCTCTCCAACTTGAGCTTATGAGTAAACAAAACAATGCGTAAACATATGCATGCATTCAATTCATATCTTTGGTTTGGTTTTAATGTTTGCAATGTGCTATAGAAAGGTTTGGTGGCCCTCACACCTCTATATATGAGTGTGTAAATTTTCCCAATGGATTAAACACCATTGCAGTCCCACATGCACCCACCATGGTATAGAGATAGAGCTAAAGTGTCTGGATCACATACCGCCAACACTTCTCTGATATCCTACCCATACCAGCACGTAAGCCCCTATTGGTGAGGGCTTACAAACTGGACTCGCAACTAACCAATCCTAATGCCATCCAGTGTATCCAAGGCCTCACCCTAGCATCACACAATAAGTCCATAGAGATAGAGCTAAGGCCCCCAGCAGAGTCAAAGACTACACGGTCTGAAACCACCTCCCCTGATGCCCTATGACGTAATAGTTCTGCTAAGATAATGGCGATACAATGATGTTAGTAACAAGACTTGAGTAGAGATAGATCTAGAGTCTGGTGACCAGGTCAAAAACCACAATGCCATGTCCTCCCCTTGATGCTTCACTCGCATCAAGCACACTACCACATACACAATCACATGCCTATTCCTAGCATCATCATCATCATGTTCTAAATAGGTAAAAATAAATATGCATGAGCAGTAATAACAGAAATATTAGATGACATGTGAGATGCACATTACAAGCATACAAGCATAGAATCATTCAAGACATTAGACTCAATAAAAGAAAAGTAGCTTGTTATTATCCAATTAGTTTAGGTCTTGTTCCCTCACCTTTGATCGATGTTTGTTCCTCTCCCAAGCTTTGGAAGTCACTTTGAATCTATTGGGAACTAAACAATTAATGTATGTAAGTTAGGGTTCAAGTTTCCTAAGTTACCGTAGTAAAAAACCTTGTCTGGTCCCAAAATATAATTGTTGTTATCGTATGGTCGATACCCTACGATCGCAATATATGCTACCATATGACTTACGGTCAATACCCTATGGTCACACTATATGCGATCGTACCATGCCACCATAGGATTCCCGATTCCTCGAAACCACTTGAATAGCCATGGTCGACTCTCTGGTCACCCTATGGTCGACCATAGCTGTGACCATACAAAGTTTGGTTGATTTTTAATTCTCACACAAGTTCCTCCTCATGGCTCATCAATGGGATTCACCCTAAGATCATTCTGTGACCTTTAATCATAGTTTTTCCTCATCCATAATCCCTAATATATTCTTTATGGTTTCCCATAGAAAACCCATAACCGAATCATTGTATTAGGTTTCATATATCAATTTGAAAAGCTATTCTAACTAATCTATCATACAGATTCAATTCCATACCTTAAGCTTGCTGTAGAGAGATAAAACTCTTCTCTGCAAAACCTTCCTCTCAACCTTCTTCTGCAAATCTCCTTCTCCTTGTCTTCCTTTTTCTCTTTCTCTCTTAGGTTTAGAGTTTTAATTTGGGTTCTAAAAGAGTGAGAGAGGCTAAGGGACATCCTTTATATAGATGAAAACCTCCATATAGAGTCCTCTTTTAATTAAGAATGTGTCCCCCTCAAATTAGGAAAGTTTCCAAAACTTAGAGTTGGTCTTAACATCGTGTAGTCGTACGTGCGGTCGTAGAATCCCTCGACCATACGTCCAAAATATACGACCATATGTCGTATAGTCTCATCCTGGTTGATCATACGATGTGAGCGTACCCCTAAAAATTGCCACCATACGTCTAAAATTTACTAGTTTTTAATTTATAAATGGTTGCTTCCACACAAACTTAAACAGTCAACCACGCCAACTAAATTTGACTTATTGCTTATCTCATATTGTGGTTTCTTCATACAATTGGTTTACTTGAGGCGATTATGATGGAAAGATCGGTTAGGACATAAAAACGTAAGGTTAGGCCGGATACATGGCGTACGAGTCTTACACAAGATACTGGCATAGCTTCGCACTTTCGAATGTTGGGTAACCTTAGGAGGATTCATTGATGTATAGGTGTACGGTAGCTAGCGTATGTGGGGTCTATGATGGGAGACAACGAACCCTATAAAGATTGGTGTCCCAAAAGGGAGAGCTTGCTTGTAGAAGCGGTTTAACAGCCTGGGGTCGTCTATTCAACTTTTACCTTCGTTCAGGATGTAGTAACATAAACCTGAGACCTAATATAAAATAAATTACATTTTATATCATTTGATGTTGTATGTTACACACATGTGATACTAGATTTCTCCCTGAGCTGGGATGTGAGCTCACTCTCGTGTCGACACTTCCTTTTAGACTTTGTTCCAAGTGATTTATCTATCGCCGATTTTATGGAGTCCCCCCTGGTAAGTGTGGTCGCTGGTATTGATGATGGGTGGAGAGCATGGTAAGGGCTGCACCCACAGTGATTGCGTCTACTCATGACGTAGCCCTTCCCTTACTTTTTTACTTCTGGATATTATGATTTTTTTATTGATAGATGAAGATATCTATCAAGAACATGTAATAGAGTTACTCTTTTTGTTTTAGCCATGTGCATATGGATATAGTGGAATTTTGTGGAGAACAAGTGGTTTTTAATTTGTAAACTGATATATAGTATGGGATATGTTATCATTATAGTTGTTGTCAGTATTAAATGCTTCTGCTTATATTATTATTACTTCTTGATTATTGTGGTTATTACATGTGTGACTGAGGGATTTAATTTGTAATCATTGTAGTTAGTGATTTTGGATGTATTCGGGTGCCATAAGGGTTGATCGGGATATCAAGCCTAATTCTTCAGAATGGGCTATGACAACATAGGTATCAGAGCAAAACCACTTTGTATTGCTTATAAGTTTCCCCTACAAATGTGTTTCTATGTGCTGATGGTAGATGCATGGTTAACTTAAAGACGTATACAAACCAATAGTAGTGAATAGGGACAATAATAATTTAGTCACCAATTATGAGAATTAAACAAGAGAATAATACACATGTATAAGTTATATATATATATATATATATATATATATATATATATATATATATATATATATATATATATATATATATATATATAGGGAATATTACACAGACACCCCCTCTATTGTTGTGAAATTAATAGAACTACCCTGCTTTTTGAAAAGTTACACAGAATACCCCTCTAACATTGGTAACATACAATCTCACCCCTACCGTTACTTTCAACTTAATGGTAGATGGTCAAAATTTTTTAAAGACAAAAATACCCTTCAGTCCTCCCTGAACTGGAAACTTAAGTCTTCTTCGTCTTCCAGATTGAGGGATCCCAAAGATGGCAGAACCAGAGATAAACGACCTGCTCCTATCTGAGCTCCTGCTGCCATCTCTGGAGAAGAAAAGCTCCACCACCGGCGGTGGCGCTTCGATTGCAGGCGCAGTTTTCAACGTGTCGAACAACGTTATCGGAGCTGGAATAATGTCGATTCCTACAACTCTCAAGGTATTAGGCATCGTTCCAGCGTTCGCGCTTATCTTGATCATTGCTGTCCTTTCCAGTATCTCCGTCGATTTCCTACTGAGGTTCACAAATACTGGTGTTTCGACGACATATGCCAGTGTCATGAGTGAGGCGTTCGGGAGAGTTGGATCAATTGTGTTTCAGATCTGTATCATGATCAATAACTTCGGTACCTTGGACATCTATCTCATTATAATCAGTAAGCATTCAAGTTTTGTTTTAATTAAATTATGATTCGAAGTTTCGGTGAATGATTCTGTAGATTGGAACCTTAGTTGTTAGCTGTCTGCAGGATTCAAAGAGTCTGTGAGCTTTACCGTCCATTTAAATATCAGAAAAACAAATTATTACCTAGCTAGCATCCATGTTACTTGTTCGAAATGGAATGGGACCGTGAGCTATGAGGTTAGGGAAAACCATTCTTTTGAGCTCCGAGGAGCTCTGAGCTAAGTTCTCTACTGGCTGTTGATTTAGTGTGTCGTAACGCAATTGCTCTGTGGACCTCAATCAAATAGATGAAGGTGAAATTTTGAAAGCAAATGCATCTCTTTCTTGACTAAGTTGCTATTGTCATTAGGGCTCCACCAAAGGATTTCAAGGTTGTAAGGGAAGAATGGGCTGCAATCCGGATTCAGAAGGCTTCTCGTGCATAATACCTAAAGCTGGTAAACTCCCTGTTAATTTCTCCCAATTTTCCAAATCTATAGACCTCCCCAAATCGTTGGAGAAGAACATACAGGCGGTAGTTGGAGAATAAAGAGGAACAAAGGGTATTTTTGTCTTTAAAAATTTTTGACCATCTGCCGTTAAGTTGAAAGTAATGGTAGGGGTGAGATTGTATGATAACACTGTTAGAGGGGTATTCTGTGTAATTTTTGAAAAAGCAGGGAAGTTCTATTAATTTCACAACAGTAGAGGGGTGTTTGTGATTGTCCTGTTCAGCTGACCTCAGAGTGAAACACCAGAATTGAGAAAGATTCTGAATAGACAAATTGACGGACCCAATGCTGGAGGAGCGGTAATGATTACGAAACTCCCCCTTCTGGGAGATCAGACGGAGCTCGATTAGTTTCTGCTAGACGAGAAATGAAGAACATAACCGCCAGGTAGAGCTATCGCGCTAGGCGAAGGAGATGCATTTCTGGTACTGGTGGTACTAGACAAGCTCTCAGGGAATAATCTCTTTCTTTTTTATGCCTTTCTTTCCCATGACGACTAAGAACAGGCAAATCAAAAATTTCACTTCGAATTCCGGAATTAGGAATTCCTCTTCCAACTCGTCCCGGAATGGGTGTTAGGGCAAAGAACAATTAGATGGCTTCAACCTGTGGCCCTGGCTATCCCTCGCTAAATTGGGACGGGATATGATAGAACCTTCTTTAGGATGAAACCTCCCGTCTTCAGAGATATGTAGTACGCTCGAAATCCCAAAATGCCTTCCTCTTCTCCAGCAGCCCCGGCCGTGCCAATCATTGTGATTGGCCCAAGCAACAGATTAAGCGCTAGCTGATCTACGACCAAAGAAGCAACGGCTGAGCGAACAAACTGGCATGTTCACCTAGAACCGGAAACCATGTTCACCCAGAGTCGCAAGACAGGAAGGAATAACCGATAAATAGGAGAGCATATAAATCTCAAAAGTCGGGGAAACTACTTATTTGTTTGAATATATATATATAAAAATATATATATATATATATATATATATATATATATATATATATATATATATATATATATATATATATATATATATATATATATATATATATATATATATATCCACAACCTTGACCTTACCCTATACACATAATAACCACATAGTAAAGGAAAAGATAGCATGATCACTAAGGAACCATAGCAGATGATGGATCTGGACCACTATGCTGAGCTATTAGTAGAGTGGGCAAACACTGATGGTATCCCTCAACGGGACCCTGGTGGTATGGGGGGGGAATCATCCTCGTAGACCACAGATACCATGGAGGCTCAAACCTGTAAATGATCTTCGTCAAAGGCATCCTAACACCTCACTATGGCCTACTAAACATGCTGCATTCGAGCCAGTTCCTCTATGATTTTCCCCTGACCCTCCTGGATAGCGGTAAATATTTCCTCAACTCGAGCCATATGTCCTCGAGGCCTAGCTGCTGTTGTCAAAGTGAAAGCCCTGTCTCTTGTTGGGACCTCCCTCTTATTGTCACTATCAACCCTGGCAACTACCCTATGTGCCATTGGATGCCTCTGGTATGCTCTCCTATGCGGCTTCTCGATTGCCTTGAGATATGGGTCAGACATTACTAATTCATGCAGCTGCATCCAAACAATGCTAGTCCAACCAAATAGGGAATATTCCTTTCAATTTTCCATTACTCTTCCAGTGAAGCTCACTTCGAAGTGAGCAAAGATATGGGACAATAGGCGCCATATGACAGTCTTCCATCTGGACTCAGGTGGTCTGCTACAAATAGAATGTGGCTCAGAATGATGTATGTGAGACATAGCTACACTCCCCGAAACACGTAGTACGTCGCATACATGTCAAATGTATTCTGCTTGTCTCTATGTCTAGCTCTTAAAAGTACATTGTATTTTATGATGCGACTGATGATCCTGGGAATGGGTCTGAAGTGGGGCTCAATTTTCCCGTTCTCCATGTCCAGTTTATCGGGTAGGATGAGCTCCCTCTGTAAAGTGATACACTGATCCTCTGGATAGTCTAGATCCTGGTGAGGCCCAAAGTACACTGTTCTTCCATGATGGATACGGTGAGTATTTCGCCTAGGCTCAGGCTGATCCGTACGCCCTTCACCATGATGGTGAGATGTAGTACACCTGCCTCATCAACAGTATGACCTAAGTTGCAAAAGAAATGCCTCACCAAATTGGGGTACACTTCATCTCGATTGTGCAAGACTGGTGTCCAGCCTGGTGCATCAAAGTGTACCTCAGTAGCAAACTTGGTCAACTCCTCCAGGATAACATAGCGCCCTACCTTAACCCTGGCTGCACCAAACTTCACCCACTTTTGGCTATAATCATATGATAGGAATCATGCTCTATCAAACCTTCTGGTTGGGACAATCCTACCCTCTCTGCCACATGCCATAGTGTCTGCAAGTAAAGCAAGAGGAAATGGTAGTTAGGAAAAAAAAGACTTTCCCTGGGAAATTAGGAGAGTTTTTGTTGCAGGAATCAATGCCCCAATACAAGAAGATCATCCTTGCATGAGATAGCCTTTGAGGCATCCCTCATTCTCCTACAAAATGGAACCCTGGGTAGACCCAAGGAAATGGGAATTAAACCAAGGGAAAAAGAGAAATAAACATACCGATGTAGGAAGATGTTGGGTTCTATCACCCAAATTGACCAAAAACCATCGAGAATAAGGAAAGGGACTTTGGGAGATTCTGAGGAATCCTTTTCTCTCTCTTTTCACAGGGAGCTACTCTTTTATGGGCTCTAAATGAAAACCCATGAACCCTTTTATAGAGTTCTGGTTTTTACAGAATCGAAGGATCGACAACATAAACCTTGCTTTCGCCTAGACCCTCCAGTTGATCAAGGGTCATGTCAATTAGGTGTTTGGCACCCAAATTATTCGGAGGCATTCAAACATTAACTGGAGCCACATGTCTCCGTTTCATGCCTCCGACATGCATAAGACTTAGAAAAATTTCTAAGTGTTTTTGTCACAGTCTATTTTGGAGAATCGGGCGTGATATCTAGGTCAACCCTTATGGCACCCGAATACATCCAAGATCGCCAACCATAATGAATACAAAATAATTCCCACAGTTTACACATACAATATCCACAATAATCAAGAAGCAATAATAATATAAAAGAAGCATTAAATACTGACAAATGCAACTAATGATATTATATCCCATACTATGTATCATATTATCTATTACAAACCATTTGTTCCCAAAAATATTACCATATCCATATATACATAGCCAAAAACAAAGAGTAATCCATTACATTGTTCTTGATAGATATCTTCATCTATCAACAAAAATAATCAAAACAACCATAGTGTATCAAGGAAGTGAAAAGGTAAGGGGAGGGCTACATCATGTGTAGATGCAGTCGCTGCAGGTGTAGCCTTCATCGTGTTCTCTACTGATGTTATCAGTACCAGCAGCCACGCTAGCAAGAGGGGACTCCATAAACTCAGTGATAAAAAGTTACCTATAGAAGAATCTGAAAAGAAGTGTCGACATGAGGGTGAGCTCACATCTCAGCTCAGTGAGAAATCTCGTATCACACGCGTACAACATACAACATCAAATGATATGAAATGTAATTCATTTTATATTAGGTCTTAGGTTTGTATTTCTACATCCTGGGCAAGGTAGAAGTTGAATAAATGGCCCTAGGCCGTTAGCCTTCTTTAAGTAAACTCCCCCCTTCAGGATACCCATCCTTATAGGGTTCCTCACCTCCCATCATAGATTCCATTTTAAGTAAGCTACCATACACCCATATGTCACATATGCGCCAGCTACCGTAGACATATACGTCAATGACTCTCCTTTGGGTCACCCAACCTTTGAAAGTGCGAAACTATGCCAATATCTTTACCATTATTAGAAGGACGTAGGAAATAGGGAATGACACCACCTATGTCTATTATGTTCATTAATATCACTTTGGCTGCTCACCAACATAAGCCCCTAGAACACCACTTTGGATCACCATACCTTACTAGCATATCGACATAACCATCGTGATATCCACCAACAGAGAACCCAAGCACTACTATCACACCGCAATTCCACACTATTCAGAATGGTGTGATGAACCGCTAAATAACCAACGGTTCAACCAGGATCTCTAATAGACCATCCCCGCGTTATCCAAACTTTACACACATCCACAATCATAATCAGAGTAAATAAACTATAGCGGAAATCTTGTAAATAAATGAACTGAGAACTAAAATGATATCCATAAATAATAGCAAATTATTCTGTGTTTAACTGAGACATAAATATTTAAGTACCAAATACATGTCTTATAAATGAAATAAAGAAACCTATAAAAATATCTAGTCAAATACACACGAGTTCCACTCGCAAGAGGAGTCGTGTTTATCATCTTCAGCTCCAGCGTCCATGGCTGCTACATTCCCGTATGTAGACGCGTTCATATAATCTTCGACTGTATAACCTGCATCATCAACTAAAAATATTCGACGTCGAGGGGTGAGCACACAACACGGCTCAGAGAGTAGCCAAAACAATGCAACAATACATATGCATGCAAAAAGTCAATTTATATCTTTGGTCCGGTTTATAGTTTGCAATGTACAATAGAAAGGTTGGGTGGTCAAAGGTTAACATTTATTGACACCGCCTCTATAGACAGGGTGTGGAAGCCCGCCCAAAGGTTAACGTTTATCGTCGTCTCCATCCACCATACCATAACATTATACAACAAAGGTTAATGTTTATTGTTATATAATGCTATACCAACACGTAAGCCCCTGTTAGCGAGGGCTTGTAAACTGGGCTCGCTACTAACCAATCCTAATGCCAAACAGTGTATCCATGGCCTCGCCCCAAGATCCCTCGAGAATGCCCATAGAGATAGAGCTAAGGCCCCCCGGTAGAGTCAGAGACTACAAGGACCGAGACCACCTCCCCTGATACTCTACGACATAATAGTTTTGCTAAAGTAATGGCGATACGACGAGGCTAATGCACGAGACTTGAGTTAGAGATAGAGCTAAAGTGCTGAGACCCGCCAAAAGTTAACGTTTATTGACGTTCTCATCACACCTCCCCTGATACTCGCTCGCATCAAGCACATCAACCACACACATACAAGCACATGCCTATTCCTATCATCATCATCATCATCATGTTATAAACAATAGAGTAAATATGCATGAACAAGTAATAGAAATATTGGATGGCATGCTGTATGCACATTACAAGCATATTCGCATAGAATCAAGCATAGCATAGGACTCAAGAAATAGAAAAACAGCTTATTATTAACCAATTTAGTTTGGGGTTAAGGTTCCTCACCTTAGCTTGCTAAAAGATACTTTTCCAAGCTTTAGAATCACCGTTATAACGTTATTATATTGCTAGCAAACCTAACCAAATTGATAGAATTTAATTAGAATTAATTCGGAATTTAAAAAGCATTCTGTTAACTGAGGGTCGGAGGTAGGGTCGGAGTCCTGATCGACCCTGGGTGCGACCCTCCCCCTAATCTGAACTTCCCGAACACTGAGGGTCGATGCTAGGGTCGGATCTGCCATTGACCCTAGGTGCGACCCTCTATAGTTTGAGTCGAAAATATCAGATTTCATTCTCTCTTTCATGGTTAGGTCCTATGGCTTACTTCCACAATCCATTCTATACATGTTCTATGATTTATAACTATACTTTATTCACCTACATGGTTTTAATGATCTCCTCCATGGTTTTCCATGAAAACCTAACCATGGATGGATGGTTTGGGTTTCTCCGAAATCCTACACTCAACCATATCTAACCTAAGGTCTGTAGAAACTCATGGGATTAGTATCCATACATGAGAAGATTACTTTTCCCTGGAATTTCTTCTCCTTTTTGCTAAGCCTTCCTTTTTGTCTCCTTTCTTCCTCTTTTCCTTCTTCTCTCTTTCTTTCAATTCAATTAGGGTTGTGAAGGAGTGAAAGTGGCTTAGGGACGTCCTTTAAATAGAGTAGGAATGTCCTATAATAGTCCCATTGAGATTTGGAAAGGTTCCAATTGAAATTAGGAAGGTTTCTCAATTTTCGGTTCGTGCTGTTTTTCCCGAATGCCGAGGGTCGATGGTGAGGGTCGATGGGAGGGTCGGACAACTCATAGACCGTGCGACCCATGGTTGAGGGTCTATGGTGAGGGTCGATGGGAGGGTCGGACCTGTCTGTTAAAACCTGCGACCCTACCCTCATTTTGACTATTTTTGGGTAAATTTTCATATTGGGTCTTGGGTTTCTTCACACACTTGGTCCACTTGGCTCGACCATGATATGTAGACGGGTCCCGACACAAAATGTAAGGTTAGGCCGGGTTCATGGTGTGCGGGTCTTACAATTCCACCACCCTTAAAAAAAATATCGTCCTCGAAATTTGAAAGTACGGATCTTACAACTCTCCCATCCTTAAATGAATTTTGTCCTCAAAATTTGAACGAATCTTACAACTCCCCCATCCTTAAAATAAATTTTGTCCTCAAAATTTTTAATTTACCTCGGAGTCAATAGGTGGGAATTCTATTTTCGCATTGCATCTTCTTCTTTTCATGCCATCATCTCCACGTCTTGTCTTCGTCAAATTATCTTCGTATAATTGATACCAAGTTTTTAAGGTGTTATACCTTTAAACTAGTGAACTAGGCTGGTACCACTTCAATAGTTAATTTTCCTATTTAATCCAGTGATTCCGTGGTCAATACTTTTGATATGGATCTCCAATGTACTTCTTCAATAGAGACACACGAAATACATCATGCATACTAGACAGGGATAGCAGTAACGCTAATTGATATGCAACCTTTCTACATCTCTCCAGAGTTTATAAGATTCGACGCATATATAGAATACTACTTTCCTTCTTGTCTAATCATTTCAAACTTCGCATAAGTGATATCTTCAAAAACATTTGTCCCTTATGGAGAACTCAAGGTCTTGGTGTCTCTTCTGACCTCTTGAGCTATCCTACCCCTTTTCTTTGATCTTGTTTGCCACTCGATAGTTTTCTTCATTAGCCTTAGGTCTCAAAATTCTTCATTCATCGTCTTTATTCCAAAATAAAGGATTTTGACATTTCTACTGTACCATGCTTCATAGGTAACATTTACATGGTAGCTTAGTAGCAACTTTAATTTACAGTAACTTCTCAATTCAAGTTCTTTGAAATCAATTTTACAAGCTCGGAGCATATATCTTAGGATCTGTATAGTCCGCTCTGACTGTCCGTCGGTTTGAGGTAAAATGCGGTACTAAACTCCAACTTTGTTCCCATTATCTTCTGTAGATCCTCCCAAAACTTTGAAATAAAGCATAAGCCTCTGACCGACACTAAGCTCTCATGCATACCATTCAGTCTGGCAATATTATCCATATATAGCTCAGTTAGCCGCTCCAAAGCATACCGAGGTCGTATAGCAATGGAATGAGCTATCTAGATAAGGCGATCAACAATCACCCAAACTGCGTCAATCGATCAGTGGTATACTGGTGACATAGTTCATTGTAATGCAGTTTCACTTTCAGACTGGCTCCGATAGTTATTGTAGTAAGCCATGTTGGTCTTTGTCTTGTAGCTTTTACTTGCTGATAATTCAGACACTGGAACACGCACTAAGCCACATTTGATATCTCTTCAGGTCATGATACATATTGGTACTCTAGGTTGTACTAAATATTGGGTACAATGCACTACTATCATTATCCTCTTCATAATATCCGAGTCTTTATCTTCAGGTATTCAGAATCTACCTCTGTATCTGTGTACCGTCTCCGCATCCAAATTAACTCAGGGTTGGGTTTTCCTTTCTCTAAGTCTTCTTGTACCGTTCTTATATACAGATGTAACAAAATTACTACTTTTTCTTCTTCCCTAAGTTCTCGCTCAATTGGATCATCACGAGTTTCTATTATATGTAACTCTTCTTCCAAATCTGAATTTGTTGCTGCGGAACATGAGGCAGCATTTATACTAGGTCCTTCTTCGGACTTCATAATTCCCTTTTTTTTTGCTTAAGGCTTAGCTACTACATTAGCCTTACTCAGTAACCTTGAATATCATGGTCTTAATCCTTCAATGTTCAAACCATTTTTCCTATCCTCATGTTCAACTCTTTCTAATGAAGAGATAAATAAAACACTTGTAATCCGATCTAATCTAAAATTCTTCTCCGTTTAAATAATGTCTCCAAGTCTTGATTGCATGAATCACAATTGTTTACTCCAATCATGGGTTGGGTAACTCTTTTCATGCTATTTTAGTTTTCTTAAAGCATATGAAATCGCTTATTTACCTTACATCAATCCGCATCCTAGATCCAATCCGAAAGCTTCAATGGATAGGGTAAAAGGTTTCCCTGGTGCCGAAACGATCAAGATGGGAGCTGATATCAATCTTACTTTAGAATCTAGAAATATTCTTCACCCTTGTCAGTCAAATTAAACTCCTCTCCTTTCCTGGTTAGCTTGGTAAGAGGTATTGCGATCTTAGAGTGGTCCTCCAAAAATCGTCTGTAATAACCAGCTAAACCCAAGAAACTTCTGGTTTTCGTAATATTCTTCAGGTGTTTCTCACCATACAATTGCTTCTATCTTAATAGGGTCCACTTTAATCCCTTTTTTGATGCTACGTGATCTAAGAAGATCACTTTGTTTAATCAGGTTTCATATTCCTTGGAATTGGCAATAAGCTTTTCACTTCTCAGTTGTTGTGAAGCTATTCTAAAGTCCGTTGTATGAGTTGCTTCATTCTTGGAATAAACCAAAATATCATTTATGAAAACTATGACCGACGTGTCCAACAGGTCATGAAACACCCAGTTCATCAGTTCCATAAAAGACGTAAGGGCATTGGTTAATCCAAACGTTATAATCGAGAACTCATAATGTCCAATCCCGATTCTAAAGGCTATCTTCGAGATATTTCTGTCCAAAATCCTTCCGCTGATGATATCTTGATCGAAGATCAATCTTAGAAAATACCTTTGCTCCTTGCAACTATTTAAAGAAGTCATCGATCCGAGGTAGTAGATATCAATTCTTGATCTTGAACTTGTTTAGTTCCCGATAGTCTATGCATAATCTGACACTACCGTCCTTCTTTACGAGTTGTGTTGGCGCTCTTCGTGATACAATACTTAGCTGATTAGGACCTTGGCCTAGTAACTCTTGTAGTTGAGTCTCAATTCCTTCAATTCTATAAGAGCTATTCATAGATGCCTTTGACACAAGTATCGTCCTTGGGTAACAAGTCGATGACGAACTCGATCACTTAATCAGATGGTAACCTGATAAGTTTCCTGGAAATACATCAGGAAATTCACGCATCACATGAATATCTTCCATCTGTGGTGCTTCTTTGGTAACATATACCACAAGATACCATATATCCAACTTCTTTCTCTTCAAAGCATCTCTTCGCCTTTAGCATAGAGAAGATCAGCTTTCGCTTCTTAGGTAACATGCTTCCAATAATAGCAAATTATGTGTCGTCTTTATTCTTGAATGACAACCTCTTCTATGCACGTAATCACTTGTAGAGTGTTGAAACAACCAGTCTATTCCCAAGATGACGTCAAGGTCTGCCATCTCAAGTCTAATTAGGTTGTCCATTTTTATCCATCCATACGATTTGGACTTCGTTCATAACACTCATCCAATTGAACATCTAGTCCAAAAAGGGCTTGAACTAGCAAAATCTGATGAAACGGTCTAAAGAGCTTGTCTAGTTCCTTCATCTCTTTTGATTTTTCAAAGTCTATCATCAAAATCTCCTATTGCACTTATTAGTTTGTATTTCTTTTATCCTTGTTGTTCTACCTTGCTCTCTCTTCCATATACCTCGAAAATATCTTGTGATTGTTACTTCATATCCCAAGTTTATCTATAAGCATTAGGGTATATGCTTATAAATTCATTAATTCAGTCAAACTATTTTGGTCTTTACTTAATGATATCCCTCAACATTAGGCATAACTAAATTATCATTGTATTAAATCGAGTACTACTTATGTCATGACTTTATCCTTGTATCCACTCTTAAATTTACCTTTAGGAATCTTCTACCTTGTCAAAATTCGTACCGATATAGCCATCCTTAACTATACTTGAGTGCTATCTATTTCTTTACTGGCTACTCTTAATAGTTTCCACATTTTCTCATGCACTCTTTTACAGACATGATTCATATCCATCCATTTAGCAATATCAAAACAAATTCTCCATCACTTCATCTGAGTTTCATTGGCTATAGCATTTAATCTGAATCCAATCATCTTTCTTCCAACAATTCCAATATCACTAAACATCTTTTTCAACAAAGGTCAGGGAGTTTATGAATCAGAATGTGCATCCAAAATAATTCTTTTCTTTTTTTCAATTATCATAATGACAACCACTTGCTTTATCTAGCGAACCTAGGTTTTAAGAATCAGGAGTAAATCTATGGTAATCCAACCGGCATCCAAAGGTCGTTAAGTTGCACGGTGGTCCAAATACATGGAATAGAGGTTTTTCAGTTCTTAACCTCATGGTTATAGGTTCTATCGAATATATAATGCCATTGGTCAAGGCACTACAAGAGTAAATCTGGAGAAGCTTTCATACATCAGTAAATCAGGTATAAATCTGGAGAAAGATTTCGTACATCAATAAATCAGGTATAAATCAGTAGATGTACGCTCAACATGAATAAGCATTCCACACTGTTCAGAATGGTGTGATGAACCACTAAATAACCAACGGTTCAACCAGGATCTCTAATAGACCATCCCCGCGTTATCCAAACTTTACACACATCCACAATCATAATCAGAGTAAATACACAATAGCAGAAATCTTGTAAATAAATGAACTGAGAACTAAAATGATATCCATAAATAATAGCAAATTATTCTGTGTTTAATTGAGACATAAATATTTAAGTACCAAATACATGTCTTATAAATCCAATAAAGAAACCTATAAAAATATCTAGTCAAATACACACGAGTTGCACTCGCAAGAGGAGTCGTGTGTATCATCTTCAGCTCCAGCGTCCATGGCTGCTACATTCCCGTATGTAGACGCGTTCATATAATCTTCGACTGTATAACCTGCATCATCAACTAAAAATATTCGATGTCGAGGGGTGAGAACACAACACGGCTCAGTGAGTAGCCAAAACAATGCAATAATACATATGCATGCAAAAAGTCAATTTATATCTTTGGTCCGGTTTATAGTTTGCAATGTGTAATAGAAAGGTTGGGTGGTCAAAGGTTAACGTTTATTGACACCGCCTCTATACACAGGGTGTGGAAGTCCGCCCGAAGGTTAATGTTTATCGTCGTCCCCATCCACCCTACCATAACATTATACAACAAAGGTTAACGTTTATTGCTATATAATGTTATACCAACACGTAAGCCCCTGTTAGCGAGGGCTTGCAAACTGGGCTCGCTACTAACCAATCCTAATGCCAAACGGTGTATCCAAGGCCTCACCCCAGCATCCCTCAGAATGCCCATAGAGATAGAGCTAAGGCCCTCCGGTAGAGTCAGAGACTACAAGGACCGAGACCACCTCCCCTGATACTCTATGACATAATAGTTCTGCTAAAGTAATGGCGATATGACGATGCTAATGCACAAGAATTGAGTTAGAGATAGAGCTAAAGTGCTGAGACCCGCCAAAGGTTAACGTTTATTGACGTTCTCATCACACCTCCCTTGATACTCGCTCGCATCAAGCACATCAACCATACACATACAAGCACATGGCTATTCCTATCATCATCATCGTCATCATGTTATAAACAATAGAGTAAATATGCATGAACAAGTAATAGAAATATTGGATGGCATGCTGTATGCACATTACAAGCATATTCGCATAGAATCAAGCATAGCATAGGACTCACAAAATAGAAAAACAACTTATTATTAACCAATTTAGTTTGGGGTTAAGGTTCCTCACCTTAGCTTGCTAAAAGATACTTTTCCAAGCTTTAGAATTACCGTTATAACGTTATTATTTTGCTAGCAAACCTAACCAAGTCGATAGAATTTAATTAGAATTAATTCGGAATTTAAAAAGCATTCTGTTAACTGAGGGTCGGAGGTAGGGTCAGAGTCCTGATTGACCCTGGGTGCGACCCTCCCCCTAATCTGAACTTCCCGAACACTGAGGGTCGATGCTAGGGTCGGATCTGCCATCGACCCTAGGTGCGACCCTCCATGGTTTGAGTCGAAAATATCAGATTTCATTCTCTCTTTCATGGTTAGGTCCTATGGCTTACTTCCACAATCCATTTTATACATGTTCTATGATTTATAACTATACTTTATTCACCTACATGGTTTTAATGATCTCCTCCATGGTTTTCCATGAAAACCTAACCATGGATGGATGGTTTGGGTTTCTCCAAAATCCTACACTCAACCATATCTAACCTAAGGTCTGTAGAAACTCATGGGATTAGTATCCATACCTGAGAAGATTACTTTTCTCTGGAATTTCTTCTCCTTTTTGCTAAGCCTTACTCCTTGTCTCCTTTCATCCTCTTTTCCTTCTTCTCTCTTTCTCTCAATTCAATTAGGGTTGTGAAAGGAGTGAAAGTGGCTTAGGGACGTCCTTTAAATAGAGTAGGAATGTCCTATAATAGTCCCATTGAGATTTGGAAAGGTTCCAATTGAAATTAGGAAGGTTTCTCAATTTTCGGTTCGAGCTGTTTTTCCCGAATGCCGAGGGTCGATGGTGAGGGTCGATGGGAGGGTCGGACAACTCATAGACCCTGCGACCCATGGTTGAGGGTCGATGGTGAGGGTCGATGGGAGGGTCGAACTTGTCTGTTAAAACCTGTGACCTTACCCTCATTTTGACTGTTTTTGGGTAAATTTTCATATTGGGTCTTGGGTTTCTTCACACACTTGGTCCACTTGGCTCGACCATGATATGTAGACGGGTCCCGACACAAAATGTAAGGTTAGGCCGGGTTCTTGGTGTGCGGGTCCTACAACTACTCCCATGGATCATCGTGTCTTCCACTAGTGTGATTACATCCCAACGTGATCCCTGTGCCTACACTCCCATTCATCATATGAACCACCATATATGGTTGCAATCCAACATGACCCGTGTATCCGGACTCCTATGCGTTACACAAGCCATCATATATGGTTGTATATATTTATAAATAAAGGCTATGCCCTAACCAGGAACCCCGGCTCCACTCCCGTGGATCACCGCACTCTTGTTAGAGCCTAGCATCAACAATGTGGTCCGTGTATTGTGCTCCCATACACCACAAGTCGACCATACCAACCAATCATACATACATTCATAGTTGTTATAATGCAATGCATGCTCATACATAGCAATAATGGAAAGCATACAATTAAATTACAACCTAAGCATGTTACTGGAAAGTAGACATGTTGTTAAGAATATCCTATGTCTATGGACTAGACCCCTTTACCTGATTGGACAAGAAGTGCAGCAGTACATCGAAGTCAATTAGAAGGCTCCAACAACCACCCTTGTTCAATACCTATTTAATATATAAAGATTCATTAGTTTGGTTTCATAGCTTTCAATCATTATGGACAAGCCTTACATGTCCATACATGAGTCCCATGATAAGTCGGGAACCCAATGGTTGGTCTCTCTAGTCATTCCTAAGAAAATTGGTTTAAATTGACTGAAGCAGAGGATGAAACCGGTAGAGAGTTCCTCAGGTGCTGTCAACCAATTAACACTTAGAATATTTTCTAAGTCACAGAACTGGAGGGATGAGCGGATGCTCGACCATCCTGCAAGTCATCTGGTTTGTATATTACTATATACCCTGGGATTCTAGTAGGATTTTTGAAGGCTTTACCGGGTGGTCATTCATTCGACACTGACTTCACTTAACATACAACTTAAATGGAGGATCGAAACCAATCGAACCCACTGGGAGATCAGTTGGATGACTGGGAGTTTACTCGGAGGATCGTGCCTCTAGGATGGTCCTCCGATATGCGGCCCCGATACGAGGCCAGTACAAGACTCCAGCTAGATCATTGGTCATAAGCCAAGGTATTTGCCTTGGAGGAGCCATGGTTTAAGCCACTCGAAAGAACGGACATAATTGCACCTCTTGTACGAGGCTTCAATTTCGACCCAAAAACCAGGTTACGAACCGAACTTGATCTCTATGCTTTGGAGACTTATTATCCACTTCAATAATCCCATTTTACATGGTGGGAAACTCATTCCCAGCATTATTAGGTACAATGGGAGTCATTTATGGCTCTAATACTCCCTTAAAGGATTTGGTAAACCCAGCCTATGTTTTCTAGGTTATTAAATGAAATCTCCATTAATGGACTTCAACCACCAAGCTTGCTGCACTTATTCCCTAATGAAAAGAGGAAGGAAATAATCCTACCTCCAACAACTCCTTAAATGAGTGGGTGAACCCAAACCTAGGTTCATTAATGGCGGTCACCATTAATGGTGTTCAACCACTCAAGGCTCCATGCCTTAAACAACAAACAAGGAAGAAGGAGGTAGACTAAAATCACCTCCAAGGAAAGGCTAGGGTTTTGAGTTCCTTGAGCTCAAGCTTCTTCCTCCACTCTTCTTTTCTTCTACTCTCTTTCTATCTCTCACAGTGCTAAGAAAAGAAAAAGGAGGATTGGCCCTCCCTTTTATAGAAAATCAAGAAGAGAGAAGGTGTCTGACTCGAGTTCAATATATTGGCATTAACCGGGTGATCGATCAATCGGTTGGGCAAAAACATAGCTTATTGGCCATCTTTTTGGCCTGGATGCTTTGGGATGTGTATCCCCTTCACCCAATGTCTACTAGGACACCTTGTACCACTAAATATACATAGTGAAGACTCACCTAAGGTTCGGATACCATCATTGGGTCTGCATGAAGTGCTCGATCAATCGGTGTTGAGACTTGGCATAGGAGGAATTTGGGTTAGTAAAGGGATCAAGTGCAGGTCTCATAATCCCCCCAATTTATAAGAATTTTACCCGTAAAATTAAGGTGTACTTGAGTCTTCATACAGATGCGGATATTTCTCTGGCTTTGCATCTTCACTTTCCCAAGTGGTTTCTTCAATTGCATAACTGTGCAAATAAGTTGAAATGGTTTTGCAATTGTTGCACCTTCCTGTCTAATATTGCCATAGGTTTTACAGTGCATGATAAATCTCAATCAATTTGTGGAACCTCTGTACTCAAGATATGTGATGGATCATGAATGTATTTCTTCAGTAGTGAAATGTGGAATACGTCATGAACTTCTGATAGTGCAAGAGGCAAAGCCTACTGATATGCCACTTTACTGCCCCTTTTTAGAATTTTATATGGACCAATATATTTGGGACTCAACTTCCCTTATTGCCAAAGCATCGAATACCTCGGTGGGGCGACACCTTGAGGAAAACTTTGTCATTAGCCTGAAATTCCAAGTCATTACACCACCCATCAGCATAACTCTTTGCCTGCTCTGAGCTACCTTGATTCTCTTCTTGATAAGTTCTACATTATCACAAGTGTCTTGTATAATATCAGGCCCCAATATTCTTAGTTCACCTACTTCATTCCAATACAGCGGAGTATATAGAGCAGCGCCAAGGGTAACCTAGTAACTATTGTAGTAGGCAAATTCTATCAAAGATAGATATTTATTCAAATTACCTTTAAAATCCAATGCGTAATGTAAGACCCGCATGCCACGAACCCGATCTAACCTTACATTTCGTGTCGTGACCAGTATACATATTATGGTCGAGCAAAGTGGACCAAGTGTGTGAAGAAACCCAAGACCGAATATGAAATTTAACTCAAAAACAGTCAAAATGAGGGTAGGGTCGCATGCCTAAACAAGTAGGGTCGACCCACCTCAACAGAAGTCCAACCTATCACTTTTTGGTCGTGGGGTCGCATGGGTCTCGGATTGTCCAACCCTAGCATCGACCCTAGGAAAACAGCAAAAATAGCATGAACCGAAAATTAGGAAACTTTCCTAATTTCAATTGGGACCTTCCCTAAACTCAATGGGACTTATTTTGGGAGGTTTTCCTCTATAAATAGGACGTCCCTAAGCCACTTTGACTCCTTTTAGAACCCTAATTGAAAGTGAGAGAAAGAGAAGAGAAGGAAGAGCAAAAGAGAAAGAAACTTGAAGAAAAGGCTAAGGAAGAAGAAGAAGTTCAGAGAAATCTTTGAAACTCAGATTACAGAAGGTATGAACCTCAATCCCTATCTGAATTAAAAGCTTAGAATAGATTATGATGAAGTTAGGTTAGGAGAAACCCTAATACCATCCATCCATGGATAAATTCCAGTGGAAATCATGGAGGAAATCATTGAAAACTATGAAAAGTGAGTAACTTGGAATTTTGAGCCATAGAACAATCATAAAATGAACTATAAAAGTAAGCCAAAGGACCCATATATGAAAGAATAGACTATAGAATGAAAAGGTCGACTCAAACCACGTGCGGTTGCACGTAGGGTTGACTGGGAATCGACCCTACCGGACCACAGGATCGACCCCTAGCTCCCGGGAAGTCCAGGGAAGCTGCGGTCGCACCTAGGGTCAATGGGACAATCGACCCTAGCATCGACCCTATACCCTGGGGTCGCATAAACCTGCGACCCTACCTGCGACCCGTCCTTCGACCCTAGCTTAACAGCAAGCCTAAAACTATCGGAATGAATTCTAATTAAAATCAATCGAATTGTTAGGTTTTTCTATGGATATAAAAGTGATTCTTAAAGCTTGAAAGAGGATCTACACTCAAGCAAAGGTGAGGGAACAAGACCTAAACTAATTGGCTAATAATAAACTATTTTTATTTTCTTGAGTCTAATGCCATGACTGATTCTATGCGTGTATGCTTGTAATGTGCATTCAACATGTCATCCAATATTCTTGCTATTAATGTTCATGCATATTTAATTCTATTTATTTATAACATGATGATGATGATGATGCTAGGAATAAGCATGTGAATGTATGTGTGTGGTTAGTATGCTTGATGCGAGTAGAGCATCAGGGGGAGGACGTGATATCGTGGTGTGTCCTGGTCACCAGTCTCTAGCTCTATCTCTACTCAAGTCTTGTCCACTGACATCGTCGTATCACCATTACCTTAGCAGAACTATTACGTCGTAGGATATCAGGGGAGGTGCTCTCAGACCATGAGTCTTTGACTCTGTCGGGGGGGCCATAGCTCTATCTCTATGGACGTATTGAGGGATGCTGGGGTTAGGCCTTCGGTACACTGTTTGACATTAGGATTGGTTAGTTGCGAGCCCAGTTTGCAAGCCCTCGCCAGTAAGAGCTTACGTATTGGTATGGGTAGAGTATCAGGGGAAGTGTGATGTGATGTGGTCCTAAGCACTTTAGCTCTATCTCTATTCCATGGTGGGTGCATGTGGGACGACAATAAACGATATCTTTGGGCGGCTTCACACACTCGTGTATAGAGGTGAGGAGGCCACCGAACCTTTCTATAGCACATTGCAAACTTATATACCCGACCACAGATATGAATTGAATGCATGCATATGTTTGTTGCATTGTTTTGTTTTCTCACTGAGCTCAAGTTGGAGAGTTGACCCTTGTGCACAAAATTCTTTTTAGTTTCTGATGTTGCAGGTATTACGGTTGAAGATTTTGTCAACACATTAACATATGAACATGTGGCGGCTATGATGAGCAAGCGGTGGAGGACTATTATGATTCGTTAAGCGAGCTGTTTGTGTAATTTACTCATATATATATATATATATATATTACAGTCCACAACCTTGACCTTACCCTATACACATAATAACCACATAGTAAAGGAAAAGATAGCATGATCACTAAGGATCCATAGCAGATGATGGATCTGGACCACTATGCTGAGCTACTAGTAGAGTGGGCAAACACTGATGGTATCCCCTCAACGGGATCCTGGTGGTCTGGGTGGGGAATCATCCTCGTAGAAAACAGATACCATGAGGCTCAAACATGTAAATGATCTTCATCAAAGGCATCCTAACACCTCACTATGGCCTGCTAAACATGCTGCATTCGAGCCAGTTCCGCTATGATTTTCCCCTGACCCTCCTGGATAGCAGTAAATATTTCCTCAACTCGAGCCATATGTCCTCGAGGCCTAGCTGCTGTTGTAAAAGTGAAAGCCCTGTCTCTTGTTGGGACCTCCCTCTTATTGTCACTATCATCCCTGGCAACTACCCTATGTGCCATTGGATGCCTCTGGTATGCTCTCCTATGCGGCTTCTCGATTGCCTTGAGATACGGGTCAGACATTACTAATTCATGCAGCTGCATCCAAACAATGCTAGTCCAACCAAATAGGGAATATTCCTTTCGATTTTCCATTACTTCTCCAGTGAAGCTCACATCGAAGTGAGCAAAGATATGGGACAATAGGCGACCATATGGCAGTCTTCCATCTGGACTCAGGTGGTCTGCTACAAATAGAATGTGGCTCAGAATGATGTATGTGAGACATAGCTACTCTCCCCGAAACACGTAGTACGTCGCATACATGTCAATTGTATTCAGCTTGTCTCTATGTCTAGCTCTTAAAAGTACATTGTATTTTATGAAGCGACTGATGATCCTTGGAATGGGTCTGAAGTGGGGCTCAATGTTCCCGTTCTCCATGTCCAGTTTATCGGGTAGGATGAGCTCCCTCTGTAAAGTGATACACTGATCCTCTGGATAGTCTAGAACCTGGTGAGGCCCAAAGTACACTGTTCATCCATGATGGATACGTTGAGTATTTCGCCTAGACTGGCAATGCTCAGGTTGATCCGTACGCCCTTCACCATGATGGTGAGATGTAGTACACCTGCCTCGTCAACAGTATGACCTAAGTTGCAAAAGAAATGCCTCACCAAATTGGGGTACACTTCATCTCGATTGTGCAAGACTGGTGTCCAGCCTGGTGCATCAAAGTGTACCTCAGTAGCAAACTTGGTCAACTCCTCTAGGATAACGTAGCGCCCTACCTTAACCTTGGATGCACCAAACTTCGCCCACTTTTGGCTATAATCATATGATAGGAGTCATGCTCTATCAAACCTTCTGGTTGGGACAATCCTACCCTCTCTGCCACATGCCATAGTGTCTGCAAGTAAAGCAAGAGGAAACGGTAGTTAGGAAAAAAAAGACTTTCCCTGGGAAATTAGGAGAGTCTTTGTTGCGGGAATCAATGCCCCAATACAAGAAGATCATCCTTGCATGAGATAGCATTTGAGGCATCCCTCATTCTCCTACAAAATGGAACCCTGGGTAGACCCAAGGAAATGGGAATTAAACCAAGGGAAAAAGAGAAATAAACATACCGATGTAGGAAGATGTTGGGTTCTATCACCCAAATTGACCAAAAACCACCGAGAATAAGGAAAGGGACTTTGGGAGATTCTGAGGAATCCTTTTCTCTCTCTTTTCATAGGGAGCTACTCTTTTATGGGTTCTAAATGAAAACCCATGAACCCTTTTATAGAGTTCTGGTTTTTACAGAATCGAAGGATCGACAACATAAACCTTGCTTTTGCCTAGACCCTCCAGTTGATCAAGGGTCATGTCAATTAGGTGTTTGGCACCCAAATTATTCGGAGGCATTCAAACATTAACTGGAGCCACATGTCTCCGTTTCATGCCTCCGACATGCATAAGACTTAGAAAAATTTCTAAGTGTTTTTGTCACAGTCTATTTTGGAGAATCGGGCGTGATATCTAGGTCAACCCTTATGGCACCCGAATACATCTAAGATCGCCAACCATAATGAATACAAAATAATTCCCACAGTCTACACATACAATATCCACAATAATCAAGAAGCAATAATAATATAAAAGAAGCATTAAATACTGACAAATGCAACTAATGATATTATATCCCATACTCTGTATCATATTATCTATTACAAACCATTTGTTCCCAAAAATATTACCATACCAATATATACATAGCCAAAAACAAAGAGTAATCCATTACATTGTTCTTGATAGATATCTTCATCTATCAACAAAAATAATCAAAATAACCATAGTGTATCAAGGAAGTGAAAAGGTAAGGGGAGGGCTACATCATGTGTAGATGCAGTCGCTGCAGGTGTAGCCTTCATCGTGTTCTCTACTGATGTTATCAGTACCAGCAGCCACGCTAGCAAGAGGGGACTCCATAAACTCAGTGATAAAAAGTTACCTATAGAAGAATCTGAAAAGAAGTGTCGACATGAGGGTGAGCTCACATCTCAGCTCAGTGAGAAATCTCGTATCACACATGTACAACATACAACATCAAATGATATGAAATGTAATTCATTTTATATTAGGTCTTAGGTTTGTATTTCTACATCCTGGGCAAGGTAGAAGTTGAATAAATGGCCCTAGGCCGTTAGCCTTCTATAAGTAAACTCCCCCCTTCAAGACACCCATCCTTATAGGGTTCGTCACCTCCCATCATAGATTCCATATTAAGTAAGCTACCATACACCCATATGTCACATATGCGCCAGCTACCGTAGACCTATACGTCACTGACTCCCCTTTGGGTCACCCAACCTTTGAAAGTGCGAAACTATGCCAATATCTTTACCATTATTAGAAGGACGTAGGAAATAGGGAATGACACCACCTATGTCTATTATGTTCATTAATTTCACTTTGGCTGCTCACCAACAGAAGCCCCTGGATCACCACTTTGGATCACCATACCTTACTAGCATGTCGACATAACCATCGTGCTATCCACCAACAGAGAACCCAAGCACTACTCCCATGGATCATCGTGTCTTCCACTAGTGTGATAACATCCCAACGTGATCCCTATGCCTGCACTCCCATTCGTCATATGAACCACCATATATGGTTGCAATCCAACATGACCCGTGTAACCGGACTCCTATGCGTTACACAAGCCATCATATATGGTTGCATATATTTATAAATAAAGGCTATGCCCTATCCAGGAATCCCGGCTCCTCTCCCATGGATCACCGCACTCTTGTTAGAGCCTAGCATCAACAATGTGGTCAGTGTATTGTGCTCCCACACACCACAAGTCTACCATACCAACCAATCATACATACATTCATAGTTGTTATAGTGCAATGCATGCTCATACATAGCAATAATGGAAAGCATACAATTAAATTACAACCTAAGCATGTTACTGGAAAGTAGACATGTTGATAAGAATATCCTATGTCTATGGACTAGACCCCTTACCTGATTGGACAAGAAGTGCAGCAGTACATCGAAGTCAAACAGAAGGCTCCAACGACCACCCTTGTTCAATACTTATTTAATATATAAAGATTCATTAGTTTGGTTTCATAGCTTTCAATCATTATGGAGAAGCCTTACATGTCCATAGATGAGTCCCAAGATAAGTCGGGAACCCAATGGTTGGTCTCTCTAGTCATTCCTAAGAAACCTGGTTTAAATTGACTGAATCAGAGGATGAAACCGGTAGAGAGTTCCTCAGGTGCAGTCAACCAATTAACACTTAGAATATTTTCTAAGTAAACAGAACTGGAGGGATGAGCGGATGCACGACCATCCTGCAAGTCATCTGGTTTGTATATTGCTATAAACCCTGGGATTCTAGTAGGATTTTTGAAGGCTTTACCGGGTGGTCAATCATTCGACACTGACTTCACTTAACATACAACTTAAATGGAGGATCGAAACCAATCGAACCCACTGGGAGATCGGTTGGATGACTGGGAGTTTACTCGGAGGATCGTGCCTCTAGGATGGTCCTCCAGTACGAGGTTCCGATACGTGGCCAGTACAAGACTCCAGCTAGATCATTGGTCATAAGCCAAGGTATTTGCCTTGGAGAAGCCATGGTTTAAGCCACTCGAAAGAACGGACATAACTGGGCCTCTGGTACGAGGCTTCAATTTCGACCCAAAAACCAGGTTACGAACCGAGCTTGATCTCTAAGCTTTGGAGAATTGTTATCCACTTCAATAATCCCATTTTACATGGTGGGAAACTCATTCCCAGCATTATTAGGTACAATGGGAGCCATTTATGGCTCTAATACTCCCTTAAGGATTTGGTAAACCCAGCCTATGTTTTCTAGGTTATTAAATGAAATCTCCATTAATGGACTTCAACCACCAAGCTTGCTGCACTTATTCCCTACTGAAAAGAGGAAGGAAATAATCCTACCTCCAACAACTCCTTAAATGAGTGGGTGAACCCAAACCTAGGTTTTCTAGGTCATTAATGGTGGTCACCATTAATGGTGTTCAACCACTCAAGGCTCCATGCCTTAAACACCAAACAAGGAAGAAGGAGGCAGACTAAACTCACCTCTAAGGAAAGGCTAGGGTTTGGAGTTCCTTGAGCTCAAGCTTCTTCCTCCACTCTTATTTTCTTCTACTCTCTTTCTATCTCTCACAGTGCTAAGAAAAGAAAAAGGAGGATTGGCCCTCCCTTTTATAGAAAATCAAGAAGAGAGAAGGTGTCTGACTCGAGTTCAATATATTGGCATTAACCGGGTGATCGATCAATCGGTTGGGCAAAAACATAGCTTATTGGCCATCTTTTTGGCCTGGATGCTTTGGGATGTATATCTCCTTCACCCAATGTCTACTAGAAAACCTTGTACAACTAAATATACATAGTGAAGACTCACCTAAGGTTCGGATACCATCATTGGGTCCACATGAAGTGCTCGATTAATAGGTGTTGAGACTTGGCATAGGAGGAATTTGGGTTAGTAAAGGGATCAGGTGCGGGTCTCACAATCCCCCCAATATATAAGAATTTTACCCGCAAAATTAAGGTGTACTTGAGTCTTCATACAGATGCGGATATTTCTCTGGCATTGCATCTTCACTTTCCCAAGTGGTTTCTTCAATTGCATAACTGTGCAAATTAGTTGAAATGGTTTTACAATTGTTGCACCTTCCTGTCTAATATTGCCATAGGTTTTACAGTGCATGATAAATCTCAATCAATTTGTGGAACCTCTGTACTCAAGATATGGGATGGATCATGAACGTATTTCTTCAGAAGTGAAATGTGGAATACGTCATGAACTTCTGATAGTACAAGAGGCAAAGCCTACTGATATGCCACTTTACTGCCCCTTTTTAGAATTTTATATGGACCAATATATTTGGGACTCAACTTCCCTTATTGCCAAAGCATCGAATACCTCGGTGGGGTGACACCTTGAGGAAAACTTTGTCATTAGCCTGAAATTCCAAGTCATTACGCCACCAATCAACATAACTCTTCTTCCTGCTCTGAGCTACCTTGATTCTCTTCCTGATAAGATCTACATTATCACAAGTGTCTTGTATAATATCAGGCCCCAATATTCTTAGTTCACCTACTTCATTCCAATACAGCGGAGTATATGGAGCAGCGCCAAGCGTAACCTAGTAACTATTGTAGTAGGCAAATTCTATCAAAGATAGATATTTATTCAAATTACCTTTAAAATCCAATGCGTAATGTAAGACCCGCATGCCACGAACCCGATCTAACCTTAAATTTCGTGTCGTGACCAGTATACATATTATGGTCGAGCAAAGTGGACCAAGTGTGTGAAGAAACCCAAGACCCAATATGAAATTTAACTCAAAAACAGTCAAAATGAGGGTAGGGTCGCATGACTAAACAAGTAGGGTCGATCCCACCTCAACAGAAGTCCAACCCATGATTTTTTGGACGTGGGGTCACATGGGTCTCGGATTGTCCGACCCTAGCATCGACCCTAGCATCGACCCTAGGAAAACAGCAAAAATAGCATGAACCGAAAATTAGGAAACTTTCCTAATTTCAATTGGGACCTTCCCTAAACTTAATGGGTCTTATTTTGGGAGGTTTTCCTCTATAAATAGGATGTCCCTAAGCCTCTTTCACTCCTTTTAGAACCCTACTTGAAAGTGAGAGAAAGAGAAGAGAAGAAAACTTGAAGAAAAGGCTAAGGAAGAAGAAGAAGTTTATAGAAATCTTTGAAACTCAGACTACAGAAGGTATGAACCTCAATCCTTATCTGAATTAAAAGCTTAGAATAGATTATGATGAAGTAGGTTAGGAGAAACCCCAATACCATCCATCCACGGATAAATTCCAATGGAAATCATGGAGGAAATCATTGAAAACTATGAAAAATTAGTAACTTGGAGTTTTGAGCTATAGAACAATCATAGAATTGACTATAAAAGTAAGCCAAAGGACCCAAACATGAAAGAATAGACTATAGAATGAAAAGGTCGACTCAAACCACGTACGGTCGCACGTAGGGTCGATTGGCAATCGACCCTACCAGACCACAGGATCGACCCCTAGCTCCCGGGAAGTCCAGGGAAGCTGCGGTCGCACCTAGGGTCGATGGGACAACCGACCCTTGCATCGACCCTATACCCTGGGGTCGCATAAACCTGCGACCCTACCTGCGACCCGTCCTTCGATCCTAGTTTAACAGCAAGCCTAAAACTGTCGGAATGAATTCTAATTAAAATCTATCGACTTGTTAGGTTTTCCTATTGATATAAAAGTGATTCGTAAAGCTTGAAATAGGATCTACACTCAAGCAAAGGTGAGGGAACAAGACCTAAACTAATTGGTTAATAATAAACTATTTTTATTTTCTTGAGTCTAATGCCATGACTGATTCTATGCGTGTATGCTTGTAATGTGCATTCAAAATGTCATCCAATATTCCTGCTATTAATGTTCATGCATATTTAATTCTATTTATTTATAACATGATGATGATGATGATGCTAGGAATAAGCACGTGAATGTATGTGTGTGGTTAGTATGCTTGATGCGAGTGGAGCATCAGGGGGAGGATGTAATATCGTGGTGTGTCCTAGTCACCAGACTCTAGCTTTATCTCTACTCAAGTCTTGTCCACTGACATCGTCGTATCGCCAATACCTTAGCAGAACTATTACGTCGTAGGATATCAGGGGAGGTGGTCTCGGACCGTGTAGTCTTTGACTCTGTCGGGGGCCTTAGCTCTATCTCTATGGACGTATTGAGGGATGCTGGGGTTAGGCCTTTGGTACACTGCTTGACATTAGGATTGGTTAGTTGCGAGCCCAGTTTGCAAGCCCTCGCCAGTAGGAGCTTACGTGTTGGTATGGGTAGAGTATCAGGGGAAGTGTGATGCGGTGTGGTCCTAAGCACTTTAGCTCTATCTCTATTCCATGGTGGGTGCATGTGGGACGACAATAAATGATATCTTTGGGCGGCTTCACACACTCGTGTATAGAGGTGAGGCGGCCACCGAACCTTTCTATAGCACATTGCAAACTTATATACCAGACCACAGATTTAAATTGAATGCATGCATATGTTTGTTGCATTGTTTTGTTTTCTCACTGAGCTCAAGTTGGAGAGTTGACCCTCGTGCATGAAATTCTTAGTTTCTAATGTTGCAGGTATTACGATTGAAGATTTTGTCAACACGCTAACATATGAACATGTGGCGGCTATGATGAGCAAGCTGTGGAGGACTATTATGATTCGTTAAGCGAGTGTTTCACTGTGGATACGCTTAGAGTTTAATTTTTGTATTTGGATATTTGTAATATGTATTAAATTATGTTTTGGCTACTTGGAGATAAATGAGATATTAATTATTTATCATGACTAGACCTCAGTTCATTATCTGTAAGCCTTCCGTTATTTACTTTATTACCTCTGATTAATGTCGAGTATGTTTTGGTTTAACAACGTGGGCATAGCCTATTCGAGATCCTGATTGAACCATTAGTTTAATGACGGTTCATCACACCATTTTGGTTAGTCTAGAATTGGGGTGTGACAACTTGGTATCAGAGCTCTCAGGCCTTCTCATGAAACCTAAATACTTCTACTGGAGTCCATGAACTGAATTAGGATAAATTAAAAGCTTTAATACAAACACACCATAAGCACCTGTGTTGGTTGAGACAGAACTTAAATAAGAAAATAATGTACATATTAAAGGTGGAACCATATATATACACAAACAAAAAGGGAAAATTTAAAAACATATCCTGATAAACGAATAATATAGGATATGATCTATAGGTTGAGCAGTTATCTAAGTACACAAAGGATATAGTACAGTAGCCGAAACATTGGAATACCGAGTTGATACTCACAAGATGTGAAACTCGATGTATGATAGAGAAAGGAGAAAAATGGCTAGAAACGCCAAAATCCCTACAAAGGTAAAGGGAAAGAGCTTGGGCTAAATCCAACCGAGATAGGAGAACAATGGCCATACACTAAGAATAAAAGAAGATAAAGCTATACTCCTGGGTGACGTGGAGACTTAGAGTGAGATCCACCATCTGCTGATCCATTGCCCACTGAGCATTAAGAAGATGTTGCAACTTGATCCCACCATTATCTGGGTCGAGAACGAGTAGTGAAAACTCATCTGACCAGATGCTAAATAATGATAATCAGATTAAAGCAAATCAAAGGAGGTGAACAACCAGGCCACTCCAGCCAATCACCTGGACTACCAAGAACCTTGGCCACGGTTGTAATAAATTTAGCTAGACAAAATACATGAGCAACAACAGATGAGACCGACTATGCAAGTTGCTATGTGAATCACTACCCAAGTTGCCAATGTTACATCAACACCTCCAAGTCAGGCCAGGTACAGTACTAATTGCTATCAACACTGTACCCCCAGCATCTGTTACCTATAACACAGTGCCAACCAAACAACAAGTCCCAGTAACGCACACCCCAGTGCAAAAGCTTGGTGCACAACAAGCAGTGTATCAAGGTGGTTACTGTCACACCCCAATTCTGCATCATTCAGAACGGTGTGATGAACAGCTAATAAACCAATGGTTCAACCAGGATCTCTAATAGGCTGTGTCCATTAAAAATAAAACCATACACACCCACAACCATAATCAGAATAATACACAATAGTGGAAGTCTTATAGTAAATGAACTGAGAACTCTAATTGTATAATCATAAATAAAGTATCAATTTATGTTGTATCAACTAAGACATAAGTAAATAAAACATCAATTACATTTCCTTAATAATTTCAAATGAAAAATCTAATCGAATACGCATGAGTTTCACTCGCATGAGGAGTCATGCGTATCCACTAAGTCTTCTGCTTCCAATGCAGCAATATGCACGTACACCAAAGCACTCGTATAATCTTCGACAGTGGTACTTGCATCATCAACTAAAAATATTCGACGTCGAGAGGGTGAGCACACATCATGGCTCAGTGAGCAAACAAAACAATGCAACAAACATATGCATGAATTCAATTCATATCTTTGGTCTGGTAAATAAGTTTGCAATGTGCTATAGAGAGGATAGGTGGCCACCGCACCTCTATACACGAGTGTGTGAAGGCGCCCAAATGTAACATTTATTGTCGTCCCACATGCACCCTACCATGGAATAGAGATAGAGCTAAAGTGCTGAGGCCCGGCCTATGACACTTCCCCGGATACTCTACCCATACCAACACGTAAGCCCCTACTGGCGAGGGCTTACAAACTGGGCTCGCAATTAACCAATCCTAATGCCAATCAGTGTATCCAAGGCCTCACCCTAGCATCCCTCAATACATCCAAAGAGATAGGGCTAAGGCCCCCCGATAGAGTCAGATGCTACACGGTCTGAGACCACCTCCCCTCATACCCTACGACGTAATAGTTCTGCTAAGGTAATGACGATACGACGATGTCAATGGACAAGACTTGAGTTAGAGACAGAGCTAGAGTGCTGAGGCCCGGCCTATGACACCCCCCCCCTGATTCTCGCTCACATCAAGCACACCAACCACACACATACATTCACATGCCTATTCCTATCATCATCATCATCATCATGTTATAAATAATAATTTAAATATGCATGAACAGTAATAATGGAAATATTGGATGGCATGTTGAATGCACATAACAAGCATACACGCATAGAATCAGTCATGGCATTAGACTCAAGAATAAAACAGTTTATTATTAACCAATTAGTTTAGGGCTTGTTCCCTCACCTTTGCTTGATCGTAGATCCTCTTTCAAGCTTTAAGAATCAATTAAATATCAATATTGTATCACTAGAAGACCTAATCAAGTCGATAGAATTTAATTAGAATTAATTCTGATTTTAAAAAGCATGTTGTTAACTGGGAGTCGATGCCAGGGTCGGAGGTTCCATCGACCCTGGGTGCTACCACCCAGATTCTGGACTTCCCGAACACTGGGGGTCGATTGTTAGGGTCTGGTAGGGTCGATTGGCCATCGACCCCCATGCGACCCCCTATGGGTTTAGTCAAATTTTCATCCTACAGTCCATTCCTTCATGTTTGGGGTCCTATGGCTTGCTTCTACAATCCATTCCACACATGTTCTATGGTCTAGAACCGTAGTTCATTCACCTATATGGTTTTTATGATCTCCCCATGGTTTTCCATGAAAACCTAACCATGGATGGATGATTTTGGTTTCTCCTAGATCATTCCCTCTTCACTATCTATTCTAAGGTCTGTAGAATTACATGGAGATAGTATCTATACCTGAGAATTAGGCTGGTTTCTCTGAAGCCTTCTCTTTGATCTTCTTCTCCATTTTCCTTCTCTTTTCTTTCTTCTCTCCTTCTCTTCTCTTTCTCTCAATCCAATTAGGGTTCTAAAAGGAGTGAAATAGGCTTAGAGACGTTCTATTTATAGAGTAGAAACTCCCAAAATAAGTCCCATTGAGATTAGGAAAGAATCCCATTGAAATTTGGAAAGTTCCTAATTCACGGTTTCTGTCGGCAGACTGGGGGTCGATGAGGGGGTCAGAGATCCCGTTGACCCCTGGTTCTAAAATGTCCGACCCCCAGCTAAAAACTCAGGGTCTGACTTTTATACTGGGGGGGTCCAACCCTGCCTTGCTGGGTATGCGACCCTCCCCCTTATTTTAGTGTTTTTGGGTCAGTTTAATACCTGGGATCGCGATCTCCCTCATGCACTTGATCCATTTAGCTCGACCATGATGGGTAGACCTGGTTCAAGGTGGTAAGACCGGGTTAGTTTGATACGGGTCTTACAAGTCCCCCTACTTATAAAAATTTTGTCCTCGAAATTGTACATACCTTCCGAGTCGAACAGATGAGGGTATTGCTTTCGCATAGCATTCTCTTCTTCTCATGTAATTTCTTCCATATCTCTACTTCTCCAGGTGACCTTAACATAATAGATATCACGGTTGCGTAGTCGTTGAACCTTCTGACTAGTGATTTTAGTTGGTGCTACTTCAAATGTCAAATCTTCAGTCAAATCAGGTAAGTCTATTGTCAAAACGTGTGTCGGATCCTTGGCATACTTCTTCAATAAGGAAATATGAAATACGTCATGCACACTTGACATAGATGGTGGTAGTGCTAACTGGTACGCCACTTTTCCACGCTTAGCTAGAATCTCATATGGCCCGACATATCTTGGACTTAATTTCCCTTTCTGTCCGAACCGTTTCAATCCTCGCATAGGCGATACTTTTAAGAATACTTTATCACCCACGATGAATTCAAGGTCTCGGCGTTGGGTATCTGCATATTGCTTCTGACGATTCTGAGCTTTTCTCACCCTTTCCTTGACAATGCCGACCACTCAACAAGTCTCTTCAACAAATTCCGGTCCAACAATACTACGTTCCCCAACTTCATTCCAAAACAAAGGAGTTCAACACTTTTGTCCATACAGTGCTTCATAGGGTGACATCTGTATAGTAGCCTGATAGCTATTGTTATAAGCGAACTCAATTAGTGGTAACTTTTCATCCCATGATCCTTTAAAATCAATTACACATGCTCGAAGTATATCTTCTAGAATCTGAATTGTACGTTCTGACTATCCATTTGTCTATGGATGGAATGCAGTACTAAACTTCAATGTTGTACCCATAGCCTTTTGCAATCCTTTCCAAAACTTTGAAGTAAATCGTGGATCTCTATCGGACACAATGCTTTCAAGTACACCTTGTAATCGCAATATGTTATCCACATACAGCTTAGCTAACTTCTCCAGTGTATACTGAGGTCGTATAGGTATAAAGCGAGCTGTTTTAGTCAAGCGGTCTACAATCACCCAAACTGCGTCAACTACTCGAGGAGTCAATGGTAATCCTGTGACGAAGTCCCTAGTGATGCAGTCCCATTTCCATGCTGGTTCCGGTAACGGCTGTAATAGTCCAGTCGGTCATTGTCGTTCAGCCTTTACTTTCTGAAAATTTAGGCATTGAGACACGAACTTAGCTACATCTACTTTTATTTCTCTCCACCAATATAATTTCTTTAGGTCATGATACATTTTTTTACTTCCAGGATGTATCGAATAGATGGTGGTATGGGCTTCTTTCATCAATCGGTGTTTAATGTCCAAGCTTTCAGTTTCGGGTACATATATTCTTCCTTTGTACTTCAGTACCTTTTCTTCATCCAAGGTGAACTCAGGGTTAGTCCTACCTTTTTTTATGTCCTCTGGTACCGTTCTTAGGTAAGGGTCTGATTTGATAGCTGTCTTTACTTTATCAACTATATCCGGTATAATCTTCAATGCGGCGAACATATTTGAAAACCTATGAATAAACCCTTGGTTGGCTAATCCATCTAGTGCATCTATCACAAACTGCTCATTACCATGCTTGAATACCTTTCCGGTAGTACACATTGCGGCAGTTGTGCTAACCTCTCCCTGAGATTTTATCATTGCCTTTCTACTCAACGCATCGGCTACTACATTAGCTTTCCCCGGATGATACTGGATATCATAATCATAGTATTTCAATTGTTCTAGCCATCTTCTTTGTCTCATATTTAGCTCCTTCTGATTAAATAGATAAGTAAGACTTTTATGGTCTGATTTAATCTGAAACTTTTTCCCGTTCAAATAATGTCTCCATATTTTGACACCATGTACTACTGCCGCTAGTTCCAAAGCATGAGTGGGATAGTTTTTCTCGTATGTCTTCAGTTGTCTTGAGGCATAAGCAATTACTTGTTCTCCTTGCATAAGTACACATCATAATCCCAGTCCTGACGCATCGGTGTACAAGATAAATGGTTGTCCAGGAATCGGGATGGTCAAGATTGAAGCTGATATCAATCTAGCCTTCAAGGTTTGGAAACTCTTCTCACATTTATCCATCCAAACATACTTCTCGTCCTTCTTAGTCAAATTGGTAAGAGGTACGGAAATTCGGGAATAGTCTTCCACAAATCGTTGATAATACCCAGCTAGACCCAAGAAACTTCTAATTTCTACAACGCTCTTCGGTGCTTCTGACTTTACAATAGCCTCGATTTTGCTGGGATCCATTTTAATTTCTTCAGCGGATACTACATGGCCTAGAAATGCGACTTCCTTTAGCCAAAACTCAAACTTTGAAAATTTGGCATAGAGCTTCTCCTTCTGTAGTCGTTGTAGAGCGGCGTTTAGATTCTTAATATAAGTTTCTCTATCTTTGGAGTAGACCAATATATCATCAATGAGTACAATAACCGACGTATCCAACATGTCTTGGAAAACTCGGTTCATAAGTTCCATAAAGGTTGCTGGTGCGTTTGTCAATCCAAAAGACATAACCAAGAATTCATAATGTCCATATCTGGTCCTGAATGCTGTCTTGGGAATATCACCGTCCTTAATCTTCAGCTGATGGTAGCCTGACCGAAGATCAATCTTGGAGAACACTTTGGCACCTTGCAACTGATCGAATAGGTCATCGATCCGAGGCAATTGATATCGATTCTTGATTGTTAGTTTATTAAGTTCTCGATAGTCTATACACAAGCGAACGCTACTGTCCTTCTTCTTTACGAATAATACTGGCACTCCCCATGGTGATATACTAGGGCGAATGTTACCCTTGTCTAGCAGTTCTTGTAGTTGTACTTTCAATTCCTTCAGTTCAGTAGGAGCCATTCGATAAGGTGCTTTCAATACTGGTGCGGCTCCAGGTATAAGACCTATAACAAACTCTGTAGCTCGGTCGGATGGTAATCCTGGTAGTTCTTCAGGAAATACATTTGGAAAGTTACGCACGACATCAATATCTTCCATTCGTAGTGCTTCCTTGGTAAGGTTGACCACAGATACTAATTACCCGACTACCCCTTTCTCAAGGCACTTCTTAGCCTTTAGCGCAGAGAGTATGAGCTTTCGTTTATGGGGAAGTTTGGTTCCTGAAAAACTGAACTCTACTCCTTCCTTGTCTTTAAATGTCAGCTTCATTTCAGCACACAATAGGTTTGCAGAATGCCGAACTAACCAGTCCATTCCCAAGATGACGTCAAAGTCTGCCATCTCAAGTTGGATCAAGGTTGCATCCAAGGTCTTTTCATCAATAAGAACTGGACATGGTCCATAACCTTTTTCTAACTCCACTTCTAATCCCATAGGTGATCGTACAAGTAATTTACAGTCTAAGGATTTAAGGGGTAGATTTAACTTCTTTCCAAATGTCATAGATATAAAGGAATGAGTAGCTCCTGAATCAAAGAGTACTCTGGCGGTAATGCCATTATTAGGTACGATACCTGTGATTTGTTTTGGTTTAGTCTACATGCTCATACAATATAATACAACTAACTAAAAATTTAAGTCATACCTGTGACCACATCAGGCGATGCGGCAGCATCCTCAGATGTAACCGCATAAACTCGTCCTTGATGTAGCTGCTTCTTGGGCTTAGGACATTCCCTTGACATATGTCCCACTTGGTTTCAGTTAAAACATTTTATCCCTTCAGTAATTGGCTTTTGTTGCTGTTGAACTACTGGAGTAGTCTTGGTTGCAGCAGTAAAGCCTTGACCACAGAAGGGTTTCAATGTCTTGTTATTCCCTCCCTTCCAAGAATTTCCAGCTGGCCTTTTATACCTCTATTTTGCATGAAATAACTCTCCTTCTGGCTCGATTCTATAACTCGAGCAATTTGTGCCACTTCATTATAGATTTTCTTTTCATGTCCCAGAACGTGCTCGCGGATCCTTCTCCTAAGTCCCATGACGAACCTTCGGGTCTTTGTGTTTTCCTCTCGCATACTAGTGGGTGCAAAGAAGAATTGCTCTTCATAATGCTGTTGATATGCATCCACGGTCATCTGCCCCTAATATAAACTCAGCAACTCTCTTTCCATAAAATCTCTGAAACTTCTCAGAAAGTACTTCTCAAAGAACGCCTCTTTATAAATATCCCAAGTCAGTTGGGCGTGCTTTGTAAATAAATAAGCCCTGGTAGACCTCCACCAATGGTGTGCATCTCCTTTCAGCATAAAGGTGGCACACAACACTTTTTCTTCTTCATTTAGTATCATCATCATAAAATTTCTTTCCATTTCATCAACCCAATGTGCCGGCCATAAAGGGTCTGCTGGCTTGCCATTAAATTCTCTGGGCTTCAGCTTCAGAAAACGCTCCACCAGTCTGGAGTGGTCTAGTGGCTGCGGGACATATGCTCCATAGATAGGTGGTTGGTATTGATATCTACCTGGAGCTATCTCAGGATTTTGTACTTGAGCCTGCATGATAAGAGTCTGAGGTGTGTAGGGTACTGTGTTACTTCCCCCTGGTGCTGTGCTTGCTTGTCCTGCTGGCATTGGAGGTGTCTGTGCAGCTAGAGGAGTTATGCCTATGGCAGCTTGTATAGTGGCTTATGCCTGTTGCATTTGCTGTAGCTGTTGGGCCAAGTTCATTACGACTGTGTCCAAGTCTGTAGGTGGAGCTGGCAGATTTGTAGGATTTGTCAGCCCATTTATGACGGACTGTGCCGTGTTCATGTTCCCCTGTGTTTCCAGGTGTGTCTGGTTATTCTCCCCCACAGATGGTGGTGGTGGAATAGAGTTACGGCTCTGTCTGGTTACTCTGCATCTCGTCATTAATTAATCTGATAGTGGGATTGCCTGAAAATCATTGAACATGAGAGACAATCATTAAATACTTCATTCTCATATTTTATAACCACAAACAAATGCAAATTGTAAAAATTTTCAGATCATTCTGTTGAAAATACTATATTTTCACTATAGGGTCGATGGGTGTCCGACCCTCAGTATGCGATCCTAGGAAATCACCCATTCTTCTCGAGAGCCAGGGGTCGATGGGGGGGGGGGGGTCAGGATGTCCGACCCAGGGTGCGACCACTGGTTCTCTGTCAGATTCCCGAGAGTCGAGGGTCGATGAAGGGGTTGATGGGTGGGTCGATGGTTTTAATCGAATTTTCTGACCCCCAGACTAAAAATCAGATTTTTAAGCTCCGATTCAAAGTCCATTTCCCATTCTTTCTTCTCCGCTTCGACTCATCTCGTCCCTCTGAGTTGCTACAGTGACAACTCCGATCCGTTGGTGGTTTGCACTCATTGTTTCATCATCTACACCTCCGCTACAGGTATGTCTTCTACCTTTTCATGTCCCAGAACGTGCTCGCGGATCCTTCCCCTAAGTCACATGATGAACCTTCAGGTCTTTGTGTTTTCCTCTCGCATACTAGTGGGTGCAAAGAAGAATAGCTCTTCATAACGCTGTTGATACGCATCCATGGTCATCTGCCCCTGATATAAACTCAGGAACTCTCTTTCCATAGAATCTCTAAAACTTCTCAAAAAGTACTTCTCAAAGAACGCCTCTTTATAAATATCCCAAGTCAGTTGGGCGTGCTTTGTAAATAAATAAGCCCTGGTAGACTTCCACCAATGGTGTGCATCTCCTTTCAGCATAAAGGTGGCACACAATAGTTTTTCTTCTTCATTTAGTGTCATCATCGTAAAATTTCTTTCCATTTCGTCAACCCAGTGTGTCGGCTGTAAAGGGTTTGCTGGCTTGCCATTAAATTCTCTGGGCTTCAGTTTCAAAAAACGCTCCACCAGTCTGGAGTGGTCTAGTGGTTGCGGGACATACGCTCCATACATAGGTGGTTGGTATTGATATCCACTTTGAGCTATCCTAGGATTTTGTACTTGAGCCTGCATGATAGGAGTCTGAGGTGCGTGGGGTACTGTGTTACTTCCCCCTGGTGCTGTGCTTGCCTGTCCTACTGGCATTGGAGGTGTCTGTGCAGCTGGAGGAGTTATGCCTATGGCAGCTTGTATAGTAGCTTGTGCCTGTTGCATTTGCTGCAGCTGTTGGGCCAAGTTCATTACGAATGTGGCCAAGTCTGTAAGTGGAGCTGGCAGATTTGTAGGATTTGTCTACCCATTTATGATGGACGGTTCCGTGTTCATGTTCCCCTATGTTTTCGGGTGTGTCTGGCTATTCTCCCCCATAGGTGGTGGTGGTGGAATAGAGTTACGGCTCGGTCTGGTTACTCTGTGTCCCGCCATTAATTAATCTGATAGTGGGATTGCCTGAAAATCATTGAACACGAGAGACAATCATTAAATACTTCATTCTCATATTTTAAAACCACTAGCAAATGCAAATTTCAAAAATTTCAGATCATTTTGTCGAAAATGGTGTATTTTCACTGTAGGGTCGATGGTGGGGGTCGATGGGTGTCCGACCCTGAGATTGCGACCCTAGGAAATCACCAATTCTTCTCGAGAGCCGGGGGTCGATGGGGGGGGGGGGTCAGAGGATATCCGACCCAGGGTGCGACCCCTGGTTCTCTGTTAGATTCCCGAGAGCCGAGGGTCGATGCGGGGGTCGATGGGTGGGTTGATGGTTTTAATCGAATTTTCTAACCCCCGGACTAAAAATCAGACTTTTAAGCTCCGGTTCAAAGTCCATTTCCCATTCTTTCTTCTCCGCTTCGACTCATCTCGTCCCTCTGAGTTGCTATAGTGACAACTCTGATCCGTTGGTGGTTTGCACTCCTTGTTTCGTCGTCTACACCTCCGCTACAGTTATGTCTTCTACCTTTTCATGTTTTTAGGTTTCTTGACCTAGGTTTTTGCTCGTATATCTAGTATTTTTCAAATTAAACTTTTTTTAACCGTAAAAATTTGATTTTTATTGGGGGCTTTTGTTGTCGGTGACTCAAGGTGCAAAATCCCTAAAAAATATTTGAGTTTCATCGGTTGGTTATCGAGAAACTCAAAATTTACTCTTTTTGCCCTAATTTTGTCGAGATTTCGAATTTCTTGAAATTTCTTCCAATTCAATCTCATTAGTTAAAATTTTTGACTGTATGAGTCTCACAAGATAGTTTAGGATCTATGTAAGTGCTCCTGCCCACGTGTATGGGTGAAAAGTGAGGCTTTTGACCAATTTACGTTGTTATTATGTCGAAATTTTGGGTTTTTCATCTCCACTAAGCCATTATTTGTTTTTCTTTCTTATTTGCTGATACCATGGGTCGTACCAAGATACCTAGTGTTCGCAACCATCTTCGCTTCCGTTCCACTGAAGTCGAGACTCAGTATGCCTGCTACGCTTGCAAGAAAGTAGAGGGAGGCCGCAAAGTGGACTTGGCTTGCTTGGCCTTGTTCAAAGTGGAGATGGCTTTTGGCGATATGGGGTGGCTCCCTGTCATCACCTATGACGCTTGTACCTGTCCTGACCTGGTACGCTAGTTCTACTATAATCTCGAGGTGGTGGGAGATTACATTGATGTTGAGAGAGGTGGTGAGCTTCGGATCACCAGCTATGTCAAGGGGGTTGATGTTTCATTCGATTATCGGTAGCTGGGCGACTTGTTGGGCATTTCCTATGATGGCCCCCTAGTATTCTGTGCCCCTGGAGAGCCCCAATTCTTTTCTTTACAGATGAGGGCTGAGATTGATAGTCAGCTCATCAGCCCTGATCGCTGGGAGATGAAAGCGAGTTATCTACGTTCAGATCCATGGGTATACTGCAAGATCATTCAGCATAACTTAATACCGCAGAGTTGTCATTACGAGAGGGTCTCCCAGTTGATCCAGTATCTGTTGTACTGCATATGCACTAGGTAGCCCGTCTGCCTTCCCTATATCATCATGCGGACGATGATCAGTGCCACGTTGCCCAGTCACACTAGCAACCTTCCTTATGGACGCATGATTACTACCTTGAATACCTGCCTGGGGGTTGATTTGTTGGATGGGAAGATTCTAGAGAAGTCCTTCTCATCGCCTCTAGATTGGGAGGCTATTTGCAAGATGGGCATGCGGGATGCCCAGGTCAGCGATGAGGAGAGGAACGCGATGGTGCGCCCTCGCACTCGAGTGGAGATGGCTGACGCTGAGGCAGTAGCAGCAGCCGCTGGAGCAGGGGTTCATGTGGATGATGACGATCGGCTATACATGGATGTAGATGCCATACCTCCTCCATCATCTACTCATGTTACAGGAGCTGGTCTCTCTTCTTCAGCTGGTCCTTCACATGCAGCTGGTCCTTCGTATGCTCCCTCGGATGACATGATGAGGATATTGCACGAGATACGAGAGGCTCAGCGTATGTTTGACTTAAGGATGGGAGAGCTTCTAGAGGCTCAGTACTTGTCCGATCAACGGGTGGGAGAGCTTCTAGTTGCTCAGCGCATGTCAGACCGGCAGGTGGGAGAGCTTTTAGCTTCTCAGCACATGACTGACTAGTGGATGGAAGAGTTTAGGGATGCTCAGCGTGTGACTGACCAGCGGGTGGCTGATCTCACAGCTAGTCTCCAGACGACCCAGACTCAGATAGCTTGGTTGAATAGAGTCTACGCTGAGGACTATGATAGAGACCGTGAGGCACTGCCTCCCCCATCACCTCCAGCTTCTTGATGTATTTCTTTCATCTTTCTTTGTACTTCAGAGTAACTGTCTGGATTGTGGACTGTACACTGCTTTAGTCATGTATATATAAACTTTTGTTCTTCCTTGGTTGTATATAAATTTATTTCTCATTTAATAGATGCATTATTCTCTTTCAGTTTTTGTCTCAAACAACACAGATGTTGATGGTGTGTTATTATTACATCTTTTAAATTTTTATCCTATCTCAGTTCACGAACTTTTGTGGAAGTATACCGGTTTTACAGACAGGGCCTGAGATACTCTGATACCAAGTTGTCACACCCCAATTCTGCACCATTCAGAATGGTGTGATGAACCGCTAATAAACCAACGGTTCAACCAGGATCTCTAATAGGCTGTGTCCATTAAAAATAAAACCATACACATCCACAACCATAATCAGAATAATACACAATAGCAGAAGTCTTATAGTAAATGAACTGAGAACTCTAATTGTGATAATCATAAAGAAAGTATCAATTTATGTTGTATCAACTGAGACATAAGTAAATAAAATATCAATTACATTTCCTTAATAAATTCAAATGAAAAATCTAATCGAATATGCATGAGTTGCACTCGCATGAGGAGTCATGTGTATCCACTAAGTCTTCAGCTTCCATTGCAGCAACATGCACGTACACCGGAGCACTCATATAATATTCGACAATGGTACCTGCATCATCAACTAAAAATATTCGACGTCGAGAGGGTGAGCATACATCATGGCTTAGTGAGCAAACAAAATAATGCAACAAACATATCCATGCATTCAATTCATATCTTTGGTCTGGAAAATAAGTTTGCAATGTGCTATAGAAAGGATAGGTGGCCGCCGCACCTCTATACACGAGTGTGTGAAGCCACCCAAAGGTAACATTTATTGCCGTCCCACATGCACCCTACCATGGAATAGAGATAGAGCTAAAGTACTGAGGCCCGGCCTTTGACACTTCCCCTGATACTCTACCCATACCAACACGTAAGCCCCTGATGGCGAGGGCTTGTAAACTGTGCTCGCAACTAACCAATCCTAATGCCAATCAGTGTATCCAAGGCCTCACCCCAGCATCCCTCAATACGTCCATAGAGATAGGGCTAAGGCCCCCCGGCAGAGTCAGAGACTACACGGTCCAAGACCACCTCCCCTCATACCGTACGACGTAATAGTTCTACTAAGGTAATGACGATACGACGATGTCAATGGACAAGACTTGAGTTAGAGATAGAGTTAGAGTGCTGATGCCTGGCCTATGACACCCCTCTTAATACTCTTTCGCATCAAGCACACCAACCACACACATACATTCACATGCCTATTCCTATCATCATCATCATCATCATGTTATAAACAATAATTTAAATATGCAACAGTAATAATAGAAATATTGGATGACATGTTGAATACACATAACAAGCATACACACATAAAATCAATCATGGCATTGGACTCAAGAATAAAATAGTTTATTATTAACCAATTATTTTAGGTCTTGTTCCCTCACCTTTGCTTGATCGTAGATCCTCTTTCAAGCTTTAAGAATCAACTAAATATCAATATTATATCACTAGAAGACCTAATCAAGTCGATAGAATTTAATTAGAATTAATTCTGATTTTAAAAACATGCTGTTAACTGGGGGTCGATGCTAGGGTCGGAGGTTCCATCGACCCTGGGTGCTACCACCCAGATTTTGGACTTCCCGAACACTGGGGGTCGATTGTTAGTGTCTGGTAGGGTCGATTGGCCATCGACCCCAATGCGACCCCCTGTGGGTTTAGTCAAATTTTTATCCTACAGTCCATTCCTTCGTGTTTGGGGTCCTATGGCTTGCTTCTACAATCCATTCCACACATGTTCTATGGTCTAGAACCGTAGTTCATTCACCTATATGGTTTTTATGATCTCCCCCATGATTTTCCATGAAAACCTAACCATTGATGAATGATTTGGGTTTCTCCTAGATCATTCCCTCTTCACTATCTATTCTAATGTCTGTAGAATTACATGGAGATAGTATCCATACCTAAAAATTTGGCTGGTTTCTCTGAAGCCTTATCTTTGATCTTCTTCTCCACTTTCCTTCTCTTCTCTTTCTCTTCTCCTTTTCTTCTTTTTCTCTCTATCCAATTAGGGTTTTAAAAGGAGTGAAATAGGCTTAGGGACGTCCTATTTATAGAGTAGAAACTCCCAAAATATGTCCCATTGAGATTAGGAATGAATCCCATTGAAATTTGGAATGTTCTTAATTCACGGTTTCTGTCGGCAGATTGGGGGTCGATGAGGGGGTCGAAGATCCCGTCGACCCCTGGTTCTAAAATGTCCGACCCCGATTAAAAACTCAGGGTCTGACTTTTATACTGGGGGGGGTCCGACCCTGCCTTGCTGGGTATGCGACCCTCCCCCTTATTTTAGTGTTTTTGGGTCAGTTTAATACCTAGGATCGCAATCTCCCTCACGCACTTGATCCATTTGGCTCGACCATGATGGGTAGACCTGGTTCAAGGTGGTAAGACCGGGTTAGTTTGATATGGGTCTTACAGTTACCCTTATCAGCCACCGATGTATGGGAAAGCTGCATCATGACAAAATGATCCGACCAAGGAATGAGGAATATTTTCTGAAGACGAAGCCTTAAACATTTTCAGCAAAGGATCAAATCTATTTGTGGCCATATATCTAGATAGGTTTATATAGGATGCGGTGAATTATTGATTTACTCTTATGATTATAGAGGATGCACATACCTGATTTTAAATTCTCGTACCTTGACAGGATACCTTCTTGATTTAACCTGTCAATTGGAGTTATAGATATTGTTTCTTTAGTATTAGTCTTCATTATACCAAACTGAGCCACTCTCATGATCGAAAACATGAACAAAGATATGAACTGAATGAACATTTAAATGTTTAATCATGTTGAGCATACATCTTTTCGATTTTACCTGATTTACTGATGTTCAAAAACTTTCTCCAGATTTATTTCTATAGTGCCTTGACCAATGGCATTATACACTCAATAGAACCTGTAACCATGAGGTTAAGAATTGTAAAACCTCTATTTTCATGTATTTGGACCACCATGCAACTTAACGACCTTTTAATGCCGGTTGGATTACCACAGATTTACTCCTGATCCTTTACACTTAAGTTCATTAGATAAAGAAAGTGTTTGTCATCATACTAAATTGAAAGAAGGAAATGAATTGTTTTGGATAAACATTCTAATTCTTACATTTCTCGACATCCATTGATAAGATGTTTAGTGAAAATGGAATTATTGGAAGAAATATGATTGGATTCCGATTAAATGCTATGGCCAATGAACCTCAGATGAAGTAATGGAGAATCTATTTTGAGATTACTGATTTGATGGATATGAGCCATGTCTATAAAAGAGTGCATGAACAAAAAGTGAAAACTATCAAGAGTAACTAGGAAAGAGTAGATAGCACTCAAGTAAAGTTAAATATGGTTATATCGGTATGAACTTTGACAAAGCAGAAGATTCCTAAAAGCAAATCTAAGGGTGAATACAAGGATAAAATCAAAATTGTGGCATTGATAGTATTCAGATTAGTATAAGTAATACTGGGTTATGCCAAATCTCAAGTGAGATGATTAAGTAAAGACCAAAAGAGTTTGGTTGGATTAATGAATTTATAAGCATATACCCTAATGCTTATAGATAGACTTGGGATATGAAGTAACAATCATAAGATATTTTTTCGAGGTATATGAAAGAGAGATCAGGATAGAATAGAAGTGATAAAGAAAATATAAGCTAATGAACTTTTCAAGATATGAGATTATTAGCAATAGTCTTTAAAAATCATAAGAGATGAAGGAACTACACAAGCTCTTAAGACCGTTACACCAGATTTTCTAGTTTAAGCCCTTTTTGGACTAGATGTTATATGGGATGAGTGTTACAAATAATGTCCAAATCATATGGATGGATAGAATTTGGATGCAACCTGAGTCGACTTGAGATGGTAGACTTTGACATCATCTTGGGAATAGACTGGTTGTCTCAACACTCTACAAAGTTGTTGTGTGCATAGAAGAGGTTATCATTCAAGAATAAAGACAACATATAATTTAGTTTTATTGGAAGTAAGTTGCCCAAGAAGTGAAGGATGATCCTCTCTATGCTAAAGGCCAAGAGATGCTTTGAAGAGAAAGAAGTTGGATATATGGTATCTATGGTATACGTTACCAAAGAATCATCACAGATGGAAGATATTGATGTGATGCATAAATTTCCAATGTGTTTCCAGGAGACTTAATTGGGTTACCATTTGATCATACGACCGAGTTCGTCATCGACTTGTTACCAAGGACGATACTTGTGTCAAAGGCACCTATAGAGTAGTTCCTATGTAGTTGAAGGGATTGAGACTCAACTACAAGAGTTATTAGACTAAGGTCCTAATAGGCTAAGTATTGCATCACGGGGAGCCCCAATGCAATTCGAAGAAGAAGGACGGTAGTGTTAGATTATGTACAGACTATCGGGAACTAAACAAGCTCACGATCAAGAATCGATAATTACTACCTCAGATCAATGACTTGTTTAAACAGTTGCAAGGAGCAAAGGTATTTCTAAGATTGATCTTCGATCGAGATATCATCAGCTGAAGAATTGGGATAGCGATATTCCAAAGATAGTTTTAAAATCAGGATTGGACATTATGAGTTCCCGATTATGACGGTTGGATTACCAATGCCCTTACATCTTTTATGGAGATGATGAACTGGGTGTTTCATGACATGTTGGACACGTTGGTCACAGTTTTCATAGATGATATTTGCTTTATTCCAAGAATGAAGCAACTCATTCAATGGATCTTGGAACAGCTTCACAATAGCTGAGAAGGGAAAAGCTTTATGCCAAGTCCAAGAAATATGAGACCTAAATAATTGAAGTGATCTTCTTAGAACACATAACATCATAAAAAGGGATAAAAGTGAACCCTATTAAGATAGAAGTAATCATATGATGAGAAACACCTAAAGAATATTGTAAAGATCAGAAGTTTCTTGGGTTTAGCTTGTTACTACAGACGATTTGTAGAGGACCACTCTAAGATTGCAAAACCTCTTACCAAGCTAACCACAAAGGGAGAGGAGTTTAATTGGACTGACAAGTGTGAAGAATGTTTTCAAACTCTAAAAACAATGTTGAAATCAGCTTCCATCTTGATCGTTTTGGTACTAGGGAAACCTTTTATCCTATACATCGAAGTTTTTGGATTGGATCTAGGATGTGGGTTGATGCAATGTAAATAAGTGATTGCATATGCTTCAAGAAAACTGAAGGAGTATTAAAAGAATTACCCTACTCATGACTTGGAATTACCGGTGATGAATCATGCAATCAATACTGGAGATTAAATGGGAACACAAGAGTTTTATTTATCTCTTCATCAGAAAGAGTTGAACATGAGGATAAGAAAATGGCTGGAATTGCCCAAGGATTTAGACTGTGATATTGAGTGTCACCCGAGTAAGGCTAATGTAGCAGCTAAGGCCTTAAGCAAAAAGGGAATTATGAAGTCCGAAGAAGGACCCAGTATAATTGCTTCCTTATGTTTCACAGTAGCAAATTCAGATTGAAAGGAGAGTAACATATAGTAGAAACTCATGATGATCCAATTGAGCGAGAATTTATGGATGAACTTATGGAGCAATAGTTCTTCGATTGTGCTTCTGGCATTAAAGATCATCTCTGAATTGATGGATGAAGTAAAAGTAGCAATTTTGTTAGATCTGTATATAAGAATGGTGTAAGCAGATTTAGGGGAAGGAAAACCAAACCCTGACTTACTCTGGATGCGAAAAAGGTCCTATGATAGAGAGGATGATTATGTATACCTGAAGTGAAAAATGCTGATCATAAGATATAAGATAATGTTAAAAGCCCATTCTATTCGGTATTGGATACATTCTAGAAGTATAATATATACCAAAACATGAAGAGATTATTTTGGTAGAAGGGAATGGAAGTAGTTGTGGCTAGATGCATGTTTCAGTGTTTGAATTATCAGCAAGTAAAGGCTGAAAGATAAATACCAACATGGCTTACCATAACCACTATCAGAGCCAGTCTCAAAGTGGAACTGCAGTACAATGAACTATGTCAATGATTTACCAGCGACGCCCAGGTCAGTTGACATGGTTTGGGTGATTGTTGATCACCTTAGGAAGATAACTCATTCCATTGCTATACGACCTCGGTATGTGTCACACCCCAATTCTGATCCAACCAGAATGGTGTGAGTGAACCGTCATGGAACCAACGGTTCACACCAGAATCTCGAATAGGCCGTGTCCACCCATACAAACCATTACACATAACCACAATCAGAATATAAATATACAGCGGAAGACTTTAAATAAAATGAACCGAGTATCTATTGATCATTTAAATAAAATATCCAATTATTCAAATCAAACACATAATATAATATCTCTTACATCACCTTAATCCAACCAAAAATAACTGAAACAAATAAATAAAAATCCATCACAGATACACGTGAAAAGGGCACTCGCATGAAGCATCATGCTCGTCCTCCCCTGCTTGTACATCCAGAGCAGCTACACCTCCATACGCCGGAGCGTTCACGTAATCATCCACAGTATAACCTGCATCCATATCTAAAACAAGATGTGCACAAAGGGTGAGCTCACAACATAGCTCAGTAAGACAATCAGACAGTTTCACAATATTATGCATGACTAACAATCATTTTATGTTGTGGTCTGGTTTTAAGTTTGCAATGTGCTATAGAAAGGTTTGGTGGCCCCCGCACCTCTATACACGAGTGTGTGGCATCGCACAAAGAGATCACACAACCACCAACCCACATGCACCCATCATGGAATAGAGATAGAGCTAAGGTATACCCGCACCTCCCCTGATACTCTACCCATACCAGTACCTAAGCCCCTACTGGCCAGGGCTCGCAACTAACCAATCCTATATGTCAACAATGTATGCTCTATCCCAGCACAGTCGTCTACCACATAGAGATAGAGCTAAGGTAATCCCACACCTCCCCTGATGCCCTATCCGTAACTAACTCAATAGGATAGAAACATAACGCAGGTAGACCCTATCCCAACATAACTCCCTACGGCATAGAGATAGAGCTAAAGCATCGTGGACAAGCCAGCGTCGACTCGGAATCCTCAGTACCACATAACAATGGCCAGGACAACATCAATATCGGAGACGACCGTACCACGACCTTCCCCTGATACCCCACCCGTACCAAGCATGTTAAGACAAAATACTACAAAAGGTGCCAGTGTGAAGAGCGATCCCAGGCCCATGCCCCACTCCACACACTAACGAAAATAATCACATGCCTAACAATCACATCCTATCAATGCATGAACAGTAATAATAACTGAAAGTAAAGGATGGCATGTGAATATGCACAAACAACACATATCATATAATCACGTGATTAACAACAATTTACTGTCCATTAATTATTAGGTTTGGGTCAGATTCCCTTACCTGACGCTCGTTCGATCACTTGCTCCACGTCGCAAGGTCCAAACGATATGTCACAAAGTCCTACAATATTATTAGGGTTTCATTAGAATATATTGTTTAGGGTTTCATGTTGGTCGGAAACCAACAAAGATACAAAATACCCTCACAGAGCTGACCGGTGGCATATACCGGTCGCAGCTCTGTGGAAAAGACTGGCGACCGGTATGGTCAGCCAGTCCCCACAGACAACCTCCCGAGAGATAGCGGTCGCAACATACCGGACGCACTATGTGCAACCGGTATAGTCGACCGGTATGTCTCCGGAAGACCGTACATGGGTTCTTCGACTGCCGTCGATCATCCTCCATGGATTTTCAGGGTTTCTCCTATCCATTCTAAATCTAGGCTTTGAGTTAGAGTTATCCCCAACTCATTCAAGTCTCGTTTCGATGAATACCATCTCGAAACTCGAATCTAGGGTTTGACGACAACTTAGGATTTATTGGCCAATTTAGGGTTTTAGATCAATACCTACTTTGCATGGTATTGATCCACCCACACCACTAACATAGGGTAAGAAGATGGATCCAAACACTTACCGTTGACAGGTGTAGCGAGAGCTTCGTCAAACGGTAATGGCGGCACCTCCTTCTTCTTCCTAGCTCCTTCTCCTTTCCAAGCTCTTTCTCTTCTCTAGGGTTTGTGAGAGACAATGGAAAGGATTTGAGGAGGCTTAAGGGTGTATTTATAAGCTAGAAATAGGGTTTAGTAACGCTACTAGGATTAGGAAACTTCTATGATTTGAAATCAGGAAAGCGGGACCCGCAGAGACCAATTTCTAGATTCCCGCACATAGCTGTGCAGGTCATACCGGTCGATCGGTACCAAGACCTGTACCATCGACCGGTATACCTAAAATCAGGTATAATTGGTCGACTTCGGTCCGATTTTGTACCTGTTTGTTATCCGCTTGCCCCGTATGGCCCGGTGATGATCGAAAGACCTGTCATGATACAAAACCAAGGTTTAGACCGGGTTTTCAGAGTGCGGGTCTTACAACTCCACCACCCTTAAAAGAAATTTCATCCCAAAATTTGCATGTAGGTTCTACAACTCCCCCACCCTTAAAAGAAATTTTGGCCTCGAAATTTGAACGTACCTTGATCGTCAAAAAGGTTAGGGTACTCCTTCCTCCTCGCACTCTCTTCTTCCCAAGTAATTTCCTCCACATTTTGGCTTCTCCAATGCACCTTCACATAGTGGATATCCTTGGTTCGAAGTTGCTGAACTTTTCGGCTTGAGAGCATTACATGCACCACTTCGAAAGTTAAGTCTTCAGTCAAGTCTGGAGGATCAGCGATCAAGATATGCGATGGATCTCTAACATACTTCTTTAGTAATGATACATGGAACACATTATGAACGCCAGACATAGATGGTGGTAGAGCCAATTGATATGCTACATTACCACGTCGATTCAATATCTCATACGGTCCCACATACCTGGGGCATAGCTTCCCCTTTTTACCAAACCATTTCAGACCTCGCACCGGTGACAACTTCAAGAATACTTTGTCACCCACTGCAAACTCCAGATCTCGACGTAGATTATCCGCATAATGCTTCTGTCGGACTTGAGCCGTCTTTACTCTTTCTCTGATCTGATCAATCACTCGGCAAGTTTCTTCAACAAACTCCGGTCCTACAATTCTTCTTTCCCCCACTTCATTCCATACGAGGTGTACGACACTTCTTCCCATAGAGTGCTTCATACGGGGCCATCTGAATTGTAGCCTGATAACTGTTGTTGTAAGCAAACTCGATAAGTGATAGTTTCTCATCCCAAGCTCCTTTGAAATCTAATGCACAAGATCGGAGCATATCTTCCAAAATTTAAATAGTTCGCTCTGACTGTCCGTCCGTCTGAGGGGTGAAAAGCTCATCGAACTTCAACTTTGTTCCCATAGCTTCCGTAATCCTTCCCGGAACTTTGATGTAAAACGGGGATCTCTCGGTCGGATACTATACTCTCCCGGAACGCCATGAAGTCCGACTATATTATCCACATACAACTTGGCTAGTTTCTCCATGGTATACTGAGGTCTGACCGCAATAAATCGAGCTGTCTTGGTGAGTCGATCTACTATAACCCAAACTGCATCCACTGACCTTGGTGTCAAAGGTAGGCCAGTGACGAAATCCATGGTGATACAATCTCACTTCCACGCAGGTTTCGATAACGGCTGTAGTAAACCTGCGGGTCTTTGCCTTTCCGCTTTAACTTGTTGACAATTCAGACATTGGAACACGAAACGAGCTATATCTGCTTTCATACCCCTCCACCAATATAGTCTTCTTAGATCATGGTACATCTTGGTACTTCCCGGATGTACCGAATATGGAGTGTAATGAGCTTCGGTCATAACTCGGCCTCCGATATCGCATCTTCGCTCTCGGTATACATAACCATCCAGTGATACTTGAGTACCTTGTCCGATTCCAAGGTAAAGTCGGATTGCACGTACCCTTCTCTAAGTCTTCCTGCACTGTCTTGAGATATGGATCCTGTAGGATTGCTACCTTGACTTCATCAATTAGACCCGGTGAGATCTTCAATGCGGTGAACATCATAGTGAACTTATGAATCAAGCCTTGCTCAAATGGATCTTCTGCAGTTTCAATTATATGCTCTTCGTCACCTTCGATTGAACTAGAGTCTGCGGCACACAATGCAGCATTTGTACTTGGTTTTGCCTCAGGTTTCGATGCCCACTTTCTTCTTAAGGCGTCAGCCACCACATTTTCTTTACCCAGATGGTACTGGATGTCGCAATCATAATCTTTTAACAATTCCAGCCATCTCCTCTGTCTCATATTCAGATCCTTCTGAGTGAAGAGATAAGTTAAGCTCTTGTGATCTGACTTGATCTGAAACTTCTCACCGTACAAGTAGTGTCTCCAAGTCTTGATTGCATGTATAACCGCTGCTAGCTCCAAGTCATGCGTAGGATAGTTCTTCTCATGCTGTTTTAACTGTTTTGATGCGTAAGCAATCACCTGTTCTCCTTGCATTAGAACACACCCAATTCCCAACCCTGAAGCATCCGTATATAAAGTAAACGGTACGCTTGGTTCTGGGATGGTCAAGTTAGGTGCAGAGACTAGTCTTGACTTCAAAGTCTGAAAGCACTCCTCACACTCATCTGTCCATATGAATTTTTCTCCTTTCTGGTCAATCTGGTGAGTGGAACAGCGATCCTGGAGTAATCTTCCACGAATCTTCTATAATAACCAGCCAACCCAAGGAAACCACGAATCTCCGCAATAGTTTTGGTGCTTCCCATCCTACTATAGTAGCTATCTTGCTTGGATCAACCTTGATACCGTCTTCAGATACAACATGGCCCAAGAAAGTCACTTCCTTCAGCCAAAACTCGCACTTCTTGAATTTTGCATAAAGCTTCACATCTCTCAGCCGTTGTAGGGCTGCCCTCAAATGCACTGTATGAGTCTCCATGTCCTTAGAGTAAATCAATATGTCATCGATGAATACGATGACGGAAGTGTCCAACATATCATGAAACACTCGGTTCATCAGTTCCATAAACGACGCTGGAGCATTGGTTAACCCGAAAGACATAACTAGAAACTCATAATGCCCATACCTCGTCCTGAAAGCATTCTTCGGAATATCTCCGGCCTTGATCTTCAATTGGTGATACCCCGATCGGAGATCGATCTTCGAGAAAACCTTTGCACCCTGCAGCTGATCGAACAGATCATTGATCCTAGGCAAACGATACCGATTCTTGATCGTCAACTTGTTCAGCTCACGATAGTCAATACATAGCCGTACACTTCCATCCTTCTTCTTGACGAATAATACAGGTGCTCCCCAAGGCGATATACTAGGTCGTATGAAGCCCTTATCCAGTAATTCTTGTAATTGGGTCTTCAACTCCTTTAACTCGGTCGGGGCCATCCTGTATGGTGCTTTAGACACCGGCGCCGAACCTGGCATAAGGTCTATCACAAATTCTATAGCCTCTCCGGTGGTAAACCTGGAAGCTCATCTGGAAACACATCTGGGAACTCCCGAACCACATCTATATCTTCCATCTTAAGTGACTCTGCCGTGAGATCGACTACAGATACGAGATAACCCACTCCCCCTTTCTCCAAGCATCTTCCAAGTTGTCACACCCCAATTCTGATCCAACTAGAATGGTGTGAGTGAACCGTCATCGAACCAACGGTTCACACCAGGATCTCGAATAGGCCGTGTCCACCCATACAAACCATTACACATAACCACAATCAGAATATAAATATACAACGGAAGACTTTAAATAAAATGAACCGAGTATCTATTGATAATTTAAATAAAATATCCAATTACTCAAATCAAACACATAATATAATATCTCTTACATCACCTTAATCCAACCAAAAATAACCGAAACAAATAAATAAAAATCCATCACAGTACACGCAGAAGGGCACTCGCATGAAGCATCATGCTTTCGCCCTCCCCGCTTGTACATCAGAGCAGCTACACCTCCATACGCCGGAGCGTTCACGTAATCATCCACAGTATAACCTGCATCCATATCTAAAACAAGATGTGCACAAAGGGTGAGCTCACAACACAGCTCAGTAAGACAATCAGACAGTTTCACAATATTATGCATGAGTAACAATCATTTTATGTTGTGGTCTGGTTTTAAGTTTGCAATGTGCTATAGAAAGGTTTGGTGGCCCCCACACCTCTATACACGAGTGTGTGGCATCGCACAGTAGATCACACTAGCACCAACCCACATGCACCCATCATGGAATAGAGATAGAGCTAAGGTATACCCGCACCTCCCCTGATACTCTACCCATACCAGTACCTAAGCCCCTACTGGCCAGGGCTCGCAAACCGGGCTCGCAACTAACCAATCCTATATGTCAACAATGTATGCTCTATCCCAGCACAGCCGTCTATGGCAAAGAGATAGAGATAAGGCAATCCCACACCTCCCCTGATGCCTTATCCGCAACTAACTCAATAGGATAGAAACATAACGCAGGTAGACCCTATCCCAACATAACTCCCTACGGCATAGAGATAGAGCTAAAGCATCGTGGACAAGCCAGCGTCGACTCGGATTCCTCAGTACCACATAACAATGGCCGGGACAACATCAATATCGGAGACCACCGTACCACGACCTTCCCCTGATACCCCACCCGTACCAAGCATGTTAAGACAGAATACTACAAAAGGTGCCAGTGTGATGAACGATCCTAGGCCCATGCCCCACTCCACACACTAACGAAAATAATCACATGCCTAACAATCACATCCTATCAATGCATGAACAATAATAATAACTGAAAGTAAAGGATGGCATGTGAATATGCACAAACAACACATCTCATATAATCAGGCGATTAACAACAATTTACTGTCCATTAATTATTAGGTTTGGGTCAGATTCCCTTACCTGACGCTTGTTCGATCACTTGCTCCACGTCGCAAGGTTCAAACGATATGTCACAAAGTCCTACAATATTATTAAGGTTTCATTAGAATATATTGTTTAGGGTTTCATGTTGGTCGGAAACCAACAAAGTTACAAAATACCCTCATAGAGCTGACCGGTGGCATATACAGGTCGCAGCTCTGAGGAAAAGACTGGCGACCAGTATGGTCAGCCGGTCCCCACAGACAACCTCCCGAGGGATAGCAGTCGCAACATACCGGTTGCACATAGTGCAACCGGTATGTCTCAGGAAGACCATACATGGGTTCTTCGACTGCCGTCGATCATCCTCCATGGATTTTCAGGGTTTCTTCTATCCATTCTAAATCTAGGCTTTGAGTTAGAGTTATCCCCAACTCATTCAAGTCTCGTTTTGATGAATATCATCTCGAAACTTGAATCTAGGGTTTAACGGCAACTTAGGGTTTATTGGCCAATTTAGGGTTTTAGATCAATACCTACTTTGCATGGTATTGATCCACCCACACAACTAACATAGGGTAAGAATATGGATTCAACACCTTACCGTTGACAGGCGTAATGAGAGCGTCGTCGAACGGTAATGGTGGCACCTCCTTCTTCTTCCTAGCTCCTTCTCCTTTCCAAGCTCTTTCTCTTCTCTAGGGTTTGTAAGAGAGAATGGAAAGGATTTGAGGAGGCTTATGGGTATATTTATAGGCTAGAAATAGGGTTTAGTAACCCTACTAGGATTAGAAAACTTTTAAGATTCAAAATCAGGAAAGCGGGACCCGCAGAGACCAATTTCCAGATTCCCACACATAGCTCTGCAGGTCATACCGGTCGACCGGTACCAAGACCGGTACCATCGACTGGTATACCTAAAATCAGGTATAATTGGTCGACTTCGGTCCGATTTTGTACCTGTTTATTATCTGCTTGCCCCGTCTGGTCCGGTGATGATCGGAAGACCTGTCATGACACAAAACCAAGGTTTAGGCCGGGTTTTCAGAGTGCGGGTCTTACAGTATGCCTTGGAGCGGCTAACTAAGCTATATGTGGATTGAATTACTACCAAGCTACCATGTAAATGTTACCTATAAAGCATGGTACGGTAGAAATGTCAAATTCCTCTATTGTGGAATAAAGTTGGTGAATGAAGAATTTTAAGACTTAAGTCTATTGTAGAAACCTGTCGAGTGACAGACAAGATCAAAGAAAAGGGCCAAGATAGCTCAAGTTTCTCAGAAGAGACACCAAGACCTCGAGTTCACCATAAGTGATAAAGTGTTCTTAAAGATATCACTTTTGCATGGATTAAAAACAATTCAATGAGAAGGGAAAGTTGTATCCGATATATGTTTTGGACCTCATAAAATTTGGAGAGACGTAGAAAAATTGTATATCAACTAGTGTTACCGCTGTCCATGTCTAGTGTGTATGACGTATTTCGCCTGTCTCTATTGAAGAAGTACATTGGAGATCCATATCAAAGGTATTAACCACAAATCCACTGGATTAGATAGAAGATTTAACTAATGAAGTGGTACCAGCCTAGTTCACTAGTTGGAAGGTACAACATCTCAAAAGGTAGGATAATTATTATATGAAGGTAACCTGGTAAAGACAAGACGTGGAGAAGATTACATGGGAGGAAGAAGATGCAATATGAAAACAGAATTCCCTCCTAAATTCAAATTTTGAGGACAAAATTTATTTTAAGGAGGGGGGAGTTGTAAGATCCGTACGTTCAAATTTCGAGGATGAAATTTTTTTAAAGGGTGGTGGAGTTGTAAGGCCCAACGCCATGATCCCGGTCTAACCTTACATTTCATGTCATGACTAGTATACATATCATGGTCGAGCCAAGTGGACCAACTGTGTGAAGAAACCCAAGACCCAATATGAAATTAAACTCAAAAACAGTCAAAATGAGGGTAGGGTCACATGCCTAAACAGGTAGGGTCGACCCCACCTCAACAGAAGTCCAACACATGACTTTTTGGTTGTGGGGTCGCATGGGTCTCGGATTGTCCGACCCTAGCATCGACCCTAGGAAAACAGTAAAAACAGCACGAACTGAAAATTAGAAAACTTTCCTAATTTCAATTGGGACCTTTCCTAAACTCAATGGGACTTATTTTGTGAAGTTTTCCTCAATAAATAGGACATCCATAAGCCTCTTTCACTCCTTTTAGAACCCTAATTGAAAGTGAGAGAAAGAGAAGAGAAGGAAGATAAGAAGATAAGGAAACTTGAAGAAAAGGATAAGGAAGAAGAAGATGTTCAGAGAAATCTTTGAAACTCAGACTACAGAAGGTATGAACCTCAATCCCTATCTGAATTGAAAGCTTAGATTAGATTATGATGAAGTTAGGTTAGGAGAAACCCTAATACCATCCATCCATGGATAAATTCCAATGGAAATCATGAAGGAAATCATTGAAAACTATGAAAAGTGAGTAACTTGGAGTTTTGAGCCATAGAACAATCATAGAATGAACTATAAAAGTAAGCCAAATGACCCAAACATGAAAGAATAGACTTTAGAATGAAAAGGTCGACTCAAACCACATGCGATCGCATGTAGGGTCGATTGGGAATCGACCCTACCTGACCACAGGATCGACCCCTAGCACCCGGAAAGTCCAGGGAAGCTGCGGTCGCACCTAGGGTCGATGCGACAACTGACCCTTGCATCGACCCTATACCCTGGGGTCGCATAAACCTGCGACCCTACCTGCGACCCGTCCTTCGACCCTAGCTTAACAGCAAGCCTAAAACTGTCGGAATGAATTCTAATTAAAATCTATCAACTTGTTAGGTTTTTCTATTGATATAAAAATGATTCTTAAAGCTTGAAAGAGGATCTACACTTAAGCAAAGGTGAGAGAACAAGACCTAAACTAATTGGCTAATAATAAACTATTTTTATTTTCTTGAGTCCAATGCCATGACTGATTCTATGCGTATATGCTTGTAATGTGCATTCAACATGTCATCCAATATTCCTGCTATTAATGTTCATGCATATTTAATTACATTTATTTATAACATGATGATGATGATGATGCTAGGAAAAGGCATGTGAATGTATGTGTGTGGTTAGCGTGCTTGATGCAAGTGGAGCATCAGGAGGAAGACGTGATATTATGGTGTGTCCTGGTCACCAGCCTCTAGCTCTATCTCTACTCAAGTCTTGTCCACTGACATCATCGTATTGCCATTACCTTAGCATAACTATTACGTCGTAGGGTATTAGGGGAGGTGGTCTCGGACAGTGTAGTCTTTGACTTTGCCGGGGGGCCTTAGCTCTATCTCTATGGACGTATTGAGGGATGCTGGGGTGAGGCCTTGGGTACACTGTTTGACATTATGATTGGTTAGTTGCGAGCCCAGTTTGCAAGCCCTCGCCAGCCGGGGCTTACGTGTCGGTATGGGTAGAGTATCAGGGGAAGTGTGATGCAGTGTGGTCCTAAGAACTTTAGCTCTATATCTATTCCATGGTGGGTGCATGTGGGACGACAATAAATGATATCTTTGGGCGGCTTCACACACTCGTGTATAGAGGTGAGGCGGCCACCGAACCTTTCTATAGCACATTGCAAACTTATATACCAAACCACAGATATGAATTGAATGCGTGCATATGTTTGTTGCATTGTTTTGTTTGCTCACTGAGTCGTGATGTGTGCTTACCCTTTTTGAATTCATATATTTTTAGTTGATGATGCAGGTACAACTGTGGAAGATTATATGAATGCTTCTGTGTACGGGCACATGGTTGTCATGGAGGCTGAAAATATAGTGGAGAAGCATGACTCCTCATGCGAGTGCAACTCATGCATTTTTTATTAGATTTCTATTTGAAGTATTAAGGAAATGTAATTTGATACTTTATCTATTTATGTCTCGGTAGATACAACATAATTTGATATTTTATTTATGATTATCACAGTAAGATTCTCAGTTCATTTAATATTAAGACTTCCGCTATTATGTATTTATTCTGATTATGGTTGTGGATGTGTATGGTCTAAATTAAAGGACACAACCTATTAGAAATCCTGGTTGAACCGTTGGTTTATTAGCGGTTCATCACACCTTTCTGAAAGGTGCGGAATTGGGGTGTGACACGTAAGCTCAAAGTATAGATTTGATATAACATAATTTGATACTTTATTTATGATTATCACAGCTAGATTCCTCAGTTCATTTATTATTAAGACTTCCGCTATTGTGTATTTATTCTGATTATGGTTGTGGTTATGTATGATTTTATTTTCAACGGACACAGCTTATTAGAGATCCTGGTTGAACCGTTGGTTTATTAATAGTTCATCACACCGTTCTGAATGGTGTAGAATTGGGGTGTGACAACGTCATACCAAATTCCACCATGATATGAATAAATTTCAACCTACAGCTCATGTGGGATATATATATATATATATATATATATATATATATATATATATATATAAATGTGAATGTTTTAAAATACAACTTTATAAAGTTAAACAATCAAACAATCATGCACAATAGCTCAACAATCAATTTAGTACAATAATTTTAAGAAAAATCAACAAAAACACTACAAATTGAGTTCACATAGGGTATTTTTCATTAATAACATGTTTTTCAATGTACCAAAATATATCAAAATGTATATCAGATTGAAGAGCATAAAAATGGAGTCCAATGAAACAAATCGAGGTCAATCCAACCTTCTTAGCTCCCAAAATCGCGTTTTAATGTTGTTTTATTAAAAACACCATCCAAACAGGCCCTTAAGAATCCTGTCATGGTCGGTTCAGTTCTGTCTGAGTCGGTTTGTCTAGAATCGACTTGGCTCGATTTGAACCAAACTGAATATATCAACCCTTTTCTTTTCTTTTTTTTATTTTGTAAAAAAATATGTCTCAACCGAACCACTGGTGTGTCTGGGGTCGAACCACCGATCCGGTTCTCCAGCCCAACCATCGGTCCAACCCAGTTCATAATATGGGTTCTTGGGTCAAGTATCCGGGTCATCGAGTTGAGGTACTCGGGTTCACTTTTGGGTCAATCCATCTGGTTCATGGATCGGGTCCTAGGTCAAGTTAACGAGCCCTTTGACTGGGTCATCGGGTTGCACATGCTGGTCACACGTGTGCCCAAGGCTGGTCTAACGCTGGGTTAACTCGGGCCGAGTCAGGTTAAGGCCGAACCAAACCGTTAGGGTTTTCGGGTGGCGCCGAGTTAACTCGGCGATGGATGGGCACCATCAGTTAATTTTTTTTAATTGGGACCTTTCCTAAACTCAATGGGACTTATTTTGTGAGGTTTTCCTCAATAAATAGGACGTCCATAAGCCTCTTTCACTCCTTTTAGAACCCTAATTGAAAGTAAGAGAAAGAGAAGAGAAGGAAGAGAAGAAGATAAGGAAACTTGAAGAAAAGGCTAAGGAAGAAGAAGAAGTTCAGAGAAATCTTTGAAACTCAGACTACAGAAAGTATGAACCTCAATCCCTATCTGAATTGAAAGCTTAGAATAGATTATGATGAAGTTAGGTTAGGAGAAACCCTAATACCATCCATCCATGGATAAATTCCAATGGAAATCATGGAGGAAATCATTGAAAACTATGAAAAGTGAGTAACTTGGAGTTTTGAGCCATAGAACAATCATAGAATGGACTATAAAAGTAAGCGAAATGACCCAAACATGAAAGAATAGACTTTAGAATGAAAAGGTTGACTCAAACCACATGTGGTCGCATGTAGGGTCGATTGGGAATCGACCCTACCATACCACAGGATCGACCCCTAGCTCCCAGGAAGTCCAGGGAAGCTGCGGTCGCACCTAGGGTCGATGCGACAACCGACCATTGCATCGACCCTATACCCTGGGGTCGCATAAACCTGCGACCCTACCTGCGACCCGTCCTTCGACCCTAGCTTAACAGCAAGCCTAAAACTATCGGAATGAATTCTAATTAAAATCTATCAACTTGTTAGGTTTTTCTATTGATATAAAAGTGATTCTTAAAGCTTGAAAGAGGATCTACACTCAAGCAAAGGTGAGAGAACACGACCTAAACTAATTGGCTAATAATAAACTGTTTTTATTTTCTTGAGTCCAATGCCATGACTGATTCTATGCGTGTATGCTTGTAATGTGCATTCAAAATGTCATCCAATATTCCTGCTATTAATGTTCATGTATATTTAATTATATTTATTTATAACATGATGATGATGATGATGCTAGGAATAGGCATGTGAATGTATGTGTGTGGTTAGCGTGCTTGATGCGAGTGGAGCATCAGGAGGAAGACGTGATATTGTGGTGTGTCCTGGTCACCAGACTCTAGCTCTATCTCTACTCAAGTCTTGTCCACTGACATCATCGTATCGCCATTACCTTAGCATAACTATTACGTCGTAGGGTATTAGGGGAGGTGGTCTCGGACGGTGTAGTCTTTGACTCTGCCGGGGGGCCTTAGCTCTATCTCTATGGACGTATTGAGGGATGCTGGGGTGAGGCCTTGGGTACACTGTTTGACATTATGATTGGTTAGTTGCGAGCCCAGTTTGCAAGCCCTAGCCATCAGGGGCTTACATGTCGGTATGGGTAGAGTATCAGGGGAAGTGTGATGCGGTGTGGTCCTAAGCACTTTAGCTCTATCTCTATTCCATGGTGGGTGCATGTGGGACGACAATAAACGATATCTTTGGGCAGCTTCACACACTCGTGTATAGAGGTGAGGCGGCCACCGAACCTTTCTATAGCACATTGCAAACTTATATACCAAACCACAGATATGAATTGAATGCGTGCATATGTTTGTTGCATTGTTTTGTTTGCTCACTGAGTCATGATGTGTGCTCACCTTTTTCGAATTCATATATTTTTAGTTGATGATGCAAGTACAACTGTAGAAGATTATATGAATGCTTCTGTGTACGGGCACGTGGCAGCCACGGAGGCTGAAGATATAATGGAGAAGCATGACTCCTCATGCGAGTGCAACTCATGCATTTTTTAATAGATTTCTATTTGAAGTATTAAGGAAATGTAATTTGATACTTTATCTATTTATGTCTCGGTAGATACAACATATTTTGATATTTTATTTATGATTATCATAGTAAGATTCTCAGTTCATTTAATATTAAGACTTCCGCTATTATATATTTATTCTGATTATGGTTGTGGATGTGTATGGTTTAAATTAAAGGACACAGCCTATTAGAGATCCTGGTTGAACCGTTGGTTTATTAGCGGTTCATCACACCATTCTGAAAGGTACGGAATTGGGGTGTGACACGTAAGCTCGAAGTATATCCTTAAAAATCTATACTGTCCGCTTAGATTGTCCATTAATCTCTAATGAAATGCAGTACTGAACTTTAATTGCATACCTTTCGCCTTATGTAAACTATCTCATAGCTTGGACGTGAATCTCAGATCTCTATCCGATACAATGCTCATTGGCACACCATGAAATCTCATTATGTTATCAACATACAACTTGGCTAACCTGTCCATGGTGTATGTTGGCCTAACAGCTACAAAACGGGCCACCTTTGTAAGACGGTCTACGATTACCCAAACTGCATCTACATTGTTTAGTGTCAAGGGTAATCTTGTTACAAAATCCATAGTGGTAAGATCCCACTTTCACTCTGGGATCAGTGATGGTTGAAGTAATCCAGCGGGTCTTTGTTTATCTACCTTCACTTATTGACAAGTAAGGCATTTGTACACAAAAGATGCCACATCAGCTTTCATACCTCTCCACCAATAGGACTTCTTTAAATCATGATACATCTTGGTACTACTAGGGTGCACCAAAAAAAAGAGAGGATTGAGCTTCAATCATGATGGTCTCCTTCAGTGACTGGGAGATTCTGGCATAAATTCCCTTCCTCTGTATCTTATCAATCCCATACTGTCCACAGAGAAGTCTGGGTCTTGCTTTCCTTTCTCAAGATCATGCTTGAGAGTCTTTAAATGCACATCACTTTTACTAGCATCTTTGATCTCATCAAGTAGGGTAGGTTGAATAGTCAATGTACCGAGCAGTATTGGTATCACCTCAATCCATTCTGACATAATAGTATCAGTAGTAGAGGCTTTAATATCTGGAGGAGGTTCAAGAACCAATGTATGGGCCATACTGCACCCTTCCTCACATTCTCTTGACTCAAGGGTTTCTCCATCTAATATGACCAACGCCTTCTAACTGAGAGCATCAACCACCACATTGTCCTTGCCAAAGTGATACTTATTGATGCAGTCATAATCTTTTAGCAACTCTATCCACCTTCGCTGTATCATGTTTAGTTCCTTTTGGTTGAACAAATGAGTCAGACTCTTATGATCTAACATTATGCAGAAATTCTCCCTAAATAGGTAGTAACACCATATTTTTAAGGCAAAGACAATTGCTGCAAGTTTCAAATCATGGGTGGTGTAATTCTTCTCATATACATTTAGTTGTCTCGATGCATAAGCCACAACACAGTCATCTTGAATGAGTACATAACCTAACCCATACTTTGAATCATCTGTATGGACAACGAATGCGCCCTCCTTTTCAGATAGGATGGTTAAAACTGGGTCGGAGACAAGCTTCTCCTTGAGAGTCTAAAAACTTTCATCACATTTGTCTGACCAATCAAACTTGACAACCTTCTTGGTCAATCTTGTTAGCAGTATGGCTATATGGGAGAAGCCTTCAAGAAAATGCCGGTAATAGCCAGCCAATCGAAGAAAATTTCTGACCTCTGTCACCGAAGTGGGTGTCTTCTAGTCCATAACTACACTGACCTTTCCAGGGTCCACTGCTAATCCTTTAGCTGATATAATATGCCCCAAAAATGCTACTTGCCTGAGCCAAAACTCACATTTCTTGAATTTGGAATACAACTTTTCCTATCTCAGTTTTTGCAATGCCAAGCGGAGGTGCTCCGTATGGGTGGTATCATCGGGTGAGTAGATGAGGATGTCATCGATGAAAACAATGACAAAATTATCTAAGAACTCATGGAATACCTGATTCATAGGCTCCATAAATGAGGCTGGAGCATTTGTTAATCCGAAAGACATGACTAAAAACATGAAATGGCCATACCTTGTTCGGAATGCTGTCTTGGGCACATCACTCCCCTTAATCTTCAATTAGTGATAGCCCGAACGTAGGTCTATATTCGAAAACATGCTTGCCCCTTGAAGTTGATCGAATAAGTCATCGATTCTAGGCAAAGGATACTAGTTCTTGATTATTGACTTGTTCAGATCCTGGTAATCGATGTATAAACAAACACTGTCATCCTTTTTCTTTATAAATAACACCGGTGCTCCTCAAGGTGAGATACTAGGTCTGATAAAACCCTTATCCAGTAACTCCTGAAGCTGTACCTTAAGTTCCTTTAACTTAATAAGAGCTATACGGTAAAGAGCCTTAGAAGCAAGAGATGCTCCTAAGAATAAGTCGATTACAAACTCCCTTTCTCGATCTGGTCGTAGACCAGGTTGCTCTTCAGGAAATACATCAAGGAATTTATTTGCTACCTGTATGCCTTCCAGTCTTGGCATGTCAGCTTCGGTGTCCAATATTGACACTAGGTAACTTTCACACCCTTGGTGTATGAGTTTAAAGTCTTACAGCGCTGATAGAAATAATTAACGATGCTTTTTATTTGTTACTGGTGTAAACAAATGCTTCTCCAACGGTAGGCTGAAAAATAATCTGGTGCCTGGATCATAGGATGCCGGCCTAGTGTTTCACCAACCAATCTATTTATAAAATTACCTCAAAATCCTTCATCTCAAGACAGAAGAGGTTAGCGTCCAACACTTTACCCTCTATAACCACGTCACTTGGTCCATAATAGTCTTCTAGACCCAACTTGGATCCCATAAGTGTATGCACTATAAGTGTACAAGTTCTCTTACGTGACAACATTCCCAACTTAGCTACAAATGCAGGGGATAAGAATGAATGCTTAGCCCCATAATCAAATAATTCACGTGCAGGTATGCCAGATATAGAATTAGTACCTATACATACACATATGAATTACTACATGTCATGCAAAATGATGCTTTATTCTTTGACTTTAAAATACCTGTGACTACTCTAGGTGAGCCTTTTGCATCATCAGCAGAGAAGGCAAAGACCTTGCTTTGTCTCGATGATGGTGCCTTCTTCGGTTCTGGGCACACTCTTGCAAAACGGCTCGACTTTCCACAGTTGAAACAAGTGCCATAGGATATAGAAGAGGCACATGAGATTGCAGGCCTTGGCTGAGTTATCCTGGGTGCAAAGGATGCAGGCTAGCTTTGGGTGGAGGGTGAAATTCTATATGTGGGCCTCACTGTGGATGGGGCAGAAGAAGCCATCACAGAAAAACAAGGGTAGTGGGCACAAAATGGCTTGCTTATGAGGCGGTTGTTAGCAAAGCTTATAGTTCACTTTTCACCTTGGTAATTCTGACGGTAACCATCCGCAACACTCTTTGGCACTTATATGGAATCACTATATTCCATTAGTCTCATAGACTCCACTATCATTTTGATGTCTCCCCTCAAACCTTGTATGAAGTGCCTTAGTTTAGGCTCTTCATCCCTCACAGGCACAACGGAAAAATAGAAGAGCTCCTTAAATTTCTGTAGATATGCCTCTATAGTAGTACCCCCTTGAGTGTGGTTAAGGTACTCAACCTCCTTCCAATCTCTAAAGTTCTGGGGGAAGAAATTCTTGTAGAATGCTTCCTTAAAGATCTACTATCTGATCTCCCCATGGAGCTGAATCAAGGTATGTTGGATGCCTTTCCACCAATCATATGGAACCCCTTCCAATTGAAAATTGTACATAACAACTTTTGTACCACTGTACATATCAAGGTCTTCTCCATAGCTTGGATCTAGATAACTGGCTGCATTGGATTGGTATCCACCCTAGTAAACTTTAATGGATGCATACGCTGAAAGTTGTTCATCACTCCCATCTAATTGAAGTTGCAAGTAAATGCTTGCCATTGCATGGTGGGTATGAGCTGCAGGCACTAGTACCTGATCATGATGAGCCTGCGAAACTAGGGGCACATGCTCATGCACATGCGGTGCAGGTGGGATTGGAGGTATGCCTCCACCTTGTACTTGCCCTGGGGCCTATGGAGCTGGAGGCACTGAACGTAGGGAGGCCAATAATTCGGTAAAAACTACTGTTGTATTCCTTTGTTGGTCTTCCTGGTTACGTATTAACCCACCCATAATTGTCACCATATCCATCGCCATTTGCACTGGAGGTACCGATGAAAGATTAATTGGTGGCAGAGGAGGAGGTGGTAGTGGTGCATGTGGTGGTGAGTTTGAGCCACCTCAACCCATACTCCCTTCATCCTCAACTAGAGGAGGTGCATTGGAATTCCTCCCTCTTGGTCTTCTCCTTGGAGGCATTGTTTGTCATTATTGTAAGTTGATAGGGAAAATCTATAAATGTCCAATGTTAGTATCAACCACATGTCCAAATGAACCATACCAACATCTTAAATACGTCATGTTATGGCACTTATAAACAATGCATCACAATTTTTCCATGTTCAAGGTACATTTTAAGCATTTTCCTAAACCAAAGGCAGTGATCGAGAGCACGCTCTACCAGTTAGGTGGGGCTGGTTAGTAATCCCCCCAATTTATTGGGAAAACTGGATGATCGACACCGGGTGAAGTACCCTCTAGTTAGTTATCTGGTTTGTAACACCTATAGAATAACGCACTTCCAGTTGGTTAACCAGAGGAAGTAGTGGATGATCAATCATCCAGTTATTCTGTCGGTTGAACACTTAGAAAATTTTCTAAGTTTACAAATATACCAGAGGCACGAAGCGGTATTACATGACTCCAGTTTTGTGACACCCCAATTCTGACTGAAGCAAAAGTGTGAGAGAACCGTCACTGAACCAATGGTTTACACCAGGATCTCAATAAGACCATGTCCACTCATACAAACCATTGCACAAAACCATAATCAGAATATAATTAAATACAGCGAAAGTCTTAAATTAAATGAACTGAGTTCTCTATTGATAATTTAAATAAAATATCAAATTATTCAAAACACCAAAACATAAATAATTATCCTTACATCACTTATAAATCCAATTGAAAATAAATAAAATAAACAAATCCAATATCCTAGAGGTACACGCAAAAGGGCACTCGCATGAAGTGTAATGCTCATCCTCCCCTGCTTGCACTTCAAGGGCAGCAACTCTTCCATATATTGGAGCATCCACAGAGTCCTCCATAGTGTAACCTGCATCAATATCTAAAAATAGTGTGTACACAAGGTTGAGCTCACAACTTAGCTCAATAAGAAAATCAGACAATGCAACACACATCATGCATTTGTAACATTCATATTATAGTATGGTTTTAAGTTTGCAAGGTGCTATAGAAAGGATTGGCGGCCACCGCACCTCTATACACGAGTGTGTGAATCCACCCAATAGATCAAACACCACTATCGTCCCACATGCACCCACCATGGAAAAGAGTGTAAGACCCGTATCAAACTAACCCGGTCTTACCACCACCTTGAACCAGGTCTACCCATCATGGCCGAACCAAATGGATCACGTGCGTGAAGGAGATCACGATCCCAGGTATTAAACTGACCCAAAAACACTCAAAATAAGGGGAGGGTCGCATACCCAGCAAGGGAGGGTCGGACCCCCCAGTATAAAAGTCAGACCCCTAGTTTTACATGGGGGGTCGGACATTTTATGGACCAAGGGTCGACGGGATCTCGACCCCCCTATTGACCCCCGATAGTCGGTAAAAACAGCTCGAACCAAAAATTAGGAAACTTTCCTAATTTCAATGGGATTCCCTCCTAATCTCAATGGGACTTATTTTAGGAGTTTCTACTCTATAAATAGGACGTCCCTAAGCCTCTTTCACTCCTTTTAGAACCCTAATTGGATTGAGAAAAAGAGAAGGAGAAAGAGAAGAGAAGAGAAGAAAAGTGGAGAAGAAGATCAAGGAGAAGGCTTAAGAGAAACAAGCCTAATTCTCAGGTAAGGATACCAACTCCATGTAATTCTACAGACCTTAGAATAGATAGAGAAGAGGGAATGATCTGGGAGGAACCCAAATTATCCACCCATGGTTAGGTTTTCATGGAAAACCATGGGGAAAACTTGAAAGCCATATATGTGAATGAACCATGGTTCTAGGCCATAAAACATGTGTGGAATGGACTGTAGGAGCAAGCCATAGGACCCCAAACACGAAGAATGGACTGATGGAAGAAAAATTGACAAAACCCATAAGGGGTCGCATGGGGGTCGATGGCCAATCGACCCTACCCGACCCCGAGCATTGACCACCAGTGTTCGACAAGTCCCGAATAGGGGTGGTCGCACCCAGGGTCGATCAAACCTCCGACCCTAGCATCGACCCCCAGTTAGCAGCATGCTTTTTAAAGTCTAAATTAATTCTAATCAAATTCAATCGACTTGGTTAGGTTTTCTGGTGATATAATATCGATATATAGTTGATTCTTAAAGCTTGAAAGAGGACTTACGATCAAGTAAAGGTGAGGGAACAGGACCTAAACTAATTGATTAATAATAAACTATTTTACTTTTGAGTCCAATGCCATGATTGATTTTATTCGTGTATGATTGTTATGTGCATTCAACATGTCATCCAATATTTCTATTATTACTGTTCATGTATATTTAATTCTTGTTTATACATGATAATGATGATGATGATGATGATAGGAATAGGCATGTGGATGTATGTGTGTGGTTGGTGTGCTTGATGCGAGCGAGTATCAGGGGGAGTTGTCATAGGCCGGGCCTCAGCACTCTAGCTCTATCTCTAACTCAAGTCTTGTGCATTAGCATCGTCATATCGCCATTACTTTAGCAGAACTTTTACGTCGGAGAGTATCAGGGGAGGTGGTCTCGGTCCTTGTAGTCTCTGACTCTACCGGGGGGCCTTAGCTCTATCTCTATGGGCGTTCAGAGGGATGCTGGGGTGAGGCCTTGGATACACTGTTTGGCATTAGGATTGGTTAGTTGCGAGCCCAGTTTGCAAGCCCTCGCCAGTAGGGGCTTACGTGTTGGTATGGCACTGTACAACAATAAACATTAACCTTTGTTGTACAATGTTCATGGTAGGGTGGATGGGATGACAATAAAAGTTAACCTTTGGGCGGGCTTCCACACCCTGTGTATAGAGGAGGGGTCAATAAACATTAACATTTGACCTCCAACCCTTTCTATTGCATATTGCAAACTTTAAACCAGACCAAAGATATGAATTGAATGCATGCATATGTATTGTTGCATTGTTTTGTTTGCTCACTGAGCCATGATGTGTGCTCACCCTCTCGACGTCGAATATTTTTAGTTGATGATGTAGGTACTACCATCGAGGATTATGTCAACGCTCCAGTGTATGGGCACATGGCGGCGATGGAAGTTGAAGACGAAGTGGATACGCATGACTCCTCTTGCGAGTGCAACTCATGCGTATTCGATTAGATTTTATTTTAATTATTTGTATTTAGTAAAGACATGTAATTGATATTTATTTATGTCTTAGTTGATACAGAATAATTTTCTACTTAAATACGATTATCACATCTAGATTTCTCAGTTCGTTTTACTATAAGACTTCCGCTATTGTGTATTTACTCTGATTATGAATGTGGATGTATGAGGTTTAATTAAAATGGATATAGCCTACTCGAGATCCTGGTTGAACTGTTGGTTTGCTAGCGGTTCATCACACCATTTTGAATAGTGTGGAATTGGGGTGTGACAACTTGGTATCAGAGCATCTCAGGCCTTGTCAGCTAAACTAGCATACCTTCACGAAGAATTGTAAACTGAGATAGGATAAAAGTAAAAACTGTAATATTAACACACTATAAGCACAAGTGATGTTTGAGACCAAATTTGAAAAGAGAATAATGCATCTATTAAAGGAAGAACAATTTTAAATACAATGATAGAGAAACAAACGTATATAAATAACTAAAGCAGAGTACAGTCCACAACCCGGACAGTTACTCTGTAGTACAAAGAAAGAAAATAAATTTAATCATGAAGCTGGAGGTGAAGGAGGAGGCGGTGCCTCACGGTCCCTGTCATAATCCTCGGTGTAGACTCTAGTCAACCAAGCTACCTAAGTCTGGGTCGTCTGAAGACTAGCTATGAGACCAGCCAATCACTGATCAGTCACACGCTGAGCACCCAAAAGCTCCTCCATACGCATATCTGACCGGCGCTAAGCATCTATGAGCTCTCCCATCCTCATGTCTGATATGCGCTGGGAGCCTAGTAGCTCATCCACTCTCACACGCGAAGCGTCTAATAACTCCCCCATCCTCAGATTAGATCTGCGCTGAGCCTCTCTGATCTCATGCAATATTCCCATCATATCAGAAGATGGGTCTGAAGGACCAGCCGCATGAGAAGGACCAGCCATGTAAGAAGTACTTGCTCCAGCAGCATGTGTAGGTGAAGGAGGTGGTATGGAGTCCACATCCATGTACTGACGGTCATCATTACCAACAGGCTTCCTATGAACTCCAGAGCAACTGCTGCTGTTGCCTCAGCGTCAGCCATCTCTAAGCGAGTGTTAGGGCGCACCATCGCGTTCCTCTCCTCATCACTGACCTAGGCATCCCGCATGCCCATCTTGCAAATAGCCTCCCATTCCAGTGGCGATGAGAAGGATTTCTCCTGAATCTTCTCATCCAGTAAGTCAACACCCAGGCGGGTAAGCAGCGTAGTGATCATACATCCATAAGGAAGGTTGCCATTGTGACTAGGCAACGTGGCACTGATCATGGTACGCATGATGATGTATGGAATGCAGACGGGCTGCTAGTGCATATATAGTATAGAAGATACTGGGTCAGCTGGGAGATCCTCTCGTAATGACAACTCTGCAGTATCAGGTTATGCTGAATGATCTTGCAGTATATCCGTGGATCAAAACGCAGATAACACGCTCTCATCTGCCAGCGATCAGGTCGGATGAGCTGACTATCGATCTCAGCCCTCATCTGTAAAGAGAAGAACTGGGGCTCTCTAGGAGCACAGAAAACCATGGGGCCAGCATAGGAAATGCCCAGTAGGTTGGCCAGCTGCTGATAATCAAATGAGATGTCAACTCCCTTGACGTAGCTCGTGATATGCAGCTCATTACCCCTCTCAACATCATTGTAATCCCCCACCACCTGGAGGTTACAATAGAATTGGTGTACCAAGCCAGGGCAGGTACAGGCATCATAGGTGATGAGAGGAAGCCATCCCGTATCACCAAATGCTCTCTCCACATTGAACAAGGCTAACTCATCCAAGTTCACCTTGCGACCTCCCTCTACCTTCTTGCGAGCGTAGTGGGTATACTATGCCTCGACTTCGTTGGAATGGAAACGAAGACGGTCGCGAACTCTGGGTACCTTGGTACGGGCCATAATATTTGCAAACCACAAGGAAAAATAGATAATATATTAGTAAGATAGAAAAATCTGAAATTTTGACATAATAACGATGTAAATTGGACAAAAACCTCACTTTTCACCCATATACGTGGGCAGGAGGACTTACATAGATCCTAAAAAAACTTGTTAGACTTAAACAGGCGGAAATTGCAACTAATTAAATTGAATTGCAAGAAATTTCAAGAAATTCAAAATTTCATAAAAATTAGGGTAAAAAGTGAAAATTTGGAGTTTTACGATAACCAACCGATGAAACTCAAATATTTTTGAGGGCTTTAGTCCATTGACTCACCAACAACAAAAGCCCCCAATAAAAATCATATTTTTTACGGCTGAAAAAAGTTTAATTTAAAGAAAAAACGAGATATACGGGTGAAAACTTAGAAAAGAAAACCTAAAAACATGTAAAGGTAAGATACATACCTGTAGGGAAGGTGTAGACGTCGAAACAAGGAACCCAAATGACCAATGTAGCAGAGTTGGCACTGTAGGAACTCAGAGGAAGGAAACGAGTCGAAACGGAGGAGGAAGAATGACCAATGAACTCAGAATCGGACCTTAAAAATCTGATTTTTGGTCCGGGGATCAGAGAATTCGATTAGAACAATCGACCCCCATATCGAACCCCGCATCGACCCTCGGCTCTCAAGAACCTGATAGAGAACTAGGGGTCGCACCCTGGGTCGGACATACTCCGACCACCCCATCGACCCCCGGCTCTCAGGAAAAATGGGTGATTTCCCAGGGTTGGATACTGAGGGTCGGATACCTATCGACCCCCACCAGCAACCCTGCATAGAAAAGACAGTATTTTTTCACAGAATGATCTAAAATTTTTGAAAATAACATCGGTTAGCGTATCTACATGAAGTATAAATGATTGCCTTACGTATTTTAATGATTTTCAGGCATCACCATTATCAGAGGGAAAATATGGCTAGGCATAGAGTAGCCAGGCAGAGCCAAAACGCAGTTCTACCACCACCACCCGTGGAGGAAGCCAGTCAAGAAAATATATATGCATAGGGTAATCCACAGGTTGCACCACCAATAAACCAGGGTTAGGCAAATCCAACAAACTTGCCACCTCCACCACCGGAGCTGGCAACCGTGGTTATGAACCTAGCGCAACAGCTGCAACAAATGCAACAAGCACAGGCTGAAATGCAAGCAGCAATGGGAATGATGTTTCAAACAGCACATGCTACACCAATGCCGACTGGACAAACAAGTGCAGCACTGGTGGGTAACCACCCAGCACCTCAAACACCTCAACCACCAGCTGCACAGATTTCAGTACCAGGTCCTGAAGCAGTTCAGGTTAATTACTAGTACCCACAACCTATGTTTGGGGCATACCCTTAAAATCAAATGGACCACTCCCGACTGGTCGAGGGATTCTTAAAGATGAAGCCCAAGGAGTTTAGCGGTAAACATCTGATCCTTTATGGCCAGCACATTGGATCGACGAGATGGAGAGGAATTTTCTGATGATGACTATTACAGAAGAAGAGAAGATATTATATGCCACCTTCATGCTAAAAGGTGATGCACATAATTGGTGGAAATCTACTTGGGCCTACCTATTAACCAAGCATGCCCTATTGACCTGGGCTATATATAAAGAAGCTTTCTTTGAGAAGTACTTTTCCCGATGCTTCAAAGATTCAATGGAGAAGGAGTTCCAGAGTTTATATCAGGGATAGATGTCCATGGATGCATATCAACAGCGTTATGAGGAGCTGTTTTTCTTTGCACCACTCAGCATGCAAGAAAAAGACAGTAATACCCGTAGGTCACGGGACTTAGAGGAAGCATCAGAGTGCATGTTCTAGGTTTGGGGAAGAAAATATATAATGAAGCTGTGCAAATTGCTCAAGTTATAGGATCGAGCCAGAAGGAGAGTTATTTCATGCAAAACAGAGGTATAAAAAGGCTAGCTGGAAATGCTTATAATAGAGGGAATAACAAGACATTCAAACCCTTCCATGTTCAAGGCTTTACTACTGCACCCAAGACTACCCCAATAGCTCAACAGTAGCCAAAGCCAACTACTGAAGGTCCAAAATATTATAACTGCAATCAAGCGGGGCATATGGCAAGGGAGTGTCCTAAGCCCAGGAAGCAGCTACATCAAGGACGAGTTGATGCTGTTACATCTGAGGATGGTGCCGCATCTGTCACACCCCAATTCCGTACTATTCAGAATGGTGTGATGAACCGCTAGCAAACCAACGGTTCAACCAGGATCTCGAGTAGGCTATATCCGTGTTATCTGAACCCCATACATCCATAACCATAATCAGAGTAAATACACTATAGCGGAAGTCTTATAATAAAATGAACTGAGAATCTACTGTGATATTAATATTTAAATAGAAATTTATTCTGTATCAAGTGAGACATAAATAATTATCAAATACATGTCTTTATTAAATCCAAATAAAAAAATTTAGAAAATATCTAATCGAATACACATGAGTTACACTCGCAAGAGGAGTCATGTGTATCTACTTCAGCTTCAGCTTCCATCGCCACTATGTTCCCGTACGTTGGAGCATTCATATAATCTACTACGATATAACCTGCATCATCAACTAAAAATATTCGACGTCGAGGGGTGAGCACAGATCACGGCTCAGTGAGTAGACAAAACAATGCAACATTACATATGCATGCAATCAATTCATATCTTTGGTCTGGTTTATAGTTTGCAATGCGCAATAGAAAGGTTGGGTGGTCAAATGTTAACGTTTATTGACTCCACCTCTATACACAGGGTGTGGAAGTCCACCCGAAGGTTAACGTTTATCGTCGTCCCCATCCACCCTAATCATGAATATTATATAACAAAGGTTAACTTTTATTGCTATATAGTGCCATACCAACACTTAAGCCCCTGTTAGCGAGGGCTTGCAAACTGGGCTCGCAACTAACCAATCCTAATGCCAAACAGTGTATCCAAGGCCTCACCCCAACATCCCTCAGAATATCCATAGAGATAGAGCTAAGGCCCCCCGGTAGAGTCAGAGACTACAAGGACCGAGACCACCTCCCCTGATACTCTAAGACATAATAGTTCTGCTAAAGTAATGGCGATACGACGATGCTAATGCACAAGACTTGAGTTAGAAATAGAGCTAAAGTGCTGAGACCCGCCAAAGGTTAACGTTTATTGACGTTCTCATCACACCTCCCCTGATACTCGCTCGCATCAAGTACACCAACCACACACATAAAATCACATGCCTATTCCTATCATCATCATCATCATCATGTTATAAATAATAAAATAAATATGCATGACAAGTAATAGAAATATCGGATGGAATGTTGTATGCACATTATAAACATATTCGCATAAAATCAAGTATGGCATTGGACTCAATAAAATAGAAAATAGTTTGTTATTAACCAATTAGTTTAGAGTTCTGTTTCCTCACCTTAGCTTGCTAATAGATACTTTTTCAAGCTTTATAATCACCTTTATATTATAATTGTATCGCTAGAAGACCTAACAAAGTCGATAGAATTTAATTAGAATTAATTCTGAATTTAAAATCATGCTGTTAACTGAGGGTCGGAGGTAGGGTCGGAGTCCTGATCGACCCTGGGTGCGACCCTCCCCAAACTCTGAACTTCCCGAACATTGAGGGTCGATAGTTTTGATCACCTAGGGTCGGATGGTCATCGACCCTCGGTGCATCCCCCGGTGTACTTTGGTTAATTTCCCTCTTTTAGTCCATTCTTCGTGCTTGGGATCCTATGGCTTGCTCCTACATTCCATTCAACATTCATTCCATGGTCTGGAACCATGCATCATCCACCTATATAGCTTTCATGCATTCTCCTATGGTTTTCCATGAAAACCTAACCATGGGTTGATGGTTTGGGTTTCTTCGAGATCACACTCTCATCAATATCTAACCTAAGGTCTGTAGAAACTCATGGAATTAGTATCCATACCTGAGAAGAATACTCCTTCTCTACAACTCTTCTCTTTTGGCTAAATTCTCTTCCTTGCTTCTCTTCTTCTTCTTTTCCTTATCTTCTCTTTCTCTCAATTCAATTAGGGTTATGAAAGGATCTAAAGAGGCTTTGGGACGTCCTTTAAATAGAGTAGGAACATCCTAAAATAAGCCCCTTTGAGATTAGGAAAGAATCCAAATCGAAAATTAGAAAATTTCCTAATTTCAGTTTCGGAGGCAACTGAGGGTCGATGGGAGGGTCGATGATCCCGTCGACCCTAGGTTCTCTAAGTTATCCGACCCTCCCTTCAAAACATAGGGTCTGACTTTCTGTTTTGGGGGGTCCGACCCTCCTTGGCGGGGTATGCGACCCTCCCCTTAAATTAAGTGTTTTTGGGTCGATTTGATAGTTGGGATCTCGATCTCCTTCATGCCCTTGGTCCATTTGACTCGACCATGATGGGTAAACCTGGTTCAAGGTGGTATGACCGGGTTAGATTGACATGGGACTTACAACTCCCCCCTACTTATAAAAATTTTGTCCTCGAAATTGTACGAACCTTCTGAATCAAATAAGTGAGGGTATTGCTTTCGCATAGCATTTTCTTCTTTCCATGTCTCTATTTTTCCATGTGACCTTAACATAATAGATATCTCGGTTGCGTAGACGTTGAACCTTTCGGCTGGTGATTTCTGTTGGTGTTACTTCAAATGTCAAATCATCAGTCAAATCTGGTAAATCTACGGTCAACACGTGCGTTGGATCCTTGACATACTTCTTCAATAGGAAAATGTGAAATACATCATCCACACTCGACATAGATGGTGGTAGTGCTAACTGATAAGCCACTTTACCATGCTTAGCTAGAATTTCATACGGCCCGACATATCTTGGACTTAGTTTCCCTTTCTGTCCGAACCTTTTCAATCCTCGCATAGGCAATACCTTCAAAAATACTTTATCACCTACGGTAAACTCCAGATCTATACGTCGAGTATCTGCATATTGCTTCTGACGATTCTGAGTTGTTCTTACTCTTTCCTTGATAATGTCGACCACTTGGAAAGTCTCTTCAACAAATTCTGGCCCAACAGTACTACGTTCTCCAACTTCATTCCAAAACAAAGGGTTTCGACACTTCCTGCCATACAGTGCTTCATAAGGTGACATCTGTATAGTAGCCTGATAGCTATTGTTATAAGCGAACTCGATCAATGGTAACTTTTCATTCCATGATCTTTTGAAATCAATTACACATGCTCATAGCATATCTTCTAGAATCTGGATTGTATGCTCTGACTGTTCGTCTGTCTGTGGGTGGAATGCAGTACTGAACTTCAACGTTGGACCCATAGCCTTTTGCAATCCTTCCCAAAACTTGAAAGTAAATCGTGGATCTCTATCAGACACAATGCTTTCTGGAACACCATGTAATCGAACAATATTATCCACATACAGCTTTACTAACCTTTCCAGTGTATACTGAGGTCGTATAGGTATGAAGCGAGCTGTTTTAGTCAAACGGTCCACAATCACCCAAACTGCGTTAACTACTTGAGGAGTCAGTGGTAGTCCCGTGACGAAGTCCATAGTGATGCAGTCCCATTTCCATGCTGGTTCCGATAATGGCTGTAACAGTCCTGCGGGTCTTTGTCGTTCAGCTTTTACTTTCTGACAATTTAGGCATTGAAACACGAACTTGGCTACATCTGCTTTCATTCCTCTCCACCAATATAGTTTCTTTAGGTCATGATACTTTTTTGTACTCCCAGGATGTATCAAATAGATGGTGGTGTGGGCTTCTTTCATTAGTCGGTGTCGAATGTCTACACTTTCTGTCTTGGGTACACATATTCTTCCTTTATATTTCAGTACTTTCTCTTCGTCCAAGGTGAACACAGGGTTAGTCCTACCTTTTTCGATATCTTCTTGTACTGTTCTCAGATAAGGATCTGATTTGATAGCTGTCTTCACTTCATCCATTATATCCGGTATAATCTTAATGCAACGAACATGTTCGAAAACCGATGAACAAACCCTTGGTTGGCTGATCCATCCATTGGTTCTATCACATACTGCTCGTTTTCGTGATTGAATACCATTCTGGTAGTACACATTGCTGCAGTTATGCTAACCTCTCCTTGCAATTTTATCACTGCTTTTCTGCTTAACGCATCCGCTACTACGTTCGTTTTTCCCGGATGATACTGGATATCACAATCATAGTCTTTCAATAGTTCCAGCCATCTTCTTTGCCTCATATTCAACTCCTTCTGATTAAATAAATAAGTAAGACTTTTATGGTCCGACTTAATCTGAAATTTCTCTCTGTATAGGTAATGTCTCCATATCTTGACAGCATGTACTACTGCCGCTAACTCTAAATCATGGGTGGGGTAATTTTTCTCATGTATCTTCAATTGTATCGAGGCATAAGCAATTACTTGCTCTCCTTGCATAAGCACACATCCCAGTCCCAGTCCCGACGCATCAGTGTATAAAGTAAATGTCTGTCCTAGAACGGGAATAGTCAAAATTGGAGCAGATATAAATCTGGTCTTCAACGTTTGGAAACTCTTCTCACATTTATCGGTCCACACAAACTTTTCACCTTTCTTAGTCAAACTGGTGAGAGGTACGGCAATCCGGGAATAGTCTTCTACGAATCTCCGATAATAACCAGCTAGACCCAGAAAACTTCTAATTTCTGAAACGCTCTTTTGTGCTTCCAACTTTACAATAGCCTCGATCTTGCTGGGGTCCACTTTGATTCCTTCAGCGGATACTACATGGCCTAAGAAGGCGACTTCACTTAGCCAAAACTCACACTTTGAAAATTTGGCATATAACTTCTCTTTCCTTAAACGTTGTAGGGCGGCTTTTAGGTTCTTGATATGGGTTTCTTTGTACTTGGAGTATACCAATATATCATCAATAAATACTATAACCGACGTATCCAACATATCGTGGAAGACCCGATTCATAAGCTCCATAAAAGTTGCTGGTGCATTTGTTAATCCAAAAGACATGACTAATAACTCATAGTGTCCATATCTGGTCATGAAAGCTGTCTTAGGAATATCACCCTCTTTAATCTTCAATTGATGATAGCCCGATCGAAGATCGATCTTAGAAAATACCTTTGCTCCTTGCAACTGATCGAACAAGTCATCGATCCGAGGTAGTAGATATCGATTCTTGATTGTCAGTTTATTCAGCTCCCGATAGTCGATGCATAATCCAACGCTACAGTCCTTCTTCTTCACGAATAACACCGGTGCTCCCCATGGTGATATACTGGGTCGAATATTACCCTTGTCCAGAAGTTCCTGTAGTTACACTTTTAGTTCCTTCAGTTCAGTAGGAGCCATTCTGTAAGGTGCTTTTGATACTGGTGCGGCTCCAGGTACAAGATCTATCACAAACTCTGTGGCTCGGTTGGGTGGTAATCCTAGTAGTTCCTCCAAAAATACGTCGGGATAGTCCCGCACGACTTCAATATCTTCCATTTGTGGTGCTTCCTTGGTTAGGTCGACCACTGATACTAGATACCCGACTGCCTCCTTCTCAAGGCACTTCTTAGCCTTTAGTGCTGAGAGTATAAGCTTGCATCTACGGGGAAGTTTGGTTCCCAAAAATCTAAATTCTACTCCTTCTTTGTCTTTAAATGTTAGCTTCTTTTCGGCGCATAATAGGTTTGCAGAATGCCGAGCTAACCAGTCCATTCCCAAGATGACGTCAAAGTCTACCATCTCAAGTTGTATCAAGGTTGCATCTAAGGTTTTCTCGCCAATGAGAACTGGACATGGTCCATAACCTTTCTCTAATTCCACTTCTAACCCCATCAGTGACCGTACAAGTAGTTTATAGTCTAATGTTTTGATGGGTAAGTTTATCTTCTTTCCGAATGACACAGATATAAATGAATGAGTAGCTCCTGAATCAAAGAGTACTCTGGTGGGTACGCCATTTATAGGTACGATACCTATGATTTATTTTACTTAGTCTACATGCTCATACAATGTAATTACAACTTTAAAAAGTTTTAGTCATACCTGTGACTACATCGGGTGATGCGGTAGCATCCTCGGATGTAACAACATATACCCGTCCCTGATGCAACTGCTTCTTGGGCTTAGGGCACTCCCTTGCCATATGTCCCGGTTGGTTGCAGTTATAACACTTAGGGCTTTCAGAATTTGGCTTTGGCTGAGGTTGAGCTACTGGAGTAGTCTTGGTTGCAGCAGTAAAATTCTAAGGGCGGAAAGGCTTATATGTCCTGTTATTGCCTCCGTTGTAAGAATTTCCCACTGGCCTTTTGATACCCCGGTTCTGTCTGAAATAACTCTCCTTCTGGCTCGATTCAATAACTCGAGCGATTTGGACAGCTTCATTATAAATCTTCTTTTCTAAGCCCAGAACGTGCTCTCTGATGCTTCCTCTCAGTCCCGTGACGAACCTACGGGTTTTGGTGTCTTCTTCCTGCATACTAAGTGGTGCGAAGAAAAACAGCTCTTCATAACGCTGTTGATATGCATCTACTGACATCTGTCCCTGATATAGACTCAGGAACTCCTTCTCCATAGAATCTCTGAAGCTTCGTGGAAAATATTTCTCAAAGAATGCTTCTTTATAAACAGCCCACGTCAGTAGGGTGTGCTTGGTCAATAAGTAAGCCCTAGCCGATTTCCACCAATGATGTGCGTCACCCTTTAGCATGAAGGTGGCACATAATACTTTTTCTTCCTCTGTAATAGTCATCATGAGGAAATTTCTCTCCATCTCGTCTATCCAGTGTGCTGGCCATAATGGATCAGACGGTTTGCCGTTAAATTCCCTGGGCTTCATCTTCAAAAATCTCTCAACCAGTCGAGAGTAATCCATCTGATTTTGGGGATATGCCCCAAACATAGGTTGTGGATACTGATAATTAACCTGAGCTGCTTTCGGACCGGGTACTGGAATTTGTGCAGCAGGTTGTTGAGGTATCTGAGGTGCTGGGTGGTTACCCACCGGTGCTGCACTGGCTTGTCCCGTCTGCATGGGTGTAGCATGAGCAGCCTGGAACATGATTCCCATTGCAACCTGAATTTGAGCCTATGCGTGTTGCATCTGTTGCAGCTGCTGAGCTAGGTTCATAACTACGGTTGCTAGTTCCGGTGGTGAAGGTGGCAAATTTGTTGGATTTGCCTGATCTGGATTTCCTGGGACATATACATTCTCCTGGCTAGTTTCCTCCACAGGTGGTGGTGGTGGAACTGCATTTCGGCTCTTCTGGTTACTCTTCTTCCAGACTTATTTTCCTTCTGAGATGGGTGGTGCCTGAAAATCATCAAAATAAGTGAGAAAATCATTGATACTCCATGTAGGCATGTTAACCGATGTAAACTTTCAAATTTCAATTCATTTTATGAAAAAAATACTATCTTTTCTATGCAGGGTCGATGGTATGTCCGACCCTTAGTATCTGACCCTGGGAATGACCCGTTCTTCCCGAGAGTTGAGGGTCGATGTGAGGGTCGATGGGTGTCCGACCCTCAGTTCCGACCCTTAGTTTTCTGTCAGATTTTCGAGAGCCGAGGGTCGATGGGAGGGTCGATCCTAGGGTCGGTGGTTCTGGTCGAATTGTCCGACCCTCAGACCAAAAATCAAATTTTTAAGATCCGATTTTGGGTCATTTTTTTATTCTTTCCCTCCCGATTCGACTCGTCTCTCCCTTCTGAGTTGCTACAGTGCCACTCCACTTGTTTTGGTCAGTTTGAGTCCGGGTTTCGACGTCTACATCATCCCTACAGGTATGTTTTCTCATTTTTACCTATTTTTAGGTTTCCATTTCTAGGTTTTTGCCCATTTAACTGGTATTCTTCAAATTAAACTTTTTCCAACCGTAAAAATTTGATTTTTATTGGGTGCTTTTGTTATTGGTGTCTCAAGGAACGAAGGCCCTCAAAAATTTTTGAGTTTCATCAGTTGGTTATCGAGAAACTTGGATTTTTGTTCGTTTGCCCTAATTTGTCGAAATTTTTTTGATTTCTTGAAATTCCTTCAAATTGGACTTCATTATTTCCAATTTCCCATTGTGTGAGTGTTGTAGGATATGTTGGAACCTACGTAAGTCCTCCTGCCTGCGTGTACGGGTGAAAAGTGAGGCTTTCGGCCAATTTACGTTGTTATAATGTCAAATTTTAGATTTTTATCCTATTAACTCCTTGTCTCCCTTTTTCTTTCTTATCTGCAGATACCATGGCTCGTATCAAGATACCTAGAGTAAGTGATATGCTTCGCTTCTGCTCCAATGAAACCGAGGCACAGTATGCCGACTATGCTCGTAAGAAAGTGGAGGGTGGTCATATGGTGAACTTGGCTGAACTAGGCTTGCTCAACGTAGAGAGAGCGTTTGGTGATATGGGGTGCCTCCCTGTCATCACTTACGATGAGTGCACATGTCCAGATTTGGTGCGCCAGTTCTATTGTAATCTCCAGGTAGTGGGGAATTACAATGACGTTGAGCGTTGTCAAGAGTTGCGCATCACCAGCTATGTTAAAGGGGTGCATATTTCATTTGACTATCGGCAACTGGCCGATCTGCTGGGCATTCCTTATGATGGCCCTATGGTTTACTGTGCACCTGGAGAGCCCCAGTTTGTTTCCATAGAGATGAGGGCAGAGATCGACAATCAACTGCTACGACCTGATCGCTGGCAGATGAGAGCTTGTTACCTACGTCCAGCTCCACGGGTCTTCTGCAAGATTATCCAGCATAATCTGTTTCCGCAGAGTGGACACTATGAGAGGGTTTCTCAGCTGACCCAGTTCCTGATATATAGTATCTGTACCAGACAGCCAGTCTGCCTTCCCTACATCAACATGCGGACCATGATTAGTGCTACATTGTCCGGTCATAGGGGTAATCTACCCTATGAACGTATGATTACCATTCTTCTGACCCGCCTGGGGGTTGACTTAGTGGATGAGAAGATTCAGGAGAAGACCTTCTCGTCGCCTCTAGATTGGGAGGCTATCTGCAAGATGGGTATAAGGGATGCCCAAGTTAGTGACGAGGAGAGTAACGAGATGGTACTCCCTCACACTCGCATTGAGATGGCTGACGCTGAGGCTGCTGCTGCCACTGCTAGAGCTCATGTGGATCCTGCCGATGATGACGATCGTATGTATATGGATGTCAACTCGATACCACCGCCTTCACCTAGGCATGCGGCTGGAGTGTACTTCTTCTGCGGCGGATCCTGTACCTGAGACTGGTCCTTCTCATGCGGCTGGTCCTTCACGCCCACCTCCTAACCTGATGGAGATGTTGCAGGAGATCAGGGAGGATCAGCGCAGATCTGATCTGAGGATGGAGGAGTTGCTAGACGCTCAGCGTGTGAGGGTGGATGAGCTGTTAGCCGTCCAGTACATATCATACACACGGATGGGAGAGCTCATAGAGGTTCAACGTGCGACTGATCGGAGGGTATCCGATCTCACAGCTAGTCTACTGACGACCCAGACTCAGATAGCCTGGTTGACTAGAGTCTATGCTGAGGACTATGACAGAGATCGTGAGGCCCCGCCTCCTCCTTCACCTCCAGCTTCTTGATTGTACTTTATTTTCCTTGTACTATAGAGTAACTGTCTGGGTTGTGGACTGTTCTCTGCTTTAGTTATGTATATACGTTTTGTTTCTCTCTCTCATTGTATGTATCTTGTTTCCCCTTTAATAGATCAATTATTCTCTTTTTAAATTTGGTCTCAACCATCACTGGTGCTTATAGTGTGTTAATATTATGGTTTTTACTTTTATCCTATCTCAGTTCACAATTGCCTCAAATTTATGTTAGTTCAGCGGACAAGGCCTGAGATGCTCTGATACCAAGTTGTCACACCCCAATTCCGTACTATTAAGAATGGTGTGATGAACCGCTAGCAAACCAATGATTCAACCAGGATCTCGAGTTGGCTATATCCGTGTTATCTAAACCCTATACATCCATAACCATAATCAGAGTAAATACACAATAGCGGAAGTATTATAATAAAATGAACTAAGAATCTACTGTGATATTAATATTTAAATAGCAATTTATTCTATATCAACAGAGACATAAATAATTATCAAATACATGTCTTTATTAAATCCAAATAAAGAAATCTAGAAAATATCTAATCGAATACACATGAGTTACACTCGCAAGAGGAGTCATGTGTATCTACTTCAGCTTCAGCTTCCATCGCCGCTACGTTCCCGTATGCTGGAGCATTCATATAATCTTCAACGATATAACCTGCATCATCAACTAAAAATATTCGACGTCAAGGGGTGAGAACACATCACGGCTCAGTGAGTAGACAAAACAATGCAACATTACATATGCATGCAATCAATTCATATCTTTGGTCTGGATTATAGTTTGCAATGCGCAATAGAAAGGTTGGGTGGTCAAAGTATAACGTTTATTGACCCCACCTCTATACACAGGGTGTGGAAGTCTGCCCGAAGGTTAACATTTATAGTCGTCCCCATCCAACCTAATCATGAACATTATATAACAAAGGTTAACATTTATTGCTATATAGTTCCATACCAACACGTAAGCCCCTGTTAGTGAGGGCTTGCAAACTGGGCTCGCAACTAACCAATCCTAATGCCAAATAGTGTATCCAAGGCCTCACCCCAGCATCCCTTAGAATATCCATAGAGATAGAGCTAAGGCCCCCCGGTAGAGTCAGAGACTACAAGGACCGAGACCACCTCCCCTGATACTCTACGACATAATAGTTCTACTAAAGTAATGGCGATGCGATGATGCTAATGCACAAGACTTGAGTTAGAGATAGAGCTAAAGTGCTGAGACCCGCCAAAGGTTAACGTTTATTGACGTTCTCATCACACCTCCCCTGATACTCGCTCGCATCATGTACACCAACCACACACATACAATCACATGCCTATTCCTATCATCATCATCATCATCATGTTATAAACAATAAAATAAATATGCATGACAAGTAATAGAAATATCGGATGGCATGTTGTATGCACATTACAAACATATTCGCATAAAATCAAGCATGGCATTGGACTTAATAAAATATAAAACAGTTTGTTATTAACCAATTAGTTTAGACTTCTGTTTCCTCACCTTAGCTTGCTAATAGATAATTTTCCAAGCTTTATAATAACCTTTATATTATTATTTTATTGCTAGAAGACCTAACAAAGTTGATAGAATTTAATTAGAATTAATTATGAATTTAAAATCATGTTGTTAACTGAGGGTTGGAGGTAGGGTCGAACGCCTGATCGATCCTAGGTGCGACCCTCCCCAAACTCTAAACTTCCCGAACACTGAGGTTCGATAGTTAGGATCACCTAGGGTCGGATGGTCATCGACCCTCGGTGCGACCCCCGATGTAATTTGGTCAATTTCCCTCTTTTAGTCCATTCTTCGTGCTTGGGATCCTATGGCTTGCTCCTACATTCCATTCAACATTCATTCCATGGTCTGGAACCATGCATCATCCACCTAAATAGCTTTCATGCATTCTCCTATGGTTTTCCATGAAAACCTAACCATGGGTTGATGGTTTGGGTTTCTCCGAGATCACACTCTCATCAATATCTAACCTAAGGTCTGTAGAAACTCATGGAATTAGTATCCATACCTGAGAAGAATACTCCTTCTCTACAACTTTTCTCTTTTGGCTAAATTCTCTTCCTTGCTTCTCTTCTTCTTCTTTTCCGTTTCTTCTCTTTCTCTCAATTCAATTAGGGTTGTGAAATGAGTGAAAAAGGCTTAGGGATGTCCTTTAAATAGAGTAAGAACATCCTAAAATAAGTCCCTTTGAGATTAGGAAAGAATCCAAATCGAAAATTAGGAAATTTCTTAATTTCAGTTTCGGAGGCAACTGAGGGTCGATGGGAGGGTCGATGATCCCGTCGACCCTAGGTTCTCTAAGTTGTCCAACCTTCCCTTCAAAACTGAGTGTCTGACTTTCTGTTTTGGGGGCTCCGACCCTCCTTGGCTGGGTATGCGACCCTCCCCTTAAATTAAGTGTTTTTGGGTCGATTTGATACCTGGGATCTCGATCTCTTTCACGCCCTTGGTCCATTTGACTCGACCATGATGGGTAAACCTGGTTCAAGGTGGTAAGACCGGGTTAGATTGACACGGGTCTTACAACATCACCCGATGTGGTCACAGGTATGACTGAAACCTTTTAAGTTGTATTACATTGTGTGAGCATGTAGACTAAGTTAAAATAAATCACAAGTATCGTACCTATAAATACATACCCACCAGAGTACTCTTTGACTCAGGAGCTACTCATTCTTTTATATCTGTGTCATTTGGAAAGAAGCTGAATTTAACCATCAAAACATTATACTACATACTACTTGTACGGTCACCGATGGGGTTTGAAGTGGAGTGAGAAAAAGGTTATGGGTCATGTCTAGTTCACATTGGTGAGAAAACCTTAGATGCAACTTTGATCCAACTTAGGATGACAGACTTTGACGTCAACTTGGGAATGGACTGGTTAGTTCGGCATTCTACGAACCTATTATGCGCCGAAAAGAAGCTAACATTTAAAGACAAAGGAGCAGAATTCAGTTTTGCGGGAACCAAACTTCCCCGTAAGCGCAAGCTCATACTCTCAGCACTAAAGGCTAAGAAGTGGCTTGAGAAAGGAGCAGTCAGGTATCTAGTGTCAGTGGTAGACCTCACCAAAGAAGCACCACGGATGGAAGATATTGATGTCGTGCGGGACTACCCCGACGTATTTCCTGAGGAACTACCAGGATTACTACCCGACCGAGCCACAGAGTTTGTGCTAGATCTTATACCTAGAGCCACACCAGTATCAAAAGCACCTTATCGAATGGCTCCTACTGAACTAAAGGAATTGAAAGTACAACTACAAGAACTTCTGGACAAGGGTTATATTCGACCCAGTATATCACCATGGGAAGCGCCAGTATTGTTCGTAAAGAAGAAGGACGGTAGCGTTCGATTATATATCGACTATAGGGAGTTGAACAAACTGACAATCAAGAATCGATATCTACTACCTCGGATCAATGACTTGTTCGATCAGTTGCAAGGAGAAAAGTATTTTCTAAAATCGATCTTCGGTCAGGCTACCATCAGTTGAAGATTAAAGATGGCGATATTCCTAAGACAGCTTTCAGGACCAGATATGGACATTATGAATTCTTGGTCATGTCTTTTGGATTAACAAACGCACCAGCAACATTCATGAAACTTTTAAACCGGGTTTTCCACGATATGTTGGATACGTCGGTTATTGTATTTATTGATGATATATTGGTATATTCCAAGGACAAGGAAACCCATATTAAGAATCTAAACGCCACTCTACAGCGTTTAAGGAAAGAGAAGCTGTGTACCAAATTTACCAAGTGTGAGTTCTGGCTAAGTGAAGTCGCCTTCCTAGGCCATGTAGTATCCACTGAAGAAATCAAAGTGGATCCCAGTGGGGTCGAGGCTATTGTAAAGTGGGATGCACCAAAGAGCGTTGCAGAAATTAGAAGTTTTCTGGGTCTAGCTAGTTATTATCGGCGATTTGTGGAAGACTATTCCCAAATTGTCGTACCTCTCACCAGTCTGACTAAGAAAGGTGAAACGTTTGTGTGGATGGATAAATGTGAGAAGAGCTTCCAAACCTTGAAGACCAGATTGATTTCCGTTGCGATTTTGACTATTTTGGTTCCAAGACAGCCATTTATCTTGTACACCGATGCATCAGGACTGGGATTAGGATGTGCGCTTATGCAAGGAGAACAAGTAATTGTTTATGCCTCAAGACAGTTAAAGACACATGAGAAAAATTATCTCACTCATGATTTGGAGTTAGCGGCAGTAGTACATGCTGTCAAGATATGGAGACATTACTTATACGGGGAGAAGTTTCAGATTAAATCGGACCACAAAAGTCTTACTTATCTATTTAATCAAAAGGAGTGAATATGAGATAAAGAAGATGGCTGGAAATATTGAAATACTATGATTGTGATATCCAGTATCATCCAGGGAAAGCTAATGTAGTAGCTGATGCGTTGAGCAGAAAGGCAATGATAAAATCTCAAGGAGAGGTTAGCACAACTACGGCAATGTGTACTACTAGAACGATATTCAATCATGGCAATGAGTAGTATGTGATAGATAGAATGGATGGATCATCCAACCAAGGGTTAATTCATCGATTTTCCAATATGTTCGCTGCATTGAAGATTATACCGGATATAATTGATGAAGTGAAGACAGCTATCAAATCAGACCCTTACCTGAGAACGGTACAAGAAGACATCGAAAAAGGTAGAACTAACCCTGAGTTCCCCTTGGACGAAGAGAAGGTATTGAAGTACAAAGGAAGAATATGTGTACCTGAAACAGAATGTGTGGTCATTAGACATCGACTGATGAAAGAAGCCCATACCACCATCTATTCGATACACCCAGGAAGTACAAAAATGTATCATGATCTGAAGAAATTATATTGGTGGAGAGTAATGAAAGCAAACATAGCTAAGTTCGTGTCTCAGCGCCTAAATTGTCAGAAAGTAAAGGCTGAACGACAAAGACCCGTAGGACTGTTACAGCCATTACCGGAACCAGCATAGAAATGGGACTGCATCACTATGGACTTCGTCACAGGGTTACCATTGACTCCTCAAGTAGTTGGCGCAGTTTGAGTGATTGTAGACCGCCTGACTAAAATAGCTCACTTTATACCGATACGACCTTAGTATACACTAGAGAGGTTAGCAAAGCTGTATGTGGATAATATTGTTCGATTACACGGTGTACCAGAGAGCATTATTTCCGATAGAGATCCACGATTTACTTCCAAGTTTTGGAAAGGATTGCGAAAGGCTATGGGTACAACATTGAAGTTTAGTACTGCATTCCATCCACAGACAGATGGACAGTCAGAGCGTACAATTCAGATTCTAGAAGATATGCTACGAGCATGTGTAATTGATTTTAAAGGATCATGGGATGAAAAGTTACCACTGATCGAGTTCGCTTATAACAATAGCTATCAGGCTACTTTACAGATGTCACCCTATGAAGCACTGTATGGCAGAAAGTGTCAAACTCCTTTATTTTGGAATGAAGTTGGGAAACGTAGTCTCGTTGGACCAGAATTTGTTGAGGAGACTTGTCGAGTGGTCGACATTATCAAGGAAAGAGTGAGAACAGCCTAGAATCGTCAGAAGCAATATGCAGATACTCGACGCAGAGATCTTGAGTTCGACGTGGGTAATAAAGTATTCTTAAAGGTATCGCCTATGCGAGGTCTGAAAAGGTTCGGACAGAAGGGGAAACTAAGTCCAAGATATGTCAGGCCATATGAGATCTTAGCCAAACGTGGAAAAGTGACTTACCAGTTAGCACTACCACCATCTATGTCAAGTGTGCATGACGTATTTCATATTTCCTTATTGAAGAAGTATGTCAAAGACCCAACGCACGTTCTGATAGTAGATCTGCCTGATTTAACTGATGATTTGACATTTAAAGTAACACCAACTGAAATCACCAGCCGAAAGGTTCAATGACTACGCAATCGAGACATCTTTTATATTAAGGTCACTTGGAGAAGTAGAGACATGGAAGAAATTACATGGGAATAAGAGAATGTTATGTGAAAGCAATACCCTCATTTATTCCACTCAGAAGGTATGAACAATTTTGGGGACGAAATTTTTATAAGTAGGGGGTTGTAAGACCCGTATCAAACTAACCCAATTTTACCACCTTGAACCAGGTTTACCCATCATGGTCGAACCAAATGGATCACGTGCGTGAAGGAGATCACGATCCCAGGTATTAAACTGACCCAAAAACACTCAAAATAAGGGGAGGGTCGCATACCCAGCAAGGGAGGGTCGGACCCCCCAGTATAAAAGTCAGACCCCCAATTTTACATGGGGGGTCGGACATTTTAAGGACCAGGGGTCGACGGGATCTCCGACCCCCCTATCAAAAATTAGGAAACATTCCTAATTTCAATGGGATTCCTTCCTAATCTCAATGGGACTTATTTTAGGAATTTGTACTCTATAAATAGGACGTCCCTAAGCCTCTTTCACTCCTTTTAGAACCCTAATTGGATTGAGAGAAAGAGAAGGAGAAAGAGAAGAGAAGAGAAGGAAAGTGGAGAAGAAGATCAAGGAGAAGGCTTCAGAGAAACAAGCCTAATTCTCAAGTAAGGATACCAACTCCATGTAATTCTACAGACCTTAGAATGGATAGAGAAGAGGGAATGATCTAGGAGGAACCCAAATCATCTACCCATGATTAGGTTTTCATGGAAAATCATGGGGGAAATCATGAAAGCCATATAGGTAAATGAACCACGGTTCTCGTCCATAGAACATGTGTGGAATGGACTGTAGGAGCAAGCCATAGGACCCCAAACACGAAGAATGGACTGAAGGAAGAAAAATTGACAAAACCCACAGGGGGTCGCATGGGGGGTCAATGGCCAATCGACCCTACCAAACCCTGAGCATCGACCCCCAGTGTTCGATAAGTCCAGAATAGGGGTGGTCGCACCCAGGGTCGATCAAACCTCCGACCCTAACATCGACCCCCAGTTAGCAACATGCTTTTTAAAGTCTGAATTAATTCTAATTAAATTCTATCGACTTGGTTAGGTTTTCTAGTGATATAATATCAATATATAGTTGATTCATAAAGCTTGAAAGAGGACTTACGATCAAGTAAAGGTGAGGGAACAAGACCTAAACTAATTGGTTAATAATAAACTATTTTACTTTTGAGTCCAATGCCATGATTGATTTTATGTGTGTATGATTGTTATGTGCATTCAACATGTCATCCAATATTTCTATTATTATTGTTCATGCATATTTAATTCTTGTTTATACATGATAATGATGATGATGATGACGATAGGAATAGGCATGTGGATGTATGTGTGTGGTTGGTGTGCTTGATGCGAGAGAGTATCAGGGGGAGGTGTCATAGGCTGGGCCTCAGCACTCTAGCTCTATCTTTAACTCAAGTCTTGTGCATTAGCATCGTCATATCGCCATTACTTTAGCAGAACTATTACGTCGTAGAGTATCAGGGGAGGTGGTCTTGGTCTTTGTAGTCTCTGACTCTACCGTGGGGCCTTAGCTCTATCTCTATGGGTATTCTGAGGGATGCTAGGGTGAGGCCTTGGATGCAAGCCCTCGCCAGAAGGGGCTTACGTGATGGTATGGCACTGTACAACAATAAATGTTAACCTTTGTTGTACAAAGTTCATGGTAGGGTGGATGGGGACGACAATAAACGTTAGCCTTTGGGCGGGCTTCCACACCCTGTGTATAGAGGAGGGGTCAATAAACGTTAACCTTTGACCTCCAACCCTTTCTATTGCATATTGCAAACTTTAAACCAGACCAAAGATATGAATTGAATGCATGCATATGTATTGTTGCATTGTTTTATTTGCTCACTGAGTCATGATGTGTGCTCACCCGCTCGACGTCGAATATTTTTAGTTGATGATGCAGGTACTACTGTCGAAGATTATGTCAACGCTCCAGTGTACGGGTACATGGCGACGATGGAAGTTGAAGACGAAGTGGATATGCATGACTCCTCTTGTGAGTGCAACTCATGCGTATTCAATTAGATTTTATTTTAATTATTTGGATTTAGTAAAGACATGTAATTGATATTTATTTATGTCTTAGTTGATACAGAATAATTTGCTACTTAAATATGATTATCACATCAAGATTTCTCAGTTTTGTTTTACTATAAGACTTCCGCTATTGTGTAATTACTCTGATTATGAATGTGGATGTATGAGGTTTAGATAAAATGGATATAGCCTACTCGAGATCCTGGTTGAACTGTTGGTTTGCTAGCGGTTCATCACACCATTCTGAATAGTGTGGAATTGGGGTGTGACAAAGAGATAGAGCTAAAATGTCCGGATCAAACACCGCCAACACTTCCCCTGATGCCCTACCCATACCAACAAGTAAGCCCCTATTGGCGAGGGCTTGCAAACTGGGATTGTAACTAACCAATCCTATATGTCATCACAGTAGGCCCTATCCCAGCACTGCTCCCTGCGGCATAGGGATAGGGCTAGAGTCTAGTGGCCAGGCCGGAGACCACAGTGCCACTTCCTCCGCCTGATACCCTACCCGCACCAAGCATGCTAAGACAAAAGCGATATGAAAAGGTGCTAGTGTGAGAAATGATCCCAGACCCCAGGCCCTTCCCACTCCACAAACCAATGAAAACAATCACAAGCCTAATAGTCACATCCTAGCATAGTGAGTATGCATGAACAATATAATAACTGAAAGTAAAGATGTCACGCGAGTATGCATAAACACCATTCCACAAAATCATAATTACTAACAATGTTTTACTGTTATTAAGTTATTAGGGTCTAGGACCGATTCCCTTACCTGACACTTGATTGCTAGCTTACTCTGTGTCACAGAATCCAAACTCGCTATCACAAGGTCCTACATGATGTTAGGGTTAAATTAGAATTAGTTTCTTAGGGTTTACATTGGTCGAAAAACCAACTGGGTCAAAAACACTCCTCATAGTGCATACCGGTAGCAAGCACCGTTCATGGCACTCTGGGGAAAGGTGCGACCGGTATGGTCGACCGGTCCCCCACAGACCAGTCTCTGATAGGTACCGGTCACGGTACAGGTCGCATTTGGTGCGACCGGTATAGTCGATCGGTATGCCTTCGGAAGACCATCAACTCGGTGTTCGCCTTCCGTCGGTCACCCCCTATTGGTTCTAGGGTTTCTCTTATACATTCTAGGCTGGAGCAATGAGTTAGAGTTGTTTCATGTTACATTTCAAGTCCTAGTTTCGATGATCCTTAACCTAGAATGCGAATATGGGGCTCATCGATTGTATTAGGGTTTGACGGAAAATTTAAGGGTTTTAGATTAATACCTAGCCTTGCATGGTATTGACAATTCATGACTAATCATCTATAATGCTTAACTTAGGAAAAAGTTCAGGCACTTATCATTGGTTCGCAAGTATGGTGTTCTTCGTCCAACGGCAAATGGCGGCTCCTCTCCCTCCTTCCTTAGATCTTTCTCCTTCTTCGATCTCTTTCTCCTCTCTAGGGTTTGTGAGGCTCAATGAAAGAGTTCCAAGGAGGTTTAAGGGTCCTTAAATAGACTAGAATAAACTTTAGGAAGTTTTCTTACGTTAGAAAGTCCTTAGGCTCGAGATTTAGAAAGTGGGACCCGTAGAGATCCGTTTCTGGATCTAACCAGCCTACCCGTACAGACATACCGATCGACAGGTACCATCAACCAGTACCATAGACCGGTATGAAATAATATCATATTTTAGGTCCATTTTCAGACCTGGTTGTCATCCGCTCTTTCCGTCTGGCCCGGTGATGATTGGAAGACCTGTTACGACATGAATTAAAGATTTAGATCGGGTTCATAGAGTGCGGGTCTTATAACTCCCCCACCCTTAAAAGAAATTTTGTCCCCGAAATTTGCATGTAGGTTTCACAACTCCCCTACCCTTAAAAGAAATTTCGGCCTCAAAATTTTTACGTACCTTGTTCGTCGAAAGGGTTAGGGTATTCCGTTCGCATCACGTTCTATTCCTCCTAAGTGATTTCTTCTACATCTTGGCTTTTCCAATACACTTTGACGTAATGGATATCCTTGCTTCGGAGATGTTGTACCTTTCAGCTTGTGAGCATCACAGGTAGTACTTCAAATGTCAAGTCCTCTGTCAAGTTTGGTGGGTCTGCTGTCAAGATCTGCGATGGATCCCTGACATATTTCTTCAATAAAGAAACATGGAACACATCATGAACGTTTGACATGGATGGTGGCAGAGCAAGTTGATATGCCATATTACCACGTTTGGTCAAAATCTTGTATATCCCATATACCTGGGGCATAGCTTCCCCTTTTTACCGAACCGTTTCAGACCTTGCACAGGTGATATCTTCAGGAACACCTTATCACCCAATGCAAACTCCAGATCTTGACGTCGGTTATCTGCATAGTGCTTTTGTCGAACTTGAGCTGTCTTCACTCTTTCCTTAATTTGATCAATCACTCGACAAGCTTCTTCTACAAACTCCAGTGCTACAATCCTTCTCTCTCACCTCATTCCATAACAGAGGTGTACGACATTTCTTCCCATAGAGTGCCTAATATGGAGCCATCTGGATCATAGCCTAGTAACTATTGTTACAAGCAAACTCGATAAGCGATAGCTTCTCGTCCCAAGCTCCTTTGAAATCTAGGGCACACGCTCGGAGCATATCCTCTAAGATTTGAATAGTTCTTTCTGACTGCCCGTCTGTCTGAGGATGAAAAGCTGTGCTAAACTTTAACTTGGTTCCCATGGCTTTCTATAATCCTTCACTGAACTTTGATGTAAAACGGGGATCTCTGTCAGATACTATACTCTCTGGGACACCGTGAAGTCTGAATATATTATCCACATATAGCTTGGCTAGCTTGTCCATTGTATACTAAGGTCTGATAGCGATGAAGCGAGCTGTCTTGGTAAGTCGATCGACTATAACCCATACTGCATCCATCGATCTTAGGGTCAAGGGTTGGCCAGTGACGAAATCCGTTGTGATACAATCCCACTTCCATGCTGGCTCCAGTAGTGATTGTAGCAAACCTGTGGGTCTCTGTCTTTCTATTTTCACTTGTTGGCAATTTAGAGATTGGAATATGAATCAAGCTACATCCGCTTTCATACCCCTCCACCAATATAACCTTCTTAAATCATGGTACATCTTGGTGCTTCCTGGATGTACCGAATATGGGGTATAATGAGTTTCTATCATAATTCTATCTCTGTTATTTGAGTTCTCACTCTCAGGTATACATAATCGTCCATGATACCTGAGTACCTTGTCTGAATCCAAGGTAAAATCAGGGTTGCTTTTACCCTTCTCTAGATCTTCTTGCACAGTCTTGAGGTGTGGATCTTGTAGGATTGCTACTTTGACCTCATCTATTAGATCCGATAAGATCCTCAAAGCTGTGAACATCAATGTGAACTTATGAATTAAGCCCTGTTCCACTAGATCTCCTGCAGTCTCTAATATATGCTCTTTATCATACTTTATTGAGCCTAAGACTGCAGCACACAGTGCAGCGTTTGTACTAGGTCCTGCCTCAAGTTTCAATGCCCACTTTCTACTTAAGGCATCGGCCACGGCATTTGCCTTACCCGGATGTTACTGGATGTCACAATCATAATCTTTTAATAGCTCCAGCCATCTCCTCTGTCTCATATTTAGGTCCTTCTGAGTAAAAAGGTAAGTCAAACTCTTGTGATCCGACTTGATCTGAAACTTTTCACCATAAAGGTAGTGCCTCTAAGTCTTGATTGCATGAATGACTAATACTAACTCCAGATCATGCGTAGGATAGTTCTTCTCATGCTCTTTCAACTGTCATGATGCATAGGCAATCACCTGTTCTCCTTGCATCAATACACATCCAAGACCCAACCCTGAGGCATCCGTATATAGGGTAAACGGCAAGCCTGGTGCTGGGATGGTCAAGATAGGTGTAGAGACTAGTCTTGACTTTAGAGTCTAAAAGCGCTTCTCACACTCATCTGTCCATATGAACTTTTCTCTTTTCTTGGTTAGTCTGGTAAGTGGAACGGTGATTCTTGAGTAGTCTTCAACGAATCTTCTATAGTAACCAGCCAATCCAAGGAAACTACGAATCTTTGCAACTGATTTCGGTGCATCCCATCTTACTATAGCTGTCATACCCCAATTCTGCACCATTTAGAATGGTGTGATGAACCGCTAACAAACCAATGGTTCAACCAGGATCTCTAATAGGCTAAGTCCATTAAAAATAAAACCATACACATCCACAACCATAATAAGAGTAAATACACAATTGCGGAAGTCTTATAGTAAATGAACTGAGAAATCTAATTGTGATAATCATAGATAAAGTATCAATTTATGTTGTATTAACTGAGACATAAGTAAATAAAATATCAATTACATTCCCTTAATAAATTCAAATGAAAATCTAATCGAATACGCATGAGTTGCACTCGCATGAGGGATCATACGTATCCTCTAAGTCTTCAACTTCCATTGCAGCAACACGCCCGTACACTGGAGCACTCATATAATCTTCGACAGTGGTACCTGCATCATCAACTAAAAATATTCGACGTCGAAAGGGTGACCACACATCATGGCTCATTGAGCAAACAAAATAATGCAACAAACATATGCATGCATTCAATTCATATCTTTGGTCTGGTAGATAAGTTGGCAATGCACTATAGAAAGGTTCGATGGCCGCCTCGCCTCTATGCACAGGGTGTGGAAGCCCGCCCAAAGGTAACGTTTATTGTCGTCCCCATTCACCCTACCATGGAATAGAGATAGAGCTAAAGTGCTGAGGTGGCCTATGACACTTCCCCTGACACTCTACCCATACCAACACGTAAGCCCCTGCTGGAAAGGGCTCGCAAACTGGGCTCGCAACTAACCAATCCTAATGCCAATCAGTGTATCCAAGGCCTCACCCCAGCATCCCTCAATACGTCCATAGAGATAGGGCTAAGGCCCCCGGTAAAGTCAGAGACTACACGGTCTGAGACCACCTCCCCTCATACTCTATGACGTAATAGTTCTGCTAATGGTAATGACAATGACGATGTCAGTGGACAAGACTTGAGTTAAAGATAGAGCTAGAGTGCTGTGGCCCGGCCTATGACACCCCCCCTAATACTCACTCGCATCAAGCACACCAACTACACACATACATTCACATGCCTATTCCTATCATCATCATCATCATCATGTTATAAACAATAATTTAAATATGCATGAACAATAATAATAGAAATATTGGATGACATGTTGAATGCACATAACAAGCATACACGCATAGAATCAGTCATGGCATTAGACTCAAGAATAAAATAGTTTATTATTAACCAATTATTTTAGGGCTTGTTCCCTCACCTTTGCTTGTTCGTAGATCCTCTTTCAAGCTTTAAGAATCAATTAAATATCAATATTGTATCACTAGAAGACCTAATCAAGTGGATAGAATTTAATTAGAATTAATTCTGATTTTAAAAAGCATGCTGTTAACTGGGAGTCGATGCCAGGGTCGGAGGTTCCATCGACCCTGGGTGCTACCACCCAGATTCTGGACTTCCCGAACACTGGGGGTCGATTGTTAGGGTCTAGTAGGGTCAATTGGCCATCGACCCCCGTGCGACCCCCTGTGCGTTTAGTCGAAATTCTCATCCTACAGTCCATTCTTTCATGTTGGGGTCCTATGGCTTGCTTTTACAATCCATTCCATACATGTTATATGGTTTAAAACCATAGTTTATTCACCTACATGGTTTTAATGTTCTCCTCCATGGTTCTTCATCAAAACCTAACCATGGATGGATGATTTGGGTTTCTCCTAGATCATACCCTCTTCACTATTTATTCTAAGGTCTGTAGAATTACATGGAGATAGTATCCATACCTGAGAAGAATTAGGCTTGTTTCTTTGAAGCCTTCTCTTTGATCTTCTTCTCCACTTTCCTTCTCTTCTCCTTCTCTTCTCTTTCTCTCAATCCAATTAGGGTTCTAAAAGGAGTGAAGGAGGCTTAGGGACGTCCTATTTATAGAGTAGAAACTCCCAAAATAAGTCCCATTGAGATTAGGAAAGAATCCCATTGAAATTTGAAAAGTTCCCAATTCACGGTTTCTGTCGGTAGACTGGGGGTCGATGAGGTGGTCGGAGATCCTGTCGACCCCTGGTTCTAAATTGTCCGACCCCTAGTTAAAAACGCAGGGTCTGACTTTTATATTGGGGGGTCCGACCCTGCCTAGCTGGGTGGGCGACCCTCCCCCCTATTTTAGTATTTTTGGGTCAGTTTAATACCTAGGATCGTGATCTGCATCACGGACTTGATCATTTGGCTCGACCATGATGGGTAGACCTGGTTCAAGGTGGTAAGACCGGGTTAGTTCGATACGGGTCTTACAACTCCCCCTACTTATAAAAATTTTGTCCCCAAAATTATTCATAGTTTTCGAGTCAAATAAATGAGGATATTGCTTTCGCATAGCATTCTCTTATTCCCATGTGATTTCTTCCATATCTCTACTTCTCCAGGTGACCTTAACATAATAGATATCACGGTTGCATAGTCGTTGAACCTTCCGACTAGTGATTTCAGTTGGTGCTACTTCAAATGCCAAATCTTCAGTCAAATCAGGTAAGTCTATTGTCAAACCGTGCGTCGGATCCTTGACATACTTCTTCAATAAGGAAATGTGAAATACGTCATGCACACTTGACATAGATGGTGGTAGTGCTAACTAGTAAGTCACTTTCCCACGCTTAGCAAGAATCTCATATGGCCCGACATACCTCGGACTTAATTTCCCTTTCTGTCCGAACGTTTCAATCCTCGCATAGGCGATACTTTTAAGAATACTTTATCACCCACGACGAATTCAAGGTCTCGGCGTCGAGTATCTGCATATTGCTTCTGACGATTCTGAGATGTTCTTACTCTTTCCTTGATAATGTCGACCACTCGACAAGTCTTTTCAACAAATTCAGGTGCAACAATACTACGTTCCCCAACTTCATTCCAAACAAAGGAGTTCGACACTTTCTGCCATACAGTGCTTCATAGGGTGAGATATGTATAGTAGCCTGATAGCCATTATTATAAGCGAACTCAATCAATGGTAACTTTTCATCCCATGATCCGTTGAAATCAATTACACAAGCTCGAAGCATATCTTCTAGAATTTGAATTGTACGCTCTGACTATCCATCTGTCTGTGGATGGAATGTAGTACTAAACTTCAATGTTGTACCCATAGTCTTTTGCAATCCTTCCCAAAACTTTGAAGTAAATCGTGGATCTCTATCGGACACAATGCTTTTAGGTACCCTGTATAATCGCACAATGTTATCCACGTACAGCTTAGCTAACCTCTCTAGTGTTTACTACGGTCGTATAAGTATAAAGTGAGTTATTTTAGTCAGACGGTCTACAATCACCCCAAATGCGTCAACTACTCGAGGAGTCAATGGTAATCCTGTGACGAAGTCCATAGTGATGCAGTCCCATTTTCATCTTGGTTCCGGTAATGGCTGTAACAGTCTTGCCGGTCTTTGTCGTTCAGCCTTTACTTTCTGACAATTTAGGCATTGAGACACGAACTTAGCTACATCTGCTTTCATTCCTCTCCACCAATATAATTTCATTAGATCATGATACATTTTTGTACTTCCAGGATGTATCGAATAGATGGTGGTATGGGCTTCTTTCATCAATCGGTGTCTAATGTCCAAGCTTTCTGTTTAAGGTACACATATTCTTCCTTTGTACTTCAGTACCTTTTCTTCGTCCAAGGTGAACTCAGGGTTAGTCCTACCTTTTTCGATGTCCTCTTGTACCGTTCTTAGGTAAGGGTCTGATTTGATAGCTGTCTTTACTTCATCAACTATATCTGGTATAATCTTCAATGCGGTGAAGATATTTGAATATCGATGAATAAACCCTTGGTTGGCTGATCCATCGGGTGCATCTATCACAAACTGCTCATTACCGTGACTGATACCTTCTTGATAGTAGACATTGTGGCAGTTATGCTAACCTCTCCCTGAGATTTTATCATTGCCTTTCTACTCAACGCATCGGCTACTACATTAGCTTTCCCCGGATGATACTAGATATCACAATCATAGTCTTTCAATAGTTCTAGCCATCTTCTTTGTCTCATATTCAGCTCATTCTGATTAAATAGATAAGTAAGACTTTTATGGTCTGATTTAATCTGAAACTTCTCCCCGTACAGATAATGTCTCCATATTTTGATAGCATGTACTACTGCCGCTAGTTCAAAATCATGAGTGGGATAGTTCTTCTCATGTGTCTTCAGTTTTCTTGAGGCATAAGTAATTACTTGTTCTCCTTGCATAAGTACGCATCCTAATCCCAGTCCTGACGCATCGGTGTACAAGATAAATGGTTGTCCTGGAATCAGAATGGTCAAGATTGGAGCTGATATCATTCTAGCCTTCAAGGTTTGGAAACTCTTCTCGCATTTATCAGTCCAAACAAACTTTTCACCCTTCTTTGTCAAACTGGTGAGGGGTACGGAAATCTAGAAATAGTCTTCCACAAATCGTCGATAATACCCAGCTAGACCCAGAAAACTTCTAATTTCTGCAACGCTCTTCGGTGCTTCCCACTTTACAATAGCCTCGATCTTTCGGGGATCCACTTTAATTCCTTTAGCGGATACTACATGGACTTGAAAAGCGACTTCCTTTAGCCAAAACTCACACTTTATAAATTTGGCGTAGAGCTTTTCCTTCCGTAGTCGCTGCAGAGCGGCATTTATGTTCTTAACATGAGTTTTCTCATCTTTGGAGTAGACAAATATATCATCAATGAATACAATAACCGACATATCCAACATATCATGGAATACCCGATTCATAACTTCCATAAAGGTTGCCGGTGCGTTCGTCAATCCGAAAGACATGACCAAAAATTCATAATGTCCATATCTGGTCCTGAATGTTATCTTGGGAATATCACCACCTTTAATCTTCAACTGATGGTAGCCTGACCGAAGATCGATCTTGGAGAACACTTTGGCACCTTGCAACTGATCGAACAGGTCATCGATCTGAGGCAATGGATACCGATTCTTAATTATCATTTTATTCAGTTCTCGGTAGTCTATACACAAGCGAACGCTACCGTCTTTCTTCTTCACGAATAATACTGGCGCTCCCCATGGTGATATACTAGGGTGAATATAACCCTTGTCCAGTAGTTCTTGTAGTTGTACTTTCAATTCCTTTAGTTCAGTAGGAGCCATTATATAAGGTGCTTTTGATATTGGTGCGACTCCAGGTATAAGATCTATAACAAACTCTGTAGTTCGGTCGGGTGGTAATCCTGGTAGTTCTTCAGGAAATACGTCTGGAAAGTCACGTACGACATCAATATCTTCCATTCGTGGTGCTTCCTTGGTAAGGTCGATCACAGATACTAAATACCCGACTGTTCCTTTCTCAAGGCACTTCTTAGACATTAACGCAGTGAGTATGAGCTTTCGTTTATGGGAAAGTTTGGTTCCCGAAAAACTGAACTCTGCTCCTTCTTTGTCATTAAATGCCAGCTTCATTTTGGCACACAATAGGTTTGCAGAATTCCTAACTAACCAGTCCATTCCCAAGATGACGTCAAAGTCTGCCATCTCAAGTTGGATCAAGGTTGCATCCAAGGTCTTTTCATCAATAAGAACTGGACATGGTCCATAATCTTTTTCTAACTCCACTTCTAATCCCATAGGTGATCGTACAAGTAGTTTGTAGTCTAAGGATTTAAGGGGTAGATTTAACATCTTTTCAAATGTCACAGATATAAAGGAATGAGTAGCTCCTGAATCAAAGAGTCTCTGGCGGGAATGACATTAATAGGTACGATACCTGTGATTTGTTTTGGTTTAGTCTACATGCTCATACAATGTAATACAACTAGCTAAAAAAAATTAAGTCATACCTGTGACCTCATCAGGCGATGCGGCAGCATCCTCAGATGTAATCGCGTAAACTGGTCCTTGATGTAGCTGCTTCTTGGGCTTAGGACATTCCCTTGCCATATGTCCCACTTGGTTGCAGTTAAAACATTTTATCCCTTCAATAGTTGGCTTTTGTTGCTATTGAGCTACTGGAGTAGTCTTTGTAAGACCTGCACGCCACGAACCCGGCCTAACCTTATATTTTGTGTCGGGACCCGTCTACATATCATGGTCGAGCCAAGTGGACCAAGTGTGTGAAGAAAAATCAAGACCCAATATGAAAATTTACTCAAAAATAGTCAAAATGAGGGTAGGGTCGTAGGTTTTAATAGGCAGGTCTGACCCCCCATCGACCCCCACCATCGACCCTTGACCAGGGGTCGTAGGGGTCTATGAATTTTTCGACCCCCCCCATCGACTCCCGGTAATCGGGAAAAACAACACGAACCGAAAATTAGGAAACTTTCCTAATTTCAATTGGAACCTTTCCTAAACTCAATGGGACTTAATTTGAGAGGTTTTACTCTATAAATAGGACGTCCCTAAGCCTCTTTCACTCCTTTTACAACCCTAATTGGATTGAGAAAAAGAGAAGAGAAGGAAGAGAAGGAGAAGAGAAAGAGAATTGAAGAAGAAGACCAAGGAGGAGGAAATTCAGAGGAAACTCTGAATCTCAGCAAACCTAAGGTATGAATACATTCCCCATGATTTATTTAAGACCTTAGAATGGTTTATAAAGAGGGAATGACTTAGAAAAAACCCAAATCACCCATCCATGGTTAGGTTTCAATGGAAACCATGGAGGAGATCATTGAAACCATGTAGGTGAATAAAGAATAGTTCTAAACCATAGAACATGTATGGAATGGACGAAATTTGATATTTTCGACTCAAACCATGGGGGGTCACAGCTAGGGTCGATGGAACCTCCGACCCTAGCATCGACCCCCAAAATTCGGGAAGTTCAGGAAAGGATGGGTAGCACCTAGGGTCGATGGAACATCCGACCCTGGGCATCGACCCCTAGTTAACAGCAAGCTGTAAAAATTAGAATAAATTCTAATTAAATTTTATCGAACTTTGTTAGGTCTTATAGCAATATAATATCAATATAAAGGTCATTCATAAAGCTTGAAAGAGGATCTACTAGCAAGCTAAGGCGAGGAAACAGAACTCTAAACTAATTGGTTAATAACAAATTATTTTCTCTTTTCTTGAGTCCAATGCTATGCTTGATCCTATGCGAATATATTTGTAATGTGCATACAACATGTCATCCAATATTTCTATTATTTCTTCATGCATATTTACCTTATTGTTTATAACATGATGATGATGATGATGATAGGAATAGGCATGTGAATGTATGTGTGTGGTTGGTGTACTTGATGCGAGCGAGTATCAGGGGAGGTGTGATGGGAACGTCAATAAACGTTAACCTTTGGCGGGTCTCAGCACTTTAGCTCTATCTCTAACTTAGGTCTTGTGCATTAGCATCGTCGTATCGCCATTACTTTAGCAGAACTATTACATCGTAGAGTATCAGGGGAGGTGGTCTCGGTCCTTGTAGTCTCTTATTCTACCAGGGGCTTTTTTCTTTTTTTTTTGGGGTTTTGGGGGGGGGGGGGGGGGGGGGGGGGGTTTTTTTTTTTTGTTGTGGGGTGTTTTTTGGGGGGCGGGTTTTGGGGCCCGGGGGGGGGGGGGGGGGGGGGGGGGGGGGGGGGGAAAAAAAAAATTTTTTACAATGTTATAGTAGGTTGGATGGGGGGCCTTAGGCGGGCTCCCTATCTCTATGGACTTCCACCCGGGGGCCGGCCACCCAAACTTTCTATTGCGCATTGCAAACTTTAAACCCGGACCAAAGATATGAATTGATTGCATGCATATGTATTGTTGCATTGTTTTGTTTACTCACTTGAGGCCATGTGGACTGCGGACAATTCTTTTTAGTTTCGATGTTGTAGGTACTATGATTGAAGATTTTGTCTACGCCAACATGTGAGCGGGTGGAAGTTATGAATGAGTAAGGTTGTGGAGAGCGAACATGGTTCGTTAGGTTCAATGGTGGATACGTTTAGTGTTTAGTTTTTTCGTATTTGATTATTTTTTTTTTTTTTTAAATTTTTTTTTTTTTTTTTAAAAAATTTGATATTTTATTTATTTTTTTTTTATGGGCCTGCTTCTTTATCCTGGGGGGTTCTTCTTTTTTTTTTTTTTTTTTCGATTAATGTGGAATGTGTTTTGGTTTATTGCAAGCCCTGGGCTCGCTTAGTAAGTGGTTTATGTGGCTTATGTGTTGGTCATGGCGAGTTAGGATAAATGAAAAGCTTTAATACAAACAAACCATAAACTAACACTTTGTTGGTTGGGGGAAGAGTAAAAAAGGAAGAGGGATGATTATAGGTGGAAAGAAAAAATATAAACCCAAAAGGGAAAGGGGGAAAAAAAAAAAAAAATCCAAAAAAAAATAAATAATATAGGGTATTATCTATAAGTTGGGTAGTTATCCAAATATACAAGGAGGAAAGTATAAAAACGCAAGCCACAAAGCGTAAAATTGAATACCGAGTTGGTATTCACAAGATGTAAAATTCGATGTATGACAAAGGAAGGAGAAGATGGCTAGTTATGCCTAGTTCCCTAAAAGGGAAAGGGAGGGGATCACGGGGGAATCCCACCCCAAGATGTAGTTAGAGTTGGGGGGGGGGGGGCGGGTAAAAAGAGAATAATGGCCATACATTAAGAATAAGAGTAACTACAAGAAGATAAAGCTATACCCCCGGACATGGGTGCTGGAGACTCGGGGTGAGATCTACAAGTCGGTTGTTGTCCGGGCGTTATAGGCCTACAACTCCAATACATCCAACACTTGTCCCAATAAAATGAACGAGAACCACAAATGTTGCTACAATAGCGAAGTTTGATCCATGGGCAGTTCCCCCAATGAATCCAGTTTAACCTTAGTGCGAAGTTTGGTGAAAGTATTGGGGGGAATGTCTTAAGATATAGATACCTCGGACATTTTCAGCAAATGATCAAATCTATTATTGCCATATATCTAGATAGGTTTATATAGGATGCGGTGCATTATTGATTTACTCTTATGATTATAAGAGGATGCACATACCGGATTTTAATTTCTCGGGGCCTTGACAGGATACCTTCTTGATTTAACCTGTCAATTGAAGTTATAGATATTGTTTCTTTAGTATTAGTCCTGATTGTACCAATCTGAACCATTCTTATGATCGACAACATGAATAGAGATATGAACTGAAAGAATAGTTAGATGTTTAATCGTATTGAGCGTACATCTTATGATCTATACCTGATTTATTGATGTATGAAACCTTTCTCCAGATTTATACCAGATTTACTGATGTATGAAAGCTTCTCCAGATTTACACTTGTAGTGCCTTGACCAATGGCATTATATACTCGATAGAACCTGTAACCATGAGTGTATGGGCTGTAGAACCTCTATTTCCATGTATTTGGACCACCGTGCAACCTAACGACCTTTGGATGCCGGTTGGATTACCATAGATTTACTCCTGATTCTTAAAACCTAGGTTCACTAGATAAAGCAAGTGTTCGTCGTCATACTAAATTCGAAAGAAGGAAAGGAATTATTTTTGGATAAACATTCTGACATCCATTGAAAAGATGTTTAGTGATAATGGAATTATTGGAAGGAAGATGATAAAAATCAGATTAGATTTTATAGCCAAGAGACCTCTGATGGAGTAATGGAGAATCTATTTTGAGATTTCTAAACAGGTGGATATGAATCATGTCTATAAAAGAGTGCATGCGACAAAAGTGAGAACTATCAAGGGTAGCCAGTAAAGAAATAGATAGCACTCAAGTAGAGTTAAAGATTGCTATATCAGTATGAAATTTTGACAAGGTAGAAGATTCCTAAACGCAAATCTAAAAGTGGACACAAGGATAAAGTCAAAAAAAATCATGGCATTAATAGTAATCAGTTTAATACAATGAAATTTGAGTTATGCCCAATGTTGAGTGATATGATTAATTAAAGACCAAAAGAGTTTGGCTGAATTAATGAATTTATAAGCATATATCCTAATGCTTAGAAGTAGACTTGGGATATGAAGTAACAATCACAAGATATTTTTCGAGGTATATGAAAGAGATATCAGGGTAGAACAGCAAGGATAAAAGAAATATAAGATAATGAGTGCAATATGAGATTTTGACGATAGTCTTTGGAAAATCATAAGAGATGAAGGAACTAGGCAAGCTCTTAAGACCTTTACACCAGATTTTGCTAGTTCAAGCCCTTTTGGATTAAATGTTGCATTAGATGAGTGTCATGAACAATGATTGAATCATATGGATGGACAGAGTTTGGATGCAACCTAAATCGACTTGAGATGGTAGACTTTGACGTCATCTTGGGAATAGACTGGTTGTCTCAACACTCTACAAAGTTGTTATGTGCATAGAAGAGGTTATCATTCAAGAATAAAGACAACATATACTTTAGTTTTATTGGAAGCATGTTGCCTAAGAAGTGAAAGTTGATCCTCTCTATGCTAAAGGCGAAGAGATGCTTTGAAGAGAAATGAGTTGGAGATATGGTATCTGTGGCATACGTTACCAAAGAAGCACCACAGATGCAAGATACTGATGTGATGCGTAAATTCCTGATGTGTTCCAGTAGACTTACCTGGGTTACCATCTGATCATGTGACCGAGTTCGTCATCGACTTCTTACCAAGGACGATACTTGTGTCAAAGGAACCTATACAGTAGTTGCTATGGAGTTGAAGGAACTGAGATTCAACTACAAGAGTTATTAGAATAAGGTCCAAATCGGCTAAGTATTGCATCACGGGGAGGCCAATGCAATTCATAAAGAAGAAGGATGGTAGTGTCCGATTATGTACAGACTACCGAGAATCGAATAAGCTCACGATCAAGAATCGATAACTACCACCTCGGATCAATGACTTGTTTAAATAGTTGCAAGGAGCAAAGGTATTTTCTAAGATTGATCTTCGATCAAGATATCATCATCTAAAGAATTTGGATAGCGATATCTCGAAGATAGCTTTTACAATTGGGATTGGCCAATTAAGAGTTCTCAATTATGACGTTTGGATTAACCAATGCCCTTACATCTATTATGGAGCTGATGAACTGGGTGTTTCATGACATGTTGGACACGTTGGTCATAGTTTTCATGGATGATATTTTGAATTATTCCAAGAATGAAGCAACTCATACAACGGATCTTGGAGTAGCTCCACAACAGTTGAAAAGGGAAAAGCTTTATGCCAAGTCCAAGAAATATGATGTCACAACACAATTCCGCACACTTCAGAATGGTGTGATGAACCGCTAACAAACCAACGGTTCAACCAGGATCTCAGGTAGGTTGTGTCCATGTTATCTAAACTCCATACATCCACATTCATAATTAGAGTAAATATAAAATAGCGAAAGTTTAATAGTAAAATGAACTGAGAATCTACTGTGGTATTAATATTTAAATATAAAATTATTCTGTATCAATTGAGACATAAGTAAATATCGAATACATGTCCATAATAAATCCAAGTAAAGAAAACTAAGAAAATATCTAATCAAATACACATGAGTTGCACTCGCAAGAGGAGTCATGTGTATCCACTTCAGCTTCAACTTCCATCGTCGCTACATTCCCGTACGCTGGAGCGTTTACATAATCTTCAACGGTATAACTTGCATCATCAACTAAAAATATTCGACGTCGAGGGGTGAGCACACATCATGGCTCAGTGAGCAAACAATACAATGCAACAGTACTTATGCATGCAATCAATTCATATCTTTGGTCTGGTTTTTAATTTGCAATGCGCAATAAAAAGGTTGGGTGGTCAAAGGTTAACGTTTATTGACCCCACCTCTATACACAGGGTGTGGAAGTCCGCCCAAAGATTAACATTTATTGTCTTCCCCATCCACCCTATTCATGAACATTATACAACAAAGGTTAACGTTTATTGCTGTATAGTGCCATACCAACACGTAAGCCCCTGCTGGCGAGGGCTTGCAAACTGGGCTCGCAACTAACCAATCCTAATGCCAAACAGTGTATCCAAGGCCTCACCCCAGCATCCCTCAGAATGTCCATAGAGATAGAGCTAAGGCCCCCTGGTAGAGTCAGAGACTACAAGGACCGAGACCACCTCCCCTGATACTCTACGACATAATAGTTTTGCTAAAGTAATGGCGATACGACGATGCTAATGCACAAGACTTGAGTTAGAGATAGAGCTAAAGTGCTAAGACCCGCCAAAGGTTAACGTTTATTGACGTTCTCATCACACCTCCCCTGATACTCACTCACATCAACTACATCTACCACACACATACAATCACATGCCTATTCCTATCATCATCATCATCATCATATTATAAAAAATAAAGTAAATATGCATGGACAAATAATAGAAATATTAGATGACATGTTGTATGCACATTACAAACATATTCGCATAAAATCAAGCATAGCATTGGACTCAAGAAAAGAGAAAATAGTTTGTTATTACCCAATTAATTTAGAGTTCCGTTTCCTCACCTTAGCTTGCTAATAGATACTCTTCGAAGCTTTAAAATCACCTTTATAATGTTATTATATTGCAGAAGACCTAACAAAGTCGATAAAATTTAATTAGAATTTATTCTAATTTTTAAAACCATTCTGTTAACTGAGGGTCAGAGTTAGGGTCGGAGTCATGATCGACCCTGGGTGCGACTCTTCCCAAATCTGGACTTCCCAAACCCAGAGGGTCGATACTCAGGATTACAGAGGGTCGGATGGTCATCGACCCTCTGTGTGACCCTCGATGGTTTTTTTGTCAATTTTCCTTCTTTTTGTCCATTCTTCGTGTTTGGGGTCCTATGGCTTGCTCCTATAGTCCATTCAACATGCATTCCATGGTCTAGAACCATGAATCATCCACCTATATAGCTTTCATGTATTCTCCCATGGTTTTCCATGAAAACCTAACCATGGGTTGATGGTTTGAGTTTCTCCGAGATCACATTCTCATCATTATCTAACCTAAGGCCCGTAGAAACTCATGGAATTAGTATCTATACCTGAGAAGAACACTCCTTCTCTGTAACTCTTCTACTTTTGCTTTCTTCTCTAACTTGTTTCTCTTCTTCTTCTCTTCCCTCTCTTCTCTTTCTCTCAATTCAATTAGGGTTGTAAAAGAGTGAAAGAGGCTTAGGGACATCCTTTAAATAGAGTAGAAACATCCTAAAATAAGTCCCTTTGAGATTAGGAAAGAATCCCAATCGAAATTATGGAAATTTCCTAATTTCGGTTTCGGTGGCAACTGAGGGTCGATGGGAGAGCGATGATCCCGTCGACCCTAGGTTTCCTAAAGTGTCCGACCCTCTTCGACCCTCCCTGTAAAACAGAGGGTCTGACTTTCTGTCTTGGGGGGTTCCGACCTTCCCTTGCTGGGTATGCGACCCTCCCCCTAATTTAAGTATTTTTTGGTCGATTTGATACTTGGGATCACGATCTCCTTCACGCCCTTAGTCCATTTGACCCAACCATGATTGGTAAACCTGGTTCAAGGTGATATGACCAGATTAGTTTGATACGGGTCTTATAACTCCCCCCTACTTATAAAAATTTTGTCCTCAAAATTGTATGTACCTTCTTAATCAAATAAGTGAGGGTATTGCTTTCGCATAACATTTTCTTCTTCCCACGTAATTTCTTTCATGTCTCTACTTTTCCAGGTGACCTTAACAAAATAGATATCTCCGTTGCATAGTCGTTGAACCTTTTGGCTGGAGATTTCAGTTGGTGTTACTTTGAATGTCAAATCATCAGTTAAATCCGGTAAATCCACTGTCAAAACGTGCGTTGGATCCTTGACATACTTCTTCAATAGGGAAATATGAAATACGTCATGCACACTTGACATAGAAGGTGGTAGTGCTAATTGATAAGCCACTTTCCCACGCTTAGCTAAAATCTCATACGGCCCGACATATCTTGGACTTAGTATCCCTTTCTGTCCAAACCTTTCCCATCCTCGCGTAGGCGATACCTTCAAAAATACTTTATCACCTACAGAGAACTCAAGATCTCTGCGTCGAGTATTTGCATACTGCTTCTGATGGTTCTGAGCTATTCTCACTCTTTCCTTGATAATGTCGACCACTCGGTAAGTCTCTTCAACAAATCCTGGTCCAACAATACTACGTTCTCCAACTTCATTCCAAAATAAAGGAGTTCGACACTTTCTGCCATACAGTGCTTCATAGGGTGACATCTGTATAGTAGCCTGATAGCTATTGTTATAAGCGAACTCGATCAGTGGTAATCTTTCATCCCATGATCCCTTTAAATCAATTACGCATGCTCGTAGCATATCTTCTAAAATCTGGATTATACGCTCTGACTGTCCATCTTACTGTGGGTAGAATGTGGTACTGAACTTCAATGTTGTACCCATAGCCTTTTGCAATCCCTCCCAAAACTTGGAAGTAAATCGTGGATCTCTATCGGACACAATGCTCTCTGGTACACCGTGTAACCGAACAATATTATCCACATACAACTTTGCTAACCTTTCCAGTGTATACTGAGGTCGTATCGGTATGAAGCGAGCTGTTTTAGTCAGACGGTCTACAATCACCCAAACTGCGTCAACTACTCGAGGAGTCAGTGGTAAACCCGTGACGAAGTCCATAGTGATGCAGTCCCATTTCCATGCTGGTTCCAGTAACGGCTGTAACAGTCCTGTGGGTCTTTGTCGTTCAGCCTTTACTTTCTGACAATTTAGGCATTGAGACACGAACTTAGCTACATCTGTTTTCATTCCTCTCCACCAATATAGTTTCTTTAGATCATGATACATTTTTGTACTTCCAGGATGTATCGAATAGATGGTGGTATGGGCTTCTTTCATCAGTCGGTGTCTAATGTCCACACTTTCTCTCCATCAATATAGTTTCTTTAGATCATGATACCTTTTCTTCGTCCAAGGTGAACTCAGGGTTAGTCTTACCTTTCTCGATATCTTCTTGTACTATTCTCAGATAAGGATCTGATTTGAGAGCTGTCTTCACTTCATCCATTATATCCGGTATAATTTTCAATGCCGCGAACATATTTGAAAACCGATGAATAAACCCTTGGTTGGATGATCCATCCATTGTATCTATCAAATATTGCTCTTTGCCATGATTGAATACCTCTCCGACAGTACATATAGCTGCAGTTGTACTAACCTCTCCTTGAGATTTTACCATCACCTTTATGCTCAATGCATCCGCTACTACATTAGCTTTCCCCGGATGATACTGGATATCACAATCATAGTCTTTCAATAGTTCCAGCCATCTCCTTTGCCTCATATTCAACTCCTTCTGATTAAATAAATAAGTAAGACTCTTATGGTCTGACTTAATCTGGAATTTCTCTCTGTACAGGTAATGTCTCTAAATCTTGACAGCATGTACTACTGCTGCTAACTCCAAATCATGAGTGGGATAATTTTTTTCTCATGTGTCTTCAACTGTCTTGAGGCATAAGCAATTACTTGATCTCCTTGCATAAGCACGCATCCTAATCCCAGTCCTGATGCATCAGTGTATAGGGTAAACGGCTGTCCGGGAACGGGAATAGTCAAAATCAGAGCGGATATCAATCTGGTCTTCAATGTTTGGAAGCTCTTCTCACATTTATCCGTCCACACAAACTTTTTACCTTTCTTAGTCAAACTGGTGAGAGCTACAACAATCCGGGATTAGTCTTCCACAAATCTCCGATAATAACCAGCGAGACCCAGAAAACTTCTAATTTCTGCAACGCTCTTTGGTGCTTCCCACTTTACAATAGCCTCGATCTTACTGGGGTCCACTTTAATTCCTTCAGCGGATACTACATGGCCTAAGAAAGCGACTTCACTGAACTAAAACTCACATTTGGTAAATTTGGCATATAACTTCTCTTTCCTTAAATGCTGTAGGGCGGCGTTTAGGTTCTTGATATGGGTTTCTTTGTCCTTGGAATATACCAATATATCATCAATAAATACAATAACCGACGTATCCAACATATCGTGGAAGACCCGATTTATAAGTTCCATGAAAGTTGCTGGTGCATTCGTTAATCCAAAAGATATGACCAAGAATTCATAATGTCCATATCTGGTCCTGAAAGCTGTCTTAGGAATATCACCCTCTTTAATCTTCAACTGATGATATCCTGATCAGAGATCGATCTTAGAAAATACTTTTGCTCCTTACAACTGATCGAACAAGTTGTCAATCTGAGGTAGTAGATATCGATTCTTGATTGTCAGTTTATTCAACTCCCGATAGTCGATACATAATCGAACGCTACCGTCCTTCTTCTTTACGAATAATACCGGTGCTCCCCATGGTGATATACTGGGTCGAATATAACCCTTGTCCAGCAGTTCCTATAGTTGCACTTTCAATTCCTTCAGTTCTGTAGGAGCCATTCTATAAGGTGCTTTTGAAACTGGTGCGGCTCTAGGTATAAGATCTATCACAAACTTTGTGGCTCGGTTGGGTGGTAATCCTGGTAGTTCCTCTGGAAACACGTCGGGATAGTCCCGCACGACATCAATATCTTCCATTCGTGGTGCTTCCTTGGTTAGTTCGACCACTGATACTAGATACCCGACTGCCCCCTTCTCAAGGCAGTTCTTAGCCTTTAGTCCGGAGAGTATGAGCTTGTGTTTACGGGGCAGTTTGGTTCCCACAAAACTAAATTCTGCTCCTTCTTTGTCATTAAATGTTAGTTTCTTTTCGGCGCATAATAGGTTTGCAGAATGCCGAGCTAACCAGTCCATTCCCAAGATGATGTCAAAGTCTGCCATCTCCAGTTGGATCAAGACTGCATCTAAGTTTTTCTCGCCAATGAGCACTGGACATGGTCCATAACCTTTCTCTAATTCCACTTCTAACCCCATCGGTGACCGTACAAGTATTTTGTAGTCCAATGTTTTGATGGGTAATTTCAGCTTCTTTCCGAATGAAACAGATATAAAGGAATGAGTAGCTCCTGAATCAAAGAGTACTCTGGTGGGTACGCCATTTATAGGTACGATACCTGTGATTTATTTTACTTAGTCTACATGCTCATCCAATGTAATTACAACTTAAAAAGGTTTCAGTCATACCTGTGACCACATCGGGTGATGCGGCAGCATCCTCGGATGTAACAGCATAAACCCGTCCTTGATGTGGCTAGTTCTTGGGCTTGGGACACTCTCTTGTCATATGTCCCGCTTGGTTGTAGTTATAATATTTCGGACCTTCACAATTTGGCTTTGGTTGATGATGAGCTACTGGAGTAGTCTTGGGTGCAGCAGTAAAGCCTTGAGCATTGAAGGGTATAAATGTCTTGTTGTTCCCTCCATTATAGGTATTTCCGGCTGGCTTTTTCATACCTCTATTCTGTGTGAAATAGCTCTCCTTCTGGCTCGATTCTATAACTCGAGCAATTTGAACAGCTTCGTTATATACCTTCTTTTCCAAGCCTAGAACATGCTCTCTGATGCTTCCTCTAAGCCCCATGACAAACCTACGGGTCTTAGTGTCTTCTTCTTGCATACTAAGTGGTGCAAAGAAAAACAGCTCCTCATAACGCTGTTCATATGCATCCACAGACATCTGGCCCTGATATAAACTCAAGAACTCCTCCTCCATAGCATCTCTGAAGCTTCGGGGAAAATACTTCTCAAATAACGCTTCTTTATAAATAGCCCAAGTCAATAGGGCATGCTTGCTCAGTAGATATGCCCTGGTAGTTTTCCACCAATGATGTGCATTGCCTTTCAGCATGAAGGTGGCACATAACACCTTTTCTTCTTCTGTGATAGTCATCATGAGAAAGTTTCTCTCCATCTCGTCGATCCAGTGTGTTGGCCATACCGGATCAGACGGTTTACCGTTAAATTCCTTGGGCTTCATCTTCAAAAATCTCTCAACCAGTCGAGAGTGATCCATCTGATTGTGGGGGTATGCCCCAAACATAGGTTGTGGATATTGATAATTAACCTGAGCTGCTTCCGGACCTGGTACTGGAATTTGTACAGCTGGTGGCTAAGGTGTTTGAGGTGCTGGCTTGTCCGGTCTGCATGGGTGTAGCATGTGCGGCCTGGAACATAATCCCCATTGCAACTTGCATTTGAGCTTGTGCGTGTTGCATTTGTTGCAGCTGCTGAGCTAGATTCATTACCACGGTTGCTAACTCCGGGGATGGAGGTGGCAAGTTGGTAGGATTTGCCTGGTCTGGATTTCCTTGGGGTACAACCTACGGATTTCCCTAGGCGTATATATTTTCTTGGCTAGTTTCCTCCACAGGTGGTGGTGGAACTGCATTTCGGCTTTGCCTGGTCACTCTACGCCCAGACATATTTCCTCCTGAGATTGGTGGTGCCTAAAAATCATCAAAATAGGTGAGACAATCATTTATACAACATGTAGGCAAGCTAACTGATGTAAAATTTCAAAAATTTCAGCTCATTCTATGAAAAATACTGGCTTTTCAATGCAGGGTCGATGATGGGGGTCGATGGTGTGTCCGACCATTAGTATCCGACCCTGGGGATGACCTGTTCTTTTTGAGAGCTGAGGGTCGATGTGAGGGTCGATGGGTATCCGACCCTCAGTATCCGACCCTGGTTTTCTGTCAGATTCCCAGGGTCGATGGGTATCCGACCCTCAGTATCCGACCCTGGTTTTCTGTCAGATTCCTGAGAGCTGAGGGTCGATGGGAGGGTTGATCCGAAGGTCGATGATCCTGGTCGAATTGTCTGACCCTCAGACCAAAAATCAGACCTTTAAGATCCGATTCTGGGTTCATTCTCTATTATTTCCCTCCCGTTTCGACTGGCCTCTCGCCTCTGAGTTGCTACAGTGCCACTACGCTATTTTGGTCAGTTTGGATCCATGTTTCATCGTCCACGTCATCCCTACAGGTATGCATTTCTCATTTTTACCTGTTTTTAGGTTTCCATTTCTAGGTTTTTATCCATTTAACTTGTATTTTTCAAATTAAACTTTTTCCAACCGTAAAAATTTGATTTTTATTGGGGGCTTTTGTTATTGGTGTCTCGAGGAACGAAAGCCCTCAAAAATTTTTGAGTTTCATCGGTTGGTTATCGAGAAACTTAGATTTTTGCTCTTTTTGCCCTAATTTGCCGAAATTTTTGATTTCTCGCAATTTCTTCAAATTGGACATCATTAGTTAGAACTTCCTACTGTCTGAGTGTTGTAGAATATATTGGAACCTACGTAAGTCCTCCTGCCCACGTGTATGGGTGACAAGTGAGGCTCTTGACCAACTTACATCGTTAAAATATCAAATTTTGGATTTTTATCCTATTAACTCATTATCTATTTTTTTTCTTTCCTATTTGGCAGATACCATGGCTCGTACCAAGGAACCCAGAGTTCGTGATCCACTTTGCTTCTGTCACACCCCAATTCCGCACTATTTAGAATGGTGTGATGAACCGCTAACAAACCAACGGTTCAACCAGGATCTCGAGTAGGCTATATCCATGTTATCTAAACTACATACATCCACATAAATAATCAGAGTAAATAAAACAAATAAGGGAAGTCTTATAATAAGATGAACTGAGAATCTATTGTGATATCAATATTTAAATAATAAATTATTTTGTATCAACTAAGACAAAAATAAATAAATATCAAATACATGTCTTTAATAATCCAAATAAATAAAACTAAAAATCTAATCGAATACACATGAGTTGCACTTGCAAGAGATGTCATGTGTATCCACTTCATCTTCAGCTACCATCGCTGCAACGTTCCCGTAATCTGGAGCGTTTATATAGTCTTCAAAGATTAAACCTGCATCATCAACTAAAAATATTCGACGTTGACGGGTGAGAACACATCATGGCTCAGTGAGCAAACAAAACAATGCAATAATACATATGCATGCAATCAATTTATATCTTTGGTCCAGTTTAAAGTTTGCACTGTGCTATAGAAAGGATAGGTGGCCGCCGAACCTCTATACACAAGTTCGTGGATACGCCCTATGACTCCTGCACTATCACCCACAGCACCCAAAATGGCACAATATACACCTCATGAAACGGCATGGCTATACCGGTTGATACCATACCAACAAGAAACTCCTGCTGGCTAGGGTTGCAAACTAGGTTCGCAACTAACCTATCCTAATGCCAAACAGTGTATGCAAGGCCTCACCCCAACATCCCTCAAAACATCCATAGAGATAGAGCTAAGGCCCCCCGGTAGAGTCAGAGACTACAAGGACCGCGACCACCTCCCTTGATGCTCAACGACATAATAGTTCTGCTAAGGTAATGGCGATACAACGACATTAGTGGACATGACTTGAGTAGACCATGGCACAATATACACCCCATGAAGAACGATCATGGTTGTACCGGTTGATACCATCCCTACCCTCACCATATACACTGGCCAAACACAAACAATTACATACCTATTCCTATCATCATCATCATCATCATCATATTATAAACAATAAAGTAAATATGCATGAACAATTAATAGAAATATTAGATGGCATGTTAAATGCACACACAAGCATACATGCATAGAATCAATATGGCATTGGACTCAAGAAGTAAAACAGTTTATTATTAACCATTTAATTTAGGTCTTGTTCCCTCACCTTAGTTTGCTAATAGATACTCTTCCAAGCTTTAGAATCACCTTTATAATGTTATTATAATGCTAGAAGACCTAACAAAGCCGATAAAATTTATTTAGAATTTATTCAGAATTTAAAAATCATTCTGTTAACTGAGGGTCGGAGGTAGGGTCGGAGTCATGATCGACCCTGGGTGTGACCCTCCCCAATCTGGACTTCCCAAACACTGAGGGTCGATCCTCAGGATCACATAGGGTCGGATGGTCATCGACCCTTTGTGCGACCCTCGGTGGATTTTGGTCAATTTCCCTCCTTTTAGTCCATCTTTCGTGTTTGGGGTCCTATGGCTTTCCCCTATAGTCCATTCAACATTCATTCCATGGTCTAGAACCATGACTCATCCACCTAGATAGCTTTCATGTAATCTCCCATAGTTTTCTATGAAAACCTAACCATGGGTTGATGGTTTGGGTTTCTCCGAGACCATACTCTCATCATTATCTAACCTATGGTCTGTAGAAACTCATGGAATTAGTATCCATACCTGAGAAGATTACTCCCTCTCTGCAACTCTTCTCCTTTTTGCTATCTTGTTTTCCTTGCTTCTCTTCTTCTCCTTTTCCTTCTCTTCTCTTTCTCTCAATTCAATTAGGGTTGTAAAAGGAGTGAAAGAGTCTTAGGGACGTCCTTTAAATAGAGTAGAAGCATCCTAAAATAAGTCCCTTTGAGATTAGGAAAGAATCCAAATTGAAAATTAGGAAATTTTATAATTTCAGTTTCGGCGGTAACTGAGGGTCGATGGGAGGGTCGATGATCCCGTCGACCCTAGGGTTCCTAAGGTGTCTGACCCTCCCTATAAAACTGAGGGTCTGACTTTCTGTATTGGGGGGGTCCGACCCTCCTTTGCTGGGTATGCGACCCTCCCCTTAAATTGAGTGTTTTAGGGTCAATTTGATACCTGGGATCATGATCTCCTTCACGCCCTTGGTCTATTTGACTCAACCATGATGGGTAAACCTGGTTCAAGGTGATAGGACTGGATTAGTTTGATACGGGTCTTACAACTCCCCCTACTTATAAAAATTTCGTCCTCGAAATTGCACGTACCTTCTGAATCAAATAAGTGAGGGTATTGCTTTCGCATAGCATTTTCTTCTTCCCATGTGATTTCTTCCATGTCTCTACTTTTCCATGTGACCTTAACATAATAGATATCTCGGTTGCATAGACGTTGAACTTTTCGACTGGTGATCTCAGTTGGTGTTACTTCAAATGTCAAATCATCAGTCAATTCCGGTAAATCTACTATCAACACGTGTGTTGGACCCTTGACATACTTCTTCAATAGGAAAATATGAAATACGTCATGCACACTTGACATAGATGGTGGTAGTGCTAACTGATAAGCCACTTTCCCACGCTTAGCTAAAATCTCATACGGCCCAACATATCTTAGACTTAGTTTCCCTTTCTATCTGAACCTTTTCAATCCTCGCATAGGCGATACCTTCAAGAATACTTTATCACTTACAGCGAACTCGAGATCTCTGCGTCGAGTAGCTGCATAATGCTTCTGATGTTTCTGAGCTGTTCTCACTCTTTCTTTGATAATGTCGACCACTCGACAAGTCTCTTCAACAAATTCTGGTCTAATAATACTACGTTCTCCCACTTCATTCCAAAACAAATGAGTTCGACACTTTCTGCCATACAGTGCTTCATAAGGTGACATCTGTATAGTTGCCTGATAGCTATTGTTATAAGCAAACTCGATCAGTGGTAATCTTTCATCCCATGGCCCCTTGATGTCAATTACACATGCTCGTAGCATAATTTCTAGAATCTGGATTGTACGCTCTGACTGTCCATCTGTCTGTGGGTGGAATGCGGTACTGAACTTCAATGTTGTACCCATAGCCTTTTGCAATCCCTCCCAAAACATGGAAGTAAATCGTGGATCTCTATTGGATACAATACTTTCTGGTACACCGTGTAATCGAACAATATTATCCACATACAGCTTTGGTAACCTTTCCAGTGTATACTGTGGTCGTATTGGTATGAAGCGAGCTGTTTTAGTCAGACGGTCTACAATCACCCAAACTACGTTAACTACTCGAGGAGTCAATGGTAATCCCGTGACGAAGTCGATAGTGATGCAGTCCCATTCCCATGCTGGTTCTGGTAACGGTTGTAACAGTCCTGCGGGACGTTGTCGTTCAGCTTTTACTTTCTGACAATTTAGGCATTGAGACACGAACTTAGCTACATCTGCTCTCATTCCTCTCCACCAATACAGTTTCTTTAAATCATGATACATTTTTGTACTTCCTGGATGTATCGAATAAATGGTGGTATGGGCTTGTTTCATCAGTCGGTGTCTAATGTCCACACTTTCTGTTTCAGGTACACATATTCATCCTTTATATTTTAGCACTTTTTCTTCGTCCAAGGTGAACTCAGGATTAATCCTACCTTTCTCGATATCTTCTTGTACTGTTCTCAGATAAGGATCTGACTTGATAGCTGTCTTATATTCATCCATTATATCCGGTATAATTTTCAATGCAATGAACATATTTGAAAATCGATGAATAAACCCTTGGTTGGCTGATCCATCCATTGTATCTCACATACTGCTCATTGCCGTGATTGAATACCATTCCGGTAGTACACATTGCTGTGGTTGTACTAACCTCTCCTTGAGATTTTATCATTGCCTTTCTGCTCAACGCATCTGCTACTACATTAGCTTTCCCCGGATGATACTGGATATCACAATCTTAGTCCTTCAATAGTTCCAGCCATCTTCTTTGTCTCATATTCAATTCCTTCTGATTAAATAAATAAGTAAGACTTTTATGGTCCGACTTAATCTGAAATTTCTCTCCATATAGGTAATGTCTCCATATCTTGACAGCATGTACTACTACCGCTAACTCCAGATCATGAGTGGGATAATTTTTCTCATGTGTCTTTAACTGTCTTGAGGCATAAGCAATTACTTGCTCTCCTTGCATAAGCACACATCCTAATCCCAGTCCTGACGCATCAGTGTATAAGGTAAATGTCTGTCCTGGAACAGGAATAGTCAAAATCAGAGCGGATATCAATCTGGTCTTCAATGTTTGAAAGATCTTCTCACATTTATCCGTCCACACAAACTTTTCCCCTTTCTTAGTCAGACTGGTGTGAGGTACGGCAATCCGGGAATAGTATTCCACAAATCTCCGATAATAACCGGCGAGACCCAGAAAACTTCTAATTTTTGAAACGCTCTTTGGTGCTTCCCACTTTACAATAGCCTCAATCTTACTGGGGTCCACTTTGATACCTTCTACGGATACTACATGGCCTAGGAAGGGGACTTCACTTAGCCAAAACTCACACTTGGTAAATTTGGCATATAACTTCTCTTTCCTTAAATGCTGTAGGGCGGCGTTTAGGTTCTTGATATGGGTTTCTTTATCCATGGAATATACCAATATATCATCAATGAATACTATAACCGACGTATCCAACATATCGTGGAAAACCCGGTTCATAAGTTCCATGAAAGTTGCTGGTGCGTTTGTTAATCCGAAAGACATGACCAAGAACTCATAATGTCTGTATCTGGTCCTGAAAGCTGTTTTAGGAATATCACCCTCTTTAATCTTCAACTGATGATAACCTGACCGAAGGTCAATCTTAGAAAATACTTTTGCTCCTTGCAACTGATCGAATAAGTCATCGATCCGAGGTAGTGGATATCGATTCTTGATTGTCAGTTTATTCAACTCCCGATAGTCGATACATAATCGAACACTACCGTCCTTCTTCTTTACGAATAATACCGATGCTCCCCATGGTGATATACTGGGTCAAATATAACCCTTGTCCAACAGTTCTTGCAGTAGTACTTTCAATTCCTTCAGTTCAGTAGGAGCCATTTTATAAGGTGCTTTTGATACTGGTGCGGCTCCGGGTATAAGATCTATCACAAACTTTGTGGCTCGATCGGGTGGTAATCCTGGTAGTTCCTCCGAAAATACATCAGAATAGTCCCGCACTACATCAATATCTTCCAGTCATGTTGCTTCCTTGGTTAGGTCGACCACTAATACTAGATACCCGACTGCTCCCTTCTCAAGACACTTCTTAGCGTTCAATGCTGAAAGTATAAGCTTGCGTCTACAAGGAAGTTTGGTTCTCGAAAAACTGAATTCTGTTCCTTCTTTGTCTTTGAATGTTAGCTTCTTTTTGGGGCATAATAGGTTTGCAGAATGTCGAGCTAACCAATCCATTCCCAAGATGATGTCAAAGTCTGCCATCTCAAGTTGTATCAAGGTTGCATCTAAGGTTTTCTCGCCAATGAGAACTGGACATGGCCCATAACCTTTCTCTAATTCTACTTCTAACCCCATTGGTGACCGTACAAGTAGTTTATGGTCCAATGTTTTGATGGATAAATTCAACTTCTTTCCGAATGACACAGATATAAGGGAATGAGTAGCTCCTGAATCAAAGAGTACTCTGGCAGGTACGCCGTTTATATGTACGATACCTGTGACCACATCGGGTGATGCGGCAGCATCCTTGTATGTAACAGCATATACTCGTCCTTGATGTACTTGCTTCTTGGGCTTAGGACACTCCCTTATCATATGTCCCACTTGATTGCAGTTGTAACATCTCGGACCCTCAGAATTTGGCTTTGGTTGCTGTTGCGTTACCGGGGTAGTCTTGGATGCAACAGTCAAGCCTTGAGCACGGAAGGGTTCAAACGTCTAGTTGTTCCCTCCGTTATAGGCATTTTCGGCTGGCCTTTTTATGCCTCTGTGTAAAGTAGCTTTCCTTCTGGCTCGATTCTATGACTCGAGCAATTTGGACAGCTTCATTATATATCTACTTTTCCAAGCCCAGAACGTGCTCTCTGATGCTTCCTCTCAGTCCCGTGACAAACCTATGGGTCTTAGTGTCTTCTTCCTGCATGCTGAGTGGTGCAAAGAAATATAGCTCTTCGTAACGTTGTTGATATGCATCCACGGACATCTGTCCCTGATATAAACTCAGGAATTCCTTCTCCATAGAATCTTTGAAGCTTCGGGGAAAATACTTCTCGAAGAACGCTTCTTTATAGATAGCCCAAGTCAGTAGGGCGTGCTTGGTCAATAGGTAAGCCCTAGTTGATTTCCACCAATGATGTGCGTCACCCTTTAGCATGAAGGTGGCACATAGTACTTTTTCTTCTTCAATGATAATCATCATAAGAAAGTTTCTCTCCATCTCGTCGATCCAATGTGCTGGCCATAACGGATCCGACGGTTTACCGTTAAATTCCTTGGGCTTCATCTTCAGAAATCTCTCAGCCAGTCGAGAGTGATCCAACTGATTTTGGGGGTATGCCCCAAACATGTGTTGTGGATACTGATAATTAACCTAAGCTGCTTCCGGACCTGGTACTGGAATCTATGCAGCTGGTGGTTGAGGTGTTTGAGGTGCTGGGTGGTTACCCACCGGTGCTGCACTGGCTTGTCCCATCTGCATGGGTGTAGCATGTGTGGCTTGGAACATAATTCACATTGCAACTTGCATTTGAGCCTGTGCGTGTTGCATCTGTTGCAGCTGCTGTGCTAAATTCATCACCACTGTTGCAAACTCTGGGGGTAGAGGTGGCAAGGTTGTAGGATTTGCCTGATCTGGGTTTCTTGGTACATATATATTCTCCTGGTTAGTTTCCTCCACAGGTGGTGTGGTGGAACTGTATTTCGGCTCTGTCTGGTTACTTTACGTCCAGACATAATTTCTTCTGAGATTGGTGGTGCCAGAAAATCATCAAAATAGTTGAGACAATCATTTATTATTCATGTAGGCACATTAAACGATGTAAAATTCCTAAAATTTCTAGCTCATTTTATGAAAAATACTGTCTTTTCTATGCAGGGTCGATGGTGGGGGTCGATGGTATGTCCGACCCTCAGTATCCGACCCTGGGAATGACCTGTTTTTCCCGAGAGCTGAGGGTCGATGTGAGGGTCGATTGGTATCCGACCCTCAGTATCCGACCCTGGGTTTTCTGTCAGATTTTGGAGAGCCGAGGGTCGATGGGAGGGTCGATCCAAGGGTCGATGGTCCTGGTCGAATTGTCCGACCCTCAGACCAAAAATCAGACCTTTAAGATCCGATTCTGGGTTCATTCGCTGTTATTTCCCTCCCGTTTCGCCTCGTCTCTTACCTATGAGTTGCTACAGTGCCACTCCACTATTTTGGTCAATTTGGATCCGTGTTTCAACATCAACATCATCCCTACAGGTATGTTTTCTCATTTTTACCTATTTTAAAGTTTTCATTTCTAGGTTTTGGTCCAATTAACCCGTATTTTTCAAATTAAACTTTTTCCAACCGTAAAAATTTGATTTTTATTGGGGGCTTTTGTTATTGGTGTCTCGAGGAACGAAAGCCCTCAAAAATTTTTGAGTTTCATCGGTTGGTTATCAAGAACTTAGATTTTTGTCTTTTTGCCCTAATTTGTCAAAAATTTTGATTTCTTGAAATTTCTTCAAATTGGACCTCATTAGTTAAAATTTCCTACTGTATGTGTGTTGTATGATACGTTAGAACCTACGTAAGTCCTCCTGCCCACGTGTATGGGTGACAAGTGAGGCTTTTGGCCACTTACGTCGTTATAATGTCAAATTTTGGATTTTTATCCTATTAACTCATTATTTGTTTTTCTTTGCAGATACCATGGCTCGTACTAAGGTACCCAGAGTTCGTGATCCGCTTCGCTTCCGCTCTAATGAAGCCGAGGCACAGTATGCCCACTACACTCGTAAGAAGGTAGAGGGTGTTCGTATGGTGAACTTGGCTTAGCTAGCCCTGTTCAATGTGGAGAGAGCATTTGGTGATATGGGATGGCTCCCTGCCATCACTTATGATGCGTGCACATGCCCGGATTTAGTGCGACAGTTCTATTGTAATCTCCAAGTGGTGGGGGATTACAATGATATGGATAGGGATCACGAGCTACGCATCACTAGTTATGTAAAGGGAGTGAACATTTCATTTGACTATCGGCAGCTGGCCGATCTAATGGGCATTCCCTATGATGGCCCTATGGTGTACTGTGGGGAGAGCCCCAGTTTGTTTCCATGGAGATGAGGGCAGAGATCGACAGTCAGCTACTATGACCTGATCGCTGGCAGATGAGAGCTTGTAACATGCGTCCAGCTCCACGGGTCTTCTACAAGATTATCCAGCATAATCTGATTCCACAGAGTGGCCATTACGAGAGGGTTTCTCAGCTGACCCAGTATCTGCTATACAGTATCTGCACTAGACAGCCCGTCTACCTACCGTACATCATCATGCGGACTATGATTAGTGCCACATTGCCCAGTCATAGGGGTAATCTACCCTATGGACGTATGATCACTGTCCTGCTTACTCGCCTAGGGGTTGATTTGGTGGATGAGAAGATTCAGGAGAAAATCTTCTCGTCGCCTCTAGATTGGGAGGCTATCTATAAGATGGGTATGCGGGATGCCCAAGTCAGTGACGAGGAGAGGAACGAGATGGTGCGCCCTCACACTCGCATCGAGATTGCTCACGCTGAGGCAGCTGCTGCCGCTGCTAGAGCTCATGCGGATCCTACCGATGATGACGATCGCATGTATATGGATGTCAACTCGATACCACCACCTTCACCTGCACATGCGGCTGGAGTTGGTACTTCTTTTACGGCGGATCTTGCACCTGGGACTGGTCCTTCTCATATGGCCGGTCCTTCACGCCCACCTTCTGATATGATGGAGATGTTGCATGAGATCAGAGAGGCTCAGCGCAGATCTGATCTAAGGATAGAGGAGTTGCTGGACGCCCAGTGTCGGACTGATCAGCGAGTGGCTTATCTTACAGCTAGGCTTCAGGCGACTCAGACCCAGGTGGCCTGGTTGACCAGAGTCTATGCCGAGGACTATGACAGAGACCGCGAGGCACCGCCTCCTCCTTCACCTCCAGCTTCTTGAGTGTATCTTTTCCATTGTACTACAGATTAACTATTCGGGTTGTGGACTGTACTCTGCTTTAGTTATGTATATACATTTGTGTCTCTCATATTGTATGTAAAATTATTTCTCCTTTAATAGATGCATTATCCTCTTTTTAAATTTGGTCTCAACCATCACTTGTGCTTATAGTGTGTTTGTATTAAAGTTTTTAGTTTTATCCTCTCTCAGTTTACAATTGTCTTGAATGTATTCTAGTTCAGCGGACAAGGCCTGAGACGTTCTAATACTAAGTTGTCACACCCCAATTCTGCACTATTTCGAATGGTGTGATAAACCGCTAACAAACCAACGGTTCAACTAGGATCTCGAGTAGGCTATATCCGTGTTATCTAAACTCCATACATCCACATAAATAATCAGAGTAAATAAAACAAATAGCGGAAGTCTTACAATAAGATGAACTGAGAATCTATTGTGATATCAATATTTAAGTAACAAATTATTTTGTATCAACTAAGACATAAATAAATAAATATCAAATACATGTCTTTAATAATCCAAATAAATAAAACTAAAAATCAAATTGATTACACATGAGTTGCACTCGCAAGAGATGTCATGTGTATCCACTTCATCTTTAGCTACCATCGCTGCAACGTTCCCCTACTCTGGAGCGTTTATATAGTCTTCAACGGTTAAACCTGCATCATCAACTAAACATATTCGACGTTGAGGGGTGAGCACGCATCATGGCTCAGTGAGCAAACAAAACAATGCAACAATACATATGCATGCAATCAATTTATATCTTTGGTCCGCTTTAAAGTTTGCACTGTGCTATAGAAAAGATAGGTGGCCGCCACACCTTTATACACAAGTTTGTGGATACGCCCAATGTCTCCTGCACTGTCACCCACAGCACCCAAAATGGCACAATATACACCCCATGAAAATGGCATGGCTGTACCGGTTGATACCATACCAATAAATAAATCCTTGCTGGCTAGGGTTGCAAACTGGGCTCACAACTAACCAATCTTAATGCCAAATAGTGTATCCAAGGCTTCACCCCAGCATCCCTCAGAACATCAATAGAGATAGAGCTAAGGCCCCTCGATAGAGTCAGAGACTACAAGGACCGAGACCACCTCCCTTGATGCTCTACGACATAATAGTTCTGCTAAGGTAATGGCGATACGACGACATCAGTGGACATGACTTGAGTAGACCATGACACAATACACACCCCATGAAGAACGGTCATCATTGTACCAGTTGATACCATCCCTACCCTCACCATATACACTGGCCAAACACAAACATTCACATGCCTATTCCTATCATCATTATCATCATCATCATATTATAAACAATAAAGTAAATATGCATGAACAATTAATAGAAATATTGGATGGTATGTTGAATGCACACACAAGCATACACACATAGAATCAAAATGGCATTGCACTCAAGAAGTAAAACAGTTTATTATTAACCATTTAGTTTAGGTCATGTTCCCTCACCTTAGTTTGCAAATAGATACTCTTCTAAGCTTTAGAATCACCTTTATAATGTTATTATATTGCTAGAAGACCTAACAAAGCCAATAAAATTTAGTTAGCATTTATTCAGAATTTAAAAACCATTCTGTTAACTGAGGGTCAGAGGTAGGGTTGGAGTCATGATCGACCCTGGGTGCGACCCTCCCCAATCTGAACTTCCCAAACACCGAGGGTCGATCCTCAGGATCACATAGGGTCGGATGGTCATCAACCCTCTGTGCGACCCTCGGTGGATTTTGGTCAATTTCCCCCCTTTTAGTCCATCCTTCATGTTTGGGGCCCTATGGATTTCCCCTATAGTCCATTCAACATTCATTCCATGGTCTAGAACCATGAATCATCCACCTAGATAGCTTTAATGTAATATCCCATAGTTTTCTATGAAAACCTAACCATGGGTTGATGGTTTGGGTTTCTCTGAGATCATAGTCTCATCATTATCCAACCTAAGGTCTGTAGAAACTCATGGAATTAGTATCCATACTTGAGAAGATTACTCCCTTTCTACAACTCTTCTCCTTTTGCTATCTTCTTTTCCTTGCTTCTCTTCTTCTCCTTTTCCTTCTCTTCTCTTTCTCTCAATTCAATTAGGGTTGTAAAAGGAGTGAAAGAGGCTTAGGGACGTCCTTTAAATAGAGTAGAAACATCCTAAAATATGTCCCTTTGAGATTAGGAAAGAATCCAAATCGAAAATTAGGAACTTTCCTAATTTTAGTTTCGGCGGTAACTGAGGGTCGATGGGAGGGTCGATGATCCCGTCGACACTAGGGTTCCTAAGGTGTCCGAACCTCCCTATAAAACTGAGGGTCTGACTTTCTGTCCTAGGGGGGTCCGACCCCCCTTTGCTGGGTATGCGACCCTCCCCTTAAATTGAGTGTTTTAGGGTCGATTTGATACTTGGGATCACGATCACCTTCACGCCCTTGGTCCATTTGATTCAACCATGATGTGTAAACCTGGTTCAAGGTGATAAGACCGGGTTAGTTTGATACGGGTCTTACAACTTCCGCTCCAATGAAGCTGAGGCACTGTATTCCCACTATGCTCGTAAGAAAGTAGATGGTGGTCGTATGGTGAACTTGGCTGAGTTAGCCTTGTTCAACGTGGAGAGGGCCTTTGGTGATATGGGGTGGCTCCCTGTCATTACCTATGACGCTAGCACATGCCTGGATTTAGTGCGACAATTTAATTGTAATCTCTAGGTGGTGGGGGATTACAATGATGTGGATAGGGGTCAGGAGCTACGCATCACTAGCTATGTCAAGGGGGTGAACATTTCATTCGATTATCGGCAACTGGCCGACCTACAGGGCATTCCCTATGATGGCCCCATGGTTTACTGTGCTCTTGGAGAGCCCCAGTTCGTTTTCCTAGAGATGAAGGCTGAGATTGATAGTCAGCTACTACAACCTGATCGCTTACAGATGAGAGCTTGCTATATGCGTCTTGCTCGACGGGTCTTTTGCAAGATTATCCAGCATAATCTGATTCCGCAGAGTGGCCATTACGAGATGGTTTCTCAGCTGACCCAGTATCTTCTGTATAGTATTTGCACTAGACAGCCCGTTTGCCTTCCTTACATCATCATGTGGACTACGATCAGTGCCACATTGCCCAGTCATAGGGGTAATCTACCCTATGGACGTATGATCATAGTTCTGCTTACCCGCCTGGGGGTTGATTTAGTGGATGAGAAGATTCAGGAGAAAACCTTCTTGTCACCTCTAGATTGGGAGGCTATCTGCAAGATGGGTATGCGGGATGCCCAAGTCAGTGACGAAGAGAGGAACGAGATGGTGATCCCTCACACTCGCATCGAGATTGCTGACGCTGAGGCAGCTGCTGCCGCTCCTAGAGTTCATGCGGATCCTGTCGATGACGATGACCGCATGTATATGGATGTCGACTCGATACCACCTCCTTCACCCACGCATGCGGCTGGAGCTGGTACTTCCTCTGGGGCGGGCCATGCACCTGAGACTGGTCCTTCTCATGCGACTGGTCCTTCATGCCCACCTTCTGATATGATGGAGATGTTGCATGAGATCAGAGAGGCTCAACGCAGATCTGATATGAGGATGGAGGAGCTTCTAGATGCCCAGCGTCGGACTGATCAGCGGGTGGCTGATCTCACAGCTAGTCTTCAGGCGACTCAGACTCAGGTGGCCTGGTTGACTAGAGTCTATGCCGAGGACTATGACAGAAATCGTGAGGCACCGTCTCCTCCTTCACCTCTAGCTTCTTGATTGTATTTATTTTCTTTGTACTACAGAGTAACTATCCGGGTTGTGGACTGTACTCTGCTTTAGTTTAGTTATGTATATACGTTTGTTGCTCTCTTCTGTATGTAAAATTGTTTCCCCTTTAATAGATGCATTATTCTCTTTTTTAAATTTGGTCTCAACCATCACTTGTGCTTTTAGTGTGTTAGTATTACTCTTTTTACTTTTATCCTATCTCAGTTCACAATTGTCTAGAATGTATGCTAGTTCAACGGACAAGGCCTGAGATGCTCTGATACCAAGTTGTCACACCCCAATTCCGCATACTTCAGAATGGTGTGATGAACAGCTAACAAACCAACGGTTCAACCAGGAACTCAAGTAGGCTGTATCCGTGTTATCTAAACTCCATACATCCACATTCATAATCAGAGTAAATATATAATAGCGGAAGTCTTATAGTAAAATGAACTGAGAATCTACAATGGTATTAATATTTAAATAGAAAATTATTTTGTATCAACTGAGACATAAGTAAATATCAAATACATGTCCATAATAAATCCAAGTAAAGAAAACTAAGAAAATATCTAATCAAATACACATGAGTTGCACTCGCAAGAGGAGTCATGTGTATCTACTTCAGCTTCAACTTCCATCGCCGCTACGTTCCCGTACGCTAGAGCGTTTACATAATCTTCAACGGTATAACCTGCATCATCAACTAAAAATATTCGACGTCGAGGGGTGAGAACACATCATGGCTCAGTGAGCAAACAAAACAATGCAACAGTACATATGCATGCAATCAATTCATATCTTTGGTCTGATTTATTGTTTGCAATGCGCAATAGAAAGGTTTCAGTCATACGTTAACGTTTATTGACCCCGCCTCTATACGCAGGGTGTGTAAGTCCCCCCAAAGGTTAACGTTTATTGTTGTCCCCATCCACCCTAATCATGAACATTATACAACAAAGGTTAACGTTTATTGTTGTATAGTGCCACACCAACACGTAAGCCGCTGCTGGCGAGGGCTTGCAAACTGGGCTCGCAACTAACCAATCCTAATGCCAAACAGTGTATCCAAGGCCTCACCCCAGCATCCCTCAGAATGTCCATATAGATAGAGCTAAGGTCCCCCGGTAGAGTGAGAGACTACAAGGACCGAGACCACTTTCCCTGATACTCTACGACATAATAGTTCTGCTAAAGTAATGGCGATACGACGATGCTAATGCACAAGACTTGATTTAGAGATAGAGCTAAAGTGTTGAGACCCGCCAAAGGTTAATGTTTATTGACGATCTCATCACACCTCCCCTGATACTCGCTCGCATCAAGTACACCAACCACACACATACAATCACATGCCTATTCCTATCATCATCATCATCATCATCATATTATAAACAATAAAGTAAATATGCATGAACAAATAATAGAAATATTGGATGACATGTTGTATGCACATTACAAACATATTCGCATAGAATCAAGCATAGCATTGGACTCAAGAAAAGAGAAAACAGTTTGTTATTAACCAATTAGTTTAGAGTTCTGTTTCCTCACCTTAGCTTGCTAATAGATACTCTTCCAAGCTTTAAAATCACCTTTATAATATTATTATATTGCTAAAAGACCTAACAAAGTCGATAAAATTTAATTAGAATTTATTCTAATTTTTAAAACCATTCTGTTAACTGAGGGTCGGAGGTAGGGTCGGAGTCATGATCGACCCTGGGTGCGACCCTTCCCAAATCTGGACTTCCCAAACCCTGAGGGTCGATACTCAGGATCACATAGGGTCGGATGGTCATCGACCTTCTGTGCGATCCTCGGTGGTTTTTGGTCAATTTTCCTCCTTTTTGTCCATTCTTCGTGTTTGGGGTCCTATGGCTTGCCCCTACAGTCCATTCAACATGCATTCCATGGTCTAGAACCATGAATCATCCACCTATATAGCTTTCATGTATTCTCCCATGGTTTTCCATGAAAACCTAACCATGGGTTGATGGTTTGGGTTTCTCCGAGATCACACTCTCATCATTATCTAACCTAAGGCCCGTAGAAACTCATGGAATTAGTATCCATACCTGAGAAGAACACTCCTTCTCTGCAACTCTTCTCCTTTTGCTTTCTTCTCTACCTTGTTTCTCTTCTTCTTCTCTTCCCTCTCTTCTCTTTCTCTCAATTTAATTAGGGTTGTAAAAGGAGTGAAAGAGGCTTAGGGACGTCCTTTAAATAGAGTAGAGACATCCTAAAATAAGTCCCTTTGAGATTAGGAAAGAATCCCAATCAAAATTATGGAAATTTTTTAATTTCAGTTTCGACGGCAACTGAGGGTCGATGATCCCGTCGACCCTAGGTTTCCTAAAATGTCTGACCCTCCCAGTAAAACAGAGGGTCTGACTTTCTGTCTTGGGGGGGTCCGACCCTCCCTTGCTGGGTATGCAACGCTCCCCCTAATTTAATTGTTTTTGGGTCGATTTGATACCTGGGATCACGATCTCCTTCACGCCGGGTCCATTTGACTCAACCATGAAGGGTAAACTTGGTTCAAGGTGATAAGACCGGGTTAGTTTGATGCGGGTCTTACATATGAGACATGATTAAACAAAATGATCTTCTTAGATCATGTAGCATCATAAAAAGGGATTAAATTGGACCCTATTAAGATAGAGGTAATCATATGGTGAGAAACACCTAAAGAGTATTGCGAAGATCAGAAGTTTCTTGGATTTAGCTGGTTAATACTGACGATTTTGGAGGACCACTCTAAGATCGCAAAACCTCTTACCAAGCTAACCAGGAAGGGAGAGGAGTTTAATTTGATTGACAAGGGTGAAGAATATTTCCATATTCTAAAGTAAGATTGATGTCAGCTCCCATCTTGATCGTTCCGGCACCAGGGAAACCTTTTACCCTATCTATCGGAGCTTTCGGATTGGATCTAGGATGCGGGTTGATGTAAGGTAAATAAGCGATTTCATATGCTTTAAGAAAACTGAAAGAGCATGAAAAGAGTTAGGCAACTCATGATTGGAGTAAGCAATTGTGATTCATGCAATCATGACTTGGAGACATTATTTAAATGGAGAAGAATTTTAGATTAGATCGGATTACAAGTGTTTTATTTATCCCTTCATTAGAAATAGTTGAACATGAGGATAAGGAGATGGTTAGGAATACTTGAAGGATTAAGATTGTGATATTCAATGTCACCCGAGCAAGGCTAATGTAGTAGCTAAGGCCTTAAGCAAAAAGGGAATTATGAAGTCTGAAGAAGGACCCAGTATAAATGCTGCTTTATGTTCCATAGCAACAGATTCAGATTTGGTAGAAGAGTAACATGTAATAGAAACTCGTGATGATCCAATTGAGCGAGAATTTAGGATGAAGAAAAAGTAGTAATTTTGTTATATCTGTATATAAGAATGGTACAAGAAGATTTAGAGAAAGAAAAACCTAACCCTGACTTACTTTGGATGCGGAGACGGTACACAGATACAGAGGTAGACTCTGAATACATGAAGGTAAAGACTCGGATATCATGAAGAGGATAAGGATAAGAGCCCATTGTACTCCATATTCAGGATATCCTGGAGTACCAATATGTATCATTACCTGAAGAGATAACAAATGTGGCCTAGTGAGTGTTCCAGTGTCTGAATTATCAGCAAGTAAAAGCTGAAAGACAAAGACCACCATGGCTTACAATAAAAACTATCGGATCCAGTCTGAAAGTGGAATTGCATTACAATGAAAGTTGTCACACCCCAATTCTGCACCAACCAGAATGGTGTGATGAACCGTCAATAAACCAACGGTTCAACCAGGATCTCAAATAGGCTATCCCACGTATGATAAACCAAAACACATTCCACATTAATCAGAGATAATAAAGTAAATAGCGGAAGTCTTATAGATAATGAACTGAGGTTTAATCATGATAAATAATTTAATATTCCATTTATTTCCAAGTAAGCAAAACATAATTTAATACATATTACAATATGCAAATACGAAAACTAAACACTAAAAATATCCACCGTTGAAACGCTCGCTTTACGAACCATGTTCGTTCTCCACAGCTTGCTCATTCATAACCTCCACCTGTTCACATGTTGGCGTGTAGACAAAATCTTCAATCATAGTACCTGCAACATCAGAAACTAAAAAGAATTACCAGCGCGAGGGTCAACTCTCCAACTTGAGCTCAGTGAGTAAACAAAACAATGAAACAATACATATGCATCCAATCAATTCATATCTTTGGTCTGGTTTAAAGTTTGCAATGCGCAATAGAAAGGTTTAGGTGGTCAAAGGTAACGTTTATTGATACCGCCTCTATACACAGGGTGTGGAAGTTCGCCCAAAGGTTAATGTTTATTGTCATCCCATCCACCCTACCATAACATTGTACAACAAAGGTTAACGTTTATTGCTGTACAGTGCCATTCCAACACGTAAGCCCCTGCTGGTGGGGGGGGCTTGCAAACTTGGCTCGCAACTAACCAATCCTAATCCAAACAGTGTATCCATGGCCTCACCCCAGCATCCCTCAGAATGTCCATAGAGATAGAGCTAAGGCCCCCCGGTAGAGTCAGAGACTACAAGGACCGAGACCACCTCCCCTGATACTCTATGACGTAATAGTTCTGCTAAAGTAATGGCGATACGACGATGCTAATGCACAAGACTTGAGTTAGAGTTAGAGCTAAAGTGCTGTGACCCGCTAAAGGTTAACGTTTATTGACATTCCCATCACACCTCCCTTGATACTCGCTCGCATCAAGTACACCAACTACACACATACATTCACATGCTTATTCCTATCATCATCATCATCATCATCATCATCATCATCATGTTATAAACAATAAGGTAAATATGCATGAACAAATAATAGAACTATTGGATGACATGTTGTATGCACATTACAAACATATTCTCATAGGATCAAGCATAGCATTGGACTCAAGAAAAGAGAAAACAATTTGTTATTAACCAATTAGTTTAGAGTTCTGTTTCTTCACCTTAGCTTGCTAGTAGATCCTCTTTCAAGCTTTAATAATCACCTTTATATTGATATTATATTGCTAGAGGACCTAACAAAGTTGATAGAATTTAATTAGAATTTATTCTAATTTTTACAGCTTGCTGTTAACTGGGGGTCAATGCCTAGGGTCGGATTTTCCATCGACCCTAGGTGCTACCCCTCCTTTCCTGAACTTCCCAAATTCTGGGGGTCGATGCTAGGGTCAGAGGTTCCATCGACCCTAGGTGCGACCCCCCATGGTTTGAGTCGAAAATATCAAATTTCATCCATTCTTTCATGTTTGGGGTCCTATGGCTTGCTTCTATAGTCCATTCCATACATGTTCTATGGTTTAGAACTACTCTTTATTCACCTACAAGGTTTCAATGGAAACCAATGATATCCTCCATGGTTTCCATTGAAACCTAACCATGGATGGGTGATTTTGGTTTCTTCTAAGTCATACCCTCTTCATAAACCATTCTAAGGTCTTAAATAAATCACGGAGAATGTATTCATACATTAGGTTTGCTGGGATTCAGAGTTTCCTCTGAATTTTCTCCTCCTTGGTCTTCTTCTTCAATTCTCTTTCTCTTCTCCTTCTCTTCCTTCTCTTCTCTTTCTCTCAATCCAATTAGGGTTGTAAAAGGAGTGAAAGAGGCTTAGGGACGTCCTATTTATTGAGTAAAACCTCCCAAAATAAGTCTCATTGAGTTTAGGAAAGGTTCCAATTGAAATTAGGAAAGTTTCCTAATTTTCGGTTCGTGCTGTTTTTCTCGATTACCGGGGGTTGATGGGGGGTCGATGGGGGGGTCGGACAATTCATAGACCCCTCCGACCCCTGGTCATGGGTCGATGGTGGGGGTCGATGGAGGGGTCAGACCTCCCTGTTAAAACCTGCGACCCTACCCTCATTTTGACTATTTTTGAGTAAATTTTCATATTGGATTTTGGTTTTTCTTCACATACTTGGTCCACTTGGCTCGACCATGATATGTAGATGGGTCTCGACACAAAATATAAGGTTAGGCCGGGTTCGTGGCGTGCGGGTCTTACAACTCCACCACCCTTAAAAGAAATTTCGTCCTCAAAATTTGAACGTATGGATCTTACAACTCCCCCATCCTTAAAATAAATTTTGTCCTCAAAATTTGAATTTAGGTGGAAATTCTATTTTCGCATTGCATCTTCTTCTTTCCACGCCATCTTCTCTACGTCTTGTCTTCGTCAGATTATCTTCAGATAATAATTATCCCAGCTTTGGAAACATTGTACCTTCCAACTGGTGAACTAGGCTGATACCACTTCAATAGTTAAACATTCTATCTAATCCAGTGACTCCGTGGTCAATTCTTTTGATATGGATCTCTAATGTACTTCTTTAATAGAGACACACAAAATACATCATGCACACTAGACATGGATAGCTGTAACGCTAATTGATATGCAACTTTTCTACGTCTCTCCAAAATTTATAAGATCCAACACATGTATAAATTATGACTTTCCCTTCTTGTCTAATCGTTTCAAACTGCGCATAGGTGATATCTTCAAAAACAACACTTTGTCACTTATGGCGAACTCGAGGTCTTGGTGTCTCTCCTGACAATCCTGAGATGTCTTGGCCCCTTTTTCTTTGATCTTGTCTACCACTCGATAGTCTTCTTCATTAGACTTAGGTCTCAAAATTCTTCATTCACCGACTTTATTCCAAAATAAAGGAATTTGACATTTCTACCGTACCATGCTTCATAGGTAACATTTACATGGTAGCTTAGTAGCAACTTCAATTCACGATAACTTCTCAACTCAAGTTCCTTGAAATCAATTTTACAAGCTCTCATGCATACCATTCAATTTGGCAATATTATCTACATATAGCTTATTTAGCCGCTCCAAAGCATACCGAGGTCGTATAGCAATGGAATGAGCTATTTTCATAAGCCGACCAACGATCACCCTAACTTCGTCAATCAATCTGATAGTCAGTGGCAAATCAGTGTCATAATTCAATGTAATGCAATTCCACTTTCAGACTGGATCCGATAGTTTTTATTGTAAGCCACAGTGGTCTTTGTCTTTCAGCTTTTACTTGTTGATAATTCAGACACTGGAACACGCACTAGGCCACATTTGTTATCTCTTCAGGTCATGATACATATTGGTACTCCAGGATATCTTGAATATGGAGTACAATGGGCTCTTATCCTTATCCTCTTCATGATATCCGAGTCCTTACCTTCATCTATTGAGAGTCTACCTCTGTATCTGAGTACCGTCTCCGCATCCAAAGTAAGTCAGGGTTAGGTTTTTCTTTCTCTAAATCTTCTTGTACCGTTCTTATATACATATATAACAAAATTACTACTTTTTCTTCATCCCTAAGTTCTCGCTCAGTTGGATCATCACGAGTTTCTATTACATGTTACTCTTCTTCCAAATCTAAATCTGTTGCTGCGGTACATAAGGCAGCATTTATACTGGGTCCTTCTTCGGACTTCATAAGTCCATTTTTGCTTAAGGCCTTAGCTACTACATTAGCCTTGCTCGGGTGACATTGAATATCACAGTCTTAATCCTTCAAGTATTCCTAACCATCTCCTTATCCTCATGTTCAACTCTTTCTAATAAAGAGATAAATAAAACACTTGTAATCCGATCTAATCTAAAATTCTTCTCCGTTTAAATAATGTCTCCAAGTCTTGATTGCATGAATCACAATTACTTACTCCAATCATGAGTTGGCTAACTCTTTTCATGCTCTTTCAGTTTTCTTAAAGCATATGAAATCGCTTATTTACCTTAGATCAACCCGCATCCTAGATCCAATCCGAAAGCGCCGATGGATAGGGTAAAAGGTTTCCCTGGTGCCGGAACGATCAAAATGGGAGCTGATATCAATCTTACTTTAGAATCTGGAAATATTCTTGTCACACCCCAATTCCGCACCATTCGGAACGGTGTGATGAACCGTCAATAAACCAACGGTTCAACCAGGATCTCAAAATAGGCTATCCCACATATGATAAACCAAAACACATCCCACATTAATCAGAGGTAATAAAATAAATAGTGGAAGTCTTATAGATAATGAACTGAGGTCTAATCATGATAAATAATTAATATTCCATTTATTTCCAAGTAACCAAAACATAACTTAATACATATTACAATATCCAAATACGAAAACTAAATACTAAACGTATCCACCATTGAAACACTCGCTTAACGAAGCATGTTCGTCCTCCACAGCTTGCTCATCATAGTCACCACATGTTCATATGTTGGTGTGTCAACATAATCTTCAATCGTAATACCTGCAACATCAGAAACTAAAAGATTTGTGTGCACGAGGGTCAGCTCTCCAACTTGAGCTCAATGAGAAAACAAAACAATGCAACAATACATATGCATGCAATCAATTCATATCTTTGGTCTGGTTTAAAGTTTGCAATGTGCTATAGAAAGGATAGGTGGCCGCCGCACCTCTTTACACGAGTGTGTGGAAACGCCCAATGAAAACGGCATCGTCGCCCCACATGCACCCACCATAGACAATATACACCCCATGAAAACGGCATGGCTGTACCGGTTGCCCATACCAACACGTAAGCCCCTGTTGGCGAGGGCTTGCAAACTGGGCTCGCAACTAACCAACCCTAATGTCAAACAATGTATCCAAGGTCTCACCCCAACATCCCTCAATACATCCATAGAGATAGAGCTAGGGTCTGGTGACCAGGCTGAACCACAATGCCATGTCCCCCCCTGATGCCCTACGACATATTAGTTCCGCTAAGGTAATGGCGATACGACGATGTTAGTGGACAAGACTTGAGTAGAGATAGAGCTAGAGTCTGGTGACCAGGCTGAACCACAATGTCACGTCCTCCCCCTGATGCTCCACTCGCATCAAGCACACTAACACTTGCTTAGTGGACATGACTTGAATAGACCATGGCACAATATACACCCCATGAAGAACGGTCATGGCTGTACCGGTTGATACCATCCCTACCCGCACCATGTACACCAGCCAAACACAAACATTCACATGCCTATGCCTACCATCATCAACATCACCATGTTATAATCAATAAATTTAAATATGCATGAACAGTAATAATAGAAATATTGGATGACATGTTGAATGCACATTACAAGCACACACGCATATCACAATCATGGTATTGGACTCGAGAAATAAAAACAGTTCGTTATTAACCAATTAGTTTAGGTCTTGTTCCCTCACCTTAGCTTGTTAATAGATCCTCTTCCAAGCTTTAGAATCACCTTTGTAATGTTATTATATTGCTAGAATACCTAACAAAGTCGATTGAATTTAAGAATTAAATCTGAATTTAAAAACCATATTGTTAACTGAGGGTCGGAGGTAGGGTCGGAGTCATGATCGACCCTGGGTGCGACCCTCCCCCTAATCTGAACTTCCCGAACACTGAGGGTCGATGCTAGGGTCGGATCTGCCATCGACCCTAGGTGCGACCCTCCATGGTTTGAGTCAAAAATATCATATTTTGTTCTCTCTTTCATGGTTGGATCCTATGGCTTACTTCCACAATCCATTTTATACATGTTCTATGGTTTAGAACTATACTTTATTTACCTACATGGTTTTAATGATCTCCTCCATGATTTTCCATGAAAACCTAACCATGGATGGATGATTTGGGTTTCTTCTAAGTCATACCCTCTTCATAAACCATTCTAAAGTCTTAAATAAATCATGGGGAATGTATCCATACCTTAGTTTTGCTGAGATTCAGAGTTCCTCTGAATTTCCTCTTCTTCCTTAGCCTTTTCTTCAAGTTTTCCTTCTCTTCTTCTCTTCCTTCTCTTCTCTTTCTCTCAATCCAATTAGGGTTGTAAAAGGAGTGAAATAGGCTTAGGGACGTCCTATTTATAGGGCAAAACCTCCCAAAATAAGTCACATTGAGTTTAGGAAAGGTTCCAATTGAAATTAGGAAGGTTTCTCAATTTTCGGTTCGTGCTGTTTTTCCCGAATGCCGAGGGTCGATGGTGAGGGTCGATGGGAGGGTCAGACAACTCATAGACCTGTGACCCATGGTTGAGGGTCGATGGTGAGGGTCGATGGCAGGGTCGGACCTGTCTGTTAAAACATGCGACCCTATCCTCATTTTGACTGTTTTTGGGTAAATTTTCATATTGGGTCTTGGGTTTCTTCACACACATGGTCCACTTGGCTCGACCATGATATGTAGACGGGTCCCGACACAAAATATAAGGTTAGGCCGGATTCGTGGCATGCGGGTCTTACAATTCTTCACCCTTGTCAATCAAATTAAACTCCTCTCCCTTCCTGGTTAGCTTGGTAAGAGGTTTTGCGAACTTAGAGTGGTCCTCCAAAATCGTCAGTAATAACTAGCTAAACCCAAGAAACTTTTGATCTTCGCAATACTCTTTAGGTGTTTCTCACCATATGATTACCTCTATCTTAATAGGGTCCACTATAATCCCTTTTTATGTTGCTACGTGATCTAAGAAGATCATTTTGTTTAATCATGTCTTATATTTCTTGGACTTGGCATAAAGCTTTTCCCTTTTCAACTGTTGTGGAGCTACTCCAAGATCCGTTGTATGAGTTGCTTCATTCTTGGAATAAATCAAAATATCATCTATGAAAACTATGACCAACGTGTTCAACATGTCATGAAACACCCAGTTCATCAGCTCCATAAAAGATGTAAGGGCATTGGTTAATCCAAACGTCATAATTGAGAACTCATAATTGGCCAATCTCGATTCTAAAAGCTATCTTCGAGATATCGCTATCCAAATTCTTCAGCTGATGATATCTTGATCGAAGATCAATCATAGAAAATACCTTTGCTCCTTGCAACTATTTTGAACAAGTCATCGATCCGAGGTGGTAGTTATCGATTCTTGATCGTGAGCTTGTTCGATTATCGGTAGTCTATATATAATCGGACACTACCATCCTTCTTCTTCATGAATTGCATTGCCACTCCCCGTGATGCAATACTTAGCCAATTAGGACCTTAGTCTAATAACTCTTGTAGTTGAATCTCAGTTCCTTCAACTCCATAAGAACTACTCTATAGGTGCCTTTGACACAAGTATCGTCCTTGGTAACAAGTCGATGACGAACTCGGTCACATGATCAGATGGTAACCTAGGTAAGTGTACTAGAACACATCAGGAATTTATGCATCACATCAGTATCTTCCATCTGTGGTGCTTCTTTGGTAACGTATGCCACAGATACCATATCTCCAACTCATTTCTCTTCAAAGCATCTCTTTGCCTTTAGCATAGAGAGGATCAGCTTTCCCTTCTTAGGCAACATGCTTCTAATAAAACTAAATTATATGTTGTCTTTATTCTTGAATGATAACCTCTTCTATGCACATAACAACTTTGTAGAGTGTTGAGACAACCAGTCTATTCCCAAGATGACATCAAAGTCTGCCATTTCAAGTCGATTTAGGTTGCATCCAAACTCTGTCCATCCATATGATTCAATCATTGTTCATGACACTCATCTAATGGAACATTTAATCCAAAAGGGCTTGAACTAGAAAAATCTGGTGTAAAGGTCTTAAGAGCTTGCCAAGTTCCTTCATCTCTTATGATTTTCCAAAGACTATCGTCAAAATCTCATATTGCACTCATTAGCTTATATTTCTTTTATCCTTGTTGTTCTACCTTGATCTCTCTTTCATATACCTCGAAAAATATCTTGTGATTATTGCTTCATATCCCAAGTCTACTTCTAAGCATTAGGATATATGCTTATAAATTCATTAATTCAGCCAAACTCTTTTGGTCTTTACTTAATCATATCACTCGACATTGGGCATAACTCAATTTTCATTGTATTAAACTGATTACTATTAATGCCATGATTTTTTTTGACTTTATCCTTGTGTCCACTTTTAGATTTGCCTTTAGGAATCTTCTACCTTGTCAAAATTTCATACTGATATAGCCATCTTTAACTCTACTTGAGTGCTATCTATTTCTTTACTGGCTACCCTTGATAGTTCTCATTTTTATCGCATGCCCTCTTTTATAGACATGATTCATATCCACCCGTTTAGAAATCTCAAAATAGATTCTCCATTACTTCATCAGAGGTCTCTTCGCTATAAAATCTAATCTGATTTTAATCATCTTCCTTCCAATAATTCCATTATCACTAAACATATTTTCAATGGATGTTAGAATGTTTATCCAAAAACAATTCCTTTCCTTCTTTCGAATTTAGTATGACGATGAACACTTGCTTTATCTATTGAACATAGGTTTTAAGAATCAGGAGTAAATCTATGCTAATCCAACCGGCATCCAAAGGTCGTTAGGTTGCACGGTGGTTCAAATACATGGAAATAGAGGTTCTACAGCCCTTAACCTCATGGTTACAGGTTCTATCGAGTATATAATGCCATTGGTCAAGGCACTACAAGTGTAAATCTGGAGAAGCTTTAATACATCAGTAAATCAGGTATAAATCTGGAGAAAGATTTCGTACATCAGTAAATCAGGTATAAATCAGAAGATGTACGCTCAACAAGATTAAACATCTAACTATTCATTCAGTTCATATCTCTATTCATGTTGTCGATCATGAGAATGGTTCAGATTGGTATAATCAGGACTAATACTAAAGAAACAATATCTATAACTCCAATTGACAGGTTAAATCAAGAAGCTATCCTGTCAAGGCCCGAGAAATTAAAATCTGGTATGTGCATCCTCTATAATCATAAGAGTAAATCAATAATGCTCCGCATCCTATATAAACCTATCTAGATATATGGCCATAATAGATTTGATCATTTGCTGAAAATGTCCAAGGTATCATCTTCAGAAGACATTCTTCAATCCTTGTCGGATAATTCTGACATGATGCGACTATCCCATACATCGGTGGCTGGTAAGGTTAACCACCTTGATACACTGCTTGTTGTGCACCAAACTTCTATACTGGGGTGTGCATTACTGGGACTTACTGTGTGGTAGGCACTGTGTTATAGCTAACAGGTGTTGGGGTACAGTGATGCTACCAATTGGTAGCATACTTGGTTTGACCCAGAGGTGTTGATGTAGCATTGGCAATTTGGATAGCAACTTGCATAGTCGATCTCATTTGTGGTTGCTCTTGTATTTTATTGGGCCAAGTTTATTACAACCGTGACCAAGGTAATTGGTAGTCCAGGTGGTTGGCTGGAGCGGCCTGGTTGTTCACTTCCTCTTATTTGCTCTAATCTGATAACGAACTCAGATTAGTTTTCATTACCCGTTTTCGACCCAAGTAGTGGTGGGGTCAAGTTGTAACCTCATCTTAATGCTCAGCGGGTAATGGATCAGCTTGTGGTGGATCTCACCCTGAGTCTCCATGTCACCCAGGGGTATAGCTATATCTTCTTGTAGTTACTCTTATTCTTAATGTATGGTCATTATTCTCTTATCTCTGTTGGATTCAGCCCGAGATCTTTTCCTTTACCTTTGTAGGGAATTAGGCATTACTAGCCATCTTCTCCTTTCTTTGTCATACATCGAGTTTCACATCTTGTGAGTACCAACTCGGTGTTCAATTTTCTGCTTTACAGAAGCTCCCTTCTTGCTACTGTACTATATCCTTGTATACTTGGATAACTACCAAACTTATATATAATACCCTATATTATTTATTTATTAAGATTTTTTTTTTTTGGTCTTCTCTTTCTGTTTGAGTGTATATATATGGTTCCACCTTTTATATGTACATTATCGTCTTGTTTAATTTCTGTCTCAACCAACACAGGTGCTTATGGTTTGTTTGTATTAAAGCTTTTAATTTATCCTAATTTAGTTCAAGGACTCCAGTGGAAGTATTCAGGTTTCACGGGAAGGCCTGAGAGAGCTCTGATACCAAGTTGTCACACACCAATTCTGCACCAACCAGAATGATGTGATGAACCGTCAGTAAACCAACGGTTCAACCAGGATCTCGAATAGGCTATCCCACATATGATAAACCAAAACACATTCCACATTAATCAGAGATAATAAATTAAATAGCGGAAATCTTATAGATAATGAACTGAGGTCTAATCATGATAAATAATTTAATATTCCATTTATTTCCAAGTAAGCAAAACATAATTTAATACATATTACAATATCCAAATACGAAAACTAAATACTAAACGTATCCACCGTTGAAACGCTCGCTTAACGAACCATGTTCATTCTCCACAGCTTGCTCATTCATAACCTCCACCTATTCACATGTTGGCGTGTAGACAAAATCTTTAATCATAGTACCTGCAACATCAGAAACTAAAAAAAATTGCACGCGTGAGGGTCAGCTCTCCAACTTGAGCTCAGTGAGTAAACAAAACAATGCAACAATACATATGCATGCAATCAATTCCTATCTTTGGTCTGGTTTAAAGTTTGCAATGCGCAATAGAAAGGTTTAGGTGGTCAAAGGTTAACGTTTATTGACCCCGCCTCTATACACAGGGTGTGGAAGTCCGCCCAAAGGTTATCGTTTATTGTCGTCCCCATCCACCCTACCATAACATTGTACAAAAAAGGTTAACGTTTATTGCTACACAGTGCCATTCCAACACGTAAGCCCCTGCTGGCGAGGGCTTGCAAACTTGGCTCGCAACTAACCAATCCTAATGCCAAACAGTGTATCCAAGGCCTCACCCCAGCATCCCTCAGAACGTCCATAGAGATAGAGCTAAGGCCCCCCGGTAGAGTCAAAGACTACAAGGACCGAGACCACCTCCCCTGATACTCTATGACGTAATAGTTCTCCTAAAGTAATGGCGATACGACGATGCTAATGCACAAGACTTGAGTTAGAGATAGAGCTAAAGGGCTGAGACCCGCCAAAGGTTAACGTTTATTGGCGTTCCATCACACCTCCCCTGATACTCGCTCGCATTAAGTACACCAACCACACACATACATTCACATGCCTATTCCTATCGTCATCATCATCATCATGTTATAAACAATAAGGTAAATATGCATGAAAAAATAATAGAAATATTGGATGACATGTTGTATGCACATTACAAACATATTCGCATAGGATCAAGCATAACATTGGACTCAAGAAAAGAGAAAATAATTTGTTATTAACCAATTAGTTTAGAGTTCTGTTTCCTCACCTTAGCTTGCTAGTAGATCCTCTTTCAAGCTTTAAAAATCACCTTTATATTGATATTATATTGCTAGAAGACCTAACAAAGTTGATATAATTTAATTAGAATTTATTCTAATTTTTACAGCTTGCTGTTAATTGGGGGTCGATGCCTATGGTCGGATGTTCCACAGACCCTAGGTGCTACCCCTCCTTTCCTGAACATCCTGAATTCTGGGGGTCGATGCTAGGGTCGGAGGTTCCATCAACCCTAGGTACGACCTCCCATGGTTTGAGTAAAAAATATCAAATTTCGTCCATTCTTTCATGTTTGGGGTCCTATGGCTTGCTTCTATAGTCCATTCCATACATGTTCTATGGTTTAGAACTATTCTTTATTCACCTACATGGTTTCAATGATCTCCTCCATGGTTTTCATTGGAACCTACCATGGATGGGTGATATGGGTTTCTTCTAAGTCATACCCTCTTCCTAAACCATTCTAAGGTCTTAAATAAATCATGGGGAATGTATTCATACCTTAGATTTCCTGAGATTCAGAGTTTCCTCCGAATTTCCTCCTCCTTGGTCTTCTTCTTCAATTCTCTTTCTCTTCTCCTTTTCTTCCTTCTCTTTTCTTTCTCTCAATCCAATTATGGTTGTAAAAGGAGTGAAAGAGGCCTAGGGACGTCCTATTTATAGAGTAAAACCTCCCAAAATAAGTCCCATTGAGTTTAGGAAAGGTTCCAATTGAAATTAGGAAAGTTTCCTAATTTTGGTTCGTGTTGTTTTTCCCGATTATCGGGGGTCGATGGGGGGGTCGATGGGGGGGGTCGGACAATTCATAGACCCCTGCGACCCCTGGTCATGGGTCGATGGTCGGGGTCGATGGGGGGTCAGACCTGCCTGTTAAAACCTGCGACCCTACCCTCATTTTGACTGTTTTTGAGTAAATTTTCATATTGGGTCTTGGTTTTTCTTCACACACTTGATCCACTTAGCTCGACCATGATATGTAGACAGGTCCCGACACAAAATATAAGGTTAGGCCGGGTTCGTGGTGTTCGGGTCTTACAACTCCACCACCCTTAAAAGAAATTTCGTCCTCAAAATTTGAACGTACGGATCTTACAGTCTTGGTTGCAGCGGTATAGCCTTGAGCACGGAAGGGTTTGAATGTCTTGTTATTCCCTCCATTATAAGAATTTCCAGTTGGCCTTTTTATACCTCTATTTTGCATGAAATAACTCTCCTTCTGGCTCGATTCTACAACTCAAGCAATTTATGCCGCTTCATTATAGATTTTCTTTTCATGTCCCAGAATGTGCTCGCGGATGCTTCCCCTAAGTCCCATGATGAACCTTCGGGTCCTTGTGTTTTCCTCTTGCATACTGGTGGGTACAAAGAAGAACAGCTCTTCATAACGCTGTTGATATGCATCCACGGTCATCTGCCCCTGATATAAACTCAGGAACTCTCTTTCCATAGAATCTCTGAAACTTCTCGAAAAGTACTTCTCAAAGAACGCCTCCTTATAAATATCCCTAGTTAGTTGGGCGTGCTTTGTTAGTAAATATGTCCTGGTAGACCTCCACCAATGGTGTGCATCTCCTTTCAGCATAAAGGTGGCACACAACACTTTTTCTTCTTCATTTAATGCCATCATCATAAAATTTCTTTCCATTTCGTTAACCCAGTGTGCCGGCCATAAAGGATCTGCTGGCTTGCCATTAAATTCTTTGGGCTTTAGTTTCAGACAATGCTCCACCAGTCTGGAGTGGTCTAGTTGATGTGGGACATACGCTCCATACATAGGTGGTTGGTATTGATATCCACCTTGAGCTATCTCAGGATTTTGTACTTGAGCCTGCATGATAGGAGTCTGAGGTGTGTGGGGTACTGTGTTACTTCCCCCTGGTGTTGTGCTTGCCTATCCTGTTGGCATTGGAGGTGTCTGTGCAGCTCGAAGAGTTATGCCTATGGCAGCTTGTATAGTAGCTTGTGCCTGTTGCATTTGCTGCAGCTGTTGGGCTAAGTTCGTTACGAGTGTGGCCAAGTCTGTAGGGGGAGCTGGCAAATTTGTAGGATTTGTCTGCCCATTTATGATGGACGGTGCCGTGTTCGTGTTCCCCTGTGTTTCTGGGTGTGTCTGGTTATCTTCCCCCACAGGTGGTGGTGGTGGGATAGAGTTACGGCTTTGTCTGGTTACTCTGCGTCCCGCCATTAATTAATCTGATAGTGGGATTGCTTGAAAATCATTGAACACTAGAGACAATCATTAATACGTCATTCTCATATTTTAAAACCACTAACAAATGCAAATTTCAAAATTTTCAGATCATTCTGTCGAAAATGCTATATTTTCACTACAGGGTCGATGGTGGGGGTCGATGGGTGTCCGACCCTCAGTATGCGACCCTGAGAAATCACCCATTCTTCCCGAGAGCCAGGGGTCGATGTGGGGGTCGGAGGATGTCCGACCCAGGGTGCGACCCCTGGTTCTCTGTCAGATCACCGAGAGTCGAGGGTCGATGCGGGGGTCGATGGGTGGGTTGATGGTTTTAGTCGAATTTTCCGACCCCCAGACTAAAAATCAGATTTTTAAGTTCCGATTCAAAGTCCATTTCCCATTCTTTCTTCTCCGCTTCGACTAGTCTCGTCCCTCTGAGTTGCTACAGTGACAACTCTGATCCGTTGGTGGTTTGTACTCCTTGTTTCGTCGTCTACACCTCCGCTACAAGTATATCTTCTACGTTTTCATGTTTTTAGGTTTCTTTACCTAGGTTTTTGCTCATATCTCGTATTTTTCAAATTAAACTTTTTCCAACCGTAAAAATTTGATTTTTATTGGGGGCTTTTGTTGTTGGTGACTCGAGGAATGAAAGCCCTAAAAAATATTTGAGTTTCATCGGTTGGTTATCGAGAAACTCAAAATTTACTCTTTTTGCCCTAATTTTGTCGATAATTTGAATTTCTTGAAATTTCTTCCAATTCAATCTCATTAGTTGAAATTTCCGAATGTATGAGTCTCACAGGATAGTTTAGGATCTATGTAAGTCCTCCTGCCCACGTGTATGGGTAAAAAATGAGGCTTTTGACCAATTTACGTTGTTATTATGTCGAAATTTCAGGTTTTTCTTCTCTACTAAGCCATTATTTGTTTTTCTTTCTTATTTGTAGATACTATGGCTCGTACCAAGGTACCCAGTATTCACGACCGTCTTCGCTTCCGTTCCACTGAAGCCGAGACACAGTATGCCCACTACGCTTGCAAGAAAGTAGAGGGAGGCCGCAAAGTGGACTTGGCTAGCTTGGCCTTGTTCAATGTGGAGGGGGCCTTTGGCGATATGGGATGGATCCCTGTCATTACCTCTGACGCCTATACCTGTCCTAACCTGGTACGCTAGTTCTATTGTAATCTCCAAGTGGTGGGGGATTACAACGATGTTGAGAGAGGTGGTGAGCTTCAGATCACTAGCTATGTCTAGGGGGTTGATATTTCTTTCGACTATCGACAGCTAGCGGACTTGTTGGGTATCTCCTATGGCAGCTCCTTCATATTCTGTGCCCCTGGGTAGCCCCAGTTCTTTTCATTACAGATGAGGGCTGAGATAGACCGTCAGCTCATCAGACCTGATCGCCGGGAGATGAAAGCGAGTTATCTACGTTTAGATCCACGGGTGTACTGCAAGATCATTCAGCATAACCTGATATCGCAGAGTGGACATTACGAGAGGGTCTCCCAGTTGACCCAGTATCTGCTATACTGCATATGCACTAGGCAGCCTGTCGCCTTCCCTATATCTTCATGCGGACGATGATCAGTGCCACGTTGCCCAGTGATACTGGCAACCTTCCTTATGGATGCATGATCACTACATTGCTTACCTGCCTGGGGGTTGATTTGTTGGATGAGAAAATTAAGGAGAAATCCTTCTCATCGCCTCTGGATTGGGAGGCCATCTGCAAGATGGGCATGCAGAATGCCCAGGTCAGCGATGAGGAGAAGAATGCGATGGTGCGCCCTCGCACTTGAGTGGAGATGGCTGACGCTGAGGCAGCAGCAGTAGCAGCTGGAGCAGGGGTTCATGGGGATAATGACGATCAGCTATACATGGATGTAGATCCCATACCTCCTCCATCACCTACTCATGCTACAGGAGCTGGTCCGTCTTCTTCAGTTGGCCCTTCACATGCAACTGGTCCTTCGTATGCTCCTTCTGATGACCTGATGAGGATATTGCATGAGATACAAGAGGCTCAGCATATGTCTGACTTGAGGATGGGAGAGCTTTTAGAGGCTCAGCGCTTGTCCGATCAGCGGGTGGGAGAGCTTCTGGCTACTCAGTGCGCGTCGGATCAGTGGGTGGGAGAGCTTTTAGCTGCTCAGTGCATGTCGGATCAGCGGGTGGGAGAGCTTAGGGATGCTCAGCGTGTGACTGACAGCGGGTGGCTGATCTCACAGCTAGTCTCCAGACGACCCAGACTCAGATAGCTTGGTTGCTAGAATCTACGCTGAGGACTATGATAGAGACCGTGAGGCACCGCCTCCCCCATCACCTCCAGCTTCTTGATGTATTTTTTTTTATCTTTCTTTGTACTTCAGAGTAACTGTCCGGATTGTGGACTGTACTCTACTTTAGTCATGTATATATATGTTTGTTCTTCTTTGGGTGTATATAAATTTATTTCCTATTTAATAGATGCAATATTCTCTTTTAATTTTGTCTCAAACAACACAGATGCTTATGGTGTGTTATTATTACATCTTTTAATTTTTATCCTATCTTAGTTCACGGACTTTTGGGAAAGAATACTGGTTTCACAGACAAGGCCTGAGATGCTCTGATACTAAGTTGTCACACCCCAATTCTGCACCATTCAGAACGGTGTGATGAACCGCTAACAAACCAACGGTTTACCAGGATCTCTAATAGGCTATGTCCATTAAAAATAAAATCATACACATCCACAACCGTAATCAGATTAAATACACAATAGCAGAAGTCTTATAGTAAATGAACTGAGAAATCTAATTGTGATAATCATAGATAAAATATCAATTTATGTTGTATCAACTGAGACATAAGTAAATAAAATATCAATTACATTCCCTTAATAAATTCAAATGAAAATCTAATCGAATACGCATGAGTTGCACTCGCATGAGGGATCATGCGTATCCTCTAAGTCTTCAGCTTCCATTGCAGCAACACGCCCGTACACTGGAGCACTCATATAATCTTCGACAGTGGTACCTACATCATCAACTAAAAATATTCAACGTCGAAAGGGTGAGCACACATCATGGCTCAGTGAGTAAACAAAACAATGCAACAAACATATGCATGCATTCAATTCATATCTTTGGTCTGGTAGATAAGTTTGCAATGCGCTATAGAAAGGTTCGGTGGCCGCCTCGCCTCTATGCACAGGGTCTGGAAGCCCGCCCAAAGGTAATGTTTATTGTCGTCCCCATCTACCCTTCCATGGAATAGAGATAGAGCTAAAGTGCTGAGGCCCGGACTATGACACTTCCCCTGATACTCTACCCATACCAACACGTAGGCCGCTGCTGGCGAGGGCTCACAAACTGGGCTCGCAACTGACCAATCCTAATGCCAATCATTGTATCCAAGGCCTCACCCTAGCATCCCTCTATACGTTCATAGAGATAGGGCTAAGGCCCCCCGGTAGAGTCAGAGACTACATGGTCCGAGACCACCTCCCCTCATACACTATGACGTAATAGTTCTGCTAATGGTAATGGCGATACGACGATGTCAGTGGACGAGACTTTAGTTAGAGATAGAGCTAGAGTGCTGAGGCCCAGCCTATGACACCTCCCTGATACTCACTCACATCAAGCACACCAACCACACACATACATTCACTTACCTATTCCTATCATCATCATTATCATATTATAAATAATAATTTAAAAGTGCATGAACAGTAATAATAAAAATATTAGATGACTTGTTGAATGCACAAGCAAGCATACATGCATATAATCAATCATGGAATTGGACTCAAGAATAAAACAGTTTATTATTAACCAATTAGTTTAGGTCTTGTTCCCTCACCTTTGCTTGAATATAGATCCTCTTTCAAGCTTTAAGAATCAAGTATATATCACTATTATATCACTAGAATACCTAATCAAGTCGATATAATTTAAGTAGAATTAATTCTGATTTTAAAAAGTTTCCTGTTAATTGGGGGTCGATGCCAGGGTTGGAGGTTCCATCGACCCTGGGTGCTCACACCCAAATTCTGGACTTCCCGAACACTGGGGGTCGATGTTAGGGTCTGGTAGGGTCGATTTTCCATCGACCCCTCGTGCGACCCCCCGTGGGTTTAGTCAAAATTCTCATCCTACAGTCCATTCTTTCGTGTTTGGGTCCTATGGCTTGCTTCTACAATCCATTCCATACATGTTCTATGGTTTAGAACCATAGTTTATTCACCTACATGGTTTTAATGATCTCCTCCATGATTTTTCATGAAAACCATCATTAAAACCTAATCATGGATGGATGATTTGGGTTTCTCTAAATCATACCCTCTTCACTATCTATTCTAAGGTCTGTAGAATTACATGGAGATAGTATCCATACCTGAGAAGAATTAGACTTGTTTCTCTGAAGCCTTCTCTTTGATCTTCTTCTCCACTTTCCTTCTCTTCTCCTTCTCTTCTCTTTCTCTCAATCTAATTAGGGTTCTAAAAGGAGTGAAGGAGGCTTAGGGACGTCCTATTTATAGAGTAAAAACTCCCAAAATAAGTTCCATTGAGATTAGGAAAGAATCCCATTGAAATTTGGAAAGTTCTCAATTCACGGTTTCTGTCAGCAGACTAGGGATCGATGAGGGGGTCGGAGATCCCATTGCCTGGTTCTAAATTGTCTGACCCCCGGTTAAAAACATAGGGTCTGACTTTTATATTGGGGGGGTCTGACCCTGCCTAGCTGGGTGTGGGACCCTCCCCCCTATTTTAGTGTTTTTGGTCAGTTTAATACCTAGGATCGTGATCTCCTTCACGTACTTGATCCATTTGGCTCGACCATGATGGGTAGACCTGGTTCAAGGTGGTAAGACCGGGTTAGTTCGATACGGGTCTTACAATAGCTGCGATCTTGCTTAGATCTACCTTGATACCAAGAGGCCACTTCCTTCAGCCAAAATTTGCATTTCTTGAACTTGGCATAAAGAAGGCCCCTTCCTTGTAGGCTGCTCTCAAGAATGTTGCATGGTCCCTGAACTTGGCGTAAAGCAATGAATACAATGACCGAGGTGTCCAACATGTCATGAAACACTAAATTCATCAATTCCATGAACGACGCTGGAGCGTTAGTCAACCCGAATGACATTACAAGGAACTCATAATGCCCATACCTTGTTTTGAAAGTAGTCTTTGGAATATCTCCTACCTTGATCTTCAATTGGTGATACCCTGATTTAAGATTAATCTTCGAGAAGACCTTTGCATAAGACACCGGCGTCAACCCTGGCATAAGGTCTATCACGAACTCTGTAACCCTGTTTGGAGGTAGACTGGGTAGGTCTTCTGGAAATACATCTGAAAACTCTTGTACCATATCCATATCTTCCATCTTTGGCACCTCTGCAGTGATGTCGACCACAGACACTAAGTAACCTACTCCTCCATTTTCTAAGAATCTCTTAGCTTTTAGAGCAGAGAGGATCAGCTTCTGCTTCCTAGGTAACTTACATCTCTTTTATCACTGATGTTCTACCCTGATCTCTCTTACGTATATCTCAAAAAGCATCTTCTGACTATTTACTCATTACATATCCCAAGTCTATCGATAAGCATTAGGGTATATGCTTATAAATTCATTAATTCAATCAAACTCTTTTGGTCATTACTTAATCATCTCACTCGACATTGGGCATAACTCCATAATACTTGTACTAATCTGAATACTATCAATGCCATAATTTTTTACTTCATCCTTGTATCCACTCTTAGATCTACCTTTAGAAATCTTCTGCCTTGTCAAAATTCATACTGATATAGCCGTCTTTAACTCTACTTGAGTGCTATCTATTTCTTTACTGGCTATTCTTGATAGTTCTCACTTTTTACTCATGCACTCTTTTATAGACATGACTCATATCCATCCATTCAACAATCTCGAAACAGATCCTCCATTACTTCATCTGAGGTTCCTTGGCTATAGAATCTAATATGAATTTAATCATCTTCCTTTCAATAATTCCCTTATTAACTAAACATCTTATCAAGGGATGTCAAGAAATGTAAGAATCGTAATGCTTATCCAACAATGATTCATTTCCTTCTTTCGAATTTAGCATAATGATGAACACTTATTTTATCTAGTGAACTTAGTTTTAAAGGATCAGAAGTAAATCTATGGTAATCCAACCATCATCCAAAGGTCGTTAAGTTGCATGGTGGTCCAAATATATGAAAATAGAGGTTTTACAGTTCTTAACCTCATGGTTACAGGTTCAATCGAGTATATAGTGCCATTGGTCAAGGCACTACAAAAGTAAATCTGGAAAAGTTTTAGTACATTAATAAATCAGGTATAAAATCAAAAAGATGTACATTTGAAATGATTAAACCTTTAAATGTTCATTCGGTTCATATCTCTATTCATGGTGTCGATCATGGGAGTAGCTTAGATTGGTATAATCAAGACTAAATCTAAGGAAATAACATCTATAACTCCAATTGACAGGTTGAATCAAGAAGGTATTCTGTCAAGGTACGAGAATTAGAATCAGGTATGTGCATCCTTTATAATCATAAGGGTTAGTCAATAATGCACAGCATCCTATATAAACCTACCTAGTTATATGGCCACAATAGATTTGATCCTTTGCTGAAATGTTTGAGGCTTCATCTTCAGAAAATATTCCTTAACCCTTGTCGGATCATTCTGCCATGATGCAGCTATCCCATACTTCGGTGGCTGATAAGGGTAACCACCTTGATACACTGCTTGTTGTGCACCAAGCTTCTACACTGGGGTGTGCATTACTGGGACCTATGGTATGGTAGGCATTATATACGTCTAACATGTGATGGGGGTACATTACATAGTGAGTTGTTTTAGCTCACCCAGTACCTTACTTATTGTGTCTGCACTAGGGAGCGGGTCTGTCTCCCTTATGTTATCATCAGGACTATGCGTTAGGCTACCATGCCCGACCAGATAAGCAACCTTTTTTATAGCTTGCTTATCATTACACTCCTACAGTGCCTTCGAGTAGATATGAGGGATGAGATTGCGGTTAAGGACACCATGACATCAGACATTGACTAGGATGTCATTGTCCAGATGAAGATGGATAACCTATTGATCAGTGATGAGGAGCTAGAGGCTCGTCTCGTCCGCTTAGGAGGGTAACAGTAGTGGCAGCAGCAGTAGCAGCAGCCAATGCAGCTTTTACAGAAGAGGCAGGGGATGACGATGATCAGATGGAGGATGTCCCTACGTCGGAACCGCAGCCCATACCTGCAGCGGGACCATCCCAACCTCCTCCCGATACTGTCATGGGTATGTTTATGGAGATTTGGGATGCCAGTGCGAGATGAACCGTGACCTAGGGTGCCTCTCTCATAGCCTCAGTGTCACGCAGGAGCAAGTACACTAGCTCAGGGTCGCTTATGAGCGTAATTATGACATTGCTGACCCTATTCTTCCTATGCCCCCAACCCCATGATAGATCACTTTATTTTTCTCCCCTCCTATCAGTACAGTTTTATTATAACAGGGTAATTGTCCGGCTTGTGGACTGTACCCTGTGGTATAATTAACTCTTTCACTCTTGGATGTTTTTACCTTAATGGTAGTTTATGATCATTCTGCTTGTTATTTTGGTTTTCTAACTAGAGCATGTCTGTTTATTAGGTTCTTATTTCAGTATGGTATGTTATGCACTTTTTTATTTGGTCTCAGGCATCAAACAGGTGCTTAAGGTGTGTTTTCATTAAGACTTTTAAATTCTTCCTATCTCAGTTCATTGACTCTGTTAGCTGCAAATATGGTCTATTGGATAGAGCCTTTGAGCTCTGATACCAAGTTGTTACACCCCAATTATGACTGAACCAGAAGTGTAAGTGAACCGTCACTGAACCAATGGTTTATACCAGGATCTCAATAAGACCGTGTCCACTCATATAATCCATTGCTAATAACCATAATCAGAATATAATTAAATATAACGGAAGACTTAAATTAAATGAACTGATTTCTCTATTGATAATTTAAATAAAATATCCAATTATTCAAAACACCAGAATGTAAATAATTATCCTGATCACTTATAAATCCAACTGAAAATAAATAAAATAAATAAATCTAATATTGTATAGGTACACGCAAAAAGGGCACTCGCATGAAGCGTCATGCTCATCCTCCCCTGCTTGCATTTCCAGGGCAGCAACTCTTCTATATGTTGGAGCATCCACGTAGTCCTCCACAGTGTAACCTGCATCAACATCTAAAAATAGTGTGTACACAAGGGTGAGGTCACAACTTAGCTCAGTAAGAAAATCAGACAATGCAACGTACATCATGCATGAGTAACATTCAAATTATAGTCTGATTTTATGTTTGCAATGTGCTATAGAAAGGATTAGCGGCCACCGCACCTCTATACACGAGTGTGTGAAACCACCCAATGGATCAAACACCACTGTCGTCCCACATGCACGCACCATGGAATAGAGATAGAGCTAAAGTATCCGGATCAAACACCGCCAACACTTCCCCTGATGCCCTACCCATACCAACAAGTAAGCCCCTATTGGCGAGGCCTTGCAAACTGTGCTTGCAACTATCCAATCATATATGTCATCACAGTAGGCCCTATCCTAGCACAACTCCCTACAACATAGAGATAGGGCTAGAGTCTAGTGGCCAGGCAGGAGACCACAGTGCCACTTCCTCCCCCTGATACCCTACCCGCACCAAGCATGCCAAGACAAAAGCAATACGAAAAGGTGCTAGTGTGAGGAATGATCCCAGACCCCGGGCCCTTCCCACTCCACATACCAACGAAAACAATCACAAGCCTAACAGTCACATCCTAGCATAACGAGTATGCATGAACAATATAATAACTGAAAGTAAAGATGACATGCGAGTATGCACAAACACCATTCCACAAAATCATAATTACTAACAATGTTTTACTATTATTAAGTTATTAGGGTTTAGGTCCAATTCCCTTACCTGACGCTTAATTTCTAGCTTGCTCCGCGTCACAGAATCCAAACTCACTGTCACAAGGTCCTACATGATGTTGGCGTTGAAGTAGAATTAGTTTCTTAGGGTTTACGTTGGTCAAAAAACCCACTGGGTCAAAAACACTCCTCACAGTGCATACCGGTTGCTGTACCGGTCGCAAGCACCAGTCGTGGCACTGTGGGGTAAGGTGCGACCGATATGGTCAACCGGTCCCCCACAGACTAGTCTCTGAGAGGTACCGGTCGCAGTACTGGTCGTATATGGTGCGACCAGTATGGTTGACCGGTATGCCTCCAGAAGACCATCAACTCGGCATTTGCCTTCCGTCGGTCACCCCCTATTGGTTCTAGGGTTTCTCCTATACATTCTAGGCCGTAGCAACGAGTTAGAGTTGTTTCATGTTCCATTCAAGTCTTAGTTTTGATGATCCTAAACCTAGAATGTGAATCTGGGGTTCATCGACTATATTAGGGTTTGACGACAAATTTAAGGGTTTTAGATCAATACCTCGCCTTGCATGGTATTGATCAATTCATGACTAATCATCTATAATGCTTAACTTAGAGAAAGGTTCAAGCACTTACTGTTGGTTCGCAAGTATGGTGTTCTTCATTCAATGGCAAACGAAGGCTCCTCTTCCTCCTTCCTTAGCTCTTTCTCCTTCTTCGATATCTTTCTCCTCTCTAGGGTTTGTGAGGCACAATGAAAGAGTTCTAAGGAGGTCTAAGGGTCCTTAAATAGACTAAGATAGAGTTTAGGAAGTTTCCTTATGTTAGGAAAGTCCTTAGGCTCGAGATTCGGAAAGTGGGACCCGTAGAGACCCCTTTCCGGATCTAACCAGTCTGTCCGCATAGACATACCGGTCGACAGGTACCATCGACTGGTTCCATGACTGGTATGAAAAAATATCATATTTTAGGTCCATTTTCATACCTGGTTGTCATTCGCTCGTCCCGTCTAGCCCGGTGATGATTGGAAGACCTGTTACGACATGAATTAAAGATTTAGATGGGGTTCATGGAGTACGGGTCTTATAACTCCCCCACCCTTAAAAGAAATTTTGTACCCAAAATTTGCATGTAGGTTTCACAAGTTTAGGTTTTTGAATGGTTTTGATTACTTTAGGCAACCAAAGTTCAATTTCCGTGACTCCTGGTTAATAGAAGGATTGAAGCGGAGGCAGGGTTTAAGCTACCGGTCCATTGATTCTATGAAATCCAGAACTCTATAAAGGACTCATGAGTCTTCATTTGGAGCCCACAAAAGAGTGGCTTCGAGAGAAAAGAGAGAAAGAGAGTTCCCTCTAAATCCCCCAAGGTTTTCTTCCCTATTCTTGGCAGTTTTTTGGCTATTTTGGGTGGCATAACCCAATATCTTCTATCTAGGTATGTTTTCTTTCTCTTTACTTGTGTTAACTTTGTTTTCCTTGACCATACCTAGGGTTTTCCTTAAACGTTGTATGGGAATAGGGGAACCCTTATAGGTCATCCCATATAATGAGAACTTCTTGGTGTTGGTGCACTGGTTCCTACACCAAGGATTTCTCATAGTTTCTATAGAAGTCATATCTTTCCTAACTGCCATTTTCACTTGACTTATCTACAGATACTATGACACATAATAGAGAGGGTTGGATTGTCCCAGCCAGAGGGTTTGACAGGGCATGATTCCTATCATACAACTGTAGCCAAAAGTAGGAAACGTTTGGCATAGCTAAGATTGAGGTAGGATGTTACATTATCCTGGAGGAGTTAACCAGTTTTTCTACTAGGGTACACTTCGATGCACTAGGTTGGACTCTAGTTTTGCTCATTAAAGATGACGTGTACCCTAAATTGGTAAGGCACTTTTTTTGTAACTTGGGCCTCACAGTTGACTAGGTGGGCATAATTCATCTTACTAGCATGGTAAAAATACTCAACGCATCCACCGCTGGAAGAATGATATACTTTAGGCCTCGTCAGGTTGTAGACTGCCCAAAGGATTAGTGGATCACTTTATAGAGGTCGCTCATTGTAAGACCTGCACTCCACTAAGCCGGTCTAACGGTGTCGTGCCAGGTCTTCCCATCGTAATCAAGTCAGGTTGAACCAGTTAGAAGATAGACCACAAAGATAGATAAGAAGCCAGTCATTATGTGAGGAAAAATGAGAAATGATCCTCTTTGGGATAAAATAGTGTATCAATGAATATCAATGTGTTGTTGGAGTCACCACCAAGATTAAGGTCTAGGACCTCTAAAAATATAATCTCACCCTAAGATAAGACTTCTATTGACTCATGACCCAATGTATTAGTTCTTTGGTCTGCAAGAGATCGGGTAAGTATTCAAGGTACAGTTATAGAAAGGTGTTAGGCACTCAAACTGCCCGATCAATATTGGCCTCCTAAACTTTTCTTAGACTCTAATTTTGACTGTGCTTGGTCAACTGGATGACTATGCTTCAATGGGGAATGTCCTAAACCAGGTTGCAATGTTCTGTTAACCTATGGTTTAGCCAATCATGTTTCGAAACAAATAAACAAGCAAATGTACAGTACTATACAGTGAACCGGACCAAATGATGGTTCGATCTTGGACTGAATCTGAGACGTCCATCTCAAACTGCCTATGTATTTCGATCTTGGAAATCAAATCCAAAACATAGTTCGAAATGGGTTTTGTGATTAAAGATTATGGAAGTGGTTTATGCATGTGCTTCAATTAGATTGTTTGTTCAAGTTAATGTTTATGCTGGATGGATGGTTGATGGGTGACTTTGTATCGTATTTGGGACTCCCAAATTGCCTACGTATTCTAGGGTTTGCCTTAGAAATCAGGTACGATGTAGTTCAAAAGGCTTGTAAGAGTTGGATTTGGAATGTATACCAAATCATACTATCTTTGTTAATAGGATCTAGGGATGAGACCTAAACTCCTATCATTTTTGTCAATAGGATCTAGGGATGAGACTTAAACTCCTACCATTTTTGTCAATAGGATCTAAGAATGAGACCTAAACTCCTATCATTTTTGTCACTAGGATCTAGGGTTGAGACCTATACTCCTATCATTTTTGTTAATAGGATCTAGGGATGAGACCTATACTTTTACCATTTTTATCAATAGGATCTAGGGATGAGACCTAAACTCGTACCATTTTTGTCAATAGGATATAGGGATGAGACCTAAACTCCTACCATTTTTGTCAATAGGATCTAGGGATGAGAACTAAACTCCTACCATTTTTGTCAATAGGATCTAGGGATGAAACCTAAACTCCTACCATTTTTATTGATTCTATTTTTAGGTTTCTAGGTTTTCCTATCCCTTTTGTTGTACTCTTTCAATTCTAGGGTTTCCTACCCTAATTGTTCTGTTCTTTCCAGTTTTAAGGTTTCTTACCCTAATTGCTCTTCCCATTCGAGGGTTTATCTTTCCCTATCTATTTTTTTCATACTGGGGTTTACCTTTCCCTATCTGTTCTTTCCATTTTTATGGTTTATCTTTCCCTATCTATTCTTTCCATTTTTTATAGTTTCCTACCCTAATTATCGTTTTTTCCAATTTATCTATTTCGAAGATCAAATATGACAGGTGAAAGCATTTTAACTATAGCATTGATAGCATTCCAAATACAATAGTGATAGCATTCCAAATATAGCAGTCAAAATGTGCATCCAAATATAGCAGTAAGCATCCCGAATATAGCATGTAAGCAATTCAATATAGTATTTGAGAGCATTCCAAACATGTGAGAGCATTAATCAAGCATCGATCATCAGCAATATGACCAAGATCATATTTGATCGACTACTCAAACTTGATGTAATCGATCATCATCAATGTGATCAAGATCATATTTGATCGATGGTTCAGATTTACTTAAAACATTCATGAAGTCAATCCAACCATTCAAATTCAATTAAATCACTCACAATAAAGATCCAACGGTTTAGATGGCTTAAAAACACCTATGATCAAGATCCAATGGATTAAATCACTCGAAAACACATATGATCAAGATTTAACGGTTAAAATCACTCAAAATCACAATATAACCATTCAGATTCATTTAAAATTAATCCTGATGAAATTCCAATGGTTTGGATTACACAAAATCATAATCTAATGATTCAAAATCAAATTTGGCATCCATTGGTCCATACTTAATTCACATAAAATTCTAATCATGTGGTTGGACCAACTACATTAGAAATTTCAAGCATCTGATGGGAATCAAATTCATACAATTTCAAACATACTCGGATCAATTTTAATCACATGAAATTCCATTTATGATTGGATCAATTTCATCACATGGAATTCCAACATATTCGGATCAATTTTAATAACATGAAATTCCAAACACACTCGGATCAATTTTAATCACATGAAATTCCATTTATGATTGGATCAATTTCATAGAAATTCCAAGCATGTGGTGAGATCAATTTCATAAAAATTAAATTCATGTGAACCAATTTTAATCACATTTAATTCAATGTATATGGAATCAATCACATGGTACAATTTTATCTCATTAAAATCGCGAATCACATGGTTAGAATCTAATTCGGATTAGGTGGCAACAAGGGGGTGATGAATGGTGTAAGGAATGAGGTGGTTGCATGTAGGATCTGATGGAGATGGAGGAGTGTTGATGGAGGGCTGATAAGGTGTACGGGAGTTGCAGCAGGTTGTTGTTCGAAAGATCTTGTGGCTGGCTTGAAGGAAATAGCATATGATGGATCTGGGGTTCGATAGGTGATGAGATGAATATTCAGGTGGTCTGGTAAGGTCGGTTGCAAAGGTTTAATGGATGGTATTGACCAGTTGGTGGAGCAAAAGGTAGGGTGGTGACGCTGTTGGGGAACTCTGCAAGGGTCTTACGACCTTCTTGATTGACTATATTTGAGTCTTTGCGGTACTTTGGGATTATATTCCACGTAGCTGGTCTGATGGATGGACAAGTGGATCGATTATGGTGAAGTGAGAACAGGAGGTTGAGTTTCAGAATGGCTTGTTGGCTGGTTGATTATTGGTGATGGAATGTCATTACCGGTGGCCTGCGGTAAGGACTGAATGTGAGGGATGATAGCAGGTGGTAGTGTAGGTGTTCAATGAAGGTTGCGACAAGCAGCAATGGTTGTAGTAGGTCTATAGAGGTGTGAGTGGCAGTGAGTGATGGATTGATGGTTTAGAGTTGGGTTCTCGGTTCAAATCAGTTAGTGATGTCGATGATGGTGTGAGTTGAGGTAGGGATAGAATGTGTAGTAGATTCGGTGATGACAGGTGGGTTGGGGGTTTGCAAGTAGTTGTAGGCGGTTGGGAGTTTAGCAGTAGGAGGTGGCAATGGTGGGTGATTGTGCCATGGATAAAGAGGAAGGAGACAGAGCTTACCTGGTCTTCCTCTTCCTCTGATTTTCTTCTTCTTCCTTGATCCGCCAGTGTCTCTCCCTCTTTCTCCACTGTTCTCTCTTCTGGTCCTCTCCTCATCACTTCTCCCTCTCTTTTCTTTCTCCCTTTTTCTCCCTTTTCTTTCTCCCTTTTCTTTCTATCTCTCTGATTTTTCTCTGGGCTCTCTCCCTCTCTCTCTCTATCTCACCGATCCCTCTTCTAGTCCTCTCCTCCTATCTCTCTCCCACTCTCGATTCCTTTTTTCTTTTCTTCTCTATCTTTCCTTCTTTCCAATCTGCCCATATCTCAAAATTCTCTCAAATCTTCTTTCCATCTCCTTTCCATATTCTATTTCTTTCTTCTTCTGGTTCTGTCCATTAATTTTTTTCCATCTTTCCATTCCATATCTCTCCTCTCTAATATCATCTCTCCCTCAGCGGATCTCAGCCTTTTTTCTCCCAATTTCTCAATCTCTCTCTTCTTGATCTTTTTTTCCTTTTCCTCTTAGTCTGCCCACCTTCGATCAGTCGGCCTCTCCCTTAGATTCCATACAGAGTCCCTCTTTTCTTTTCTTCAATTCTTTCCTCTCTTCTTCAATCGGATCTTCTCCCTTCTCCTTCCTATTCTGATTCTTCTTTCTTTTCTATTTCTACAGTCTACCGACTCTTCTCTTCCGCCTTTTTCCTTTTTCTTTTTTTTTCTCTTTTATTTCTTTCCTTTTTTCAAACTCTTTTTTTTTTCTTTCCAATCTATATACTTGTCTTTCTCGGCCAGCTTGGTTTTCCCTTCCTTTTTTTTTCCTATTTGCTTTCATGTTTACAGCTGCCCTCTTCTTTCCTAAAACAAAGCCCTGGCCAGCTCACTCTCTCTCATATTTCTATATTTGAACTCATACCACCGATTCCATGTATACATATAGATAAATATAATATAATATAACTCATACAAGCATATGCATAGATATATATAATATAAGTATAATATGTGTTTTATATGAGCTGAGTTGATTAGGTTTAGACTGGTCTAGGCTAGGCTGAGTTGGACTATGTTGGGGCCAAGACTAGCTTGATTGACTGGGTTTGGGCCAAGGTTGGCTTTTCTCTCTTTATCATGAACCCAATCTGACTGTAATTTATCATGGGATTCTTCGACGATCCCTATCTCAAATATTCCACGTCCACTCTTTAAAGAATAAAAAATGAAACACACTGGATGTGGGGTGACCAAAATATGAATGATTTGGATGTGGGGTGACCAAAATATGAATTTCTAAAGATTAAATCTTTCAATTTTGCATGGAGCCCTTCGGAGACCTTTGTCTTAAATATTCCACGTCTACTTTTTAAAGCACTAAAAATGAAAAATAGTGGAGCTTGAATCACCTGATTTTGGACGTAAGATGGCCAAGATATAAAGAATTGAAGTTCTATCGATAATTCTGCATGAAAGCTTGCATGGGACCCACCAGTGGCCTCTGCCCATATTCTTCACATCCATTTTTGAAGAGAACTGAGAATGAAATACAATGGCATTAGAATCACCTAATTCAAATGTAGGATGACCAATATATGATGATTGAAGTTTTGATGATAATCCATGCATGCAACTTATGATAATTAGGTAAAAGCCCTTGTATTTTAAAATCAACTAAAACCACAATATCTTCCTTGTTTGATGTCAGAATTAGATGATTCTAGTCCCATTCTAAAGGTAATTCCATGACCTATTCATCCATGTAGATTACAGCCTGTGACCTTGCTATGGGACCCATCGAAAACTACATCGAGGTTGTAACCAAAAATCTAAACTTTCACTCATCTCTCTTCCATTGTTGTCTACACACCAGTAGGACTTTGTTTAGCTAGGATGGGAAAAATAGGGTGCTTACACATTTGTTGGTTGTCTGGTCGATAATTTTAGATTGTTCAATCCTCGTATTTTGTGACCAGTGGGTCAACTAATCAAGCCTAGAAATAGACTTCATGATTAGGAAAGTATTCTAATTTGGGAAGGCTACTCTCCTAATTGAGAGGTGACTCTACATAGAGGCATTCTCTCTATATAGAGGATGTTCCTCTATTTTTTCTCACTCTTTTGATCATTCTCAAACCCTAGATTGAGAGGAAGAGAGGAAAAGAAAAAGAAGAAAGCTTGGAGAAGAAAGAAACTTAAAAAAAGGAGGAGAAGCTCTGCAGTAAGAAGAATGTACTAGGATGTGAGATCGAGATGTGTCGGATCAGATCCAATACCGTAGTTTTGATTCGAAGGACTGTTACATAAATCTATGTTAATGCTAGGGTTCTTTGAAGGACCAACCTTTAAAGGCTATAGAATGACCCTAGGATGGATCCCATTGTTTAGCCGAAGAATCGACTTAGAAGGAATTTAGACTGAAAGACAAACCCAGGATATGACTTAGGAGTCGTCGGTCCCTTGACCGATCGACTATATAGGAGACCGGTGAGGCGACCGATGACTCTTGGGAAGTATGATAGGGTTTGTCCAATGGACTCATCGATCGACCAATACAAGACTGGTGACTCGATCGTACAATGTCTGGAAGGCATATAATGGACACCAAACAGTGAGTCTGAGTACAAAATTTGGTGGAATGAAACCTTAATCTAAGTTCATTAATTGTTTAGGCTTTCCATTAGTTTGAGGTAGTTCCTAGGGCTCAGAAGAGGAACAAGCGTCACTCATAGGTGAGGGAACAAGACCTAAACTAATTGATTAATAATAACCTACCTTTATTTTCTGTTAATTTAATTGATGCCATGCTTTGTATGATTGTTTGTGCATCTCACATGTCATTAATAACTGCTATTCCAGTTCATGCATATTTTATTATTATTCTATTATGATGATGATGATAGGAATAGGCATGTGCTTGTGTATGGTTGGTGTGTTGAATGGGGAGAGGTTTTAGCATCGAACAATTAATCACACTGACATTATCGTATCACCGTTACTTTAGCAGAATTAGTACGTCATAGGGTATTAGGGGGTGATCGCGTTGTGTGGCTATAAGCTTTGACAGTGGACCCTAGCTCTATCTATGTGTCATATTCAAGGATGCTGGGGTAGGGCCTTGTATACAATCTTGATGATATTTAGGATTGGTTAAACATGAACCCAGTTTGTAAGCCATTGCCAGTATGGGCATACGTACTGGTATGGGGTAGAGTATCAGGGGGAGTGCTAACGGTGTGTGCTCCGTTAGGATCTAGCTCTATCTCTATCTGTAGTGGGCAATATGGAGCGACAATGGTGTGTCATCCGTTAGGCATGCTTACACTTTCTTGTATGGAGGTGTGGTGGCCACCTATGCTTTCCATAGGACATTGCAAACTTATATAAGACCAAAGATATGAATTGACATCATGCATATGTTTATTGCATTGTTTTGATTACTCACTGAACTAAGTTGTGAGCTCACCCCATGATGTCATATATTTTTAGTTAATGATGCAGGTACTACTATGGAAAATTATATGAATGTGCCAACCTATGGACACATGGTGGCCTTGGATGTGCTAGCGGTAGAAGACGAGCATGACTCTTCATGCGAGTGTTTCCATTATGTCTATGCATAGGTTTAGTTTCATATTTTGAGTTACTGATGTAAACATATATTTATTTATGTTTTGGTGTATTAGGAGATAACTATTTTGATATTTATTTATCATGATAGATACTCAGTTCACTAATACAGACTTTTGCTTATTGTTTATTATCTCTGATTGTGATGTGGTTATGTATGGTCCTATGTGATCCTGGCTTGAATTGATGGTTTAGTGACGGTTCATTCACACTTCTGGTTCTTCCAGAATTGGAGTGTGACAACTTAGTATCAGAGCTCTCGGGGTTTTCTAGTCAAACCTAAAACCATTCACATGTGTTTATGAATTGAGATAGGACAAAAATAAAAGCTTTAATACAAACACATCATAAGCACGTTGTTGGTTGAGACAGAAAACTTAATGGAAGACAACAATAGACATTATGGAAGGTGAAACAATATATATATTTTTTAAGAAATAGAGTACGGTCCATAATTTGGACAGTTACTCTGCAAATATAAACATAAAAAATAAATGTATCTGTAATGAAAATAAAAAAATCTATCCCTGAGCTAAAGAAGGTGGTGACTTACGGTCTCTATCATAATCCTCTGCACAGACCATTTGGAGCCAAGCTACCTGCTCCTGAGTGGTACAGAGACTCTCAGATCACTCTTCCATCTGTCACTTACTGAGCATCCAGGATCTCACCGACCCGACGCTCCATGATATGCTAGGATGCTTGGATCTCTCAAAAGAGTGCCATCATATCATCTGGAGGGCGAAAAGGGCCAGCTATGGAAGTAGGCTAAGAAGGACCAGCTGCAGTGGTATGCTATGGTGTTTGAATGGGATGTCATCTACATCCATGAACATACAATCGTCATCCCTTCCACTTTCTACTACTGGACCTCAGCTGCTACTCAACCCAGAGGTTACTCCAGTGCCTCCAACTCAACATCACTAACGATCTCCTCATGCAAGCCCATCTTGGTGATGGCGTCCCAGTCTAGATCTGCCATGATCATCCCCTCATACATTCTTTTATACTCTATGTTCACGCCAAGGTGATCGAGAATGGTAGTGATCAGGCAGTCATAAGACAAATTCCTTGTCAGATTGAGCGTCGTAGCTCGATGCATGGTATGAATGATAATATAGATCAAGCATATAGGTTGCCTAGTGTAGACAATAAAAAACATACTGAGTGAGCTGAGATACCTCATTGTAATGGCCATATATTTAGACAGGTGTATATACTATACAATGCACCGTTGACTTACCCCTATGATTATAGATGATGCACAAACCTAATTTTAAAATTGTCGTGCCTTGATAGGATATCTTTTTTATTCAACCTGTCAATTTGAGTTACGAATGTTGTTCCCTTAGAATTAGTCTTGATCATACTAATCTAAGCTACTCTCATGTTCGACAACTATGAATAGAGATATGAACTGATAGAACAATCTAAAGGTTTTATCATTTTGAATGTACATCTTTTCGATTTTATGCTTGAGTTTATTGATGGACCAAAAAGTTTCTCTAAATTTATTCCCGTAGTGCCTTGACCAATGGCACCACATACTCAAAAGAACCTATAAACCATAGGTCTAAGAACTGTGGAGCCTCTACTTCCACGTATTTGGACTACCTTGCAACCTAACCGCCCTTGGTTATCGATTTAGTTACCATAGATTTACTCTTGATCCTTAAAATCTAGGTTCACTAGATAAAACAATTATTCGTCATCTTATTGAATTTGAAATAAAGAAATGAATTACTTTTAGATAAACATTTTGATTCTTACATTTCCCGACCTCCGTTGTTAAGATGCTTAGCTGATAAGGGAATTATGGGAGGGACGATTGGATTCAAGTTAATTTTTATAGATAAGAAACCTCAGATAAAGTAATGGAGTATCTACTTTTGAGATTGTTGGATAGATAGATTTGAGTCATGGTCTATAAAAGAACGCATGGGCAAGAAGTAAGAACTACTAAGAGCAACTAGTAAATAGTAGATAACGCTTGAGTAGGGTTAAAGATGGTTATATCGGTATGAATCTTGATAAGGCAAAAGATTTCCAAAAGCATACTTAAGTGTGGATACAAGGATGGAATCGAGAGTGGTGGCATTGATAGTACTCAGATTAGTACAATTACTATTGAGTTATTCCCAATGTCGAGTGAGATGATTAAGTAAAGACCAAGAGAGTTTGGCAGAATTAATAAAAATATAAGCATATACCCTAATGCTTATAGGTAGACATGTTGGCTATGTAGTGAGTTAAAAATCAAAAGATGACTGTCGGGATACATGAAAGAGAGATTAAGGTAGAGCAGCAGTGATAAAAAAGATGTAAGCTAATGAGTGTAAAATGAAATTACTGGTGATAGTCTTTGAAAACCATAAGAGGTAAAGGGGTTAGATGTGCCCTTAAGACCTTTAAACTAGAGTTTAGTAGTTTGATCCCCTTTTTGGGCTAGAGGTGGTGTTAAATGAATGCTATGGACCATGTTCGATTCATATTAAAAGACAAGATTTAAAGGCAAACCTAGTTTGACTTAAGATGGCAGACTTTGACATCATCTTGGGGATAGACTGGTTGTCTCAACACTCTACAAAGCTATTATATGCCAAGAAGAGGTTGTCATTTAAGGACAAAGACAACACAAAATTTAGTTTCATTGGAAGTAAATTACCTAGGAAGTGGAAGCTCATCCTTTCTACCCTCAAGGCAAAGAAGTACCGCTAGAAGGGTGGAATTGGCTATCTAGTATCCATGGTCGATGTTACCAAAGAAGCACTGTAGATGTGAGATATTGAAGTAGTATGAGATTTTCCTGATGTATTTTTAGAGGACCTATCAGGTTGCAACCAAATTGGCTATCAAGTTTGTGATAGACCTCCTACCAGGGTCAGCACCAGTGTCTAAGGCACCCTATAGAATGGCTCCTAAAGAGCTAAAGGAACTGAAGACTCAATTATAAGAGTTCTTGGATAAGGGTTTTATATAGCCAAGTATCTCGCCATAGGGAGCACCAGTGCTGTTTATAAAGAAGAAATATGGTAGTGTTCAGTTATGCATTGACTACCGAGAGCTGAACAAGCTTACCATAAAAAATTAATACCCATTGCCTCAAATCGATGACCTATTTGATCAGTTGCAAGGTGCAAAGGTGTTCTCTAAGATCGACCTTCGGTCAGGGTATCATCAGTTGAAGATCGAGGATGGTAATATCCCTAAGACTGCATTCAAAACCAGCTACGGGCACTATGAGTTCCTGGTTATGTCATTTTGATTGACTAGTGCCCTTGCATCATTACAGAGCTTAAAAATTAGTGTTTCATGACATGATCGACACTTCAGTCATGGTCATCATAAACAATATTTTTGTTTACTTCAAAGACAACAACACTCATGCAATACATCTTAGGGCAGCCTTACAACGGCTAAGAAGTGAAAAGTTTTATGTGAAATTCAAGAAGTGTGAGTTTTGGTTGAATGAGGTGACTTTCTTAGGTCACGTGGTTTCAACTGAAGGAATAAAAGTGGATCCCAGCAAGATAGAGGCAATTGTAAGATGGGAAGCACCTAAGAACATTGCAAAAATTAAAATTTCCTTGGGTTAGTTGGTTATTACAGACGGTTCATAGAGGACTACTCTAAGATTGGAGTGCCTCTTACCAAGCTAACAGGAAGGGTAAAAAGTTTGTTTGGAATGACAAGTATAAAGAGTGTTTCCAAACATTGAAAGAAAGGTTAATATCGGCTCCCATCTTGACTATTTCGGTACCAGGGTAGCCATTTACCTTGTACATTGATGCTTCTGGATTGGGTCTAGGATGCGTGCTGATGCAAGGTGAACAAGTGATTACTTTATGCTTCAAGAAAGCTGAAGGAATAGGAGAGGAATTACCCTACTCATGACTTGGAGTTAGCGGTGGTAATTCATGCAATTAATACTTGGAGACACTACTTGTACGGTGAGAAATTTCAGATAAAGTCGGATCACAAGAGTCTTACTTACCTCTTCACTGAGAAAGATTTGAACATTAGACAAAGAAGGTAGTTAAAATTCCTGAAGGATTATGAATGCGATATTTAGTGTCACTTAGGCAAGGCTAATGTAGTAGTTGATGCTTTGAGCAGAAAAGGAATAATGAAGCCAAAAGGAGGACTTAGGCTATGTTTGGTATCATTTTTGTTTTTGATTTTCGTTTATTTATCAAAAAATATTTTTGAAAATCATTTTTGATAAAAAATAAAATGTTGTTTGGTAACTGTAATAAAAAATAGATTGTATAATGAGAAATAGATTTGGTATACCAATGTTTAAAAATAATTTTTATAACTGTTAAAGGAAGAAGAGATACAGGGAGAACAATCTTCTCTTTGATTTCAAACCCCGGAGTGCCACTGTATGAATCACCTGTAGTTTTCTCAAAATATCTGCTTAAGCCACAAGAATGAGAAAACTCCTGCAAGAATTTGAGGATTTTTCTAAGCTGGGAAGCTCCCAAGAAGGAGATACAGAGAGGTGTTTGGCCCAAACCATGGTTCAAAAACCATGAACCTGGTGCAAGACCCTGAAGCACCTCCATGGTGTATTGTTCAATGAATTCCCTTACTTCATAGTTGGAACTGCCAACCGGACTTCCATTGCAAATCTCCCCGGCCCTAGATTCTTCTTGCAATGGTTTTAGTTCCTCCTCATCAAGGGGAAGAATCCCATTTACTTTTTGAGATCCAATTTTCAGCGAAACTTTCCTCCTTGTTTCTGTATGTTCATTGCTGTAGAGGCATTCACCGGTTTCCATGAAGTGGAACTCTCACCACCCTTTCCCACCCCTACAACCTGCAATTCCCACATTCCTTCCCCTACCTCATGCTGCAAAGCAATACCCAAATCCATAATTGGTGGAAACAGTCCATCATTCCCAGTTTTCCATGGTTTTCTTCAGATCTAGAACGAACCTAGACCAAACGATGCATAGAAGGATAAGCCTCTCTGTTATAGAGATTTTGTGACTACGAAGAACAGTGAAGAGTCTGAAATCTGGATCATTCAAATGCTAGACTCCAGAACTCGAAACCGTTCATCCGATTTCACAATGCAATGCCTATCTATAGGTTTTCGACATGCTAAGTATTGTCATTAAATGCTACTCATCTACAGGGGATACGCTCAGAGAGAGACCTACTCTCTGGCGATTGGGTGGAAAATCCAGAAGAAAGCCAGCAAAGCCAGGAAGAGCCAAGCGCTCGGCCCGTGTGAGGTTATGCTGATGATTCCGTTTCTTCAGATCGACTCAGAAAGGGCCTCTTTCAGTTCACAAAGAAGAGATTCTCCATAATGAAAGAATAGCCAAAAGGAAGAGTCTCTGCTCCAAGGACCAATAACCAAGATGGTACTTTTGAATTGGGATTTCACGAGGGATCTAATTGGTCTGAACAAGGTCCTTAATGTGAGGTGCCTTCGCCCCAACAAGTGGTCTCTGCTCTTAGAGAGAAGAAACCCCTAAAATCATAGTGCGTGTAGAAGGGCGAGAGAGAGAGAGAGTAAGAGAGATAGAAATCCAATAATAGCTTTGAAGTCTCTAATGGAGATTTTCATTTGTCTTTCTCATTCTCTCACATATTCCTCTTGTACTCTTCTAGTGTCATCCTCTAAATTTGGCCACTTCTCATTCCCTCCCATTGGCACCGGAATGGATCAGTAATTGCCATCGCTGGAGATAGCAGTTTCGAGCCTTAACGCAAGAAAGAAGGAAGACTATTTGGACTATTTCTTTTGGAAGAATGATGCTTTTATAAAAAAAAGTGAAAATTAATTTTTTACCCTTGATTTTGTACATGTGCTTTAAGTGACTTGTGCAAAAATCAACAGAAATAACTTATGGCCAAAAATCAAAAAGAGGATGAGACCACTTTTTGATTTTGGACTTTTTTTTTTTTTTTTTTGTAAATAGCAACAAAAAATAATACCAAACACCTACAAAAACAAAAACACATCAGAAAAACAAAAACAAAAATGATACCAACACAGCCTTAGTACAAACACCGCCTTGTGTTCCATTGCAACAGTTTTGGATTGGGATAAAGAGTAGCATAATAAAAATTCATGTTGATCTAATAGAGATCACTTCTATTCGCAGCATTGAAGATCATTCCAGACTTGATAGACGAAGTGAAAGCAGTAATTCTATTAGATCCACATTTGAGGACTGTACAAGCAGATTTAGGGAAGGGTAAGCCAAATCCTAACTTTACATTAGATGAATAAGGTATTGAGATATAGAAGATGATTGTGTATACCAAAAAGTGAAGACTTGGACCTTAGAGACAGAATAATTTTAGAAGACCATTCCACTCCGAATTCTGTACATCCTGGAAGTACTAAAATGTACCATGACCTGAAGAGATTATATTGGTGGAGAGAAATGAAAACCGATGTGGCTAGGCATGTATTCTAGTATCTAAGTTGCCAGTAAGTAAAGGCTGGAAGACAAAGACTACAAGGTTTACTACAACCACTACCTGAGCCAATATGGAAATGGTACTGTATCACTATGGACTTCATCACTGGTTTACCACTGACTCCTAAAGCAGTTGACGTAGTTTGGGTAATTATCCATCGTCTTACCAAGACAGCTCATTTTATTGCTATTTAACCCAGGTATACATTGGAGACTAGCTAAGCTGTATGTGGATACTTTTCTTAGACTACACGGTGTACCCAAGAGCATAGTGTCTGACAGGGACCCATGCTTTACTCAAAGTTCTAGGAAGATCTATAGAAAGCAATGGAAATAAAATTGATGTTTAGCACAGTGTTTTACCCTTAGACCGATGGTTAGTCTGAATGGACCATCCAGATCTTGAAAGATATGCTCTGAGCTTGTGCAATTGATTTCAAATGATCTTGGGATGAGAAGTTGTCATTGTTCGAATTCGCTTACAACAACAGTTACCAGGCTACTATACAGATGTCACCTTATGAAGCATTGTATGGTAGGAAATGTCGAGCTCCTCTATTTTGGAGCGAAGTTGGTGAATGAAGAATAGTCGGGCCAAAATTTATGGAAGAGACTTGTCGAGTGGTTGATCATATCAAAGAAAGGGTCAAGACAGCTCAAGATCATCAAAAGCAGTATGTGGATAATCGACGCCGAGACCTTGAGTTCACCATGGATGACAAAGTATTCCTAAAGATATCACCTATGTGGGGTCTGAAACGGTTCGGTGAAAAGGGTAAGTTATGTTTGAACCTTATGAGATATTGGCAAGACGTGGGAAAGTAGCGTATCAACTTGTGCTACTGCTATTTATGTCTGGTGTACATGATGGATTCCATGTATCACTATTGAAGAAATTCATCGGGGATCCAACATACATTTTGAACTATAGATCCACCAAATTTGATAGAGGACCTACGTTCGAAGTAGTGCCACTTGAGATCACTAGTTGGAAGGTACAACATCTCCGCAATTGGCATATTTACTATGTCATGGTCATCTGGAGAAGTCAAGATGTGGAAGAGATAACGTGGGAAAAGAAAAATACTATACTGAAACAATATCCTCACCTATTCGACTAGGAATGTATGTACAAATTTTGAGGACAAAATTTATTGTTAGGGAGAACTGTAAGACCCACACTCTACTAACCCAATTTAACCATGTCATGCCAGGTCTTCCCATCATAACTGGGTCAGGATGAACCAGCCAGAAGATGGACCACAAAGCCAGGTAAGAAGCCATTCATTCGTAGGTTATCCGATCGATAGTTTTAGGTTGTCCGGTCTTCGTATTTTATGACTGGTGAGTCAACCGGTAAAGCCTAGAAATAGACTCTGTGATCAGGAAAGTTTTCTAATTTGATAAGGCTACTCTCCTAATTGAGAGATGACTCTATATGGAGACTTTCTCTCTATATAGAGGACATCCCTTTATCTTCTCTCACTCTTTTGATCATTCTCAAACCCTAAATTGATAAGAAGAGAAGAGAAGAAGGAGAAAAAAGCTTGGAGAAAAAGGAAACTTGAAGAAAGGAGGAGAAGCTCTGTAGTAAAGAGAATTTTCGTTGGATCCCAATCAACCAAATAAGGAGCCAACGGTAAGTCCCTTTATCTTTGTAGAAGGTTAGAATATACTAGGATGTGAGATCGAAACGTGTTGGATCAAATCCAATACCGTAGTTTCAATTTAAGGGACTGTTACATAAATCTATGTTAAAAGCTAGGGTTCTTTAAAAGACCAACCTTAAAAAATTGAAGGCTATAAAATGACCCTAAGATGGATCCCATTGTTGAGCCCAAGAATCGACTTAAAAGGAATTCAGACTAAAAGACAAACCTGGGATGTGACTCAGGAGTTGTCCTGTCCCTTGACTGGTCGACTATATAAGAGACCGATGAGGTGACTGATGACTCTCAGGAAGTATGATAGGGTTTATCTAGTGGACTCATCGGTTGACCAATTCAAGACCGGTGACTCGATCGGACAATGTTTAGATGGCATATAATGGAGATCAGACAGTGAGTACAAATTTTGATGGAATAAAACCCTAATCAAAGTTCATTAATTGTTAAAGCTTTCCACTAGTTCAAGGTAGTTTCCAAGGCTAGGAAGAGGAATAAACGTCACTCACAAGTGAGGGAACAATACCTAAATTAATTGGTTAATGACAAGCTACCTTTATTTTTTATTAATTTGACTGATGCCATTCTTTGAATGATTATTTGTATGTCATCTAATAACTATTATTCCTATTCATGTATATTTTATTATTATTCTATTATGATGATAATGATAGGAATAGACAAGTGCTTGTCTGTCTTAGAGTAAGGGGGGGTGATTGAGGTGTGTGGCTATAAGCTCTGCTGGTGGACCCTAGCTCTATCTCTATGTCGTATTGAGGGATGCTGGGGTAAGGCCTTGCATATAATCTTGACGACATTTAGGATTGGTTAGACACGAACCCAATTTGCAAGCCCTTGTTAGTAGGGACATGCGTACTGGTATGGGGTAGAGTATCAAGGGGAATGCTGGTAGTGTATGATCCATTAGGCTCTAGCTCTATTTCTATTTTGTAGTGGATAATGTGGGGAGACAGCGGTGTGTGATCCATTGGGCTTGCTCACACTCTCGTGTTTGGAGGTGTGGTGGCTGCCTATCCTTTTCATAGCACATTACAAACTTATACTGGACCAAAGATATGAATTGACATCATGTATATGTTTGTTGCATTGTTTTGTTTATTCCTTGAGCTATGTTGTGAGCTCACCCCACGACATTGTATATTTTTAGTTGATGATGTAGGTCCTATTGTAGAAGATTATATGAATATCCCAACCTGCGGACACGCAGCGGCTTTGCAAGTGCTAGCAGTAGAAGATGAGCATGACTCTTCATGTGAGTGTCTCCATTGTGTGTCTATGCATAGGTATAGTTTTGTATTTTGAGTTATGGATGTAAACAAATATTTATTTATGTTTTAGTTTACTTGGAGATAACTGGTTTAATATTTATTTAAACACTCAGTTCATTAATACAGAGTTCATTAATACAGACTTCGCTTATTATTTATTATCTCTGATTATGATTTGGTTATGTATGGTTTGATTGTTGGCATGGTCCTATGTGATCCTAGTTTAAACTGATTGTTTAGTGATGGTTCATTCACACTTTTGGCTCATCTAGAATTGGAGTGTGACACTCATCCTTTCCAAAAAACTAGACCTGGAGAATGGAAACATTGAGCCCGACTATAGACCCATTCCTAGGGTCATCAGTCGCATCATACAGCATAAATATACTTCCTAGGACTGGTCATAGAGATGAGTTGAACAAGTTTGGTATGTACGTAACGCACTGTGTGCTTTGGGGAGAGCAACTATGTCTCCCATACATTATTTTGAGACAAATCTTGTTCTTAGCAAACCACCTGGGTCTAAATGGAATACTATCGTATGGTCATTTGTTGTCCCATATCTTTGCTCACTTTGGGGTTTGCTTCACTGGAGAGGTGTTGGAGAATGGGAAGGAATCTTCCCCATTTGGTTGGCTAGCATTATTCGGATGCATCTGCATGAAGTAGTGATGTCTGACCCGAAACATGAGGCAATAAAAAAGCCTCGTAGGAAGGCACGTCGGAGACATCTAGTGGCACGCAGGGTAGCTATCAGAGAGGATAGTGACAAGAGAGAGAGGTCCCAATAGGAGATGGGGCTTTGACTTCTACAGCAGTAGCTAGACCTCGAGGGCATATGGCTCGAGTTGAGGAATGTTTACCGCTATCTTGGAGGGTGAGCATAAAATCATAGAGGAATTAGCCAGCATGCAGTGTGTTCAGCAGACCATAGTAAGGCACAAGGATGCCTTTGATGAGGATCTTTGACAGTTTTGAAGCTCTATTATGCCTACTCCACTATCTGCTAGTGACCCTCAGTGATCACGCTATCTTTTTTTATTTTTGCATGACACCAGCACCAATGTTCCCTTACTAAGTACTTGTCACACATATAGGGTAACTATCAAGATTATGGATGGTACCCCATTTTGTACTCACCAGACATACATATATATAGACTGCTTTACTTATACTTCTGCATTATTCTCTTGCTTAATTCTTGTAATTGGTGACTAAATTATTGTTGTCCCTATCACTACTGTTGGTTTGTACATGTCTTTTAATTAACCTATGCATCTGCCACTGACACATGGAAACGCATAAGCAGGAAAAACTTATAAGTAATAAAAAGTGGTTTTTGCTTTGATACTACTGTTGTTACAGTCCATTCTGGAGAATTAGGCATTATATCCGGGTCAACCCTTGTGGCACCCGAATACATCCAAGATCGCTAACTACAATGATTACAAAATATATCCGTTATATTGTTCTTAATAGATATCTTCATCTATCAACAAAAAGAATCATAATATACCATAGTGTATCAGGAAAGGGGAAAAGTAAGGGGAGGGCTACATCATGCATAGACACAGTTTCTATAGGTGCAACCCTCATCATGCTCTTCACCGACGTCATCGGACTATCAACCATGCTAGCAAAAGAAGACTCCATAAACTCAACAATAGAGAAGTCACCTGTAGAAGAATCTGAAAAAAATATCAACACGAGGGTGAGCTCACAACCCAGCTCAGTGAGAAATCTAGTATCACATGCGTGTAACATACAACATCAAATGATATGAAATGCCAATTCATTTTATATTAGGTCTCAGGTTTGTGTTTCTACATCTTAGGAAAGGTAGAAGCCTAATAAAATACCCTGGGCCGTTAAATGACTTCTACAAGTAAACTCTCCCCTTCCGGACACCCATCCTTATAGGGTTCATCACCTCCCATCATAAACTCCACATTACATAAGCTACTGTACACCCATATCACTCACACACCAATTACCCTTACACCTATATGTCACTGACCCCCCCTAGGGTCACCCAACCTTTGAAAGTGCGAAGCTATGCAAATATCTTTACCCCTACTAGAAGGGCATAAGAAATAGGGAATGACACCACCTATGTCTATTATGTTCATTAATTTAACTTTGGCTACCCGCTAACAGAAGCCCCCTGGATCACCACTCCCATGGATCACCATGCCCCCACTAGCATGTCGACATAACCATAGTGCTATCCACCAATAGAGAACCCCAGCTCCACTCTTATGGATCATTCGTGTTTTCCACTAGCGTGTACACATCCCAATGTGATCCCTGTGCCCGCACTCCCATGGATCACAAGAACCACCATACTTTGTTGCAATCCAACATAATTCATGCACTAGCACTACTATGCATCACACAAGCCATCAAACATGGTTACATATATTTATAAATAAAGGCTATGTCCTAACGGCAAACCCCGGCTCTACTCCCATGGAGCATCGTTCTCCCACTAGAGCCTAGCATCAACAACATGGCCCGTATATTGTGCTCATACACACACACACGTCCACCATACCCAACCAATCATACATACATTCATAGTTGTTATAATGCAATGCATGCTCATACATAGCAATAATGGAAAGCATACAATTAAATAACAACTTAAGCAAGTTACTAAAAAAGTAGACATGTTGTTAAGAATGCCCTATGTCTATGTACTAAACCCCTCACCAGATTGCACAAGAAGTACAGCAGTACACCTAAGCCAAATAGAAGGCTTCAATAATCACCCTTGTTCAATAATTATTTTACATATAAGGATTCATTAGTTTGGTTTTATAGCTTTTAATCATTATGGACAAGCCTTACATGTCCATACACGAGTCCCAAGATAAGCTGGGAACCCGATGGTTGGTCTCTCTAGTCATCCTAGGTAAACTAGTTTAAATTGACTGAACCAAAGGATGGAACCGATAAAGGGTTCCTCCAGTACAGTCAATCGATTAACACTTAGAATATTTTCAAAGTAAACAGAACTAGGGGGATGAGTGGATGCTTGAACATCTAGCAGGTCATCTGGTTTTTATACTGCTATATATCTTGGAATTCTAGTAGGTTTTTCAGAGGTTTTATCGGGTAGTCATTATTCCAGCACTAACTCCGCTTAACATTAAACCTAAACAAAGGATCCGAACCAATCATACCCACTGGGAAGCCGGTTGGATGACTGGGAGGCTACTTGGAGGATCGTACCTTCGAGAAGGTCCTCCGATAGGCTTTGATATGAGGCACCGGTATGAGACTTCGATCAGATCATTGGTCATAAGCCAAGGCATTTTCCTTAGTGGAGCCATGGTTTAAGCCACCTAGAAGAACGGACATAACCGTGCCTCTGGTAGGAGGCTGCGGTTCAGACCCAGAAACCAGGTTACGAACCGAGCTTGACTCCAAGCTTTGGAGACTTGTTCTCCACTTCAATAATCCCATTTTAGTTGGTGGGAAACTCATTCCCACCATTATTAGGTACAATGTGAGCCATTTATGGCTCCAATACTCCCTTAAAGGAGTTGGTGGGCCAAACCTATGTTTTTTAGGTTATTAAATGAAATCTCCATTAATGGAGCTTCAACCAGCAAGCTTCTTGCACTTATTCCCTAAAGGAAAGAGGAAGGAAAGAAACCTACCTCCAACAACTCCTTAAAGGAGTGGATAAACCCAAACCTAGGTGTTTTAGGTAATTAATGGTAGTTACCATTAATGGTGCTCAACAACTCAAGGCTCCATGCCTTCAACAACAAACATGGAAGAAGGAGGTAGACTAAACTCACCTCGAAGGAAAGGCTAGGGCTTGGAGTTCCTTGAACTTAAGCTTCCTCCTCCACTCTTCTTCTTTTCTACTTTCTCTTAGTCTCCTACGGTGCTAAGAAAAGAGAAAAGGAGGCTTGGCCCTCCCTTTTATAGAATATTGGGGAGAGAGAAGGTGTCTGACTTGAGTTCAATCGGTTGGCATTAATCGGGTGATCAATCCATCAATTGGGCCAAAACATAGCTTATTGGCCAATCTTTTGGCCCAGATGCTTTGGGATGTGTATCCCCTTCTCGCAAGGTCTACTAGGATACCTTATACCACTAAATATACATAGTGAAGACTCACCCGAGGTTCAGATACCATCATGGGGTCCACATCACAAGTGCTCCATCAGTCGATGTATTGAGACTGGCATAAGAGGAATTTGGGTTAGTAAAGGGATTCCAGGTGCGTGTCTTACAGTTTTACTAGTGGAAAAATTGGATGGTGAACCATCCGCTACACCCTCTGATTAACCTACTGATAGCATGTTATTCTACAAGTGATACGAACCAGATGGATTACCGAATGGTATAGCACCCAGTGGCGATCATCCAGTTTCCCCAATAAATTAGGGGGATTACTAACTGGTCCCACATAATTGGAGGAGTGTGCTCCCGATTATTGCCCCTAGTTTAGGAAATATCTTAAATGGACTTAAAACAAGGAGAATTTTTTATGCATTGTTTATACCTGCCATAACATGATGTGCTTAAGATATTGTTATGGTCTAATTGGACTTGTGTTCGATATTAACACGTGGGCATTTACAAATTTTCCCTACCAACTATCAACCTTGTCAAGCAATGCCTCCAAGGTGAAGACCAAGAGGGAGAAATGTTAACTTACCTCGTCCAGCTGAGGATGAGGGTAGTGTGGGTCATGGTGGCTCGAACTCACTACCACATCCACCACCACCAACTCCTCCTCTACCATTAGTTGATCTTCCACCGGCACCTCCAGTGCAAACGACGGCTGATATGGTAGCCATAATGGGTAGATTAGTGTGCAACTTAGAGGAGCAATAAAGGAATATGGTAACAGCTTTCACTGAGTTTTTGGCCATCATAAGTGGGGTACCTCAAGCTCCATAGGCTCAAAAATAAGCACAAGACTGAGGCATACCTTTAATTCCACCTGCACCACAAGTGAATGAGCAAATGCCTCTAGCTCCACCTACTCCTTAGGTTTATGTACAAGTGCCTCAAGCACAGACTGACCCTATAATGGTAGGCGTACAATTGCAGCCTCAACTAGATGGGGCTAAGATCATGAGAAACTTTCAGCGTATGCACCCACTGAAGTTTATAGGGGTTGGTACTATCTCGATGCAACCAGTTGTGTGGATCTAGGCTATGGAAAAGACCCTGCAAACCCTGATGTCCACAGAAGCACAGAAGTTGTTATGTGTAACCTTTCAATTGGAAGGGGGGCCATATGATTGGTGGAAAGGCATCCAACCTACTTTGATTCGGCACCATGGAGAGATCACATGGCAAATCTTCAAGGAAGCGTTCTATAAGAACTTTCCTCAAAATTTTAGAGACCGAAAGGAGGTGGAGTACCTCAATCATACTTAAGGGAATGGCATTGTTGAAGCCTATCAGCAAAAATTTAAGGAGCTATTCTACTTCTCACCTGTTTCCATGAGGGAGGAAGAGCCTAAACTGAGGCATTTTATACAAGGCTTGAGGGGAGACCTCAAAGTGATAGTGGAGTCCATGAAACTATCTAAGTATAGTGACACCATGCAAGGGGTGAAGATATTGAGGATGGTTATCGTTAGAATTACCAAGGTCAAAAGAGACCTATGAGCTTCATTGACAACTGCCCCACAAACAAGCCATTTCGTGCTTAGTACCCTAGTTCTTATGTGATAGCTTCTTCTACTCCATCCACATTGAGGCCCACATATAGCAATCCAGCCTCAAATCCAATTAATCTTACAGCCTTTGCACCCAAGAAAACTCAGCCAAGGCATGCAACCTTAAGTGCCTCTTTTGTACCATATGGTACATGTTTCAATTGTGGAAAGTTAGGCCATTTTACAAGAGTGTGCCCAGAACCAAAGAAGGCATCGCCGCTTGGACAAGGCAAGGTCTTTGCCTCATCTACTGAGCATGCAGAAGGCTTACTTGGAGTAGTCACAGGTACTTTAAAGTTAAAGAATGAAGCATCATCTTACAAGACATGTAGTGATTCATATGTTTATGTGTAGGTACTATTTCTACCTCTGGCATACTTGCATAAGTATTATTTGATTCTGGGGCTACACATTTATTCATATCCCTGCATTCACTGCTAAGTTGGGAATGCAGTCATCCAAGATGACGTGCACTGATAATGCAAACACCTATGGGATCCATGTCCCGTCTAGAAAACTACTATGGACCGTGTGATGTGGTCATGGAACATAAAGTAATGGATGCTAATCTCATCTGCCTTGGGATGAAGGATTTTACTATGATACTGGGAATTTTTTAGTTGGCTAAACACTAGGCCAGCATCCTATGTTTTAGGTGTCAGATCCTATTCCAGCCTACTAGTGGAACAACTTTTGTGTTAATTGGCGACAAGACCAAGAAGAGTAAAAAATTGTTCTTGTCGGCACTTTAAGTTTCTAAGTTGTTATACCAAGGGTGTGAGAGCTACTTAGTGTCAGTATTGGACACCAAAGCCGAGATACAGAGACTAGAAGACATAATAGTAGTAATTAAATTCCCTGATGTGTTTCCTGTGGAGCTACCTAATCTACCACCAGATCGAGAAATGGAGTTTGTGATTGACTTAGTTCTAGGAGTAGCTCCTGCTTCTAAGGCTCCTTAACGTATGGATCCTACTGAGTTGAAGGAACTCAAGACACAGCTTGAGGAGCTCCTGGACAAGGGTTTCATTAGACCCAATATTTTACCTTGGGGAGCACCGGTGTTATTTGTAAAGAACAAGGATGATAGTGTCCATTTATGTATTGATTACTAGGATCTAAATAAGCTGACAATCAATAACCGGTATCCTTTGCCCCAAATCGACGACTTGTTTGACCAACTTTAGGGGGCAAGCTTGTTTTTGAAGATAGACCTATGGTCAGGCTATTACCAGTTAAAGATTAAGGGGAGTAATGTATCCAAGAGACATTCAGGACAAGGTATGGCCACTTCAAATTTTTGGTCATGTCCTTTAGGTTAACAAATGCTTCAGCCTCATTTATGGAGCTTATGAATCGGGTGTTCCATGAGTTCTTAAACAAGTTTGTCATCATCTTCATCGATGACATCCTAATCTACTCACCTAATGATACCACCCATTCGGAGCACCTCCGCTTAGCATTACAGAAGTTGAGACAAGAGAAGCTGTATGCCAAGTTCAAGAAATATGAGTTTTGGCTCAGGTAGGTTGCATTCTTGGGGCATATTATATCGGCTAAAGGATTACCAGTGGACCCAAGAAAGGTCAGTGCAGTCATGGACTGGTTTACACCTACATCAGTTACAGAGGTCCATAGTTTTCTTGGATTGGTCGGCTATTACTAGCGCTTCATTGAAAGATTCTCCCCTATAGCAATACCATTGATGAGATTTACAGATAAGAGAGTAAAGTTTGATTGGTCAGACAAATGTGAGAAAAGCTTTCAAACTCTGAAGGAGAAGCTAGTATATGCCCTAGTTCTGACCATCCTATCTAAGAAGGGTACATTCACTATTTATACAGATGCTTTTAAATTTGGGCTAGGGTGCATACTCTTGCAAGTAATGGCGTATGCCTCAAACTAATTGAAGGTACATGAAAAAAATTATCCTACGCATGACCTAGAGATAGCAGCAATTATCTTCGGGTTGAAGATATGGAGACATTACCTATATGGGGAAAAGTTCTGTGGAATGTCAGATCATAAGAGTCTGACCCATTTATTCAATTAGAAGTAGCTAAATATGAGACAACAAAGTTGGTTAAAGCTATTGAAAGATTATGATTGTGATATCAAGTACCACCCAGGAAATGTAAGACCCATATCAAACTAACCCGGTCTTACCACCTTGAATCAGGTTTACCCATCATGGTCGAGCCAAATGGACCAAGGGTGTGAAGGAGATCGTGATCCCAGGTATCAAATCGACCCAAAAATACTTAAATTAAGGGGAGGCTCGCATACAGAGGGGGTCAGACACTTTAGGATTTAGGGGTCGACGGGATCATCGACTCCCTCATCGACCTTCAGTTGCCGCCGAAAACAGAATTAGGAAATTTCCATAATTTTGGTTGGGGCTCTTTCCTAATCTCAAAGGGACTTATTTTAGGATGTTTCTACTCTATTTTAAGGACGTCCCTATGCCTCTTTCATTCCTTTTAGAACCCTAATTGAATTGAGAGAAAGAGAAGAGAAGGAAGAGAGGAAGAAGAGAAGGAAAGGAGAGAAGAAGAAAATGGAGAAGAGTTGCAGAGAAGGAGTGTTCTTCTCAGGTAAGAATATTAATCCTATGAATTTTGTGAGACTTAGAATAGTTGAAGGAAGATGTAGGAGAAACCCAATCCATCCATCCATGGTTAGGTTTCAATGGAAACCATGGAGGATATCAATCAGACTATATATTGGGTGGAGAGAAGTTCTAATCCATAGAAAGTATGTGGAATGGACTATGGAAGAAGCCATAGGAGTTAAACAAGGAAGAATGGATCAAAACATGAGAATATCGACCAAAACAAGAGGTGGCCGCACATAGGGTCGATAGACCCATCGACCCTAATATCAACCCTATTACAGGGGGTCGCAATATACTGCTACCCTACCTGCGACCCTATAGATAACCGCAAGTTAGAAAATTGGAATTAAATCTAATTAAATTCTATCGGCTTTGTTAGGTCTTCTAGTAATATAATATCAATATAAAGGTGATTCTTAAAGCTTGAAAGAGGATCTACTAGAAAACTAAGGTGAGGAAACAAGACCATAATTAACTGGTTAATTATAAATTATTTTTTTTAGTCCGGTGCCATGCTTGATTCTATGCGAATATGCTTGTAATGTGCATTCAACATGTCATCCAATATTCCTGCTATTATTTTTCATGCATATTTAATTTTGTTTACTTATAACATGATGATGATGATTGATGCTAGGAATAGGCATGTGAATGTTTGTGTATGGTTTGTGTGCTTGATGCGAGTAGGGCATCAGGGGAAGTGTTTGGCGGTGTTTGATCCAGGCACTTTAGCTCTATCTCTAACTCAAGTCTTGTGCATTAGCATCGTCGTACCGCCATTACCTTAGCAAAACTATTGCGACGTAGGGCATCAAGGAGTGTCTCGGTCTTTAAGTCCTATACTCTACCGGGGGGCCTTAGCTCTATCTCTACGGGTGCTCTGAGGGATGCTGGGGTGAGGCCATGGATACACTGTTTGACATTAGGATTGGTTAGTAGTGAGCCCCGTTTGTAGCCCTAGCCATCAGGGGTTTATTTATTGGTATGGAATTATACATCGATAAACGTGACCTTCGTTGTACAATGTTCATTGTGGGTGCTGTGGGCGACGGTGAGAGGTTCATCGGGCGTATCCACACTCTCGTGCATAGAGGTGCGGTGGCCTCTTATCCTTTCTATAGCACAGTGCAAACGTAAAACCAGACCAAAGATATGAATTGAATCGCATGCATATGTATTGTTGCATTGTTTTGTTTGCTCACTGAGCCATGATGTGTGCTCACCCTCTCGACGTCGAATATTTTTAGTTGATGATGCAGGTACCACTGTTGCAGATTATATTGATGCTCCAGTGTATGGACATGTGGCGACGATTGAAGCTGAAGATGTAGAGGATACACATGACTCCTCTTGCGAGTGCAACTCATGCGTGTTCGTTTAGGGTTTTTCTTTTATTTAATTATTTGGATTTATTAAAGGGATGTAATGATATTTATTTATGTCTTAGTTGATGCAGAATAATTTGGTATTTAAATATTAGTATCGCATTTAGATTCTTCAGTTCATTTTATTATAAGACTTTCGCTATTGTACATTTACTCTGATTATGAATGTGGATGTATGGGGTTTAGATAACACGGATATAGCCTATTCAAGATCTTGGTTGAACCGTTGGTTTGTTAGCGGTTCATGACACCATTCTGAATAGTGTGGAATTGGGGTGTGACAACTTGGTATCAAAGCTTTCCAAGCCTTGTCCGCTAAATCAACATACCTTCACGACAGATTATGAACTGTGATAGGATAAAAGTAAAAACCGTAATAATAACACACTATAAGCACAAGTGACGTTTGAGACCATATTTAAAAAGAGAATAATGCATCTATTTAAAGGAGAAATAATTTTAAATACAATAAGAGAGAAACAAATATGTATTAATATTTATAGAAGAGTACAGTCCATAACCCGGACAATTACTCTGTATTACAAAGAAAAAGTAAAGAAATACAATCATGAAGCTGGAGGTGAAGGAGGAGGCGGTGCCTCGCGGTCTCTGTCATAGTCCTCAGCATAGACTCTAGTCAACCAGGCTACCTGAGTCTAGGTCGCCTAAAGACTAGCTGTGAGATCAGCCACCCGCTGATCAGTCTGGCGCTAAGCGTCTAGAAGCTCCCCCATCCTCAGATCTGATGCACGCTGAGCCTCTCTGATATCTCGAAACATACTCAACACGTCATCAGAAGGTGGGTGTAAAGGACCAGCTGCATGTGAAGGACCAGCCGCAAAAGATGTACTCGCTCCAGCAGCATGTGTAGAAGAAGGAGGTGGTATGGAATCCACATCCATGTAAAGACGATCATCATCCCTGACAGCACCACCAGGGACCCCAACTGCAGCTGCTGCTGCCTCAGCGTCAGCCATCTCCACGCGAGTGCGAGGGCCCACCATCGCGTTCCTCTCCTCATCACTGACCTGGGCATCCCGCATACCCATCCTGCAGATGGCATCCCAATCTAGAGGAGCAGAGAAGGTTTTTTCCTAAATCTTCTCATCCAACAAATCCACACCCAGGCGGGTCAGCAGTTTAGTGATCATACGTCCATAGGGTAGATTACCCCTATAACTGGGCAATGTGGCACTGATCGTAGTCCGCATGATGATGTATGGTAGGCATACAGGCTGCCTAATACAGATGCAGTATAGCAGATACTAGGTCAACTGGGAGATCCTCTCATAGTGTCCACTCTGTGGAATCAGGTTGTGCTGAATGATCTTGCAGTATACCCGTGGATCTGAACGTAGATAACTCGCTTTCATCTCCCAGCAATCAAATCGGATGAGCTGTCTGTCTATCTCAGCCCTCATCTGCAAAGAAAGGAACTGGTGCTCTCCAGGAGCACAGAATACCGTAGGGCCATCATAGGAAATGCCCAACAAATCCGCTAGCTATCGGTAGTCAAAGGAGACCTCAACTCCCTTGACGTAGCTAGTAATCCGGAGCTCGTGACCCCTATCCACATCATTGTAATCCCCCACCACCTGGAGGTTACAATAAAACTGGTGCACCAAATCCGGGCAGGTGCAGGCGTCATAGGTGATGATAGGAAGCCAACCCATGTCACCAAATGCTCCCTCTACATTGAACAATGCTAGGCTAGCCAAGTCCACCAGTCGACCACCCTCTACCTTTTTACGGGTAAAGCGGGCATACTATGTCTCAGCTTCATTGGTACAGAAGCGGAGACGGTCGCAAACACTAGGAACCTTGGTGCGAGCCATGATATCTGTAGACCACAATGAAAAACAGATAATGGATTAATAACATAGAAAAATCACAAAAATTTCACCATTATAACGATGTAAGTTGACCAAAAGCCTCACTTGTCACCCATACACGTGGGCAAGAGGACTTACGTAGGTTCTAAACTATCCTGCAATACTCATACAGTCAGAAATTTTAACTAACGGAATCCAATTTGAAGAAATTTCGAGAAATCCTAAAATCTTTACAAATTAGGGCAAAAGAGAAAATTTTAAGTTTCTTGATAACCAACCGATGAAACTCAAATATTTTTGAGGGCTTTCGTCCATTGACTCACCAACAACAAAAGCCCCCAATAAAAATCAAATTTTTACGGTTGGAAAAAGTTTAATTTGAAGAAAACGTATTATGTAAATGAAAACCTAGAAAAGAAAACCTAAAAACAGGTAAATGGAGAAGAAATACATGTAGGGAGGATGTAGGTGTCGAGAAACGTAACCCAAATGGCCAATGTAGTGGAATCGGCACTGTAGCAACCCAGAGGAAAGAAGCCGAGTTGAAACGGAGGGGAAAGAATGAGAAATGAACTCAAATCGGACCTTAAAAATCTAATTTTAGTCTGAGGGTCGCAGAATTCAACCCAAAGAGTCGACCCTCATATCGGCCCCATATCGACCCACGGCTTTCGGTGATCTGACAGAAAGCCAAGGGTCGAACAAGGGTCGAACATACGTCGACCCCTATATCGACCCACTGCTCTCGGTAACCTGACAGGGAACCAGGGGTCGCATCGAGGGTCACACACCCATCGACCCTCACATCGACCCTCGACTCTCGGGAAAAATCAGAAATTCCCAGGGTCGATCTTAGGGTCGCATATACCATTGACCCTCACTATCGACCCTATATAGAAAGGACAGTAATTTACCCAGAATGATCTGAAAAATTTGAAATTTACATTGGTTAGTGTATCTACATGAAGTATAAATGATTGCCTCATGTATCTTATGATTTTCAGGCATCACCACTACCAGTGAAGAACATGGCCGGACGAAGAGTAACCAGGAAAAGTCGTAACACGGTTCCACCACTGCCACCAGTGGAGGAAACCAGTCCAGATAATCTGAATGCACAGGGTAATCCGCAAGTTGCACCACCAGTGAACCAAGGCCCGACAATTCCGACTAATCTGCCACCCCTACCACCGGAACTGACTACCGTGGTGATAAATCTAGCACAAAAACTTCAGCAGATGCAACATGTACAAGCCCATATGTAGGCTATGATGGGAATGATGTTCCAGGTGGCACAAACTACACCTATGCCGGCTGGGCAAGCCAATGCAACACCGGTGGGTAACCACCCAGCACCACAACCACCAGCTACACAGATTCCAGCCCATCACCTGGAACCAGTGCAAGGAAATTTCCAATATCCACCACCTATGTATGGAGCATATGCTCCGGTGCAGTTAGATCATTCTCGACTTATTGAGAGATTCCTAAAGATGAAACCTAAGGATTTCAACGGTAAATCGTTCGAACCATTATGGCCAGCACACTGGATCGACGAGATGGAGAGAAATTTCGTGATGATGACCATTATAGAGGAGGATAAGGTATTATGTTCCACCTTCATGCTAAAAGGTGATGCACATCATTGGTGGAAATCTACAAGGGACTATCTGATAACAAAACACGTCCTATTGACCTGGGCTATATATAGGGAACCTTTCTTTGAGAAGTATTTTACCCGAACTTTAAGGATTCTATGGAGAAAGAGTTCCTGAGTTTGAATCAGGGACAGATGACAGTTGACGCGTATCAGCAGCGTTATGAGGAGCTATTTTTCTTCGCACCATTGAGCATGCAAGAAGAGGACACCAAAACCCGTAGGTTTGTCACGGGACTCAGAGGAAGCATCAGAGAGCACGTACTGGGCTTAGACAAGAGAATTTATAATGAAGCCGTGCAAATTGCTCGAGTTATTGAGTCGAGCCAGAAGGAAAGCTATTTTATGCAAAACAGAGGTGTGTAAAGGCCAGCGGGTAATTCTTACAACGGAGGTAATAACAAGACATACAAGCCTTTCCGTACTCAGAATTTTACCGCTGCACCCAAGACCACTCAAGCAGCTCAGGAGTAACCAAAGCCAAATACTGAAAGTCCAAGATGTTATAACTGCAATCAAGTGGGACATATGATGAGAGAGTGTCCTAAACCCAGGAACCAACAACATCAAGGACGATTTTATGCTGTTACGTCTGAGGAAGCTACCGCATCACCCGATGTGGTCACAGGTATGACCTAAACCTTTAAGTTGTATTACATTGTGTAAGCATATAGACTAAGTTTAAACAAATCATAGGTATCGTACCTATAAATGGCATACCCGCCAGAGTACTCTTTGATTCATGAGCTACTCATTCCTTTATATCTGTGTCGTTTGGAAAGAAGCTGAACTTATCCATCAAAACATTGGACTACAAACTACTTGTACGGTCATCGATGGGGTTAAAAGTGGAATTAGAAGAATGTTATGGGCCATGTTCAGTTCTCAGTGGCGAGAAAACCTTAGATGCAACCTTGATCCAACTTGGGATGGCAGACTTTGATGTCAGCTTGGGAATGGACTGGTTAGCTCGGCATTCTACGAACCTATTATGCGCCAAAAAGAAGCTAACATTTAAAGACAAAGAAGGAGCAGAATTTAGTTTCGCAGAAACCAAACTTCCCTGTAAACGCAAGCTCATACTCTCAGCACTAAAGGCTTAGTAGTGCCTTGAGAAGGGGGCATTCGGGTATCTAGTATCAGTGGTCGACCTAACCAAGGAAGCACTACGAATGGAAGATATTGATGTCGTGTGGGACTATCCCGATGTATTTCTGGAGGAACTACTAGGATTACCACCCGATAGAGCCACAGAGTTTGTGATAGACCTTATACCTGGAGCCGCACCAGTATCAAAAGCACCTTATAGAATGGCTCCTACTGAACTGAAGGAATTGAAAGTGAAACTACAAGAACTGCTGGACAAGGGTCATATTCGACCCAGTATATCACCATGGGGAGCGCCAGTATTGTTCGTAAAGAAGAAGGATGGTAGCATTCGATTATGTATCGACTATCGAGAGTTGAACAAGCTGACAATCAAGAATCGATATCCACTACCTAGGATCGATGACTTGTTCGATCAGTTGCAAGGGGCAAAAGTATTTTCTAAGATCGATCTTCGGTCAGGCTACCATCAGTTGAAGATTAAAGAGGGTGATATTCCTAAGACAACTTTCAGGACCAGATATGGACATTATGAATTCTTGATCATATCTTTTGGATTAACAAACGCACCAGCAACTTTCACAGAACTTATGAACCGGGTTTTCCACGATATGTTGGATACATCAGTTATTATATTTATTGATGATATATTGGTATATTCCAAGGACAAAGAAACCCATATTAAGAACCTAAACGCCGCCGTACAGCGTTTAAGGAATGAGAAGCTATTTGCCAAATTTACCAAGTGTGAGTTTTGGCTAAGTGAAGTCACCTTCCTAGGCCATATAGTATCCGCTGAAGGAATCAAAGTGGATCCCAGCAAGATCGAGGCTATTGTAAAGTGGGAAGCACCAAAGAGCATTGCAGAAATTAGAAGTTTTCTGGGTCTCGCTGGTTATTATCAGAGATTTATGGAAGACTATTCCTAGATTTCTGTATCTCTCACCAGTTTGACTAAAAAACGTGAAACATTTGTGTGGATGGATAAATGTGAGAAGAGCTTCCGAACATTGAAGACCAGATTGATATCCACTCCGGATTTGACTATTTCTGTCCTGGGACAGCCATTTACCCTATACACTGATGCGTCAGGACTGGGATTAGGAGTTGTGCTTATGCAAGGAGAACAAGTAATTGCTTATGCCTCAAGACAGTTGAAGACACATGAGAAAAACTATCCCACTCATGATTTGGAGTTAGCAGCAGTTGTACATGCTGCCAAGATATGGAGACATTACCTATACGGAGAGAAGTTCTAGATTAAGTCGGACCATAAATGTCTTACTTATTTATTTAATCAAAAGGAGTTGAATATGAGACAAAGAAGATGGCTGGAACTATTGAAAGACTATGATTGTGATATCCAGTATCATCCGGGGAAAGCTAATGTAGTAGCGGATGCGTTGAGCAAAAAGGCAATGATAAAATCTCAAGGAGAGGTTAGCACAACTGCAGCAATGTGTACTACCGGAATGGTATTCAATCACGGCAACGAGCAGTATGTGATAGATACAGCGGATGAATCAGCCAACCAAGGGTTTATTCATCGGTTTTCAAATATGTTCACTGCAATGAAGATTATATCGGATATAATTGATGAAGTGAAGACAGCTATCAAAGCAGACCCTTACCTGAGAACGGTGCAAGAAGTCATCGAAAAAGGTAGAACTAACCCTGAGTTCACCTTAGACGAAGAGAAGGTACTGAAGTACAAAGGAAGGATATGTGTACTCGAAACAGAAAGTGTGGACATTAGACACCGACTGATGATAGAAGCCCATACCACCATCTATTCGATACATCCTGGAAGTACAAAAATGTATCATGATCTAAAGAAACTATATTGGTGGAGAGGGATGAAAGAAGATGTAGCTAAGTTCGTGTCTCAATTCCTAAATTGTCAGAAAGTAAAGACTGAACGACAAAGACCCGCAGAACTGTTATAGCCATTGCAGGAACCTGCATGGAAATGGGACTGCATCACTGTGGACTTCATCACGGGACTACCATTGACACCTCGAGTAGTTGATGCAGTTTGGGTGATTGTAGATCACTTGACCAAAACAGCTCGCTTTATACCGATACGACCTCAGTATACATTGGAAAGGTTAGCAAAGCTGTATGTGGATAATATTGTTCGACTACATGGTGTACCAGAGAGCATTGTGTTCGATAGAGATCCACGATTCACTTCCAAGTTTTGGAAAGGATTGCAAAAGGCTATGGGTACAACATTTTAGTTTAGTACTGCATTCCATCCACAGACAGATGGACAGTCAGAGCGTACAATACAGATTCTAGAAGATATGCTACGAGCATGTGTAATTGATTTCAAAGGATCATGGGATGAAAAGTTACCACTGATCGAGTTCGCTTATAACAATAGCTATCAGGCTACTATACAGATGTCACCCTATGAAGCACTGTATGACAGAAAGTGTCGAACTCCTTTATTTCGAAATGAAGTTGGAGAACGTAGTATTGTTGGGCCAGAATTTATCAAAGAAACTTGTCGCGTGGTCGACATTATCAAAGAAAGGGTAAGAACAGCTCAGAACCGTCAGAAGCAATATGCAGATACTCGACGCAGAGATCTTGAGTTCGCCGTGGGTGATAAAGTATTCTTGAAAGTATCGCCTATGCGAGGATTGAAACGGTTCGGACAGAAAGGGAAACTAAGTCCAAGATATGCCGAGCCATATGAGATTTTAGCTAAGCGTGAAAAAGTGGCTTATCAGCTAGCACTACCATCATCTATGTCAAGTGTGCATGACATATTTCATATCTCCCTATTGAAGAAGTATGTCGAGGATCCAACGCACGTCCTGACAGTAGATTTATCGGATTTGATTGATGATTTGACATTTGAAGTAACACCAACTGAAATCACCAGCCGAAAAGTTCAACGACTATGCAACCGAGATATCTATTATGTTAAGGTCACTTGGAGAAGTAGAGACATGGAAGAAATTACATGGGAAGAAGAGAATGCTATGCGAAAGCAATACCCTCACTTATTTGATTCAGAAGGTATGTACAATTTCGAGGATGAAATTTTTATAAGTAAGGGGGAGTTATGTCACACCCCAATTCCGCACCATTCAGAATTGTGTGGTGAACCGTCAATAAACCAACGGTTCAACCGGGATCTCAAAATAGGCTATCCCACATATGATAAACCAAAACACATTCCACATTAATCAGAGGTAATAAAATAAATAGCGAAAGTCTTACAGATAATGAACTGAGGTCTAATCATGATAAATAGTTAATATTCCATTTATTTCCAAGTAATCAAAACATAATTTAATACATATTACAATATCCAAATACGAAAACTAAACACTAAACGTATCCATCGCTGAAACGCTCGCTTAACGAACCATGTTCGTTCTCCACAGCTTGCTCATTCATAGCCTCCACCCGTGCATATGTTGGCGTGTAGACAAAATCTTCAATCATAGTACCTGCAACATCAGAAACTAAAAAGAATTGCGCGTGCGAGGGTCAGCTCTCCAACTTGAGCTCTGTGAGTAAAACAAAACAATGCAACAGTACATATGCATGCAATCAAATTATATCTTTGGTCTGGTTTAAAATTTACAGTATGCAATAGAAAGGTTTAGGTAGCCAAAGGTCGCGTTAATTGACCCCGCCTCTATACACGAGTGTGTGATGTTACCCGAAGATCACGTTTATCGTCAACTCACATGCACCCAACCATGAACATTATATAACAAAGGTTACGTTTATTGCTATATAGTGCCATACCAACACGTAAGCCCCTGTTGGTGAGGGCTGTAAACTGGGCTCGCAACTAACCAATCCTAATGCCAAAAAGTGTATCCAGGGCCTCACCCAGCATCCCAGAGAATGTCCATAAAGATAGAGCTAAGGCCCCCCGGTAGAGTCAGAGACTACAAGGACCGAGAGCACCTCCCCTGATACTCTACGACATAATAGTTCTGCTAAAGTAATGGCGATACGACGATGCCAATGCACAAGACTTGAGTTAGAGATAGATCTAAAGTGCTGAGACCCGCCAAAGGTTAACGTTTATTGACGTTCTCATCACACCTCCCCTGATACTCGCTCACATCAAGTACATCAACCACATACATACAAGCACATGCCTATTCCTATCATCATTATCATGTTATAAACAATAAAGTAAATATGCATGAATAAGTAATAGAAATATTGGATGGCATGCTGTATGCACATTACAAAGATATTCGCATAGAATCAAGCATGGCATTGGACTCAAGAAATAAAAAATAATTTATTATTAACCAATTAGTTTAAAGTTCTGTTTCCTCACCTTAGCTTGCTAATAGATACTTTTCCAAGCTTTAGAATCACATTTATAATGTTATTATATTGCTAGAAGACCTAACAAAGTCGATAAAATTTAATTAGAATTTATTCGAAATTTAAAAACCATTTTGTTAACTGAGGGTCGGAGGTAGGGTCGGAGTCCCGATCGACCCCCGGGTGCGACCCTCCCCCCTAATCCGAACTTCCCGAACACTGAGGGTCGATGCTAGGGTCGGATCTACCATCGACCCTAGGTGCGACCCTCCATGGTTTTAGTCAAAAATATCAGATTTCGTTCTCTCTTTCATGGTTGGGTCCTATGGCTTACTTCCACAATCCATTCTATACATGTTCTATGGTTTAGAACTATACTTTATTCACCTACATGGTTTTAGTGATCTCCTCCATGGTTTTCCATAAAAACCTGGATGATTTGGGTTTCTTCTAAGTCATACCCTATTCATAAACCATTCTAAAGTCTTAAATAAATCATGGGGAATGTATTCATACCTTAGGCTTGCTGAGATTCGGAGTTCCTCTGAATTTCCTCTTCTTCCTTAGCCTTTTCTTCAAGTTTTCCTTATCTTCTTCTCTTCCTTCTCTTCTCTTTCTCTCAATCCAATTAGGGCTATAAAAGGAGTGAAAGAGGCTTAGGGACGTCCTATTTATAGGGCAAAACCTCCCAAAATAAGTCCCATTGAGTTTAGGAAAGGTTCCAATTGAAATTAGGAAGGTTTCTCAATTTTCGGTTCGTGCTGTTTTTCCCGAATGCCGAGGGTCGATGGTGAGGGTCGATGGGAGGGTCGGACCTGCCTGTTAAAACATGCGACCCTACCCTCATTTTGACTGTTTTTGGGTAAATTTTCATATTGGGTCTTGGGTTTCTTCACACACTTGGTCCACTTGGCTCGACCATGATATGTAGACAGGTCCCGACACAAAATGTAAGGTTAGGCCGGGTTCATGGCGTGCAGGTCTTACTACTCCACCACCCTTAAAAGAAATTTCTTCCTCGAAATTTGAATGTATGGATCTTACAACTCCCCTATCCTTAAATGAATTTTGTCCTCAAAATTTGAACGAATCTTACAACTCCCCCATCCTTAAAATAAATTGTCTTCAAAATTTTGAATTTACTTCGGAGTCAATAGGTGGGAATTCTATTTCCGCATTGCATCTTCTTCCTCCTATGCACTCTTCTCTACATATTGTCTTTGCTAGGTTACCTTCACATAATAATTATCCCAGCTTTGGAATCATTGTACTTTCCCACTAGTGAACTAGGCTGGTACCACTTCAATAGTTAAACATTCTATCTAATCCAGTGATTCCGTGGTCAATACCTTTAATATGGATCTTTAATGTTCTTCAATAGAGACACACGAAATACATCATGCACACTTGACATGAATAGTCGTAACGCTAATTGATATACAACTTTTCTATGTCTCCCCAAAGTTTATAAAATCTGACACATATATAGAATACAACTTTCCCTTCTCATTGAATTGTTTTAAACCATGCATAAGTGATATCTCCAAAAACACTTTGTCGCTTATGGCGAACTCAAGGTCTTGGTGTCTCTCCTGATAATCCTGAGCTATCCTGGCCCTTTTTCTTTGATCTTGTCTGCCACTCGACAGTTTTCTGCAATTGACTTAGGTCTTAAAACTCTTCATTCACTAACTTTATTCCAAAATAAAGGAGTTTGACATTTCTACCGTACAATGCTTTATAGGTGACATTTACATGGTAGCTTAGTAGCAACTTCAATTCACGGTAACTTCTCAACTCAAGTTCCTTGAAATCAATTTCACAAGCTCGGGGCATATCTCTTAGGATCTGTATAGTCTGCCCCGACTGTCCGTCGGTTTAAGGTAAAATGCGGTACTAAACTTCAACTTTGTTCCCATTATTTTCTGTAGATCCTCCCAAAACTTTGAAATAAAGCATAAGCCTCAGACCGACACTAAGCACTCATGCATACCATTCAGTCTGGCAATATTATCCACATATAGCTCAGTTAGCCGCTCCAAAGCATACCGAGGTCGTATAGCAATGGAATGAGCTATCTTCGTAAGGTGATCAACAATCACCCATACTGCGTCAACCGATCTAGGAGTCAGTGGAAAATCAGTGACATAGTTCATTGCAATGCAGTTTCACTTCCAGACTGGCTTTGATAGTTATTGTTGTAGCCGTGTTGGTCTTTGTCTTTCAGCCTTTACTTGCTGATAATTCAATTACTGAAACATGCATCTATCCACAACCACTTCCATTCCCTTTCTTCCAAAATAATCTCTTCATGTCATGATACGTATTGGTACTCTAGTATGTACTGAATATTGAGTACAATGGACTCTTATCATTATCCTCTTCATAGTATCCGAGTCTTTATTTTAATGTATTCAGAATCTGCCTCTGTATCTGAGCACTATCTCCGCATCCAAAGTAAGTCAGGGTTAGGTTTTTCCTTCTCTAAATCTCCTGACATTATTCTTATATACAGATTTAACAAAATTGCTACTTTTACTTAATCCATCAATTTAGAGATGATCTTTAATGCCACAAACGTAGCCGAATTATTGCTCCATAAGTTCGTCCATAAATTCTCGCTCAATTGGATCATCACTAGTTTCTATTGTATATTACTCTTCTTCCAAATTTGAATTTATTGCTGCGAAACATAAGGCATCATTTATCCTGGGTCCTTCCTTGGACTTCATAATTCCCTTTTTGCTTAAGGCCTTAGCTACTACATTAGCCTTGCTCGGTTGACATTGAATATCACAGTCTTAATCCTTCAAGTATTCCTAATCATCTCCTTATCCTCATGTTCAACTCTTTCTAATGAAGAGATAAATAAAATACTTGTAATCCGATCTAATCTAAAATTCTTCTTCGTTTAAATAATGTCTCCAACTCTTGATTGCTTGAATCCCAACTATTTACTCCAATCATGAGTTGTGTAACTCTTCTCATGCTCTTTCAGTTTTATTAAAGCATATGAAATCGCTTATTTACCTTACATCAACCCACATCCTAGATCCAATCCGAAAGCTCCGATGGATAGGGTAAAAGGTTTCCCTGGTGCCGGAACGATCAAGATGGGAGCTGATATCAATCTTACTTTAGAATCAGGAAATATTCTTCACCCTTGTCAGTCAAATTAAACTCATCTCCTTTCCTGGTTAGCTTGGTAAGAGGTTTTGCGATCTTAGAGTGGTCCTCCAAAATCGTCAGTAATAACCAGCTAAACCCAAGAAACTTCTGATCTCTGCAATATTCTTCAGGTGTTTCTCACACTACAATTGCTTCTATCTTAATAGGGTCCACTTTAATCCCTTTTTATGATGCTACATGATCAAAGAAGATCACTTTGTTTAATCGGGTCTCATATTCCTTGGAATTGGCAATAAGCTTTTCACTCCTCAGCTGTTGTGAAGTTGTTCTAAAATCTGTTGTATGAGTTGCTTCATTTTTGGAATAAACCAAAATATCATCTATGAAAACCATGACCGACGTGTCCAACATGTCATGAAACACCCAGTTCATCAGCTTCATAAAAGATGTAAGGGCATTGGTTAATCCAAACATCATAATCGAGAACTCATAATTGGCCAATCCTAATTCTAAAAACTGTCTTCGAGATATCGCTATCCAAATTCTTCAACTGATGATGTCTTGATCGAAGATCAATCTTAGAAAATACCTTTGCTTCTTGCAACAAGTCATCAATCTGAGGTTGTGAATATCGATTCTTGTTCGTGAGCTTCTAAATTCTCAGTAGTTTATACGCAGACAACACTACCATCCTTCTTCTTTACGAGTTGCGTTGGCGCTTTTCGTGATGCAATACTTAGCTGATTAGAACCCTGGTCTAATAACTCTTGTAGTTGAGTTTCAGTTCCTTTAACTCCATAGGAGCTACTCTACAGGTGCCTTTGACACACGTATCGTCCTTGGTAACAAGTCGATGACGAACTCGGTCACTTAATCAGATGGTAACCCGATAAGTTTCCTGGAAATACATCAGAAAATTCACGTATCACATCAATATCTTCCATTTGTGGTGCTTCTTTGGTAACGTATACCACAAGATACCATATATCCAACTTCTTTCTCTTCAAAACATCTCTTCGCCTTTAGCATAGAAAGGATCAGCTTTCACTTCCTAGGCAACATACTTCCAATAATACTAAATTATATGTCGTTTTTATTCTTGAATGATAACCTCTTCTATGCACATAACAACTTTGTAGAGTATTGAGACAGCCAGTCTATCCCTAAGATGACGTTAAAGTCTACCATCTCAAGTCTAATTAGGTTGTGTCGAAATTTCATCCATCCATTAATATGATTCAATCATTGTTCATAACACTCATCTAAAACAACCTTTAGTCCAAAAGTGCTTAAACTAGCAAAATCTGATGTAAAGGTCTTAAGAGCTTGTCTAGTTCCTTCATCTCTTTTGATTTTTCAAAGACTATCATCAAAATCTCATATTGCACTCATTAGCTTGTATTTCTTTTATCCTTGCTGTTCTACCTTGCTCTCTCTTCCATATACCTCGAAACATACCTTGTGATTGTTACTTCATATCCCAAGTCTATCTATAAGCATTAGGGTATATGCTTATAAATTCATTAATTCAGTCAAACTATTTTGGTCTTTACTTAATCATATCCCTCAACATTGGGCATAACTCAATTATCATTTTACTAAATCGAGTACTACTTATGCCATGACGTTATCCTTGTATCCACTCTTAAATTTACCTTTAGGAATCTTCTATCTTGTTAAAATTCATACCGATATAATCATCTTTAACTTTACTTGAGTGTTATCTACTCTTTCCTAGTTACTCTTGATAGTTTTCACTTTTTGCTCATGCACTCTTAGACATGGCTCATATCCATCCACTTAGAAATCTCAAAATAGATTCTCCATTACTTCATCGGAGGTCTCTTGGCTATAGCATTTAATCTGAATCCAATCATCTTCCTTCCAATAATCCCATTGTCACTAAACATCTTTATCAACAAAGGTCAGGGAATTTATGAATCAGAATGTGCATCCAAAATAATTCTTTTCCTTTTTTTTTTCAATTATCATAATGACAACAACTTGCTTTATCTAGCGAATCTAGGTTTCAAGGATCAGGAGTAAATCTGTGGTAATCCAACCGGCATCCAAAGATTATTAAATTGCACGGTGGTCCAAATATATGAAAATAGAGGTTCTATAATTCTTGACCTCATGGTTACAGGTTCTATTGAGTATATATAATGTCATTGGTCAAGGCACTATAGGAATAAATCTGGAGAAGATTTCATACATCAGTATGTCAAGTATAAATCTGGAGAAAATTTTCCTACATCAATAAATCAGGTATAAGTCAGTAGATGTACGCTCAACATGATTAAGCATTTAACTGTTCATTCAGTTCGTATCTCTGTTCATGTTGTCGATCATGAGAATGGTGCAGATTGGTATAATCAGGACTAATACTAAAGAAACAATATCTATAACTCCAATTGACAGGTTAAATCAAGAAGGTATCCTGTCAAGACACGTGAATTTAAAATCTAGTATGTGCATCCTCTATAATCATAAGAGTAAATCAATAATGCACCGCATCCTATATAATCATATCCAGTTATATGGCCACAATTAGATTTGATCCTCTACTGAAAACGTTTAAGGCTTCGTCTTCAGAAAATATTCTTCAACCCTAGGTCGGATCATTGCAACTATCCCATACATCGATGGCTGGTAAGGTTAACCACCTTGATATACTGCTTGTTGTGCACCAAACTTCTGCACTGGGGTATGCATTACTGGGACTTACTGTATGGTAAGCACTGTATTATAGCTAACATATGTTGGGATACAGTGTTGCTACCAATTGGTACCATACTTTGTTCGACCCGGAGGTGTTGATGTAGCATCAGTAACTTGGGTAGCAACTTGCATAGTCGGTCTCATCTGTTGTTGCTCTTGTATTTTATTGGGTCAAGTTTATGACAACCATAACCAAGGTAATTGGTAGTCCAGGTGGTTGGCTGGAGTGGCCTGGTTGTTCACCTCCTCTCATTTTCTCCAATCTGATTATCATTATTTAGTATCTACTCATATGAGTTTTCATTACCCATTCTCGACCCAGATAGTGGTGGGGTCAAGTTGCAATATCTCTTCATAATGCTCCGTGGGCAATGGATCAGCGTGTAATGGATCTCAATCTAAATCTCCACATCACCCAAGAGTATAGCTTTATTTTTTATAGTTGCTCTTATTCTTAATGTTTGGCCATTATTCTCTTATCTCTGTTGGATTTAGCCCGAGATCTTTTCCTTTATCTCTACAGGGTTTTGGCATTACTAGCCATTTTCCTTCTTCCTCTGTCCTACATCGAGTTTCACATCTTGTGAGTACCAACTCGGTATTCCAATTTTCTGCTATACAGATGCTCCCATCTTGCAACTGTACTATATCCTTGTATGCTTGGATAACTACCCAACTTATAGATAATACCCTAAATTGTTTGTTTATTAGGATAATTTTTGGTCTTCTTTTTCTGTGTGAGTGTATATATATGGTTCCACCTTTTATATGTACATTATCGTCTTGTTTAAGTTCTGTCTCAACCAACACAGGTGCTTATGGTTTGCTTGTATTAAAGCTATTAATTTATCCTAACTCAATTCATGGACTCCAGTGAAAGTATTCAGGTTTAATGGGTAAGGCCTACGAGAGCTCTGATACCAAGTTGTCACACCCCAATTCCGCACCATTCAGAATGGTGTGATGAACCGTCAATAAACCAACGGTTGAACTAGGATCTCAAAATAGGCTATCCCACATATGATAAACCAAAACATATTCCACATTAATCAGAGGTAACAAAATAAATAGCGGAAGTTTTACAGATAATGAACTGAGGTCTAATCATGATAAATAGTTAATATTCCATTTATTTCCAAGTAACCAAAACATAATTTAATACATATTACAATATCCAAATACGAAAACTAAACACTAAACGTATCCATCGCTGAAACGCTCGCTTAACGAACCATGTTCGTTCTCCACAGCTTTCTCATTCATAGCCTCCACCCGTGCATATGTTGGCGTGTAGACAAAATCTTCAATCATAGTACCTGCAACATCAGAAACTAAAAAGAATTGTACGCGTGAGGGTCAGCTCTCCAACTTGAGCTCAATGAGTAAACAAAACAATGCAACAGTACATATGCATGCAATCAAATTATATCTTTGGTCTGGTTTAAAGTTTGCAGTATGCAATAGAAAGGTTTAGGTAGCCAAAGGTCGTGTTTATTGACCCCGCCTCTATACATGAGTGTGTGACGTTACCCGAAGATCACGTTTATCGTCAACTCACATGCACCCAACCATGAACATTATATAACAAAGGTTAAGTATATTGCTATATAGTGCCATACCAACACGTAAGCCCCTGTTGGCGAGGGCTTCAAAATGGGCTCGCAACTAACCAATCCTAATGCCAAACAGTGTATCCAAGGCCTCACCCCAGCATCCCTCAGAATGTCCATAGAGATAGAGCTAAGGCCCCCCGGTAGAGTCAGAGACTACAAGGACCGAGACCACCTCCCCTGATACTCTACGACATAATAGTTCTGCTAAAGTAATGGTGATACGACGATGCTAATGCACAAGACTTGAGTTAGAGATAGAGCTAAAGTGCTGAGACCCACCCAAGGTTAACGTTTATTGAAGTTCTCATCACACCTCCCCTGATACTCGCTCGCATCAAGTACATCAACCACACACATACAAGCACATACCTATTCCTATCATCCCTATTCCTATCATCATCATCATCATCATCATCATATTATAAACAATAAAGTAAATATGCATGAACAAGTAATAGAAATATTGGATGGCATGCTGTATGCACATTACAAACATATTCGGATAGAATCAAGCATGGCATTGGACTCAAGAAATAAAAAACAGTTTGTTATTAACCAATTAGTTTAAAGTTCTGTTTCCTCACCTTAGCTTGCTAATAGATACTTTTCCAAGCTTTAGAATCACCTTTATAATATTATTATATTGCTAGAAGACCTAACAAAGTCGATAAAATTTAATTAGAATTTATTCAAAATTTAAAACCATTCTATTAACTGAGGGTCGGAGGTAGGGTCGAAGTCCTGATCAACCCTGGGTGCGACCCTCCCCCTAATCTGAACTTCCTGAACACTGAGGGTCGATGCTAAGGTCGGATCTGCCATCGCCCCTAGGTGCGACCCTCCATGGTTTGAGTCGAAAATATCAGATTTCATTCTCTCTTTCATGGTTGGGTCCTATGGCTTACTTCCACAATCCATTCTATACATGTTCTATGGTTTAGAACTATACTTTATTCACCTACATGGTTTTAATGATCTCCTCCATGGTTTTCCATGAAAACCTAACCATGGATGAATGATTTGGGTTTCTTCTAAGTCATACCCTCTTCATAAACCATTCTAAAGTCTTAAATAAATCATGGGGAATGTATTCATACCTTAGGCTTGCTGAGATTTAGAGTTGCTCTGAATTTCCTCTTATTCCTTAGCCTTTTCTTCAAGTTTTCCATCTCTTCTTCTCTTCCTTCCCTTCTCTTTCTCTCAATCCAATTAGGGTTGTAAAAGGAGTGAAAGAGGCTTAGAGACGTCCTATTTATAGGGCAAAACCTCCCAAAATAAGTCCCATTGAGTTTAGGAAAGGTTCCAATTGAAATTAGGAAGGTTTCTCAATTTTTGGTTCGTGCTGTTTTTCACGAATGCCAAGGGTCAATGGTGAGGGTCGATGGGAGGGTCGGACAACTTATAGACCCTACGACCCATGGTTGAGGGTCGATGGTGAGGGTCGATGGGAGGGTCGGACCTGCCTGTTAAAAAATGCGACCCTACCCTCATTTTGACTATTTTTCGGTAAATTTTCATATTGGGTCTTGGGTTTCTTCACACACTTGGTCCACTTGGCTCGACCATGATATGTAGACGGGTCCCGACATGAAATGTAAGGTTAGGCCGGGTTCGTGGCGTGCGGGTCTTACATGTTGTAAGACCCATATCAAACTAACCCGGTCTTACCATCTTGAATCAGGTTTACCCATCATGGTCGAGCCAAATGGACCAAGGGCGTGAAGGAGATCGTGATCCCTGGTATCAAATCGACCCAAAAATACTTAAATTAAGAGGAGGGTCGCATACCCAGTAAGGGAGGGTCGGACCCCCCAAGACAGAAAGTCAGACCCCCTGTTTTACAGAGGGGGTCGGATACTTTAGGATTTAGGGCTTGACGGGATCATCGACCCCCTCATTGACCCTCAGTTGCCATAGAAAACAGAATCAGGAAATTTCAATAATTTCGGTTGGGGCTCTTTCCTAATCTCAAAGGGACTTACTTTAGGATGTTTCTACTCTATTTTAAAGACGTCCCTAGGCCTCTTTCACTCCTTTTAGAACCCTAATTGAATTGAGAGAAAGAGAAGAGAAGGAAGAGAGGAAGAAGAGAAGGAAAGGAGAGAAGAAGAGAAAGGAGAAGAGTTGCAGAGAAGGAGTGTTCTTCTCAGGTAAGAATACTAATCCTATGAATTTCGTGAGACTTAGAATAGTTGAAGGAAGATGTAGGAGAAACCCAATCCATCCATCCATGGTTAGATTTCAATGAAAACCATGGAGGTTATCAATTGGACTATATATTGAGTGAAGAGAAGTTCTAATCCATAGAAAGTATGTGGAATGGACTATGGAAGAAGTCATAGGAGTTAAACAAGGAAGAATGGATCAAAACATGAGAATATTGACCAAAACTAGAGGTGGTTGCACATAGGGTTGATAGACCCATTGACCCTGATATCGACCCTGTTACAGAGGGTCGCAGTATACTGCTACCCTACCTGCGACCCATCCTGCATTCAACATGTCTCTAACTCAAGTCTTGTCATTAGCATCGTCGTATCGCCATTACCTTAGCAGAACTATTGCGATGTAGGGCATCAAGGAGGGTCTCGGTCTTTGAGGCCTACACTCTACTGGGGGGCCTTAGCTCTATCTCTATCGGTGCTCTGAGGGATTCTGGGGTGAGGCCTTGGATACACTATTTGACATTAGGATTGATTAGTAGCGAGCCCCGTTTGCAGCCCTAGCCATCAGGGGTTTATTTGTTGGTATGGAGTTGTGCATCGATAAACATGACCTTTGTTGTACAATGTTCATTGTGGGTGCTGTGGGCGACGGTGAGTGGTTCATCGGGCGTATCCACACTCTCGTGCATAGAGGTGCGGTGGCCTCCTATCCTTTCTATAGCACAGTGCAAACGTAAAACCAGACCAAAGATATGAATTGAATCGCATGCATATGTATTGTTGCATTGTTTTGTTTGCTCACTGAGCCATGATGTGTGCTCACCCTCTCGAAGTGGAATATTTAGTTGATGATGTAGGTACCACTGTTGCAGATTATATTGATGCTCCAGCGTATGGACATGTGGCGGTGATTGAAGCTGAAGATGTAGAGGATACGCATGACTCCTCTTGCGAGTGCAACTCATGCGTATTCGTTTAGGGTTTTTCTTTTATTTAATTATTTGGATTTATTAAAGGGATGTAATGATATTTATTTATGTCTTAGTTGATGTAGAATAATTTGGTATTTAAATATTAGTATCACATTTAGATTCTTCAGTTCATTTTATTATAAGACTTCCGCTATTGTACATTTACTCTGATTATGAATATGGATGTATGGGGTTTAGATAACAGGGATATAGCCTACTCGAGATCCTGGTTGAACCGTTGATTTGTTAGCGGTTCATCACACCATTCTAAATAGTTTGGAATTGGGGTGTGACAGGAAAGGCCAATGTGGTGGACAACGCACTGAGCAGGAATGCTTTGGTAGTACGTCGGGAATATAATCTCGATTTTGTTAATCCTGATGAGGGGAATAATATGGCCCATATATTGGTCGTCGCTCCACTCCCAGATAATGAAGTGTCCACTACAAATACTTTTGCTACAGGTTGGGTCAAAGCAGTATCAAAATTGCTTAATACCTTGGCTATTCAGCCTACCCTACTAGGTGAAATCAAGGATGCCACTGAGAATGATGCTCACCTAAAGACCCTCAAGCAGAATCTTGAGAAAGGAAAACAAGACCTATATTTCTCTATTGATAGTATGGCTCAGATACAGGGGAAGAGTGTGTATGCCAGAGTCTTCACAGTCATTGAAGGTGACCATCATGATTGAAGCTTATTCCTCTCCTTTCACAGTCCACCCTGGTAGTACCAAGATGTATCAGGATTTGAAGAAATCCTACTAATGGAGAGGTATGAAGGTTGATGTGGTAGCTTTTGTTTACAGGTGCCTTACTTACCAATAGGTGAAGGTTGATAGATAAAGACTAGCTGGGTTACTTCAACCATTATCGATCCCAGAGTTGAAGTGGATCATATCACTTAAATTTTGTAACAGGATTACCCTTGATGCTAAACAATGTTGATGCAGTTTGGGTAATCGTGGACTATGTCACAAAGATGGACTGTTTTGTAGCTATTAGGCCACAATACACTATGGACAGGTTGACCAAGCTATATGTGGATAATATAGTGAGGTTACATGGTGTGCCAGCAAGCATTGTGTCGGATAGAGATCCGAGATTCACGTCCAAGTTATGGGACAGCCTATAGAAGGAAATGAGTATACAGTTGAAGTTTAGTACCACATTTTATCGTGAGACTGATGGACAATCTAAGTGCACAGTACAGATTTCGAAAGATATGCTTTGAGCTTACGCTTTGGATTTCAATGGTAGTTGGGATAAGTATCTGTCTTTGATAGAGTTTGCCTACAACAATAGCAACCAAGCTACCCTTAGTGCTGCTCCATATGAGGTACTATATGGTAGGCGATCCAGAACTCCACTATAGTGGAATGAAGTAGGTGAGCATAGAATTTTGGGGCCTGATATTATACAAGACACTTGTGATAAAGTGGATTTGATAAGGAAGAGAATTAAGGCAGATCAAAGCAGACAGAAGAGTTACGCTGATGGATGGCATAAGGATTTGAAATTTTATATTGGTAACAAAGTTTTCCTTGAAGTGTTACCCCACCGTGGTATTCAATGTTTTGGCAAGAAAGGGAAGCTAAGTCCCAGAAATGTATTGGTCCATATGAGATTTTAAATAAAAACAGTAAAGTGGCATATTAGTTAGCTTTACCTCCCACACTATCAGAAGTTCATGATGTCTTTCACATCTCACTTCTGAAGAAGTATGTTCATGATCATCTCACATACTGAGTGCAAAAGTCCCATAGATTGACAAAGATTTGTCATGTACCGTAGAACCTGTGGCAATATTAAACAAAAAGGTGCATCAACTGCGGAACTGTTCCATCCCCTATGTGAAGGTTTATTGGTGCAGTTATGCGATTAAAGAAGTCACTTAGGAAAGTGAAGATGCAATGCAGGAGAAGTATCTGCATTTGTTTGAAAACTCAGGTACGCCTTAATTTTGAGGGAAAAATTCTTATAAATTTAGGGGATTGTGAGACCCGCACCTGGAATCCCTTACTAACCTGGATTCCTCCCGTGTCAACTCTCAACACATTTACTGATGGAGCACCTGATGTGGACCCGATGGTGGTACCCGAGCCATACGTAAGTCTTTACTATTTATATTTGGTCGGGTAAAGTGCCCTAGTAGATCTTAGGTTGAATGGGTGCGCATCCTAAAGCATCCAAGCTAAATAGGTGGCCAATAAGCTATATTATGGCCCAACTGGATAATCAACCACCCGGTTATAAGAAACCCGTTAATCGTGATATTAGACCTTTTCTTTTCTTAATTTCAGAGAAGGGGGACTAAGCCCTCCTTTTCTCTCTTCTTGGAAATGTCGAAAAGTAAAAGAGAGGAGAAGAGAAAAAAAAAAAGAGGAAAAAGAATTTGAAGCTAAAGCTCCAACCCCTAGCTCCCTTAGAGATGAGTTCATTGAACCTCCTCCTTTTTTTGTTTTGTGTTTAAGGCAAGAGGCCATGGTGGTTGAGCTCCATTAATGTAAACTCCATTAAAGACCTAGATCTAGGTTTGTATCCACCTAACTACATTAAGGGAGTTATTAAAGCCATAAATGGCTCCTATTGTACCTAATAATGGTGGGAATAAGTTCCCCATCAACTAAAATGGGGGTATTGAAGTGGAGAACAAGTCTCTAAAGCTTAGAGACCAAGCTCGGTTTGTGACCTGGTTCTAGGTCTGAACCAGATGCATAATTAGAGGCCTGGTTTTGTCCATTCCTCTGGATAGTTTAGACCAAGTCTTCACTATGGCCAATGCTTTGGCTTATGACCAATTAACCAATCAAAGCTTCTTATCAGAGGACCTACCAGAGGTACGATCCTCTAATTATCCTCTTGATCATCCAACCGATTATCTAGTGGGTCTGAATGACTTGGACCATCTATTTAGGCTTAATACTAAGCGGAGATAGTGCTAGATGATAGACCACCAAACAGAGCCTCCAAAAAACCTACTAGAACCCCAGTATGTATGAAACTATAGGAGCTGAATGATCTGTCGGATGCTCGACCATCCGCTCATTCCTCCAATTTTATCTACTTAGAAAACACTCTAAGTGTTAACCAGATGACTGTATTGGGGGCACCATCATCGACTTCACCCTCTGATTCAGTCTATTTGAACCATTTTGCCTAGTAATGATTAAAATGACCAACCGTGGGATTCTCAACTTATCTTGGGACCCCTGTATGGATAGGTAAGGCTTGTCCATAATGATTAAAAGCTATGAAACTAAACTAATAAATCCTTATATGTTAAATAGGTGTTTAACACGGGTGATTGTTGAAGCCTTCTGTTGGCTTTGGATTACTGCTACACTTCTCGTGCAATCAGATGAGGAGTCTAGTTCGTAGACTTAGGGCATTCTTAATAACATGTCTACTTTGCTTAGTAACATGCCTAGGTTGTATTCGATGACATGTTTCATTACTGCTATCTATGAGCATGCATTGCATAATAACAATTATGAATATTTGTTTGGGTATGATGGACATGTGGCATGTGGGAGCACAATATACGGGCCATATTGTTGGTGCTAGGCTTTAATGGAGGCATGGTGATCCATTGGTGTAGAGCTAAGGTTCTCCATTAGGGCATAGCCTTCTTTATATGTGCATAAGTGTACAACCATGTATGATGGTCCGGGTGATGCATTGGAGTGCAGGCATAAGGATCGTATTGGATTGTAAGAGGATTGACCAAGTATGATGGTTTGTGTGATGCATTGGAGTATGGGTACACGGATCATGTTGGAATGTAAACTCAATAGTGGGGGCACAATGATCCATGGGAGTGGTGAGCGAGGGATCTCTGCTGGTGTAAGTCATGATGGTTTTATTGACATGCTAGTAAGGGTAAAGTAATCCATGGGAGTGGTAATCCAAAACTTCTTTTGGTGGGCAATCATAATGAAATGAATGTACAAAATAGACATAGGTGGTGCAATCCCCTGTTTCCTATGCCCTTCTAGTAGGGGTCAAGATACTGGCATAGCTTCACATTTTCGAAGGTTGGGCGACCCTAGGAGGACTCAATGAAATATGAGTATACAGTAGCTAGCGTATGTGGGGTCTATGATAGGAGGCGATGAACCCTATAAGTATTAGTGTCCTAAAAGGGGGAGTTTGCTTGTAGAAGTAGTTTAATAGCCCGGGGTCGTCAATTCAACTTCAACCTTCACCCAGGATGTAATAACACAAACCTGAGACCTAATATAAAATAAATTGCATTTCATATCATTTAATGTTGTATGTTGCACGCATGTGATACTAGATTTCTTATTCAGCTAAGATGTAAGCTCACCCTCGTGTTGACATTTCTTTTCAGATTATGTTGCAGCTGATTTCTCTATCGCCGATTTCATAGAGTCACCTCTAGCGAGCATGGTCATTGGTACTGATGATATTGGTGGAGACCATGGTAAGGGCAGCACCTGCAGTAACTCTGTCTATGCACAATATAGCCCTCCTCTTACTTTTCCCCTTCTGGATATTATGATACTTTTTGTTGATAGATGAATATATCTATCAAGAACATTTAACAGATTTACCTTTTTGTTTTGGCTATGTGTATATCGATATAGTGGTATTTTGTGGAGAACAAATGGTTTGTAATTTATAAACTGATACATAGTATGGATATATTATCATTATAGCTGCATCTGATAGTATTAAATGCTTCCATTTATATTATTATTGTTTCTTGATTATTGTGATTATTGCATGTGTAGACTGTGGGATTTAATTTGTAATCATTGTGGTTAGTGATCTCGGATGTATTTAGGTACCACAAGGGTTGACCTGGATATTACGTCCAATTCTCTAGAATGGGGTATGATAGAGTGACCTAGACTTTGACTTGATACTATTATTGGGTCTCAATGTTAGGTGTATCATGCTTTGGTACGAGAAGACCCGACACTGTTGAATCCGAGTTGATGAGGATTCTGGGTTTGGGTCTTACAAATATCAAGGCTAGCTACAAAGCTATCCTCAGACACCCATCCTTGCATAGACTGAGGAGCTGCCTATAAACGTTTTGTCAAGTCATAAAGTTCCCAACTGACCATTGAACTGGCGAATGCTGCAGTGTTTAAAGGATCTCAAGGCAATGCTATACAGTAGAATTGGGGCTGAACAAGAAAAAAGCTGAAGGAGAATCCTCTGCTCCTCTCACCGAGGACCTCAGGGAAGAAGATAAGAAAAAAAGATAGCCGAAGGGAAGATGAAAGCGTCTATCTAATTTATCATAGTGGACAACATCAGGGACGACCTCTGCCAGGAGCATGGGACTCCAGCTGAAGAGATCGTCCAAATACTAGTCTCTAAGGATCAGCTCTAATATACTTTCCAGATTCACTCATCCTTACAGGGAAAGATGCCAGACGACCTTATCACATTTCTTTGAGAAAACACCGATGTCTTTGCATGGTCAGAGACAGACATGCCTGGCATTGAAAGGGAGCTCATGGAGCATCGGTTGTCTGTCGACCCCCAACATCTGCCCATGAGACAAAAGAAGAGGAGCTTTGCCTTTGAGAAGTAAGCCATTATCAACAAGTAGGTGGACAAACTACTACAAGCCAGCTTCATTAGACAAGTGAAATATCCTAAATGGTTATCTAATGTTGTAATGGTACCCAAATCGGGAGGTCGGTCAAAAATTTGTATTGATTTTATCGATCTTAATAAAGGTTGCCCTAAGGATAGCTACCCCCTCCCTCGTATAGATCGGGCAATAGATGCAACCTCTAGTCACAAACTATTGTCTTTCATGGATGCCTTCTTGGGATAAAATCAAATCTCGATGTGTAAGGAGGACGAAAAGAGCACAAGCTTCATCACAAGCCCAGGCACCTACTGTTATAAAGTAATGCCCTTTCGGTTAAAAAATATCGAGGCAACCTACCAACGCCTGGTAAACAAGATATTCAAGGACCAGATTAATAAAAACATGGAGGTATACGTAGATGATTTCTTGGTCAAAAGCATGAAATCTCGCATTCACATAGATGATTTGAGGGAACCATTCGGCATACTCCGCAAGCACAACATGAAGCCTAATCCTATCAAGTGTGGCTTCGAAGTACTGTCAGGAAAGTTCCTGGGCTTCATGGTGTCTCAGAGAAGGATAGATTAATCCAGCCAAGATGGAAGCCATACAAAACATGAAGACCCCTCAAAACCAGAAGTAGGTACAAGAGTTGATAGTTAGATCACCGCCCTTGGACAATTTATGTCTAGGTCAGCAGATCGATGCTTACCTTTTGTCAAAACACTTGTAAGACCCATTTTTAGACCATGTTATTGTCATGGGGATTTTAGTCATTTTAAGCTTTTTTTTAAAAAAAAGAAAAAAATAAAATTTTGTGTTAAATGTGTTTGGGTTTAAGAGTTTAAGCTTGTGTTTAGGAAATTGGTTAATGGGTTTGGTCAAATTAAACACTGGATTGCACATTGAATTTGGTTAAATTAAACATTAGATTAGAAAAAACTCTTCTTTCCCCTAGGAAAGTGATAAAATGATTGAAGAATGCTCTCTGTTAAATGGATACCCCACTGAGGATCCTAGGAATGAGGGAAATGATTTGCTCAATGTCTCATAGATAATGATTATGAACTTAATGAATCTGACCACACTAGACATGAGATCCCAAAGAAAACTTTTTCTTACCTAATGAACAAGAAACAACAAACGATTTGGACATTGCATTTTTATCAACAGAAACTACTTTTGAATCCAAGAGTAAAAGGGAAAATGATTTATTCAACTTCGTCAGCTATGACTCGCTCTAGAATGAGAAAATTCTTTTTCTTTTTTATGAAGGCAGACTTATCTTCCTTGTGGAAACAAACCCATTATGCTTTCCATTCTTACCTAAATTAAACAAATCTCACTTTAATCATAGGAGAACCAAGTCTTTTTCCTATGAAGGGCAAATAAGGACAACACCTAAAAAATTTATGCATTTGTTTCTCTCTCTTTCTTTCTCTTTTTTTTTTCTTTTCTTTTTTTCTCTGTCTCTCTCTCCTTCTCTTTCTCTTCTATCTTTTCTTTTATTTTCTTTTCTCTTTTTGTTCCACCTCTATTTGGAGCTCATAAACAGTTTCCCAAATACATGATATCTAAAATGAACTGGACAATCTACCCCAATCTTTAAGTCCATATCTACACACATTGATAGGTAGGCGACTCTTTGATTCATCACTAGAAGTAGCCTTAAGAAGACGTGGCCCCACACCAAAATTAAAGATGTCACCAAATAATGATTTTCCCTCTTGGAGATGTTTCAACAGTACATATATGTCTCAACAAACTATCTATAGAATACTAATGTAGAAATGACAACATCTGGGCCCAAAACCTCCCAAAACCTCTAAATCCATAGACAAGTATGAAGGCGAAGGACCACGAGGACTGATAGGAAACTGCCCACATGGGTCTGCCATTGGAAGAGTTTTTGGTTGTTTATATAGAATGATTGATCTCATCAATGAGATATCATTTATTGGCTAAAAAAAGGACTATTGGAATTCTTTGACTTCGTTGAATCAATAAACGACCGATAGAAATTCCAGTCAGATTTATTTCACCGAATTATCAAGAATAATATGCTTACAAGAAGCAATATCATGAAACTAATGGATGATTGAGAGAAGGTCATGTAGTATGACTCTTTAGAAGATCGTCATATTGATGGACAGGAGAAAGAGTCTTTTGTCAACTAGAAATCATCATTTAATGATGATGTCCTCTTCTAAGGCACAACACAGAATTGACTCACTTCCAAAGCCTAAGAGAAATTGCCACATGTCTAGGCACAATGGCTGAACTTGAACATCATCAGGCTTTGATAAAAAATGAGCTCATCATGAAGTGCCACAAGTAATTGAATCATTGCAAATTTTCAAAGGAAAATGCCATCCACATCCTCACTTTTTTATAGCTCTTTTTCTTTCTTTCTTTTTTTTTTTCTTCTTCTTTTTTTTTTTTTTAGCATTTTTTTATTTCTTTATATGAATGTGGACGCCATACTACTTCACTTGATCAAGAGGGTTTGAACTGTGACTTTTCATACTGGACATGGAGCATTTATATCTGAAAACTATTGATCTATGAAAATTCTTGGACATGGTATCTCTAACTCAATTAAAAATCCCAACTCAATGTTACAAACTAGAGAGAATGACATTGATCTAGTAAAAAAATTATCTAGCTATAGATGGTTCATTCCAATTTGAAAAGAATTTTCCCTTGAGATCATTATCTACTCAGGTTGTCTATTTTCAACATTAAATCTTTGACTATCAAATGGTGAAAGTGTCTTTCTTGTTTGAAGGTAGTCATGATTCTCTGTCTGTACTTTCCTCACATTATCATCTACTTTCATTGTCTTTCAATAAATAAAATTCAACTCTTCATATTTGGCACGAAGCCACACAGCCTCTAGAATTTTACACTCCATCAGAATCCTAAAAAATGGCACCTCTAACTCAATATGGAGTATAATTTTATGCCACATACTAAGAACATGTGTTTTTCCAGAAAACTATTGATTGATATCCAGTAGGCTCAAAGTGCACATGGCAATTTGTTAGCCCAGCATCATTTATGTTTACTAGATTAACATTTGTGTTTAGATGACAACTCTGTCTGCTTAAACAATATTTGTGACTCTCAATTAATATATGTGCCCAAATGAGGCCTTTATCTACTCGATCAACTTTTATGTCTGGCAACGATAAAGGACAACCAGTTATTGGATGGAATTCCTTCTGATGATGAAATTAAACTTGCAGTACTTGGAATGAATGGGGATAGCTCTCTAGAACTAGATGGGTTCTCTGGAAAGTTCTTCAGCTCTTTTGGGATCTTGTAGCGAAGGAGGTATGTAGGACTATTTAATCCTTTTTTCTTTCAGGTGGAATGCCGAGAGAGGTCAACAATAATAATATCACCTTGATCCCAAAGAAGGATGGTGCCATAAAAATTGTCTGAATATCTTCCAATATGTGTGGGCAATTTTGTTTATAAAATTATTCCTAAAATTCTAGCCAATAGACTTGGATCTTTTGTAGCTAAATTTATATCCCCTGCTTGAGGATCTTTTGTCAAAGGTCGAGTCATACATGATAATATTGGTCTCGCATCTGAGCTGGTGACTCTTATGAATAGGAAGAAAAAAAAGGGTGTGTAACTTTGAAACTTGATATTCTGAAAGCCTACGACACCTTGGAGTGGCAGTTTCTGTTTGATGTTTTGAGAAAATTTGGTTTCTCTGATTTGTTTGTGAATAGGGTTTCATCACTTCTTCGATTTGCAAAGCTCTCTATAATGGTGAGTGAAGGACTTGTTGGTTATTTTGATTCTAAACAGGGTTTAAGACAGGGTGATCCTCTTTTTCCCTTTTTTTTGTGTTAGCAAAAGAAGTTTTGTGCAGAGGTCTGGAAAATCTGATAAAAAATGGAAGTATATATATTATTTTTTCTAGTAGAAGTTATGTGGCTCCAACCCATCTGCTATTTGCAGATTATATCTTTGTCTTTGTCAAGGCAAGTATAAGATCATGTAGAAAATTAAAGAAACTACTGACTATCCATGAGGAGTATAGGGGTCAAAGGATAAGCCCTTCAAAGATTACAATATTTTTCTCGGTTGATGTTTCTGCTCGCAGGAAGAGGAAAATGTTGGAGTGCATAAGATTTTCTGAAGGAAGGTTTCCTACCAAATATTTGGGGGTGACTCTATTCAAAAGGAGGATTCATAAGGAGTATTTATCTCCCCTTGTTGACCGGTTTCAAAAGAAGTTCTTGACATGGAATGGTAGGCTTCTTTCCTTTGCAGGTTGAGTTGAACTTGTACGAACTGTTCTATGCAGCTCTTTTACTCACTCTTTTGGTGCTTATAAATGGCCTCAAAATATCCTAAAAGTTATGGAAGATGGATGAGGAATTTTGTGTGGACAGGGGACCCTATGAAGAAAAAATCTATGGTTGTAAAATGGGAGATGATGTGCATTCCTAAGAGAGAGGGTGGCCTTGGGATCCAAGGATTGGGGATTCTTAATGATTCTATGATGAGTAAGATGGTCTGAAAAATTAAAACGAAGCATATGATGGACGCTCAATTCATGAGAAGTCACTACGTTTCTAAGGATGGGCTGATTCGTCATCCGCGTGGTACTTCTTCTGTATGGACAAGTATCAGTAGGTTTTGGGACTGGACTTCTAAGCACTCGAGGTGGTATATTGGGGATGGAAGTTGCATTAATGTATGGTTTGATATTTGACTTGGAGATGTTTCTTTGATGGACGAGTTCGGAATCTCTCATTCATTTCTTAAAGGAAGGAATTGTAACCTTTCAAGATTTATCCATGATGGCCGATGGGTATTTCTAGCATACAATCACCTTTATTGCAGAGTTAGTTTCGAAAGGCAGAATCTATTTTGTTAACTCCTGGGAGAGAAGACCGACGGCTTTGGGCTTGTGAAACCTCAGGCTGTTTTACAGTCAAATCTGCACGGGAGGAGCTGCATAGGAAGTATGATGCAATGTCTTGGGTAGCAGTGGTATGGCATAAGTGTCTGAATCCTCGTGTTTCTTGTTTTGCATGGAAGTGCTGCTGGAAAAGACTCACCATAGATGATGCTATTCAAAAGAAGGGGGTTTATTTGGTGCCGAGGTGTAGCCTATGCTAGCATGATGTTGAAACAATTGAACACTTGTTCTGTAAGTGTAGCTTTGTAAAGGTAATTTGGGAAGAGATTGGTTGCTGGTTTGGTGTTTGTATTCCTTTGGCTCAATCTATGGATGAACTACTGCTATGGTGGAGGCAAAAAATAGTGGTTTCGCTTCGGCATATATGGCCAGGTTGTTTATTTGTTGCTCTTGAGGCGATATGGTATGCTCAAAATCAATCAATTCATAGCGAATGGATGCCTTCTCATTTATAGGTATGGGAAATGATCAAAAGAAGGTGTAAAGACATTTCACTATGTCATCCATGTAGGGTAAAGATAGTGGATGATGTTCAAATTGTCAATCTGTTGAGTTTAGTAACGAAACAAAACCCCCAACGTAAGATAGTGGAGCTTAAATGGCATTATCCATTGAATGGGTGGTGTAAGGTTAACACCGATGGGTGTAGTAGAGGTAACTCAGGTGTGTCAGGAGCTGGAGGTGGAATAAGAGTAGAGGGAGGTAGGGTCGTCAATGCATATGCTGACTACATTGGTGTGGCAACGGGCTTTACTACCGAGATGCAGAGTGCTTTGAGAGGGTTACTTATGGCTCATAGTTTGGGTTTTTTGAAAATATTGTTGGAATCGGATTAAGCTGCGACAGTTTATGGCCTCATATCTGGAAAAATGCAATGGTCTTTCCTTTAATAATGGATGGGTATTTCGAAGGTGCTTGCAGACAGTCAAGTCAAATTTACGCATTACTTCCGAGAGACAAATACAGTTGTCCATCTTTTGGTAAAAAAAAGCAGCTAAGGATCTTTCCTCATCTTCTTGGATGACATGTCCAGATTATGTATCTAGTGAGGTAGTGAGGAATGCTTCTTGTAGACCACGTTATAGGTTTTCCTAACTTTATTAACTTGGATGTCCTCTACTGATGGCAATGCCGAAGGTGGAGGATTTTTTATTAAGGGATTTGAGTGTTATTTTCATTTTTCTTTTAATATAAAATAGCTTTTAGCAAAAAATAAATAAAATAAAATAAAATAAAACTTCTATGTCTGCTTAACTAGGATCTGTACTTGCTCAATTGACACTTTTGTCTGCTCAATATTTGTGTATGTCGAAACATCGTTAGTATTTGTCCCATCAATATCTGTATATGCAATCAACATCTCAATGTGCTATCTTTTCGAAAAAGGTTGCCACACTTTGTCCACCACTTTAATTACCCGAGTCAAGATTCTGATCATTGCTCTGAAAGCCATATGACAAAAAAGTAATTCGCTAGACCAATCGATGTCTGTATTCATCCCATCAGCATCTACGTCCATCTCATTGCAATTTATCATCTTAATTGATGTCTGTATTTTCTCAATTAGAATATGCATTGGCTTAATCAAATTTGTATATATTTCATTGTCATTTATGTTCACATAATTGGTATTCCACTCCTTTAACATTTGTATATACTCCATTAACATATATCTACCCAGTCGACGTTGTCTTTGGCTATTCTCTTGGAGAAAAACTGTCACACCCCAATTCTGCACTGTTCAGAATGGTGTGATGAACCGCTAAATAACCAACGGTTCAACCAGGATCTCTAATAGGCCATCCCCGCGTTATCCAAACTTTACACACATCCACAATCATAATCAGAGTAAATACACAATAGCGGAAATATTATAAATAAATGAACTGTGAACTGAGAACTAAGATGATATTAATAATTTAATAGAAAATTATTCTGTATCAACCGAGACATAAGTAAATATCAATACAAGTCTTTAATAAATCCAAATAAAAGAAATCTATAAAATATCTAATCGAATACACATGAGTTGCACTCGCAAGAGGAGTCGTGTGTATCATCTTCAGCTCCAGCGTCCATTGCTGCTATATTCCCGTACGCAGACGTGTTCATATAATCTTCGACTGTGTAACCTGCATCATCAACTAAAAATATTCGACGTCGAGGGGTGAGCAAACAACACGGCTTAGTGAGTAGCAAAAACAATGCAACAATACATATGCATGCAAAAAGTCAATTTATATATTTGGTCTGGTTTATAGTTTGCAATGCGCAATAGAAAGGTTGGGTGGTCAAAGGTTAACGTTTATTGACACCGCCTCTATACACAGGGTGTGGAAGCCCGCCCGAAGGTTAACTTTTATCGTCGTCCCCATCCACCCTACCATAACATTATACAACAAAGGTTAACGTTTATTGCTATATAATGCTACCCAACACGTAAGCCCCTGTTAGCGAGGGCTTGCAAACTGGGCTCGCTACTAACCAATCCTAATGCCAAACAGTGTATCCAAGGCCTCACCCCAGCATCCCTCAGAATACCCATAGAGATAGAGCTAAGGCCCCCCGGTAGAGTCGAGACTACAAGGACCGAGACCACCTCCCCGATACTCTACGACATAATAGTTTCGCTAAGGTAATGGCGATACGACGATGTCAATGCACAAGACTTGAGTTAGAGATAGAGCTAAAGTGCTTGAGACCCGCCAAAGGTTAACGTTTATTGACGTTCTCATCACACCTCCCCTGATACTCGCTCGCATCAAGCACATCAACCACACACATACAAGCACATGTCTATTCCTATCATCATCATCATCATCATGTTATAAACAATAAAGTAAATATGCATGAACAAGTAATAGAAATATTGGATGGCATCTTTGTATGCACATTACAACATATTCGCATAGAATCAAACATAGCATAGGACTCAAGAAATTGAAAATAGTTTATTATTAACCAATTTAGTTTGGAGTTAAGGTTCATCACCTTAGCTTGCTAAAAGATATTTTTCCAAGCTTTAGAATCACCGTTATAACTTTATTATATTGCTTGCAAACCTAACAAAGTCGATAGAATTTAATTAGAATTAATTCGAATTTAAAACCATTCTCGTCAACCGAGGGTCGATGCTAGGGTCGGCAGGGTCGATGGGTCTATCGACCCTCCCCCTCATTCCGAACTTCCCTAATGCCGAGGGTCGATGGTCGAAACACCTAGGGTCGGATGGTCTATCGACCCTCGGTCCGACCCTCGATGCACTCCGGTCCAATTTCCACTTTTAAATCCACTCTTCGTGTTTGGGGTCCTATGGCTTCCTTCCTACATTCATTCAACAGTCATTCCATGGTCTAAAACCATGTATAATCCATCTAAATAGTTTTCATGCATCATCCTATGGTTTTCCATGAAAACCTAACCATGAATGGATGGTTTGGGTTTCTCCGAAATCCTACACTCAACCATATCTAACCTAAGGTCTGTAAAAACTCATGGAATTAGTATCCATACCTGAGAAGATTACTTTTTCTATGAAATTTCTTCTCCTTTTTGCTAAGTCTTCCTCCTTGTCTCCTTTCTTCCTCTTTTCCTTCTTCTCTCTTTCTCTCAATTCAATTAGGGTTGTGAAAGGAGTGAAATTGGCTTAGGGACGTCCTTTAAATAGAGTAGGAATGTCCTATAATAGTCCCATTGAGATTTGGAAAGAATCCCAATCAAAAATTAGGAAATTTCCTAATTTCTATATTCGACAGAAATCGAGGGTCGATGGGAGGGTCGATGATCCCGTCGACCCTAGGGTCTTAAGCTGTCCGACCCTCCCTTTAAATCTGAGGGTCTGACATTCTGTTTTGGGAGGTCCGACCCTGCTTAGCTGAGTGTGCGACCCTCCCTTAAAATAAAGTGTTTTTGGGTCGATTTGATACCTGGGATCTCGATCTCCTTCATGCCCTTGGTCCATTTGACTCGACCATGATGGGTAAACCTGGTTCAAGGTGGTAAGACCGGGTTAGATTGACACGGGTCTTACAACTCCCCCCAACTTATAAAAATTTTGTCCTCGAAATTGTACGTACCTTCTGAATCAATTAAGTGTGGGTACTGCTTTCGCGTAGCATTCTCTTCTTCTCATGTAATCTCTTCCATGTCTCTACTTTTCCATGTGACCTTAACATAGTAGATATCTCTGTTGCGTAGACGTTGAACCTTTCGACTAGTGATTTCCGTTGGTGTTACTTCAAATGTCAAATCATCAGTCAATTCTGGCAAATCTACGGTCAACACGTGCGTCGAATCCTTGACATACTTCTTCAATAGAGAAATGTGAAATACGTCGTGCACACTTGACATAGATGGTGGTAATGCCAACTGATAAGCTACTTTTCCACGCTTAGCTAGAATTTCATATGGTCCGACATATCTTGGACTTAATTTTCCTTTCTGTCCGAATCTCTTCAATCCTCTCATAGGCGATACTTTCAAAAATACTTTATCACCTATGGCGAACTCTAGATCTCTTCATCGAGTATCTGCATATTGCTTCTGATGGTTCTGAGCTGTTTTTACTCTCTCCTTAATGATGTCGACCACTCGACAAGTCTCTTCAACAAATTCTGGTCCAACAATACTACGTTCTCCAACTTCATTCCAAAACAAGGGAGTTCGACACTTCCTGCCATACAGTGCTTCATAAGGTGACATCCGTATAGTAGCCCGATAGCGTTATTGTAAGCGAACTCGATCAATGGTAACTTTTCGTCCCATGATCCTTTGAAATCAATCACACATGCTCGTAGCATATCTTCTAGAATTTGGATTGTACGCTCCGACTGTCCGTCTATCTGTGGGTGGAATGCAGTACTGAATTTCAATGTTGTACCCATAGCCTTTTGCAGTCCTTCCCAAAATTTGGAAGTAAATCGTGGATCTCTATCGGACACAATACTTTCTAGTACACCGTGTAACTGAACAATATTATCCACATACAGCTTTGCTAACCTTTCCAGTGTATACTGGGGTCGTATCGGTATGAAGCGAGTTGTCTTAGTCAGACGGTCCACAATCACCCAAACTGCGTCAACTACTCGAGGAGTCAATGGTAGTCCTGTGACGAAGTCCATAGTGATGCAGTCCCATTTCCATGCTGGTTCCGGTAATGGCTGTAACAGTCCTGTGGGTCTTTGTCGTTCCGCCTTTACCTTCTGACAATTTAGGCATTGAGACACGAACTTGGCTACATCTGCCTTCATTCCCCTCCACCAATACAGTTTCTTTAGATCATGATACATTTTTGTGCTTCTAGGATGTATCGAGTAGATGGTGGTATGGGCTTCCTTCATCAGTCGGTGTCTAATGTCCATACTTTTTGTTTCAGGTACACATATTCTCCCTTTATATTTCAGTACCTTCTCGTCATCTAAGGTGAACTCAGGGTTGGTCCTACCTTTCTCAATATCTTCTTGTACTGTTCTCAGATAAGGATCTGCTTTGATAGCTGTCTTCACTTCGTCCACTATATCCGGTATAATCTTCAATGCCGCGAACATATTTGAAAATCGATGAATAAACCCTTGGCTAGCTGATTCATCCGTTGTATCTATCACATATTGTTCGTTGCCGTGATTAAACACCATTCCGTTGGTATACATTGCTGCAGTCGTGCTAACTTCTCCTTGAGATTTTATCATTGTTTTCCTGCTCAATGCATCCGCTACCACATTCGCTTTTCCCGGATGATACTGGATATCACAATCATAGTCTTTTAATAGTTCTAGCCATCTTCTTTGTCTCATATTCAACTCGTTCTGATTAAATAGATAAGTAAGACTGTTATGGTCCAACTTAATCTGAAATTTCTCCCCGTATAGGTAATGTCTCCATATCTTGACAACATGTACTACTGCCGCTAACTCCAAATCATGAGTGGGGTAATTTTTCTCATGTACCTTCAACTGTCTCGAGGCATACGCAACTACTTGCTCTCCTTGCATAAGCACACATCCTAGTCCCAATCCCGATGCATCAGTGTATAAGGTAAATGTCTGTCCTGGAACGGGAATGGTCAAAATTGGGGCGGATATCAATCTGGTCTTTAGTGTTTGAAAACTCTATTCACACTTATCCGTCCATACAAATTTTTATCCTTTCTTGGTAAGACTGGTGAGAGGTATGGCAATCTGAGAATAGTCTTCTACGAATCTCCGATAATATCTAGCTAGACCCAGAAAACTTCTAATTTCTGAAACACTCTTTGGTGCTTCCCACTTCATAATAGCCTCGATCTTACTGGGGTCCACTTTGATTCCTTATGTGGATACTACATGGCCTAGAAAGGCGACTTCACTTAGCCAAAACTCACACTTCAAAAATTTGGCGTATAACTTCTCTTTCCTTAAACGATGTAGGGCTGCGTTTAGGTTCTTGACATGGGTTTCCTTGTCTTTGGAGTATACCAATATGTCATCAATAAATACTATAACCGACGTATCCAACATATCGTGGAAAACTCGGTTCATAAGTTCCATAAATGTTGCCGGTGCATTAGTTAATCCGAAGGACATCACTAAGAACTCATAATGTCCGTATCTTGTCCTGAAAGCTGTCTTTGGAATGTCACCTTCTTTAATCTTCAGTTGATGATAGCCTGATCGAAGATCAATCTTTGAAAATACCTTTGCTCCTTGTAACTGATCGAACAAGTCATCGATCCTGGGTAGTGGATATCGATTCTTGATTGTCAGCTTATTCAACTCTCGATAGTCGATACATAATCGAACACTACCATCCTTCTTCTTTATGAACAACACCGGTGCTCCCCATGGAGATATACTGGGTCTAATATAACCCTTATCCAGCAGTTCTTGTAATTGCACTTTTAATTCCTTCAGTTTAGTAGGAGCCATTCTATACGGTGCTTTTGATACCGGTGCGGCTCCAGGTATAAGGTCTATTATGAACTCCGTGACACGGTCGGGCGGTAATCCGGGTAGTTCCTCCGGAAATACATCTGGGTAATCCCGCACGACGTCAATATCTTCCATTCGTGGTGCGTCCTTGGTTAGGTCAACTACTGATACTAGATATCCGATGGTTCCCTTTTCAAGGCACTTCTTAGCCTTTAATGCTGAGAGTATGAGCTTATGTCTTCTGGGAAGTTTGGTTCCCGAGAAACTGAATTCTGCTCCTTCTTTGTCTTTGAACATTAGCTTCTTCTCGGCGCATAACAGATTTGCAGAATGCCGAGCTAACCAGTCCATTCCCAAGATGACATCGAAGTCTGCCATCTCAAGTTGTATTAAAGTTGCGTCCAAGGTTTTCTCGCCGATGAGAACTGGACATGGTCCATAACCTTTCTCTAATTTCACTTCTAATCCCATCGGTGACCGTACAAGTAACTTGTATTCTAATGTTTTGATGGGTAAATTGGTCTTCTTTCCAAATGACACAGATATAAATGAATGCGTAGCTCCTGAATCAAAGAGTACTCTGGCTGGTACGCCATTGATAGGTACAATACCTGTGATCCGTTTTACTTAGTCTACATGCACAATCAATGAAATTATAATCTTAAAAGTTTAGGTCATACCTGTGACCACATCGGGCGATGCGGCTGCATCCTCTGATGTAACAGCATATACCCGTCCTTGATGTAACTGCTTCTTGGGTTTTGGACATTCTCTTGCCATATGCCCTGGTTGGTTGCAGTTATAACACTTTGGGGCTTCGGAATTTGGCTTTGGCTGTGGTTGAGCTGCGGAAGTAGACTTTGGTGCAGTGGAAAAATTCTGAGGACGAAAAGGTTTATACGTCCTATTATTGCCTCCGCTGTAAGAGTTTCCGGCTGGTCTCTTGATGCCTCTGTTCTGGGAGAAATAACTCTCCTTCTAGCTCGATTCGATCACTCGAGCAATCTGGACAGCTTCGTTGTAGATTTTATTCTCTAAGCCCAGAACATTTTCTCTTATGCTTCCTCTTAGTCCCGTGACAAACGTACGGGTTTTTGTATCTTCTTCTTGCATGCTAGCCGGTGCGAAGAAAAACAACTCCTCATAGCGTTGTTGATACGAGTCTACGGACATCTGCCCCTGGTACAGACTCAGAAATTCCTTCTCCATTGAATCTCTGAAGCTTCTTGGGAAATACTTCTCGAAGAATGCTTCTTTATATATAACCCATGTCAGTAGGGCGTGCTTGGTCAATAAGTACGTCTTTGTAGATTTCCACCAATGGTGTGCGTCACCTTTGAGTATGAAGGTGGCGCATAGTACTTTCTCTTCCTTGGTAATAGTATGATGAAAGTTCCTTTCCATTTCGTCTATCCCGTGTGCTGGCCACAGTGGATCAGATGGCTTGCCGTTGAATTCCTTAGGTTTCATCTTCAAAAATCTCTCCACTAATCAGGAGTGATCCAATTGATTTTCGTATGCCCCAAACATAGGGGGTGGATACTAATAGTTCCCTTGGGCTGCTTCTGGGACTTGCACTGGAATTGGTGCAGCCGGTTGTTGAGGTGTCTGTTGAGCTGGGTGATTACCCACTGGTGCTGCACTAGCTTGCCCAGTGTGCATGGTTGCAGCCTGAGTGGCTTGAAACATAACTCCCATTGCAACCTGCATTTGAGCTTGTGCGTGTTGCATTTGTTGTAGCTGTTGTGCCATATTCATAACCACAGTTGCTAGCTCCGGTGGTGGAGGTGGCAAATTTGTAGGGCCTGCTGGTTTTGGATTATCCTGTGCATGGTTATTCTCTTGACTAGTCTCCTCCACTGGTGGTGGTGGTGGGACTGTATTTCGGGTCTGTCGGGTAACTCTACGGCCAGACATAATTTCTTTCGGTGATTGTCGGTGCCTGAAGATTCATCAAGGTAGGTTGGAACTCATTTATATCTCATGTAGGCACACTAACAGATAAGAAATTTCAATTTCTAACTCATTTTATAAAAAAATATTGTCTTTTCTATGCATGGTCGATGGTGAGGGTCGCTGGTAGGTCTGACCCTGGGAATGACCTGTTCTTCCCGAGAGCTGAGGGTCGATGCGAGGGTCGATAGGTGTCCGACCCTCAGTCCGACCCTCGATTTTCTGCCAGATTCCCAAGAGCGGAGGGTCGATGGGAGGGTCGATGGTGTCAATCGAATTGTCCGACCCTCGGACCAAAAATCAGATTTTTAAGATCCGATTTTGGGTCATTTCTCACTGTTCCTCCTCCGTTTCGTCTCGCCTCCACTCTCTGAGTTGCTACAGTGCTACTCCACTGTTCTTGGTCGGTTTAACTCCGGGTTTCGACATCCACGTCATCCCTACAGGTATATCCTCTCACCCTTACCTGTTTTTAGGTTTTATTTTCTCGGTTTCTGCTCATTTAACTTGTATTTTTCAAATTAAACTTTTTCCAACCGTAAAAATTCGATTTTTATTGGGGGATTTTGTTATTGGGGTCTTGAGGAATGAAAGCCCTCAAAAATGTTTGAGTTTCATCGGTTGGTTATCGAGAAACTTAGAATTTTCTCTTTTTGCCCTAATTTGTCGACATTTTCGATTTTTCTTGAATTTCTTCAAATTGGACATCGTCAGTTAAAATTTCCTACTGTATGTGGGTCGTAGGACATGTTCTAACCTACGTAGGTTCTCATGCCCACTTATATGGTGAGAAATGGGGCTCTATTTTAAATTTTTCGGATTTTTATCCTATTAATTCCTTGTTTCTTTTCTCCTTCTTATTTTGCAGATACTATGGCCCGTACCAAAGTGCCAAGATTGTGTGATCCACTTCGCTTCCGTTTGAATGAAGCTGAGGCACAGTATGCTGACTATGCCCGTAAGAAAGTGGAAGGGGGTCGCATGGTGAACTTGGCTGAGCTAGCCTTGTTCAATGTAGAGGGAGCATTTGGTGATATGGGGTGGCTCCCTGTCATCACATACGATGCGTGCACATGTCCCGACTTGGTACGCCAGTTCTATTGTAATCTTCAGGTGGTGGGGAATTACAATGACGTTGAGCACGGCCAGGAGTTGCGCATCATTAGCTACGTCAAGGGGGTGCACATCTCCTTTGATTATCGACAGCTGGCCGATCTGTTGGGCATTACCTATGATGGCCCTATGGTGTCTCGGCGCCGGAGAGCCATAGTTTGTTGAGATGGAGATGAGGGCGGAGATCGACAAACCGGTTGCTCCGTCCCGATAGATGGCAGATGAGAGCTTGCTACTTACGTCCAGCTCCACGGGTCTTCCGCAAGATTATCCAAGCATAATCTGATCCCGTCTAGGGGTGGATCTGGTAGATGAGAAGATCCAGGAGAAGACCTTCTCGTCGCCTCTAGATTGGTAGGCTATCTGCAAGATGGGGCTGCGAGATGCGGAGGTTAGCGATGAGGAGAGGAACACGATGGTGTGCCCTCACACTAGGGTTGAGATGGCTGATGCTGAGGATGCTGCTAGGGCTCGTGAGGATCCGGTCGACGATGACGATCGCATGTATATGGATGTCGATGCGATACCACCGCCATCACCCACGTATGCGGCTGGAGTTGGTACATCTTCTGCGGCGGCTCCCCGCACCCGAGGCTGGTCCTTCTCACTCGGCTGATCCTTCACTTCCACCTTCAGCCATGATGGAGATGCTTTGGGGGAGATCAGGGATGCTCAGCGCAGATCTGATCTGAGGATGGATGAGCTGTTGGCTGCTCAGCACGCATCAGACGCGCGGATGGGAGAGCTCCTAGAGGTGCAGCGTGCGATTGATCAGAGGATAGCCGGTCTCACAGCTAGTCTCCAAACGACCCAGACCCAGGTGGCCTGGTTGACTAGGATCTATGCTGAGGACTATGACAGAGACCGTGAGGCACCGCCTCCTCCTTCGCCTCCAGCTTCCTGATTGTACTTTACTTTTCTTGTACTACAGAGTAACTGTCCGGGTTGTGGACTGTACTCTGCTTTAGCGATGTATATACGTTTTGTTTCTCTTACTCATTGTATGTAACTGGTTTTCCCTTTAATAGATGCATTATTCTTTTTTTTTAATTTGGTTTCAATCATCACTTATGCTTACAGTGTGTTTGTATTAAAGCTTTTAACTTATCCTATCTCAGTTCACAATGGTCTTGAATGCGTGTCAGTTCGACGGGCAAAGCCTGAGAAAATCTGATACCAAGTTGTCACACCCCAATTCTGCACTGTTCAGAATGGTGTGATGAACCGCTAAATAACCAATGGTTCAACCAGGATCTCTAATAGGCCATCCCCGCGTTATCCAAACTTTATACACATCCACAATCATAATCAGAGTAAATACACAATAGCGGAAATCTTATAAATAAATGAACTGAGAACTAAGATGATATTAATAATTTAACAGAAAAGTATTCTGTATCAACCGAGACATAAGTAAATATCAATACAAGTCTTTAATAAATCCAAATAAAAGAAATCTATAAAATATCTAATCGAATACACACGAGTTGCACTCGCAAGAGGAGTCGTGTGTATCATCTTCAGCTCCAGCGTCCATTGCTGCTATATTCCCGTACGCAGACGTGTTCATATAATCTTCGACTGTGTAACCTGCATCATCAACTAAAAATATTCGACGTCGAGGGGTGAGCACACAATACGGCTCAGTGAGTAGCCAAAACAATGCAACAATACATATGCATGCAAAAAGTCAATTTATATCTTTGGTCTGGTTTATAGTTTGCAATGCGCAATAGAAAGGTTGGGTGGTCAAAGGTTAACGTTTATTGACACCGCCTCTATACACGGTGGGTGGAAGCCCGCCCGAAGGTTAACGTTTATCGTCGTCCCCATCCACCCTACCATAACATTATACAACAAAGGTTAACATTTATTGCTATATAATGCTACCCAACATGTAAGCCCCTGTTAGCGAGGGCTTGCAAACTGGGCTCGCTACTAACCAATCCTAATGCCAAACAGTGTATCCAAGGCCTCACCCCAACATCCCTCAGAATACCCATAGAGATAGAGCTAAGGCCCCCCGGTAGAGTCAGAGACTACAAGGACCGGGACCAACTCCCCTGATACTCTACGACATAATAGTTCTGCTAAGGTAATGGCGATACGACGATGTCAATGCACAAGACTTGAGTTAGAGATAGAGATAAAGTGCTGAGACCCGCCAAAGGTTAACGTTTATTGACGTTCTCATCACACCTCCCCTGATACTCGCTCGCATCAAGCACATCAACCACACACATACAAGCACATGCCAATTCCTATCATCATCATCATCATCATGTTATAAACAATAAAGTAAATATGTATGAACAAGTAATAGAAATATTGGATGGCATGCTGTATGCACATTACAACATATTCGCATAGAATCAAACATAGCATAGGACTCAAGAAATTGAAAATAGTTTATTATTAACCAATTTAGTTTGGAGTTAAGGTTCCTCACCTTAGCTTGCTAAAAGATATTTTTCCAAGCTTTAGAATCACCGTTATAACGTTATTATATTGCTAGCAAACCTAACAAAGTCGATAGAATTTAATTAGAATTAATTCAAAATTTAAAACCATTCTGTCAACTGAGGGTCGATGCTAGGGTCGATGGGTCTATCGACCCTCCCCTCATTCTGAACTTCCTGAATGCTGAGGGTCGATGGTCAGAAACACCTAGGGTCGGATGGTCTATCGACCCTCAGTGCGACCCTCGATGCACTCTGGTCCAATTTCCACTTTTAAATCCACTCTTCGTGTTTGGGGTCCTATGGCTTCCTTCCTACATTCATTCAACAGTCATTCCATGGTCTAAAACCATGTATAATCCATCTAAATAGTTTTCATGCATCATCCTATGGTTTTCCATGAAAACCTAACCATGAATGGATGGTTTGGGTTTCTCCGAAATCCTACACTCAACCATATCTAACCTAAGGTCTGTAAAAACTCATGGAATTAGTATCCATACCTGAGAAGATTACTTTTCTTTGGAATTTCTTCTCCTTTTTGCTAAGTCTTCCTCCTTGTCTCCTTTCTTCCTCTTTTCCTTCTTCTCTCTTTCTCTCAATTCAATTAGGGTTGTGAAAGGAGTGAAATTGGCTTAGGGACGTCCTTTAAATAGAGTAGGAATGTCCTATAATAGTCCCATTGAGATTTGGAAAGAATCCCAATCGAAAATTATGAAATTTCCTAATTTCTATATTCGACAGAAACCGAGGGTCGATGGGAGGGTCGATGATCCCGTCGACCCTAGGGTCTTAAGCTGTCCGACCCTCCCTTCAAATCTGAGGGTCTGACATTCTGTTTTGGGAGGTCCGACCCTGCTTAGCTGAGTGTGCGACCCTCCCTTAAAATAAAGTTTTTTTTGGGTCGATTTGATACCTGGGATCTCGATCTCCTTCATGTCCTTGGTCCATTTGACTCGACCATGATGGGTAAACCTGGTTCAAGGTGGTAAGACCGGGTTAGATTGACACGGGGCTTACAAAAACTGTCATTTTACACACTGCTATGATCATCCAAATTAATTACAGAGAGAAGATATATGCCAAGTAAACAAAAACATGTGTGCACAACTCTTGTGCTTTTTTTCTTCTTCTTTTCTCTTTTCTTTTTCTTTTAATTTTTTTCTTTTTGTATATTTTTTTGCACTTTTCTTCATTTTCTGCTTCAGAAGTATATCACTAAACTAGAATCAATCTATGAAACATCTCATGCCTATAGATGATGTACTCTTATAAGAAACCCTACCACTTGGGCTATTGTAAACTTGATGAAATATTGAGCTTCGATCGATTTGTAAGACTAATTAAAATAGTTGATATGTGCCTAACCATTCAACACCTTTTTGGGACCTCTCATGGAACTCTTTCAATAGATCTAATGAGTATGTAACCTTTCAATAGATCCAATGAATATTACGTTTTTGGACAGGATTCCTGAGAGACAAAGGTCTCAAGGGATACGTAGGCAATTTAGGGCATACCCTAAATTCGTTCCATCACCACAACCCTAGCCGGGCTGATTCATTTTGGTAATCATAGTCGATCTGTAGTGCATGCTACACAATGCAGGAGGTACAATCGCAGTAACAATACTGATGGTCTTGAAGAAGTGACAAATCTAGTGAGGTCCTTGCTCAAGAAGGCTGACATATGTGAATACAATTACATGTTCTATAGTCATAGCATCAATTCAAGAAAGCAGTAATGGTAGAATTTAGATCAAGTTCAGAGCAGCGCAAAAATAGGCCACTTCTTTTTGTCTTTGGCCTCTATTGTTCACAATCTCAGCTGAAGAAGGGCATCTGTAAGCATTCCATTTTTCCACTCATTTTTACAAGCTCAAACTCTCTCAAGACTAAAAAAGGATATTAAACATGAAGGAACTATGTGGAACCAAACCCTAGAACCATCTCCATACCCTAGATACCCCTTATGTTAGAAACCTACCATATATAGATCCCTTGTGTCATTAGGTTAAAAGTTTTCATAAATACCCCTCCTAATGCCTAAACCCTAGGTTAGGTCAAAAGTTTCCCTAAATACCCATCCTAGTGTCCAAAACCTAGGTTAGGTCAAAAGCTTCATAAATACTCCCTGAGTCACTTGTCCCTCTATAAGGTCAAAACTGCCTTATCTAAGCCATTTGGGTCATTTCTGGGCTCAAAACCATCAATTACCACTTCAAGGGCATTTTGGTTATTTTGGTTATATTGGTCAAAGTTGGTCAAATCTAGTTGACTAGCCCATATATGGTCAATCAAGACCATTCCTTGTTGTCCTGGGTCCATACTTTCCATTTTAGCCTGTTTGGACTTATTGGTGCTCCTAAGGTCAAATTTATCTTTTCGGACTCATCCAAAGCCATTTATCATCACAAAGCCCATTTCTGCCTATTAAGGCTTACCCAGCATCTCTAGTTAAAATTTTGAAAGAATCTGAGAAGGTGTGAAAAATGACTTCCTAAGGGTACCCATCCTGAGATTACCTCCGATCCAAGCATGCTTAATTAAAATGGTACAACCATTTTTGGCACCTTTTAGGGCCGTATAGGTTCAAATTTTTCTACATAACATCATGTACATGGCTAAATGTCACCCATTTAGGTAGCGGACTAGTCAAACTCGATTAGAAGTGGTTAAACCGGCTGACCCAGTCAAAAACCAGTCAGGACCTAGTTAACATAGTCAACATGGTCAAAATCCAATAAAACCCACTCAACTCAGTCAAAACCTAGTCAACTTAGTCAAACCCAGTTAAGCCTAGTCAAACCCAATGAAGATAGTAAAACCTAATCAAACCCAGTCAACTAGGTTCATACCTAGTCAGTACCCCTCTAGTTACCTATTTCTCCCCTAGGTGGCACATAGAGTGCCACATGGCACTGAAAGATTCCATGTCATCCCCCTTGATGATCCATGAAAGTGGTGTAAAGAGAGAATGAAGGAAGAGAAAGAATGGAGAGATGGAGAGTTGGAAGCCCAACTTAAGCCCACTGAGCCCAAAGCTAACCCTAATGGGCCTATTTTAATCCTAATGAGCCCATGTGGGAAGACCAAAATGGATCCACTTTTCTTTTGAGGGTTGAACTGCAATTAAGAAAAAAATTTGTCTCAAAATGCAAAAAAAAAAAATTAATAAAAAAAAAATAAAAAAACAAAAGAAAATAAATAATAAATAAAGCAAGTGGAACCCCCTCCCTATACTTACCTAAAGGGGAGAGGCTCCCCTTGTCCTCATTTAGTGTTAGGATAGGTTAAAATAAGGATAAAGAAAAGGAAAAAAAAGATAAAAAAAGATAAAAAAAAGGACAGATAGTTTCCTAAGAGGAGGGGAGACTATTTAGGAGTTGGAATTGAAATAGGAATCAAAAGGGGGATAAAGGGGGAATCTACCAAGAGATTGGGAGAAGGAAGAACCCTAATTTTGTCACTGGAGGAGAGAGAAAGAGAGAAAAGGAGAGAAAGAAAGGGAGAAAAAGAGAGAAAGAAAGAGAAAGAGAATGAGAAGAAGAAGAGGAAATAAGGCCTACCTCTTGGGGAAGCTCTTCCATGCAAGCTTCAAGGTGCAGCAATGGCTCTTCATCCCTACAATAGGGATAAGGTAAGTCTCCTTCCTCATCTCCATTCGAGCTTCATGAAGTTGCATGTGCTAGAATATGCTTAAATAGGAGCAAGCATAATGTATTGAATATGTATACATTCCTATGTGATTTCCTCCATTGATTTTTAAATTTGATATTTTTCATTGGATATACATGTTGTAAGGAGTATCTCTTTCAAATTTGAACTCTATCCATGGAGGTTTTCTAGGTAAAAAAAATCCATGAATGAAGTTCAAATCTGGAAAAGCCAGAACTGAAACTCCACTAGATTAATGTGTTTGATATATTAAAATCAATTTTCTTGCCTCTAAAAATTTATGAGAGATCTTTAATTAAGTTAGGAAAATCCTCCAACAAATCCAGATTGATTTGGATCTGGGAAGGGCAATCTAAAAATCTATCAAGCTATTGTACTACATCTAGGGTATAGTGTAGAAGGTCTCTATTGACAGGTCTATTTGAGTATCTTCTGACCATAATTTGGGATTTTAAACAGCATGAAAATTTTACCCCTTTAAGTTAGAAAAATCTTCCAATTTCTTTCATAGTCTTTGGATTTTTCTTTGATTTGATATGATTTTTTGAGAGTGTACTGGTTTGGTATAAAGGTTGAATAGATCTTAATTGACAACATGTTAGGGTTTGAATTTGCATGTCATTTTTTCATGGTAGTTAGATACATGAGTCAGGTAAGTGTGCAAGTTGACGGATTAGGTTTTCATGGTGACTTCAATTTAAGGTGCAACTGGTCCGAATCTGAAATAGATTTTGTCAGTGTATATACCTGCACTTATGGTTCTATTTTGACCTAGTATGGTCTCTGTTAGGGTTTAGTAGAATAAAACCTAGGGTTTTAGGTCCTCTTTTTAGTACATCATTTTGAGCTCAATTTGTGCCTGTTTTGGTTGTTCTCGCATAAATCGACATAATCTGTCACAGTACATGAACATTATTTTTTTTAGTCAATAACAAAGTCATTAGAGTACTATTTGACTTCATTCTTTTGAGAAGAGTTAGCTCTAGGAGTCTAAAAGACCCCCCCCCCTTTGAATTTCATAATTTTTGGAGATTTCTAGAATATAATACGAATATTCTCCCATGACTGGTCTAGACCCGAGACAAGCCTTGGCAACTTTCCAATTCAACCTAGTGGCTTAACCTTGACCAATAGGAAACCATAGTTTGCTTTCATCCCTTTTGATATGAATGGTGCACATAATACTCATGGTATGTTAAATACACACATGTCACATGTTTGGAATGCTTACATGCTTGGAATGTTCACATACTTGGAATGCTCACATGCTTGGAATGCTCACATGCTTTTTTAGAATGCTCCATGCTTTTTTCGGAATGCTCAAATGTTTGGAATAATCTTTCACGAACCTACGGTAGTACCCGGCTAAACCCAAAAAGTTGCATACTTCTGTAACAATCTTGGGTACTTGATAGGTGATGGTGAAGGTTTTGACTTAGGCTCTAGACTATCATATTAACTGTATTTAACCATTGTTACAGAAATAGTTATTTAACATGTATATTGAATTCGATCATAGGCATAAGGTCAAAAGTTCTATTAAATACCCATCCGAGTTTAGACATTGTCACTTGTATCTTCTGTCCTTATATCACCTATGTACCATTGGTGAAATCCTACACCGTTAGTCACTTATGGGCACTTCTGGTGGGGGTGCTTAGTACTGTGACTATAGGTGCATCAGAACCAAGCCTAAGGGTGACTTTTAAATGGGAGGAGGTTAAATTTTTCCCCTTTTATCATCCGTGCTCATAGTGTTTGATGTGCTTTCTTCTGTATTTTACTAGCCAAAAACTCAGAGAGCTTGACCCGCGGCACAATTATTCTTGCTGTAACTAGTGAATGTACAGGTGTTGGTAGTTCTGTAACTGCATCCGATAGAGGCATATAAGAATTTGTCCGAATCTCTTGTTTTCCCTTCTTAGGGGCTTTTAAAGATGATAGTTCCCAAGTTGCTAGAAATTGGAGGCATTTAGCTCATTTGTGGCCAATCCGATAACATCCAGGACATCTAGGCAGGCCACTAGGAAAGGTTCTGACTACCGCAGCTATAGGTCTTGGTTTAATTTCAATTGTAGGATGATATGTTTGATAAAACTTCCCAAAGATCTCTTTTATCAGTGCCAATTCAGCGTCCCCTCCAGTCGACGATCCCCCTTCATAGTTTCCAGAAAAACATATCTAAGAAATCATGTCCTTGCAAATGTCTCAGATGTTCAGCTATTTAGACGACATTTGAGGTTTCTCCTTGTGCCCCCACCAGGTTTAGGGGTCCCCCACGATCATGAACTCAGCGTATGCCTAGGAGACCCCTTTGGGGCACTCTCCTTTGTCAAAGTATCGCCCTTCTGCCTGGTATGTTCTAGGTGGTTCCTCTGAAACTTTCTTGATCGGGATGAGAGAGGTTTCCATTCCCAGGGTGCACACCTAGGGAGCATAATTAGCCAAGAAAGCCTCCCAAAATACTTCCCATGTGATTTCACCATGTTGTTGTAGTAGCTTGGGTTATATGTCTAGCTACCATGGGTAGGGCGATCCTTCTAGCTGGTAGGTAGCATATGTTACTCTTTGGGATCCAGGACAGTGAAGGGTACCTGTAACCTTTTTCGTGCTCTAGACCCAATTCCTAGGTTGAGTGAAGTCATCATAGTTTTTGGTAAATTTTCTCAGTTTCATTTTTAGGAATCAGTGCAAGGTCTGTAGAATGGCCTCCCTATCTTCACTTGATAGCGGGGAGATGGGCGCATCCTGAGTGATCCCTCTTGAAACTTACATTTGCGGGTAAACTTACATTCATGGGTAAACTATTCTGGCTTTACCGGTCACAGTATTTGGCTGGGACTATTCTGGGTTCCAACGACTAGTAGTTACGACCAGTGCCCATCTAAGAGCACATATAGCTAGAAATTTTAAAATAATGCCAAGTTCGTTCATACTTGGTTCGAGTTGGTCTCTAAGTCGTCATTGGGTTGGGTTCGTTAGTGGTGGAAAACCCTGCCACGGTAAGAAAATCTAAGTTAGGCCAGGTTTTCTAGGTGTGGGTTTTACAAAGGGATTCATATTGTTTCGTCGAATCAACAATGGCTGCAATTAATGCACTCGAACGCAAATGCCTCTACCTACCGGCAGCCTTATGAAGGAGAGCCGAATTTGAACTTTTACTCAAATTTTGGTGCTAGGGAAGGATTGGAAACTCTCCATTAGAATGCCTGAGTTGCTCATAGTGGTTGAAAATGAGTGGTTAGTGGTCTTCAACCTTAGCTGGAAGCCTAGAACGAAGAACCCTTTTCTACGCTTTTCCTCTTTGGATCAATAAAATGTCAAAAACAAAGAAAGAAGATGTTTAGTTATGTGTTTTAGCATTTCCTATCCTTATTTTTCTCCCAACCAATCCTCTCTATTGGATCTCTGCAGCACCACTTGTCGCCTAATTGAATGCCATTGGACAGTCTCAAGTTCGAACATGAACTTGAAACGAACCCCATCCTTATTTCATGTGATACACTAAAGGGGAACTGAAACCTAACTGTCCCATTATTTATGCTCTCTTTGGTATAGTTTATATTTAGTTTATATTTATGTTTATGACAAATCAATTATGATAATAAATTATGAGTCATAAATAATAACCATTTGGTACCACTAGACATAAAGAAGTAATAATAGATTATCAAAATAATGATAAACACCTTCTAATCTATATATAAATTTTAGATTATATTAATTTATTTTAAATATAAATAAATATTATAAATTATACCAAACAACTACATATATCATAATGTATTATATAATTTATTCTATAATACATACCAAACAGAGTCTAATGTCATGAGATCCTAATTGAGACCATTTAGGCCCTGTCTGATAACACTCTATTCCTACTCTCCTCTTGATTCTAGCTCCTAAGGAGCCCATTTGGGAGCCGAAAAGTGTTTGATAACCCAATGTTGATTCCAGCTCCCATGGAGTGAACCGGTTCAAAAAATGACTCTCAGAGTCAAAATTTAGGAGTAAAAAATAGTTTCTTTTTCAAATTGGGAGCCAAAAGAGGGAGAAAAAAATGAATATGTTGGGTAATATGACTCAATAAAAACCCATGTTATCATTTTTCTCCTACTAAAGGTTAACGAACAGTGAAAAACCCTTTACATATGGGTGATCTTCTCCTCTACTAGGATCAGTGAAACATAGAGAGTAGGTTTCTCTCTCTCTCTCTCTCTGTCTCTCTCTCTCTCTTTTTCTCCTTAGAGATGTAACACCAAATCTCTCGTACAATCTCACGCTCACATTCTCACCATTGTCTTTGTACTTACAGCTTCGAGCATCTACAAGGCAATACTCCGAGTGGGGAGCAGCGGTGAATACTTGTAGTGACTTTCAAATCCCTAAGGTAGAACCTCTCTCCTTGCGGTTAGGGCTAGAGTTTTGTTCATCACCATATGGTTGATAGGGTCTATATTAGTTGTGTCACACCCCATTTCTTGACACGGGCGTGATATCCAGGTCGACCCACAAGATGACCCGAATCTTTCAGCAATCGAAAACCACAATGATCTACCATACAAATGCACAGTCTACACATACAATATCCATAATCATAATAAAGGAAACAGAGTAATTATAACAGAAGCAAAATATTAAGTGACAAAAGGTAACTAAGTTGTATCGTAACATAGTAAAGTGTTATTATGATTTACATTTCCATTGTTTCCACAAAATAATATCGTATTACAGTGTACACATAGCCAAAATGAAAGAGTAATTTATATCAGAACCTAATGTAGATCGACAATACAACATATATCTACAGATCTATAAATAAGGGAGATGAAGCACTGCGTCAGGTTTCATAGACACAATTATTGTAGAGACAGCCGTCGCCGTGATCCTCTAAAGGGTCTTTGCCAGTAGAGATGTCCTCCACCAATGGAGACTCCATGAAGTCGGTCACATAAGTAGTACCTGCAACAAAGTTTGAAAATAGATTCAAAATCGAGGGGTGAGCTCCCATCCCAACTCAATGAAGAATCAGGTATCAATGTACATGGAATGCTGGGGATCAAATGTTACATGCAAAGACAAGCAAAGAAAGATGCGGTTCATTAATTAGGTCATGGTGTAATCGTTCTGGCAGTGCCATCTCATGTTTTCACTATAGCACCAACCATGGCTTCAAACATTCATGCACAGGGTTGAGTAGATGCGACATACACAATTCTGGGCCGCAACCTCTTGCACCCCAGAGGTGAACTATCACTGACCTCAGTACAAACCAATAATCAATGACACCACTAATCCCAGGATCTAGACCACGTAAACCAATAGTTTGTTACCCCTTGAGCTAACCCAAAACAATAACCTTTTGTACCCCAAGGGTAAACTACTGACTTCGGCATAGACCAATAATCAATGACACTACAGATCCTGGGAACTAGACCATGAAAACCAGTAGTTTGTTACCCCCTAGTATAGGCCCCCTCCTAGCATCCCTAGTAAATAGATGATGTTCAGACTCTTCCCATTGCACTGTACCATTGGCATCTGGGGCAATGGGCATATGCCAAAACCTAACCCCCTACTAGAGAGGGTTCAGTAACTATGGAGTGTACATATAAATATAAACCATCCTATGTCTAATCTTGTGCACAACAAAAATGTAAATGGGGCTACACCCTAGTAGAGATCCCTGGCACTACTCTAATGGACCACCATGTCCCCTGTATAGTGCTAGCAATTACAACATGATCCGTGTATCAATGCATTCCCCTCCCCTGGGTACCACACGTCATGCACACCATCACACATGGCTAAACATACACAATAATATAAGTAGGGTTGTACCCTAGCAGAGATCCCCCAGCTCCCCACTTTTGTGGTTCACCGTGTCCCCACTAAGGTATTAACATCATCAATATGGACTGTGTACCATGCGTCACCCTTATCTGGGCATCCACACATCACACATACCATCATACCCACACATACATACATCCAATCAATTATAATTATTATAATGCAAATGCATGCTCGTACATAACAATTATTAGATGGCATGTTATAATAAAAAAACATATAGGTGAATCCCCACTAAGGTATTAACATCATCACTAAATATTTTTTTTTTCACTTTCATCCCACAGCATTCAAGGAATATGTGTACTATGAATCAGAAACTAATTCAAGAGATAAGAAAAACAATATATGTCATAGTCAAAGGTCACTTAGTAAATATGAGCAATATCTAACATATCAGTCTTATTCAAAAGTGAACATGCTAATGTTTAGTAGATTTTCTCTTGGGATGCTCTCTACTCACTCAAGAATTCAAGGTTAATTGTTTCACTCAAGATCTTTCTATGAAGATGCACTACCATAGGCTTGCTTATTCACCATAATCTCCATTACTTAGAATACACACATACATGAATCAAAAGGTCTTTATAAAGATTGTAATGGGGCTAAGGTTTAGGGTACGGATAAGAAAAATGTACTGACGTTAAAACCCAAGAAACTAATAGAGCATTAAGACAAAAAAATTGAACAATCTAAATGATAAAGGCTCATAGATAAAGCTCTTCAACAAAACATCCCAAACTCCAGTTTCTATTTTTTTTCTTTTTCCTTTTTTTATTTTTCTTTTTCTTTTCACTTGAGAACTATGCTTTGCTATTTGAATTTTTTTTTATAGCATGACATTTTAAACATAACAAGGATCATTTATGTGATGACATTTTAAACTTGCATGCTTTACCTCTAAATGCAACTATCAATGTTATTCAAAGCTCATTTAGCAAGTTATTTCAACTAATTCATATATGTAATTTTTTTTTCACATTCAAATAGTTCTAATCCATGGCATACATATTCTCTTAGTGAAGTAAATTTTTTTTTTTTAAATTCAACTTTTGAAATTTTTTTTTTAACACAATCATACAAAAATTAAAAATAAAACTTAAAAAATAAAAATAAAACAAAAGAGAAATCCTAATTCCTCCCCCACACTTAAATCTAACATTGTCCCCAATGGAAGTTAAAAATGTAATGGAAAGATGTAAAGAAAAGTAATTAAAAGTGATAAGAAAAACTAATCCAATTTCTTGGGTTGCCTCCCAAGCAGCACTTGTGTTTAACGTCGTTAGCTCTACTCAATACTCCTCAGTCAGAATAAACGGGATCCCCCAGTTGTACTTTGTCTATAGTATGCTCATGAAAGCCTTTATAGAATGTCATGAGGCGATGCCCATTAACATTGAAAACCTTGTTAGTTTCGAAACTTCGAACTTCAACTGTACCATAAGGAAACACATTAGTAACTTCAAAAGGTCCAATCCAACGAGAACGTAACTTACCAAGCATCAATTTATGTCTCGAATTGCAAAGCAAAACTTTCTGTCCAATTACAAATTGCTTCCTCACAATCCTCTTGTCATGAAACGCCTTAGTCTTGTCCTTGTATATGCTTGAATTCTTGTAAGCCTTAAGTCGTATCTCTTTTAATTCTTGCAACTGCAATTTCCTTTGCTTACCCGCTTCTTTCTTACTGCTCAATTCAAAAATCTCTTGTGCAAACACATCAACCACATCAATAGAAAACACAGATTGAACATCATTACTAGGGTACCGCATATCCTCAAATATGTTGAATTTAACAATATCTCCATCAAACTCCATGGTAAGGGTACCATCATGGACATCAATCTTCATTTTAGCTGTTTTGAGAAAAGGCCTTCCTAGTAAAATTGGGGCAGGGTTTGGGGAGGTATTGTCTTCCATATTCAAAATATAAAAATCAGCAGGAAAAATCAACCCATTCACCTGCACTAAAACATCCTTAACCATTCCCTCAGGGTATGCGTTAGAACGGTCAACTAATTGGATAATTACACCCATTTTTTTCAAAGGACCCAAATTTAGAGATGCATAAATTGAATGTGGCATAACATTTATAGATGCACCTAAGTCTAACATGGCATGTTTAAACTTAGTATTACCAATCACACATGGAATCGTAAACGTACCTGGATCCTTGCATTTTGGGGGTAACTTACGCTGAATAACTACTGATACGTTCTCCCCTACACTAATTTTCTCATCACCCCTTAATTTTTTCTTTGAGGTGCACAACTCTTTGAGAAATTTTGCATACCTTGGGACTTGCTTAATGGCATCAAGTAGAGGTATGTTTATTTCTACCTTTCGAAAAGTCTCAAGAATTTCTTTCTTTTGTCCTTCCTTTTTCGATTTAGACAGTCTGCTAGGGAAAGGGAGAGGAATAAAATTAGTAGAATTACCCACAATTGGTTGAGATTTTACCTTGGACAAATTTACATCATTGTTGTCGGCTTTTGTTTCTTCTTGAATAGTTATGGCCGAATCTGTAGATTTAGCAATGAAAGGCTCAAGTTCTCTTCCATTCCATAATGTAATCGCACTTGCATTCTCATGTGGATTTATGATGGTCTGAGATGGCAACTTTTCAGATCCTTGAGCTTCAAGTTTGCTTACTGAAGTTGCAAGTTGACTAATCTGCTTCTCTATATTCTGAATGTTGTTTCTTGTCTCATCTTGAAACTGTTGTGTATTGCTAGCCAGTGCCATAACAATCTCATCAAGTGACATACTCTGATTTACTTGCTGCCTAGGTTGGAATGGGGATTGGTAACGATTTTGGGCAACTTGATTCCCATAACTCAGATTTGGGTGATCTCTCCATCCAGGGTTATATGAGTTTGAGTATGGATCATACTTTCGCTGAGGTTGTCCTTGAAATCCACACATGGCATTTGCTTGTTGGACTGATGTATCTTCTTGAAGTGTGGGACACATATCCGTAGCATGACTGGTGGCTAAGCAAATGTCACATGCTTTAACTGTTTGAAAATTTCCTACAGTCATTTGTCTCACCAAAGATGTTAGATCAGAAATCTGACGTTCAATGGCGCCAAATTTTGATGCGTGTCGAGCGCAATCAAAAATAAATTACTCTACCTATAATGAATAGTAATGATAAGTAAAGGTCGATCCACAAAGACTAGTTAATCAAATTGTCTACTTACCAAGAAAAAGGGGGGGGGGGTTTCTTCTGCAATTTAATTGACAAGAAATTAAATAACAAAAATTCAATGGAAGATGACGTCGATTCAAGGAAATTGTCTCACAGCTGCAAATTGATCACTGACCTCATATTTATTATTCTCTAATCAAATATTTAACTAAGGATTATTAAAAATCCAGACAATCCTTACCTTCCCTAATTTCATTAATTTGAGCCCAACACACAATTTAATTCTTATCAATAAACCAATTGGTATTAAGCAATCCTCATGAATGTACTGATAGCATTACACTCTCGGAGGGAGTTAAAGATGAACAACAATCTAACAAGCGTCAGATTATTTAATTCATTCTATGTTTCTTTTAAGCAAGTAACAAAAATTTGGATCATAATTGTTCTACTTAATTGCTACTTTTCCTGAACACCATAACAATTACGGATTATGGATTCAGGTTAGCAATAAACCACATAACTCAATCAATTAATAGGCCTCTTAATAAACTGAATCATACAGTCATTAACTTGAAAAAAAAATCAAAAAAACACAGATATTTGAATAGAAGAATAATTAAAATTAAAAACAAAGTCTCACAATTTTACTAATCGGATTGAATTTCCCTTGAATCGACTAAAGAACTTAGCTAGACATGATAGAAAAGAAAGACAAAAGAAATAAAAACTATCTTCTCAATAATTATGGATGCTCTATTACGTAGCATTTACATTTCTTAAATAGCCAAAGTAGAGAAGATTAAAACTGGTATGTCTAGAATTGACAACCTTATTACATGGAAATAAAGATTAAACAAAATCTGCTTGCTTAGATTAGATAGAGAATCATTCCATCATTAACCAAATGTCACATCTAGATTTGCTAATCTTTTTAATATTCCATAGAGGTATATATTCTCCTCAAGATTTCTGACAATCAATCAAATCCTTCCAAAAATAAACCTTCTATGCGTGGTAATCTTCCTTCTCTGATTTCAATTCAAATCAATTTTCCAGATCTGATTTTTGGATCACGTTTGATTTCTAGAATTCTTTTCACATTAAAAACCTGCATGAAATTCAAAAGATCATTATTGAAAATATCAGAATTTCTTTTATTTTAGACATAAATTACTAATACTTTCCACCAATGTCTATAAGGAATAATCAAAATGAGTACCATAAGACATATAATATGTTAAATAGACTAAATATAAGGGAAATAAATATATAAAGTTATGAATCCATCAGTTCCTCCACTAAGATGCTAGCAATACAAATAAACATGTGCATAATATAATTAGGGCTGCATCTCAATAGAGATCCCCGACTCCCTACTTCCATGGTTCACCATAACTCCGTTAAGGTGTTACCAATAGGTCAGGACCTGTGTATCCATGCATTACCTTCCCCTAGTATCCGCACGCCACACAAGCCCACATACCACCAATCATCCATCATCCGACCAATCATACGTAGTTAATGTTGTTATGCAATGTATGCTTATATATAACAATTAAACATGCCATTTATTATACAGTCTCAAGCAATAAATAGAATGACCTAATTACTATGGACCCAACCCCTCACCTGTAAGCACCACTAGTTCTGAAGAACCTTGAAGCTGGCAATAGGCTCCATCAACTACCCATGTCGATTTACCTATTAAATTGCATAAGTCCATTTTGTTAGTTAAGTAGCTTTTAACCTATATGGACATGTCCTAAATGCTCCCATACGAGTCCTAAGATAAGTCAGTAACCCAATGGTTGGCCCTGTAAGGATCTAACTAGGCATACTGGCCAACAGTAGCTAAGGCGGTGGGTGATTTCGGTGGATGTATCCTCTGGAATAAGCCGTCAGCTTATCTGTAATGGTTTACAGCAAATAGTGAACTGGAGGAACAAGGCGGATGATCATCCATCTAGTTCATCATCCGGTTTAACACTTGTTAAATCAAAGAACTCGCTAGAAGTGTGGCTGAGGCTCTGTCGAGTGGTACATCATCTAGCTTTGCCTCTGGCTCCGGTTTGTACCTCCACCTTCGGTTTCACCTCCGGGTCCTAAGGTCATAAGTATGTTAAGTGCGGGCATGTGGGTGGATGCACCTGTTGGTTCATCATCCAGTTCCATCCATCGGTTGAGTTGCAGAAACAAGGTTTTATTTAAGAAAATGAAGTATAAGTGAGGGATTTGCTCACCCACCTCATTTCCTTCCATAATAGGATGATGAAGAACATTTCCCCACACTTGTTGGTGTTTTTAAGATAAACAACACCTTGTAATCACTCCATTTTTGCCATCCTATCTAAACAAAGTCCTACTAGTGTGTAGACAACAAAAGAAGAGAGGTGAGTGATTGTTTAGATTTTTGGCTGCGACTTCGAGGTGGTTTGGCCCCACAGCAAGGTTACGGACTATAATTTGCATGGATGCATAGGTCATGGAATTACCTTCAAAATGAGACCAGAATTGTTTAATTCTGATATCAAAATAAAAGATACGGCCATTTTAGTCGGATGATACGTACAAGGGAGGTTTCTGAAATTATCATAAATATCCAAGGGCTTGCATGCAAATTATCATAAGTTTAATTATTTAAACTTCATTTCCTCATATCTTGCTCATCCGACGTCCAAATTCGATGATTCAAGCGTCATTATTCTTCATTTTTGGTGCTCTACAAAGTGGGCATAGGAAATGTGGGATAGGGGTTGCCAGTGGATTCCATGCAAAGTTGCAAGCCGAAATGGCCTATGAAATGATAAAAGAGAAAGAGAAAACCCAGTCAACCCAACTCAATCTAAATCAATCCATTCTAGTCAAGCTTAGCTAATACAGTATGGACCAAACCAATTTAGTTCATATGCATGTATATTATATTATATAGTATATAATATGTTATGTATGTTACATATATATCATATTATTATATATATTTATGCATATATATGCATTTATATGGTGTGTGTGTGTGCTGGCCAAGAAGTCGTTAAGAAGTAATGAGGGAGTGACTCTAATTCTCAAGAATGAAAACATAGAAAGAAGTGGAGAAAAAGCTTAACTGAAAGATTCAGTGAGAGATTGAGAAGTCGAGCAAAAAGAAATATGGGCAGCAATTGTCGAGATTTTGGAGAGATTGAGAGAAGAAGAAAGGAAAGAAGATAAAAAAAATAATAGAAAGAATGAGAAGAGAGGATCGGTGGAGCTGGACAGGATTTGGAAGGAAGAAAATAGGAAAGAAAAATAGGAAGAAAGTGGGAAAGAATAGGAAGGAAGAGAGAGAGATGCTGGGAAATATAGAGAAAGAAAAGAGTTTGGAAAGAAACTAAGAAAGGGAGCTCGAGAAGATAGAAAGATTGAGAGAAGATAGAAAGATCATGGAGAAGGGAAAAAGAAATAGAGAGAGGAGAGACTGATCCAGGAGAGAGAAGAGGGAGCTTGAGAGAGGATCTTTTGGGGATGGACCGAAAGTGAAGAAAGGAGAGATCTGGAAGAGGGAAAGGAAGACGATCAGATCGAGAAGAAGGAGAGGGAAACCGATGGAAGAAAGAAATCTGAGAGATAAGAGAATTGGGGATTGAGGGACCGAGAAAAAAAGGTTCAGAAAGAAGAATTAGAGAAAGAGGAAGATTGAGTGATAGGAGAGAGAATTAGAGAGCGAAATATGAAGAAGAAGAAGAAGAAGAAGAAGAAGAAGAAGGAGGAGGAGGAGGAGAGGGATATCGAAGCCAGGTAAACCCATCTCACCTTTATTATTTTTTTTCTAAAACCGTGATCATCATCGTCTCTACCAAGCTACCTAAAACCAGATCATCAACCTTATTGTAAACCCCCCAGCCAACACCGACTACCTGCTGCCCAACCACCTTCAATCATTCCTACATCTGCTGCCCAACAACCATCGATACCACTTCTTTCCCATCACCACCTGTCCACCTTATAACCACCACACCTAAGCACACGTGGCCATCTCTCCATCACCAATAATCAAACCTAGCCAGTAAGCCATTCCAAAACGCAGCCTTGCACCCTGATTCAACATCCTTAAACTTCCTGGCCACCTGTCATTCCCAGGCATCTCCACCGAACCCGATATGCACTCTCAATCCTTCTATTACCCCACAACTGGCCGAGCACCAACTCCACATACCTCTTGCAGACCAGAACAATGCAACCCCATCAGCTGCAACACAGCTTAATCCCATACATTAGCTATTGAGCACCATTTGTTACAGCCACCTGTCCTAGCCACTTGCATAAACCTTCCACTATCATCCCAATATCTCTCCACTGACCAGCATCACCGATTGTCACTATACTACACCCTCCACCGTAAGCTTTCTGCTACCCGATCATTCCTTCTCTTGAAACCTGGCACACCTGTCCTCATCACAAACCTCATCATTTGGCCATTAAACCCATGACACCTATCCCGCTGATCATTGTATCATCGACCACCATGACCTGCAAATACCTCCACTTACCATCAAAACCTAGCCACCGACTAAGCCTAAGCCCACCATAACTACCAACTGTCCACAATCACTAAATGTTTCTCCACCTGAACCAATCTCCCACACCTCCGAGAACTTGATCATACAATAGTCCAGTCGAATGTGTTTGAATTTCATATGATAAAATTGATCTAATGTGTTTGAATTTCCTATGATAAAATTAATCTGAATATGCTCAAATTTCATGTGATCAAATTGATCTGAATATGCTCAAATTTCTTGTGATCAAATTGATCCGATGTGCTTGAATTTAATGTGATAAAATTGATTAGATGTGTGTGGGATTTTATGTGATAAAATTGAACCATATGATTGAAAATTTAATATGCTTGATCCAACCATGGTTTGAAATTTAATGTGATTGATCCGACCATGTTTGAAATTTTAATGTTATTGAGCCGATCATGAATGGAATTTTATGTTATGAAATCGAACCATTGATCTGAAATTTCTGATGATTAAATATGAACAATGGATCTTGGACGTTGATTTTGATCTAAACCATCAGATTTTTGATCTTGTATAATTTAAGCAATTTGAATCATTAGATTATGATTTTGAGTGACCCGAACCATTAGATTTTCGCCAGGATTGATGTTAGATGAATCTGAACGGTTGAATTATCATCTTGAGTGATTTAAACTGTTGGATTACCTTTTTGAGTGATTTAATTGAATTTGAACGGTTTGATTGACCTCATGAATGTTTTATGTGAATCTAAACCATCGATCAATTATGATCTTGATCACATTGTTGATGATCGATTACATCAAGTTTGAGTAGTTGATCAAATATTATCTAGGTCACATTGTTGACGATCGATGCTTGATTAATGCTCTCACATGCTTACTGCTATATTTGGAATGCTCTCAAATACTGTACTTGGATTGCTTACATGCCATATTTGATGCTATATTCTCACATGCTTTGATTGACTCACATGCTTACTGCTATGATTGGATGCTCCTTGCCATATTTGAATTGCTCACATACTATATTTGGATGCTCATTTGCTTACTGTTATATTTGGAGGCACACTGCTATGTCGGATTGTTTACACATACTATATTCTCACATGCTATATTGGACATTGCCATATTTGGGTGCTTACACTGCTATGTTTGGAGATACAGTTGCATATATTTTAATGAATACAGCACTTAGGGAAAGTGAAAACCCTAAAATGGAAAGAACACAATAATTAGGGTAAGATACCCTAGAAAACCTAAATAGTTGAACAAAAGGGATAGGACACCCTAGAAACCCTGAAAAAATTAAATGTAGGGATAGGCAAACCAATAAACATAAGAGATGAAATTGTAGGGATAGGCAACCCTATAAACCTAAGAGATGAAATTTAGGGATAGGCAACTCGATTAACCTAAGAAATGAAATTGTAGGGATAGGCAACCCGATAAACCTAAGAAATGAAATTGTAGGAATAGGCAACCCGATAAACCAAAGTAATAAATTGTCGGGATAGGCAACCCGATAAACCTAAGAGATGAAATTGTAGGGATAGGCAATCTGATAAACCTAAGAGATGAATTTATAGGGATAGGTAACCCGATAAACCAAAAATTGGAAGGAGTTTGGGTTGTTATGTCCCCAGATCCAACCATCATAACAATTCAAACTACGTCGTACCTGATTTCTAGGGCAAACCCTATAACATGTAGGCAATTTGGGAGTCTCAAGTATGGTACAAAGCCACCCATAAGCCATCCATCCAGCATAAAATTCAACTTGAACAAAGAATCTAATTGAAGCACATGCATAAGCCATTTCCATAATCTTTAATCACAAAACCCATTTCGAACTACGTTTTGGACTTGATTTCCAAGATTGAAATACGTAGACAGTCTGAGATGGACGTCTTAGATTCAGTCCAAGACCGAACCATCTTTGGTACGGTTCACTATAGTACTGTACTCATTGCTTGTTTATTTACTTTAAGACATGTTTGGCTAAACCCTAGGTTAGCAAAATTTAGCAACTTGGTTTAGGACATCCCCCATTGAACTCTAGACATCCAGTTGACCAAGCACATTCAGAATTAGATTCTAAGGAAAGTATAGGAGGCCGATTTTTGGATCGGGCGATTTGGGTTCCTAACACCTTCCCATAACCATACCCTGAATACTTACCCAATCTCTTGCAGACCAAAGAACTAATACTTGGGTTATGAGTCAATAAAAATCTTAGCTTATGGCGAGATTATATTTTTAGAGGTCCTAGACCTTAATCTAGGTGGCGACTCTAACGAAAAATTGATCTTCATTGATACATATTTATCCTGAGGAGGATCATTTCTCATTGTCCTTACACACCTCTATTGGAGTTGTGAGGGCCCCTAATCAAAATCTAGGGTTTGTTCTTGGCCTCCATTAATGGTGGCCAAGCACTACCAACAATGGTGGTTGAATCATACACAGGAATAATGGGAGTCTAATTCACTTACTTGGTAAGTGAGGAAGAGATCCAAAGCTTGAAGCTCAACCTTCCTCCAAGTTCTCCCAAGCTTCTCTCCACAATTCTCAGCAACTCTCTCTTTCAATCCAATGCAATAGCCAAAATCCCAAATGAGGGTTTTGGCCCTTATTTATAGGAAATCAGGGAGAAATAAAGTGACCCATACAAGTAAGTCAATGGCAACGAGCCGAGTGACTCATCCTCTAGTTGTGCCTCTAGTGTCGTCGGTTGTGCCTCCAGCTTGCTATCACCAATTGGGCATAACACATGTCACTGTGCCATCGATTGTGCCTCCAGTTTACTGCCACCAATTGGGCATAAAACATGTCCCTGGCTTTGGTTTCTTAGGCCCAACGCCCTAAAAGGCACGCTGGACCTACCTAAGGTCCACTACACTACTTAAGGTCCAACTAGAGTTCCTTACCTAGGATCTGGACGCATCCCTCGAATCCATTAGTTATCAATGTGGTAAGACCCGGCACACATGACAGTCTAAATTTTAGGGAAATTTGGGGGTGGGTCTTACATTCCCTCAACTTATAGGAATTTTGTCCCCGAAATTAGGGCCAGCCTAAGTTGTCATCCCAATACCAATACCTTGCGTTGTTACTAGTTCGTGACACTCACATCATCTAAGTGGGAGTTTAGAGGCAAAAACTCGTTATGATCCCATTGTTCAAAATGGTATTGAGGTTATTATCGATGATACCTAAAGTCTCATCCCCTAATATTAACATCCTTCTGGTAATCGATTTGTAGTTAGACCTTAGCATGCTACTTGATTCGCATCCTCTAACAATACTTTCAATGTTAAGACTGCTACTAGGGTCTGCTATTTGTACATCCTCTAGGTTCATTACTCAGGATCTCTGGAACTCTTCCTTAGTGCGAGTGCCATTTTTAGGTCAAAATAACTTGACTTTTTACCCAAAAATGGGTGTGATGGCCTAGCTCTTTAAGGGCTTGTGGCGATGGCGACAAAGGAGAGATGGAGGTAACCAAAGAAAATAAGGCCATGACTGTAATCTTGAACTTTGACTCTGTTTCTTACTTATTGTCACCATGGTCCCTTGCCAAATGGTTCCTGTAATGAGTTTTGGATAGGGAATTGGAATTTCTTGACGGTGGCAACATTTTAATTTCCTTTTCAGAAGAAAATCTGAGAAAATAACCACCTATAACTTATGATATTACTCAGTTCTAACCTAATTAATGCATTTGGGGCAGTTTGAAGACTTACTTGGATTGTGTGGCCCCTACCTACTGCGCTCACCAAGATAGGGTACTTGGCATTTGCCCCTTATCTTCACGTAACCCTTACGTATAAACAGGCCTGCTCTGACCCTTTTGATGGCAAAAAAAAAAAAAAAAAAAAAAAAAAAAAAAAAAAAAAAAAAAAAAAAAAAAAAAAAAAAAAAAAAAAAAAAAAAAAAAAAAAAAAAAAAAAAAAAAATAAAAAAAAAAAAAAAAAAAAAAAAAAAAAAAAAAAAAAAAAAAAACAAAAAAAAAAAAAAAAAAAAAAAAAAAAAAAAAAAAAAAAAAAAAAAAAAAAAAAAAAAAAAAAAAAAAAAAAAAAAAAAAAAAAAAAAATAAAAAAAAAGGAAAAAAAAAAAGAAAAAAAAAAGAAAAAAAAAAAAAAAAAAAAAAAAAAAAAAAAAAAAAAAAAAAAAAAAAAAAAAAAAAAAAAAAAAAAAAAAAAAAAAAAAAAAAAAAAAAAAAAAAAAAAAAAAAAAAAAAAAAAAAAAAAAAAAAAAAAAAAAAAAAAAAAAAAAAAAAAAAAAAAAAAAAAAAAAAAAAAAAAAAAAAAAAAAAAAAAAAAAAAAAAAAAAAAAAAAAATAAAAAAAAAAAAAAAAAAAAAAAAAAAAAAAAAAAAAAAAAAAAAAAATAGAAAAAAAACTTTAAATATGCAACAAGTAATGCAACAATTTAGGAGGGAGTGTAAAATAATACCAGTAACCACATCCGCCTGGGTGATAGTAATGGCATATACCTTGCCCATTCTGCGGGCATGATCTGGCATAGTGCCCCACTTGTTGACGCTGTAGCACATGATGCTAAAAGGGCCACCGTTGCTTGCAGGCCATTGCAGGAGCTGATTTGGGAGGTATGGTACTAGCTTGTGCCCGAATGGACGGTATGGCTCCTGTTGCCTCGTCCGCCTCCACCTTGGAATCCGGTATTCGGGCCTCTTCAAACCTTTGTTCCCGGGCACACACCCTCTGAATCCTCGGCTTCGGCCCGCGCGGGTTTACCCTTTTCGGTGGGCAAAGGGGGGGTCGTTTTCTTTCCCTTTTTTTGGGGGGGGGGGGGAGACGGCTTTGATTCTTGTAGATTTAGGAATTCCTCTCCATCTGGTCACGGAAACCTGGGAAGTATTTGCTCAAAAAGGTCGAAGAAGGTTTGAATATAGGCGGGGTGGATAACCTGGTGCTTGGTTTCCAAGTACCTACGAATGGAATTCCACCACCCATTGGCCTCTTCCTTCAACATGTGAGTAGCATACAAGACTTTATCCTCATCCCGACATTCCAACAACCTCGAATTTTTTCTCCATCTCGCTATCCACTTGCGGCTACAGCGCGCTTTCCCTGTGCTTCCCTCGTAAATGTGGGTGGTTTAAGCTTCAAGAACCCATCCACCGCCTTAGCAAGGCTGTTCAGAGCATACGATGCTGGCCCAAACCATTGTGGCTGACGTAGCCACTCCCCGACCGCTCCCTGATAGCCACCATAGTGTGCACCGGATATGGACCCCGGGTCGTCCCCCTCATACCCCCGTGATCCCGATTATATACTGGTGTGCCGGAACCGGGTGAGCCCGTGATGGTGGTTCTTGTTGCTGTTGGTATTCCAAAGGTTCGTGTTTACGCCACAAAAAGTGTTGCTTGAACATTTCCCCGACACGGTGATTGGCACATCCGTAGGTGCCGGGTACAGGCTCGTGGTCCGAGCATTTTGGTTATCTCTTCGAAAAACCTTTTCTTCGCGCCGCCATACTAGTCATGAAATTTTCCATCTTTGTTTCGAGCTTGAAGATGGTCCTGCCTGGATGGCGACTCTTCACTTCCCCTCGATACCAAGTTGTCACACCCCACCCGGTTGAACGTAGTGTGAGTGAACCGGTAACTAACCACGTTCACACCAGGATCTCGAAAGACCGTGTCAACAAATCATCCCCCGAGCAAACCATCAAAATCCAGAGTAATACTATAGCAAATGAAATAATATATCAATGAGCTGAACTAAATAATAAATTAAAATAATTAATCCAGTTATTCCATCATCCATCGAATTTAAATAACATTTATTTACAAAGTTTTAAATTAAAAATAATCAAATCAAAAAGAAAGATGAAAAGAAAAAAAGGAGCACTCGCATAATGCATCATGCTCGCCCCTCCACACTCTGTGTCTCTAGGGCGCCATCGCTTGTATAGGCTGGGGCGGTCACGAAGTCCTCCACCGTATACCCTGCATCCAAATCTGAAAAGAGAGATAGTATATCGGGGGGTTATAGCTGGGGACAACACGCCAAGAAAGCACAAGACCAATGCAACGTTGCACTTGGATTGTGCTATGGTAAGGTTTGGCGGCCACACCACACTTCCAGGCATGTGAGCACACCCAATAGTCGGGCTCCTACCATTTCGTTCCCCCCCTAAATGGTGGGGGGAACGGGGCCGCGGGCAGGAAGAACCACAATCCCAGTCCGTCCCTTTAGAGCACCTAATGCATTTGGGGCAGTTTGAAGACTTACTTGGATTGTGTGGCCCCTACCTACTGCGCTCACCAAGATAGGGTACTTGGAATTTGCCCCTTATCTTCACGTAACCCTTACGTATAAACAGGCCTGCTCTAACCCTTTTGATGGCCTCCAAGTCTTTGTAGTAGCGGGACCTCTCCCCATAAGGAATCTCATACTTGAGATTTAGACATTGATGATCCACCATCGACCCCATAGGGGTATGATTTGCCAACATGTGGTTCATCTCATATGGTAACACCTCATCTTCTTAGTAAAGGAGGTACATAGCCGAATGGTCTGCACTAGAGTCAAATAGAATCCAAGCAAGAATTCCAAAGGTCGAAAGTGTTTCCATGCATATTTTCATGTTAAATGCTATTATCTATGCTTTAATTACAATTAACTCAAAACGAGGCATACCTATAGCTACTCTAGGGAACCTCTTGGCATCGCCTGATGACATGGTGAATGTCTTGCCAGTTACCTATATTGGTGGCCTCTGGTGTGAGAACTGGCAAGTCCTAGCCTGGTGGCCTTGCTTGCCACAGTTTTAGCACTTCCTAAGCACCATAGGCTGGGTGATGAAGGATGCAGCCCTCGGTGATGTATCTTAAGGTACTAGAGCTGGAAGCTGAGCCTGAATAAATGCTGGGCTGCAGGCTGCTGGTCTGATGAGCTGTAGAATGGAGGGGCCAGTGACAGAGGAAATCGGGTACTGCACCCTGAATGGCCTGGTAGCAGGGTGGTTATCTGTATAATTGGCAGCCCTCTTTTGGCCCTGGTAGTTTTGCCTATACCCATCTTCTACACTTTTTACAGCTTACACGGTGTTACTATACACTGTACTAGAACAACTCTTTGAACTTTTGTTGATTTGTCTCAATCGATGTGTTCCCCTGGGAATGATTGAGGTACTCCACCTCCTTCCTATCCCTGAAATTCTGAGGAACGAAGTTCTTGAAGAACGTTTCTTTAAACATTTGCCATGATATCTCTCCATGGCGTCTCAGTAGGGTTGGCTAGATCCCTTTCCACCAATCGTACAACAACCCTTTTAACTGGAATGTAGCACACATTAGCTTTTGAGGCTCAGATGAAATGAGGGTCTCCAAGGTTTTATCCATTTCCTATATCCATATGGCAGGCTGCATGGGGTTCATACCTACCCCAGTGAACTTTAGTGGTCTTATCTTCTGGAATAGTTCATTACTTTAAAGCCATCTATGGGGGGCCTAAGTTTCCTTTCTACCATAGCAAGATGAGTCTATACTTGTAGAAGTAGCATATCCTTATGTGGAGGTGGTGGTGGAGCCCCACCAACTAGGGTCTATCCATTTGCAATGGGTACTGGAGGAATCCCAACCTCTGAAAATGGTATTGGCCCTTGTCTAAAGGTTGCCATAAAATCTACCAAAATCTACTACTGCCTGGCAACTTGTATCCTCTGTTGTTCTTCGAGGAATTCCCTCTGTTGCCTCTCAAGCTTTTAGGCAAACTTGCCCATCGATGCAGTCATATCCGCCATGGTTAGCAGTGGAGATGCTAGTGGTATATCTTGTAGTGGTAAATTTTGTTGTTCTGACTGTAAGGGAGTGGAAGACCCCTTATTGCCTTCCTCCCCTATGGGTGGTCCAGAGTGTTACTTCCATGCCCGTGTGCTTCATCAGGGTGGCATTGCTTATCGCCTTATGTATGGCAAGATCTGAAATCATGCTCTAAGTTAGTACAAGAAACAAGAAATTAACCGATAAAAAATCCACATTTGATCATGCATTGGGTGGGGAGGCCACACTATATACACATGAAATAGTTTCGAAGGTTCTCTATTTCGTTAAGGTACTTTTTGTGCTAAGGAAGCAAAAGTAACTAGAGGCATGTGCCTTCGATTGGGTTTCACCAGCTTGGTTCCCCCCAAACTTAGATGGAAGTCGGTTGGTAAGACTTGGTGGCAACATCCATTGGCTCCTTCACAAAGTGTTGTTTTACCTTCTTGAGTAAGGCGATGACATTGGTGGCGATGGAAACTACCGACTATGCCACCAACTTCTCAACACAAGAACTTTCAAAATTTTAGAGTTTTGGCGGAGATCTGGCGATATGGTTCGCAGTCTCATCTATCTACTAAAATCCTGAATGTTACTTGAAATAGGCAACAGCATAAGGCGGCTAATCATTTCGCTAGCACTAGGTGCCCTCCAGCTCTGAATCGAGCCAACCTAAGGGGCTCTTGTGTCGGTCAGCCAGCTCAGCTGAAACAGTGAGCCTTATAAAAGGTTCATGTGTTTCACCTTAAGCCACGCAAGTATTTTCCATCTCGAAGGAGAGAGTCCCAATCTACCGACAGAGGCTGAGAAATCCTCCTTTGGTGTTTAAAAGCTATTTTGATCTTCCCGTTCACTTACGTTCCAGTCAATTGGTAAGGTTTTCCTCTCCTGTTTCTCCTTATCAAGATTTCGTTAAGGATTACTTATTCTAGAAGATGGGATGTCGAAGGAAAATCTTAGAATTTGGGTTTCTTTCCCTAAAACCCTGGGGATTTGTCCCCCATGGTTTACACACCTATCGGCATGCATTCATGGAGCCAGTGTGGTTTTGTTGGTAGGCCCTAGGTTTCTTAGGGCTTCACTAGCTCTTGGACCCTTTCAGTTAAGGTCCTTTGATCTTGGCATGGGGTGCCCAAGGTATGGATGCCCCACATTCCATATGCACATGCTCCGTGTGCTTGTTTAAGGTCGTCTTGGTTACCTAGGAGCACCTGGACTAACTTTAGTATGTACCAACCCTACCCATTCTAGTTGAGCTTTTTTTGTGTTAACCAGCCTGCATGCATAGGTATTTGCTCACTTTCTGGTCTTATTTTCACAAGATAAACCAGAATTGGAATCATTTGGCCTATAAAGGTGGAGGCAGGGCGTTATTTAGCATTTTAGGATCTCGAATGTTTATCCCAACTTGGTGCATCATTTCAGAAATAAGCTTGGACGCACGTACTCCGCATTTGGGAAGACGTCTATCCCAACTTGGTGCATCAGTTCTATTGCAACATGAGGTATGAGCTGGATGATGTTGAAGGTGTCTTACGCATCACCAGCCAAGAGAAAAGCATAACTGTGAGATTGGACATCACTCGCTTGGCGGAGATGTTGGGTGTATCTACTGGAGGGGGCAAATGTACCAAGGCCACGTAAGGCACACGATATGACTTAAATGGGGTGGGCCAAAGTGTAGAAAACCCTTCTCCTTCCCGAGATGTTAGGGGTGGTAGGTAATGTAGAGTTTGACTTTAGGTCCATCTCTGGGGTGATTAATAGATAGTTCAACATGGAATCCACCCTAGGGATGGGCATAGGGAGGAATTGAACACCTTCACAGCCTACGTGAAGTACCGCATCTTTGTGGGGCAGGCATTGCACCTACCCTACATTGTTTTGAGGGAATAAATTAAGCACTTGTGGACTAAGGAAAAAAAAAGAATTATTCCTGTGTTTATTTACTACATGCCCTTACAAAGAATAAGAGGATTGGCCCCGACTAATTATATACTAATTTCTTTATCGCAAGCACTTGGGCTTCATCTAGCTGATCTATAACATCTTATTCATTGTCGAGCATGCTGATGCTGACAAGTTACCCTATGGATTCATGATGACACACACAATTGTGGATGCTAGTGTTGTTCTCAATATAAAGGCCATCGATAATGGCCCAGAGTCATCTGACTTTGGGTAGGACTCCATCATTCAGATAAGGCTCCATGCGACTGCCATGACCAACCCCAGTTCAGATGCATGACTGAGACCGTTACGGTGTGCATGCCATCATAGACCTGTTACTGTCACTAGCATTAGATCGGGAGCTGGTACTAGCTGCAAAGTACAAATAGAAGGGGTGGTGTTGATCCAAGCATGGCCACTGCTGGTGAGAGTGACAAAGACAATGACAATGAGGACAATGGTCCCGTGGGATAGGATGCCCTACCAGGTCCTAGGGCTCATAGCCACATGGGCCAGGTGCCCAAGGTGCTGACTCTGATGCAACAATAGTTAGACGAGCTATAGAAGGAGTAGCCATCCCTTGTGATTGAGATGGGCTGTATGCGGGTTGACCAGCAGACCGTATCCTGTCTTAAATGTTGTCTTGGAATTGTCATTTTATTTTATCCTAAACTAGCTCTATTACCAACTTTTGTCAAACCCCGTTCTTGACGTATCGATACTATGGAATGGATGCGATCTTCACATCCTATTAGTGCATTGGAAATCCCTTTATAAGATCATCAAATGTGGTATGCCAACTAATAAACCCTTCCAACATAAGAGTTAATAATAAATCCAGCACCACCAGAAATAAAGAGATTATAAATCAAGAGTATAGTTGTAAGACCCATATGCCATGAACCCGGTCTAACCTTATGTTCTCGTGTCATGATCGGTCTTCCCATCATAATAGGCTCAAGTGAACCAATTGTATGAAGAAACCACAAAATGAGGTAAGCAACAAGTCAAATTTAATTTGTGTGGTTGACTATTTAAATTTGTGTGGAATTAACCAATCAAAAACTAAAAACCAATAAATTTTAAATGTATGATCGCATTTTGAGGGGTATGGTCCACCGTATGGTCAACTAGGCTGAGACCGCACAACGTATGGTCGCATGTTTTGGTTTGTAGGGTCGACGGATTATGCGACCACACCATCGATCGTAGGAACCCAGAACAGACTCCGTGATTTGAAAACTTTCCAAGTCAAAGGGGATCTCTTTCCTTATTGTAGAGGGACTCTACATGGAAGTTTTTCTTCTATATAAAGGACGTTCCTTCATTCTATTTTACACTTTTGGATCAATCTCAAACCCTAAGCCTAAGGGGAAAAGAGATAGGAGGAGAAGGAGAAGAAGAAAAGGTGAGGAAAGCTTGGGAAAGGATTTTGCAGAGAAGAGTTCTAACTCTCTACAACAAGCTTAAGGTATGGACTTGACTCTGTAGGGTAGATCAGATAGAATTGGTTCTTTTTAAGTTGATATGTCAAACCTAATACAATGATTCGGTTATAGGTTTCTACGGGAAACCATAGAGAATAGGTTAGAGATAATGGATGAGGGAAAATCTATGATTTAATGACATAGACTGATCGTAGGAGGAACCTTATTGTTGAGCCCAGAGGAGGAATTCATATTGGAAGTAAGAATCAGACCAAACTTGTATGGTCACAGCTTTGGTCGACCATAGGGTGACTAGTGTGTCGGCCACAGCTATTATGGAAGTTTTAGAAATTGTGTGGTTGCACTTGCAGTTGCATATAGTGTGACTACAGGATTGACCGTACATCATATGGTCGCATATATTGAGACCATAGGGTCGACCATAGGGATCGACCATACGATAACAACAAGTATATTTTGAGACCAAACAAGGTTTTCGACTACTGTAACTTAGTACAATTGAACCCTAACTTAAATAATTCAAAGTGACTTCCAAAGCTTGGGAGAGAAACAAACATCAATCAAAGGTGAAGGAACAAGACCTAAACTAATTGGATAATAACAAACTATTTTATTTTATTTATCCAATGCAATGAATGATTCTTTGCTTGTATGTTTGTAATGTGCATCTCACATGTCATCTAATATTACTGTTATATTCTGCTCATGCATATTTATTTCTGTCTATTTATAATATGATGATGCTAGGAATAGACATGTGATTGTGTGTGTGTGGTTAGTGTGTTGGATGCAAGTGGAGAATCAGGAAGAGGATGGGGCATTGTGGTTCAACCTAGTCACTAGACTCTAGCTCTATCTCTACTAAAGTCTTGCCCACTGACATCATCGTATCGCTATGACCTTAGCAGAACTAAGACGTCATAGGGCATCAGGGGAGGTGGTCTCGGACCATGTGGTCTCTGACTCTATCGGGGGGCCTTTGCTCTATCTCTATGGATGTATTCAGGGATGCTGGGGAGAGGTCTTGGATACATTGGATGGCATTAGGATTGGTTAGTTGTGAGTCCAATTTACAAGCCCTCACCAATAGGGGCTTACATGTTGGTATGGGTAGGGCATTAGGGGAAGTGTTTGTTGTGTGTGATCTGAACACTTTAGCTCTATCTCTATTCCAGGGTGGATGCATGTGAGATGATAATGGTGTTTGATCCATTGGACGGATTCATACATTCGTGTATAGAGGTGCGGTAGCCACCAATCCTTTCTATAGCACATTACAAACTTAAAACTAGACCAAATATATGAATTGAATGCATGCATATGTTTGTTGCATTGTGTAAGCACCCCATTTTTTCCATCCCCAGCTAATCAAGGTCTTACTGGAGTATAGACAGCAAAGTGGGAGAGATAAGAGAAAGTTTGGAAAAATACAAGGGAGTCAAGTGAAACTCTCTAAAAAATGACAGTCGATCAGTCCCGGCATGCTCTTTATAGTGTTTTGAGAAGAACTGAGATGATCCCTAGTGCTCAGGAGCCTAAGTGAAACCATACGATAAGTTAGTGGATCCCAATGCAAGGTTTGAATTATTAGCTGTGACTTTGAGACTATTTTCAGTGAACCCTACAGTAAAGACATGGGTTGTAACCTGCATGGATGCATAAGTCTTGGAAATACCTTTGAAATGAGACTAGAATCACTCAATTCTGTTGCCAAAAGAAGAAGATATGACAATTTTAATCCAAAAATAAGTACAAGGGGATTTTCTAAAAATAACAATAAATATCCAGGGGCTTGCATGCAAATTATCATAAGTTTAATTATTTAAACTTTATCTTCTCATATCTTGCTCATCCGACATCCAAATGAGGTGATTCCAGCACTATTATTCCTCTTTTTTAGTGCTCTACAAAGTGGACGTGGAAGATCTGGAACAAAGGCCATCAAAAGATTTCATGCGGAGGTGCAACCTGAAATAGCCCATGAAATGATAGAGAGAGAAAATCCAATCAACTCAGTGCAATCCAAGTCAGTCTTAACCAAATCCAATCAACTCAAATCAAACCAGTTTGGACCAAACCGGTTCACTCATGTGCATAGCGTTTATATGTATTATATATTGTATACTATATATATACATAAGTTATTAAATGTATGTATATATAAATATATGATATTTATTATTATATATAGAAGATAGAATCCGAGTAAGGGAAAGGATTCGGCCAGCTTGGGAAGAAATTTAGAGAAGGTAAGAAATCCAATTGAGTAGGAAATAAAGGGAAAAAAGAGAAAAGAAAGAATTAAGTGAGAGTACGGGAAAATTAAGAAAGAAGGCAAGAAGAGAGAGAGAGGTTGGAGAGGACCTGACTAGGAAAAAGAAAAATAAATAAAGAGAAAAGAATGAGAAGAGGAGATTCGGTGCTGGCCGATATAAGGAAAGAGAGTGACTGAGAAAGAAGGAATTGAGGGAAGGATTCAACCAGCCATGAGAGTAGAAAGAAATCAGAAAAAAGGAAAGAAAGTTGAGAAAAGGAAATAAAAAAAGGGGAAAGAGAAGATTGTGAGTTGAGAGATTGAACCAGAGAAAGGAAAAGGAGATTAGGAAAGAAGAAAGGATGGAAGAAAAAATTCAGAGAAAAGTGGGAGTCGATGATGAGAGAAAAAAAGAAAGGCAGAGATTAGGAATGTTTAAGAAACAAAAAAAAACTCAGAGAATCGGCCAAGGAGGGGAGAGAAGAGAGAGAGAAGACGGAAGAAAGGAGGACTCTAAAACAGAAAAAAGAGGAGAGAGTTGGCGAGGAAAATCAGGGAGAGGGACGAATAGGGAGAATCGGCCAAGGAGTGAGAGAGGTAAAAGCAGAAGAAGAAAGAGATGAAGAAGAAAAAGGAGGTAGGAGATCAAGAGAGAGAGAAGAGGTAAGGCCATCTGTCTTCTTTCTGTTTAGTTTTCATGTAAACCTGGTCCTCTCTTTCAAGCCATCTCAACACCTCAATGAACTAAATCCATCCCACCGACAATACATCACCCTTCTGTTCTTCATCCAATAGACAACACAACACCATCTTTGTAAGACCCGTATCAAACTAACCGGTCTTACCACCTTGTATCAGGTCCTCCTATCATGGTCGGGCCAAGTGGACCACGTGCATGAAGAAACCACAATACCAGGCATGGGAATTAACCCAAAAACAGTCAATTATGAGCGTGTGGTCACATACCTAAACAGGTGTGATCGACCACACCTCAAAATAATGCAACCATAGAAATTTAGGTCATGTGGTCGCATGTTTCTGAGGGTGTGGTCGACGGGTTCTGCCACCCCACCTCCGACCATACGGATTCTAGACAGAACCGAGTTTAGGAAACCTTCCTAATCCGAAGGGGGTTCTTTCCTAAACTCAGTAGGACTTATTATGGAGGGTTTTCCTCTATAAAAAGGACGTCCCTTAGCCTCTTTCACCCATTTAGAACTCAAACTGAAAGTGGGAGAAAGAGAAAATAAGGAAGAGAAGGAGAATTGAAGAGGAAGACTAAGGAGACGAAAATTCAGAGAAAACTCTGAATCTTCAACAAGCTTAAGGTATGAAAACATTCACCATGTTAAATTGTGAACCTAAAATAGTTCATGAAAGAGATAGGATTTAGATGAAACCCAAATCATTAATCCATGGATAAATTCCAAGATAATCCATGGGAGGAAATTATGTGGACAATGGATTGTGTATAAAATAATAGTTCTGAGCCATAGAATAATCATAGGAAGGACCATGATGATAAGCCAAGGGATCCAAACATGAATGAATGGAGTTGAGGATGAAAAAGTCGATCATCACACGTGTGGTCGCATGTTGTGTGACCACACGAGACACACATATCCGAACTACATGCCCTCGGGAAGTTTCCAGGGAGGGTGTGGTCGGAGGATATGCAACCACACCCTGCGACGACACACCCTATGGTCGCAGAAACTGAGACCACAAGTGCTGCCACACCTGTGACGCCTCAGTTTCTATTAGTCTAAATTCATGGGAATTAATTCTAATTTAAAATCTATAAATTTGTTAGGTTTCCAAGTGGTTTAAAAGAGATTTACAAAGCTTGAACGAGGATTTACTATCAACCAAAGGTGAGGGAATAAGACCTAAATTAATTGGTTAATAATAAATTTTTTATTTATTGAGTCCAATGCCATGAATGATTCTATGCTTGTATTCATGTATTGTGCATTTCACATGTCATCCAATATTCCTGTTGTTATTGTTCTTGCATATTTAATTCAGTTTATTTATAAGATGATGATGATGATGATGATGCTAGGAATAGGCATGTGAATGTATGTGTGTGGTTAGTGTACTTGATGCGAGTGGGGCATCAGGGGAAGGACGTGACACTGTGGTTCATCCTGGTCACCAGACTCTAGCTCTATTTCTACTCAAGTCTTGTCCACTGACATCGTCGTATCGCCATTACCTTAGCAGAACTATTACATCGTAGGGCATCAGGGGAGGTGGTCTCGGACCGTGTAGTCTCTGACTTTGTGGGGGGGCCTTAGCTCTATCCCTATGGACGTATTGAGGGATGCTGGGGTGAGGCCTTGGATACACTGTTTGACATTAGGATTGGTTAGTTGCAAACCCAGTTTGTAAGCCCTCGCCAATAGGGGCATACGTGTTGGTATGGGTAGGGCATCAGGGGAAGTGTTATGTTGTGTTTGATCTGGACACTTTAGCTCGATCTCTATTCGATGATGGGTGCATGTGGGACGGCAATGTTGTTTGATCCATTGGGTGGCTTCACACACTCGTATATAGAGGTGCGATGGCCACCTATCTTTTCTATTGCACATTGCAAACTTATGAACCAGACCAAAGATATAAATTGAATGCATGCATATATTTGTTGCATTGTTTTGTTTGCTCACTGAGCCATGATGTGTGCTCACCCTTTCGACGTCGAATATTTTTAGTTGATGATGCAGGTCCTACTGTAGAAGATTATGTGAATGCTCCAGTATACGGACATGTTGCGATGATGGATATGGAAGCAATGATGGAGTCGCATGATTCATCGTGCGAGTGCAACAAATGCATCTTTGATTAGATATATTTGTTGGATTATTCAGAATATGTAATTGATTAAATTATTTTATTTTATGTCTTCAGTTATTGGAGATAATTGGATACTTTATTTATGATATCACTGTTAGATACTTAGTTCATTAGTATTAAAGACTTCCGTTATTGTTTATTTACTCTGATTATGATTGTGGATGTGTATGGTTTAAGAAAAAAGGACACAGCCTATTCGAGATCATGGTTGAACCGTTGGATCATAGACAGTTCATCACACCATTCTGGTTGGTGCAGAATTGGGGTGTGCCAACTTGGTATCAGAGCTCTCGGACCCTGTCTATTAAACCGGTATACTCCCACAAAAGTTCGTGAACTCAGCACCTGTGTTGTATGAAAGAAAAAAAAATTAAGAAAGAGAATAATGAACTATTATGATGAGAAACAAGTTTGATATATACATCGAAATATAAACAATATATATATATATATATATATATATATATATATATATATATATATATATATATATATATATATATATATATATATATATATATATATATATCCAAATCAGAGTACGGTCCACAATCCGGACAGTTACTCTGTAGTACAAGGAAAAAGGAAAATATGCATCATGGAGCTGGGGGTGTTAGAGGAGGAGGTGCCTCACGATCTCGATCATAATCCTCGGCATATACCCTCATAAGACAGGCTACCTGAGTCTGGGTCACCTGGAGACTAGCTGCCAAATCTACCACCCGCTGATCAGTAGCACGCTGGGCCTCTCGAATCTCATGCAGTGGCCCCATCACGTCATCTGGTGGTGGGTGTGAAGGACCAGCTGAGTGGGAAGGAACCCGAGAAAGGCCAGCTCCAGTGGAATGTAGGGGTGATGGAGGAGGTATGACGTCCACATCCATGTACATACGATTATCAACTTCAGCATCACACCCATGGACCTCTGCTACTGATGCTGCTATCGCCTCCGCGTCTGCTATCTCTACCCGAGTATGCGGATGTACCATAGCGTTCCTCTCCTCGTCACTGACCTGCGCATCATGCATCCCCATCTTGCAGATGGCCTCCTAGTCAAGGTCAGTCGAGAAGGTGTCCTCATGAATCCTCTCGTCAACTAAGTCAACATGCAGGTGAGTGAACAGGGTAGTGATCAAACGCCCATAGGGTAGGTTGCCCATCTGACCAGGCATCGTAGGACGGCGCATCGTCCTGATGATAATGTATGGAAGGTAGACGGGTTGCCTAGTGCAGATGCAGTATAGGAGACACTGGGTCAACTGGGAAACCTTCTCATAGTGCCCACTCTAAGGAATCAGGTTGTGCTCAATAATCTTGTAGTACACCCAAGGTTCCGGCCGTAGGTTGATTGCCTTCATCTCCCACAGATCATCCATAAGAAGCTGATGGTCAATCTCTGCATGCATCAACACTGAAAGGAACTGGGGTTCCTTGGGTACACAGTATACTAATGGCCATCATTGGATATACCCAGGAGATCAGCCAACTCCTGACAGTTAAAGAAGATATCCACCCCTTTAACATAGCTAGTGATCTAGAGCTCTCTACATGTAAGACCCGCACTCCATGAACCCGATCTAAACCTTGTTTTTATGTTGTAGCAGGTCTTCCAATCATCACCGGGTCAGACGGGATGAGCAGATGACAAACAGGTGCGAAATGGACCAATCAGACGAAATTAAGTATGAATTAATTCATAACGGTCGATGGTACCGGTCGATCGATATAGCCTGCGAAGCAGACCACTAAGATCCGGAAAAGGATCTCTGTGGGTCCCACTTTCTAAATTTCAAACCGAAGGACTTTCCAAATGCTAGGAGGCTTCCCAAACCTAAACCTAGCCTATATAAAACCTTCTAAACCTCCTAAAACCTCTGCCATGATCCTCACAAACCCTAAAAAGGAGAAAGAGGCTAAAGAAGTCGAGAAGCTAGGAAGGAAAGGGAAGAGCCGACATTGCCGTTCGACAAAGAACAAGTTACCGCAAGTCAACGGTAAGTGCTTAAACCTTCCTCTACCATAAGTAATCTAGAATGGTTAGTTGTAGTTGGATCAATACCATGCAAAGCGAGGTATTGATCTAAACCCTATGTTGCCGCCAAACCCTAATTTAGTCGATAAACCCTAAATTCAAGTTCTCGGTTGAGATCATCGAAACTAGGACTTGAATGGAGTTGGAAGCAACTCTAACTCAATGCCTAGACCTAGGATGTGTAGGAGAAACCCTAGGATCAATAGAGGGTGACCGATGGAAGGAGAGAATCAAGTGTATGGTCTTCCGGAGACATACCGGTCGAACCATATCGGTCGCACCATATGCAATCGGTACCGTGACCGGTACCTCTTGGGGACTGGTCTATGGGGACCGGCCGACCATACAGGTCACAGGTTTCCCCACAGTGCTGCGACCGGTACCTATGACCGGTCAGCTCTGTGAGATGTGTTTTGTCATTGTTGGTTTTCGACCAACGTAAACCTATTCTAACTAAACCCTAATATCGTGTAGGACCTTGTGATAGCACGTTTGGACCTTGTGACGCGGAGCAAACTATCAAACAAGCGTCAGGTAAGGGAATCGGACCTAAACCCTAATAATTAAATAACAGTAAACCATTGATAATAATTATGATTCTGTGGATTGATGTTTGTGCTGTAAGACCCATACGCCACAGTTGTCACACCCCAATTCTGCACTGTTCAGAATGGTGTGATGAACCGCTAGCAAACCAACGGTTCAACCAGGATCTCGAATAGGCTATCCCCATTTTATCTAAACTTCCACACATCTATAATCACAATCAGAGTAAATACACAATAGCGGAATTTTCATAACAAAATGAACTGAGAACCTACAGTGATATAAATATAAAATAGCAAATTATTTTGTATCAACTGAGACATAAATACATATCAAATACAAGTCTTTATTATATTCAAATAAAGAAACCTAAGAAAAAAATATCTAATCGAATACACACGAGTCGCACTCGGAAGAGGAGTCGTGTGTATCCTCTTCAGCTTTAGCTTCCATTGCTGCCACATTTTCGTATGCAGACGCATTCATATAGTCTTCAACGGTATAACCTGCATCATTAACTAAAAATATTCGACGTCGAGGGGTGAGAACACATCACGGCTCAGTGAGTAGCCAAAACAATGCAACAATACATATGCATGCAATCAATTTATAACTTTGGTCTGGTTTAAAGTTTGCAGTATGCAATAGAAAGGTTTAGGTAGTCAAAGGTCGCGTTTATTGACCCCGCCTCTATACACAAGTGTGTGACGTCACCCGAAGATCACGTTTATCATCGACTCACATGCACCCAATCATGAGTTTACGTTTATTGCTATATAGTACCATACCAACACGTAAGCCCCTGCTGGCGAGGGCTACAAACTGGGCTCGCAACTAACCAATCCTAATGCCAAACAGTGTATCCAAGGCCTCACCCCAGCATCCCTCAGAATGTCCATAGAGATAGAGCTAAGACCCCCCGGTAGAGTCAGAGACTACAAGGACCGGGACCACCTCCCCTGATACTCTACAACATAATAGTTCTGCTAAAGTAATGGTGATACGACGATGCCAATGCACAAGACTTGAGTTAGAGATAGATCTAAAGTGCTGAGACCCGCCAAAGGTTAACGTTTATTGACGTTCTCATCACACCTCCTCTAATACTCGCTCGCATCAAATACATCAACCACACATATACAAGCACATGCCTATTCCTATCATCATCATCATCATCATGTTATAAACAATAAAGTAAATATGCAGGAACAAGTAATAGAAATATTGGATGGCATGCTGTAGGCACATTACAAACATATTTGCATAGAATCAAGCATAGCATAGGACTCAAGAAATATAAAACAGTTTTTGTTATTAACCAATTTGGTTTGGAGTTCTGGTTCCTCACCTTAGCTTGTTATAAAATACTTTTCCAAGCTTTAAAATCACCTTTACAATGTTATTATATTGCTAGAAGACCTAACAAAGTCGATAGAATTTCATTAAAATTAATTCTAGATTTAAAAAATATTCTGTTAACTGAGGGTCGGAGGTAGGGTCGGAGTCCTGATTGACCCAGGGTGCGACCCTCCCCAGATTCTGAACATCCCGAACACTGAGGGTCATGGTCAGGAACACCTAGGGTCGGATGGTCATCGACCCTCGGTGCGACCCTCGGTGCACTTTGGTCTAGTTTCCTCTTTTAATCCATTCTTTGTGCTTGGGATCCTATGGCTTGCTCCTACATTCCATTCTACATTCATTCCATTCTACATTCATTCCATTGTCTGAAACCATGTATAACCCACCTAGATAGCTTTCATGCATTCTCCTAGGGTTTTCCACGAAAACTTAACCATAGCTTGATGGTTTGGGTTTCTCCTATATCACACTCTCTCCAATAACTATCCTAAGGTCTGTAAAAACTCATGGAATTAGTATCCATACCTAAGAAGATTACTTTTTCTCTGAAATTCTTCTCCTTTTTGCTAAGTTCTCTTCCTTGCCTTTCTTCTTCCTCTTTTCCTTCTCCTCTCTTTCTCTCAATTCAATTAGGGTTGTGAAAGGAGTGAAAGTGGCTTAGGGACGTCCTTTAAATAGAGTAGGAATATCTTAAAATAAGTCCCTTTGAGATTAGGAAAGCATCCAAATCAAAAATTAGGAAATTTCCTAATTTTATTTTCTAACGGCAACCGAGGGTCGATGATCCCGTCGACCCTAGGGTCCTAAGCTGTCCGACCCTCCCTTCAAAACTGAGGGTCTGACTTTCTGTTTTGGGAGGTCCGACCCTGCTTAGCTGGGTATGCGACCCTTCCCCTATTTTAAGTGTTTTTGGATCGATTTGATACTTGGGATCTCGATCTCCTTTACGCCCTTGGTCCATTTGACTCGACCATGATGGGTAAACCTGGTTCAAGGTGGTAAGACCGGGTTAGATTGACACGGGTCTTACAACTCCCCCAAACTTATAAAAATTTCGTCCTCGAAATTGTACGTACCTTCTGAATCAAATAAGTGAGGGTATTGCTTCCGCATGACATTTTCTTCTTCCCATGTAATTTCTTCCATGTCTCTACTTTTTCAGGTGACCTTAACATAGTAGATATCTCGATTGCGTAAGCGTTGAACCTTTCGGCTGGTGATTTCAGTTGGCGTGACTTCAAATGTCAAATCATCAGTCAATTCTGACAAATCTACTGTCAAAACATGCGTTGGATCCTTGACATACTTCTTCAATAAGGAAATGTGAAATACATCATGCACATTTGACATAGATGGTGGTAGTGCTAACTGATAAGCTACCTTTCCACGCTTAGCTAGAATTTCATATGGTCCGACATATCTTGGTGTTAGTTTCCCTTTCTGTCCGAACCTTTTCAGTCCTCGCATAGGCGATACCTTCAAAAATACTTTATCACCTACAGCGAACTCTAGATCTCTTCGTCGAGTATCGTCATATTGCTTCTGACGGTTCTGAGCTATTCTCACTCTTTCCTTGATGATGTCGACCACTCGGTAAGTTTCTTCCACAAATTCCAGTCCAACTATACTACGTTCTCCCACTTCATTCCAAAACAAGGGAGTTCGACACTTCCTGCCATACAGTGCTTCATAAGGTGACATCTGTATAGTAGCCTGATAGCTATTATTATAAGCGAACTCGATCAATGGCAACTTTCCGTCCCATGATCCTTTGAAATCAACCACACATGCTCGTAGCATATCTTCTAGAATCTGGATTGTATGCTCTGACTGTCCGTCTGTCTGTGGGTGAAATGCAGTACTGAACTTCAACATTGTACCCATAGCCTTTTGCAATCCTTCCCAAAACATGGAAGTAAATCGTGGATCTCTATCCGACACAATGCTTTCTGGAACACCATGTGATCGAACAATGTTATCCACATACAGCTTTGCTAACCTTTCCAGTGTATACTGAGGTCATATCGGTATGAAGCGAGTTGTTTTAGTCAGACGGTCCACAATCACCCAAACTGCATCAACTACTCGAGGAGTCAATGGTAGCCCTGTGACGAAGTCCATAGTGATGCAGTCCCATTTCCATGCTGGTTCTGGTAATGGCTGCAACAGTCCTGCGGGTCTTTGTCGTTCAGCCTTTACTTTCTGAAAATTTAGGCATTGAGACAAGAACTTGGCTACATCTGCTTTCATTCCCCTCCACCAATATAGTTTCTTCAAATCATGATACACTTTTGTACTTCCAGGATGTATCGAATAGATGGTGGTATGGGCTTCATTCATCAGTCGGTGTCTAATGTCCATACTTTCTGTTTCAGGTACACTTATTCTTCCTTTGTATTTTAGTACCCTCTCGTCATCCAAGGTGAACTCAGGGTTGGTCCTACCTTTCTCAATATCTTTTTGTACTGTTCTCAGATAAGGATCTGCTTTGATAGTTGTCTTCACTTCATCCACTATATCCGGTATAATCTTCAATGCCGCGAACATATTAAAAAACTGATGAATAAACCCTTGGTTGGCTGATCCATCCGTTGTATCTATCACATACTGCTCGTTGCCGTGATTGAATACCATTCCGGTGGTACACATTGCCGCAGTTATGCTAACCTCTCCTTGAAATTTTATCATTGATTTTCTGCTTAATGCATCCGCTACTACATTCACTTTTCCCGGATGATACTGGATATCAGAATCATAGTCTTTCAATAGTTCCAACCATCTTCTTTGTCTCATATTCAACTCCTTCTGATTAAATAAATAAGTAAGACTTTTATGGTTCGACTTAATCTGAAATTTTCTCCGTATAGATAATGTCTCCATATCTTGACAGCATGTACTACTGCTGCTAGCTCCAGATCATGAGTGGGATAATTTTTCTCTTGTACCTTTAACTGTCTTGAAGCATAAGCAATTACTTTCTCTCCTTGCATAAGCACACATCCTAGTCCCAGTCCCGACGCATCAGTGTATAAAGTAAATGTCTGTCCTGGAATGGGAATAGTAAAATCAGGGCAGATATCAATCTGGTCTTCAGTGTTTGGAAACTCTTCTCACATTTGTCGGTCCACACAAACTTTTCACCTTTCTTAGTAAAACTGGTGAGAGGTACTGTAATCCGAAAATAGTCTTCTACGAATTTTCGATAATAACCAGCTAGACCCAGAAAACTTCTAATTTCTAAAACGCTCTTTGGTGCTTCCCACTTCACAATAGCCTCGATCTTGCTAGGGTCCACTTTGATTCCTTCAGCGGATACTACATGGCCTAGGAATGCGACTTCACTTAGCCAAAACTCACACTTGGTAAATTTGGCATATAGCTTCTCTTTCCTTAAACGTTGTAGGGCTGCATTTAGGTTCTTGATATGGGTTTTCTCGTCCTTGGAGTTTACCAATATGTCTTCAATAAATACTATAATCGACGTATCCAACATATCGTGGAAAACTCGGTTCATAAGTTCCATGAACGTTGCCGGTGCATTAGTTAATCCGAAAGACATAACCAAAAATTCATAATGTCCATATCTGGTCATGAATGCTGTCTTCGGAATATCACTTTCTTTAATCTTCAGTTGATGATAGCCTGAACAAAGGACGATCTTAGAAAATACTCTTGCTCCTTGTAACTAATCGAACAAGTCATCGATCCGAGATAGTGGATATCGATTCTTGATTGTCAGTTTATTCAACTCCCAATAGTCGATGCATAATCGAACGCTACCATCCTTATTCTTTACGAACAACACTTATGGAGATATACTGGGTCGAATATAACCCTTGTCCAGTAGTTCTTGTAATTGCACCTTCAGTTCCTTCAGTTCAGTAGGAGCCATTCTATAAGGTGCTTTTGAGGGTGCCGCCCGGGTATAAGGTGCTTAGAACCCCCCCCCACCCCCCGGTTGACAACGGGACCCGCCGCCTCAAGAGTCGGGGCCAGCCTGTCTAAGGTCCATCACAACCTTTGTGGCCCGGGCCGGGTGGTAAGCCCCGGGCTAGTTCCTCGCGGGGCCCCGAAATGAAACACCAGGTCAAGGTAGTCTCTCAAAACTGGGCTCGGGGGGGGAGCGGGTCAATGTCTTCCGGGGGATTCGTAAGGTAGCCCCGCGTCAGGTCTTCCATTCGTGGTGCTTCCTTGGTTAGGTCAACCACTGATACTAGATACCCGATTGCTCCCTTCTCAAGGCACTTCTTAGCCTTTAGTGTTGAAAGTATGAGCTTGCGTCTCCGGGGAATTTTGGTTCCTGAGAAACTGAATTCTGCTCCTTCCTTGTCTTTGAACGTTAGCTTTTTTTCGGCGCATAACAGATTTGCAGAATGCCGAGCTAACCAGTCCATTCCCAAGATGACATCAAAGTTTGCCATCTCCAGTTGTATCAAGGTTGCATCTAAGGTCTTCTCTCCAATGAGAACTGGACAGGGTCCATAACCTTTCTCTAATTCCACTTCTAACCCCATCGGTAACCGTACAAGTAATTTGTAGTCTAATATTTTGATGAGTAAGTCTATCTTCTTTCTGAATGACACAGATATAAATGAATGAGTAGCTCCTGAATCAAAGAGTACTCTGGCGGGTACGCCATTTATAGGTACGATACCTGTGATTTATTTTACTTAGTCTACTTGCTCATACAATGTAATTACAAATTAAAAAAATTTCAGTCATACCTGTGACCACATCGGGTGATGTGGCCACATCCTTAGACGTAACAGCATATACCCGCCCCTGATGGAATTGCTTCTTGGGCTTAGGGCACTCCCTTGCCATATGTCCCGATTGGTTGTAATTAAAACACTTCAGGACTTCAGAATTTGGCTTTGGCTGAGGTTGAGCTGCTGGAGTAGTCTTGGTTGCAGCAGTAAAATTCTTAGGACGGAAAGGATTATACGTCCTGTTATTGCCTCCGTTGTAGGAATTTCTGACTGGCCTTTTGATGCCTCTGTTCTGAGTAAAATAACTTTCCTTCTGGCTCGATTCAATCACTCGAGCAATCTGGACAGCTTCGTTATAAATTTTATTCTCTAAGCCCAGAACATGTTCTCTGATGCTTCCTCTCAGTCCCGTGACGAACCTATGGGTTTTGGTATCTTCTTCTTGCATGCTAATCGGTGCAACGAAAATTAGCTCTTCGTAGCGCTGTTGATATGAGTCCACAGTCATCTGTCCCTGATATAGGCTCAGGAACTCCTTCTCCATCAAATCTCTGAAGCTCCGTGGAAAATATTTCTCAAAGAAGGCTTATTTATATGTAGCCCATGTCAGTAGGGCGTGCTTGGTCAGTAGATATGCCTTCGTGGATTTCCACCAATGATGTGCGTTGCCCTTGAGCATGAAGGTGGCACATAGTACTTTCTCTTCCTCTGTGATAGTCATCATGAGGAAATTTCTCTCCATCTCGTCTATCCAATGTGCTGGCCACAACGGATCAAACGGTTTGCCGTTGAATTCTTTGGGTTTCATCTTCAAGAATCTCTCCACTAGTCGAGAGTGTTCCAACTGATTTTGGGGGTTTGCCCCAAACATATGTTGTGGATACTGGTAATCACCCTGAGCTGCTTCTGGAACCTACACTGGAATCTGTGTAGCAGGTTGTGGAGGTGTCTGATATGCGCTGGGCGGCTAACAGCTCATCCACTCTCACATGCTGAGCATCTAGCAACTCCTCCATCCTCAGATCAGATCTGCGATGAGCCTCCCTGATCTCCTGCAGCATCTCCACCATGTCAGAAGGTGGGAGTGAAGGATCAGCCGCATGCGAAGGACCAGCCTCAGGTACAGGATCCGCCATAGAAACCCTCTCATATCAGGGACGACCATTCTAAGATGATACCAAGTTGTCACACCCCAATTCTGCACTGTTCAGAACAGCGTGATGAACCGCTAGCAAACCAACGGTTCAACCAGGATCTCAAATAGGCTATCCCCATTTTATCTAAACTTCCACACATCCATAATCACAATCAGAGTAAATACACAATAGCAGAAATTTCATAATAAAATGAACTGAGAATCTACAGTGATATAAATATAAAATAGTAAATTATTCTGTATCAACTGAGACATAAATAAATATCAAATACAAGTTTTAATTAAATTCAAATAAAGAAACCTAAGAAAAATATCTAATCGAGTACACACGAGTTGCACTCGCAAGAGGAGTCGTGGGTATCCTCTTTAGCTCCAGCTTCCATTGCTGCCACGTTCCTGTACGCAGACGCATTCACATAATCTTCAACGGTATAACCTACATCATCAACTAAAAATATTCGACGTCGAGGGGTGAGCACACATCATGTCTCAGTGAGTAGCGAAAACAATGCAACAATATATATGCATGCAAATCAATTTATATCTTTGGTCCGGTTTAAAGTTTGCAGTATGCAATAGAAAGATTTAGGTAGTCAAAGGTCGCATTTATTGACCCCGCCTCTATACACGAGTGTGTGACGTCACCCGAAGATCACGTTTATCGTCGACTCACATGCACCCAACCATGAACATTATATAACAAAGGTTAACGTTTATTGCTATATATTACCATACCAACACGTAAGCCCTTGTTGGCGAGGGCTACAAACTGGGCTCGCAACTAACCAATCCTAATGCCAAACAGTGTATCCAATGCCTCACCCCAGCATCCCTCAGAATGTCCATAGAGATATAGCTAAGGCCCCCCGGTAGAGTCAGAGACTACAAGGACCGAGACCGCCTCCCTTGATACTCTACGACATAATAGTTCTGCTAAAGTAATGGTGATACGACGATGCCAATGCACAAGACTTGAGTTAGAGATAGAGCTAAAGTGTTGAGACCTGCCAAAGGTTAACGTTTATTGACGTTCTCATAACACCTCCCCTGATACTTGCTTGCATCAAATACATCAACCACACACATACAAGCACATGCCTATTCCTATCATCATCATCATCATCATGTTATAAACAATAAAGTAAATATGCATGAACAAGTAATAGAAATATTGGATGGCATGTTGTATGCACATTACAAACATATTCGCATAGAATCAAGCATAGCATTGGACTCAAGAAATAGAAAACAGTTTTTGATATTAATCAATTTAGTTTGGAGTTCTGGTTCCTCACCTTAGCTTGCTTTTCCAAGCTTTAAAATCACCTTTACAATGTTATTATATTGCTAGAAGACCTAACAAAGTCGATAGAATTAAATTAGAATTAATTCCAGATTTAAAAACCATTCTATTAACTGAGGGTCGGAGGTAGGGTCGGAGTCCTGATCGACCCTGGGTGCGACCCTCTCCAGATTCTGAACTTCCTGAACACGGAGGGTCGATGGTCAGGAACACCTAGGGTCGTATGGTCATCGACCCTCGGTGCGACCCTCTGTGCACTTTGGTCCAATTCTCTCTCTTTAATCTATTCTTCGTGTTTGGGGTCCTATGGCTTGCTTCTACATTCCATTAAACATTCATTCCATGGTCTGGAACCACAAATCAACCACCTAGATAGCTTTCATGCATTCTTCTATGGTTTTCCCTAAAAACCTAACCATAGCTTGATGGTTTGGGTTTCTCCGAGATCACACTCTCTCCAATAACTATCCTAAGGTCTGTAGATACTCATGGAATTAGTATCCATACCTGAGAAGATTTCTTTTTCTCTGAAATTCTTCTCCTTTTTGCTAAGTTCTCTTCCTTGCCTTTCTTCTTCCTCTTTTCCTTCTCCTCTCTTTCTCTCAACTCAATTAGGGTTGTGAAAGGAGTGAAAGTGGCTTAGGGACATCCTTTAAATAGAGTAGGAATATCCTAAAATAAGTCCCTTTGAGATTAGGAAAGAATCCAAAGCAAAAATTAGAAAATTTCCTAATTTTATTTTCTTACGGCAACTGAGGGTCGATGGGAGGGTCGATGATCCCGTCGACCCTAGGGTCCTAAGCTGTCCGACCCTCCCTTCAAAACTGAGGGTCTGACTTTCTGTTTTGGGAGGTACGACCCTACTTAGCTGGGTATGCGACCCTTCCCCTATTTTAAGTGTTTTTGGATCGATTTGATACCTAGGATCTCGATCTCCTTTACGCCCTTGGTCCATTTGACTCGACCATGATGGGTAAACCTGGTTCAAGGTGGTAAGACCGGGTTAGATTGACACGGGTCTTACAACTCCCCCCAACTTATAAAAATTTTGTCTTCGAAATTGTACGTACCTTCTGAATCAAATAAGTGAGGGTATTGCTTCCGCATAACATTTTCTTCTTCTCATGTAATTTCTTCCATGTCTCTACTTTTCCATGTGACCTTAACATAGTAGATATCTCTGTTGCGTAGACGTTGAACCTTTCGACTAGTGATTTCTGTTGGTGTTACTTCAAATGTCAAATAATCAGTCAATTCTGACAAATCCACTGTCAAAACATGCGTTGGGTCTTTGACATACTTCTTCAATAGGGAAATGTGAAATACGTCATGCACACTTGACATAGATGGTGGTAGTGCTAACTGATAAGCCACTTTTCCACGCTTTGCTAGAATTTCATACGGCCCGACATATCTTGGACTTAGTTTCCCTTTCTGTCCGAACCTCTTCAATCCTCGCATGGGCGATACCTTCAAAATACCTTATCACCTACGGCGAACTCCAGATCTCTTCGTCGAGTATCCGCATATTGCTTCTGATGGTTCTGAGCTGTTCTCACTCTTTCCTTGATGATGTCGACCACTCGACAGGTCTCTTCAAAAAATTCTTGTCCAACAATACTACGTTCTCCAACTTCATTCCAGAACAAGGGACTTCGACACTTCCTGCCATACAGTGCTTCATAAGGTGACATCTGAATAGTAGCCTGATAGCTATTGTTCTAAGCGAACTCGATCAGTGGTAATATTTCATCCCATGATCCCTTGAAATCAATTACACATGCTCGTAGCATATCTTCTAGAATCTGAATTGTACGCTCCGACTGTCCATCTGTCTGTGGGTGGAATGCAGTACTGAACTTCAACGTTGTACCCATAGCCTTTTGGAATCCTTCCCAAAACATGGAAGTATATCATGGATCTCTATCCGACACAATGCTTTCTGGAACACCATGTAATCGAACAATATTATCCACATACAGCTTCGCTAACCTTTCCAGTGTATACTGAGGTCGTATAGGTATGAAGCGAGCTGTTTTAGTCAGACGGTCCACAATCACCCAAACTGCGTCAACTACTCGAGGAGTCAATGGTAGTCCCGTGACAAAATCGATAGTGATGCAGTCCCATTTCCATGCTGGTTCTGGTAATGGCTGTAACAGTCCTGCGGGTCTTTATCTTTCAGCCTTTACTTTTTAACAATTTAGGCATTGAGACACGAACTTAGCTACATCTGCTTTCATTCCCCTCCACCAATATAGTTTCTTTAGATCATGATACATTTTTGTACTTCCCAGATGTATCGAATAGATGGTGGTGTGGGCTTCCTTCATCAATCGGTGTCTAATGTCTACACTTTCTGTTTCAGGTACACATATTCTTCCTTTGTATTTTAGTACTTTCTCATCATCCAAGGTGAACTCAGGATTAGTCCTACCTTTCTCAATATCTTCTTGTACTGTTCTGAGATAAGGATCTGCTTTGATAGTTGTCTTCACTTCATCCACTATATCCAGTATAATCTTCAATGCCGCGAACATATTTGAAAAAAGATGAATAAACCCTTGGTTGGCTGATCCATCCATTGTATCTATCACATACTGCTCATTGCCGTGATTGAATACCATTTCGGTAGTACACATTGCTGCAGTCGTGCTAACTTCTCCTTGAGATTTTATCATTGCTTTTCTGCTTAATGCATCCGCTACTACGTTCGCTTTTCCCAGATGATACTAGATATCACAATCATAGTCTTTCAATAGTTCTAGCCATCTTCTTGGTCTCATATTCAACTCCTTCTGATTAAATAAATAAGTAAAACTTTTATGGTCCAACTTAATCTGAAATTTCTCTCCGTCTTAATCTGAAATTTCTCTCCGTATATGTAATGTCTCCATATCTTGACAGCATGTACTACTGCGGCTAACTCCAAATCATGAGTGGGGTAGTTTTTCTCATGTACCTTCAACTGTCTCGAGGCATAGGCAATTACTTGCTCTCCTTGCATAAGCACACATCCTAATCCCAGTCCCGACGCATCAGTGTATAAGGTAAATGTCTATCCTAGAATAGGAATAGTCAAAATCGGAGCGGATATCAATCTGGTCTTCAATGTCTGGAAGCTCTTCTCACATTTATCCATCCACACAAACTTTTCACCTTTCTTAGTCAAACTGGTGAGAGGTACTGCAATCCGAGAATAGTCTTCTACGAATCTCCGATTATAACCAGCTAGACCCAGAAAACTTCTAATTTCTAAAACGCTCTATGGTGCTTCCTACTTCACAATAGCCTCGATCTTTCTGGGGTCCACTTTGATTCCTTCAGTGGATACTGCATGCCTAGAAAGGCGACTTCACTTAGCCAAAACTCGCACTTTGAAAAATTGGCAAATAGCTTCTCTTTCCTTAAACGTTGTAGGGCTGCGTTTAGGTTCTTGATATGGATTTCCTTGTCCTTGGAATACCAATATATCATCAATAAATACTATAACCGACATATCCAACATATCGTGGAAAACTCGGTTCATAAGTTCCATGAATGTTGCCGGTGCATTAGTTAATCCGAAAGACATAACCAAAAATTCATAATGTCCATATCTGGTCCTGAATGCTGTCTTCGAATATCACCTTCTTTAATCTTCAACTGATGATAGCCCGACTGAAGATCGATCTTAGAAAATACTTTCGCTCCTTGTAACTAATCGAACAAGTCATTGATCCGAGGTAGTGGATATCGATTCTTGATTGTCAGTTTATTCTACTCCCGATAGTCGTTACATAATCGAGCGCTACCATCCTTCTTCTTTACGAACAACACCGGTGCCCCCCATGGAGATATACTGGGTCGAATATAACCCTTGTCTAGTAGTTCTTTTGACACTGGTGCGGCACCAGGTATAAGGTCAATCACAAACTCTGTGGCTCAGTCGGGTGGTAATCCGGGTAGTTCCTCCGGAAATACGTCAGGGTATTCTCGCACGACATCAATGTCATCCATTCGTGGTGCTTCCTTGGTTAGGTCGACCACTGACACTAGATACCCGACTGCTCCTTTCTCAAGGCACTTCTTAGCCTTTAGTGCTGAAAGTATGAGCTTACGTCTCCGGGGAAGCTTGGTTCCCGAGAAACTGAATTCTGCTCCTTCTTTGTCTTTGAACATTAGCTTCTTTTCGATGCATAATAGATTTACAGAATGCCGAGCTAACCAGTCCATTCCCAAGATGACATCATAGTTTGCCATCTCAAGTTGTATCAAGGTTGCATCTAAAGTCTTATCTCCAATGAGAACTGGACATGGTCCATAACCTTTCTCTAATTCCACTTCTAACCCCATCGGTGACCGTACAAGTAATTTGTAGTCTAATGTTTTGATGGGTAAGTTTATCTTCTTTCCGAAAGACATAGATATAAATGAATGAGTAGCTCCGGGATCGAAGAGTACTCTGGCGGGTACGCCATTTATAGGTACAATACCTGTGATTTATCTTTACTTAGTCTACATGCTCATTCAATGTAATTATAACTTTAAAAAGTTTCAGTCATACCTGTGACCACATCGGGTGATGCAACCGCATCTTCGGACATAACAGCATATACCCGTCCCTGATGGAATTGCTTCTTGGGCTTAGGGCACTCCCTTGCCATATGTCCTGGCTGGTTGCAGTTAAAACACTTCGGGCTTTCAGAATTTGGCTTTTGCTGAGGTTGAGCTGCTAGAATAGTCTTGGTTGCAGCAGTAAAATTCTGAGGACGGTGTGATGTGTAAGATCCATACTTTCAAATTTCGAGGAAGAAATTTCTTTTAAGGGTGGTGGAGTTGTAAGACCCGCAAGCCACGAACCCGACCTAACCTTATATTTTGTGTCGGGACCCGTCTACATATAATGGTCGAGCCAAGTGGACCAAATGTGTGAAGAAAAACCAAGACCCAATATGAAAATTTGTCCAAAAATAGTCAAAATGAGGGTAGGGTCGCAGGTTTTAACAGACAGGTCCGACCCTCCCATCGACCCTCACCATTGACCCTCAACCATGGGTCGCAGGGTCTATGAGTTGTCCGACCCTCCCATCGACCCTCCCAACGACCCTCGGTATTCGGGAAAAACAGTACGAACCGAAAATTAGGAAACCTTCCTAATTTCGATTGGAACCTTTCCTAAACTCAATGGGACTTATTTTGGGAGGTTTTGCCCTATAAATAGGACGTCCCTAAGCCCCTTTCACTCCTTTTACAACCCTAATTGGATTGAGAGAAAGAGAAGAAAAGGAAGAGAAGAAGAGAAGGAAAACTTAAAGAAAAGGCTAAGGAAGAAGAGGAAATTCAGAGGAACTCTGAATCTCAGCAAAACTAAGGTATGGATATATTCCCCATGATTTATTTAAGACTTTAGAATGGTTTATGAAGAGGATATGACTTAGAAGAAACTCAAATCATCCATCCATGGTTAGGTTTTCATGGAAAACCATGAAGGAGATCATTAAAACCATGTAGGTGAATAAAGTATAGTTCTAAACCATAGAACATGTATAGAATGGACTGTAGAAGTAAGCCATAGCACCCAACCATGAAAGAGAGAACGAAATATGATATTTTTGACTCAAACCATGGAGGGTCGCACCTAGGGTCGATGGTAGATCCGACCCTAGCATCGACCCTCAGTGTTCGAGAAGTTCAGATTAGGGGGAGGGTCGCACCCAGGGTCGATCATGACTCCGACCCTACATCCGACCCTCAGTTAACAGTATGGGATACTGTTTTTAAATTCAGAATTAATTTTAATTAAATTCAATCGACTTTGTTAGGTCTTCTAGTAATATAATAACATTATAAAGGTGATTCTAAAGCTTGGAAGAGGATCTATTAACAAGCTAAGGTGAGGGAACAAGACCTAAACAAATTGGTTAATAACAAACTATTTTTATTCCTTGAGTTTAATACCATGATTGTGATATACGTGTATGCTTGTAATGTGCATTCAACATGTCATCCAATATTTCTATTATTACTGTTCATGCATCTTTAAATTTATTGATTATAACATGATAATGTTGATGATGGTAGGAATAGGCATGTGAATGTTTGTGTTTTGGCTGGTGTACATTGTGCGGGTAGGGATGGTATCATCCGGTATATCGATGCCGTTCTCATCGGGGTATATTGTGCCATGGTCTATTCAAGTCATGTCCACTAAGCAAGTGTTAATGTGCTTGATGCGAGTGGAGCATCAGGGGGAGGACGTGGCATTGTGGTTCAGCTTGGTCACCAGACTCTAGCTCTATCTCTACTCAAGTCTTGTCCACTAACATCGTCGTATCGCCATTACCTTAGCGGAACTAATATGTCGTAGGGCATCAGGGGGGGACGTGGCATTGTGGTTCAGCCTGGTCACCAGACCCTAGCTCTATCTCTATGGATGTATTGATGGATGCTGGGGTGAGGCCTTGGATACATTGTTTGACATTAGGGTTGGTTAGTTGCGAGCCCAGTTTGCAAGCCCTCGCCAACAGGGGCTTACGTGTTGGTATGGGCAACCGGTACAGCCATTCCGTTTTCATGGGGTGTATATTGTCCATGGTGGGTGCATGTGGGGTGACAGTGCCATTTTCATTGGGCATTTTCACACACTCGTGTATAGAGGTGCGGCGGCCACCTATCCTTTCTATAGCACATTGCAAACTTTAAAGCAGACCAAAGATATGAATTGATTGCATGCATATGTATTGTTGCATTGTTTTGTTCGCTCACTGAGCCGTGATGTGTGCTCACCCTTTCAAATTCGAATACTTTTAGTTGATGATGCAGGTACCACTGTTGAAGATTATATGAACGCTCCTGTGTACGGGCATGTGGTGACAATGGAAGCTGAAGACTTAGTGGATATGCATGACTCCTCATGCGAGTGCAACTCATGCGTATTCGATTAGATTTTGTTTAATTTTATTAAAGACATGTAATTGATATTTATTTATTTATGTCTCAGTTGATTTATCATTAATTTGATATTTATTTATGGTTATCACAGTTAAATTCTCAGTTCATTTACTATAAGATTTCTGCTATTTACTTTATTACCTCTGATTAATGTGGAATGTGTTTTGGTTTATCATATATGGGATAGCCTATTTTGAGATCCTGATTGAACCATTGGTTTATTGACTGTTCATCACACCGTTTCAAATGGTACGGAATTGGGGTGTGACATGTGCATTCTCGCATGTCATCCTTTACTTTCAGTTATTATTATCGTTCATGCATACTTGCTATGCTAGGTTGTGACTGTTAGGCATGTGATTGTTTTGGTTGGTGTGTGGAATGGGAAGGACCTGGGGTCTGGGATCATTCCTCACACTAGCACCTTTCGTATCGTTTTGTCTTAGCATGCTTGGTACGGGTATGGTATCAGGGGGAAGAAGTGGCACTGTGGTCTCTGGCCTGGCCACTAGACTCTAGCTCTATCTTTATGCCGTAGGGAGCTATGTTGGGATAGGGCCTACAGAGATGACATCTAGGATTGGCTATATGCGAGCCCATTTTGCAAGCCCTCGCGAATAGGGGCTTACGTGTTGGTATGGTAGAGTATCAGTGGAGGTATTGGTAGTGTTTGATCCGGACACCTTAGCTGTTTCTCTAGTCCATGATAGGGTGGATGTGGGACAATAGTGGTGTTTGATCCATTGGGCGGCTTCACACACTCGTGTATAGAGGTGCGGTGGCCGCCAATCCTTTCTATAGCACATTGTAAACTTAAAACCAGACCATGATGTGAATGTTACTCATGCATATGTTTGTTGCATTGTCTGATTGTCTTACTGAGCTAAGTTGTGAGCTCACCCTTGTATATATACATGTTTCTAGATGTCGATGCAGGTTATACCGTAGAGGATTATGTGGACGCTTCTGTGTATGGTGGCGTGGCTGCTATGGACGTGTAAGCAGGAGAGGACGAGCATGACGCTTCATGCGAGTGCCCTTTTTGCGTGTACCTTTAGGATTTGATTTTAATTTATTCTATTTATTTTAGGTTGGAAATACAGTGATGTAAAGATATTTATTTAAGTTTTGGGAATTTAAATAATTGAATATTTTATTTAAATTTATCAATAGATTACTTAGTTCATTTTATTAAAAACTTTCGTTGTATTTATTATATTCAGATTGTGGTTATGTGCAATGGTTTGTATGAGTGGACACGGTCTTATTGATATCCTGGTGTGAACCGTTGGTTTAGTGACGGTTCACTCATAGTTCTGGTTCAGCCAGAATTGGGGTGTGACAACTTAGTATCAGAGCCCTTAGGCTCTGTCCAACAGACCATATTTGCACTTAACTGAGTCGATGAACTGAGATAGGAAGAATTTAAAAGCTTTAATAAAAACACACCCTAAGCACTTGTTTGATGCCAAAGACTAAATACTAAAGTGCATAATGTACTATATTAAATTTGGAATTAATAAACAGTCATGCTCTAGATAGGAATCCTAATGACAAGTGAGAAAAATCATAAACTTCCACCAAATTGAAAAAAAGGAAACTGTATAAAGAGTAGAATATTGAACATCCAAAGTGCCAGATGGGTTTATATATGTTGCGGTGCATTATTGACTTACTCTTATGATTATAGAGGATGCACATACCTAATTCTAATTCTCATACCTTGACAGAATACCTTCTTGATCCAACCTGTCAATTGGAGTTATAGATGTTATTTCCTTAGAATTTGTCCTGATTATACCAATTTAAGCTACTCCCATGATCGACACCATGAATAAAGATATGAACCGAATAAACATTTAAAGGTTAATTATTCTGAATGTACATCTTTTCGATTTTATACCTGATTTATTGATGTACCAAAACTTCTCCAGATTTACGCATGTAGTGCCTTGACCAATGGCACTATATACTTGATAGAACTTATAACCATGAGGTTAAGAGCTGTAAAATCTCTACTTCCATGTATTTGGACCACCGTATAACTTAACAACCTTTGGATGATGGTTGGATTACCATAGATTTACTCTTGATCCTTTAAACCTAAATTCACTAGATAAAACAAGTGTTCGTCATTATACTGAATTCGAAAGAAGGAAATGAATTACTGTTGGATAAGCATTATGATTCTTACATTTCTCGACATCCACTGATAAGATGATTAGTTAATAAGGAAATTATTGGAAGGAAGATGATTAAATTTAGATTAAATTCTATAGACAAGGAACCTCAGATGAAGTAATGGAGGATCTGTTTCGAGATTGCTGAATGGATGGATATGAGTCATGTCTATAAAAGAGGGATGAGCAAAACCTGAACCCGGAGGGTGGAGAAGGGCAGATTCCCAGAGCACCAACAAATTTACCAGGCCCTCTCACACTAACTCTGAGACAATTGTAACAAATTTGGTTTTTCAGATGGAAGCCCAATAGAAAACATTCCTGAACGAGATGCTGAAAATGTTCAGGCCACCGGGATATATTCCTACAGAAGGTACGCCTGATTCTGGAAAAAATATCACCACACCGCCAATGGATGGTAGTACTGGGCCGATGGGCGAAGCACAGAATCTATAACCACCACACCAATTTCCATCGTCATCTGTCTATCCAGGAATCTATCCGTACCCACCACCATGGTATGGAATAAATGCACAGGGTTAGAATGACCTAAGCCGAGCAATGGATAGGTTCTTAAAACTGAAACCCCCTACCTTCACAGGGAAACTAGGGAAACCACTGTGGCCTGCACAGTGGGTGTCTGAAATAGAGAAGAACTTCCGTTTGATGACTTGTATGGAAGATGAGAAGGTGTTGTTTGCTACGCACATGCTCAAGGAAGATGCCATTACCTGGTGGAATTTTACCCGGTCATACTTAGAGGTAAAGCACACTTAGATCGATTGGGCAATATTCAAAGGAGCTTTCTTCGATAAATACTTTCCGAAGAGCTTTAGAGATCAAATGGAGAAGGAATTCCTAAAACTGCAGCAATCCCAGTCGACGGTTGATGCTTACCAACAGAGATATGAAGAGTTGTTCTTCTTCGCTCCGGCAAGAATGCAAGAGGAAGAAACCAAGACCCATAGGTTCACCATGGGATTGCGAGGGAGTATCCGAGAGCACGTCTTGGGTTTGGAGAAGAAGATATATAATGAGGCTGTACAGATTGCTAGGGTAATTGAATGCATTCAAAGAGACAGCTTCTTTGCTCAAAACAGGGGAATGAAGAGGCCTGCTACTGAGACTTCAGGTGGAGGCAATACTAGACCATTCCGTCCATACAGGGCTTAGTCGGCTGTGGTGCCTGCAAGGAACACTACTGCACCACCACCGTCACAGTTTGCTAGACAGAACCCAAATGTTAAATGTTTCAACTGCTAGCAATTGGGTCATTATGCGAGGACCTGTACTCTACCTAAGAAGCAACTACCGCAGCAAGGAAAGGTATTTGCAGTCACCACTGAAGAGGCAGCTGCATCACCTGATGTGGTTACTGGTATGATTATATCCCTTCCTATTTGACTTACTGTTTGTTGTATTTGAGCATGTAGAACTAAGGGATAATTAAATTTCAGGGACTGTAAATATAGCTGGTATACCTGCTAGAGTACTCTTTGACTCTGGGGCCACGCACTCCTTCATTTCTATTTCTTTTGGGAAGCGAATGGAATTACCTGTCAAGTGTTTGAACCCAAGCTTGATAGTTCACTCTCCGTTGGGAGTCAAAGTGGCGTTGAATGAATACTATGGGCCGTGTACAGTTAGTATTGAGGGCCGAAACCTAGAAGCAAATCTGGTTCTACTCGAGATGGCAGACTTTGACGTCATCTTGGGAATGGATTGGCTAGGCCATAATTCGGCTACCTTATTATGTGGTGAAAGGAAACTGGTGCTTAAAGATGAGAAAGGGAAAGAGTATAGCTTCACTGGGACCAAGTTACCTAGGAAGCGGAAGTTGATTCTCTCCGCCCTAAAAGCTAAGAGATGCTTAGAGGAGGGACGAGTGAGGTATTTAGTGTTTGTGGTCGACATAACTGCTGAGGTGCCAAAGATGGGAGATCTAGATGTGGTATGAGAGTTTCCAGATGTATTTTCAGAAGATCTCCCAGGTCTACCTCCAGACAGGGCTACAGAGTTCGTGATAGACCTTACGCCAGGGTCGGCGCCGGTGTCTAAAGCACCGTACAGGATGGCCCCTACCGAATTAAAGGAGTTGAAGACCCAATTACAAGAACTACTGGATAAGGGCTTTATACGACCAAGCATATCACCATGGGGAGCACCTGTATTGTTCGTTAAGAAGAAGGATGGTAGTGTACGGCAATGTATGAACTACCGAGAACTGAACAAGTTAACCATCAAGAACCGATATCCTTTGCCTATGATTGATGATCTGTTCGATCAGTTGCAGGGTGCAAAGGTTTTCTCGAAGATTGATCTTAGATCAGGGTATCACCAATTGAATATTAAGGCCGCAGATATTCCGAAGACTGCTTTTAGGACAAGGTATGGACATTATGAGTTCTTTGTAATGTCATTCGGGTTGACTAACGCTCCAGCGTTGTTCATGGAACAGATGAACCGAGTGTTTCATGACATGTTGGACGCTTCGGTCATCGTATTCATTGATGACATATTGGTCTACTCGCAAGATAGGGAGACTCATGCGACACATTTGAGAGCAGTCCTACAACGGCTGAGAAGAGAGAAGCTTTACGCCAAGTACAAGAAATGTGAATTTTGGCTAAAGAAGTGGCCTTTTTAGGTCACGTAGTATCTGCAGATGGTATAAAGGTAGATCCAAGTAAGATCGCAACTATAGTAGGATGAGATGCACTGAAATCAGTTGCGAAAATTTGTAGTTTCCTTGGATTGGCTGGTTAGTATAAAAGATTTGTAGAAGACTACTCAAGGATCGCCGTTCCACTTACCAGACTAACCAAAAAAGGGGAAAAGTTCATATGGACGGATGAGTGTGAGAAGTGCTTTCAGACTTTGAAGTCAAGACTAGTCTCTGCACCTATCTTGACCATCCCAGCACCAGACTTGCCGTTCACCTTATATACGGATGCCTCAGGGTTAGGTCTTGGATGTGTGTTAATGCAAGGAGAACAGGTGATTGCCTACGCATCAAGACAGTTAAAAGACCATGAGAAGAATTATCCTAAACATGATTTGGAGTTAGCAGCGGTTATACATGTAATCAAGACTTGGAGACACTACCTTTATGGTGAAAAGTTTCAGATTAAGTCGGATCACAAGAGCATAACTTACCTTTTCACTCAGAAGGACTTGAATATGAGACAGAGGAGATGGCTGGAATTATTAAAAGATTATAATTGTGACATCCAGTACCATCCGGGTAAGGCAAACGTTGTGGCTGATGCCTTAAGCCGAGAGTGGGCATCGAAGCCTGAGGCAGGACCTAGTACAAATGCTGCATTGTGTGCTACAGCCTCAAGCTTAATAGAAAATGATGAAGAGTATATATTAGAAACTGTAGGAGATCCAGTGGAACAGGGCTTAATTCATAAGTTCACGTTGATGTTCGCAGCTTTGAAGATCTCATCGGATCTCATAGATGAGGTTAAAGTAGCAATCCTGCAGGATACACACCTCAAGACTATGCAAGAAGATCTAGGAAGGGTAAAAGCAATCCAGGCTTTACCTTGGATTCAAACAAGGTACTCAGGTATCGTGGACGATTATGTACACCTGAGAGTGAGAACTCAAATATCAGAGATCGAGTTATGACAGAAGCTCATTATACCCCATATTCGGTACATCCTGGAAGCACCAAGATGTACCATGATTTAAGAAGATTGTATTGGTGGAGGGGTATGAAAGCAGATGTAGCTCAGTTCGTATTCCAATGTCTGAATTGCCAGCAAGTTAAAGCTGAAAGACAGAGACCCGTAGGTTTGCTACAATCACTACCGGAGCCTGCATGGAAGTGGGATTGTATCATAATGGATTTCATCACTGGCCTACCCTTGACACCAAGGTCAGTGGATGCAGCATGGGTTATAGTTGATCGACTTACCAAGACAGATCGATTCATCGCTATCAGACCCCAGTATACCATGGAGAAGCTGGCCAAGCTATATGTGGATAATATAGTCAGACATTACGACATCCCAGAAAGTTTAGTATCTGATACAGATCCCCGTTTTACATCAAAGTTCTAGGAAGGATTACAGAAAGAAATGGGAACCAAGCTAAAGTTTAGCACAGCTTTTCATCCTCAGACAAACGGGCAGTCAGAAAGAACTATTCAAATTTTAGAAGATATGCTCAGAGCGAGTGCTCTAGATTTTAAAGGAGCTTGGGACGAGAAGCTATCACTCATCGAGTTTGCTTATAACAACAGTTACCATGCTACGATCCGGATGGCTCCATATGAAGCACTCTATGGGAAGAAATGTCGTACACCTCTGTTATGGAATGAGGTGGGAGAGAGAAGGATTGTAGGACCGGAGTTCGTCGAAGAAACTTGTCGAGTGATTGATCAAATTAAAGAAAGAGTGAAGACAACTCAAGTTCGACAAAAGCACTATGCAGATAATCGACGTCGAGATCTGGAGTTTACAGTGGATGATAAAGTATTCTTGAAGAAATCACCTGTGCGATGTCTGAAACGGTTTGGTAAGAAGGGAAAGCTATGCCCCAGGTATGTGGGACCATACGAGATTTTGACCAGACATGGTAATATGGCATATCAACTGGCTCTACCACCATCCATGTCAAGCGTTCATGATGTGTTCCATGTGTCTTTATTGAAGTAGTATGTCAGGGATCCATCGCACATCTTGACAGCAGACCCACCAAACTTGATAGAGGACTTTACATTTGAAGTTGTACCTATGATGCTCACAAGCCGAAAAGTACAACATCTCCGAAGCAAGGATATCCACTATGTGAAAGTGCATTGGAAAAGCCACGATGTGGAAGAAATTACTTGGGAGGAAGAGAACGCAATGAGAAAAGAATACCCTAATCTTTTTGACGACCAATGTACGTTCAAATTTCGAGGCCAAAATTTATTTTAGGGGTGGGGGAGTTGTAAGACCCACACTCCATGAACCCGATCTAAACCTTGTTTTTTTGTCATAGCAGGTCTTCCAATCATCACCGGGCTAGACGGGACGAGCGGATGACAAACAGGTACGAAACAGACCAATCAGAACAAATTAAGTATGAATTAATTCATACCGATCGATGGTACCGGTCTTGGTACCGGTCGACCGGCATAGCCTGCGCAACAGACCACTAAGATCCGGAAATGGACTTTGCAGGTCCCACTTTCCAAATTTCAAACCGAAAGACTTTCCTAATGCTAGGAGGCTTCCTAAACCTAAGCCTAGCCTATATAAACCCCTCTAAACCTCCTAAAATATCTTTGATGATCCTCACAAACCCTAGAAAGGAGAAAGAGGCTGAAGAAGGAGAAGAAGCTAGGAAGAAAAGGGAAGAGCCGACATTGTCGTTCGACGAAGAACAAGTTACCGCAAGTCAACGGTAAGTGCTCAAACCTTCCTCTACCATAAGTAATCTAGAATGGTTAGTTGTAGTTGGATCAATGCCATGCAAAGCGAGGTATTGATCTAAACACTATGTTGCGGTCAAACCCTAATTTAGTCGATAAACCCTAGATTCAAGTTTCAGGTTGAGATCATCGAAACTGGGACTTGAATGGAGTTGGAAACAACTCTAACTCAATCCTTAGACCTAGGATATGTAGGAGAAACCCTAGGATCAATAGAGGGTGACTGACAGAAGGCGAGAACCATGTGTATGGTATTCCGGAGACATACCGGTCAAACCATACCGATCGCACCATATGCGACTAGTACCACGACCGGTACGTCTCGGGGACTGGTCTGTGGGGACCGGCCGACCATAACGGTCGCAGGTTTCCCCACAGTGCTGCGACCGGTACCTATGACTGGTCAGCTCTGTGAGATGTGTTTTGTCATTGTTGGTTTTCGACCAACGTAAACCTATTCTAACTAAACCCTAATATCGTGTAGGACTTTGTGATAGCACGTTTGGACCTTGTGACGCAGAGCGAACTATCAAACAAGCGTCAGGTAAGGGAATCGGACCTAAACCCTAATAATTAAATAACAGTAAATCGTTGATAATAATTATGATTCTGTGGATTGATGTTTGTGCATTCTCGCATGTCATCCTTTACTTTCATTTATTATTATTGTTCATGCATAATTGCTATGCTAGGTTGTGATTGTAAGGCATGTGATTGTTTTCGTTGGTGTGTGGAATGGGAATGACTTGAGGTCAGGGATCATTCCTCATACTAGCACCTTTCGTATCGTTTTGTCTTAGCATGCTTGGTGTGGGTAGGGTATCAGGGGGAGGAAGTGGCACTGTGGTCTCTGGCCTGGCCACTAGACTCTAGCTCTCTCTCTATGCTGTAGGGAGCTATGCTGGGACAGGGCCTTCTGTGATGACATATAGGATTGGTTAGATGCGAGCCCAGTTTGCAAGACCTCGCCAATAGGGGCTTACGTGTTGGTATGGGTAGAGTATCAGGGGAGGTGTTGGCGGTGTTTGATCCAGACGCCTTAGCTCTATCTCTATTCCATGATAGGGTGCATGTGGGATGATAGTGGTGTTTGATCCATTGGGCGGCTTCACACACTCTTGTATAGAGGTGCGGTGGCCGCCAATCCTTTCTATAGCACATTGCAAACTTAAAACCATACCATGATGTGAATGTTACTCATGCATATGTTTGTTGCATTGTCTGATTATCTTACTGAGCTAAGTTGTGAGCTCACCCTTGTATATATACATGTTTTTAGATGTTGATGCAGGTTATACCGTGGAGGATTATGTGGACGCTTCTGTGTATGGAGGCATGGCTGCTATGGATGTGCAAGCAGGAGAGGATGAGCATGATGCTTCATACGAGTGCCCTTTCTGCGTGTAGCTTTAGGATTTGATTTTAATTTATTCTACTTATTTTCGGTTGGAAATACAATGATGTAAAGTTATTTATTTAAGTTTTGGGAATTTGAATAATTGAATATTTTATTTAAATTTATGAATAGATTACTCAGTTCATTTTATTAAAGACTTCTGCTGTATTTATTATATTTTGATTGTGGTTTTGTGTAATGATTTATATGAGTGGACACGGTCTTATTGAGATCCTGGTGTGAACTGTTGGTTTAGTGACGGTTCACTCACACTTCTGGTTCAGCCAGAATTATGGTGTGACAGTACCCCTGTCTAAATCATCTGGGTTACCCACTACCTGGACATTACCAAAAAAACTACTTCACTAGTGCAGGATAGGTGCAACCCTCATACAAGATCACAGGGAGCTAACCCATATCACCAAAGGCACCCTCCACATTAAAAAAGGCTAAATTAGCTAGGTCTAGAATGACCCCTGATGGATTCATAATTTTATATATTTATTTCCCTTATATTTAGTCTATTTAACATATTATATGTCTTATGGTACTCATTTTGATGATTCCTTATATATAAGACATTGGTGGAAAGTATTAGTAATTTATGTCTAAAATAAAAGAAATTCTGATATTTTCAATAATGATCTTTTGAATTTCATGCAGGTTTTTAATGTGGAAAGAATTCTAGAAATCAAACGTGATCCAAAAATCAGATCTGGAAAATTGATTTGTATTAAAATCAGAGAAGGAAGATTACCACACATAGAAGGTTTATTATTGGAAGGATTTGATTTATTGTCAGAAATCTTGAGGAGAATATATACCTCTATGGAATATTACAAAGATTGGCAAATCTAAAGGTGACATTTGGTTAATGATGGAATGACTCTCTATCTAATCTAGGCAAGAAGATTTTGTTTAATCTTTATTTCCATGTAATAAAGTTGTCAATTCTAGATATACCAGTTTTAATCTTCTCTACTTTGGCTATTTAAGCAATGTAAATGCTACGTAATAGAGCATCCAAGAATATCCAAGAATTATTGAGAAGATAGTTTTATTTCTTTTGTCTTTCTTTTCTATCATGTCTAGCTAAGTTCTTTAGTCGATTCAAGGGGAATTCAATCCTGTTAGTAAAATTGTAAGACTCTATTCTTAATTTAAATTATTTTTCTATTCAAATATCTGTGTTTCTTGGTTTTTCAAGTTAATGGTTGCATGATTCAATTTATTAAGAGGCCTATTAATTGATTGAGTTATGTGGTTTATTGCTAACCTGAATCCATAATCCATAATTGTTATGGAGTTCAGGAAAAGTAGCAATTGAGCAGAACAATTATGATCCAAGTTTTTGTTACTTGCTTAAAGGAAATATAGAATGAATTAAATAATCTGACGCTTGTTAGATTGTTGTTCATCTTTAACTCCCTCCAAGAGTGTAATGCTATCAGTAAATTCTTGAGGATTTCTTAATACCAATTGGTTTATTGATAAGAATTAAATTGTGTGCTGGGCTCAATTAATGAAATTAGGGAAGGTAAGGATTGTCTGGCTTTTTGATAATCCTTGGTTAAATATTTGAATAGAGAATAATACATATGAGGTCAGTGATCAATTTGCAGCCGTGAGATAATTTCCTTGAATCGACATCATCTTCCATTGAATTTTTGTTATTTAATTTCTTGTCAATTAAATTACAGAAGAAACCCCCCCCCTCCTTTTTCTTGGTAAGTTGACAATTTGATTAACTAGTCTCTGTGGATCGACCTTTACTTATCATTACTATTCATTATAAGTAGAGTAATTTATTTTTGGTTGCACTCGACACGCATCAAAATTTGGCGCCGCTGCCGGGGATCGAACCCGGGTCACCCGCGTGACAGGCGGGAAACATAGAATGAATTATATAATCTGACGCTTGTTAGATTGTTGTTCATCTTTAACTCCCTCCAAGAGTGTAATGCTATCAGTAAATTCTTGAGGATTGCTTAATACCAATTGGTTTATTGATAAGAATTAAATTGTGTGCTGGGCTCAATTAATGAAATTAGGGAAGGTAAGGATTGTCTGGCTTTTTGATAATCCTTGGTTAAATATTTGAATAGAGAATAATACATATGAGGTCAGTGATCAATTTTCAGCCGTGAGATAATTTCCTTGAATCGACATCATCTTCCACTGAATTTTTGTTATTTAATTTCTTGTCAATTAAATTGCAGAAGAAACCCCCCTCCTTTTTCTTGGTAAGTAGACAATTTGATTAACTAGTTTCTGTGGATCGACCTTTACTTATCATTACTATTCATTATAAGTAGAGTAATTTATTTTTGGTTGCGCCCGACAAGCATCAAAATTTGGCGCTGTTGCCGGGGACTAGTTTTAATCAGATTGTGATTGTTTTCATTCTATTTAATTTTTTTTAGTCACTTGTGTTCTTACCTTTGTATGAAGTTTTTTTTTCTATTTTCAGGTGTCCATAGTTTTTCCGACAGGTACTGCTAGCGCATGAAATTTCGGACGACTTAGGGGCGTTACAAGAAGCTTATTTCGAAGAAAAAAAAATCTTGATTTAATAATTTTAATTTTACTTGGTTATCGTGCACTTTGTGTTATCGGTCAGAATTTTTCTTTGGGATTTTTTTAATTAGTTTTTATTTATTTATTAATATATATATTTTTTTACCCATTGTATGGGTTTCTTGGTTAATGACTCAATCTTCTAACTCTGGTCAATTGATATTTGATCCAGAACCTGAAAGAACTTTGCATCGATTAAGGAAAGAAGCTAAGAAAATTCTGGCAGAACAGGTTTCAACATCACAAGGAGCAATTGTTTCTGATATAGTTGCTAGTGAGCTACTAATAGAGGAAGCCATGGCTGAAAACAAGACTTTGAAAGAGATGGCTGCTCCTAATCTAAACCAGCAACCTTTGTGTATTGAATTTCCAAATCTAGAAACAGCATTTGAATTAAAATCTGGACTAATACATCTACTTCCTAAATTTCATGGTCTTGCAGGAGATGATCCTCACAAACATTTGAAGGAATTTCATATGGTATGCTCTAGCATGAAACCACAGGGTATTACAGAGGCACAGATCAAATTGCGTGCTTTTCCATTCTCTTTAGATGGATATGCTAAAGATTGGTTGTACTACATTCCTTCTGGTACAATCAATTCATGGAATGAGATGAAACGCCAATTTTTAGAGAAATATTTTTCTGCATCCAAAGTGGCAAATATAAGGAAAGAGATATGTGGAATTCGGCAACACCATGAAGAAACATTATATGAGAATTGGGAATGCTTCAAAAAGATTTGCGCAAGCTGCCCATACCATCAAATTAGTGACCAGCTTCTGATTCAATATTTCTATGAAGGATTGCTACCAATGGAGAGGAGTATGGTGGACGCCGCTAGTGGAGGAGCTTTAGTTGACAAAACTCCAGAAGCCGCGAAAAGGTTAATTTCTAATATGGCAGCAAATTCACAACAATTTGGTACAAGGATGGAGCAAACATCGAAGAAAGTTAATGAGGTAAGTACATCAAACCTTGAACGTCAGATTTCTGATCTAACATCTTTGGTGAGACAAATGGCTGTAGGAAATTTACAAACAGTTAAAGCATGTGGCATTTGCTCAGCCACCAGTCATGCTATGGATATGTGTCCCACACTTGAAGAAGATACATCAGTCCAACAAGCAAATGCCATGAGAGGATTTGGAGGACAACCTCAGCGAAAGTATGATCCATACTCAAACTCATATAACCCTGGATGGAGAAATCACCCAAATCTGAGTTATGGGAATCAAGTTGCCCAAAATCATTACCAATCCCCATTCCAACCTAGGCAGCAAGTAAATCAGAGTATGTCACTTGATGAGATTGTTATGGCACTGGCTAGCAATACACAGCAGTTTCAACATGAGACAAGAAACAACATTCAGAATATAGAGAAGCAGATTGATCAACTTGCAACTTCAGTAAGCAAACTTGAAGCTCAAGGATCTGGAAAGTTGCCATCTCAGACCATCATAAATCCATGTGAGAATGCAAGTGCCATTACATTACGGAATGGAAGAGAACTTGAGCCTTTCATTGCTAAATCTGCAGATTCGGCCACAACTATTCAAGAAGAAACAAAAGCCGACAACAATGATGAAAATTTGTCCAAGGTAAAATCTCAACCAGTTGTGCGTAATTCTACTAATTATGTTCTTCTCCCTTTTCCGGGCAAACTATCTAAATCAAAAAAAAGAAGATCAAGAGAAGAAAATTCTTGAGACTTTTCAAAAGGTAGAAGTAAACATACCTCTACTTGATGCCATTAAGCAAGTACCAAGGTATGCAAAATTTCTCAAGGAATTGTGCACTTCAAAGAGGAAATTGAGGGGTGATGAGAAAATTAGTGTAGGGGAGAATGTATCAGCAGTTATTCAGTGTAAGTTACCCCCAAAATGCAAGGATCCAGGTACGTTTACGATTCCATGTGTGATTGGTAATACTAAGTTTGAACATGCCATGTTAGACTTAGGTGCATCAATAAATGTTATGCCACATTCAATTTATGCATCTCTAAATTTGGGTCCTTTGAAAAAAACGGGTGTAATTATCCAATTAGCTGACCGTTCTAACGCCTACCCTAAGGGAATGGTTGAGGATGTTTTGGTGCAGGTGAATGGGTTGATTTTTCCTTCTGATTTTTATATTTTGAATATGGAAGACAGTACCTCCCCAAACCCTGCCCCAATTTTACTAGGAAGGCATTTTCTCAAAACAGCTAAAACAAAGATTGATGTCCATGACGGTACCCTTACCATGGTGTTTAATGGAGATATTGTTAAATTCAACATATTTGAGGATATGAGGTACCCTAGTAATGATGGTCAATCTGTGTTTTCTATTGATGTGGTTGATGTATTTGCACAAGATATTTTTGAACTGAGCAGTAAGAAAGAAGCGGGTAAGCAAAGGAAATTGCAGTTGCAAAAATTAAAAGAGATACGACTTAAGGCTTACAAGAATTCAAGCATATACAAGGACAAGACTAAGGCGTTTCATGACAAGAGGATTATGAGCAAGCAATTTGTAATTGGACAAAAAGTCTTGCTTTACAATTTGAGACTTAAATTGATGCCTGGTAAGTTACGTTCACGTTGGATTGGACCTTTTGAAGTGACTAATGTGTTTCCTTATGGTACAGTTGAAGTTCGAAGTTTCGAAACTAGCAAGGTTTTCAAGGTTAATGGGCATCGCCTCAAGACATTCTATGAAGGCTTTCATGAGCATACTATAGACGAAGTACAACTGAGGGATCCCATTTATTCTGACTTAGGAGTATTGAGTCAAGCTAACGACGTTAAACACAAGCGTTGCTTGGGAGGCAACCCAAGAAATTGGATTTGTTTTTCTTATCACTTTTAATTACTTTTCTTTACATCTTTCCATTACATTTTTAACTTCCATTGGGGACAATGTTAGATTTAAGTGTGGGGGGAGGAATTAGGATTTCTCTTTTGTTTTATTTTTATTTTTTAAGTTTTATTTTTAATTTTTGTATGATTGTGTTAAAAAAAAAATTTTCAAAAGTTGAATAAAAAAAAAAATTCACTTCACTAAGAGAATATGTATGCCATGGATTAGAACTTTTTGAATGTGGAAAAAAAAAATACATATATGAATTAGTTGAAATAACTTGCTAAATGAGCTTTGAATAACATTGACAGTTGCATTTAGAGGTAAAACATGCAGGTTTAGTAGATGGAATCTAACCAAGTGAGCTTTTGAGCCAAACTAGATTGAGACATCTATGTCAGTCTTTATTTTCTTTGAAGAGTGATATTCTACTATGCTTTTGTATCTCTAGAACTTGCTTTGAACCATGTCAAGATTACATTGATATGTGTATACATGAAGATGATAAAGGCAAATAGGATTTTACATCCACTTAGCTTAAATGACCAACCTTATATATTTTTACCCTTAGTGGACCCACTTTGATCTTTTAAACTTTATTTTTCATTGAACCCTAAACCATGAGCCTTGAATTATTTATTAAATTTCTCATGTTTTACCAACCTTTGAGCTAGTAGAGCATTGAGAATTATCTAATGGGTTTGAGAGAGATATGTATTGAATAAGTATGGGGGTGATATTCTCAAAAGTGATGGTTGTATGTCAGGAAGATTGATGTAATGGGAGTAAATGATCCTTGTTATGTTTAAAATGTCATGCTATAAAAAAAATTCAAATAGCAAAGCATAGTTCTCAAATGAAAAGAAAAAGAAAAATAAAAAAAGAAAAAGAAAAAAAAAGAAACTGGAGTTTGGGATGTTTTGTTGAAGAGCTTTATCTATGAGCCATTATCATTTAGATTGTTCAATTTTTTTTTTTTTGTCTTAATGCTGTATTAGTTTCTTGGGTTTTAACGTCAGTACATTTTTCTTATCCGTACCCTAAACCTTAGCCCCATTACAATCTTTATAAAGACCTTTTGATTCATGTATGCGTGTATTCTAAGTAATGGAGATTTTGGTGAATAAGCAAGCCTATGGTAGTGCATCTTCATAGGACGATCTTGAGTGAAACAGTTAACATTGAATTCTCGAGTGAGTAGAGAGAATCCCAAGAGAAAATCTACTAAACATTAGCATGTTCACTTTTGAATAAGACTGATATGTTAGATATTGCTCATATTTACTAAGTGACCTTTGACTATGACATATATTTTTTTTTTGATCTCTTGAATTAGTTTCTGATTCATAGTACACATATTCCTTGAATGTTGTGGGATGAAAGTGAAAAAAAAAATATTTAGTTTGTCCGAGGTTGTGCAAGAGCTAAGTGTGGGGGAATTTGATGGATTCATAATTTTATATATTTATTTCCCTTATATTTAGTCAATTTAACATATTATATGTCTTATGGTACTCATTTTGATGATTCCTTATATATAAGACATTGGTGGAAAGTATTAGTAATTTATGTCTAAAATAAAAGAAATTCTGATATTTTCAATAATGATCTTTTGAATTTCATGCAGGTTTTTAATGTGGAAAGAATTCTAGAAATCAAACGTGATCCAAAAATCAAATCTGGAAAATTGATTGGAATTGAAATCAGAGAAGGAAGATTACCACACATAGAAGGTTTATTATTGGAAGGATTTGATTGATTGTCAGAAATCTTGAGGAGAATATATACCTCTATGGAATATTACAAAGATTGGCAAATCTAGAGGTGACATTTGGTTAATGATGGAATGATTCTCTATCTAATCTAGGCAAGCAGATTTTGTTTAATCTTTATTTCCATGTAATAAGGTTGTCAATTTTAGACATACCAGTTTTAATCTTCTCTACTTTGGCTATTTAAGCAATGTAAATGCTACGTAATAGAGCATCCAAGAATTATTGAAAAGATAGTTTTATTTCTTTTGTCTTTCTTTTCTATCATGTCTAGCTAAGTTCTTTAGTCGATTCAAGGGGAATTCAATCCGATTAGTAAAATTATGAGACTTTGTTCTTAATTTAAATTATTTTTCTATTCAAATATCTGTGTTTCTTTATTTTTCAAGTTAATGGTTGCATGATTCAATTTATTAAGAGGCCTATTAATTGATTGAGTTATGTGGTTTATTGCTAACCTGAATCCATAATCCGTAATTGTTATGGAGTTCAGGAAAAGTAGCAATTGAGCAGAACAATTATGGTCCAAGTTTTTGTTACTTGCTTAAAGGAAATATAGAATGAATTAAATAATCTGACGCTTGTTAGATTGTTGTTCATCTTTAACTCCCTCCAAGAGTGTAATGCTATCAGTAAATTCTTGAGGATTGTTTAATACCAATTGGTTTATTGATAAGAATTAAATTTTGTGCTGGGCTCAATTAATGAAATTAGGGAAGGTAAGGATTGTATGGCTTTTTGATAATCCTTGGTTAAATATTTGAATAGAGAATAATGCATATGAGGTCAGTGATCAATTTGCAGCCGTGAGATAATTTCCTTGAATCGACATTATCTTCCATTGAATTTTTGTTATTTAATTTCTTGTCAATTAAATTGAAGAAGAAACCCCCCCCCCTCCTTTTACTTGGTAAGTAGACAATTTGATTAACTAGTCTCTGTGGATCGACCTTTACTTATCATTACTATTCATTATAAGTATAGTAATTTATTTTTGGTTGCGCTAGACACGCATCAACCCCCTTCTACCATTTTACGCTCATAACGAGCATATTGAGTCTCTACTTCATTAGACCGAAGTGAAGAGGATCATGAACTCTGGGGACCTTAGTACGAGTCATGTTATCTGCAAAGACACAGACCAACAAGAAAGAATTAGATATAGAGAAAAACTCAAAATTTTGGCACTATAACGGCGTGATTTGGCCAAAAGCCTCACTTTTCAGCCAACCGTTGGGTAGGAGATCTTACATATGTTCCAAACCATCCTGCAAGGCTCATACAGTTGGAAATTTAAGCTAGGAAGATCGAATTTGAAGAAATTTTGACAATTTGGAAAAATCCCAAAAATTAGGTCAAAAATGGAAAATTTCAAGTTTCTCACAAACTAATCGATGAAACTCAAATTTTCTTGAGGGCTTTCATCCATTGGGTGGCCAATAGCAAAAGCCCCCAATAAAAATCAAATTTTTACTGTTAGAAAAATTTTAATTTAAAGAAAATGCTATAAATGGAGAAAAACCTAGTTTTGAAAGCTTAAAAATGAGGACCAGTAGAGAACATACCTGAAGGAACGGAGCAGAGGTCGTGAATGGAAGAAAGAATCACCAAACATGAGTAATCGACACTGTAGAAACTTAGTGGAAGCGAGTTGAGTTGAAAGAAAAAGAGAAAGTGGGAAATGACTCCAAAAATCAGGTTTAAAAACCTGATATGGGGTCGTGTGGTAGCAAAATTCGACAAAATATACGACCACACGATCGACCCCACGATCGACCACAGGCTCCCGGTGAGCTGACAGACTTCGTGTGGTCGTACCCTGTGGTCGCACATACTGCGACCACATGATCGACCACAGGCTCTCGATGAGCTGACAGGGTTTTGTGAGGTTGCATACCCTGTGGTCGCATATATTCCGACCCCACCATCGACCACACAATGGAAAATGCTGTATTTTGACTGAATGACTTGGATATTTGAAATTTTACAATGATTAATTAAATTTTGACATGGGAATGAAGTATATTATGATTGCCTCACATGTTCTATGATTTTCAGACACTACCACCACCGGAAACAGGAAATGGCTGGGCAAAGAGTAACCAGGCGAGGACGTAATCCAATTCCACCACCACCACTTGTGGAGGAAAATAGCCATGATAACCCTGAAAGACTAGAGAATCAGAATGTGGTACCACCAGGAGCTTACGACCAGGCTAATCCTACAAACTTTCCAGCCCCACCTACAGATTTGGCTACCTCGGTAATGAACCTAGCACAACAACTGTAGCAAATACAGCAAGTGCAAGCCAATATGCAAGCGGCTATGAGAATGGTTTTCCCAGCTGCACATACTACACCTTTACCAGCAAAACAAGCTAGCACCGTACCAGGGGGTAGCAACACGGTACCTCAAGCACCTCAAATGCCAGTTGTACAAGCTCCAGTACAAAACCCTGAAGTAGTCCAAGGCAGTTACCAGTATCTACCACCTATATATGGGGCCTATGTTCAGTATCAGTTGGACCACTCCCGACTGATCGAGCGTTTTTTGAAAATGAAGCCTAAGGAATATAATGGCAAGCTCATTGGATCGACGAGATGGAAAGGAATTTCATGATGATGACTGTTAATGAGGAAGAAAAAGTGTTGTGTGCCACATTTATGCTGAAGGGCGATGCACACCACTGGTGGAAGTCTACTCGGATTTATCTATTAACCAAGGATGCCCAATTGACCTGGGCTATCTATAAAGAGGCATTCTTCGAGAAATATTTTCCCAGAAGTTTCAGAGATGCTATGGAAAGAGAGTTCTGAGTTTGTATCAGGGACAGAGGACTGTGGATGCATATCAACAACGTTATGAAGAGCTGTTTTTCATTGCTCCCTCTAGCATGTAGGAGGAAAATACTAAAACCTGAAGGTTCGTCATGGGACTTAGGGGAAGCATTTCAGAGCATGTTTTGGGGCTAGAAAAGAAAGTTTATAATGAAACTGTACAGATTGCTCGAGTGCTAGAATCGAGCCAGATAGAGAGCTACTTTGCTCATAATAAAGGAATCAAAAGGTCAAATGAAAATTCATACAACGGGGGAAACACAAAGACATTTAAATCCTTCCGTACTCAAGGCTTTAATGCTGCAGCCAAGACTACTCCAACAGTCCAACCTCAACAAAAGCAAAATAATGAAGGAGTAAAATGCTATAACTATAATCAAATGGGACATTATTCAAGGGAGTGTCCTATGCCCAGGAAGTAGCTACAGCAAGGAAAGGTTTATGTAGTTACATCTGAGGATGCTACAGCATCGCCTGATGTGGTCACAGGTATGACCTAAATATTTCATTTTGTATTACCTTGTGTGAGCATGTAGACTAAATTAAAAAAAATCACAGATATTGTACCTATTAATGGCATACCCGCTAGAGTACTCTTTGATTCTGGAGCTAATCATTCTTTTATATCAATGTCATTTGGAAAGAAGCTAAATCTACCCCTCAGATCTTTAGACTACAAATTGCTTGTATGATCACTTGTGGGATAAGAAGTGGAACTAGAAAAAGGTTATGGACCATGTCCAGTTCTTATCGACAAGAAAATTTTGGATGCAACCTTATTCAACATAAGATGGCAGACTTTGACATTATCTTGGGAATGGATTGGTTAGCTCGGCATTCTGCAAACCTATTATGTGCAAAAAAGAAACTGACATTTAAAGACAAGGAAGGAGCATAGTTTAGTTTTGCGGGAACTAAACTTCCCTGTAGACGAAAACTCATCCTCTCTGCATTAAAGGGTAGAAAATGCCTCGAGAAAGGAGGAGTTGGGTATCTAGTATCCGTGGTTGATCTCACCAAGGAAGTGCCACGAATGGAAGATATTGATGTTGTGCGTGACTTTCCAGATGTATTTCCTGAGGAACTACCAGGACTACCACCCGACCGAGCGACAGAGTTCGTTATAGATCTTATATCCAAAGCCGCACCAGTTTCTAAAGAACCTTATCGAATGGCTCCTACTGAACTGAAGGAACTAAAGGTACAGTTACAGGAATTACTGGACAAGGGTTATATCAGACCTAGCATATCACCATGGGGAGCGTCGGTATTGTTTGTGAAGAAGAAGGATGGTAGCGTTCAACTGTGTATAGACTATCGGGAGTTGAATAAGCTTACAATCAAGAATCGGTATCCATTGCCTCAGATTGATGACTTGTTTGATCAGTTGCAAGGTTCCAAGATGTTCTTCAATATTGATCTTCGGTCAGGATACCATCAAAGGAAGGTGATATTCCAAAGACAGCATTTAGAACAAGATATGGACATTATGAATTTTTACTCATGTCTTTTGGATTGACTAACGCACCCGCAACTTTTATGGAACTCATGAATCGGGTAATTCCATGATATGTTGGATACGTCAGTCATTGTGTTTATTGACGATATATTAGTCTACTCCAAGGACAAGGAAACTCATGTCATGAATCTAAGAGCCGCTATTCAGCAACTAAGAAAAGAGAAGTTTTAGGCCAAATTTACAAAGTGTGAGTTTTTGGCCAAATGAGGTCGCTTTCTTAGGTAATGTTTTATCTGCTGAAGGAATTAAAGTGGATCCCAGCAAGATTGAAGCCATTGTGAAATGGGAAGCACCTAAGAGTGTTGCAAAAATCAAAATTTTCCTAGGTCTATCTGGGTATTACCGACGATTCGTGGAAGATTACTCTAGAATCGCCGTACCTCTCACCATTTTGACTAAGAAAGGAGAAAAGTTTGTTTGGACCGACAAATGTGAAGAAGGTTTTCAAACATTGAAAGCTCGATCGATATCTGCACCCATCGTAACTATTCCTATTCCAGGACAACCATTTACCTTGTACATTGATGCGTCTGGGTTGGGTTTAGGATGTGTGCTTATGCAAGAAGAACAAGTAGTTGCATATGCCTCAAGATAACTGAAAACACATGAGAAGAACTATCCCACTCATGACTTGGAATTAGCAACGGTAGTACATGCTGTCAAGATATGGAGACATTATTTGTATAAAGAGAAATTTTAGATTAAATCAGATCATAAGAGTCTCACTTACATTTTTAATCAGAAGGAGTTGAACATGAGACAAAAAAGATGGTTGGAACTATTAAAGGACTATGATTGCGATATCCAGTATCATCTAGGGAAGGCTAATGTAGTTGCTGATGCGCTAAGCAGAAAAGCAATGATAAAATCCCAAGAAGAGGTTAACACGACTGCGGCAATGTGTGTTACAGGAAAAGTATTCAAACATGGTAATGAGCAGTTCGTGATAGATGCACCAGGTGGAACAACCAACCAAGGGTTTATTCATCGATTTTCAAATATGTTCACAACATTGAAGATTATACTTGATATATTAGATGAAATGAAGGCCGCTATTAAATCAGACCCTTATCTGAGAACGGTGCAAGAAGATATCGAAAAAGGTAGGACTATTCCTGAGTTCACCTTGGACGTTGAAAATGTACTAAAATATAAAGGAAGAGTATGTGTTCCTAAAAATGAAGACTTGGATATTAGACACAGACTAATGAAGGAAGCTCACACCACCGCTTATTCGGTACATCCTGGAAGTACGAAGATGTATCATGATCTGAAGAAATTATATTGGTGGAGAGGAATGAAAGCAGATGTAGCTAAATTTGTGTCTCAATGCCTAAATTGTCAGAGGGTAAAGGATGAATGACAAAGACCTGCAGGATTATTGCAGCCACTGCCAGAACCAGCCTAGAAATAGGACTGCATCACAATGGACTTCGTCACTGAGTTACCATTGACTCCCCTAGTAGTTGACGCGGTCTGGGTGATTGTAGATCGTCTAACTAAGACAGCTCGCTTCATAGCTATACAACCTTAGTATAGCCTAGAGAGGTTAGACAAGCTATATGTGGATAATATTATCAGATTACATGGTGTACCTGAAAGCATTGTATCCGATAGAGACCCACGCTTTACTTCAAAGTTTTGAGAAGGATTACAGAAGGCTATGGGTACAACGTCGAAGTTTAGTACTGCATTCCATCCTCAGATAGACGGACTGTCGGAGTGTACCATTCAGATTTTAGAAGACATGCTTCGAGCCTGTGTTACTGATTTCAAGGGATCATGGGATGAGAAACTACCATTGATTGAGTTCGCCTATAACAACAGCTATCAGGCTACTAAATAGATGTCACCCTATGTAGCGTTGTATGGTAGGAACTTTCGAACTCCTTTGTTTTTTAATGAAGTTGGTGAACGGAGTATCGTTGGACCAGAATTTATTGAAGAGACTCGTCGAGTAGTCGACATTATCAAGGAAAGAATTAGAACAGCTCGGAATCGACAGAAGCAGTATGCAGATAATCGACGTCGAGACCTTGAATTCGTTGTAGGTGATAAGGTATTCTTGAAAGTATCACCTATGCGAGGCTTAAAATGATTCGGACAGAAAGGGAAGCTAAGCCCATGATATGTCGGGCCATATGAGATTTTAGCTAAATGTGGGAAAGTGGCGTATCAGTTAGCACTACCTCCATCTATGTCAAGTGTGCATGATGTATTTCATATCTCATTATTGAAGAAGTACGTCAGAAATCCAACACACGTTATAACAGTGGATCCACTGAGTCTAACTGATGATTTGACATTCAAAGTAGCACCAACTGGAATTACCAGCCAAAAAGTTTAACGACTATGCAATCGTGACATTTATTATGTTACGATTAATTGGATGAGCCAAGATATAGAAGAGATCACATGGGAAGAAGAGAATACTATGCGAAAGCAATATCCTCGCCTTTCTAACTCGAAAGGTATGTGTAAATTTCTAGGATGAAATTTCTAATAAGAGGGGGGGAGTTGTAAGACCCGTATCGAACTAACTGGTCTTACCACCTTGTATCAGGTCTTCCTATCATGGTCGGGCCATGTAGACCAAGTGCATGAAGAAACCACAAGACCAGGTATGAGAATTAACCCAAAAATAGTCAATTATGAGCGTGTGGTCGCATACCTAAACAGGTGTGATCGACCACACCTCAAAATAATGCAACCACAGGAATTTAGGTCATGTGGTCACATGTTTCAGAGGGTGTGGTAGACGGGTTCTGCAACCCCACCTCCGACCACACAGATTCTAGACAGAACCGAGTTTAGGAATCCTTCCTAATCCGAAAGGAGTTCATTCCTAAAATCAGTAGGTATTATTATGGAGGGTTTTCCTCTATAAATAGGACCTCCCTTAGCCTCTTTCACCCTTTTAGAACTCAAACTGAAAGTGGGAGAAAGATAAGAGAAGGAAGAGAAAGAGAATTGAAGAGGAAGACTAAGGAGGAAGAAGATTCAGAGAAAACTCTGAATCTTCAACAAGCTTAAGGTATGAAAACATTCTCCATGTTAAATTAAGAGCCTAGAATAGTTTATGAAAGTGATAGGATTTAGGTGAAACCCAAATCATCAATCCATGGATAAATTCCAAGAGAATCCATGGGAGGAAATTATGTAGACAATGGATTATGTATAAAATAATAGTTCTGAGCCATAGAAAAATCATAGGAAGGACCATGATGATAAGCCAAGGGATCCAAACATGAAGGAATGGAGTTGAGGATGAAAAAGTTGATCATTACACGTGTGGTCGCACGTGTGTTGGCACGTGTGGTCGCATGATGTGAAACCACACGAGACACACATATACGACCACATGCCCTCAGGAAGTTACCAGGGAGAGTGTGGTCACATCTGTGGTCACAGGATATGCGACCACACCCTACAACCACACACCCTGTGGTCGGAAAAACTGAGACCACAGGTGCTGCCACACTTGCGACCCCTCAGTTTCTGTTAGTCTAAATTCATGGGAATTAATTCTAATTTAAAATCAATAAATTTGTTAGGTTTCCAAGTGGTTTAAAATAGATTTACAAAGCTTGAATGAGGATCTACTATCAACCAAGGGTGAGGGAACAAGACCTAAATTAATTGGTTAATAATAAACTGTTTTTATTTATTGAGTCCAATGCCATCAATGATTCTATGTTTGTATGCATGTATTGTACATTTTACAAGACATCCAATATTCCTATTATTACTGTTCATGCATATTTAATTCAGTTTATTTATAACATGATGATGAAATGATGCTAGGAATAGGCATGTGAATGTATGTGTGTGGTTAGTGTACTTGATGCGAGTGGGGGATCAGGGGGAGGACGTGACACTGTGGTTCATCCTTGTCCCCAGACTCTAGCTCTATCTATACTTAAGTCTTGTCCACTGACATCATCGTATCACCATTACCTTAGCAGAACTATTACGTTGTAGGGCATCAGGGGAGGTGGTCTCGGACCATGTAGTCTCTGACTCTGCCAGGAGGCCTTAGCTCTATCTCCATGAACGTATTGAGGGATGTTGGAGTGAGGCTTTGGATACACTATTTGATATTAGGATTGGTTAGTTGGGAGCCGAGTTTTCTAGCCCTCGCCAATAGGGGCTTACGTATTGGTATGGATAGGGCATCAGGGGATGGTTTATGCGGTGTTTGATTCGGACACTTTAGCTCTATCACTATTCCATGATAGGTGCATGTGGGACAGCAATGGTGTTTGATCCATGGGATGGCTTCAAACACTTTAGATCTATTGCACATTGAAAACTTAGGAACCAGACCAAACATATGAATTGAATGCATGCATATGTTTGTTGCATTGTTTTGTTTGCTCACTGAGCCATGATGTGTGCTCACCCTTTCGATGTCGAATATTTTTAGTTGATGATGCAGGTCCTACAGTAGAAGATTATGTGAATGCTCCAGTTTACGGACATGTTACGGCGATGGATATGGAAGTTATGACGGAGTCGTATGATTCGTCGTACGAGTGCAACTCATGCATCTTTGATTAGATATATTTGTTGGATTATTCAGAATATGTAATTGATTAAATTATTTTATTTTATGTCTTCAGTTATTTGAGATAATTGGATACTTTATTTATGATATTACTATTAGATACTCAGTTCATTAGTATTAAAGACTTCCACTATTGTTTATTTACTCTAATTTTGGTTATGGATGTGTATGGTTTAAGGAAAAAGGACACACCTTATTCGAGAACTTGGTTGAACCGTTGGATCATAGACGGTTCATCACACCATTCTAGTTGGTGCAGAATTGGGGTGTGACAATCTTCCACCTCTGATTTTTTGTACCACAGATATCACTGACTCCCTCATCACCCGACTTTACTTGGCAACTCCCATCTGTCATACCTAATATCCTCCCTCTTACCACACCCACCTAGAGCCAACCTATCTCACGACCTGTCCAGCTCCAGGTTCACAAAACCTTGCTGCCTGGGAGAACACTTGCATATCACTACCCATCCCCTGGCCATCATTCTAAAACCTATTCCCAACTCACCTGCATGCACAAACCTTACCACTGATCCTCTGTAGCACCACCTTATCAATCATTCCTTCACTTGTTACCCTCACTATCAATCCCAAGCACACCACCATCTGTCACCTTATACACTACTCGGCATTTATCACCACCAGAATATGACATCTCCAACCTGATTTGCTTACTCCCTCATAATAACCCTTGATTTAGCATCTCTGATGTCAACCACTGATCAACCTTATTCAGTGAATATTATAAATCTCTGATCACATTGATATTGAATTCTATGTGATGAAATTGATCCGATTATGAATGAAATTTCATGTGATGGAATTGATCCGTTAATGCTTGATAGTCATGTGATCAAAATTGGTCCGACCACATATTGAAAATTGTTATGAAATTGATCCCATCACATGCTTGGAATTATTTATAGAATTGATCCGACCATGCTGGAATTTTTACGTGATGATTATGGACCATGCTAGAATTGTATGTAAATGAAATATGGTCATTAATCTTGAAATTGATATGATCAATTATGGACAATTGGTGTAGAATGTATTTTAATTTGATTAATTGAGGTCTCATCGATCATGAAATTTGGATGGGATGAAATTTGGCCCTTTGATTGAATTTGGATGTAATTAAATTCTACCCATTGATTATGAAACTTTGATAACAATTATGACCATTGATCTTGAAATCTTAAGTGATTTAATATTGGTCATATAATCTTGGACTTTTAAGTGATTTAATATTGGCCATTGATCTTGGATGTTTTAATGATCAAATTTGGACCATTGATTTTAGATGTGTTATTGCTTGAATCTGAACCATTAGATCTTGATCATGAGTGTCTTAAAGAAATATGAACCGTTAGGTCTTGATCATGAGTGTCTTAAAGGAATCTGAACTGTTAGATTATCTTTAGATGTGATGTTAAGCAATCTGAATGGTTGGATTACCATCAAGAGTGCTTTAGACTATTGGATTGTCATTATAATTGATTTAGATGAATTTAAACCATTAAATCTTAGTCTGTTTATGATTATATCTTGATATGAGATCTGAGCCATTGATTTTTGGCTGTTTTGATGAAATTTGAGTTGTTGATCATAATTATCAATGTTTTGAAGTGATCTGATTGTTAGATTGAGGATTTGACCTTGATACATTATTGAAGAGATAAATTGAATCCAAACCATTGATCGAGGATCTAATCTTGAGACATTGAGAGATTCACATTAGACCTCAACCACAGATCTAGAGAATCCCATTTGACACACTAAGACATACCTTGATTGAGAATAATACATGAAATGCTATGTCTATCCTTGATGCTTGCTCATATGCTTGCTGCCATATTGATTCACTTGCTTTCTTGTTATACCTGAGATAATATATGTTGTTACTTGTCATATTTGAATGATATTTATTGTTGGCACAAACTTAATTTCTACTACACCCTAGTTGAACTGCCATGTATGTATACCTAGGAGACATATTAGGTGTGGGGACGTGCATGTAGGCACCCACATTCACAGGAAGGGTAAGAATGAAAATGATAAATTTTAATCAAGAGATATGAAGCCTAGCCCAACACTTCCAATTTAGGATTTTAGGTCAAGGGGAGATTTAGGACGATCCCTACCCCTCAGTTCATCTCCCCTAGGGTACAGAGAACTAGATAGGTGTGAAGTGAATCGAACCATAGAGCATTTAGGTTCCACACCCTGATATTGAAAGAAGAACATGAATGAATTGAATCCGTATTTTCAAACTACATCGATCCTGATTCTTAGGGCAGCACCCATGATACGTAAGCAGTTTGGAGAGATTCCCAAACACGGTTCCACAACCTCTATTCTAAGTCATACTTGTGGTTCTCTCGGACTATACGCACCTATCTTGTACCTGCGGTTCACTCGAACTATACACTCTTTAGGTTCACCCGAATCTGTACCTGTGGTTTACTCGAACTGCACACTCTTTAGGTTCTCTCAAATCTATACCTGTGGTTCACTCGAACTGTACATCCTCTAGGTTCTCTTGAATTTGTACCTGTGATTCACTCGAAGTGTACATCCTTTAGGTTCTCTCGAATCTGTACCTGTGGTTCACTCGAACCGTACATCCTTTAGGTTTACTTGAATCTATACCTGTGGTTCACTTGAACTGTACATCCTTTAGGTTCTCTCGAATCTATACCTGTGGTTCACTCAAACTGTACATCCCTTAGGTTCACTCAAATCTATACCTGTGGTTCACTCGAACTGTATACTCTTTAGGTTCTCTTGAATCTATACCTATGGTTCACTCGAATTGTACACTCCTTAGGTTCCTATCCTATACCTATGGTTCACTTGAACTGTACACCCCTTAGATTTCAAATCCGTACCTATGGTCCACTCGGACTGTACACCCTTAGGTCCCAAAATCGTAACTTTGATCCACTTGGATTGTATGCACTTTAACCTTCTTTAGTCTTCTTTAGGATATCCATATCTATCCACAATCCATCACAACGAACTACATTATACCTGATTTTCAAAACCACTAAAATACGTAGACAACTTGGAGGACTCTCCAAGTATGGTACCACATCTTAGTATCCTTAGGTCCTCCACATCCATATCCATATTCCATATCCATATTGACTTCAATCCACATTAAGCTATTCTAAATTCAATCTCAATCATCATCAAGCATAAACTTCAACTTGAACAATTGAATCTAACAAAGCTTAAGCATAAACCACATCCATAAACCTTAATCATATTCTGTTCGAACTACATTATGGACTTGAATTCTAGGATTGGAATACGTAGGTAATTTAAGATGTCTTAGACGTCTCAGATTCAGTCCATCACCGAACCATCTTTGGTTCAGTTTACTGTACATTAATTTGCTTGTTTATTTACTTTGAGAACATATTTGGCTAAACCTAGGTTAGAATAACTTAGACACTTGGCATAGAATTCCCCATGAGCCCTAGTTATCATCCATTGACCACAAATAGTCAGAACCATAAAGTCTAAGGTAAGTAGAATCATATAAGATGCCGATTTTTGGATCGGGCAACATTGGGTGCCTAACACCTTCCCAAACTGTTCCTTGAATGCTTACCCATTCTCTAATAGATCAAAGCCGATAAATTTGGTCAAATGAGTCAATAGAAGTCTTGTCTTATGATGAGACTATATTTTTATAGGTCCTAGACCTTAATCTAGGTGGCGACTCCAAATAATTTATCGTCCATCAGAAAGAGGTGGATAGCCTTTGTCCTCACACATTGTTTTATTCACTCACTGAGCTCATATAAGAGAGCTGATCCTCACGTATGCTATTCTTTTAGTTTCTGATGTTGCAGGTGTTATGATTGAAGACTACATGAATACACCAATGTATGGATAAGTGGCGGCTATGGTCATGCAAGCTGTGGATGACGAATATGACTTGTCAAGCGAGTGTTTCCATTAAGTTACACTTAGTGTTCTATTTTTCATATTTGACTTATGGGATTTGTAATAGTTTGTTATATTTTATGTTTTGATTCTTGAAGATAACTTGTTAAATATTTGATTATCACTGTAGACTCTTAGTTCATTATTAATAAGACTTTTGCTATTTAACTATTATCTCTTATTATTATTGTGGAATGTGTTTTGGTTTAACATGATTTGCACGGCCTATATGAGATCCAGGTTTGAACCGTTGGTTCTCATGACTGTTCATCACACCACTGGTTAGTCCAGAATTGGGGTATGACAGCTTGGTATCATAGCTCTCAGGCTTTGCCCATCAAACCTGAATACTTTCCCAAGAGTCATGAATTGAGTTAGGTTAAATTTAAAAGCTTTAATACAAATACACCATAAGCACCTATGTTGGTTGAGACAGAACTTAAACAAGACAATAATGTATATATAAAAGGTGGAACCATATGTATATATAGACATAAGGAAAAGAAAATCTAATTGTATCCTGATAAACAAATAACATAGAGTACGATCTATAAGTTGGATAGTTTCCTAAGTATACAAAGAATATAGTATAGTAGCAAGAAGGGAGCATCTATAAAGCAGAAAATTAGAATACCAAGTGGACACTCACAAGATGTAAAACTCGATGTATGACAGAGGAAGAAGAAAATGGCTAATAACGCCTGAATCCCTGTCAGGCCAATTCCAAGAGAGATAAGAAAACAATGGCCACACATCAAAAATAAGAGTAACTATAAAAGAAGATAAAGCTATACTCTTGGGTGACGTGGAGACTCGGAGTGAGATCCACCACATGCTGATCCATCGCCCGCTAAGCATTAAGAAGAAATTGCAATCTGACCCCACCACCATCTAGGTAGAGAATGGGTATGAGAACCCATTTGAGCAGATATCAAATAATGATAATCAGACTAGAGCAAGTCAAAGGGGTGAGTAACCAGGCTACTCCAGCCAATCTACCTGGACTATCAAGCACCTAGACCAAGGTTGTAAAAAACTTGGCCCGGTAAATTGCAAAAGCAATAACAAATGATACCAGGTATGTAAGTTACCATGGGAATCGTTACCCAAGTTGCCAATGCTATACCAACACCTCTAGGTCAGACCATGTACGATACTAGTTGGTACCAACACTGTATCTTCAGCACCTATTAGCCATAACACAGTGCCTAGCATATAGCAGGTCCCAGAAACACACACCCTAGTGTAGAATCTTGGTACACAACAAGCAGTGTATCAAGGTGGTTACCCTTATCAGCCATTGATGTATGGGATAGCTGCACCATGGTAGAATGATCAAACAAGAGTGGATGTCACACCCTAATTCCGCACTATTCAGAATGGTGTAAAGAACCACAATAAATCAATGGTTCAACCAGGATCTCAAATAGGCTCTGTCCATTTGCTTAAACCATGCACGTCCATAACCATAATCAGAGTAAACAAATAATAGCGGAAGTCTTATATATTAAATGAACTGAGTATCTAAGAATGATAACATAAATAAATTATCCATTTATTTTCCATTGACTAAGACATAAAATAAAATAAAATAATCAATTCCATTTCCTTAATAATAAAAAAAATCTATTCGAAGACGCAAGAGTTGCACTCGCATGACAAATCATGCGACTCCATCATGACTTCTGCATCCATCGCCGCCACATGTCCGTACATAGGAGTATTTATATAATCTTCTACATTCGTATTTGCATCATCAACTAAAAACATTCAACATCGAAAGGGTGAGCACACATCACGGCTCAGTGAGCAAACAAAATAATACAACAAATATATGCATGCATTCAATTCATATCTTTGGTCTGGTTCATAAGTTTGCAATGTGCTATAGAAAGGATAGGTGGCCGTCGCACCTCTATACACGAATGTGTGGAACCGTCCAATGGATCAAACACCATTGCCACCCCCAAATGCACCCACCATGGAATAGAGATAGAGCTAAAGTGCTTAGGACCGCACCGCATCACACTTCCCTGATGCTCTACCCATACCAACACGTAAGCCCCTATTGGCGAGGGCTTGCAAACTGGGCTCGCAACTAATCAATCCGAATGTCAAACAGTGTATGCAAGGCCTCACCCCAGCATCCCTCAATACGTCCGTAGAGATAGAGCTAAGGCCCTCCGGCAAAGTCAGAGACTACACGGTCCGAGACCACCTCCCCTGATGCCCTACAACGTAATAGTTCTGCTAAGATAATGATGATACGACGATGCTAGTGGACAAGACTTGAGTAGAGATAGAGCTAGAGTCTGGTGATCAGGATGAACCACAGTGTCACGTCCTCCCCCTGATGCTCCACTCGCATCAACTACACTAACCACATACATACATTCACATGCCTATTCCTAGCATCATCATCAATATCATGTTATAATAAACGAAATTAAATATGCATGAACAGTAATAACAGGAATAGTGGATGACATGTGATATGCACATTACAATCATACAATCATAGAATCATACATGGTATTGGACTCAATAAATGAAAACAGTTTATTATTAGCCAATTAGTTTTGGTCTTGTTCCCTCACCTTTGATTGAGCGTAGATCCTCGTTCAAGCTTTATGAATCAATTTTAAATCAGTAGAAAGGCCTAACAAGTCGATATATTTTAATTAGAATTAATTCCAAGAAATTTAGACTAACCTAAATCGTAGGGTCACAGGTAGGGTAGCACCTAGGGTAGTAGTTTTTTACGATCCTAGGGTGGAGGGTCGGACGTGGGGTCGGATACCATTCCACCCTACGTGCGACCACACCCTCCCTGGGACTTCCCGAGGGCATGTGGTCGATCCTATGGTCTCGTAGGGTCGGATATCATTCGACCCTACATGCGACCACACGTATTGTGAGTCGACCTTTCTTTCTAAAGTCCATTCCTTCATGTTTAGATCCTTTGGCTTACTTTCATAGTACATTCTAAGATTGTTCTATGGCTCAAAACTACAAGTTATACACTATCCATAGTCCATAATGATTTCCTCCATGAAATCTCTTGAAACTTATCCATGGATGGATGATTTGGGTTTCTCCTAACCCTATGTTCTTCATAACTATTCTATAATCTCTTATTTAGGTAAGGAATTAGATTCATACCTTTATTCAGAGGTTTCTCTGATCTTCCTCTTCTTCTTTAGTCTTTTCTTCAAGTTCCTTCTCTTCCTTATCTTTTTCTTTCTCCCACTTTCAATTAGGGTTGTAAAGGAGTGAAAGAGGCTAAGGGACGTCCTATTTATAGAGGAAAGCCCTCCATAATAAGTGCCAATGAGTTTAGAAAAGATCCCCTTAAAATTAGGAAAGTTTCCTAATTTCTGGTTTCTGTCTGTCATCATAGGGTCGGACGTAGGGTCGTAGGATCCATCGACCCTATCCTTCTTAGTCATCCGACCCTTCGACTAAAAAGTCATGGGTTGGACTTTTGTTGAGGTGGGGTCGACCCTACCTATTTAGGCATGCGACCCTACCCTCACATTTACTGTTTTTGTGTTAGACTCATACCTGGTCTTGTGATTTCTTTACGCCCTTGGTCCACTTGGCTCGACCATGATAGGTAGACCTCGTACAAGGTGGTAAGACCGGTTAGTTCGATATGGGTCTTACAACTCCCCCATCTTATTAAAATTTTGTCCTCGAAATTTATACATACCTTCTGAGTTGAAAAGGTGGGAATATTGCTTCCGCATAGCATTCTCTTCTTCCTATGTGATCTCTTCTATATCTCGACTTCTCCAGGTAACCTTAACATAATAGATGTCACGGTTGCGTAGTCGTTGAACCTTTCGACTAGTGATTTCAGTTGGTGCTACTTCAAATGTCAAATCATCAGTTAGATCAGGTGGATCCACTATCAAAACGTGTATTGGATCTTTGACGTACTTCTTTAATAATGAGATATGAAATACATCATGCACACTTGACATAGATGGTGGTAGTGTTAACTAATAAGTCACCTTTCCACGTTTGGTTAAAATCTCATATGGCCCAACATATCTCGGACTTATCTTCCCTTTCTATTCAAATCATTTTAAACCCCGCATAGGTGATACCTTCAAGAATACCTTATCACCTATGACAAATTCAAGGTCTCTGCGTTGAGTATCTGCATACTGTTTCTGACGATTCTGAGCTGTTCTAACTTTTTCCTTGATAATGTCGACTACTCGATAAGTCCCTTCAATAAATTCTAGTCCAATGATGCTACGTTCTCCAACTTTATCCCAAAACAGAGGGGTTCAACACTTCCTTCCACACAGTGCTTCATAGGGTGACATCTGTATAGTAGCCTGATAGCTGTTGTTATAGGCAAACTCGATCAATGGTAGTTTCTCATCCCATTATCCTTTAAAATCAATTACACAGGCTCGAAGCATGTCTTCTAAAATCTGAATGGTATGCTCCGACTATCCATCTGTCTGAGGATGGAATGCAGTACTCAACTTCAACGTTGTACCCATAGCCTTTTGCAATCCTTCCCAAAACTTTGAAGTAAAGCGTGGGTCTCTATCGGACACAATGCTTTCAGGTACACCATGTAGTCTGACAATGTTATCTACATATAGCTTGGCTAACATCTCTAGGGTATACTATGGTCGTATAGCTATAAAGCGAGCTGTCTTAGTTAGACGATCTACAATCACCCAGACCACGTCAACTACTCAAGGAGTCAATGGTAACCCGATGACGAAGTCTACAGTGATGCAGTCCCATTTCCATACTGGTTCTGGCAGCGGCTGCAATAGTCCTGCAGATCTTTATCGTTTAGCCTTCACCCTCTGACAATTTAGGCATTGAGACACGAATTTAGCTACATCTGCTTTCATTCCTCTCCACCAATATAATTTCTTCAAATCATGATACATCTTTGTACTTCCAGGATGTACAAAATAGGTGGTGTGTGAGCTTCCTTCATTAGTCAGTGTCTAATGTCTAAATTTTCTGTTTTAGGAACACATACTCTTCTTTTGTATTTCAGTACCTTTTCATCATCTAAGGTGAACTCAGGAATAGTCCTACCTTTTTCGATGTCTTCTTGTACCGTTCTCAGATAAGGGTTTGATTTAATAGCTGCTTTCAATTCATCAATTATATCAGGTACAATCTTCAACGTTGCGAACATATTTGAAAACTGATGAATACACCCTTTGGTTGATTGATTCACCCGGTGCATCTATCACAAACTGCTCATTACCGTAATTGAACACTTTTCCTGTAGTACACATTGCTGTAGTCGTGTTAACCTCTCATTGAGATTTTATCATTGCTTTTCTCCTTAGCGCATCAGCAACTACATTAGCCTTTCCTGGATGATACTGGATATCACAATCATAATCCTTCAATAATTCCAACCATCTTCTTTGTCTCATATTCAACTCCTTCTGATTAAAAAGATAAGTGAGACTTTTATGATCGGATTTAATTTGAAATTTCTCCCCATACAAGTAATGTCTCCATATCTTGAGAGCATGTACTACTGTCGCTAATTCCAAGTCATGAGTGGGATAGTTCTTCTCATGTGACTTCAGTTGTCTTGAAGCATACATAATTACTTATTCTCCTTGCATAAGTACACATCCTAAACCCAATCCCGACGCATCAGTGTACAAGATAAATGGCTGTCCCGGAATAGGAATAGTCAAGTTCGGAGCAGATATCAATCTAGCCTTCAATGTTTGGAAACTTTTCTCACATTTATCAGTGCAAACAAACTTTTCTCCTTTCTTAGTCAAACTGGTGAGTGGTACGAAAATTCTGAAATAGTCTTCCACGAATCGTCGATAATACCCAACTAGACTTAGGAAACTTTTAATTTCAACAACGCTCTTCGGTGCTTCCCACTTCACAATGGCTTCAATCTTGCTAGGATCCACTTTAATTCCTTGAGCGGATACAACATGGCCTAAGAAAGCGACCTCATTTAACCAAAACTCACACTTTGTATGTAAGACCCGCACGCCACGAACCCGGTCTAACCTTACATTTTGTGTCGTGACCCGTTTACATATAATGGTCGAGCCAAGTGGACCAAGTGTGTAAAGAAACCCAAGACCCAATATGAAATTTTACTCAAAAAAATAGTCAAAATGAGGGTAGGGTCGCATGCCTAAACAGGCAGGTGTGAGGACAAAGATGGAAATCTTTAGAAGTCGCCACCTAGATTTAGGTCTAGGACCTTAGAAATGTGAAATCTCACCCCAAGGTAAGACTTCGATTGAGTCATGACCCTTAGATTGGAATTCTGGTCTATCAGAGATTGGGTAAGCGTCAAGTTACGCTTATGGGAAGGGGTTAGGCACCCAAACCGCCCGATCGAAATCGGTCTCCTATACCTTTCCTATGCTAGACTCTATTTGCTAAGCCAAACCAAACCAAGGGGTTTGATATCATTGAACCGAATCTGTATCCATCAGATTGCCTAGGTATTACGGAATTATTTTGAAAATCAGGTTCACCATCGTAGTTCAGGTGTGATTAAAGTTTATGGATGTGATTTATACTTGTGCATGATTAAGTTCTTTGTTCAAGTTGAAATTTATGCTTGAAAGGTTGAGAAAATCCTATGGGTTAGGACCTGGATAGTCCAAGTGGACTGATTGATAGTCCTAGTGGATCTAAGAATAACCCTATTTGGGTTGGAATGTGGATAATATCCTAGTGGATCTATGGATAGTCCAAGTGGACTAAGATGTGGATAAATATCCTAGTGGATCTATGGATAGTCCAAGTGGACTAAAATTTGGATAAATATCCTAGTGGATCTATGGATAGTCCAAGTGGACTAAGGTTTGGATAACCCTTTTTGGATTGAAATATGGATAGATATCCTAGTGGATCTATGGATAGTCCGAGTGGACTAAGGTGTGGATCCGAATTTGGGATTCTCCCAAATGGCCTACGTATCCTAGGGTTTGCCCTAGGAATCAGAATCCACGTAGTTCGAACTCTGGGTTGAAATGGGAATGGATATCCTAGTAGATCTATGAATAATCCAAGTGGACTAAGGTTTGGATAAATATCCTAGTGGATCTATGGATAGTCCAAGTGGACTAAGGTGTGGATCCGAATTTGGGATTCTCCCAAATAGCCTACGTATCCTAGGGTTTGCCCTAGGAATCAGAATCCGCGTAGTTCGGGCTGGATAACCTGTTCTAGGTTAAAAATTGAGAACCTATTCTAGGTTTAGGGTTTAGAACCTATTCTAGGTTTAGGGTTTGCCGAGGGGCAAATCGTCCTAAATTACCCTTTTCATTCTGAATTCTAATTTTGGAAGGTTTGGCAAAGAATTCTCTTTCTTTATTAAGGTTTTATTATTCCCATTATGCCCTTCCCAAGATGTGGGTGCCTAAATGCACGTCCCCACGCCTAGATTGTCTTCTAGAAGTGTGCAGATATGGTAGTTTGACTAGGGTGTTGCATAAAATAAGTTATTGCCAAAAAGTAGAATATTCTATCTAAATATGGCACATAAAACATTTATGACAAAAAAAATCACATACAGTAAGATTGTTTAAAAATCTTTCAAATATGACATGTATTGCAAATAAGGCAAAAGCCTACATGGCATGATCTAGTATGCTATTTTCTACCCTAATTGTTATTTTCTATCCATTTTAGGGTTTTCTACCCTAATTATTATTTTATTTACATTTTTAGGATTTTCTACCCTAATTGTTACATTCTTTCCATTTTAGGGTATTCTACCCTAATTATTATTTTATTTTCATTTTTTAGGGTTTTCTACCCTAATTATTTTTTAGGGTTTTCTACCCTAACTGTTACTTTCTTTCTATTTTAGGGTTTTCTACCATAGTTATTATTTTATTTCTATTTTTTAGGGTTTTCTACCCTAATTGTTACATTCTTTCCATTTTAGGGTTTTCTACCCTACTTGTTATTTTATTTCTATTTTTTTAGGATTTTCTACCCTAATTGTTACATTCTTTCCATTTTATGGTTTTCTACCCTAATTATTATTTTATTTCCATTTTTTAGGGTTTTTTACCCTAATTGTTACATTCTTTCCATTTTAGGATTTTCTACCTTAATTATGGCAATAAGCATCCAACTATGGCAATGAGCATACAAATATTCATGATGAAAAATTCAATGGTATAAATCACTATTGATGGTAATCTAACCATTCAAAATTATTTCAACCACTCCCAAAGATAATCCAACGGTCCAGATCACTTATCATGATAATCTAATCATTCATATCCATTTACATCACTTTGAAGATAATCCAACGGTTTAGATTACTCAAATTAATAATCTAACCATTCAGATTACTCAAATGAAGGTAAATTATGATCAACGGATCAAATCAAAACTCCAAGATCAATGGTTCAATTTTAATCATATCATTCCAAGCATATGATCAATTTTAATTCCATCAAAATTTCATATGATCGGATCAATTTTCATCATAATGCCATAATCGGATCAAATTTTTTTTTTTTTTTGCCATAATTGAATCAATCTTCATCATAATGCTATAATCGGATCAATTTTCATCATAATACCATAATCGGATCAATTTTCATCATAATGCCATAATCAAATCAATTTTCATCATAATGTCATAATTGAATCAATCATAATTCCATACGATCGGATCAATTACAATTTCATCACAATATTCCACAGTCGGCTCAAATTCAATTTCATCAAGAATCATATGATCAGATCAATCAAAATTCCATATGATCTGATCAATTCAACTACAAATTCATATGATCGGATCAAATTCATCAAGATTCATATGATCGATAAGATCAACTCAATTTCATCAAAATTCTCATAATCAATGGGATCAATTCAATTTTATTACGATGGGATCAATCACATATTCACCTAATCGATGGAATCAATTCAATTTCATCACAATTAAAATAAAATTATCATCCCATGGTACATACTTAATCTCATTACCAAAATAGGATCATCACCCAACCAATCAAATTTATTCAAAAATATATTGAATCATATGAATTAATCTTAATCAAATTCAAACTCATTCGAATCAAATTTTGATTACATGAAATTCAAGCATTCGGGTCAATAGATATGAAACTCAAACACATTCACATCAGATTTCACATTAAATTAAAACATATGGGATCAGAGGGTTGAGGGGAAATCAAAGGGCTGTAATTAGATAAATGATGTAGGGATGGATCAAGGGTTGGATTTGGTTAATGAGGAGGTAAGTGGTTGCAGCAGGTTACGTGGAGAGTATGGGACAGTAGGGTGTTGGGTTGGTGGTTTGACAACGGATAATGGCTGCAGGTTTTTCTAAGTGGTGGTGCATGGTGGTATTAAGGCAGCAGGTGTGGACAGATGTGGTTCATGTAGGAGATGGAGGTTGGGTTCAAGGTGGATCGGTGATCGTGCAAGAGGAGTAAAAGAAGATGGGGGCAGCGGCTTACCTGAATCGCAGAGCCACCTCCAGTGGTTGCCTTCTCCTTCTTCTTCTTCTCGCTACTGCCTCTCTTTCTGATTTCTCCCTCTTCTTCTCAACGCCTTCTCTCTCTCTCTCTCTCTCTTCTTTCGGTTTTCTCCTCCTTCTTCTCCATTTTTTTTTGCTTTTTTTCTTCTCCTTTCCACCTCCTCCTTCTTCTCGGTCCTCTCCCCTTCTTTTCTAATTTTTCTTCTCCTCTCCACCTCATGCTTCTTCCTTTTCTTCCTCTCTCGCTTTTCGGTTTCTTTCCTCTTTTCTGTTTTTTTTATTCTTTTCTTCCTCCACTCTCTCTCTCCTTTCCTCATCTCGATTTTTCTCCTTTCCCATTTTCCAGCCTCCCTTTTCTCTTCTTATCTTCTCCGGTTTTCTTCCCTTTTCCAACCGACAAGCTTTTATTTTATTTTATTTTATTTTCCCTCTTCCCTCTCTTTCCTTCTTCTCCCTCTTCTTTCCTTCTTCGGTTTCGCCATCCTCTCTTTTGTTTTTCTTTTTTTATTCTTTTCTCTCCCTCTATCTCAATCTTTCTCAATTTCTCAATCTTCTTTTTTTCTCTTTTTTTTCCTTTTTCTTTCCACCGCTCTCTCTCTCTCTCTCTCTTTCTCTTTCTCTTTCTCTCTCTCTCTCTCTCTCTCTCTCTATCTCTCTCTCTCTCTCCCTTCGGATTTTCCTCGGGTCCTCTTGTCTTTCTTTCTTTTTTCCTTTTCTTATTCTTTCTTTATTTCTCCTCTTCCCCGATCTTATTCTCTTTATTTCTTTCCTTTTCCCCTTTTTTTTTCCGGTCCTCTCTCTTTGGGATCCTTTATTTTCTATATAAAAAATATATATAATTATATAATATATTAATATATTAATATATATAATATAATATACATATAAGACATATGTATATATTATATGATATATTATAATATATTATACATTATATAATAATATATAAAAGAAATATATGCGTATGTGCCACCATGAATTGGTCTGGATTGACAAGGATTGATTGGGTTGGGCCTAGACTGGCTTGAACTGAGCTGAGTTGACTGGATTGATTGGAATTAACTGGGTTTTCTCTCCTAGTCATTTTATCGGTCATTTCCGCTGTCGTCCCGCATGGAATTTTTTGATGGCCTCTATTCCAAATTTTTTACATTCATTTTGTAGAACCTTAAAAATGAGGAATATAGGAACTGGAATCACCTTATTTGGAAGTAAAATGGTCAACTTATGAATTTTTGAAGTTTAAGCGGATCAATTATCGATAATTTGGCTGGCCATTCTGCATGAGATCCTTAAGAGGCTTCTACCGGAAATATTTTACGTCCACTTTGTAGAGCACTAAAAATGGAACATAATGAGACTAGAATCACCTGATTTGGATATGGGATGATCAAAATATGAATTTTTGAATATTAAATGACCATTTCCATATGTAATTTTACATGGGACCCTCTGGAGACCTTTACCCGAGATTTTCCACGTCCACTTTGTAGGACATCACAAATGAAGAACAATGGCCTTGGAATCGTCTGAATCCGACGTAGAACGGAAAAGATATGAAGCTTTGAAGTTCTAACGATCATTTTGCATGCAAGCTTGCATGGGACCCACTGGTGACTTCTACCCGGGATTTTTTACGTCCACTTTGTAGAACATCATGAATGAAGAATAATGGTTTTGGAATCATCTGAATCCGATTCGGATGATCAAGATATGATGATTTGAAATTCAAACGATCCGACTTAGGATAATTTGCATGAAGGCCCCTGGGATTATTTATAATAATTTCAGAAACCTCCCATATATGTATCATCCGACTAAAATGATCATATCTTTCTCATTTGATATCAGAATTGAGCAATTTTGGTCTCGTTTCGAAGATAATTCTATGACCTATGCATCTATGCAGATAATAGCCCATGACCCTGCTATGGAGATCAGTGAAAAATCACAAATCTTTGGGTTAAAGGTCAGAAACCTGCCATATTAGTTCACTTATACCGAGGGTGGCAAAAATGGGGTGCTTACAGGAGGTCCGACCCCCCAACGACCACCACCATCGACCCGTGACCAGGGGTCGCAGGGGGTCTCGAATTGTCCGACCCCCCATCGACCCCCTCATCGACCCCCGATAATCGATAAAAACAGGATGAACCAAAAATTAGAAAACATTCCTAATTTCAATTGGAACGTTTCCTAAACTCAATACTTATTTTGGGAGGTTTTAATCTATAAATAGGACGTCCCTAAGCCTCTTTCACTCATTTTACAACCCTAATTGGATTGAGAGAAAGAGAAGAGAAGGAAGAGAAGAAGAGAAGGAAAACTTGAAGAAAAGGCTAAGGAAGAAGAAGAAGGTTCGGAGATATCTTGGAAACTCGGACTACAGAAGGTATGAACCTTAATCCCCATCTGAATTGAAAGCTTAGAATAGATTATGATGAAGTTAGGTTAGGAGAAACCCTAATACCATCCATCCATGGTTAGGTTTCAATGAAAACCATGGAGGAGATCATTGAAACCATGTAGGTGAATAAAGAATACTTCTAAATCATAGAACATGTGTGGAATAGATTGTAGAAGCAAACCATAGGACCCTAAACATGAATGAATGGACGAAATTTGATATTTTCGACTCAAACAATGAGGGGTCGCACCTAGGGTCGATGGAACATCCGACCCTAGCATCGACCCCCAGCATTCGGGAAACCCAGGGAAAGGGGTGGTCGCACCCAGGGTCGATGGAACCTTCGACCCTGGCATCGACCCCCAGTTAACAGCAAGCTGTAAAAATTAGAATAAATTCTAATTAAATTCTATCGACTTTGTTAGGTCTTCTAGTGATATAATATTGATATAAAAGTGATTCTCAAAGCTTGAAAGAGGATGTACAATCAAGCAAAGGTGAGGGAACAACTTACTAATTGGTTAATAACAAACTGTTTTTATTTCTTGAGTCCAATACCATGATTGTGATATGCGTGTATGCTTGTAGTGTGCATTCAACATGTTATCCAATATTTCTATTATTACTGTTCATGCATCTTTAAATTTATTGATTATAACATGATGATGTTGATGATGATAGTAATAGGCATGTGAATGTTTGTGTTTGGCTGGTGTACATGGTGCGAGTAGAGATGGTATCAACCGGTACTTCAATGCCGTTCTCATCGGGGTATATTGTGCCATGGTCTATTCAAGTAATGTCCACTAAGCAAGTGTTAGTGTGCTTGATGCGAGTGGAGCATCAGGGGGAGGACGTGACATTGTGGTTCAGCCTGGTCACCAGACTCTAGCTCTATCTCTACTCAAGTCTTGTCCACTAACATCGTCGTATCGCCATTACCTTAGCGGAACTAATATGTCGTAGGGCATCAGGGGGGGACGTGGCATTGTTTGACATTAGGGTTGATTAGTTGCGAGCCCAGTTTGCAAGCCCTCGCCAACAGGGACTTACGTATTGGTATGGGCAACCGGTACAGCCATGCCGTTTTCATGGGGTGTATATTGTCCATGGTGGATGCATGTGGGGCGACAGTACCGTTTTCATTGGGCGTTTCCATACACTCATGTATAGAGGTGCGGCGGCCACCTATCCTTTCTATAGCACATTGCAAACTTACATACCAGACCACAGATATGAATTGATCGCATGCATATGATTGTTGCATTGTTTTGTTTACTCACTGAGCTCAAGTTGGAGAGATGGCTCTCGCGCGCGTAATTCTTTTTAGTTTCTGATGTTGCAGGTATTATGATTGAAGATTATGTCTATACGCCAACATATGAATGGGTGGAGGCTATGAATGAGCAAGCTGTGGAGGACTATTGTGATTCAATAAATGAGCGTTTCAACTGTGGATACGGTTAGCGTTTAATTTTTGTATTTGGATATTGTAATATGTATTAAGTTATGTTTTGGTTATTTGGAATTAAATGGAATATTAATTATTTATCATGATTAGATCTCAGTTCATTATCTGTAAGACTTCCGGTATTTACTTTATTACCTCTGATTAATGTGGAATGTGTTTTGGTTTATCATATGTGGGATAGCCTATTTTGAGATCCTGGTTGAACCGTTGGTTTATTGACGTTTCATCACACCATTTTGGTTAGTCCAGAATTAGGGTGTGACAACTTGGTATCAGAGCTCTCGTAGGCCTTACCCATTAAACCTGAATACTACCACTGGAGTCCATGAACTGAGTTAGGATAAATTAAAAGCTTTAATGCAAACAAACCATAAGCACCAGCGTTGGTTGAGACAGAACTTAAAGAAGACGTTAATGTACATATAAAAGGTGGAACCATATATATACACTCAAACAGAAAGAGAAGACCAAAATTTATCCTGATAAACAAATAATTAGGGTACTATCTATAGGTCAGGCAGTTACCTAAGTATACAAAGGATATAGTACAGTAAGAAGAAGGAAGCATCTGTAAAGCAGAAAAGTTGGAATATCGAGTTGGTACTCACAAGATGTGAAACTCGATGTAGGACAGAGGAAGAAGAAAAATGGCTAGTAATGCCAAAACCCCTGTAGAGATAAAGGAAAAGATCTCGGGCTAAATCCAACAAAGATAAGAGAATAATGGCCATACATTAAGAATAAGAGTAACTATACTCCTGGGTGACATGGAGACTCAGAGTGAAATCCACTACAAGCTGATCCATTATCCGCTGAGCATTAAGAAAATGTTGCAACTTGACCCCACCACTATCAGGGTCGAGAATGGGTAATGAAAACTCATCTGAGCAGATGTTAGATAATGATAATCAGATTAGAGCGAATCAAAGGAGGTGAACAACCAGACTACTCCAGCCAACCACCTGGACTATTAAGTACCTTGGTTATGGTTGCCATAAACTTGACCCAATAAAATACAAGAGCAACAACAGATGAGACTTACTATGCAAGTTGCTATGTAAATCACTACCCAAGTTGCTGATGCTACATCAATACCTCTGGGTCAAACCAAGTACGGTACCAATTGGTAGCATCACTGTACCCCAACACCTGTTAGCTATAACACAGTGCCTACCACACAGCAAGTCTCAGTAATGCACACCCCAGTGTAGAAGTTTGGTGCACAACAAGCAGTGTATCAAGGTGGTTAACCTTATCAGCCACCGATATATGGGATAGTTGCATCATGACAGAATGATCCAACAAGGATTGAAGAATGTCTTCTGAAGATGATAGCTCGGACATTTTCAGCAAAGGATCAAATCTATTGTGGCCATGTAACTAGATATGTTTATATAGGATGCGGTGCATTATTGATTTACTCTTATGATTATAGAGGATGCATATACCAGATTTTAATTTCTCGTACCTTAACAGGATACCTTCTTGATTTAACTTGTCAATTGGAGTTATAGATATTGTTTCTTTAGTATTAGTCCTGATTATACCAATCTGAGCCACTCTCATGATCGACAACAGGAACAGAGATATGAACTGAATGAATAGTTAAATGTTTAATCATGTTGAGCGTACATCTTTTTTATTTTACCTGATTTACTGATATACGAAAACCTTATACCAGATTTTGCTAGTTCAAGCTCTTTGGACTAGATGTTGTATGGGATGAGCATTATGAACAATGTCCAAATCATATGGATGGACAGAATTTGGATGCAACCTGAGACGACTTGAGATGGTGGACCTTGATGTCATCTTGGGAATATACTGGTTGTCTCAATACTCTACAAAGTTGTTGTGTGCATAGAAGAGATTATCATTCAAGAATAAAGACGGCATATAATTTAGTATTATTGGAAGTATGTTGCCTAAGAAAATAAAGCTGATCCTCTCTATGCTAAAGGCAAAGAGATGCTTTGAAGAGAAAGAAGTTGGATATATGATATCTGTGGTATACGTTACCAAAGAAGCACCACAGATGGAAGATATTGATGTGATGCATAAATTTTCTGATGTGTTTCAAGAAGACTTACTTGGGTTACCATCTGATCATGCAACCGAGTTCGTCATCGACTTGTTATCAAGGACGATACTTGTGTCAAAGGCACCTATAGAGTAGCTTCTATGGAGTTGAAGGGATTGAGACTCAACTATGGGAGTTATTAGACAAGGGTTCTAATCAGGTAAGTATTGCATCACGGAGACCGCCAACGCAACTCGTGAAGAAGAAGGATGATAGTGTTGTCTGCGTATAGACTACCGAGAATCGAAGAAGCTCACGATCAAGAATCGAGATCTATCACCTCGGATCGATGACTTGTTTAAACAGTTGCAAGGAGCAAAGGTATTTTCTAAGAATGATCTTCAGTCAAGATATCATCAGCTGAAGAATTTGGATAGCGATATCTCGAAGATAGTTTTTAGACTCGGGATAGGCCAATTATGAGTTTTCGATTATGATTATGATGTTTGGATTAACCAATGCCCTTACATCTTTTATAGAACGGATGAACTGGGTGTTTCATAACATGTTGGACACGTCGATCATAGCTTTCCTAGACGATATTTTGGTTTATTCCAAGAATGAAGCAACTCATACAACGGAGCTTAGAAACCGCTTCACAACAGTTGAAAAGTGAAAAGCTTTATGCCAAGTCCAAGAAATATGAGACCCAATTAAACAAAGTGATCTTCTTAGATCATGTACCATCATAAAAAGGGATTAAAGTGGACCCTATTAAGATAGAGGTAATCATATGGTGAGAAACACTTAAAGGGTATTGCGAAGATCAGAAGTTTCTTGGGTTTAGCTAGTTATTATTGACGATTTTGGAGGACCACTCTAAGATCGCAAAACCTCTTACCAAGCTAACCAGGAAGGGAGAGGAGTTTAATTTGACTGACAAGGGTGAAGAATATTTCCAGATTCTAAAGTAAGATTGATATCAGCTCCCATTTTTCTGGCACCAGGGAAACCTTTTACCCTATCCATCGGAGCTTTTGGATTGGATCTAGGATGCGGGTTGATGTAAGGTAAATAAGCGATTTCATATGCTTTAAGAAAACTGAAAGAGCATGAGAAGAGTTACACAACTCATGATTGGAGTAAACAATTGTGATAAATTATGCAATCAAGACTTGGAGACATTATCTAAACGGAGGAGAATTTTAGATTGAATGGGAACACAAGAGTTTTATTTATCTCTTCATCAGAAAGAGTGGAACATGAGGATAAGAGAATGGTTAGAAGATTGAAGGATTAAGACTGTGATATTCAGTGTCACCTGAGTAAGGATAATGTAGTAGCTAAGCCTTAAGAAAAATGGAATTATGAAGTCCGAAGAAGGACCCCGTATAAATGCTGCCTTACGTTCTGCAGCAACAGATTCAGATTTGAAAAAAGAGTAACATATAATAGAAACTCGTGATGATCCAATTGAGCGAGAACATAGGGACGAAGAAAAAGTAGTAATTTTGTTATATTTGTATATAAGAATGGTACAAGAAGATTTAGAGAAAGAAAAACCTAACCCTGACTTACTTTGGATGCGGAGATGGTACTCAGATACAGAGGTAGACTCTAAATACATGAATGTAAAGACTCGGATATCATGAAGAGGATAAGGATAAGAGCCCATTGTACTCCATATTCCGGACATCCTAGAGTACCAATATGTATCATGACCTGAAGAGATAACAAATGTGGCTTAGTGTGTGTTCCAGTGTCTGAATAATCAGCAAGTAAAAGCTGAAAGACAAAGACCACCATGGCTTACAATAAAAAATATTAGAGCCAGTCTGAAAGAGGAATTGCATTACAATGAATTATGTCACTAATTTGCCACTGACTATCAGATCGGTTGATGCAGTATGGGTGATTGTTGATTGCTTTATGAAGATAGCTCATTCCATTGATATACGACCTCGGTATGCTTTGGAGCGGCTAAATAAGCTATACGTAGATAATATTGCCAGATTGAATGGTATGCATGAGAGCTTAGTGTCGGTTAGAGGCTAATGCCTTATCTCAAAGTTTTGGGAGGATCTACAATAAATGATGGGGACAAAGTTGAAGTTTAGTACCGCATTTTACCTTAAACCGACGGACAGTCGGAGCGGACTATACAGATCCTAAGAGATATGCTCTGAGCTTGTAAAATTGATTTCAAGGAACTTGAGTTGAGAAGTTACCGTCAATTAAAGTTGCTACTAAGCTACCATGTAAATGTTACCTATGAAGCATGGTACAGTAGAAATGTCAAATTCCTTTATTTTGGAATAAAGTCGCTAAATGAAGAATTTTGTGACCTAAGTCTAATGAAGAAAACTATCGAGTGGCAGACAAGATCAAAGAGAAGGGGCAGGATAGCTCAAGATGTCAGAAGAGACACCAAGACCTTGAGTTCGCCATAAGGGACAAAGTGTTCTTGAAGAAATCACTTATGCATAGTTAGAAACGATTAGACAAGAAGGGAAAGTTGTATTCTGTATATGTGGTGGATCTTATAAACTTTGGAGAGACGTAGAAAAGTTGCATATCAATTAGTGTTACCGCTATCCATGTCTAGTGTGCATGATGTATTTCGTGTGTCTCTATTGAAGAAGTACATTGGAGATCCATATCAAAGGTATTGACCACGGAATCACTGGATTATATAGAATGTTTAATTATTGAAGTGGTACCAGCCTAGTTCACTAGTTGGAAGGTACAATGTTTCCAAAGCTGGGATAATTATTATATGAAGATAACCTGGCATTGACGATACATGGAGGAGATTGCATGGGAGGAAGAAGATGCAATGCGAAAATAGAATTCCCACCTAAATTCAAATTTTGAGGACAAAATTTATTTTAAGGATGGGGGAGTTGTAAGATCCGTACTTTCAAATTTTGAGGATGAAATTTCTTTTAAGGGTGGTGGAGTTATAAGACTCACATGCCATGAACCCGGTCTAACCTTACATTTCTTTTTGTGACCCGTCTACATATCATGGTCGAGCCAAGTGGACCAAGTGTGTGAAGAAACCCAAGACCCAATATAAAATTTTACTCAAAAAATAGTCAAAATGATGGTAGAGTCGCATGCCTAAACAGGCAGGTCCGACCCCCCCATCGACCCCCACCATCGACCCGTGACCAGGGGTCACAAGGGGTCTCGAATTGTCAGACCCCCCATCGACCCCCAGTAATCGATAAAAACAGCACATACCGAAAATTAGGAAACATTCCTAATTTCAATTGGAACCTTTCCTAAACTCAATGAGAATTATTTTGGGAGGTTTTACTCTATAAATAGGACGTCCCTAAGCCTCTTTCACTCCTTTTACAATCCGAATTGGATTGACAGAAAGAGAAGAGAAGGAAGAGAAAAAGAGAAGGAAAACTTGAAGAAAAGGCTAAGGAAGAAGAAGAAGTTCAGAGATATCTTGGAAACTCAGACTACAGAAGGTATGAACCTTAATTCCCAACTGAATTGAAAGCTTAGAATAGATTATGATGAAGTTAGGTCAGGAGAAACCCTAATACCATCCATCCATGGTTAGGTTTCAATGGAAACCATGGAGGAGATCATTGAAACCATGTAGGTGAATAAAGAATAGTTCTAAACCATAGAACATGTGTAAAATGGATTGTAGAAGCAAGCCATAGGACCCCAAACATGAATGAATGGACGAAATTTGATATTTTTGACTCAAACCATGGGGGTCGCACCTAAGGTCGATGGAACATCTGACCCTAGCATCGACCCCCAGCATTCGGGAAACCCAGGGAAAGGGGTGGTCACACCCAGGGACGATGGAACCTTCGACCCTGGCATCGACCCCTAGTTAACAGCAAGCTATAAAAATTAGAATAAATTCTAATTAAATTCTATCGACTTTGTTAGGTCTTCTAGTGATATAATATTAATATAAAAGTGATTCTTAAAGCTTGAAAGAGGATCTACAATCAAGCAAAGGTGAGGGAACAAGGCTTAAACTAATTGGTTAATAATAAACTATTTTTATCATGATTGTGATATGCGTGTATGCTTGTAGTGTGCATTCAACATGTCATCTAATATTTCTATTATTACTGTTCATGCATATTTAAATTTATTGATTATAACATGATGATGTTGATGATGATAGTAATAGGCATGTGAATGTTTGTGTTTGGCTGGTGTACATGGTGCGAGTAGAGATGGTATCAATCGGTACTTCGATGCCGTTCTCATCGGGGTATATTGTGCCATGGTCTATTCAAGTCATGTCCACTAAGCAAGTGTTAGTGTGCTTGATGCGAGTAGAGTATCAGGAGGAGGACATGACATTGTGGTTCAGCCTGGTTACCAGACTCTAGCTCTATCTCTATGGATGTATTGAGGGATGCTGGGGTGAGGCCTTGGATACATTGTTTGACATTAGGGTTGGTTACTTGCCAGCCCAGTTTGCAAGCCCTCGCCAACAGGAGCTTACGTGTTGCCATGGGCATCCAGTACAGCCATGCCGTTTTCATTGGGTGTATATTGTCCATGGTGGGTGCATGTGGGGCGACAGTGCTGTTTTCATTGGGCGTTTTCACACACTCGTGTATAGAGGTGCGGCGGCCACCTATCCTTTATATAGCACATTGCAAACTTACATACCAGACTACAGATATGAATTGATCGCATGCATATGATTGTTGCATTGTTTTGTTTACTCACTGAGCTCAAGTTGGAGAGCTGACCCTCGCGTGCGCAATTCCTTTTAGTTTCTAATGTTGCAGGTACTATTATTGAAGATTATGTCTACACGCCAACATATGAACGGGTGGAGGCTATGAATGAGCTAGCTGTGGAGGACTATTGTGATTCGTTAAACGAGCGTTTCAATTGTGGATACGCTTAGCGTTTAATTTTTGTATTTGGATATTGTAATATGTATTAAGTTATGTTTTGGTTACTTGGAAATAAATGGAATATTAATTATTTATCATGATTAGATCTCAGTTCATTATCTGTAAGACTTCTGCTATTTACTTTATTACCTCTAATTAATGTAGAATTTGTTTTGGTTTATCATATGTGGGATAGCCTATTTTGAGATCCTGGTTGAACCGTTAGTATATTGACGGTTCATCACACCATTTTGGTTAGTCCAGAATTGGGGTGTGACATTCTAAATTTGGCGTAAAGCTTCTCTTTCCTTAATCGCTGCAGAGCGTCTCTTAAATTCATGACATGAGTTTCCTTGTCCTTGGAGTAGACCAATATATCATCAATAAACACAATGATCGATGTATCTAACATATCATGGAATACCCGATTCATGAGTTCCATAAAGGTTGCGGGTGCGTTAGTCAATCCAAAAGACATGACTAAAAATTCATAATGTCCATATCTTGTTCTGAATGCTGTCTTTGGAATTTCACCGTCCTTAATCTTCAATTGATGGTATCCTGACCGAAGATCGATCTTGGAGAACACCTTGGCACCTTGTAACTGATTGAACTAGTCATCGATCCGAGGTAATGGATACCGATTCTTGATTGTCAGCTTATTCAATTCTCGATAGTCTATACATAGTCGAACACTACCGTCCTTCTTCTTTACAAATAATACTGGCGCTCACCATGGTGATATGCTAGGTCTGATGTAACCCTTGTCCAGTAATTCTTGTAACTGTACTTTTAATTCCTACAATTCAGTAGGAACCATTCTATAGGGTGCTTTAGATACTGGTGCGGCTCCGGGTATCAGATCTATAACGAACTCTGTCGCTCGGTCGGGTGGTAGTCCTAGTAGTTCTTCAGGAAATACATCTGAAAAGTCACACACAACATCAATATTCTCCATTTGTGGTGCTTCCTTGGTGAGGTCGACCACTAATACTAGGTACCCAACTCCTCCTTTCTCGAGGCATTTCCTAGCCTTTAATGTAGAGAAGTTGAGTTTTCATTTACGGGAAAGTTTGGTTCCCGCAAAATTAAACTATGTTCCTTCCTTGTCTTTAAATGTCAGTTTCTTTCCTGCAAATAATAGGTTTACAAAATGCCAAGCTAACCAGTCCATTCCCAAGATGACGTCATAGTCTGCCATCTCAAGTTGAATCAAGGTTGCATCCAAAGTCTTCTTGTCAATAAGAACTGGACATGGTCCATAACCTTTTTCTAATTCTACTTCTAATCCAATCGGCGATCGTACAAGCAGTTTGTAGTCTAAAGATTTAAGGCGTAGATTCAGCTTCTTTCCAAATGACACAGATATAAAAGAATGAGTAGCTCCAAAATCAAAGAGTACTCTAGCGGGTATGCCATTAATGGGTACAATACCTGTGATTTGTTTTAATTTAGTCTACATGCTCACACAATGTAACATAAAATGAAAGGTTCAGGTCATACCTATGACCACATCAGGAGATGCGGCAGCATCCTCAGATCTAACAACATAAACCTTTCCTTGTTGTAGCTACTTTCTAGGTTAAGGACACTCTCTTGAATAATGTCCTATTTGGTTGCAGTTAAAGCATTTTACTCCGTCATTGTTTTGCTTTTGTTGCGGTTCAGCTGCTGGAGTAGTCTTGGCTGCAGCATTAAAGCCTTGAGTACGGAAGGGTTTGAATGTCCTTGTATTCCCTCCGTTATAAGAATTCCCATTTGGCCTCTTGATACCTCTATTTTGAGCAAAGTAGCTCTCTTTCTGGCTCGACTCTATTACTCGAGCAATTTGTACTGCTTCATTATAGATTTTCTTCTCCAGTCCTAGAACATGCTCACAGATGCTTCTCCTAAGTCCCATGATGAACCTTCGGGTCTTTGTGTTTTCTTCCTGCATGCTGGTGGGTGCAAAGAAAAACAACTCCTCATAAAGCTGTTGGTATCCATCCACGGTCATTTGCTCTTGATATAAACTCAGAAACTCTCTCTCCATAGAATCTCTAAAACTTCTAGGGAAAAACTTCTCAAAGAATGCCTCTTTATATATAACCCAGGTCAATTGGGTGTGCTTTGTTAACAGATAAGTCCGTATGGAATTCCACCAGTGGTGTGCGTCGCCTTTCAGCATGAAGGTTGCACACAACACTTTCTACTCCTCATTCACTGTCATCATCGTAAAATTTCTTTCTATTTCATCAATCCAGTGTGCTGGCCACAAAGGATCTGTTGGCTTACCATTATATTCCTTGGGCTTCATCTTCAGAAAATGCTCGATCAGTCGGGAGTGGTCCAGTTGATATGGAGCATAAGCCCCATACATAGGTGGTTGGTACTGATAACTTCCTTGAGCTACCTCAGGATTCTATACTTGAGCCAGCATGACTTATGTTTTAGGTGCGTGGGGTACCGTGTTCCTTCCCCCTGGTACTGTGCTAGCCTGTCCTACTGCATAGGTGTCGTATGTACAGCTGGAAAAGCCATGCCTATAGCAGCCTGCATATTGGCTTGCACCTGCTGTATTTGCTGCAGCTGTTGTGCCAAGTTCATTACGCCTGTAGCCAGATCTGTAGGTGGGGTTGGCAAGTTTGTAGGATTTGCCTGGCCACTAGCCACTGGCGGTGCCATATTCAGATTCTCCTGTGCTTCATGATTTAAATGGCTGTCTTCCTCCACAGGTGGTGGTGGTGGAATTGGGTTATGGCCTCGTCTGGTCACCCTTCGCTCAACCATTTCCTGTTCAGGCGGTGGTAGTGTCTGAAAACAATCATAGCACATGTGAGGCAATCAATACAAGTTGTTCTCAAGTACAATTCCATCTAATCAATATAAATTTCCAATTTTTCAGATCATTCTGACAAAATACTGTTTTTTCTATCGTAGGGTGGATGGTAGGGTCGGTCCCTATGCGAGTCTAGGGTATGCGACCCTAATAATCCCTGTCAACTTACCCAGAGCCTAGGGTCGATTGTAGGGTCGGTATATGTCCGACCCTAGGTCCGACCCATGGTTCTCTGTCAGATCACTGAAAGCCTAGGGTCGATGGTAGGGTCAGTAATTGTCCGACCCTAGGTCCGACCCATGGTTCTCTGTCAGATCACCGAGAGCCTAGGGTCGATGGTAGGGTCTGACGTAGGGTCGCACATTTTGGTCGAATTATGCGACCCTACGATCCAAAATTAGGTTTTTAAATCCGATTTTGGATTCATTTCCCATTCTTTCTCCTTTCTTCCAAGTCAACCCGTTTCCCTGAGTTGCTATAGTATTGCCCCCTAATGTTTGGTGATCTTTCCTTCCGTTTGCGACTTCCGCTCCTTTTCTTCAGTATGCTCTCTACTGTTTCCCATTTTTAAGCTTTTTAAACTAGGTTTTTATCCATTTACATCATTTTCTTCAAATTAAACTTTTTCTAACTGTAAAAATTTAATTGGGGGCTTTTGCTATTGGTCACCCAATGGATGAAAGCCCTAAAAAATATTCAAGTTTCATCGGTTTGTTACCGAGAAACTTGAATTTTTTCATTTTTGACCTAATTTTCAAAATTTTTTAAATTTATTAAAATTTCTTCAAATTCGATCTTTCTAGATTATATTTCCAACTGTATGAGCTTTGCAGGATGGTTTGTAACCTATGTAAGTCCTCCTTCCCACTTGTTGGGTGAAAAGTGAGGCTTTTGACCAAATCATGCCGTTATAATGCCAAAATTTTTAGTTTTTCACCATTACTAATATCTTGTTTGTTTTTCTATGTCTTGACAGATAGTATGGCTCGTACCAAGGTGCCTAGGGCTCATGACCCAGTTCGATTCTACTCCAACGAGGCCGAAGCTCAGTATACTCGCTATGAGCGTAAGAAAGTAGAGGGGGTTCGCTATGTGAACTTGGGTAGTCTAGCCTTGTTCAACGTGGAGGGTGCTTTCGGTGACATGGGCTAGCACCCTGTGATCACCTATGAGGCTTGTACCCGTCCTGATCTGGTGAGACAGTTCTATTGCAAAATCCAGGTAGTGGGGGATCGCAATGACAAAGAGAGAGGTAGGGAGCTCAGGATCACGAGCTACGTCAAATGGGTAGAGGTTTCATTTGACTACCAGTAGTTGGCTGATCTTTTGGGCATATCAAATGACAGCCCTTTGGTGTACTGTGCTCCCAAGGAGCCCCAGTTCCTATCCTTGGACATGTGTGCTGAGATTTACAGTCAGCTCATCAGAGATGATCGTTGGTAGATGAAAGCGATCAACCTACGTCCAAAGCCTCGGGTGTACTGCAAAATTATCCAGTACAATCTAATACCCCAGAGTGGACATTATGAGAGGATCTCCCAGTTAACTCAGTATCTCCTCTACTGTATTTTCACCAGGCAGCCTGTCTGCCTTCCTTATATCATTATCCGGACGATGATCCGTGCTACGCTGCCCAATTAGTTGGGTAACCTATCCTATGGACATCTGATCACCACATTGCTCAACCGCCTACATGTTGACTTAGTAGATGAGAGGAATCAGGAAAAGACCTTATCATCGGATCTTGACTAGGAGGCCATCTGTAAGATGGGTTTGTGGGATGCTCAAGTCAGTGATGATGAGAGGAATGCTCTGGTGCATCCTCGTACTCGAGTAGAGGTAGCAGATACCACGGCTGCAGCAGCAGCAGCAGGAGCAGGGGTCCCTGGGGGTGATGCCGAGGATGATGATCATATGTTAATGGATGTAGATGCCATACCTCCTCCATCACCTCTACATTCTACTGGAGCTGGTCCATCTCGGGCTCCTTCACACTAGCTGGTCCTTCACACCCACCATCTGATGATATGATGGGATTACTGCGTGAGATCAGAGAGGCTCAGCGCGTGACGGACTTGAGAGTGGAAGAGCTTCTAGATGCTCAGCGCACGATAGATAGGAGAGTAAGAGAGCTTCTAGATGCTCAGTGCGTGACTGATGGGAGAGTAGGCGAGCTTCTAGATGCTCAGCGTGCGTCTAATCAACGGATAGCCGGGTTGATAGCTAGTCTCTAGACGACCCAGACTCAGGTAGCCTGGTTGACTAGAGTGTATGCTGAGGACTATGACAGAGATCGCGAGGCACCTCCTCCTCCATCACCTCCAGCTCCATGATGTATATTTTCTTCTTGTTGTTTCTTTGTACTACAGAGTAACTGTCCGGGTTGTGGACTGTACTTTGCTTTGGATATGTATAAACGTGCTTTTTATTTGATGTATATGAAACATGTTTCTCCTTTAATATATGCATTATTCTTTTTCTTAATTTTGTCTCAAACAACACAGGTGCTTATAGTGTGTTCTTATTAAAGCTTTTAAATTTTATGATAACTCAGTTCACGAACTTTTATGGAAGTATGCTGGTTTAATAGACAGGGCCTGAGAGCTCTGATACCAAGTTGTCACACCCCAATTCCGTACTATTCAAAATGGTGTAATAAACCGTAATAAATCAACGGTTCAACCAGGATCTCAAATAGGCTGTGTCCGTTTGCTTAAACCATACACATCCACAACCATAATCAGAGTAAACAAACAATAGCGGAAGTCTTATATATTAAATGAACTGAGTATCTAAGAATGATAACATAAATAAATTATCCATTTATTCTCCATTGACTGAGATATAAAATAAAATAAAATAATCAATTACATTTTCTTAATAATAAAAAAATCTAATTGAAGACGCAGGAGTTGAACTCGCATGACAAACCATGCAACTCCATCATGACTTCTGCATCCATCGCCGCCGCATGTCCCTACATAGGAGCATTTATCTAATCTTTTATAGTCGTACCTGCATCATCAACTAAAAACATTCGACGTCGAAAGGGTGAGCACACATCACGGCTCAGTGAGCAAACAACAATGCAACAAACATATGCATGCATTCAATTCATATTTTTGGTCTGGTTCATAAGTTTGCAATGTGCTATAGAAAGGATAGGCGGTCGCCACACCTCTATACACGAATTTATGGAACCACCCAATGGATCAAACACCATTGCCGCACCCACATGCACCCACCATGGAATAGAGATAGAGCTAAACTACTGAGGACCGCATCGCATCACACTTCCCCTGATGCTCTATCCATACCAACACGTAAGTCCCTGTTGGCGAGGGCTTGCAAACTGGGCTCGCAACTAACCAATCCTAATGTCAAACAGTGTATCCAAGGCCTTACCCCAGCATCCCTAAATACGTCCATAGAGATAGAGCTAAGGCCCCCCGGCAGAGTCAGAAACTACACGATCCGAGACCACCTCCCCTGATGCCCTACGACGTAAAAGTTCTGCTAAGGTAATGGCAATACAACGATGCTAGTAGACAAGACTTGAGTAGAGATAGAGCTAGAGTCTGGTGACCAGGATGAACCACAGTGTCATGTCCTCCCGCTGATGCTCTACTCGCATCAAGTACATTAACCACACACATACATTCACATGTCTATTCCTAGCATCATCATCATCATCATGTTATAATAAATGAAATTAAATATGCATGAACAGTAATAACAATAATAGTAGATGACATGTGATATGCACATTACAATCATACAATCATAGAATCAAACATGGTATTGGACTCAATAAATGAAAATTGTTTATTATTAGCCAATTAGTTTAGGTCTTGTTCCTTCACCTTTGATTGAGCATAGATCCTCGTTCAAGCTTTATGAATCACTTTTAAATCAGTAGAAAGGCCTAACAAGTCGATAGATTTTAATTAGAATTAATCCAATAAATTTAGACTAACCTAAATCATAGGGTTGCAAGTAGGGTAGCTCCTAGGGTAGCAGTTTTCTACGACCCTAGGGTGTAGGGTCGGACATGGGGTCGGATACCATTCGACCCTACGTGCGACCACACCCTCCATGGGACTTCCCGAGGGCATGTGGTCGATCATGTGGTCTCGTAGAGTCGGATATCATTCGACCCTACGTGTAAGACCCGCACGCCACGAACCCGGCCTAACCTTATATTTTGTGTCGGGACCCATCTACATATCATGGTCGAGCCAAGTGGACCAAATGTGTGAAGAAAACCCAAGACCCAATATGAAAATTTACCCAAAAATAGTTAAAATGAGGGTAGGGTCGCATGTTTTAACAGGAAAGTCCGACCCTCCCATCGACCCTCACCATCGACCCTCAACCATGGGTCGCAGAGGGTCTATGAGTTGTCCGACCCTCCCATCGACCCTCCCATCGACCCTCGGCATTCGGGAAAAACAGCACGAACCGAAAATTGAGAAACCTTCCTAATTTCAATTGGAACCTTTCCTAAACTCAATGGGACTTATTTTGGGAGATTTTGCCCTATAAATAGGACGTCCCTAAGCCTCTTTCAATCCTTTTACAACCCTAATTGGATTGAGAGAAAGAGAAGAGAAGGAAGAGAAGAAGAGAAGGAAAACTTGAAAACAAGGCTAAGGAAGAAGAGGAAATTCAGAGGAACTCTGAATCTCAGTAAACTAAGGTATGGATACATTCCCCATGATTTATTTAAGACTTTAGAATGGTTTATGAAGAGGATATGACTTAGAAGAAACCCAAATCATCCATCCATGGTTAGGTTTTCATGGAAAACCATGGAGGAGATCATTAAAACCATGTAGGTGAATAAAGTATAGTTCTCAACCATAGAACATGTAAAGAATGGATTGTGGAAGTAAGCCATAGGACCTAACCATGAAAGAGAGAACAAAATCTGATATTTTTGACTCGAACCATGGAGGGTCGCACCTAGGGTCAATGGCAGATCCGACCCTAGCATGGACCCTCAGTGTTCGGGAAGTTCAGATTAGGGGGAGGGTCGCACCCAGGGTCGATCAGGACTCCGACCCTACCTCCGACCCTCAGTTAACAGAATGATTTTTAAATTCCGAATAAATTCTAATTAAATTTTATCGACTTTGTTAGGTCTTCTAGCAATATAATAACATTATAAAGGTGATTCTAAAGCTTGGAAGAGTATCTATTAGCAAGCTAAGGTGAGGAAACAGAACTTTGAACTAATTGGTTAATAACAAACTGTTTTCTATTTCTTGAGTCCAATGCGATGCTTGATTCTATGCGAATATGTTTGTAATGTGCATACAGCATGTCATCCAATATTTCTATTACTTGTTCATGCATATTTACTTTATTGTTTATAACATGATGATGATAGGAATAGGCATGTGCTTGTATGTGTGTGGTTGGTGTACTTGATGCGAGCGAGTATCAAGGGAGGTGTGATGAGAACGTCAATAAACGTTAACCTTTGGCGGGTCTCAGCACTTTAGCTCTATCTCTAACTCAAGTCTTGTGCATTGACATCGTCATATCGCCATTACTTTAGCAGAACTATTATGTCGTAGGGTATCAGGGGAGGTGGTCTCGGTCCTTGTAGTCTCTGACTCTACCGGGGGGCCTTAGCTCTATCTCTATGGACATTCTGAGGGATGCTGGGGTGAGGCCTTGGATACACTTTTGGCATTAGGATTGGTTAGTTGCGATCCCAGTTTGCAGCCCTCGCCAACAGGGGCTTACGTGTTGGTATGGCACTATATAGCAATAAACGTAACCTTTGTTATATAATGTTCATGATGGGGTGCATGTGAGTTGACGATAAACGTGATCTTCGGGTAACGTCACACACTCATGTATAGAGGTGGAGTCAATAAACGCGACCTTTGGCTACCTAAACCTTTCTATTGCATATGCAAACTTTAAACCAGACCAAAGATATGAATTGACTGCATGCATATGTATTGTTGCATTGTTTTGTTTACTCACTGAGCTCAAGTTGGAGAGCTGACCCTCGCGCATGCAATTCTTTTTAGTTTCTGATGTTGCAGGTACTGTGATTGAAGATTATGTCGGCACGCCAACATATGAACATGTGGAGGCTATGAATGAGCAAGCTGTGGAGAACGAACACGGTTCGTTAAGCGAGCGTTTTAGCGGTGGACACGCTTAGTGTTTAGTTTGCGTATTTGGATATTGTAATATGTATTAAATTATGTTTTGGTTACTTGGAAGTAAATGGAATATTAATTATTTATCATGATTAGACCTCAGTTCATTATCTGTAAGACTTCCGCTATTTATTTTATTACCTCTGATTAATGTGGAATGTGTTTTGGTTTATCATATGTGGGATAGCCTATTTTGAGATCCTGGTTGAACCGTTGGTTTATTAGCGGTTCATCACACCATTCTAGGATGTGCAGAATTAGGGTGTGACACTACGTGTGACCACACGTATTCTGAGTCGACCTTTTATTCTAGTGTCCATTCTTTTATGTTTAGATCCTTTGGCTTAAATTCATGGTCCATTCTAAGATTGTTCTATGGCTCAAAACAACAAGTTATACATTATCCATAATCCATAATGATTTCCTCCATGAAATCTCTTGAAACTTGTTCATGGATGGATGATTTAGGTTTCTCCTAACCCTATGTTCTTCATTTTATGATCTCTTATTCAGGTAAGGAATTAGGTTCATACCTTTATTCAGAGGTTTCTCTGATCTTCCTCCTCTTCCTTAGTCTTTTCTTCAAGTTCATTCTTTTCCTTTTCTTTCTCTTTCTCCCACTTTCAATTAGGGTTGTAAAGGAGTGAATGAGGCTAAGGGACGTCCTATTTATAGAGGAAAACCCTCCATAATAAGTCCCAATGATTTAGAAAAGATCCCCTTAGAATTAGGAATGTTTCCTAATTTTCAGTTTCTGTCTGTCATCGTAGAGTCGGACGTAGGGTCGTAGGATCCATCGACCCTACACTTCTTAGTCATCTGACCCTACGACTAAAAAGTCATGGGTTGGACTTCTGTTGAGCTGGGGTCGACCCTACCTGTTTAGGCATGCAACCCTACCCTCACATTTACTATTTTTGGGTTAAACTCATACCTGGTCTTGTGACTTCTTCACACACTTGGTCCACTTGGCTCGACCATGATAGGTAGACCTGGTACAAGGTGGTAAGATCGGTTAGTTCGATACGGGTCTTATAGTGGAGGAATATTTTCTAAACATGAAGCCTCAGGCATTTTCAGCAAAAAATCGAATCTATTATGGCCATATAACTAGATAGGTGTATATAGGATGCGGTACTTCATTGACTTACCTTATGATTATAGAGGATGTACATACCTAATTCTAAATTGTCGTGCCTTGACAGGATACCTTCTCGATTCAACCTGTCAATTGGAGGTATAGATATTGTTTCCTTAGAATTAATCCTGATTATACCAATCTAAGCTACTTTCATGATCGATAACATGAATAGAGATATGAACTGAATGAACAGTTAAAGGTTTAATCATTTTGAATGTACATCTTTTCGATTTTATACCTAAGTTTATTATTGTACCAAAATTTTCTCTAGATTTACTCATATGGTGCCTTGACCAATGGCATTGTATACTCGATGAAACCTGTAACTATTGGGCTATGAGCTGTAGAACCTCTATTTCTATGTATTCGGATCACCTTGCAACCTAACGGTCCTTGATTGTTGGTTTGATTACCTTAGATTTACTCCTGATCCTTTAAACCTAAGTTCACTAGATAAAACAAGTGTTCATCATCATACTTAATTCGAAAAAAAGAAAATGAATTGCTTTTGCATACACATTCTAATTCTTACATTCCCCGACCTCCGTTGATAAAAATACCTAGTTAATAAGGGAATTATTAGAGGGAAGACAATTAAATTTAAATAAATCTCTATAGCCAAGAAACCTCAGATGAGTAATGGAGAATCTGTTCTAAGATTGCTAGATGGATGGATTTGAGTCCTGGTCTGCAAAAGAGTGCATGAGCAAGAAATGAAAACTACCAAGAGTAGCCATTAAAGAAGTAGATGGTGCTTCAACAAAGTTGAAAATGGCTATATTGGTATAAATTTTTGACAAGACAAAAGTTACTAAAGGCATATTTAAGAGCAGATACAAGGATGAAATCAAAAATCGTGGCATTGATAGTACTTGGTTTAGTATAACTACTATTGACTTACTCCCAAGGTCAAATGAGATGATTGAGTAAAGACCAAAAGTGAGTTTGGTGGAATTAATAATAATATAAGCATATACCCTAATGCTTATAGGTAAACTTGCGATATGTAGTGAGTAAACGATCAAAAGATGCTTTCGAGATATAGCAAAGAGAGATCAAGATAGAGCAATAGTGACAAAAGAGATGTAAGCTAATGAGAATAATATGAGATTATTGGCGATAGTCTTTGGAAATCTAAGAGGTAAAAGGGGATTAGACATGCCATTAAGTCCTTTAAACTAGATTTTTTTAGTTCAAGCCCAGTGGGACTAGATGTTGTGATAGATGAGTGTTATGAATAATGTCTAAATTGTATGGATGGACGAAATTTGGATGCAACCTAATTGACTTGAGATAGCAAACCTCGACGTCATCTTGGGAATGGATTGGTTGTCTCAACACTCTACAAAGTTATTATGTGCATAGAAGAGGTTATCATTTAATAACAAAGAAGATATATAATTTAGTTTTATGGGAAGCATGTTGCCTATGGAGCGAAAGCTTATCCTCTCTGCACTAGAGGAAAAATGATGCCTTGAAAAGAAAGGAGTTGGAAATATAGTATTTGTGGTGGACGTTACCAAAGAAGCACCACGGGTGGAAGATATAGGAGTAGTACGTAAATTTCCTAATGTTTTTCTAGGAGACTTACCTGGCTTGCCACCTGATTGTATGACTGAGTTCGTTATCAACTTGTACCAGGGATGGCACTTGTGTCTAAGGCACCCTATAAAATAGCTCCTATAGAGTTGAAGGAATTGAAGACTCAACTACGGGAGTTATTAGACAAAGGTTCTAATTAGCCAAGTATTTCAACACGGAGAGCACCAGTATGGTTCTCGAAGAAGGACGGTAGTATTTGACTGTGTATAGACTATCGAGAATTGAACAAGCTCACTAACAAGAACCTATGTCTACTACCTCAGATCGATGACTTGTACGATCAGTTGTAAGGTGCAAAGGTATTCTCCAAGCTCGACCTTGGGTGGTGTCACACCCCAATTCTATAATAACCAAAATAGTGTGATAAACCCTAAATAAACCAACGGTTCGACCAGGATCTCCATTAGGTAGTACCCACCATATCAACCACAAACACCTTCCACAGAAATAATCAGAGATAAATAACAAATAAGCGAAAGTCTTATAGATAATGAATTGAGTGTCTAACAATGATATAATAATTATTTAATCTAATTATTTCCCAAAAACTCAAGACATAAAGGAAAATAATCCGTTACATGTTCCAATAACCAAATATATCTAAACTAATCAGAAATGCACTGGTTGCACTCACATGAAGGATCATGCACATCTTCAATAGCTTCTACGTCCATGGTCGCAACGTGTCCATACATCGGCGCATTCACATAATATCAATAGTAGGACCTGCATCATCAACTAAAATATTCGACGTTAAAAAGGTGAGCACACATTATGGCTCAGTGAGTAAAACAAAACAATGCAACAAACATATACATGCATTCAATTCAATATCTTTGGTCTGATTTTTAAGTTTGTAATATGCTATAGAAAGGTTTTGTGGCCCTTGCACCTCTATACACAAGTGGGTGAATCCGCCTAATGGATCAAACACCATTGCCATCCCACATGCACTCACCATGGAATAGAGATAGAGCTAAAGTGTCCGGACACCGCCAACACTTCCCCTGATGCCCTACCCATACCAACATGTAAGCCCTAATTAGCGAGGGCTTGCAAACTGGGCTCGCAACTAACCAATCCTAAATGTCATCCAGTGTATTCAAGGCCTCACCCTAGCATCCCTCATTACATAGAGATAGAGCTAAGGCCCCCCGACAGAGTTAGAGACTACACGGTCCGAGACTACCTCCCCTGATGCCCTACAATGTAATAGTTCTGCTAAGGTAATGACGATACGATGATGTCAATGGGCAAGACTTGAGTAGAAATAGAGCTAGAGTCTGATGACCAGGTCAGAGACCACAATGCCATGTCCTCCTCCTGATGCCCCACTCGCATCCAACACACTAACCACACATACACAATCACATGCCTATTCCTATCATCATCAATCAACATGGTAGTAAATAGACAGAAGAAAATTTGCATGAGCAGTAATAACAATAATATTGGATGACATGTGAGATGCACATTACAAGCATACAAACATAGCATCATTCATGGCATTGGACACCATAAAGTAAATAGTTTATTATTATCCAATTAGTTTAGGTCTTATTCCCTCACCTATTAGCAAAACTCGATCTCCTTCCAAGCCTTGTAATTCTCTTTGAATCAATTTAATAATCTAAAAGTTATATGAATTTAAGTTAGGTTTCATATGTAACATGTTATAGTAGTCGAAAATCAAAATAGAGCACTGATAAGTGTCTGATTGATCCTATGGTCTCATACTATGTCGACCTTACTGCCTACGGTCAATACCCTACGGTCGCACCATATGTGACCATACCTATGACCATATGATTTCCAAATTCATTCAAATGCTTATGGTCGATACTTTGATCATGCTGGTCATGCTATGGTCGATCGTAGCTGCGACCTCGAGATTTTTGGTCACAAAATACATTTAATCTGAGTCTTTCTTGGGTTAACTCTTCGGCTCTTTAATTGGGTTTATCCTAATGATTATTCTAAGGCTAAGTTTCTTAGTTTTACCAACTAATTACTCTAACCTATTCTCCATGGTTTTCGATTGGAGGCTTGCTTAGCAATTCCCATGGTTGTATTCTTACATTGGGTTTGGTATCTCAATTAACATTAGAAACCTTTACTCCTAGTGTTCTAAGCCTACAAAGACAAGGTTCATACCTTACAGGTTGCAGAGAGTCTGTGGAACTCTTCCTTCAGTCTCCTCCTTAGTCTTCTCTTTTTTTCATTATTTTCCTTTTCTTTCCTTCTCTTTCTGTAGGGTTTACTAATGTTCTAAATGAGTGAAAAAGGCTAAGGAATGTCCTTTGTATAGAGAATAATTCTGCATATAGAGTTCTCCAACATTAGGAAAGAAATCCTTCTCAAATTAGGAATGTTTTCATCTCGGAGTCTGATCTGGGGTCTCATGGTCGATGGCCACGGTTGAAGAATCCATCGACCATAGGGTCAAGAACAACGACCGTAGGGTCCTGGATCAGTGACCTTTATTTCTTACCTTATGGTCGACCATACCTACCCAAGTATTCAACCATACGCATACTTTTGAGCATTTTTAACTCGATCCATACCTAGTTTTGTGATCCATTTTCACACGATCGGTCCACTTGGTCTAGCAATGATTGGAAGACCTGGCATGACATGGTTAAACCAAGTTAGTAGAGTGTGGGTCTTACAACTCCCCCCCTAACATAAATTTTATCCTTGAAATTTACACATACCTTCCGAGTCGAATAGGTGAAAATATTGCTTCCGTATAGCGTTTTCTTCTTCCCATGTAATTTCTTCCACATTTTGGCTTTTTCAAGTAACTTTAACATAATAGGTGTCATGGTTGCTAAGATTTTGAACCTTTCGAATAGTGATTCCAAAAGGTACCACTTCAAATTTAAAGTCTTCAGTCAAATCCGGTGGATCCGTTGTTAACACGTATGTTGGATCTCTGATATACATCTTCAGTTGTGAGACATGGAATACATCATGTACACTAGACATTGATGGTGGTAGTGCTAACTGATATGCTACCTTTACACTTCTAGCTAGAACTTCATAAGGTGCAATATATCTGGGACACAACTTTCTCTTCTGTCCGAACCTTTTTAAACCAAGCATAGGAGATATTTTCAGAAAACACCTTATCACCTATGGTAAATTCACGATCTCTTCATTGGTTGTCCGCATATTGCTTCTGACTATTCTGAGCTGTTCAGACTCTTTCCTTGATGATGTTGACTACTCGACATGTCTCTTCAACAAACTCTAGTCCAACAAAACTACGCTCTCCAACTTCGTTCTGAAACAAAGGAGTTCGACAATTTCTACCATACAGTGCTTCATAGGGTAACATCTGTATTGTAGCTTGATAGCTATTGTAAGCGAACTCGAATAATGGTAACTTCTCATCCCATGATCCCTTAAAATCAATTACACAAGCTCAGAGCATGTCTTTTAAAATTTAAATGGTGCGCTCCGACTGTCCATCTATCTAAGGATGGAATGCGGTACTAAACTTCAATGCTATATCCATAGCCTTCTATAATCCTTCTCAAAACTTTGAGGTAATGTGTGGATCTCTGTTGGACACAATGCTTTCAGGTACACCATGTAATCTGAAAATATTATCCACATATAGCTTAGCTAACCTCTTTAGTTTACACTGAGGTTGTATAGCTATGAAACGAGCTGTCTTAGTAAAATGATATACGATCACCCAGACTGCATCAACTACTCTGGAAGTCAAAGGTAACCCGGTGACGAAGTCCATAGTGATACAGTTCCATTTCCATGCTGGTTTTGGTAGTGGTTGCAACAAGCCTTTCAACCTTTATCCCCTGACAATTCAGGCACTGCGACACAAACTTAGCTACATCTACTTTCATTCCCCTCCACCAATATAGTTTCTTCAGATCATGATACATCTTTGTACTTCCAGGATGTACCAAATAAGCAGTGGTGTAGGCTTCCTTCATTAGTCTGTGTCTAATATCCAAATCATCATTCTCAGGAATACATACTCTCCCTTTGTATCTTAATACTTCCTCAGAATCCAAAGTAAAGTCAGGGTTGGTCCTACCTTTTTCAAGGTCTTTTTCACTGTTCTTAAATAGGGGTCTAACTGAATAGTTGTTTTCACTTCATCTATCAGATCAGGTACAATTTTTAATGTAGCAAACATGTGTGAGAATAGATGAATAAACCCCCTGTTGGTTGGTCCATCCGAAGTATCAATCATGAACTGCTCATTGTTGCAACTGAATAATTTTCTGGCTTCACACATTGCAGCATTGGTATTATCTTCTTCTTGAGGTCTTCTCATTGCTTTTCGACTTAGTGCATCAGCAACTACATTAGCCTTCCTTGGATGATACTGGATATCGCAATCATAATCCTTTAGCAATTTTAGCCATCTCCTATATCCCATGTTCAACTCTTTCAGATTGAAAAGATGAGTAAGACTCTTATGATCTGATTTAATCTGAAATTTCTCTCCATACAAATAATGTCTCTATATCTTGACAGTATATACTACTGCTGCTAGTTTCAAGTCATGAGTCAGGTAGTTCTTTTCATTAGTCTTTAATTGTCTAGACGCATACGCGATCACTTGCTCTCCTTGCATGAGAATGCATCCCAAACCTAACCCAGATGCATAACCCAGACGCATCAGTATACAAGGTAAATGGTTATCCTGGGATCAGAATAGTCAAGATGGGATCTGATATTAATCTTGCCTCCAATGTTTGGAAACACTCTTCATACTTGTCTATCCAAACAAAATTTTCTCCTTTCTAGTTAGACTGGTGAGTGGTACTGTGATTCTGGAGTAATCTTCCATGAATCGTATATAATAACCAGCTAAACCTAAGAAACTTTTGAATTCTGCAACATTCTTAGGTGCTTTCCATTTTACAGTAGCTTCAATCTTGCTAGGATCCACATTAATTCCTTTAGCTGATACAACATGGCCTAAGAAAGGGACTTCATTTTGCCAGAATTTACAATTTGTAAATTTAACGTAAAGCTTCTCTTTTCTTAGTTGCTGCAGAGCGGCTCTTAGATTTGTGATATGAGTTTCTTTGTCTTTAGAGTGGACTAGTATGTCGTCAATGATTACGATGACTGATGTATCCAACATATCATGGAATACCCGATTCATATGTTCCATAAAAATTGCGAGTGCATTAGTCAATCCAAAAGATATAACTAAAAATTCATAATGTCCATATCTGGTTCTAAAGGCTATCTTCGGAATATCTCCTTCCTTAATCTTCAATTGATGGTATCCCGACCGAAGATCAATTTTGGAGAACACATTGGCACTTTTCAACTGGTTGAATAAGTCATCGATCCGAGGCAACGAATAGCTGTTCTTGATCGTGAGCTTGTTCAATCCCGATAATCTATACAAAGTCAAACGCTACCGTCCTTTTTTACAACAATACCGGTGCTTTCAATGGTGATATACTGGGTCGAATATAACCCTTGTCCAGTAATTCTTATCACACCCTAATTCTGGTCTAACCGGAATGGTGTGATGAACAACCAGTAAACCAATAGTTTAACCAGGATCTCGTATAAGTCGTATCCATCATATCAAACCACACACACATTCTACATTAATAATCAGAGGTAATAAACAAATAAGCAGAAGTCTTACAAATAATGAACTGAGTATCTAACAATGATAATAAATAATTAATTCGATTATCTCCAAAAACTCAAGACATAAAAGTAAATAATCCATTACATGTTCCATTAATCAAATATAGCTAAACTAATTAAATAGACATTGGTTGCACTCGCATGATGAATCATGTGCATCTTCAATAGCTTCTACATCCATGGCGGAAACGTGTCCATACGTCGACTTATTCATATAATCTTCAATAGTAGGACCTATATCATCAACAAAAAATATTCATCCACGAAAGAGTGAGCACACATCAGGGTTCAGTGAGCAAACAAAACAATGCAACAAACATATGCATGCATTCAATTCATATCTTTGGTCTGGTTTTTAAGTTTGCAATATGCTATAGAAAGGTTTGGTGGCCCCCATACCTCTATACATGAGTGTGTGAATCTACCCAATGGATCAAACACCATTGCCAACCCACATGCACCCACCATGGAATAGAGATAGAGCTAAAGTGTCTGGATCAAACACCACCAACACTTCCCCTGATGCCCTACCCATACCAACACATAAGCCCTTATTCGTGAGGGCTTACAAACTGGACTCGTAACTAACCAATCCTAATGCCAAACAATGTATCCAAGGTCTCACCCAGCATCCCTCAATACGTCCATAGAGATAGAGCTAAGGCCCCCCGACAGAGTCAGAGACCACACGGTCTGAGACCACCTCCCTGATGCCCTATGACGTAATAGTTTGGCTAAGGTAATGGCAATACGACGATGTTAGTGGGAAAGACTTGAGTAGAGATAGAGCTAGAGTCTGGTAACAAGGTCAAAGACCACCATGCCATGTCATCCCCCTGATGCTCTGCTCACACCCAATACACCAACCATACACATACATTCACATGCCTATTCTCAGCACCATCATCATCATCATGTTATAAATAAATAAAATTAAATATGCATGAACAGTAATAGTAAAAATATTGGATGACATGTGAGATGCACATTACAAGCATACATACATAGAATCAATCATGGCATTGGACTCAATTAAAATAAATAGTTTGTTATTATCCAATTAGTTTTGGTCTTATTCCCTCACCTGTTAGCAATACTTGATCTCCTTCCAAGTCTTGAAATTCTCTTTCAATCAATTTAACAACCTACAAGTTATATGAATTTAAGTTAGGGTTCATATATAACATGTTACAGTAGTAGGAATTCAAAACAGAGCACTGATAGGTGTCTGATTGGTCCTATGGTCTCATACTGTATCGACCTTACTGCCTACGATCTATTCCCTACGGTCGCATATGGTGCGACCGTAGCTGCGACCATATGATTTCTAGATCTTCCCGAATGCCTATGGTCGATCCTCTGGTCATGCTGGTCATGCTATAGTCGATCGTAGCTATGACCTTGGGATTTCTGGTCCCAAACTACATGCAATTCAAGTTCTTCCTGGGTCAATTCCTCTACTCTTCAATTGGGTTTATTCTATGGTCATTCTAAGGCCATCATTAGTAGTTTCTTATCAACCCTAACCATCAAACTCATCCCCCATGGTTATCCTTAGAAATTACTCAAGGAATCACATGGATCATGATAAGTTGACATCCCCAATCCTCCATAGAATCCTTAGTCCATAGAATTAACATCTTTAGAGATTAGGTTCATACCTTTGCTTGTGATAGAGAGCCAATCTCCTCTCAGCAAATTCCTTTCCTTAGCTTTTCCTTGTTTTCCTTCTCTTCCTTCTCTTCCCTTCTCTTTCTCTAGGGTTTACTAATGTTCTAAAAGAGTGAAAAAGGGCTGAGGTACGTCCTTTATATAGAGGAAAACTCTCCATATAGAGTCCTTTTTCAATAAGGAAAGAAATTCCTTAGTTTAGGAAAGTTTTCAAAACTCGTAGTCTGATCTGGAGTCTCACAGTCGATGGCTATGGTGGCAGAACCCGTCAACCGTAGGGTCGAAATCATCGACCATGGGGTTCATGGTCGAAGATTTTTGTTTCCTTCCTTATGGTCGACCATACCTACCTAGGTATTCGACCATAGGTATGTTTTCAATGTTTTTAACTCAATTCTCATACCTGGTTTGTGATCCATCTTCAAACGATCAGTACACTTGGTCCAAAAATGATGGGAAGACCTGGTACGACACGATTAGACTAGGTTAGTAGAGTACGGGTCTTACAACTCCCCCCCCCCCCTCTTATATAAATTTCATCATCGAAATTTACACATACTTTCAGAGTCGAATAGGTTAGGATATTGCTTCCTCATAGCGTTCTCTTCTTCCCATGTAATTTCTTCCATATTTTGGCTTCTCCAAGTAACCTTAATGTAGTAAATGTCATGATTGCAAAGATCTTGCACCTTCTGGCTAGTGATCTCAAAAGGTACTACTTCGAATGTCAAATCTTCAGTCAAATCCGGTGGATCCGCTGTTAACACGTAAGTTGGATCTCTGACGTACTTCTTCAATTGTGAGACATGGAATACATCATGTACACTAGACATTGATGGTGGTAGTGCTAACTGATATGCTACCTTTCCACGTCTAGCTAAAACTTCATAAGGTCCAATATATCTAGGACACAACTTTCTCTTCTGTCTGAACCTTTTCAAACCACGCATAGAAGATATTTTCAGAAATACCTTATCTCCTATGGTGAATTCAAGAGCTCTGCGTCGATTGTTCGCATATTGCTTCTGATGGTTCTGAGCCACTAGGACCCTTTCCTTGATAATGTCAACCACTCGACAAGTCTCTTCAACAAACTCTGGTCCAACGATACTCCATTCTCTAACTTCATTCCAAGATAAAGGAGTTCGATATTTCCTACCATGCACTGCTTCATAGGGCGACATTGTATTGTAGCTTGATAGCTATTATTATAAGTGAACTCAATCAATGGTAATTTCTCATCCCATGGTCCTTTAAAATCAATGACATAAGCTCGAAGCATGTCTTCTAAAATCTAAATGGTACTGTCTGACTGTCCATCGATCTGAGGATGGAATGCAGTACTAAACTTCAACATTGTACCCATAGCCTTCTATAATCCTTTTCAAAAATTTGAGGTAAAGCGTGGGTCTCTGTCGGATACGATGCTTTCAGACACACCATGAAATCTGACAATATTATTCACATATAGTTTAGCTAACCTCTCTAGGGTATACTGAGGTCGTATAGCAATAAAACGATCTGTCTTAGTCAAACGATCAACAATAAACCAGACTGCATCAACTACTCTGGGAGTCAATGGTAACTTGGTGACGAAGTCCATAGTGATGCAGTCCTATTTCCATGCTGGTTCTGGCAGTGGCTGGAATAATCCTACAGGTCTTTCCCTTTCAGCCTTTTCTGTTGACAATTCAAGCATTGAGACAAAAATTTAGCTACATCTGCTTTCATTCTTCTCCACCAATATAGTTTCTTTAGATCATGATACATCTATGTACTTCTAGGATGTACCGAATAAGCAGTGGTGTGGGCTTCCTTCATTAATCTATGTCTAATATCCAAGTCTTTATTTTCAGGAACATATACTCTCCCTTTGTATCTTATTACCTTATCAGAATCCAAGGTGAAGTCAGGGTTATTCCTACCTTTTTCAAGGTCTTCTTGTACCATTCTCAGATAAGTGTCTGATTTAATAGCTGCTTTCACTTTGTCTAATAGATCAGGTATAATCTTCAATGTAGCAAACATGTTTAAAAATAGATGAATAAACCCATGGTCAGTTGATTCATTCGGAATATCAATCACGAACTGCTCATTACCGCAATTAAATACTCTTCTTGTGACATACACCACAACATTTGCACTAGCTTCTTCTTGGGATTTTGTCATAGCTTTCCTGCTTAATGCGTCAACAACTACATTAGCTTTTCCTGGATGATACTGGATATCACAATCATAATCCTTTAGTAATTCCAACCATTTTCTCTGTCTTACGTTCAACTCCTTCTGATTAAAAAGATGAGTGAGACTCTTATGATCTGATTTAATCTAAAATTTCTCACCATACAAATAATGTATCCATAACTTGACAGCATGTACCACAGCTGCTAATTCCATGTCATGAGTGGGATAGTTTTTCTCATCTGTCTTCAGTTGTATTGAGGTAAACACAAATACTTGTTCTCCTTGCATAAGCACACACCCCAAACCTTACCCAGATGCATCGGTGTACAAGGTAAATGGTTGTCCTAGAATCAGAATAGTCAAGATGGGAGCTGATATCAATCTAACCTTCAATGTTTGGAAACACTCTTCAAATTTGTCTGTCCAAAAAAACTTTTCTCCTTTCTTAGGCAGACTGGTGAGAGGTACGGTGATTCTAGAGTAATCTTCCATGAATCGTCCATAGTAACCAGCCAAACCTAAGAAACTTCTAATTTTTGCAACATTTTTAGTTGCGTCCCATTTTACAATGGCCTCAATCTTACTAGGATCCACTTTAATCCCTTCAGTTGATACAACATGGCCTAAGAAAGGGACTTCATTTAGCAACAACTCACACTTGGTAAATTTAGTGTAATGCTTCTCCTTTCTTAGTCGCTGCAGAGCGGCTATTAGATTTATGATATGAGTTTCTTTGTGCTTAGAGTAGACTAGTATGTCGTTAATAAATACAATGATTGACGTATCCAACATATTATGGAATATCTGATTCATGAGTTCCATAAAAGTTGTGGGTGCATTGGTCAATCCAAAAGACATGACTAAAAATTCATAATATCCATTTTTGGTTCTAAATGGTGTCTTTGGAATATCACCTTCCTTAATCTTCAACTGATGGTATCCTGACCGAAGATCAATTTTGGAGAACACTTTGGCACCTTGCAACTGATTGAACAAGTCATCGATCCGAGGCAATGGGTATCGATTCTTGATTGTAAGCTTATTCAATTCCTGATAATCTATACACAGTCAAATGCTATCGTCCTTCTTTTTCACGAACAATACTGGCACTCCCCATGGTGATATGCTCGGTCTAATATAATCCTTGTCCAGTAATTCTTGTAATTGTACCTTCAGTTCAGTAGGAGCCATTCGATAGGATTCTTTCGATACTAGTGCAACTCTGGGTATAAGATCTATAACGAACTCTGTCACTCGGTCAGGTGGTAGTCTTGGTAGTTCCTTAGGAATTACATCTGGAAATTCATGCACAACTTAAATATCCTCCATTCATGGTACTTCCTTGTTGAGGTCGACCATGGATACTAGATACCCAATTCATCCTTTCTCGAGGTATTTTCTAGCCTTTAATGCAGAGAGAATGAGTTTTCATTTACGGGGAAGTTTGGTTCCTGTAAAATTAAACTCTACTCCTTCTTTTTCTTTAAATGTCAGATTCTTTTCTGCACATAATAGGTTTGCGGAGTGCCGAGCTAACCAATCCATTCTCAAAATAACGTCAAAGTCTGCCATCTCGAGTTGAATTAAGGTTGCATCCAAAATCTTCTCGTCGATAAGAACTGGACATGTTTCATAACCTTTGTCTAGTTTCACTTCTAATCCCATAGGTAATCATACAAGCAGTTTGCAGTCTAATGGTCTGAGGGATAGTTTTAACTTCTTTCCAAATAACACAGATATAAAAGAATGTGTAGCTCTAGAGTCAAAGAGTACTCTGGCGGGTAAGCCATTAATAGGTACGATACCTGTAAATTTCATCTTATATTAATCTATATGCTCACACAAGGTAGTACAAATGAAAGGTTCAGGTCATACATGTGACCACATCAGGCGATGCGACAGCATCCTCAGAAGTAACTACATAAACTTTCCCTTGTTGTAGCTGCTTCCTTGGCTTAAGACACTCTCTTGAATAATGTCCTACTTGATCATAATTAAAGCATTTGACTCTAGCATTACTTTGCTTCTATTGAGGTTGGGCTGTCAGAGTAGTTTTGGTTGTAGTATTGAAGCCTTGAGTATGGAAGGATTTAAATGTCTTTGGTTTCCCTCTGTTGTGTGAGTTTCCATTGGGCCTCTTTATACCTCTGTTCTTAGCAAAATAACTTTCCCTCTGGCTCGATTCCAATACTCGAGCAATTTGTACAACTTCATTATAAATCTTCTTTTCCAATCCCAATACATGCTCACAGATACTTCCTCTAAGTCCCATGATGATCCTTCGGGTTTTGGTATTTTTCTCCTGCATGCTAGAGGGAGCAAAGAAGAACAGTTCTTATAACACTGCTGATAAGCGTCTACTAACATTTGTCCTTGATACAGACTTAAGAACTCCTTTTCCATTTGGTCTCTGAAACTCCTCAAAAAATACTTCTCGAAAACGCTTCTTTATAGATAACCCATGTTAGTTGGGCGTGCTTTGTTAACATATAACTTCTAGTTGATTTCCACTAGTGGTGTGCATCACCTTTCAACATAAATGTGGCACCTTCTCTTCTTCATTTATAGTCATCGTCATAAATTTTCTTTTCATCTCATCGATCCAGAGAGCTGGCCACAACAGATCTGATAGCTTGCCTATGAATTCATTCGGCTTTAACTTTGGAAAATGCTCGATCAATCAGGAATGATCAGGCTGATACTGTGCATAAGCTCCATACAAAGGCTGCTGGTACTATAGGTTACCTTGGTTATACCCAGCTTGCGGTGCTTCAGGGTTTTGCACTTGGCCTTGTACTGTTGGTGTTTATGGTACTTGAGGTACAGTGTTGCTACCACCAGGTGCAATACTAGCTTGTCCTACAGATAGAGATGATGTGTTTGCAACTGGGAAAGCAATTCTCATAGTAGTTTGCATGTTGGCTTGCATTTGCTGTATATGTTGCATTTGTTGTGCCAAATTCATCACCATAGTAGCCAAATCCGTAGGTGGTGCAGGTAAGTTGGTTGGTTGGGTTGGGTTGGGTGTAAACATTCTGAAGTGCAGCATTTTGAGCTCCAATATTTCCTTCCTATCCTTGCTGACCTTTATTGTCATTAGTTTCCATAGGTGGTAGAGATGGGTTTGCATTCTGTCTCCTTTTGCTTACTTTGTGTCCAGCCATTTAAACTCTTGGATGGTATGTTATTGGAAAAGCTACACATGTGAGACAAAATAGAATGGTAGTATTGGGTTAGTCTCATAATGGAACCCTTGGATCGCTGTTGCATATTCAGCTCCTGAGCGAGAGAAGAACAAAATTAATAGGCAAAAGTTCTGACAAAATCCAAATGCAGACAAATAGTCAGTCATACGGTCAATGGCCTACGGTCGCATGTTGTGCGACCATAGGTGCGACCTTCAAAATCCTGGCAACTTACCGAGACCCTATGGTCGATCATACAGTCGATCATATGGTCGATGGTTTTGGTCGAATTGTGTGACCGTATGGTCCAAAATCAGGTTTTTAAACCTGTTTTCAAGATTTTTCCCTCTCATTCTCCTTTCTTTTCCTACGGTCACAACTCAACTCGCCACCACTAAGTTGCTACAGTATCTACCGTACGACTTGGTGATTTTTCCATCGATCCATGATCTCCATTCCATTCCTTAAGGTATGTTATCTACTTTTCTCCATTTTTAAGCTTTCATACCTAGGGTTTTTGCCATTTATAGGGTTTTCTTCTAATTAATATTTTTTTTTACCGTAAAAATTTGATTTTTATTGGGGGCTTTTGCTATTGGCCACCCAATGGATGAAAGCCCTCAAGAAAACTTGAGTTTCATCGGTTGGTTTGGTAAAAATTTTAAAATTCCCATTTTTATCTAAATTTTAGGGGTTTTTCCCAATTGTCAAAATTTCTTCAAATTCGACCTACCTAGTTAAAATTTCCAATTGTATGAGCCTTGCAAGATGGTTTGGATCTATGTAAGTCCTCCTGCCCAAATGTTTGGGTGAAAAGTGAGGCTTTTTCCCATTCTACGTCGTTGTGCTGTCAAATTTTCAAATTTATCTAACTTATTTTTCTTATTTTCTTCTCTTGCAGTTATCATGGTTCGCACTAAGGTTCCTCGAGTTCATGACCCACTTCGCTTCAAGTCTGTGGAAGCAGAAACACAATACCCTTGGTTTAATCAAAAGAAAGTGGAAGGGGGTCGGTGTGTGAACTTAACCCACTTAGCCCAGTTTGATGTGGAGAGGGCATTTGGTGATATGGGCTGGTTAGCAGTGATTCTGTATGAGGATTGCACCTGCCCTGACTTGGTCAAGCAGTTCTACTGTCACCTACAGGTAGAGGGTGACCTAGAGGATGTTGAGGGGTAGAGAGCTTCGGATCCCTAGTTGGGTGAAAGGGGTTCCGATTTCTTTCAACTGTTAGGAGTTGGCTGATCTCCTAGGCATCTTAAACAATGGTCAGTTGGTTTACTGTTCACCCAGGGAGCCACAATTTTTGTTTACATAGGTGCGTGCAGAAATAAATAACCAAATTCTTCGGGATGACTGCTAGGAGATGAAAGTAGTTAACCTGCGTCCAGAGCCACGGGTCTACTGTAAGATTATCCAGCATAATAGATAACCAAACTCTTCGGGATGACTGCTGGGATATGAAAGTAGTCAACCTGCGCCCAGAGCCACGGGAGTGATGATGAGGAGGATGATGATCGGATGTACATGGATGTAGATGCCATCCCTCCTCCATCACCACAGCATTCTACTGGAGCTGGTCCTTGCCCAATTGTTTGGGTGAAAAGTGAGGCTTTTGGCCAAATCATGCCATTATAATGCCAAAATTTTGAGTTTTGCTCTATAACTCATATCTTGTTTATTTGTCTGTGTCTTTGCAGATAACATGGCTCACACCAAGGTCCCCAGAGTTCATGATCCTCTACGCTTTCGGTCCAATGAAGCAGAGACTCAGTATGCTCATTATGAGCGTAAAGAGGTGGAAGGGGATCGTTGTGTAAACTTGGTTAATTTAGCCTTGTTTAATGTGGAGGGTGACTTTGGTGATATGGGTTGGCTCCCCGTGATATTGTATGAGGGTTGCACCTATCCTGCACTGGTGAAGCAATTTTATTACAATCTTCAGGTAGTGGGTGATCCAAATGATACAGACAGGGGTAGGGAGCTCAGGATGACCAGTTATGTTAAAGGGGTGGAGATCTCCTTTAACTGCCAGGAGTTGGCTGACCTCCTGGGCATATCAAACGATGGCCCCTTAGTATACTGCGCACCCAAGGAACCCTAGTTCCTATCTTTGATGATGCGTGTAGAGATTGACTGCTAGCTTCTTAGGGATGATCGCCAGGAGATGAAGGCAGTCAACCTACGGCCGAAACCTCGGGTGTACTGCAAGATTATTCAGCACAACCTGATTCCTCAGAGTGGGCACTATGAGAAGATTTCCTAGTTGACCTAGTATCTCTTGTTTTGCATTTGCACTAGGCAGCCCGTCTGCTTTCCATACATTATTATCAGGACGATGATCCGTGCTGCGACGCTTGGTCAGATGGGCAACCTGCCCTACGGGCGTTTGATCACTACTTTGCTCACTCGCCTACATGTCGACTTGGTTGATGAGAGGATCCATGAGGACACCTTCTTGTCTGACCTTGACTGGGAGGCCATCTACAAGATGGGAATGCAGGATGCACAGGTCAGTGACGAGGAGAGGAACGCTATGCGTCCCCGTAGTCGGGTCAAGATAGCAGACGCTGAGGCGGCAACAACAACAGCAGTAGGAGTCCATGGGGGTGATGCTGAGGATGATGATTGTATGTACATGGATGTGGATGCCATACCTCCTCCATCACCACCGCTTTCCACTGGAGCTGGCCCTTCTCAGGTTCCTTCCCACTCAACTAGTCCGTCGCACCCACCACCAGATGACTTGATGGGGCTGTTGCATGAGATTAGGGAGGCCCAGCGCGTGACTGATCAGCGGATGGCCGATCTAGCAGCTAGTCTCCAGGTGACCCAGACTCAGGTAGCCTGGCTTATGAGTGTGTATGCGGAGGATTATGACCGAGAACATGAGGCACCTCCTCCTCCAGCACCTCCAGCTCCATGATACATTCTCTTTTTTTTCCCTTGTACTTTGTGAGTAATCGGTCCGGGATTATGGACCGTACACCTCCGATTTGGATTTTATATTATATTATATATATATATATATATATATATATATATATATATATATATATATATATATATATATATATATTATTTTTATTCGATGTATATATGAAACTTGTTTCTCATCTTAATAGTGCATTATTCTCTTTCTTAATTTTTGTCTCATATAACACAGGTGCTTATAGTGTGTTCTTATTAAAGCTTTTAAATTTTATCCTAACTCAATTCACGAACTTTTGTGGAAGTATAAAGGTTTAATAGACAGAGCCCGAGAGCTCAGATACCAAGTTGTCACACCATAATTTTGAACCAACTATTATGGTGTGATGAACCGTTTATGATCCAACAGTTCAACTAGGATCTCGAATAGGCCGTGTCTCTTTGCTTAAACCATATACATCCACAACCATAATCAGAGTAAATAAACAGTAGCAAAAGTCTTCAATATTAATAAACTGTGTATCTATCAGTGATAACATAAAATAAAGTATCCAATTATCTCCAAAGACTAAGACATAAAATAAAATAAATTAATCAATTACATCTTCTAAATAATCTAATAAATAATCTAATCAAAGACGCATGAGTTACACTCGCACGACGAATCATGCAACTCCATCATAGCTTCTGCATCCATCGCTGCAACATGCCCGTACATCGGAGCATTCATATAATCTTCTACGGTAGGACCTGCATCATCAACTAAAAATATTCGACGTTGAAAGGGTGAGCACACATTATGGCTCAGTAAGCAAACAAAACAATGCAACAAATATATGCATGCATTCAATTCATATCTTAGGTCTGGTTCATAAGTTTGCAATGTGCAATAGAAAGGATAGGTGGCCGCCGCACCTCTATACACGAGTATGTAAAGCCGCCCAATGGATCAAACACCATTGCCATCCCACATGCACCCATCATGGAATAGAGATAGAGCTAAAGTGCCCAAATCAAACACCGCATGACACTTCCCCTGATGCTCTACCCATACCAACACGTAAGCCCCTATTGGAGAGGGCTTGCAAACTGGGCTCGCAACTAACCAGTACTAATGTCAAACAGTGTATCCAAGGCGTCACCCCAGCATCCCTCAATACATCCATAGAGATAGAGCTAAGGCCCCCCGATAGAGTCAGAGACTACACGGTCTGAGACCACCTCCCTTGATGCCCTACGATGTAATAGTTCTGCTAAGGTAATGGCGATACGAAGATGTCAGTGGGCAAGACTTGAGTAGAGATAGAGCTAGAGTCTGGTGACCAGGATGAACCACAGTGTCACGTCCTTCCCCCTGATGCCCCACTAGCATCAAGCATACTAACCACACACATACATTCGCATGCCTATTCCTAGAACCATAATCATCATTATGTTATAAATAAACTGAATTAAATATGCATGAACAGTAATAACAGGAATATTGGATGACATGTGAAATGCATAATACATGTATATAAGCATAGAATCATTCATGGCATTGGACTCAATAAATAAAAATAGTTTATTATTAGCCAATTAATTTAGGTCTTGTTCCCTCACCTTTGGTTGATAGTAGATCCTTGTTCAGGCTTTGTGAATCACTTTTAAACCACTTGAAAATCTAAGAAATTTATAGATTTTAAGTTAGAATTAATTCCCATGAATTTAGACTAACAAAAACTGAGGGGTCGCAGGTGTGGCAGCACCTGTGGTCTTAGTTTTTGCGACCACAGGGTGTGGGGTCGCAGGGTGTGGTCGCATATCCTGTGACAACACATGCGACCACACTCTCCCTGGAAACTTCCCGAGGGCATGTGGTCGGACATGTGTATCTCGTGTGGTTGCACATCATGCAACCACACGTGCGACCACACGTGTGATGGTTGACCTTTTACTCTCAACTCCATTCCTTCATGTTTGGATCCCTTGGCTTATCATCATGGTCCTTCTTATGATTGTTCTATGGCTCAGAACTAGTATTTTATACTCAATCCATTGTCCACATAATTTCCTCCATAGATTCTCTTGGAATTTGTCCATGGATTGATGATTTGGGTTTCTCCTAATCCTATCTTCTTCATGAACTATTCTAGGCTCTCAATTTAACATGGGAAATATGTTCATACCTTATGCTTGCTGAAGATTCAGAGTTTTCTTTGAATTTTCCTCCTCCTTAGTCTTCTTCTTCAATTTTCCTTCTCTTCCTTCTCTTCTCTTTCTCTCACTTTCAGTTTGAGTTCTAAAAGAGTGAAAGAGACTAAGGGACATCCTATTTATAGAGGAAAATCCTCCATAATATACCCTAATGAGTTTAGGAAAGAACCCCCTTCAGATTAGGAAGGTTTACTAATTTCGGTTTCTGACTGGGTTCGTGTGGTCGGAGGTGGGGTTGCAGAATCCGTCGACCACACCTTCTGAAATGTGTAACAAAATGACCAAAATTCATGTGGTTGCACTATTTTAAGGTGTGGTCGGTCACACCTGTTTAGGTATGCGACCACACACTCATAATTGCTATTTTTGGATTGATTTCATACCTGGTCTTGTGGTTTCTTCACGCACTTGGTCCACTTGGCTTAACCATGATAGGAAGACCTGATACAAGGTGGTAAGATCGGTTAGTTCGATACGGGTATTACAAAGAGAGTTTGACAAAATTGATAAGAATATAAGTATATACTCTAATGCTTATAGGTACACATGTTAGATATGTGCTGAGTACCAATCAAAAGATTCTTTTCGGGATATATGAAAGAGAGATCAGGATAGAGCAGAAGTGATAGAAGTGATATAAGCTAATGAGTGCAATATGAGATTATTGGTATAAGTTTATGAGCTTTTTGGGACATGAGATTATTGACGATAGTCTTTGAAAACCATAAGAGGTGAAGGGGTTATATGTGCCCTTAAGACCTGATATCAAAGTTTGCCAGTTCAATCACCTTTGGGATTAGAGGTTGCATTAAATGAGTGTTATGGGCAATGTCCGAACCGTATTAATGGATGGGATTTGGATGCAAACCTAGTTTGATTTGAGATGGTAGGCTTTGACGTCATTTTGGGGATGGACTAGTTGTCTTAACACTCTACAAAGCTATTATGTGCATAGAAGAAGTTGTCATTCAAGAGAAAAGATGGCACATAATTTAGTTTTATTGAAAGCATGTTGCCTAGGAAGTAGAAGCTTATCCTCTCAACACCTAAGGCGAAGAGATGCCTTGAAATGGAAGGAGTTGGATATTTGGTATCCGTGGTCGAGGTTACCGAAGAAGCACCATGGATGTGTGACATTAAAGTAGTATGAAAATTCCTTAATGTGTTTCTAAGAAACTTACTTGGGTTGCCACCTGATCGTGCAACCGAGTTTGTTATCGACTTGTTACTAGGGTCGGCACCTATGTCAAAGGCACCCTATTGGATGACTCTTATGGAATCGAAGGAACTGAAGACTCAACTACAAGAGTCATTGGACAAAGGTTTTCTCTGGCCTAGTATATTACCATGGGAAGCACCAGTGTTGTTCGTGAAGAAGAATGATGATAATGTTTGACTGTATATAGATTATCCAGAATTTAACAAACTCACGATCAAGAACTGATATCCATTACCTTGTATCGACGACTTATTTGATCAGTTGAAAGGTGCGAGGGTATTTTCCAAGATTGATCTTCAGTCAGGATATCATCAACTGAAGATTAAGAGAAGTGACTTTCTGAAGACAGCTTTCAGAATCAGGTGTGGGCATTGTGAATTCCTGGTTATGTCATTTGGATTAACCAATGTGCCAACTTCTTTTATGTAGCTTATAAACCGAGTATTTCGTGACATATTGAATATGTCGGTCATATTTTTCATAGATGATATATTAGTTTATTCCAAGAGCAAAGTGACTTAAGTGATGGAACTTAGAGTAGACTTACAATGGCTAAAAGGAAGAAGTGTTATGCCAAGATCAAGAAGTGTGAGTTATGGTTAAACAAGGTGACTTCCTTAGTTCACATGGAGTCATTAGAAGGAATAAAATAGGACTCTTGCATGATAGACTTAATTGAAAAGTGAAAAACACCAAAGAACTTAGCAGAGATTAGAAGTTTCTTAGGTTTAGCTGGTTATTATAGATGATTCATGAAGGACTACTCTAGGATCGGAGTACCTCTTACCAATCTAACCAGGAAGGGGGAGAAGTTTATTTAAACTGATAATTGTAAAGAAAGTTTCTAGTCTCTAAAAGCAAATTTGATATCAGCTCCCATCTTGATTGTTCCAGCACTAGGGACACCTTTTACCCTACATACCGATGCTTCTGGATTAGGTTTAGGATGCTAATTGATGCAAGGTGAACAAGTATTGCATCGTCTTCAAGACAATTGAAGGAGCATAAGAAGAGTTACCCTAATCATGACTTGGAGCTAGCAGTGGTGATTTATGCAATCAATACTTGGAGACACAATTTGTACGATGAGAAATTTTAGATCAAGTAAGACCTCAAGAGTTTTACCTATCTCTTCACCCAAAATGAGCTGAACATGAGACAGAGATGGTGGTTGGAACTCTTGAAGGATTAAAACTATGATATTCGGTATCTCCCAGGTAAGGTTTAAGCAGTAGCTGATGCTCTAAATAGGAAAGGAGTAATGAAGTCAGAAGAAGGACCTAGTACCAATGCTGCCTTGGGTTTCACAACAATAGTTTTAGATTTAAAAGAAGAGTAGCATATAATAGAAACTCGTGATGATCGAATTAAGCATGAACTTATGAATAAACTTATGGGGCAATAGCTTTTAGCTTGCATTTGTAGCTTTAAATGTTACGCACTAATTCTGGACTAACCAGTGGTGTGATGAACCGTCAATAAACCAACAGTTCAACCAGGATCTCGTATAGGCCGTACCCACCATATTAAACCAAACACATTCCATGGTAATAATCAGAGATAATAAATTAACAAGCGAAAGTCTTTATAAATAATGAACTAAGGTCTAACAATGATAAATAAGTAATCACATCCAATTATCTCCAAATGACTCAAGACATAAAGTAAATAAACCATTACATGTTTCGATACTCAAACATAACTAAACCTAATCAAAAATACATTTGTTGCACTCTCATGACGGATCATGAGCATACTCTACAGCTTCTAAATCCATAGCCACCATGTGTCCATGTGATGGCACGTTCCAGTAGTCTTTTACAGTTGGACCTGCATCGTCAACTAAAAATATTTAACATCAAGAGGGTGAGCACACATCACGGCTCAGTGAGCAAATAAAATAATACACAAACATATGCAAGCATTCAATTCAATGTCTTTGATCAGATTTTAAGTTTGCAATGTGCTATAAAAAGATTGGCGGCCACTGCACCTCTATACATGAGTGTGTGAATCTACCTAATGGATCAAACACCATTGTTGATGAACACCTTTTATGTATGAATTTAAGGTATAAAGTATGCATCTTTCATTCTATTTATCATGCTTCTTGGGTATTTAATGTTGTTTTTTATGTTTGTAGGGTGTAAGTGAAAGAATAGAAAAATCTGAGCTTGAAAAAACTATTTTATGCATTTTCGGTGATCCTATCCAGTTAACTCACCCAGTCAACTCAGTAGCTGGGTATAGGATGAATTTTAGAAGGAGAGCCTCAAATTTTATGTATAAGATCAGCCTTGGACCAAGTCAAAGAGTAGCCCAATCTCATGTGGAAGATTTCATTCTCTTGAGAAAATATTCCTTACTTATTTGGAATAAAATTTACAAGATTGACATGGCATGGAAGAATGGAAAACTCCAATCAATTATAAAAGTTTTCAAGAAAAGATAATGATGCCAAAGATACGATGAGTTGATGCAAGATTTTTTCTACTCAAGAATCATCTACATACAATGAACCTACAAGATTGGAATTTGGTTACTAAAATTATCTCCAAAAAATCTCTTATAATTCAATTGTAAAGAATGATTGTGATCTTTACTTACTTGTATATATGTGATACTCAGCATCCAAGAATTCTATTGTAAGTTTTTTTTTTTAGTTTTGAAAATTTATGAGAGAGTTTGAGATTCTTAATTTTTTTTTCTTTTCAAGTTGTGTTCTTCTTGCTTAAGTTTATTTTTATTTATTTTTTTAAGTTTTAATTTCAGATTTAGAACTCTGTAGTAGGGTAGATAAATATAGGTTGTATCCCATTACTAATTTAATTTAGGGGAGAAGGCTCCCTTTGTAATCGTTTGCATATCGCCTTGGAGTGACAACAAGACGATGAGCAACGACAAAGAAATTTTCCAACGAGATATGTTTTTCTTACATTCTTTAATTTTTAATTTTGTTCCCTTCATGCAATAGATCTATGTTATTCTATGGTTAATATAGTGGTTTCATAAATTTTCGTGTCGTTAGGAATTGGTAATTATCATTTTTGTGGCTTGATTAATTTTTATTTGAAATAATTAGGGTGGTTAATTCATTCAAATCCATTTAGTACATTTTGCCTTATTTGAATTAAGATAATAGCGCATTCTCCCTGAGATCAACCCGTTACTGCACGATACCGTGCACTTGCGGTTACATACATATTTAATTTACATCAAGTTTTTGGGGCCATTGCCGGGGAGGCAAGCCGTTATTTTTCCTATTTTAAATAGTTCAAAGTGATTTAAAAAAAAAAAAAAAAAAGAAAAATGGAAAAAAAATTTCATTGGTTTTCATGCCTTTCTTTGCACCTCCGATTTGTTAGGTTGGAACAGTACAATCAACGTTCCAATCTTGATCATGATGTGGTGTTAAGAGATGCTGGCTACCGAATTATCAAGAGGAATAATGATCAGTAGCTTCGGCGGTAATGGCGTTGTTTCTCAAGCTGATTGCAGATATGATCGGTTTCTAAGCCATTGATCGTCAGGAGGTTTGCATAGACCCCGATTCAAAAAAATCCAGCTTTTCGTGTCGAATTTAGAGGAAAAAAAAAGAATAAAATTTTTTCATTTAAAGAGGTTTGTGCATGAGAGTGTGGACTCGTGATTCTACCAACCGTTTGATAAGAGTCCCATTGTTTACAATGGCTGAACCCAAGACTACACTTAAGGATAGGTTCTATCTTGCTAGGGCAGCATAACCCTCATATTCAATTGTCGGCTGCCACAGGCAATAACTATGAATTTAAAACTCAATTCATTACCATGCTTCCCCATTTTCATAGGTTATCTTTAGAGGATGCATACTTGTTCCTCCGTGACTATGAGGAGGTGTGTGCCCTCATTAAGATGCAACAACTCAGTGATGATGCTATGAAATTGAGGTGCATCACTTTTTCACTCAAGGATGGAGCTAAAAAATGGCTTTATGGTCTTTCCACAAATTCCATTACATCATGGGATAAATTTACTTTAAAAAAAAATTTCCTCTTCATAAGACAAATAAACTTCGAGGGAATATAATGCAGTTCAAACAAGAGCCAAATGAGTCTTTTTCATGACTCATGGAGAGGTTCTAAGGCCTACTCCAATAGTGCCCTCACCACGGTATTGAAATGTGGCAACTTTGTCAAATTATCTACGAGGGGATAGATTTTTCTACCAAGAAAATGCTTGAGTCTATGTGTCCTCAAGGATTCAATTCCTATGAGGATGCTAACGACATTTGAAACTTTTTGACGGATCTCATCAAAAAAATAAGAAAGTGGGAGTCTGTGCAGGAGACAGATCACACCCAAAAAGGTAAAGGTTACTTTGTCAATGGCATAATAGCTAAGAGGCACACTTATATAGCCTTATCAAAAGGATAGAAGCTTTAGTTCCTAGAGATCCTATCCAAAAGCAAGTCTTATTGTACAATTGGTGTCAAACTCCTGGACACACAGTGGAAGAATGCGCTTCACAGGGAAATTCTTAGAATGCTAATGTAAGTGCACTGTACAATCCGTATAGCAACACTTACAACCCAGGATGGAGAAATCATCCAAATTTCTCCTAGAACCAAGGGAACCATGTGGACCCACCCCAATTTTCAAATCAAGGTCTCCTCGGTCACACCAGGCCTTATGCTCCCCCTAGACCCAATTTTGTTCCCCAGCATAATTTTCAGCAATCCCCTGGGTTTTCTAACATGGGTAAGCCGGCCAGACTCAGTAAGTTGGAGAAGAATGTGATAGCTCTTATGTCAGGGTATACCAATATGGAGAAGACACTCACCTAATTGGTTACCTTGATGTGTGAAAAGAATAAGGGTATTCTACACAGTCAACTAGAGACCAACCCACGCCATCACCCACAACCAAATAGGTCAAAGCCTCAGGTGAATGGCATAAAGAATCAATCAAGGCCCTCTAAACAATGTAATGCAGTCCATGCATTATGGAGTGGCCAAGAGTACCTACGGGATGAAACACCAAAGAACAAACCCACAGTTGCTCCCGTTAATGTTTCTCAATCTAAGGCAGCTACTAAGCCTCTTTCTTCAGATTCGTCTGATGTACCTGAAATACCCAAAGAGACTGTCTCGGACAGAGTTTTTACTCCACCAGTCACATTCCTTAATAGGTTGGTAAACCAAAAGAAGACTGCTTTAGTTGATAAAAATTTTAAAGGTCTTCAAACAGGTAGAATTGAACATCCCACTTTTGGATGCAATTGACCAAATCCCTATTTATGCAAAAGTCCTTGAAGACTTATGCACCCAAAAGTGGATTAGTTAAATTTCCAAAAAGGTATTCTTGGCTGCACATTTAAGTTCCCTTCTGAACCATCCTGTGGTAGCCAAATACAAGGACCCTAGCTGTCCTACCATCTCTTGCATCATAAGTAACACCTTTATTGATCATGCTCTGCTAGACTTAGGTGCAAGTGTAAATCTTTCACCTTATCATGTTTACCAACAATTAGGTTGGAAAAGTTGAAACCAACGTTCATCTCGTTTCAACTAGCTGATCGCTTTGTAAAGACTCCTAAAGGAATGGTAGATGATGTTTTATTGAAGGTAGGGGAATTTATTTTTCCTATTGATTTTATTATTTTAGAAACACATCCCGTTTCCAATAGGGATCAAATACCTATCATTTTAGGGAGACCATTTCTGGCTACAAGCAATGCACTGATAAATTGCAGGAACAGACTCATGAAACTGTCATTTGGTAACCAAATTGTTGATTTAAATGTTTTTAGGTTGGGTAAGCAACCTAATGAGGAAGTACATATGCTCCAAGAATTCCCTGACTATGTGGAGGCCAATTTTGACATTGACTTTGACTAAAAAATTCTTAAAGTGTATGAAAGAGTTGGGAAGAGTAGAGGAAAGTTTGTCTTTAGAAGAATGGAGTATCCATACATCTGTGGAACCTCTAGGACCCTTATCCACTTTTACTCCCAAGTTGTAAGACCCGCACTCCCCTAACTTGGTATAACCGTGTCGTGCGAGGTCTTCCCATCATTCCTAGACCAAGTGGACGACCGTGTGAAGATGGATCACAAAATCAGGTATGAATCGAGTTAAAAATACTTAAAAGTATGCGTATGGTCGAATACCTGGGTAGGTATGGTCGACCATAAGGTAAGAAACAAAGGTCACTAATCCAGGACCCTACGGTTGATTTTTTGACCCTATGGTCGATGGATTTTACGACTGTAGGCCATTGACCGTGAGACCCCACATCAGATTCTAAGAAGGAAACTTTCCTAATTTGAGGAGGATTTCTTTCCTAATGTTGGAGAACTCTATATGGAGAATTTTTCACTATATAAAGGACATTCCTCAGCCTTTTTCATTCTTTTAGAACATTAGTAAACCCTAGAGAAAGAGAAGGAAAGAGAAGGAAAAGGAGGAGAAGGAGAAGGAGAAGAAGAGAAGACTAAGGAGGAGACTGAGAGAAGAGTTCCATAGACTCTCTACAATAAGTAAGGTATGAACCTTGTCTCTATAGCCTTAGAACACTAGGAGTAAAGGTTTCTAATGTAAATTGAGATACCAAACCCAACGTAAGAATGCAACCATGGGAATTTCTAAGCAAGCCTCCTATGGGAAACCGTGGATAATAGGTTAGAGTAATTAGTTGGTAAAACTAAGAAACGTAGCCTTAGAATAATAATTAGGATAAACCTAATTGAAGAGTCAAAGAGTTGACTAAAGAAGGACTCGGATTGAATGTAGTTCGTAACCAGAAATCTCAAGGTCACAGCTACAGTCAACCATAGCATGACCAGCATGATCAAAGTATCGACCATAGGCATTCGGGAAGAATTCAGAAACCATATGGTCGCAGGTACGGTCGCATAAGGTGCCATCGTAGGGTATCGACCGTAGGCAGTAAGGTCGACACAGTATGAGACCATAGGACCAATAAGACACCTATCAGTACTCTGTTTCAATTTTTGACTACTATAACATTTTACATATGAACCCTAACTTAAATTCATATAACTTTTAGGTTATTAAATAGATTCAAAGAGAATTACAAGGCTTAGAAGGAGATCGAGTTTCGCTAACAGGTGAGGGAACAAAACCTAAACAAATTGGATAATAACAAACTATTTACTTTATTGTGTCCAATGCCATGATTGATTTTATGCTTGTATGCTTGTAATGTGCATCTCACATGTCATCCAATATTCCTGCTACTACTGCTCATGCATATTTATTTCTGTCTATTTATAATATGATGATGATGATGATGCTAGGAATAGGAAAGTGATTATGTATGTGTGGTTAGTGTGCTTGATGCTAGTAGAGCATCAGGGGGAGGACGTGGCATTGTGGTCTCTGACCTGGTCACCAGACTCTAGTTCTATCTCTACTCAAGTCTTACCCACTGACATCATCGTATCGTCATTACCTTAGCAGAACTATTACGTCGTAGGGCATCAGGGGAGGTGGTCTCAGACCGTGTAGTCTCTGACTCTGTCGGGGGGCCTTAGCTCTATCTCTATGGACGTATTAAGGGATGCTGGGGTGAGACCTTGGATACACTGGATGATATTTAGGATTGGTTAGTTGCGAGCACAGTTTGCAAGCCCTTACCAATAGGGGCTTACGTGTTGGTATGGGTAGGGCATCAGGGGAAGTGTTGGTGGTATGTGATCCGAACACTTTAGCTCTATCTCTATTCCATGGTGGGTGCATGTGGGATGACAATGATGTTTGATCCATTGGGCAGATTCACACACTTGTGTATAGAGGTACGGGGGCCACCAAATCTTTTTATAACATATTGCAAACTTAAAAACCAGACTAAAGATATTGAATTGAATGCATGCATATGTTCGTTGCATTGTTTTATTTTAATTACTGAGCCATGATGTGTGCTTATCCTTTCGACGTCGAATATTTTAGTTGATGATGCAGGTCCTACTGTTGAAGATTATGTGTATGCGCCGATGTACGGACACATTGCGGCCATGGGCGTAGAAGTTGTTGAAGATGCGCATGATCTTTCATGCTAGTACAACCAGTGCATTTTTTTTTATTAGTTTAGCTATATTTGGTTATTGGAACATGTAATGGGTTATTTACCTTTATGTTTTGAGTTTTGGGAAATAATTAGATTAAATAATTATTATATCATTGTTAGACACTCAGTTTATTATCTATAAGACTTCCGCTTATTTGTTGTTTATCTCTGATTATTTCTGTGGAAGGTGTGTGTGGTTAATATGGTGGGTACTATCTAACAGAGATCCTGGTTGAACCATTGATTTATTTACAGTTCATCACACTATTCTGGTTAGTCTAGAATTGGGGTGTGAAACAAGCCGTCAATGATTTAACCACCTAACTTAGAATTAAAGGAGTCATTGTCTACTCTGAAATATGCCTTCCTAGGACCTGACCAGACTCTTTCCGTTATTATTGCATCTGATTTGACTTATAGTTAGGAAGAAGAGTTAGTCAAACTCTTACAAAACCACAAGGAAGCCTTAGGTTGGACTGTGGCTGACATCAAAGGTATTAGTCCGTCTATTGTCTAGCATCAAATACACCTTATGGATGGTACCAACCTCTCAAGGGAACCTCAGAGACGGGTAAATCCTATAATGAAGGAAGCCATTAAGAAAGAAATTTTAAAGTGCTTAGATCATGGGATTATAAATCCCATATCTGATAGTGAGTGGGTAAGTCTAGTACATGTGGTACCAAAAAAGTCAGGAGTCACTTTAGTTGCTAATGCTGATAATGAATTGATTCCAACCCGTATCCAAACAGGGTAGAGAGTGTGCATAGACTACAGAAAATTGAATACGACAACGTAGAAGGATCACTTTCTTTTGCCTTTCATTGACCAAATGTTAGAGAGGTTGGCTGGACATGAATACTATTGATTCTTAGATGGATACTCTGGTTACAATCAAATCCCCATTGCCTGAGATGACCAACACAAGACCACCTTCACATGTCCCTATGGAACTTATGCTTATCGACGCATGCCTTTTGGACTATGCAATGCCCCTGCACATTCCAAAGGTGCATGATGAGCATCTTCTCAGATATAGTAGAACAATCTTTAAAAGTATTCAGGGATGATTTTTCTGTGCATGGGTCTACTTTTTCTGGTTGCCTACATAATCTTTTCTTAATTCTTGCTAGGTGTACGGAGAAGAATTTAGTTTTAAATTGAAAAAAATACCACATCATGATAAAACAAGGCATAGTATTCGGTCACATCATTTCCAAAGAGGGGATCATGGTTGACAGATCCTAGGTGAAACTAATTGAAAAGTTAGCTGTTCCCAAATCTGTTAAGGACATTCGCTCCTTTTTGGGACATGCCAGTTTCTATAAAAGGTTTATTAAGGACTTTAGTCAGATTGCTTATCCTCTCACCTCTTTACTTGCTAAATACCAGCTCTTTGATTTTAATGATGCATTCCTTGAGAGTTTTAATCAACTCAAAAAGGTTTTGACCACTGCCCCCATCCTTCAGGCACCCATATGGAAAGAGCCCTTTGAGCTTATGTGTAATGCTTTTGATTTTGCATTAGGAGCTGTCCATGGGCAATGGGTCAGTAAGTTGCCCCATGTAATTTGTTATGCAAGTAAGACTTTAAACGATGCACAGCTTAATTACACTTCCGCTGAAAAGGAATTTTTAGCTGTTGTATTTTCTTTAGAGAAATTTCGTGCCTACTTGATAGGATCCCATGTCATTGTGTACATGGACCATGCTGCCCTAAGGCATCTCTTACAGAAAAGGATGCCAAAGCCCGTCTCATTAGATGGGTTTTTCTTTTACAGGGTTTGACTTAGAGATTAGGGATAAATCAGGAATAGAAAATCTAGTTGCTGACCACTTATCCTGACTGTCTAATTCTTTGACTATCGACTCATCAGTCAACGAGTCTTTCCTAGATGAGCAGTTGTTTGCAATATCTAGTGAACCTTGGTTTACCGATATTGTAAATTACTTGGTAATGGGTGTGACCCCTTCCCATTGGTCCACCCAGGATAGGTATAGAATCCATTCCCAAGTCAAGTACTATTTTTGGGATGATCTATATCTGTATAAGACTTGCCTTGATCAGATTATCAGGAGATGTGTACCTGACCATGAACAACAATTTGTGTTGTCATACTGTCATGATCAGGCGTGTGGTGGCCACTTTGGGCCAAACAAGACCATGGCCAAGGTTTTACAGTTTCGATTCTACTGGCCTAGTCTTTTTAAGGATGCCTTTAATTACTGTAAGGCATGCCCTTCTTGCCAGACTTTAGGCCACATTACCAAGCGGAATATGATGGCACTCAACCCAATTCTGGTGGTTGAAGTTTTTGATGTTTGAGGCATTGAGTTTTTGGGTCTGTTCCCAAAGTCTATTGGGAACGAATATATCTTGTTAGCTATGGACTACGTGTCCAAATGAATAGAAGTTGTTGCTACTAAGACCAATGACCACAAGGTAGCCATTAAATTCCTAAAGGAGAATATATTCTCCCGATTTGGTACCCCTCGAGCTATCATTAACGATAGGGGGAAATACTTCTGCAATAAACCATTTGAGGCCCTTGTTCAAAAAAATGGTATTACCCATAAATTGGTAACCCCTTACCACCCTCAGACTAGTGGACAGGTTAAAGTGTCCAATTGATAAATCAAGCAGATTTTGGAAAGGACTATCAATCTGACTTGCAAGGATTGATCCATTCGCCTCATAGATGCTTTGTGGGTTTATAGGACCGCTTTCAAGACCATTCTTGGTCAATCCCCTTACCGTCTGGTGTAAGAGAAAGCCTGCCATTTACCAGTCGAATTAGAACACTGGGTGTTTTGGGCCATTAAGAAATTAAATTTTGATTTATCAAATGCTAGTACTCATAGAGGACTCCAGCTCTCTGAGTTAGATGAATTGCGAAATGATGCCTACGACAGTGCCTACATCTATAAAGATAAGACCAAGGCTTACCATGATAGACATATCCTTCAGAAGTTTTTCACCCTTACGACAAGGTTTTGCTTTATAATTATCGTTTGCATATTTTTCCTAGTAAACTTAGATCCCGTTGGGAGGGCCCTTATATTGTTCAAAATGTTTTCTCATCGAGTGCAATTGAGATTTTAAATCCAGGTACAGGTGCAACTAAAAAAGTGAATGGCCAGCGTTTGAAGTCATTTTTGGAGCTTCCACATGACTCCACTGAAGAGGTCATGGATCTCCATGAGCCTTTTTAGATTGATCCTTGATTCAGGGAGTTTTTTCTTCCCCATGTCCTTGTCTTTTATTTTTCTGCATACATTGAGGACAATGCCTGATTTAAGTATGGGGAAGGGTTGAGATTTCATCAAAAATAAATTTAAGTTTTCATTGCAAATTTTAACTTTTTAACTTTGGTTTTTGGGAAAGTCAACCACTATTTCTATGATTTTGACACAAAAGATGAAGGAAAAAGAGACTTAGGAAACTATCACGTGAGAAGTAATAAAACCCTATGTGAGGATAGTACTTAGGCTGCATCTTGAGGTGGGAATCGAGTTAAAAAATACATCTTACCTTACCTGAAGGGATGAATCTTTTATGTTTATAGTTGGTAATCTAAATCTTTGAATAAAGTTGAGACCTCCTAATACTAGAGAAAAAATATAATAAAAAATAATAATATAAGAGCTTTTGTTCTTGGAACTAGATAGGGCATTCCGCCTCAGGAAGTGAAGTGTTTTGATTGAAATTCCTCGGATACAGCTCTTAGTGAAAAAAAGTATTCTTTAGCATTAATGTCCTTATAGATATATGCCGAAAGCGAAGCTACATAGTAACATGGGAATGCATAACCACCTACACTTCTCAAGCCAATTGTAGTGGAGTAGCTTAAAGAGGAAGAAAGAAAGAAAAAAAAAAGGGAGAAAAAAAAAGTGAAATACAAGTATTGAAAGCTATTCTTGGGTCTTGGTTACCAGTATGTTACAAAGGGTTCATCTTAAGGAGAGATATGTTTGGAAGATATAATAAGGTTTCCTAATTGAGATACGACCTTAGTGTTTGAATCATACGAGATAGCAAAGTTCAAGTGTGGGGGTTTCTATGTTTTTTTGATCCTAAGTTGAGTGTCCTGACTAATAGGATGTGTGTGTGCTCTTTACCAAAATTAGAGTTTGAAATTTTTATATGAATTTTGAGTGTTTATTCTCTGAAAACACTCACGAGACATAACTCATCTACTAGGGGTGACCTAGGGGTTTAAAGGCTTGTTGCATATGCTAAATGCAATCGTGATTCCTACAAAAGTGAGTTAGGGTTTTATTTTATTTTCTTTTTATATTTTTCTTTGTTCGGGACTAGCAAAGCTCAAGTTTGGGAGAATCTAATGAACACATTTTATGTGTGAATTGAAGGCATAAAGTAAGCATCTCTTATTCTATTTATCATGCTTCTGGGCTATTTAATGTTATTTTTTTATGTTTGTAGGGTATAGGTGAAAGAATGGAGAAATCTAAGCTTGAAAAGATCATTTTATGTATTTTTGGTGATCCTGTCCAGTTAACTCACCCAGTCAACTCAGCAGTTGGGTATATGATGAATTTTATAAGGAGAGCCATGAATTTTGTGTATAAGATCAGCCTTGGACCAAGTCAATGAGTAACCCAATCTCATGTGGAAGATTCCATTCTCTTGAGAAAATATTCCTTACTTATTTGGAATCAAATTTGCAACATTGGCATGGCATGGAAGAATGAAAAACTCCAATCGATTATGGAAGTTTTCAAGAAGAAATAATGATGCTAAAGATACGATGAGTTGGTGCAAGATTTTTTCTACTCATGAATTGTCCACATATAATGAACCTACAAGATTGGAATTTGGTTACCAAAATTATCTCCACAAAATCTCTTGTAATTCAATTGTAAAGATTGATTATGATCTTTACTCGCTTGTATATACATGTGTTACTCAGCAATAGAAAAATCATCCAAGAATTCTATTGTAAGTTTTTTTTTTTTTTTTTTTGAAAATTTATGAGAGAGTTTGAGATTCTTAGTTTTTTTTCTTTTCAAATTGTGTTCTTCCTGCTTAAGTTTATTTTTATTTTTTTTAAGTTTTAATTTCAGATTTAGAACATTGTAGTAGGGTAGATGGATATAGGTTATACCCCATTACTAATTTAATTTAGGGGGAAAGGCTCCCTTTGTAATCATTGTTGTATCACCTTAAAGTGACAACAAGACGACGAACAATGACAGAGAAATTTTCCAACGAGACAAGTTTTTCATACATTATTTTATTTTTAATTTTGTTCCCTTCATGCAATAGATCTGTGTTACTCTATGATTAATATAGTGGTTTTGTAAATCTTCGTCTTTTAAGTGGTGTCGTGTGCTTGTTAATTTTCTGTGTTACTCAATGATTAATATAGTGGTTTTGTAAATCTTCGTGCTGTTAAGAATTGGTAGTTATCGTTTTTGTAGCTTGATTAATTTTTATTTGAAGTAATTAGGGTGGATAATTCATTCAAATCCATTTAGTACATTTTGCCTTATTTGAGTTAGGATAATAGCGATTTGTCCCTGAGATCGACCTGTTACTGCACGATACCGTGTACTTGTGGTTACATGCACATTAAATTTACATCAATTGCCATCCCACATGCACCCACCATGGAATAAAGATATAGCTAAAGTGTCTGGGCACACACCACCAACACTTCCCCTGATGCCCTATCCATACCAACACGTAAGCCCCTATTGGCGAGAGCTTGCAAACTGGCTCGCAACTAACCAATCCTAATGCCATCCAATGTATCTAAGTTCTCACCCCAACATCCCTCAATACGTCCATAGAGATAGAGCTAAGGCCCCCGGCAAAGGTATAGGCCACATAGTCCGAGACCACCTCCCCTAATGCCCTATGACGTAATAGTTCTACTAAGGTAATGACGATACGACGATATCAGTAGGCAAGACTAGAGTAAAGATAGAGCTAGAGTCTGGTGACTAGGCTGAACTACAATGCCATGTCCTCCCCTTGATGCCTCACTCACATCCAACATACTAACTACACACACAATCACATGCCTATTCCTAGAGTCATCACCATCATGTTATAAATAGATAGAAATAAATATGCATGAGCCAAAATAGCAATAATATTGGATGACATGTGAGATACACATTACAAGCATACATACATAGAAGCATTCATTGCATTGGACAAATAAAATAAAATAGTTTGTTATTATCCAATTAGTTTAGGTCTTGTTCCCTCACCTTTTTACGATATTCGATCTCTTTCCAAGCCTTGCAATTCACTTTGAATCAATTTAACAACCTAGGAATTATATTGATTTAAGTTAGGATTCATGTGTAATATGTTACAGTAGTCGAAAGTCGAATCTGACCATTGATAGGTGACTGATTGGTCCTATGGTCTCATGCCTGTATCGACCATACCGCATACGGTCGACCTCCTATGATCGCACTATATGCGACCACACCTGTGACCATATGTTTCCCAAATTCTTCCCGAATGCCTATGGTCGACTCTCTGGTTACCCTATGGTCGACCATAGCTGCATCCATATGATTTTTTGTCAATATTACTTTCAATCCAAGTTCTTACTAAATCGATTTCTCGACTCATTACTTAGGTTCATCCTAAGGTTATCCTATATCCATTATTTTTTGTTTCTCATTAATCATCATCCCTAACCCATCCCTCATAACTATCCCTGAGATTTACTCAAGGGAGCACATGGATCATAGAGGTTTGACATCCCCAATCCGAATAGAAAATCTTATTCAATAGGATTTACATCTACATAGATAAGTTTCATACCTTAGCTTACAGTAGAAAGCTAGAACCTTCTCTGCAAAACCTTTCTCTTAGCCTTCTTCTCCTTCTTTTCCTTTTTCTTTCTCCCTTAGGTCTAAGGTTTGATAATGTTCCAAAAGGGTGAAAAACGGGTGGAGGGACGTTCTTATATAGAGAGAAACTCTCCATGTAGAGCTCTCCAACAATGGGAAAGAGATCCCCCTTTTATTTGGAAAGTTTCCAAACTTCGAAGTCTGATTTGGGTGCATACGTTCTCAAAATCCGTCAACCATACATTTTAAAAGTACCGACTGCACATTTAATTATCAATGGTCTTCATTCCTCATCGTATGGTTAACCATACCTACTCAGGTAGTCGACCATGCACTTAATTTTAAGTATTTTTGAGTCGATTCGCTTACTTGGTCTCATGGACTTTCTTCACAAGGTTGGTCCACTCGAGCCAGCAATGATGGGACAACCTAGCACTACACGATTAGACTGGGTTAGTAGAGTGTGATCTTACATTAAAGATCCTCTCCGATGTGATGGACGAAGTAAAGGAAGTAATTCTATTAGATCCGCATTTGAGGATAGTACCAGAAGATTTGGGAATGGATAAGCCAAGTCTTGACATTACATTAGACACAGATAATGTCTTGAGATATAGAGGATGACTGTGCATACCTGAAAGTGAAAAACTCTGACCTTAGATACAAAATAATGCTAGAAGCCCATTTCATTCTTTATATGGTACATCCTAGAAGTACTAAAATATACCAAGACTTGAAGAGATTATATTGGTAGAAGGGAATGGAAGCAAATGTGGCTAAGTATGTATTCCAGTGTCCAAATTGCCAACCAGTAAAGGCCGAAAGACAAAGAACATTGGGTTTATTATGATCATTGCTGGAGCATGGTTGGAAATGGGAGTGTATCACTAAGGACTTCATCACTCGTTTACCACTAACTTTCAGATTAATTGATGCAGTCCAGGTGATTGTCGATCAACTTACCAAGATAGCTTGTTTCATTTCTATACTACCTCAGTAGACCTTAGAGCGGCTAGCAGGGCTGTATGTAGATAATATTGTCAGATTGAATGGTATGCCTAAGAGCATAGTGTCGGATAGAGACTCACGCTTTACCTCAAAGTTTTGAGAGGGACTACATGACTACAGAAAATGATGGGAACAAAGTTGAAGTTTTGTACCATATTTCACCCTCAAACTGACGAGCAGTCGGAGCGGACTATACAGATCCTAAAAGGTATTCTCCAAGCTTGTGAAATTGATTTCAATGGAGCTTGAGATGAGAAGTTGTCGCTGATCGACATTACCACCAAGCTACCATATAGATGTCACCAATGAAGCATTGTATGGTAGGAAATGTCGAACCCCTCTATTTTGGAAATGAAGTTGGAGAACGAAGAATGGTAGGACCCGAGTGTTACGGTTGGAAATCGCCCGTTGATCCACGTTCTGAGTTACCTGCAACAACAGAGAAGAGACAAAGGAGGGGTCGCCTAAGCTCCGGTTACCCTCCGAGGCCTAAGTGAGATTCCCAAGGTAAACAGTCAAGAGACAACAAAAGGCTATCTCCAGTTTAGAGAGAGTGGGACGATGAATGAGTTTGAGCGTGTAGGATGAATAATAACTTATAGCTTGTCAGTGCATTAGGGCATAAGGGTTTACCTTGAGGGATGACCTCTACTTATAGATTGGGAAGAAGCATGGAGGCACCAGGACTCAGGGAAGTAGATCGCCAATGGGACTGCCATGTGTCGCTCTGTGGGACACCTGGGCAGTAGACTCCGAGTAGGAGTCGGAGACCTTAGCCAAGGAAGCTAAGTCGGTCACCTCTGGGACTGACACGTATTGGCGTGTGAGTAACGACCCACCGGGATAGTCGGTGTCGTATCATACTGGGAGAAGGACTCCTCAGAGGTAGTCCTAATCACATTAGGACTCTGGCTCAGTTTGAGAACTATAGCCGAGTAGGACTGAGATTCCGAGCGCTACCAGGGAGGCCGAGCCCATAAGAAGCCGTGTGCGCAATAGGCCGAATACACGAGGCCGAGCGCGAGATACTCTGAGCGCTCAGACTCCGAAGGCCCAACTGGACACGTGTAAGATTTTAAGTGGAGGGATCATTTCCCTCCTAACAGATGCCCCTTGCGCTGTCGGATGCAACGAATTCGGCAGGGCAATAAGCTTAACACCGAAAAGATCCACGTTGTACGAGGCCAAATATCAGACGGACAGATGCATTGAATGACAGGCCGTTCCCAAGGAGAGGCGGTTGCGTTCCGTCTGCACGATTGTTTGAGGCGCGGGGCTCGAGGCATCAGTCTCGGTTCATGCAAGAGTGTACAACCGTCGATCTCCTAATTTGACGCGGATCGATCCACGATCCAATGAACACCAAGTGGCAGTGTGCCTCGAGAACGAATGCCATTAAATGTTACTCGCCTTGGAATCGACTGAGTGCATCGAATGGCTGAGAACGCAGTGCACACGGATCGTCACATTAATCCGACGGTCCGCAGGAAACTGAGCGCCTCGAGAACGGACGCCATCATTGCGCACGTCAATCAGTCACGTCCTGTCCGGCGTAGCAGAGGACAGCCAATGGAACTGAAACGCGTGTCCGGAACCCGAAGAGACAGTTCTTGGTCGCTCGCCCTATAAATACCTTCCTACTTCCGTCATTCGATCATTTGCCTCAATTGCGATTGGAGTTCTACCAGAGCACTTGGAGTCCAGTCGATCTTTGTCTTCAAGCTTTCCCTCGTGCACTCAGTCGTCTTTTCTGCAACCAGTAAGTTTTCTAATCGTTCGTCTTTCAGTTCATGCTCAGTAGTTTCTCTTCTAACAGCGTCACGTCTTCCGGTATGGTGAGAGTGACCAGAAGAATGACCCAGTCCCAAACTTCTTCCTCTGACGGATCATCTTCCTCTGGCGGAGGATGGTCTGATGAATCTAGGGCTTCTAGCCTGGAGGAATTTGAGAAGAGTTTCTCTGAGGCGGAAGAGCGCGGTCGTCCCGCGGGCCCTCCACCCAAACAGGCTTCCCGCCAGAGGGGTGGCCGACCGCGGTAGCGTCCTTCGCTACCGTCCTGGCTTGGAGAATTCCGAGTAAAATCAAGACCGAGGCGGCCTTGTTATGGATCTGTCGGGCATACCAGCTTGAGGAGCCGATGACAAATGTCCGACCTCGGCTCCCTACCTCCGATGAACGGGCCTGCACCGTACTTATGTCGGAGATCTGTGTGTATGAGCACACTCTGAAATCAGGGTTTAGGTTCCCCTTCCACCCCTTAGTTATAGAGATTCTACAGACGTACCGCATCGCCCCCTCACAACTCACTCCGAATGGGTGGCGATGCATCTTTGCCTTCATCATATTCGTTCGCCGTCTTGGCGAGACTCCGACCGCGAACCTCTTCCGTTCGGTCTTTCAGTTGACCAGCTTGAACGAAGCTCGGGCCATGACTGGGTGGTACTTCTTTAGCCAGAGGGGCGGGAAGAAGCTCCCGGCCATCTCCCAGAAGCCTTCCTCCATCCACGGGTGGAAGGACAAGTTCTTCTTCGTGGGCCCTCCTGCGGGCGGTCCGCCTCTCCCTCTGTCAAACGTCTGGTTGGTGGTCGACGCCACAGGGTTCAATAAAACTCCCTTCCTGACGGCGGAGGAGAGAACGACTCTGAAGAAGATGATGGCTGGGGGGACTGTGCACCTCTCCGACCTTGCAGATCCCGTGCAGTTGGCCGGACACGGTCTTCTTGGTGAGTTTAACAACATTAGGCCTTTCCTATGCTGTTCTGTTTATGTTACTGACCATCTTCTTATTGTAGTGAAATTCAAGGACGACAAGATCGTCGCTCGGATAATGGCCAAACGGAAGGCCGACGCCGAAAAGGGGGTTCAACTCGTCAGCGGCCGAGCGGGATCCAAAGTCCAGCCTGTCAGTGGTGAGGCAGATTCCCACCCTCGGAGGGGACCAGCAGCCACGGCAGAGGCCAAGGGTAAGGGGCCCATGCCCGAGGAGCCCCCAAAAAAGAAGATTAGGTCGGCTGCCGAGCCCAAGGGTATTGCCGCTTCCAAAGCCAAGGGGGCTGGCAACAGCCCCAAGGTAGCCGATCCGACGGCAGCCTCCGGAGCCACCAGGGGAGAGGCCGAAGGTGTAGCTCGCCAACAGGGCAAGAAGCAAAAGGCCACGACAACGGCCTTCCACCCTGCGCTCAAGCTGAGGCCTACGGACTCGGTTTTTAAGAGCCAGAGGGCGGCCAGGATCGTGGCCATAGAGGGGCGCTTGCCGGAAGACATCAAGTTTACGGCCTGCCTGCCTCACGAGGAAATCTACTCCCGCGGGTTTACTACTCTCGTCCAGGTATTGATCGGCCCCTGATTGTCGCTTTTGTTGTGTTTCCATATGTACTGACCGGGTAATTGTCGTCTGGTGTAGGCTACCAACCTCTTCTCCGAGCTTAGCGAAAGACTGTGCCGTGCATATGTCGACCTGGACAAGAAGGAAGTTCTGGAGATCTCCTTGTGCGAGGCCATGCAGGCCACTGAGGAGAACTTCGCAAATAAATCATCGGAGGTCGAGGGCCTCGTTAAGGAGAAGAGAACCCTCGAAGCGTCGTTGACCAAGGCTGAGGCTGATCTTGACACGGATGCAAGAAGGTGCTCTCCATTGAAGAAAAGCTCCGGACTTCCAAGGACGAGCGGAAGAAAGCCGATGGCAACCTGCAGGCTGAGGCGCAAGCACGGCAGAAGCTGGAGGAGCACCTGAAGGAGCTGGAGGAGCATCTGAAGAAGTCCGAGGACGATGCTCGGAGTGCCAGGGAGGCATTGGTCAAGGCCGAGGAGCATCATCAGGCGGAGTTGACTCGGGCCGTTGACGAGTACAAGTCATCGGCCCAGTTCGATGAAGAAGTCGAGGAGGCAGCCAGCGGCTACTTCGAGAGGGGGGTAATGTTCCTGAGGGATCAGCTGAGGGACAAGGGGGCCCTCAAGATAAACTGGTCAACAATTTTGATTGTCGCCCAGATTGAAGAACTAAATGCCCCAGCGTCCGAGGAGGCTCTGCCCGCCACTGCAGAGCCGGCTAAGGAGGCCAAGGCTGCCCCTGCGCCCGATGACGACCTTCCCCCCTACGAGGTGCCGCAGACTCCACTGGTGGAGCTCCCCGAACTTGCGCTGCCCGCCGAGGATCTGGCAGACCCGGCAGCTGCGACCGCCGAGGACAAGATGCTTCCCTTGTAAACTTGTATAGATACTTTTTTTTTGTACATCTGTAATATTGCCCTTCTAGGGCTCTCATTAATGAAAATGTATTTGTCTATCTTTTTCTTCCATTGTGTCTTCCATTTATCTATCTTTTTCTTCAAGTAGCTAAGGCCGAGTAGCTTATAATAGTTAGGAAACTTTCCGACTCCGATTCCGGCTGCGTAGTAATTAAGAACCAAAGTAGTTAAGGCCTTCCAAAGTAGCTAAGGCCTTCCTACCCCGGAAGTCTCATCGGCTTGGCACGGAGGCTAGCCGAGGGCACTTGGTACGACCGACCCCCATGTTGCCTTGGCGTTTTCATGGACCGTGGTAAGGAGTTATAAGCGTATCCTTCATGCGAGCATGGTCTGCTTGTGGACCATGGTCGAAAGGTACGAGTATGATCTTCATGCTACCTTGGTCTGCTTTTGGACCTTGGTAGGAAGATATGGCCTTCATGCGAGCATGGTCTGCTTGTGGACCATGGTCGAAAGGTACGAGTATGATTTTCATGCTACCTTGGTCTGCTTGTGGACCTAGGTAGGAAGATATGGCCTTCATGCGAGCATGGTCTGCTTGTGGACCATGGTCGGAAGGTACGAGTATGATTTTCATGCTACCTTGGTCTGCTTGTGGACCTAGGTAGGAAGATATGGCCTTCATGCGAGCATGGTCTGCTTGTGGACCATGGTCGGAAGGTACGAGTGTGATCTTCATGCTACCTTGGTCTGCTTGTGGACCTTGGTAGGAAGATATGGCCTTCATGCGAGCATGGTCTGCTTGTGGACCATGGTCGGATGGTACGAGTGTGATCTTCATGTTTGCAATCGGCTGGGCCGGCATAACGCACAATTAAAGTTGACTGGATGATACTGTCTTGTATTCAAAGAAAATGAGCGGATCCCCTCATGGGGTCCGGTATTACAATTAAAATTAAAAAACTGAATTTGTATAAGAGTTGACTACTGATAATATTTTCTAAGGTTGGTGGCATGCCATGTCCTCGGAATTTCGTCGCCGTCCATGGTGACCAACTTGTAAGAGCTTGGTCATCCCGTCCTTAGTACGCGGTATGGTCCTTCCCAGTTTTTGGCCATCTTCCCCTGATTGGTGGGGTCGGAGACTGCAGTCTTTCGGAGGACAAGATCTCCGACCTTAAATTGTTTAAGTCGGATTGTCTTGTCATAATGCCGAGCTGTAGTCTGCTGGTAATCTACCATTCGGAATGCTGTCGACTCGCGCACATCCTCGAGGTTGTCAAGGTTTGTGCATAGGTCATCGGAGTTGGTGCACTCGTTGAAGTTCAGCATTCGGAATGTGGGATGGAACACTTCAACAGGGACGACTGCCTCCGTGCCGAAGGCAAGCATGAAGGGCGTCTCCCCAGTAGGTGTTCGACTGGTTGTTCTGTACGACCAGACGATACTGGGTAACATGTCGACCCATTTCTCTTTCTGGTCTGCCACCATCTTTTTCAGGCCGGCCAATATTGTTTTGTTGGTGGCCTCCGTTTGGCCGCTTGTTTGCGGATGTCCGGCTGACCCAAACCTGTGGTCTATTCGAAACTCTTCGCAAAAGTTTGCGAAGGATGCACTGGAGAACTGAGTGCCGTTGTCCGTCACAAGGATCCTTGGTACACCGAACCTGTACATGACCGAGTGCCGGAAGAACTGTTCCACTTTGTGGGTGTCGATCTTGGCCACGACCTCGACTTCGATCCATTTGGTGAAGTAATCGATGGCCACTATGACGTATTTCCGTTGATAAGTGGCTTGGGCGAAGGGCCCCATGATGTCCATACCCCATATGGCGAAGGGGAGGGGGCTCGTAATCGGCTGTAATGGAGCGGCCGGAGCATGCTGTACAGGTGCATAGAACTGGCACTTGTCGCATCTGTGGACCAGCTCGATGCAATCGTCATGCATTTTTTGCCAATGGTAGCCTTGGCAGAGGATCTTTTGGAAGAGCGATCGTCCGCCCTGGTGTCGGCCGCATATACCTTCATGGACTTCTCTCATAACGCTGTCGGCCTCGTCTGACCGCAGGCACCTGAGCAGCGGTAGGGTATAAGATCTCCTGTACAGTACATCATTGTGTATGGTGTATTTCCGGGGCTTGGCTTGGATGCGGCGAGCATCTTTCCTGTCAGTCGACAGGGCGCCCGTCTGGAGGTATTGATAAATGTCGTCGTACCAACTGGATGTGACTCCGACGGGGGCTACGACTTCAACAGAGGTGCTGGTGTGGTCCAAGAATTCCACGTACACGGCAGATTCCATTGCATGGATGTCTGCTAGGGATAACCTTGATAGTTCATTGGTTTCGGCATTTTCTTCGCGGTCGACATACTGCAACTCGACGCTTTGGAAGGTTGCGATGGCTGAGTTTACCCTTTCGAGGTATTTCTGCATCTCGGGTTTCCTAGCCTCGTAGTCTCCTTGTGCTTGGCGAATGACTAACTTAGAGTCGCCCTATATCACTAGCCGACGGACGGCTAGGCTTTTGGCCAATCTGAGTCCGGCTAGTAGAGCCTCGTACTCGGCCTCGTTGTTGGTTGCCCTAAACCTGAATCTGATGGCGGATCGTATTTTAAATCCTTCCGGGCTTCTCAAAATTATTCCTGCCCCTGCTTTGTTTTCCATGGAGGAACCGTCGAAGTTCAGGGTCCAAGCTGCTTCAGCTTGCTCCGAGGGCGGTACCGCCTGAGGTTCCGCAAAATCCTGATCAGGTAGAGTACTTTCGACTAAAAAGTCTGCCAGGGCTTGTGCCTTGATGGCCGTTCTGGTGACGTATTTGATGTCGAACTCACCGAGTTCTACTGCCCAGTTTATTAGTCGTCCGGATACATCGGGCTTGGACAACACCTTCTTCAGTGGCGTGTTCGTGAGCACCGATATCGGATACTCCTGGAAGTACGGGCGGAGCTTCCGGGCAGAGGTGACCAGGGAAAACGCTAGTTTCTCAATCGGCTTGTACCTGGTTTCTGCGTCGAGCAGTACTTTGCTGACATAATAGATCGGCCGTTGGACCTTGTTCTCCTCCTTTATCAGGACGGCGCTGACTGCGCGGTCGGATACCCCGAGGTACAATTGCAACTCGTCCCCCGGGTTCGGCTTCACGAGCAGGGGGGCGAGGATAAATATGCCTTCAGGTCTTCGAAGGCCCTCTGACACTCCTCGGTCCATTCAAACTTCCCGACTCCCTTCAGAGTTTTGAAGAAAGGGAGGCAGCGCTCGGCTGACTTGGACATGAAGCGGCCGAGTGCGGCTATTCGGCCATTCAGCTCTTGTACCTGTTTTCCTCTGGTGGGCGCAGCCATGTCTAGGATTGCCTTGATTTTTGAGGGATTTGCCTCGATTCCCCTTTGCGAGACCATGAATCCTAGGAATTTTCCTGATCCAACTCCGAAGGCGCACTTTGTAGGGTTGAGCTTCATGTTGTGCCTTCGGAGGACTTGGAATGCTTCAACAAGGTCGGCTAGGTGCCGACCAGATTGTGTACTCTTGACAAGGAAGTCGTCCACATACACCTCCATGCTGTGGCCAATCTGTCCTCTGAAGACTTTGTTGAACAGCCTCTGATAGGTGGCTCCTGTATTTTTGAGGCCAAAAGGCATGACCGTATAGCAGAAGAGCCCCTGATTTGTGACGAAGGATGTGCACTCTTCGTCGGCCTTCCGCATCTTTATCTGGTTGTAGCCGGAGTATGTGTCAAGGAAACTCAACAGTTCATGTCCGACCGTGGCATCAATCAGCTAGTCGATGCGCGGCAACGGATAGCTGTCTTTTGGGCAGGCTTTATTGAGGTCGGTGAAGTCTATGCAAATCCGCCATTTTTCGTTAGACTTTGGCACCATAACCACGTTGGCCAACCAGTCCGGGTAGTCGACCTCCCGGATGAAGTTTGCCGCCAGCAGTTTCTGCACCTCCTCGTCTATGGCTGACTATCGGGCGGGTGCAAAACTCCTCTTCTTTTGTCGCAACGGCCTATGCTGCGGGTCGACTGCTAAGTGGTGTTCAATTACCTCCCTCGGTATCCCCGGCATGTCAGAGGCCGACCATGCGAAGACGTCGAGGTTCTGCCTTAGGAATTCGATCAATTCTTCTCTTTGTTCCTCGGGCAGCAAGGAGCCCACCTGGAACGTCATCTCCGGTTGATCGTCCGCAATCGGAACTTGCAGAAGTTCTTCTGCGGGTTCCCCTCGGTTGGGAGAGGGGTCCTTGGGAACATCTATCATGTTCACCTGTGTCGACTTCAAGGCGCGCTGACTGTTTTTCAGCTCGGTGGCGTACCACCTCCGCGAAGTGTCTTGGTCTGTTCGGCACTCTCCGACTCCGTCCTCAGTCGGGAACTTCATCACCAGGTAGTAGGTAGACATACAGGCCTTCAATTTGTTCAGTGAGGGCCTGCCGAGGATGACATTATGAGCCGATGGTCGGTCAACCACCATGAATTCGACCACCAGTTGTCGCTGTCTGGGCTTCTGGCCGAGAATGATAGGCAACTGAATGCCCCCTTTTACCGTGATTGGGTCCCCAGAGAAGCTGATAAGGTCGAAAGTGACGGGACGGAGCTGGTCGTCCGTCAGCTGCATCCTCTGATATGCATGGTAGAATATAATGTTTACCGAGCTCCCGGTGTTTACCAGGCACTTCGCGACATCACAGTGCTCGATCCCGGCCGTGAAGACAATGGCATCTTTGTGGGGGACCACGACGTTGACGAGATCTTCGTTGCTGAAGGTAATGACTTCTCCGGTCCGGGCTCTCTTTGTCCGGCCACTCAGTCTTGGCCACCAGACGGGAGTACACCTTTGCTGACCTGTTGGAGCTGTTTCCAATGGCGGGCCCTCCTATGATTGTGAGAACTGGCTTGCCCTCGTCTTGAGGTCCCTTGGTGATGGCATAGACACCACTGTCTCCAGGGATGCGCAGACCCATAGACGTGCGCGGTCGGTCCTCCAGGGGTGGACTGCCGACAAACCTGCGTTCGGCTTTTCTTCTCTTTGAAGCCGAGATGGACTCGGACTGGGCATGTTGTCGGCCTCCGAGTCTTTCTTTCACCGGAACTCTTCCTCTTTGCCCTCCTGACGAGCTTCCGACTGTGCCAAATTGGATGGCGCCGACCCACTGTCTGGGGGAGCTGGCCCACCATCAAGGTCTCTGTCATCTCTCCGATCGGCGTTCTGATTGTCGCCTGCATCCGCGCGACAGTTATTGGGTTGTGGATTCCTCAGAGGCGGAGGTGGTAATCCCCGATCCCTCCGAGTGGGGGCTGGTCCCCTGTCTGCGTGCCGAACGAAGTTGCTATAGTACCCTCGTCTGATGAGGTCCTCAATCTCCCCTTTGAAATACTTGCATTCTTCCGTCTCATTGCCATAGTCGCGATGGAAGCGACAGAAACGGGAGTGGTCCTTATTACTTCCACTATTGAGTGCTTTTGGCGGTGGTCGGAGGTTCCGATCATTCTTAATTACTTCGAGGATCTCCGTCATCGAGGTGTTCAGCGGAGTGTAATACTCGAATGTCTTGTAGGGGTGCCGGTAGGTCTGATCCCTTCCAGACTTCTACTTCTTAGAATCTCCCGGGCTTGGCGCCAGGTCGGCCGCTTCATACCTTTTTTTGTCTGCCGGCTTCGTAGTGGCATGCAGATTGTTCACGGTGTTGTTTTTCTGCGCCCGAGTCGTCTCGTCTGCGGAGGCATATTTCTCGCACCTGGCGAGCAAGTCGTCCAGTTTCTTCGGGGGCTTTTTGGCAAGGGACCAACAAAGTTGACGATCGGTGACGCCGGCCTGCAGGCTAGACATATGGACCGCGGGCTCAACATCGTTGATCTCAAGTACCTCGTTGTTGAAGCACTTGATGAATTCTCTTAGGGACTCGTCTTTCTGCTGCTTCCTGTCGACAGATGGTACGAGGTTTTCTTGCGCACTCGGCTTGCTTGGAAGTGCGTCAATAACTTGTTCGATAGCTGTTCGAACGAGGTAATGCTCTTGGCCAGGAGATTATTGAACCACGTGCGGGTAGCTCCCCGGAGCGTCGAGGGAAACATCCTACAGATGAGGCCATCGCTCAGGGGGTATAACAGTGTTGTGGAGACAAAAGTGTCTATGTGCTGCTCGGGGTCGGTACTCCCATGGTAGGAGTCCAAGACCGACATCTTGAAGTTGTCAGGTGGTGGTGCCCTCATGATCTCGTCCAAGAGCGCCGTAATTGCGGTGTAGGACGTTCTCGACGGGGCGGCCTTGTTTTGCTCTACCTGCTGAAGTCGAGATGTTATCTCGAGTAGACGCCGCTCGACCTCGGACTGAGGAGTGTCCGGAGGCTGAGGACTAGAACCGGGTGTTTCGTCATTAATTCTTTCTCTCTGGAGGTTATCGAGGAAGGACCCCGGGCCTTCAGCTGGAGGCGGCGCTATGGGCGCCTGGCGCTGGTGCGGCGGGGATTCTGACCGGCGGGCCATGCTACGCTTCGTCCGGGAGCTTGGTCACCCGGGGGCTTGTTTGACACAGCGTTAGCCGGGCCTGCCCTCGCCCTTGGTTGATGGACCGCTTGCGGGGCTTCCGGTGGAAGTAGGGGATTCGGCACCGGCTGGGGATTCTCTCCCGCCACTACCGAATTGCTTGCTCGAGCCCCTCTTAAGACTTGAGCGAGCTGTTCAATTTGCTGCTTCAACTCGTCGAACTGCTGGCGAGTGACGTACTCGGGGGGAGGCTGTGGTCGGTCTACCGATGGTGTGTGGCTCAGGGCAGGTGCCGGTGCCTGCAGCGATACCGGTTCTGTGATTGGTGCAGGTTCTGGCACTGGAGGTGCAGGTCCACGGTCCTCCCTCGTCGTGCTTTCGGTACTGTCCATGTGCACTGATGCCTCAGAAAGTGCACGCGACGTCCGTCCCCGAGTTCTTCGGTAAGCCATCGTAACAAAGATATGCACACGCTAAACTTAGTCGAATGGAGGCCCCACGGTGGGCGCCAAACTGTTACGGTTGGAAATCGTCCGTTGATCCATGCTCTGAGTTACCTGCAACAATAGAGAAGAGACAAAGGAGGGGGTGCCTAAGCCCCGGTTACCCTCCGATGCCTAAGTGAGATTCTCAAGGTAAACAGTCAAGAGACAGCAAAAGGCTATCTCCAGTTTAGAGAGTGTGGGACGATGAATGAGTTTGAGCGTGTAGGATGAATAATAACTTGTAGCTTGTCAGTGCATTAGGGCATAAGGGTTTACCTTGAGGGATGACCTCTACTTATAGATTGGGAAGAAGCATGGAGGCACCAGGACTCAGGGAAGTAGATCGCCAATAGGACTGCCATGTGTCGCTCTGTGGGACACCTGGGCAGTAGACTCCGAGTAGGAGTCGGAGACCTTAGCCAAGGAAGCTAAGTCGGTCACCTCTGGGACTGACACGTGTTGGCGTGTGAGTAACGACCCACCGGGATAGTCGGTGTCGTATCATACTGGGAGAAGGACTCCTCGGAGGTAGTCCTAATCACATTAGGACTCTGGCTCAGTTTGAGAACTATAGCCGAGTAGGACTGAGATTCCGAGCGCTACCAGGGAGGCCGAGCGCATAAGAGGCCATGTGCGTAATAGGCCGAATACACGAGGCCGAGCGCGAGATACTCCGAACGCTCAGACTCCGAAGGCCCAACTGGACACGTGTAAGATTTTAAGTGGGGGGATCATTTCCCTCCTAACACCGAGTTTATTGAAGAAACCTGTCAAGTAGTAGACCTAATCAAGAAAGGGTAAAGACTGCTCAAGATTTCCAGAAGTAGTATGCAGATAACTGATGTCGAGACCTTGAGTTCACTGTAGGTGATAAAATATTTTTGAAGTTATCACCTATGAGAGGATTGAAAAGGTTCGGTAAGGGAAATCATGCCCAAATACGTTGGATCTTATGAAATTTTAGAGAGACTTGGAAGAGTAGTATATCAACTCGCGTTATCGCCATCTATTTCTAATGTGCATGACGTATTTCTTGTATCTCTGTTGAAGAAGTACGTTAGAGATCCATCACAGGTATTGCCTACAGATCCACTAGATTTGATAGAAGACTTAACTTTTGAAGTGGTACCAGCCTAGATCACCAGTTAGAAGATACAACATCTCCAAATCTGAGATATTTATTATGGTAAGGTAACCTGAAAAAGCCAAGATGTGGAAGAGATATCATGGGAAGAGGAAAATGATAGGCAAAAATAGTATTCCCACTTGTTCGACTCAGGAAGTATGTGCAAATTTTGAGGATGGGGGAGTTATAAGATTCGTACTTGTAAATTTCGAGGATGAAATTTCTTTTAAGATTGGGGGAGTTGTAAGACCCGCACGCCATGAACCCGGTCTAACCGTACGTTCTCATGTCATGATCGGTCTTTCAATCGTAATCGGCTCAAATGAACCAACTGTATGATTGAACTACAAGACCAGGTAAACAAACCAGTCAAACCAGTCAAATTAGTTTGTGTGGTCAGTCGATCAAATTTAGATTTGTGTGGTCGACTATTTTAGTTTGTGTGCTCGACATATTTTGAGACTACAGAGTAGACTGGTTAAGCCTATAACTAAATCCTTGTTTAGGAAACTTTCCTAATTTTCAGTGGAACTCTCCCCTAACTTAGAGAGGACTCTATATAGAAGTTTTTCCTCTATATAGAAGTTTTTCCTCTATATAGAAGAAATCCCTCAACTCTCTCTCACTCTTTTGATCAAACCTAAACCCTAAATCTAAGAGAAAATGAGGAGAAGAAGAAGGACACTTGGAGAAGAATATTGAAGAGGATTTATAGAGTGCTTACCGATTGGTTCCCTTCCTATACAGAAAGGAACCTAAGGTAAGAGATAAACCTCTGTAGATGATAGGAATAGTTGGATTAGACTCACCATCGTCATATTGGTAAGTGGAGCCAAAACTTGGGGATAAGATCATGAGATCTCCCAAGTAGTTCAAAGGAAATCATGGAAATAGAATAGGGATGCTCATAAATTGAAATGAAAAAGGAATGAAGGTCATAGAATGACCCTCGGATGAATCCTAGTGTTGAGCCAAAGAATCTAAGTAAAGCCTGAAATGTGAGTAGAAGCTTTGTGTAGTCGCATCACTGGTCGACCATAGTGTGACCAGTGAGTTAACCACAGACATTCAGAATGATTCTCAGAATTTGTGTGGTCGCATAGGTGGTTGCATGATGTACGACCACAGAGTTGGCCACACAATGTATGGTCGACATATACCTATGACCATTGAATCGACCACTCAGTTGTAGAAAGTCTATTATGAGGCCAGACTAGATTTTAGACTATTGTAACCTAATACCATCAAATCCTAATCTAAATTCGTCAATTGTCTAGGTTGTTAACTAATACAAGTTAATTTCCAAAGCTTGAAAGGGGTTTATACTACGATCAATGTCACACCACAATTCTGGACTAACCAATGATGTGATGAATAGTTAATAAATCAATGGTTCAACTAGGATCTCGTATAGGTCATACCCACCATAGCAAGCCACACACATCCCCCGGTAATAATCAGAGATAATAAGCAAGTAGGCAAAAGTCTTTATAATTAATTGACTAATGTCTAACAGTGGTAAAATAAATATTTAATCCAGTTATCTCCAAATAACTCAAGACATAATTTAAATAATCCTTTACATGTTCTAATACACCAACATAACTAAACTACTCAAATACACATTGGTTGCATTCGCGTGAAGGCTCATGCGTGTCTTCTACACTTCTACATCCATAGCCGCCATATGTCCATACGATGGCGCATTCACGTATTCTTCTACAGTAGGACCTGCATCATCAACTAAAAATATTTGACGTTGAAAGGTGAGCACACATCACGGCTCAGTGAGCAAACAAAACAATGCGCAAACATATGCATGCATTCAATTTAAATCTTTGGTATGGTTTTTATTTTTGCAATGTGCTCTAGAAAGGATTAGCGGCCACCATACCTCTATACACGAGTGTGTGAATCCGCCCAATGGATTAAACACTATTGCCATCCCACATGCACCCACCATGGAATAGAGATAGAGCCAAAGTGTGCGGATAACACACCGCCAACACTTCCCCTGATGCCCTACCATACCAACACGTAAGCCCCTATTGGTGAGGGCTTGCAAACTGGGCTCACAACTAACCAATCCTATTGCCATCCAATGTATCTAAGGCCTCACACTAGCATCCCTCAATACGTCCATAGAGATAGAGCTAAGGCCCCCTGATAGAGTCGAAGACCACAAGGTCCAAGACCACCTCCCTTAATATCCTACGACGTAATAATTCTGCTAAGGTAATGACGATACAACGATATCAGTGGGCAAGACTTGAGTAGAGATAGAGCTAGAGTCTGGTGAATAGGCTGAACTACATGTCACATCCTCCCCATAATGCTCCACTCGCATCCAACACACTAACCATACACACAATCACATGCCTATTCCTAGCATCATCATCAACATCATGTTATAAATAGACAAAAATTAATATACATGAGTATAATATAATAGTAATATTGGATGACATGTGAGATGTAAACTACAAGCATACAAGCATAGAATGAATCACAGCCTTGGACTCAATAAAATAAGACAGTTTATTATTATCCAAATACTTTAGGTCTTGTTCCCTCACCTTTTAACAATATTCGATCTCCTCCTAGGCCTTATAACTCTCTTTGAATCAATTTAGTAACCTAAGAATTATATGAATTTAAGTTAGGATTCATGAGCAGTATGTTACAGTAGTCAAAAATCACTGATAGGTGACTGATTGGTGATATGGTCACATGCTGTGTCGACCATACCACATACGGTCGACCTCCTACGGTCGCCCTATATAGGACCACACTTGCGACCATACATTTCCTGAATTCTTTCCGAATGGCTGTGGTCGACTCTTTGGTCATCCTATGTTTGACCATAGCTGCGACCATATGATTTCTGATCAAAATTTACTTTCAATCCGAGTTCCTCCTAAGTCAATTTCTCGACTCTATACTTGGGTTCATCTTAAGGTTATCCTATGGCCATTATTTATAGTTTCTCATTAACCATTATCACTAAACCCATCTCTCATAGTTATCCTTGAGATTTACTCTAAGGATCACATGGATCATAATGGTTTGACATCTCCAATCCACAATAGAAATCTTATTCCGTAGGATATACATCTTTAGAGATCAGTTTCATACCTTGCCCTGCAATAGAGTGCCCAAAACCTTCTCTGCACAACCTTTTTCTTAGTCTTCTCTCCTTCTCTTTCTCTTCCTTTTCTTCTTACAGGGTTTGATAATGTTCCAAAAGAGTGAAAAAGGATTGACGAACATCCTTTATATAAACTCTCCATATAGAGTTCTCCAACAATGGGAATGAGATCCCCCCTTTATTTGAAAAGTTTCTAAACTCGAAGTTTGATTTGGGATCGTATGGTCGCAAAATCCATTGATCATATGCTTAAAAACATCGATCATATGTTTAATTATCAGTGGTCTTTATTTCTCATCGTATGGTCGACCATACCTACACAAATAGTTGACCATACACATAGTTTTAAGTGTTTTTGAGTCGAATATCTTACCTAGTTTCGTGGTCTATCTTTACACGGTTGGTCCACTCGTCCATAAATGATGGGAAGACTTGGCACGACACTGTTAGACCGGGTTAGTTGAGTGTAGGTCTTACAACTCCCCCTTACATAAATTTTGTCCTCGAAATTTGCACATACCTTCCGAGTCAAATAGGTGAGGATATCGCTTCCGCATAGCGTTCTCTTCTTCCCATGTGACTTCTTCTACATCTTGGCTTCTCCAAGTAACTTTAACATAATAGATGTCGCAGTTGCAAAGACGTTCAACCTTTCGACTAGTGATTTCAGAAGGTACCACTTCAAACGTCAAATCTTCAGTCAAATCCGGTGGATCCGTCGTTAACACGTGTATTAGATCTTTGACATACTTCTTTAGTTGTAAAACATGGAATACATCATGTACGCTAGACATCAATCGTGGTAGTGCTAACTGATAAGCTACCTTTCCATGCCTTGTCAGAATTCCATAAGGTCTAATATATCTGGGACATAGCTTTCCATTATAAATCATGCATAGGAGATATCTTCAAAAATATCTTATCACCTGTGGTGAATTCAAGGTCTACGCGTCGATTGTCTGCATACTGCTTCTAATGGTTCTGAGCTATTCGGACCCTGTCCTTGATGATGTCGACTACTCGACAAGTTTCTTTGATAAATTCTGTTCCAATAATTCTTCATTCTCCAATCTCGTTCCAAAATAAAGGAGTTTGACACTTCCTACCATACAGTGCTTCAAAGGGCGACATCTGTATTGTAGCTTGGTAGTTGTTGTTATAAGAGAACTCGATCAATGGTAACTTCTTATCCCATGATCCCTTGAAATCAATCACACAAGCTCGGAACATGTCTTCTAAAATCCAAATGGTGCGCTCTGACTGTCCATTGGTCTGAAGGTAAAATACAGTACTAAATTTCAGCGTTGTACCCATAGCCTTCTACTATCCTTCCCAAAACTTTGAGGTAAAGCATGTATCACTATCGGACACAATGCTTTTAGGTACATCATGCAATCTGATAATATTATCCACATACAGCTTAGGTAGCTTCTCCAGGGTATACTGAGGTCATATAGCTATGAAACTAGCTGCCTTAGTCAGACGATCTACGATGACCCAAACTGCGTCAACTACTCTGGGAGTCAATGGTAACCCTGTGATGAAGTCCGTAGTAATGCAGTTCCATTTCCAAGTTGGTTCAAGTAGTGGTTGTAATAAGCCTGTAGGTCTTTTCGCCTTTATTCGTTGACAATTTAGGCATTGAGGCACATATCTAGCTACATCTGCTTTCATTCCCCTGCACCAATATAGTTTCTTCAGATCATGATACATCTTTGTACTCCCAGGATGGACCGAATAAGCAGTAACGTGAGCTTCCTTCATTCGTCTATGTCTAATATCTAAGTCTTTACTTTCAGGAACATACACCCTCCCTTTGTATCTTAGTACTTTTTCGAAGTCCAGAGTGAAATCAGGAGTAGTCCTATCTTTTTTCAGATCTTCTTATACTATCCTCAGATAGGGGTCTAATTGAACAGCTGCTTTCACTTCGTCTATCAGTTCAGGTACAATCTTCAATGTAGCAAACATGTTTGAAAATTGATGAATAAACCCTAGGTCGGTCGATCCACTTGGTTTATCAATCACGAGCTACTTATTGCCACAATTGAATACTCTTCTTGTGACGCATATTGCAGCATTTGTGCGAGCTTCTTCCTGAGATTTTGTCATCGCTTTTCTTCTTAGTGCATTAGTAATTACATTAGCCTTCCTAGGATGATACTGGATATCACAATTGTAATCCTTTAGCAACTCCAGCCATCTCCTCTGTCTCATGTTCTACTCCTTCTGATTAAAAAGATGAGTGAGACTCTTATGATCTGATTTAATCTGAAATTTCTCTCCATACAAATAATGTCTCTATATCTTGACAGCATATACCATCACTGCAAATTCCAAATCATGAGTAGGGTAATTCTTCTCGTGTGTCTTTAATTGTCTAGAAGCATATGTAATTACTTGCTCTCCTAGCATGAGAACACGTCCCAAACATAACCCAGACGCATCGGTGTACAAGGTAAATAGTTATCCTGCGATCGAAATAGTCAAGATGGGAGCTGTTATCAGTCTTGTCTTCAATGTTTGGAAACACTCTTCACATTTGTCAGTCTAAACAAACTTTTCTCCTTTCTTAGTCAGTCTGGTGAGAGGTACGATGATCCTAGAGTAATCTTCCACGAATCGTCGATAATACCCAGCTAAACCCAAGAAACTTTTAATTTCTGTAACATTCTTAGGTGCTTCCCATTTAACAATAGCTTCAATCGTGCCAGGATCCACTTTAATTCCTTCAACTGATACAACATGGCCTAAGAAAGCGGTTTCATTTAGCCAGAACTCACACTTAGTAAATTTAGCATAAAGCTTTTCTGATCTTAGTCGATGCAGAGCAGCTCTAAGATATGTTATATGAGTCTCCTTGTCCTTAGAGTATATTAAGATGTCGTCTATAAATACAATGACTGATGTATCCAGCATATCGTGGAATACTCGATTCATTAGTTCCATAAAAGTTGAGGGTGTATTGGTCAATCCAAAAGACAACTAGAAATTCGTATTTGGTTTTGAATGCTGTCTTCGAAATATCACCTTGTTTGATCTTCAACTGATGGTATCCTGACGGAAGATCAATCTTGGAGAAAACTTTGGCACCTTGCAACTGGTCGAATAAGTCATCGATCCAGGGCAACGGATACTGATTCTTGATCGTGAGCTTATTCAATTTTTGATAATCTATACAAAGTCAAACGCTACCATCCTTATTTTTCAAGAATAATACTGGCACTCTCCATGGTGATATACTGGGTCGGATATAACCCTTGTCCACAACTCCTATAATTGTACCTTTAGTTCCTTTAATTTAGTAGGAACCATTCGACAGGGTGCCTTAGATATTGGTGTGGCTTCGGGTATAAGGTTTCTAACGAACTCTGTCGCTCGGTCAGGTGGCAATCCTGGTAATTCCTCAGGAAATACATCCGATAATTCACACACAACTTCAATGTCTTCCATTTATGGTGCTTCCTTGGTGAGGTCAACCACAGACACTAAGTATCCAATTCCTCCTTTCTCGAGGCATCTCCTAGCCTTTAATGCAGAAAGAATGAGTTTTCATTTACAGAGAAGTTTGGTTTCCATAAAATTAAACTCTGCTCCTTCCTTGTCCTTGAATGATATCTTCTTTTTAGTACAAAGCAAACTTACAGAATGTTGGGATAACCAGTCCATCCCTAGGATGACATCGAAGTCTGCCATCTAGAGTTGCACCAGGTTAGAGTCCAACCTTCCTCCATTTATTAAAACTGAACATGGTCCATAACCTTGGTCTAATTTTGCTTCTAATCCCATAGGAGACCATACTAGTAGCTTGTAGTCTAAAGGTTTGAGGGGTATATCTAGCTTCTTGCCAAAGGACACTGATATAAATGAGTGTGTGGCTCTAGAGTCAAAAAGCACTCTGGCTAGTATATTAGCTATAGGTACAATACCTGTGATTTTATTTAATTTAGTCTACATGCTCACACAAGGTATTTCAAAACACAAGGTCAAATTATACCTGTGACCACATTAGGCGATGCGGCAGCATCCTGCATAAACCTTTCCTTGATGTAGCTGCTTCCTTGGCTTAGGACAATCTCTTGAATAATGCCTTACTTGATAGCAGATAAAGCATTTAACTCCAGTATTACCCTGCTTCTGTTGAGGTTAGGCTGTTGGAGTAGTCTTGGCTGCTGCATTGAAGCCTTGAGTACGGAAGGGTTCGATTGGAGGCTCTAATAATTGGAGTCTCTCTGTTTCAGAGTACGGTAGCTGCTTTGATTATCTATGCAATTTGTTCAACCTTTATCAGGCTTAATAGTCCACTCGGAGTCAGCCATGTGGCTGCTCCTCCACACCTAACTCAGGACTCACTGCTAGGAAAAGGTCTTTTTGGTTGATTGTCGGCGTCCCCATCTTAAGGATGTCGTTCGGCCTCTTAATACCCCTGTTTTGAGCAAAGTAACTCTCCCTTTGGCTCGATTCCAATACTCGAGCAACCTGTGCAGCTTCATTACAAATCTTATTTTTCAGTCCTAATACATGCTCTTGGATGCTTCTCCTAAGTCCCATAATGAACCTTCGGGTTTTAGTATCTTCTTCTTACATGCTAGAGGGAGCAATGAAGAACAACTCTTCATAACGTTGTTGGTAAGTGTCAACAGTCATCTGTCCTTGATACAGACTCAAGAACTCCTTCTCCATCATATCTCTGAAACTCATGGGAAAATACTTTTCGAAGAAAGCTTCTTTGAAGATAGCCCAGGTTAATTGGTTGTGCTTTGTCAACAGATAACCGTGAGTGGATATCCATCAATGGTGTGCATCTCTTTTAAGCATTAATGTTACACACAATACTTTCTCCTCTTTTCTAATAGTCATCATCATGAAATTTCTTTCCATTTCATCAATCCAGTGAGCTGGCCACAATGGGTCTGATGGCTTACCCATAAACTCCTTCTGTTCATCTTCAGAAAAAGCTCGATTAGTTTGGAGTCGTCTAGCTGATACTGTGCATATGCTCCATACATGGGTGGTTGGTACTGATAGTTATCTTGGTTATATCTGCCTTGCGGTGTTTTAGGATTCTACACTTGGGCTTGTACAACTGGCATTTGAAGTGCTTAGGGTACCGTATTATTCATAGCCGATGCTTGGGGCACAGTATTGCTACCCCCAGTATGGTACTAGCTTGCCCTGTAGGTATTGGTGTTGTGTTTGCAGTTGGGGAAGAAATTCCCATAGCAGCTTGCATGTTCTTGCATTTGTTGTAATTATTGCACCTGTTATGCCAAATTCGTCACTACAATTGCCAAATCTATTGGTGGTACTGGTAAGTTGGTTGGGTTGGCCTTAGTGTAAACATCCTGAGGCATAATATTTTGATTCCCAGCATCTCCCTCTTGTCCTTCTTGACCTTCATTATCATTGATCTCTGTAGGTGGTGGAGGTGGGTTTGCATTCTGTCTCTTTCTGCTTGGTCTACGCCCAACCATTTAAACTCTTGGATAAAATAGTATTGGTAAGGCTATACATGTGAGATAAGATAGAATGATAATAATTTGTTAGTCCCACAATAAAAGGAGAGAGAAAATAAAATTATGAGGCATTAAGTGTAATAGAGCCAAAACAGACAATAGTCAATTGTATGGTTGATGTCGTACAGTCACACGTAACGCGACCATAGGTTTGACCATATGAACCCTGGCAACTTCCCGAGACCTTATGGTCAATCGTACAGTCGATGGTATGGTCGACTGTTTTGGTCGAATTATGCGACCGTACGATGTAAAAATCAGGTTTTTAAACCTGTTTCTAGACTTTTCTCTCTCATTCTCTCTTTTCTCTTACGGTCTCAACTGAGCTCGCCACCACTGGGTTGCTACAGTGTCAACCGCATGAATTTGGTGGTTTCTACATCGGTCGGCAATCTTCATCCTATTCCTCAAGGTATGTTATCTACTCTTTTATTCTTTTTCAACTTCCATACTTAGGTTTTTTGCCATTTATATAGTTTTCTTCAAATTAACATATACGTGACCGTAAAAAAATTGATCTTTATTGGTGGTTCTTACTATTGGCTACCCAACGGATGAAAGCCCTTAAGAAAATTCGAGTTTCATCGGTTGGTTTGATTAAAATTTTGAAAATCCCAATTTTGACCTAAAATTTGGGAAAAATCCCAAATTTCAAAATTTCTTCAACTCTATTTTGATTGGTGGCCATTTTCTATTGATTGATCCCTATAGGACGGTTTGTGCCTCATGTAAGTCCTCTTGCCCAAGTGTTTGGGTGAAAAGTGAGGCTTTTTCCCATTTCATGTCGTTATGCTGCCCAAATTTCTAACTTTCTAACTTGTTTTCTTATTCTCTTCTCTCGCAATTATCATGGTTCATACCAAGGTTCTCAGAGTCCATGACCCTTGTTGCTTCAGGTCCATCGAAGCAGAGGTATAGTATCCATGGTTTCATTGAAAAAAGGTGGAAGGGGGTCGGTGTGTCAATTTAGCCCACTTAGCCCTATTTGATGTGGAGAGGGCATTTACTGATATGGATTGGCTTCCCATGATCCTGTATGAAGGTTGCACCCATCTAGATTTAGTAAAGCAATTCTACTACAACCTACAAGTTGAGGGTATTCCAGAGGATATAGACAGTGGGAGAGAGCTTCGGATCACTAGTTGGGGAAAAGGGTTCCTATCTCCTTCAATACCCAATAGTTGGTGGATATTCTGGGTATCTCAAGTGCCGGTCCTTCGGTCTACTGTGCTCCTAAGGAACCCAAGTTCCTGACCATTACTATGCATGTAGAGGTATGCAGTCAGATTCTTCGTGATGACTGCTGGGAGATGAAGGCAGTCAACCTGCATCCTAAGCCACGGGTATTTTGTAAGATTATCTAGCATAATCTGATTCCTTAGGGTGGACATTACAAGATTGTCTCCCAGTTGACTCAGTACTTGCTGTATTGTATCTGCACTAGGCAGCCTGTCTGTCTCCCCTACATTATCATCTGGACTATGCACAGAGCCACAATGTCTGATTCGAGAGGTAACCTACCTATGGATGGTTGATCACCACTCTGTTCTCTCGCCTACAGGTGAACTTGGAGGATGAGAGGATTTATGAAGACACCTTCTCAGCTGATCTTGGTTGGGATGCCATTTATAGGATGGGAATAAGAGAGATACAGGTCAATGATGATGAAAGGAATACCATGAGACATCCTCTTACTCAGGTGGTGGCAACAGATGTAGAGGTGGCAGCGGCAGCAGCAGCAGAGGCAGACGAGAGTGATGATGAAGAGGATGATGATCGGATGTACATGAATGTGGATGCCATACCTCCTCCATCACCATAACATTCTATAAGATCCGGCCCTTCTCGGGCTTCTCACTCGGTTGGTCCTTCATGCCCTCCATCAGATGGCATGATGACATTACAGTTTGAGATTTACGAAGCTCAGCGTGCGACTTATGGACCAGTGGCGAGTCTCCCAGAGCGTTTTCGGGCGACCCAAGCACAGGTAGCTTGGCTTACGAGGGTGTACGCCTAGGATCATGATCGAGATCAAGAGGCACCTCCTCCTTCAGCGCCCCCAGCTCCATGATTATTCCTTTCATTTTTCTCTCATTTATACTACAGAGTAACTGTCTGGATTATGACCGTACTCTAGTTTAAATATACATTTTTCTTACTTTTATTTTTGGCATATATATATATATATATATATATATATATATATATATTATAGTTTGTTTCTCATTTACATATGTGCATTATTCTCTTTCTTAATTTTATGTCTCAAACAATAAGATGCTTATGGTGTGTTCTTATTACAGGTTTAAGTTTTTCTAATTCAGTTCATGACTTAGGTGGAAGTAGTTAGGTCAATGGGTAGTGTCACACCCCAATTCGGCACATCTCAGAATGGTGTGATGAACCGCTAATAAACCAATGGTTCAACCAGGATCTCAAATAGGCTATCCCCGCGTTATCCAAACTTACACACATCCATAATCATAATCAGAGTAAATACACAATAGCGGAAATCTTATAAATAAATGAACTGAGAATCTATGTGATATTAAAATTTAAATAACAATTTATTCTGTATCAACCGAGACATAAGTAAATATCGATACAAGTCTTTAATAAATCCAAATAGAGAAATCTATAAAATATCTAATCAAATACACACGAGTTGCACTCGCAAGAGGAGTCGTGTGTATCTACTTCAGCTTCAACTTCCATCGCTGCCCCGTTTCCATACGCAGACGCACTCATATAATCTTCAACGGTATAACCTGCATCATCAACTAAAAATATTCGACGTCGAGGGGTGAGCACACATCACGGCTCAGTGAGTAGCCAAAACAATGCAACAATACATATGCATGCAAATCAATTTATATCTTTGGTCCGGTTAAAAGTTTGCAGTACGCAATAAAAAGGTTTAGGTAGCCAAAGGTCGCGTTTATTGACCCCGCCTCTATACACGAGTGTGTGACGTTACCCGAAGATCACGTTTATCGTCAACTCACATGCACCCAACCATGAACATTATATAACAAAGGTTAGGTTTATTGCTATATAGTGCCATACTAACACGTAAGCCCCTGTTGGCGAGGGCTGCAAACTGGGCTCGCAACTAACCAATCCTAATGCCAAATAGTGTATCCAAGGCCTCACCCCAGCATCCCTTAGAATGTCCATAGAGATAGAGCTAAGGCCCCCCGGTAGAGTCAGAGACTACAACGACCGAGACCACCTCCCCTGATACTCCACGACATAATAGTTCTGCTAAAGTAATGGCGATACGACGATGCTAATGCACAAGACTTGAGTTAGAGATAGAGCTAAAGTAATGAGACCCGCCAAAGGTTAACGTTTATTGACGTCCTCATCACACCTCCCTGATACTCGCTCGCATCAAGTACACCAACCACACACATACAAGCACATGCCTATTCCTATCATCATCATCATCATCATGTTATAAACAATAAAATAAATATGCATGAACAAGTAATAGAAATATTGGACGGCATGCTGTATGCACATTACAAACATATTTGCATAGAATCAAACATGGCATAGGATTCAAGAAAATAGAAAATAGTTTGTTATTAACCAATTTAGTTTGAAGTTATGGGTCCTCACCTTAGCTTGCTATAAAATACTTTTCCAAGCTTTAGAATCACCTTTACAGTGTTATTATATTGCTAGAAGACCTAACAAAGTTGATAGAATTTAATTAGAATTTATTCGAAATTGAAAACCACTCTGTTAACTGAGGGTCGGAGGTAGGGTCGGAGTCAGGATCGACCCTGGGTGCGACCCTCCCTTAACTCTTAACTTCCCAAACACTGAGGGTCGATGGTCAGGAACACCTAGGGTCGGATGGTCATCGGCCCTCGGTGCACTTTGGTCCAGTTCCCTCTTTTAATCCATTCTTCGTGCTTGAGACCCATACCTGAGAAGAATAATCTTTCTCTGCAACTCTTCTCTTTTGGCTTAATTTCTCTTCCTTCCCTTTCTTCTTCCTCCTTCCTTCTCTCTCTTTCTCTCAATTCGATTAGGATTGTGAAAGGAGTGAAAGTGGCTTAGGGACGTCCTTTAAATAGAGTAGGAACATCCTAAAATAAGTCCCTCTGAGATTAGGAAAGAATCCCAATCAAAAATTAGGAAATTTCCTAATTTTAATTTTCGGCAGAATCCGAGGGTCGATGGGAGGGTCGATGATCCCGTCGACCCTAGGGCTTAAGATGTCCGACCCTCCCTTCTAAATCGAGGGTCTGACTTTTTACTTTGGGAGGTCTGACCCTGCTTAGCTGGGTATGCGACCCTTCCCTATTTTAAGTGTTTTTGGGTCGATTTGATACCTGGGATCTTGATATCCTTCACGCCCTTGGTCCATTTGACTCGACCATAATGGGTAAACCTGGTTCAAGGTGGTAAGACCGGGTTAGATTGACATGGGTCTTACAACTCCCCCCAACTTATAAAAATTTTGTCCTTGAAATTGTACGTACCTTCTGAATCAAACAAATGAGGGTATTGCTTTCGCATAGCATTCTCTTCTTCCTTGTAATTTCTTCCATGTCTCTACTTTTCCATGTGACCTTAACATAGTAGATATCTCTGTTGCGTAGACGTTGAACCTTTCGACTAGTGATTTCTATTGGTGTTACTTCAAATGTCAAATCATCATACTTCTTCAATAGGGAAATGTGAAATACGTCATGCACACTTGACAAAGATGGTGGTAGTGCTAATTGATAAGCCACTTTTCCACGCTTAGCTAGAATTTCATACGGCCCGACATATCTTGGACTTAGTTTCCCTTTCTATCCGAACCTCTTCAATCCTCGCATAGGTGATACCTTCAAAAATACTTTATCACCTATGGGAAACTCCAGATCTCTTCGTCGAGTATCTGCATATTGCTTCTGATGGTTCTGAGCTGTTCTCACTCTTTCCTTGATGATGTCGACCACTCGGCAAGTCTCTTCAACAAATTCTGGTCCAACAATACTACGTTCTCCAACTTCATTCCAAAACAAGGGAGTTCGACACTTCCTGCCATACAGTGCTTCATAAGGTGACATCTGTATAGTAGCCTGATAGCTATTGTTATAAGCGAACTTGATCAATGGTAACCTTTCGTCCCATGATCCCTTAAAATCAATCACACATGCTCGTAGCATATCTTCTAGAATCTGGATTGTACGCTCTGACTGTCCATCCATCTGTGGGTGGAATGCAGTACTAAACTTTAGCGTCGTACCCATAGCCTTTTGCAAGCCTTCCCAAAATTTGGAAGTAAATCGTGGATCTCTATCGGACACAATGCTTTCTGGAACACCATGTAATCGAACAATGTTATCCACATACAGCTTCGCTAACCTTTCCAGGTATACTGAGGTCGTATAGGTATAAAGTGAGCTGTTTTAGTCAGACGGTCCACAATCACCCAAACTGCGTCAACTACTCGAGGAGTCAGTGGTAGTCCCGTGACGAAGTCCATAGTGATGGAGTCCCATTTCCATGCTGGTTCCGGTAGTGGCTGCAACAGTCCTGCGGGTCTTAGGTACACATATTCTTCCTTTGTATTTTAGTACTTTCTCGTCGTCCAAGGTGAACTCAGGACTCGTCCTACCTTTCTCAATATCTTCTTGTACTGTTCTCAGATAGGGATCTGCTTTGATAGTTGTCTTCACTTCGTCCACTATATCCGGTATAATCTTCAATGCCGCAAACATATTCGAAAACCGATGAATAAACCCTTGGTTGGCTGACTCATCCGTTGTATCTATCACATACTGCTCGTGGCCGTAATTGAATACCATTCCGTTGGTGCACATTGCTGCAGTCGTGCTAACTTCTCCTTGAGATTTAATCATTGCTTTTCTGCTTAATGCATCCGCTACTACGTTCACTTTTCCCGGATGATATTGGATATCACAATCATAGTCTTTCAATAGTTCCAGCCATCTTCTTTGTCTCATATTCAACTCCTTTTGATTAAATAAATAAATAAAACTTTTATGGTCCGACTTAATCTAAAATTTCTCCCCGTATAGGTAATGTCTCCATATCTTGACAGCTTGTACTACTGCCGCTAGCTCCAGATCATGAGTGGGATAATTTTTCTCATGTACCTTTAACTGTCTTGAAGCATAAGCAATTACTTGCTCTCCTTGCATAAGCACACATCCTAGTCCCAGTCCTAACGCATCAGTGTATAAAGTAAATGTCTATCCTGGCACGGGAATAGTCAAAATCGGGGCAGATATCAATCTGGTCTTCAGTGTTTGGAAACTCTTCTCACATTTATCGGTCCACACAAACTTTTCACCTTTCTTGGTCAAACTGGTGAGAGGTACGGCAATCCGAGAATAGTCATCTACGAATCTCCGATAATAACCAGCTAGACCCAGAAAACTTCTGATTTTTGAAATGTTCTTTGGTGCTTCCCACTTCACAATAGCCTCGATCTTGCTGGGGTCCACTTTGATTCCTTCAGCGGATACTACATGGCCTAGGAATGCGACTTCACTTAGCCAAAACTCGCACTTTGAAAATTTGGCATATAGATTCTCTTTCCTTAAACGCTGTAGGGCTGCGTTTAGGTTCTTGATATGGGTTTCCTTGCCCTTGGAATATACCAATATGTCATCAATAAATACTATAACCGACGTATCCAACATATCATGGAAAACTCGGTTCATAAGTTCCATGAACATTGCCGGTGCATTAGTTAATCCGAAAGACATAACCAAAAATTCATAATGTCCATATCTGGTCCTGAATGCTGTCTTTGGAATATCGCCTTCTTTAATCTTCAGCTGATGATAGCCTGATCGAAGATCGATCTTCGAAAATACTCTTGCTCCTTGTAACTGATCGAACAAGTCATCGATGCGTGGTAGTGGATATCGATTCTTGATTGTCAGTTTATTCAACTCCCGATAGTTGATGCATAATCGAACGCTACCATCCTTCTTCTTTACGAACAACACCGGTTCCCCCCATGGAGATATACTGGGTCAAATATAACCTTTGTCCAGTAGTTCTTATAGTTGCACCTTGAGTTCCTTCAGTTCCGTAGGAGCCATTCTATAGGGTGCTTTTGATACGGGTGCGGCTCCAGGTACAAGGTCTATCACAACCTCTGTGGCTCGGTCGGGTGGTAATCCGGGTAGTTCCTCCGAAAATACGTCAGGATAGTCCCGCACAACATCTATATCTTCCATTCGTGGCGCATCATTGGTTAGGTCGACCACGGATACTAGATACCCGATTGCCCCCTTCTCAAGGCACTTCTTAGCCTTTAGTGCTGAAAGTATGAGCTTGCGTCTCCGGGGAAGTTTGGTTCCCGAAAAACTTAGTTCTACCCCTTCCTTGTCTTTGAACGTTAGCTTCTTTTCAACGCATAATAGATTTACAGAATGCTGAGCTAACCAGTCCATTCCCAAGATGACATCAAAGTCTACCATCTCAAGTTGTATAAAGGTTGCATCTAAAGTCTTCTCTCCAATAAGAGCTGGACATGGTCCATAACCTTTCTCTAGTTCCACTTCTAACCCCATCGGTGACCGTACAAGTAATTTGGAGTCTAATGTTTTGATGGGTAATTTTGTCTTCTTTCCAAATGACACAGATATAAATGAATGAGTAGCTCCGTAATCGAAGAGTACTCTGGCGGGTAAGCCATTTATAGGTACAATACCTGTGATTTATCTTTACTTAGTCTACATGCTCATTCAATGTATTTATAACTTAAAAAGTTTCAGTCATACCTGTGACCACATCGGGTGATGTGGCCGCATCCTCGGACGTAACAGCATATACCCATCCCTGATGTAATTGCTTCTTGGGCTTTGGGCACTCTCTTGCCATATGTCCCGGCTGGTTGCAGTTAAAACACTTCAGGACTTCAGAATTTGGCTTTGGTTGAGGTTGAGCCGCTGAAGTGGTCTTGGGTGGAGCTGTACAATTATGAGGACAAAAAGGCTTATATGTCCTGTTATTACCTCCGTTGTAGGAGTTTCCTGCTGGCCTTTTGATGCCTCTGTTCTGAGTAAGATAACTCTCCTTCTGGCTCGATTCAATCACTCGAGCAATCTGGACAGCTTCGTTGTAAATTTTCTTCTCTAAGCCTAGAACATTCTCTCTGATGCTTCCTCTTAGTCCCGCGACGAACCTACGGGTTTTGGTATCTTCTTCTTGCATGCTAGCCGGTGCAAAGAAAAACAGCTCTTCGTAGCGCTGTTGATATGAGTCTACAGTCATCTGTCCCTGGTACAATCTCAGGAACTCTTTCTCCATCGAATCTCTGAAGCTTCGTGGAAAATAATTCTCGAAGAATGGTTCTTTATATATAGCCCATGTCAGTAGGGCGTGCTTGGTCAGTAGATATGTCTTCGTGGATTTCCACCAATGATGTGCGTCGCCCTTGAGCATGAAGGTGGCACATAGTACTTTCTCTTCCTCTGTGATAGTCATCATGAGGAAATTTCTCTCCATCTCGTCTATCCAGTGTGCTGGCCACAACGGATCAGATGGTTTGCCGTTGAATTCTTTGGGTTTCATCTTCAAAAATCTCTCTACTAGTCGGGAGTGGTCCAACTGGTTTTGGGGTTTTGCCCCAAACATGTGGGGTGGATACTGGTAATTACCCTGAGCTGCTTCTGGAACCTGTACTGGAATCTGTGCTGCTGGTTGTTGAGGTGTCTGAGGAGCTGGGTGGTTACCTACCGGTGCTGCACTGGCTTTGTCCTGTGTGCATGGGTGCAGCCTGAGTGGCTTGAAACATGATTCCCATGGCAACCTGCATCTGAGCCTGTGAGTGTTGCATCTGCTGTGCCAAATTCATCACCACAGTTGCTAGCTCTGTTGGTGGAGGTGGCAAATTTGTAGGGTTTGCCTGTTCTGGATTACCCGACGCATGGTTATTCTCTTGACTAGTCTCCTCCACGGGTGGTGGTGGTGGGACTGTACTTCGGGTCTGTCGGGTCACTCTACGTCCAGACATAATTCCTTTTGGTGATTGGTGGTGCCTAAAAATTGTCAAAATAGGTGAGAAGTCATTTATATTTCATGTAGGCACGCTAACCGATAATCAATTCCAATTTTAGCTCATTCTATAAAAAAAATACTTTTTCTATGCAGGGTCGATGGTGAGGGTCGATGGTATGTCCGACCCTTGGTATCCGACCCTAGGAATGACCTGTTCTTCCCGAGAGCTGGGGGTCGATGCGAGGGTTGATGGGTGTCTAACCCTCAGTTCCGACCCTTGATTTTCTGTCAGATTCCCGAGAGCCGACGGTCGATGGGAGGGTCGATGGTTCTAGTCGAATTGTCTGACCCTCAGACCAAAAATCAGATTTTTAAGATCCGATTCTGGGTCATTTCTCACTACTCCTCCTCCGTTTCGACTCGTCTCTCCTCTCTGAGTTTCTATAGTGCTACTCAACCGTTTTTGATCGGTTTGACTCCGGGTTTCGACGTCCACGTCATCACTACAGGTATGTCTTCCCATTTTACCTGTTTCTAGGTTTCCATTTCTAGGTTTTTGCACCTTTAACTTGTATTTTCCAAATTAAACTTTTTTCAATCGTAAAAATTCGATTTTTATTGGGGGCTTTTGTTATTGGTGTCTCGAGGAATGAAAGCCCTAAAAAAATTTTGGGTTTCATCGGTTGGTTATCGAGAAATTTGAAATTTTCTCTTTTTGCCCTAATTTGTCTACATTTTCGATTTTTCTTGAATTTCTTCAAATTGGAGATCGTCAGTTAAAATTTCCTACTGTATGTGGGTTGTAGGATGTATGTTTAGACCTACGTAAGTTCTCATGCCCACTTGTATGGTGAGAAATGGGGCTTTATGGTCAACTTACGTCGTTATTACATCAAGTTTTGGATTTTTATCCTATTAACTCCTTGTTTTCCTTCTTTTTCTTATTTTACAGATACCATGGCTCGTACCAAGGTACCCAGAGTTCGTGATCCCCTTCGCTTCCGTTCTAATGAAGCCGAGGCACGGTATGCTGACTTTGCCCGTAAGAAGGTTGAGGGTGATCGTATGGTAAACTTGGCTGAGTTAGCCGTGTTCAACGTAGAGGGAGCCTTTAGTGACATGGGGTGGCTTCCTGTCGTCACCTACGACGCAGGCACATGCCCGGATTTGGTGCGTCAGTTCTATTGTAATCTCCAGGAGGTGGGGAATTACAATGACGTTGAGCATGGTCAGGAGTTGCGCATCACCAGTTACGTTAAAGGGGTAGATATCTCTTTCGACTATCGGCAGGTGGCCGACTTGTTGGGCATTCCCTATGATGGCCCCATGGTGTCTTGTGCGCTCCGGAGAGCCCCGGTTTGTTGAGATGGAGATGAGGGCAGAGATCGACAATCGTTTGCTCGTCCCGATCAATGGCGGATGAGAGCTTGTTACTTGCGTCCAGCTCAACGGTCTTTTGCAAGATTATCCAGCATAATCTGATCCCGCAGAGTGGGCACTATGAGAGGGTTTCTCAGCTGACCCAGTTTTTGATCTATAACATCTGCACTCGCCAGCCGGTTTGCCTTCCATACATCATCATTGCGGACTATGATTTGTGCTACATTGTCCGGTCATAGGGACCAGTGGCGAGTCTCCCCGAGCGTTTTCGGGTGACCCAGGCACAGGTAGCTTGGCTTACGAGGGTGTACGCCTAGGATCATGATCGAGATCAAGAGGCACCTCCTCCTTACGCCCCGACTCCATGATTATTCCTTTCATTTTTCTCTCATTTATACTACGAGTAACCTGTCGGATTATGACCGTACTCTGGTTTAAATATACATTTTTCTTACTTTTATTTTTGGCATATATATATATATATATATATATATATATATATATATATATATATATATATATATATATATATATATATATATATATATATATATATATATATATATATATTATAGTTTGTTTCTCATTTACATATGTGCATTATTCTCTTTCTTAATTTTATGTCTCAAACAATAAGATGCTTATGGTGTGTTCTTATTACAGGTTTTAGTTTTTCTAATTCAGTTCATGACTTACGTGGAAGTAGTTAGGTCAATGGGTAGTGTCACACCCCAATTCCACACATCTCAGAATGGTGTGATGAATCGCTAATAAACCAACGGTTCAACCAGGATCTCAAATAGGCTATCCCCGCGTTATCCAAACTTACACACATCCATAATTATAATCAGAGTAAATACACAATAGCAGAAATCTTATAATTAAATGAACTGAGAATCTATGTGATATTAAAATTTAAATAACAATTTATTCTGTATCAACCGAGACATAAGTAAATATCGATATAAGTCTTTAATAAATCCAAATAGAGAAATCTATAAAATATCTAATCAAATACACACGAGTTGCACTCGCAAGAGGAGTCGTGTGTATCACTTCAGGTTCAACTTCCATCGCTGCCCCGTTTCCGTACGCAGACGCACTCATATAATCTTCAACGGTATAACCTGCATCATCAACTAAAAAAATTCGACGTCGAGGGGTGAGCACACATCACGGCTCAGTGAGTAGCCAAAACAATGCAATAATACATATGCATGCAAATCAATTTATATCTTTGGTCCGGTTTAAAGTTTGCAGTATGTAATAGAAAGGTTTAGGTAGCCAAAGGTCGCGTTTATTGACCCCGCCTCTATACACGAGTGTGTGACGTTACCCGAAGATCACGTTTATCGTCAACTCACATGCACCCAACCATGAACATTATATAACAAAGGTTACGTTTATTGCTATATAGTGTCATACCAACACGTAAGCCCCTGTTGGCTAGGGCTGCAAACTGGGCTCGCAACTAACCAATCCTAATGGCCAACAAGTGTATCCAAGGCCTCACCCCAGCATCCCTCAGAATGTCCATAGAGATAGAGCTAAGGCCCCCCGGTAGAGTCAGAGACTACAAGGACCGAGACCACCTCCCCTGATACTCCACGACATAATAGTTCTGCTAAAGTAGTGGCGATACGATGATGCTAATGCACAAGACTTGAGTTAGAGATAGAGCTAAAGTGCTGAGACCCGCCAAAGGTTAACGTTTATTGACGTCCTCATCACACCTCCCCTGATACTCGCTCGCATCAAGTACACCAACCGCACACATACAAGCACATGCCTATTCCTATCATCATCATCATTATCATGTTATAAACAATAAAGTAAATATGCATGAACAAGTAATAAATATTGGATGGCATGCTGTATGCACATTAAAAACATATTCACATAGAATCAAACATGGCATAGGACTCAAGAAAATAGAAAATAGTTTGTTATTAACCAATTTAGTTTGGAGTTATGGTTTCTCACCTTAGCTTGCTATAAAATACTTTTCCAAGTTTTAGAATCACCTTTACAGTGTTATTATATTGCTAGAAGACTTAACAAAGTCGATAGAATTTAATTAGAATTTATTTGGAATTAAAAACCACTCTGTTAACTAAGGGTCGGAGGTAGGGTCGGAGTCAAGATCGACCCTGGGTGCGACCCTCCCTTAACTCTGAACTTCCTGAACACTGAGGGTCGATGGTCAGGAACACCTAGGGTCAGATGGTCATCGATCCTCGGTGCGACCCTCGGTGCACTTTGGCCCAGTTCCCTCTTTAAATCCATTCTTCGTGCTTGAGATCCTATGGCTTGCTCCTAAATTCCATTCTACATTCATTCCATGGTCTGAAACCATGTATAACCCACCTAGATAGCTTTCATGCACTTTCCTATGGTTTTCCATGAAAACCTAACCATAGCTTGATGGTTTGGGTTTCTCCGAAATCACACTCTCAACATTAACTAGCCTAAGGTCTGTAGAAACTCATGGAATTAGTACCCATACCTGAGAAGAATAATCTTTCTCTGCAACTCTTCTCTTTTGGCTTAATTTCTCTTCCTTCCCTTTCTTCTTCCTCCTTCCTTCTCTCTCTTTCTCTCAATTCGATTAGGGTTGTGAAAGGAGTGAAAGTGGCTTAGGGACGTCCTTTAAATAGAGTAGGAACATCCTAAAATAAGTCCCTTTGAGATTAGGAAAGAATCCCAATTGAAAATTAGGAAATTTTCTTAATTTTAATTTTCGACAGAATCCGAGGGTCGATGGGAGGGTCGAAGATCCCGTCGACCCTAGGGCTTAAGATGTCCGACCCTCCCTTCCAAATCGAGGGTCTGACTTTCTACTTTGGGAGGTCCGACCCTGCTTAGCTGGGTATGCGACCCTTCCCCTATTTTAAGTGTTTTTGGGTCGATTTGATACCTGGGATCTCGATCTCCTTCACGCCCTTGGTCCATTTGACTCGACCATGATGGGTAAACTTGGTTCAAGGTGGTAAGACCGGGTTAGATTGACACGGGTCTTACAGGTAGAACCTGAAAGAGATCTGATACCAACCATATCAAACCACACACATTCAATGGTAATGATTAGAGATAATAAGCAAGTAAGCGAAAGTGTTTATAATTAATGAACTAAGGTCTAACAGTGATAAAATAAATCTTTAATTCAGTTATCTCCAAATAATTCAAGACATAATTTAAATAATCCTTTACATGTTCCAGTACTCCAACATAACTAAACTACTCAAATACACATTAATTGCATTGGCGTGAAGGCTCATGCGCATCTTCTACAAATTCTACTTCCATAGCCGCCATGTATCCCTATGATGGTGCATTCACATAATCTTCAACAATAGGACCTGCATCATTAACTAAAAATATTCGACGTCGAAAGGGTGGGCACACATTACGGCTCAGTGAGCAAACAAAATAATACGCAAACATATGCATGCATTCAATTTAATATCTTTGGTCTGATTTTTAAGTTTGCAATGAATGATAGAAAGGATTAGTGGACCGCACCTCTATACATGAGTGTGTGAATCCTCCCAATGGATCAAACACCATTTTTATCTCACATGTACGCACCATGGAATAGAGATAGAGCTAAAGTGTCTGGATTACACATCATTCTCATCACATATGCATGCATTCCCCTGATGCCCTGCCCATACCAATATGTAAGCCCCTATTGGCGAGGGCTTGCAAACTAGACTATTAACTAAGAAATCTTAATGCCATCAAATGTATCCAAGGCCTTACCTGAGCATCCCTCAATACATCCCTAGAGATAGAGCTAAGGCCCCTGACAGAGTCGAAGATCACACAGTTCAAGACCACCTCCCTTGATGTCCTACGACGTAATAGTTCTGCTAAGGTAATGGTGATACGATGATGTCTGTCACACCCCAATTCTGCGCCAACCAGAATAGTGTGATGAACCGTCAACAAACCAATGGTTCAACCAGGATCTCAAAATAGGCTATCCCACATATGATAAACCAAAACACATTCCACATTAATCAGAGGTAATAAAATAAATAGCGGAAGTCTTACAGATAATGAACTGAGAAATTCTAACTATGATACTCATAAATAAAATATCCAATTATGTTGTTTCAACCGAAACATAAATAAAATATCGAATACATGTCTTTACTAAATCCAAATAAATAAAACAAAATCTAATCGAATACGCATGAGTTGCACTCGCAAGAGGAGTCATGCGTATCCACTATGTCTTCAGCTACCATCGCTGCTATGTTCACGTACGCTGGAGCATTCATATAATTTTCAACGGTGGTACCTGCATCATCAACTAAAAGTATTCGAATTCGAAAGGGTGAGCACACATCACGGCTCAGTGAGCAAAAAAAACAATGCAACAATACATATACATGCAATCAATTTATATCTTTGGTCTGGTTTAAAGTTTGCAATGTGCTATAGAAAGGATAGGTGGCCGCCGCACCTCTATACACGAGTGTGTGGAAACGCCCAATGAAAACGGCATTGTCGCCCCACATGCACCCACCATGGACAATATACACCCCATGAAAACGGCATGGCGGCACCGGTTGCCCATACCAACACGTAAGCCCCTGTTGGCGAGGGCTTGCAAACTGGGCTCGCAACTAACCATCCCTAATGTCAAACAATGTATCCAAGGCCTCACCCCAGCATCCCTCAATACATCCACAGAGATAGAGCTAGGGTCTGGTGACCAGGCTGAACCACAATGCCACGTCCCCCCTGATTCCCTACGACATATTAGTTCCACTAAGGTAATGGCGATACGACGATGTTAGTGGACAAGACTTGAGTAGAGATAGAGCTAGAGTCTGGTGACCAGGCTGAACCACAATGTCACGTCCTCCCCCTGATGCTCCACTCGCATCAAGCACACTAACACTTGCTTAGTGGGCATGACTTGAATAGACCATGGCATAATATACCCCGATGAGAACGGCATCGAAGTACCGGTTGATACCATCCCTAACCGCACAATGTACACCAGCCAAAACACAAACATTCACATGCCTATTCCTACCATCATCAACATCATCAAGTTATAATCAATAAATTTAAATATGCATGAACAGTAATAATAGAAATATTGGATGACATGTTGAGTTCACATTACAAGCATATACGCATATCACAATCATGGTATTGGACTCAAGGAATAAAAGCAGTTTGTTATTAACCAATTAGTTTAGGTCATGTTCCTTCACCTTAGCTTGTTAATAGATCCTCTTCCAAGCATTAGAATCACCTTTATAATGTTATTATATTGCTAGAAGACCTAACAAAGTTGATTGAATTTAATTAGAATTAATTCTGAATTTAAAAACCATACTGTTAACTGAGGGTCGGAGGTAGGGTCGGAGTCATGTTCGACCCTTGGTGCGACCCTCCCCCTAATCTAAACATCCCGAACACTGAGGGTCGATGCTAGGGTCGGATCTACCATCGACCCTAGGTGCGACCCTCCATGGTTTGAGTCGAAAATATCATATTTTGTTCTCTCTTTCATGGTTGGGTCCTATAGCTTACTTCCACAATCCATTCTATACATGTTCTATGGTTTAGAACTATACTTTATTCACCTACATGGTTTTAATGATCTCCTCCATGGTTTTCCATGAAAACCTAACCATGGATGGATGATTTGAGTTTCTTCTATGTCATATCTTCTTCATAAACCATTCTAAAGTCTTAATAAATCATGGGGAATGTATCCATACCTTAGTTTTGCTGAGATTCAAAGTTCCTCTGAATTTCCTCTTCTTCCTTAGCCTTTTCTTCAAGTTTTCCTTCTCTTTTTCTCTTCCTTCTCTTCTCTTTCTCTCAATCCAATTAGGGTTGTAAAAGGAGTGAAAATGGCTTAGGGACGTCCTATTTATAGGGCAAAATCTCTCAAAATAAGTCCCATTGAGTTTAGGAAAAGTTTCAATCGAAATTAGGAAGGTTTCCTAATTTTCGGTTCGTGCTGTTTTTCCCGAATACCGAGGGTCGATGGGAGGGTCGGACAACTCATAGACCCTGCGACCCATGGTTGAGGGTCGATGGTGAGGGTCGATCGGAGGGTCAGACCTGTCTGTTAAAACCTGCGACCCTACCCTCATTTTGACTATTTTTGGGCAAATTTTCATATTGGGTCTTGGTTTTTCTTCACACATTTGGTCCACTTGGCTCAACCCTGATATGTAGATGGGTCCCGACACAAAATATAAGGTCAGGCCGGGTTCGTGGCGTGCGGGTCTTACAACTCCACCACCCTTAAAAGAAATTTCATCCTCGTAGGCCTTAAAAGGTACAACTTGAAAGGTACAACACCTTAAAAGCTTGGTATCAATTATACGAAGATAATCTGACGAAGACAAGACGTGGAGAAGACGGCATGGAAATAAGAAGATGCAATGCGGAAATAGAATTCCCACCTAGTGACTCCAAAGTAAATTCAAATTTTGAGGACAAAATTTATTTTAAGGATGGGGGAGTTGTAAGATCCATACTTTCAAATTTCAAGGACGAAATTTCTTTTAAGGGTGGTGGAGTTGAAAGACCCGCACGCCACAAACCCGGCCTTGTCACACCCCAATTCTGATCCAACCAGAATGGTGTGAGTGAACCGCCATTGAACCAACGGTTCACACCAGGATCTCGAATAGGCCGCGTCCACTCATACAAACCATTACACATAACCACAATCAGAATATAAATATACAGCGGAAGACTTTAAATAGAATGAACTGAGTATCTATTGATAATTTAAATAAATATCCAATTATCCAAATTCAAACACATAAATAATATCCGTACATCCATTTAATCCAACCGAAAATAACAGAAAGAAAAATAAATAAAATCCGATCACAGGTACACGCAGAAAGGGCACTCGCATGAAGCGTCATGCTCGTCCTCTCCTGCCTGTACACTCAAAGCAGTAACATCACCATACGCCGGAGAGTTCACATAGTCGTCAACAGTGTAACCTGCATCAACATCTAAAACAATGTGTACACAAAGGGTGAGCTCACAACTTAGCTCAGTAAGACAATTAGACAGTTTCACAATATTATGCATGAGTAACAATCATTTTATAGTGTGGTCTGGTTTTAAGTTTGCAATGTGCTATAGAAAGGTTTGGTGGCCCCCGCACCTCTATACATGAGTGTGTGGCACCTCATGGATCACACCCCCATCAGCCCACATGCACCCATCATGGAATAGAGATAGAGCTAAGATACCCACGTACCTCCCCTGATACTCTACCCATACTAGTACCTAAGCCCCTACTGGCCAGGGCTCGCAAACTGGGCTCGCAACTAACCAATCCTATATGTCATCAATGTATGCTCTATCCCAGCACAGCCGTCTACGACATAGAGATAGAGCTAAGGCATTCTCATACCTCCCCTGATGCCCTATCCGCAACTAACCCACTAGGATAGAAACAATATGCAGGTAGACCCTATCCCAACACAACTCCCTACGGCATAGAGATAGAGCTAAAGCATCGTGGACAAGCCAGCGTCGACTCGGAGACCACAGTGCCACATAACCATGGCCAGGCCAACATCAATATCGGAGATCACCGTACCACGACCTTCCCCTGATGCCCCACCCATACCAAGCATGTTAAGACAGAATACTACAAAAGGTTCTAGTGTGAGGAGCGATCCCAGGCCCATGCCCCACTCCACACACTAACGAAAACAACCACATGCCTAACAATCACATCCTATCAATGCATGAACAGTAACAATAACTGAAAGTAAAGGATGGCATGTGAATATGCACAAACAACACATCTCATATAATCAGGTGATTAACAACGACTTATTGTCCATTAATTAGTAGGTTTAGGTCAAATTCCCTTACTTGACGCTCGTTCGATAACTTGCTCCACGTCGCAAGATCCAAACGATAAGTCACGAAGTCCTACAAGATTATTTGGGTTTCATTAGAATATATTGCTTAGGGTTTCATGTTGGTCGAAAACCAACATGGTTACAAAATACCCTCACAGAGCTGACCGATGGCAACATACCGGTCGCAGCTCTGTGGGAAAGACTGGCGACCGGTATGGTCAGCCCGTCCCCACAGACCAGCCTCCCGAGGGATACCGGTGGCAACATACCAGTCGCACCACGTGCAACCGGTATAGTCGACCGGTATGTCTCCGGAAGACCATACATGGGTTTTCGACTGCCGTTGATCATCCTCCATGGATTTCTAAGGTTTCTCCTATCCATTCTAAGTCTAAACTTGGAGTTAGAGTTATTCCCAACTCATTCAAGTCTCGTTTCGATGAATATCATCTCGAAACTCGAATCTAGGGTTTGACGGCAACTTAGGGTTTATTGGCCACTTTAGTGTTTTAGATCAATACCTACTTTGCGTGGTATTGATCCACCCACACCACTAACATAGGATAAGAAGAATAGTTAAAAAACTTACCGTTGACTGGCGTAGCTTGAGCTTCGTCGAACGGTAACGGCGGGACCTTCTTTTTCTTCCTAGCTTCTTCTCCTTTCCAACCTCTTTCTCTTCTCTAGGGTTTGAGAGAGACAATGGAAAGGATTTGAGGAGGCTTAAGGGTGTATTTATAGGTTAAAAATAGGGTTTAGTAACCCTACTAGGATTAGGAAACTTCTAGGATTCGAAATCAGGAAAGTGGGACCCTCAGAAGTCAATTTCTGGATTCCCGCACTTAGCTGCGCAAGCCATACAGGTCGACCGGTACCATCGACCGACCAACATAAATGATGACTATTTGGTCGTCTTTGGTCCGATTTCATACCTGTTTGTCATCTGCTTGTCCCGTCTGGCCCGGTGATGATCGAAAGACCTGTCACGACACAAAACCAAGGTTTATACCGGGTTTATGGAGTGCGGGTCTTACAACTGCCCCACCCTTAAAAGAAATTTCATCCCCGAAATTTGCATGTAGGTTTCACTACTCCCCCACCCTTAAAAGAAATTTCGGCCCCGAAATTTAAACATACCTTGATCGTTGAAAAGGTTAGGGTACTCCTTCCTCATTGCGCTCTCCTCTTCCCAAGTAATTTCCTCCACATTTTGGCTTTTCCAATGCACCTTCACATAATGGATATCCTTGGTTCGAAGTTGTTGGACTTTTCGACTTGAGAGCATCACAGGCACCACTTCGAATGTTAAGTCTTCAGTCAAGTCTGGGGGATCAACGGTCAAGATGTGCGATGGATCTCTGACATACTTCTTCAGTAATGATACGTGGAACACATTATGAACGCTAGACATAGATGGTGGTAGAGCCAATTGATATCCTACATTACCACGTCGGGTCAATATCTCCTATGGTCCCACATACTTGGGGCATAGCTTCCCCTTCTTACCAAACCGTTTCAGACCTCGCACCGGTGACACCTTCAAGAATACTTTGTCACCCACTGCAAACTCCAGATCTCGACGTCGATTATCCGCATAGTGCTTCTGTTGAACTTGAGCTGTCTTTACTCTCTGCTTGATCTGATCAATCACTCGACAAGTTTCTTCAACAAACTTTGGTCCTACAATTCTTCTTTCTCTCACCTCGTTCCATAACAGAGGTGTACGACACTTCTTCCCATAGAGTGCTTCATATGGGGCCATCTGAATTGTAGCCTGATAGCTGTTGTTGTAAGCAAACTTGATAAGTGATAGCTTCTCATCCCAAGCTCCCTTGAAATCTAATGCACAAGCTCGGAGAATATCTTCTAAAATTTGAATAGTTCGCTCTGGCTGTCCGTCCGTCTGAGGGTGAAAAGCTGTACTGAACTTCAACTTTGTTCCCATAGCTTTCTGTAATCCCTCCCAGAACTTTGATCTAAAACGGGGATCTCTGTCAGATACTATACTCTCGGAACGCCATGAAGTCCGACTATATTATCCACATATAACTTGGCCAGTTTCTCCATGGTATACCGAGGTCCGACCGTAATAAATCGAGCTGTCTTGGTGAGTCGATCTACTATAACCCAAACCCGCATCCACCGACCTTGGTGTCAAAGGTAGGCCAAGAACAAAATCCATGGTAATGCAATCCCACTTCCATGCAGGTTCTGGTAATGGCTATAGCAAACCTGCGGGTCTCGCCTTTCCGCTTTAACTTGTTGACAATTCAGACACTGGAACACGAAACGAGCTATATCTGCTTTCATACCCCTCCACCAATATAGTCTTCTTAAATCATGGTACATTTTGGTACTTTCCGGATGTACCGAATATGGAGTGTAATGAGCTTCAGTCATAACTCAATCTCTGATATCGCAGTCTTCACTCTCCGGTATACATAAACGTCCATGATACCTGAGTACCCTGTCTGAATCCAAGGTAAAGTCAGGATTGCTCGTACCCTTCTCTAAGTCTTCTTGCACTGTCTTGAGATGTGGATCCTGTAGGATTGCTACTTTGACTTCATCAACTAGATCCGGTGAGATCTTCAATGCGGCGAACATCATAGTGAACTTATGAATTCAAGCCTTGCTCAACTGGATCTTCTGCAGTCTCTATAATATACTCTTCATCACCTTTGATTGAACTTGAAGCTGCAGCACATAGTGCAGCATTTGTACTTGGTCCAGCCTCAGGTTTCGATGCCCACTTCCTGCTTAAGGCGTCAGCCACAACATTTGCTTTACCCGGATGGTACTGGATGTCACAATCATAATCTTTTAACAATTCCAGCCATCTCCTCTACCTCATATTCAGATCCTTCTGAGTGAAAAGATAAGTTAAGCTCTTGTGATGTGACTTGATCTGAAACTTCTCACCATACAAGTAGTGTCTCCAAGTCTTGATTGCGTGAATAACCGCTACTAGCTCCAAGTCATGCGTAGGATAGTTCTTCTCATGCTCCTTTAACTGTCTTGATGCGTATGCAATCACTTGTTCTCCTTGCATCAGAACGCACCCAATACCCAACCTTGAAGCATCCGTATATAAGGTAAACGGTACGCTTGATTCTGGGATGGCCAAGATAGGTACAGAGACTAGTCTTGACTTCAAAGTCTGAAAGCACTTCTCGCACTCATCTGTCCATATGAATTTCTCTCCCTTCTTGGTCAATCTGGTGAGTGGAACAGCGATCCTGGAGTAATCTTCCACGAATCTTCTATAATAACCAGCCAACCCAAGGAAACTACAAATTTCCGCAACAGATTTTGGTGCTTCCCATCCTACTATAGCAGCTATCTTGCTTGGATCAACCTTGATACCATCTTCAGATACAACATGGCCCAAGAAAGCCACTTCCTTCAGCCAAAACTCGCACTTCTTGAACTTAGCATAAAGCTTCTCCTGTCTCAGCCGTTGTAGGGCTGCCCTCAAGTGTGCTGTATGAGTCTCGATGTCCTTAGAGTAGATCAATATGTCATCGATGAATATGATGACCGAAGTGTCCAACATATCATGAAACACTCGGTTCATCAGTTCCTTGAACGACGCTGGAGCATTGGTCAACCCGAAAGACATAACTAGAAACTCATAATGCCCATACCTCGTTCTGAAAGCAGTCTTCGGAATATCTCCGGCCTTGATCTTCAGTTGGTGATACCTCGATCGAAGATCAATCTTCGAGAAAACCTTTGCACCCTGCAGCTGATCGAACAAATCATCGATCCTAGGCAAAGGATACCGGTTCTTGATAGTCAATTCAGCTCACGGTATTCAATGCATAGCCTTACACTTCCATCCTTCTTCTTGACGAATAATACAGGTGCTCCCCAAGGCGATATACTAGGTCGTATGAAGCCCTTATCCAACAATTCTTGTAACTGGGTCTTCAACTCCTTTAACTCGGTCGGGGCCATTCGGTATGGTGCTTTAGACACCGGCGCTGAACCTGGCATAAGGTCTATCACAAATTCTGTAGCCCTGTCTGGTGGTAAACCTGGAAGATCTTCTAAAAATACATCTGGAAACTCTCGTACCACCTCTAGATCTTCCATCTTTGGCACCTCGGCAGTGATGTTGACTACAGATACCAGATACCCCACTCCCCCTTTCTCCAAGCATTTCTTAGCTTTTAGGGCGGAGAGAATCAGCTTCCACTTCCTAGATAGCTTGATCCCAGCGAAACTATACTCCCTTCCCTCTTTGTCAATAAGCACAAGCTTCTTTTCACCACATAAAAGGACCGCTGAATGACGGCCTAGCCAATCCATTCCCAGGATGACATCAAAGTCTGCCATCTCGAGTATTACTAGGCTTGCTTCTAAGTCTCGGCCCTCAATACATACAGTACATGGTCCATAGTAATCGGTCAAAGCTACTTCGACTCCTAGTGGAGAGCGAACTATCAAGCTCGGGTTCAGGTGCTTGATTGGTAACTCCATTCGCTTCCCAAAAAAAAATCGAAACAAAGGAGTGCGTGGCCCCAGAGTCAAATAATACTCTGGCGGGTATACCAGCTACATTTACAATTCCTGGAATTTTTTTTATTATCCCTTGGTTCTATATGCGCATACACACAAATGATAAAGATAAGCCAAATAGTAAGGGATAGAGTCGTACCAGTGACCACATCCGGTGATGTAGCTGCCTCTTCAGTGGTGACCGCATAAACTCTTCCTTGCTGGGGAGGTTGCTTCTTAGGTAGAGTGCAGGTCCTTGCAATATGACCCACTTGCTGGCAGTTGAAACACTTTATATTCGGATTGTATCCGGCATTCTGTGGCACAGGTGGTGCCGCATTGTTCCTTGCAGGCACTGTAGCGGTCTGAGCCCTGTATGGGCAGAATGGTCTCGTATTACCGCCACCCGAACTCTCACTAGCAGGTCTCTTCACTCCCCTGTTCTGAGCAAAGAAGCTGTCCCTCTGACTGGACTCTATTACCCTCGCAACCTGCACAGCCTCGTTATAGATCTTCTTGTCCAGACCCAAGATGTGCTCTCTGATGCTTCCACGTAGTCCTATAGTGAACCTACGTGTCTTGGTCTCTTCCTCTTGTATACTTGCCGGTGCGAAGAAAAATAGTTCTTCATACCTCTGCTGATAAGCATCCACGGTTGACTGAGATTGCTGTAGGTTGAGGAACTCCTTCTCCATTTGATCCCTGAAACTCTTCGAAAAATATTTATCGAAGAAGGCAGCTTTAAACACTTCCCAATCCACCTGCGTATGCTTCGTCTCCAGATATGCCCGTGTAGAATTCCACCAAGCATTTGTGTCTTCTTTCAGCATATGAGTGGCAAATAAGACCTTTTCATCCTCTGTACAGGTCATCAGTCGGAAGTTTTTCTCCATCTCTGCAACCCACTGTCCTATCCACAATGGTTTCCCTGTCTTATCGGTGAATGATGAAGGCTTCAACTTCAGGAATCTATCCACCGCCCTGCTCAGATCATGCTGTCCCTGAGTGTTCATTTCGTACCTTGGTGGTGGATACGGATAGGCTCCCTGATAAGCAGAAGATGACGGAAACTGGGGCGGTGGTGGTACATTCTGGGGTTGGCCCATCGGCCCTGGACTACCATGCGTCGGCTGTGTAGTACCAGCGCTAGCTCCACAGCCTACACCTGCAGCACCACCATCTACATCTACAGCTGGACCATCTCATCCCCCTTCAGACCCGGTGTTGAGCATGTTTACTGAGATCAGGGACACCCAGCGTGAGATGAGCCGTGACTTGGCACACTTGGCTCGCAGCCTCAGAGTCACACTGGATCAGGTGCACTGGCTCAGGGTCGCTTACAAGTGAGATTATGATATAGCAGACCCTATTCCTCCTAGGCCCCCTACCCCATGATTTACCTTCACTTTCTCTCTCTTAACGGTTTATATAACAGGGTAACTGTCCGGTTTCTGGACTGTACCCTGTAGCACTATTTTATCTGATACTCTTTTTCTTATTTAATGAAAGTTTTCATGTTTCACCTAACTAGTGTATGTGCACATGTTAAGTTTCATATTTAGTATAATACATTATTCTCTTTCTTAATCAGTCTCAGGTATCAAACAATGCTTAGGTGTGTTTGTATTTAATATTTCCTAACTCAGTTCATCCACTTAGCTAAGTGCAATGTGGTTTGTTGGACAGAGCCCGAGGGCTCTGATACCAAGTTGTCACACCCCAATTCGATCCAACTAGAATGGTGTGAGTGAACCGCCATTGAACCAACGGTTCACACCAGGATCTCGAATAGGCCGCGTCCGCTCATACAAACCATTACACATAACCACAATCAGAATATAAATATACAGCAAAAGACTTTAAATAGAATGAACTGAGTATCTATTGATAATTTAAATAAATATCCAATTATCCAAATTCAAACACATAAATAATATCCGTACATCCATTTAATCCAATCGAAAATAACAGAAAGAAATAAATAAAATCCGATCACAGGTACACGCAGAAAGGGCACTCGCATGAAGCGTCATGCTCGTCCTCTCCTGCTTGTACACTCAAAGCAGCAACGTCACCATACGCCGGAGCGTTCACATAGTCGTCAACAGTGTAACCTGCATCAACATCTAAAATAACGTGTACACAAAGGGTGAGCTCACAACTTAGCTCAGTAAGACAATCAGACAGTTTCACAATATTATGCATCAGTAACAATCATTTTATGTTGTGGACTGGTTTTAAGTTTGCAATGTGCTATAGAAAAGTTTGGTGGCCCCCGCACCTCTATACACGAGTGTGTGGCACCTCATGGATCACACCCCCATCGGCCCACATGCAGCCATCATGGAATAGAGATAGAGCTAAGATACCCACGTACCTCCCCTGATACTCTACCCATACCAGTACCTAAGCCCCTACTCGCCAGGGCTCACAAACTGGGCTCGTAACTAACCAATCCTATAAGTCATCAATGTATGCTCTATCCCAGCACAGGCGTCTACGGCATAGAGATAGAGCTAAGGCATTCTCACACATCCCCTGATGCCCTATCCACAACTAACCCACTAGGATAGAGACAATACGCAGGTATACCCTATCCCAACACAACTCCCTACGGCATAGAGATAGAGCTAAAGCATCGTGGACAAGCCAGCGTCGACTCGGAGACCACAGTGCCACATAACCATGGCCAGGCCAACATCAATATCGGAGACCACCGTACCATGACCTTCCCCCAATACCCCACCCGTACCAAGCATGTTAAGACAGAATACTACAAAAGGTGCTAGTGTGAGGAGCGATCCCAGGCCCATGCCCCACTCCACACACTAACGAAAACAACCACATGCCTAACAATCACATCCTATCAATGCATGAACAGTAACAATAACTGAAAGTAAAGGATGGCATGTGAATATGCACAAACAACACATCTCATATAATCAGGTGATTAACAACGACTTACTGTCCATTAATTATTAGGTTTAGGTCAGATTCCCTTACTTGACGCTCGTTCGATAACTTGCTCCACGTCGCAAGATCCAAACGATAAGTCACGAAGTCCTACAAGATTATTTGGGTTTCATTAGAATATATTGCTTAGGGTTTCATGTTGGTCGGAAACCAACATGGTTACAAAATACCCTCACAGAGCTGACCGGTGGCAACATACCGGTCGCAGCTCTGTGGGAAAGACTGGCGACCGGTATGGTCAGTCGGTCCCCACAGACCAGCCTCCTGAGGGATACCGGTGGCAACATACTGGTCGCACCATGTGCAACCGGTATAGTCGATCGGTATGTCTCCAAAAGACCATACATGGGTTTTCGACTGCCGTCGATCATCCTCCATGGATTTCCAAGGTTTCTCCTATCCATTCTTAGTCTAAACTTGGAGTTAGAGTTATTCCCAACTCATTCAAGTCTCGTTTCGATTAATATCATCTCGAAACTCAAATCTAGGGTTTGACGGAAACTTAGGGTTTATTGGCCACTTTAGGGTTTTAGATCAATACCTACTTTGCATGGTATTGATCCACCCACACCACTAACATAGGATAAGAAGAATAGTTAAAACACTTACCGTTGACTGGCGTAGCTTGAGCTTCGTCGAATGGTAACGGCGGCACCTTCTTCTTCTTCCTAGCTCCTTCTCCTTTCCAACCTCTTTCTCTTCTCTAGGGTTTACGAGAGACAATGGAAAGGATTTGAGGAGGCTTAAGGGTGTATTTATAGGCTAAAAATAGGGTTTAGTAACCCTACTAGGATTAGGAAACTTCTAGGATCCGAAATCAGGAAAGTTGGACCCTCAGAAGTCAATTTTCGGATTCCCGCACTTAGCTGCGCAAGCCATACCGGTCGACCGGTACCAAAAACGGTACCATCGACCGGTCAACATAAAATGATGACTATTTGGTCGTCTTTGGTCCGATTTCATACCTGTTTGTCATCCGCTTGTCCCGTCTGGCCCGGTGATGATCGGAAGACCTGTCACGACACAAAACCAAGGTTTAGACCGGGTCTACGGAGTGCGGGTCTTAAAGGCCTAACCTTATATTTTGTGTTGGGACCCGTCTACATATCATGGTCGAGCCAAGTGGACCAAATGTGTGAAGAAAAACCAAGACCCAATATGAAAATTTGCCCAAAAATAATCAAAATGAGGTTAGGGTCGCAAGTTTTAACAGGCAGGTCCGACCCTCCCATCGACCCTCAACCGTGGGTCGCAGGGTCTATGAGTTGTCCGACCCTCCCATCGACCCTCGGTATTCGGGAAAAACAGCACGAATCGAAAATTAGGAAACCTTCCTAATTTCGATTGGAACCTTTCCTAAACTCAATGGGACTTATTTTGGGAGGTTTTTCCCTATAAATAGGAAGTCCCTAAGCCCCTTTCACTCCTTTTACAACCCTAATTGGATTGAGAGAAAGAGAAGAGAAGGAAGAGAAGAAGAGAAGGAAAACTTGAAGAAAAGGCTAAGGAAGAAGAGGAAATTCAGAGGAACTCTGAATCTCAGCAAAACTAAGGTATGGATACATTCCCCATGATTTATTTAAGACTTTAGAATGGTTTATGAAGAAGATATGACTTAGAAAAAACTCAAATCATCCATCCATGGTTAGGTTTTCATGGAAAACCATGGAGGAGATCATTAAAACCATGTAGGTGAATAAAGTATAGTTCTAAACCATAGAACATTTATAGAATGGATTGTGGAAGTAAGCCATAGGACCCAACCATGAAAGAGAGAACAAAATATGATATTTTTGACTCAAACCATGGAGGGTCGCAACTAGGGTCGATGGTAGATCCGACCCTAGCATCGACCCTCAGTGTTCGGGAAGTTCAGATTAGGGGGAGGGTCGCACCCAGGGTCGATCATGACTCCGACCCTACCTCCGACCCTCTGTTAACAGTATGGTTTTTAAATTCAGAATTAATTCTAATTAAATTTAATCGACTTTGTTAGGGCTTCTAGCAATATAATGACATTATAAAGGTGATTCTAAAACTTGGAAGATGATCTATTAACAAACTAAGGTGAGGGAACAAGACCTAAACTAATTGGTTAATAACAAACTATTTTTATTCCTTGAGTCCAATACAATGATTGTGATATGCGTTTATGCTTGTAATGTGCATTCAACATGTCATCTAATATTTCTATTATTACTGTTCATGCATATTTAAATTTATTGATTATACCAACCAAAACACAGACATTCACATGCCTATTCCTACCATCATCAACATCATCATGTTGATGATGGTAGGAAGAGGCATGTGAATGTCTGTGTTTTGGTTGGTGTACATTGTACGGGTAGGGATGGTATCAACCGGTACTTCGATGCCATTCTCATCGGGGTATATTGTGCCATGGTCTATTCAATTCATGTCTACTAAGCAAGTGTTAGTGTGCTTGATGCGAGTGGAGCATCAGGGGGAGGACGTGACATTGTGGTTCAGCCTGGTCACCAGACGCTAGCTCTATCTCTACTCAAGTCTTGTCCACTAACATCGTCGTATCGCCATTACCTTAGCGGAACTAATATGTTGTAGGGCATCAGGGGGGACGTGGCATTGTGGTTCAGCCTGGTCACCAGACCCTAGCTCTATCTCTATGGATGTATTGAGGGATGCTGGGGTGAGGCCTTGGATACATTGTTTGAAATTAGGGTTGGTTAGTTGCGAGCCCAGTTTGCAAGCCCTCGCCAACAGGGGCTTACGTGTTGGTATGGGCAACCGGTGCAGCCATGCCATTTTCATGGGGTGTATATTGTCCATGGTGGGTGCATGTGGGGCGACAGTATCATTTTCATTGGGCGTTTCCACACACTCGTGTATTGAGGGGCGGTGGCCACCTATCCTTTCTATAGCACATTGCAAACTTTAAACCAGACCAAAGATATGAATTGATTTCATGCATATGTATTGTTGCATTGTTTTGTTTTCTCACTGAGCCGTGATGTGTGCTCACCCTTTCGAATTCGAATACTTTTAGTTGATGATGCAAGTACCACCGTTGAAGATTATATGAATGCTCCAGCGTACGGGAACATAGCAGTGATGGTAGCTGAAGACATAGTGGATACGCATGACTCCTCTTGCGAGTGCAACTCATGCATATTCGATTAGATTTTGTTTTATTTATTTGGATTTAGTAAAGACATGTATTCAATATTTTATTTATGTCTCGGTTGAAACAACATAATTGGATATTTTATTTATGAGTATCACAGTTAGAATTTCTCAGTTCATTATCTGTAAGACTTTCGGTATTTATTTTATTACCTCTGATTAATGTGGAATGTGTTTTGGTTTATCATATGTGGGATAGCCTATTTTGAGATCCTAGTTGAACCGTTGGTTTGTTGACGATTCATCACACCATTCTGGTTGGTACAGAATTGGGGTGTGACAATGTCAGTGGGCAAAACTTGAGTAGAGATAGAGCTAGAGTCTGGTGACCAAGCTGAACCACAATGCCACGTGCTCCCCCTGATGCTCCACTAGCATCCAACACACTAACCATACACACAATCACATGTCTATTCCTAGCATCATCATCAACATCATGTTATAAATAGACAAAAATAAATATACATGAGCAGAATATAACAGTAATATTGGATTACATGTGAGATGCACATTACAAGCATACAAGCATAGAATGAATCATAACCTTGGACTCAATAAAATAAGACAGTTTATGATTATCCAATTAGTTTAGGTTTTCTTCCCTTACCTTTTAACAATATTCAATCTCCTCTCAAGCCTTGTAACTCTCTTTGAATCAATTTAGTAACCTTGAAATTATATGAATTTAAGTTAGGATTCATGTGTAGTATGTTACAGTAGTCAAAAATTGAAACAGATCACTGATATGTGACTGATTGGTCCTATGGTCATATGCTGTATCAACCATACCACGTAGGATCGACCCCCTACGGTCGCACTATATGGGACTACACCTGCGACCATATGTTTCATGAATTCTTTCCAAATGGCTGTTGTTGACTCTTTGGTCATCCTATGGTCGACCATAGCTGCGGCCATATGCTTTCTGGTCAAAATTTACTTTCAATCTGAGTTCCTCCTGAGTCAATTTCTCAGCTCTTTACTTGGGTTCATCCTAAGGTTATCCTATGGCCATTATTTATGGTTTCTTATTAACCATTATCACTAAACCCATCTCTCATAGTTATCCTTGAGATTTACTCGAAGGATCACATGGATCATAATGGTTTGACATCTGCAATCCACAATAAAAATCTTATTACATAGGATTTACATCTTCAGATATCTGTTTCATACCTTGGCCTATAATAAAGAGCCCAAAACCTTCTCTACACAACCTTCTTCTTAGTCTTCTCTCCTTCTCCTTATCTTTCTTTTCTTCTTCTAGGGTTTGACAATGTTCTAAAAGAATGAAAAAGGGTTGAGAAACGTCCTTTATATAAAGAGAAACTCTCCATATAGAGTTCTCCAACAATAAGAAAGAGATCCCCCCTTTATTTGAAAAGTTTCCAAACTCGAAGTCTGATTTGGGATCTTACGATCAGACGTACAGTCACAAAATCCCTCGACCATAAGCTTAAAAACAATGTTTAATTATTAGTGGTCTTTATTTCTCATCGTATGGTCGATCATACTTACTCAGATAATTGACCATACACTTAGTTTTAAGTATTTTTGAGTCAATTATCTTACCTGGTCTTGTGGTTTATCTTCACACGATTGGTCCACTCGATCCAAAAATGATGGAAAGACCTGGCACGACATGGTTAGACCGGGTTAGTGGAGTGTGGGTCTTACAATAAAAGGTAAAGAAACAAGACCTAAACTAACTGGATAATAACAAGCTATTCTTTCTTTTATTTGTCCAATGCTATGATTGATGCCATGCTTGTATGATTGTAATGTGCATCTCACATGTCATATAATATTATTGCTATTCTTGTTCATGCATATTTATTTTATTGTTTTACTCTATTGTTGATGATGATGGGAATAGGCATGTGTTTATGAGTGTGGTTGGTGTGCTGTATGGGGAGGGGTGTGTGATCCCTAAACCATGCATCACATTGACATCGTCATATCGCTGTTACCTTAGAGGAACTAGTACGTCGTAGGGCATCAGGGGAGTGCTCACGGGCCGTGTAGTCTTTGACTCTGTCGAGGAACCCTAGATCTATTTCTATGGACGTATTGAGGGATACTAGGGTTAGGCCTTAGATACATATGGATGACATCTAGGATTAGTTAGTCACGAGCCCAATTTGCAAGCCCTCGCCAGTAGGGGCAAACGTATTGGTATGGGTAGGGTATCAGGGAAAGTATTGGCAGTGTGTAATCTAGATACTTTAGCTCTATCTCTTTTCCGTGGTGGGTTTATGTGGGGCAATAATGGTGTTTGATCTATTGGATGAATTTACACACTCGTGTATAGAGGTGCGATGGCTGCCTATCCTTTCTATAGCACAGTTGCAAACTTAAACTAGACCAAAGATAATAATATGACTGCATGGATATGTTTGTTGCATTGTTTTTTTACTTACTGAGCTAAGTTGTGAGCTCACCCCACAATACTGTTTCTTTTTTAGTTTCTAATGTTACAGGTAATGCCATTGAAAATGCCATTGAAGACTATGTGAATGTGCCATTGTATGGAGGTATGGCAGCCATTGGGATACAGGCGGTAGAGGATGAGCATGACTCGTCATATGAGCGCTACTACTAGGGTTTACCCTCAAGTTTGGGATTATAAATTGTAATGAGATATTTCTATGTATGTTTTGGTTGTCTTTAGATAATTGGTTTAATATTTATTTATCACATTAGGCACTCAGTTCATTAATAAAGTCTTCCAATTATTATGTATTATCTTTTATTGTAGTTTAATGTATGGTTTGAGTTGTTGGCACGGTCTTACGAGATCCTAGCTTGAGCCATTGGTTCTTTAGACTGTTCATCACACTTCTGGTTTGTCCAAAATTGGGGTGTGACAATGATGAACCAGATGGATGATCATCATCCACTACGATCCTCTAGTTCCCTATTTGTTGTAAACCATTAAGGATAAGCCGGCGGCTTATTCCGGAGGATACATCCACCGAAATCACCCACCACCTTGGCCATGTTGGCCAGTATACCTAGTGAGGTCCTTTGGGGACAAACTGTTGGGTTCTCAGCTTATGTTAGGACCTGCATGGGGGTATTTACGACATGTCCATGCAGGTTAAAAGCTACTTAATTAACATAATGGACTTATGCAATTTAACAGGTAAACCGACGTGGGTAGTTAACGGAGCCTACTACTAGCTTCAAGATTCTTCAGCGCTAGTGGTGCCTACAGGTGAGGAGTTGGGTCCATAGTAATTAGGTCATTCTATTTGTTGCTTGTGGTTGTATTATAACGTACTATGTTTAATTGTTTTATACTAGCATGCATTGCATAACAACAATAACTATGTATGATTGGTAGGATAATGGATGATTAGTGGTGTCACACCCCAATTCTGCACCATTCCGAACGGTGTGATGAGCCGCTAATAAACCAACGGTTCAACCAGGATCTCTAATAGGCTGTGTCCATTAAAAATAAAACTATACACATCCACAATCATAATCAGAATAAATACACAATAGCGGAAGTCTTATAGTAAATGAACTGAGAAATCTAACTGTGATAACCATAATAAAAATATCAAGTTATTTTTGTATCAATTGAGACATAAATAAAAAAAATATCAATTATATTCCTTTAATAATTCAAATGAAAATCTAATCGAATACGCATGAGTTGCACTCGCATGAGGAGTCATGCATATCCACTAAGTCTTCGGCTTCCATTGCAGCAACAAGCGCGTACACCGGAGCACTCATATAATCTTCGACCGTAGTACCTGCATCATCAACTAAAAATATTCGACATCGAGAGGGTGAGCATACAACATGGCTCAGTGAGCAAACAAAACAATGTAAGAAACATATGCATCCATTCAATTCATATCTTTGGTCTGGTCAACAAGTTTTCAATGTGTTATAGAAAGGATAGGTGGCCGCCGCAGCTCTAAACACGAGTGTGTAAAGCCGCCCAAAGGTAACGTTTATTGTCGTCCTACATGCACCCTACCATGGAATAAATAGAGCTAAAGTGTTGAGGCCCGGCCTATGACACTTCCCCTGATACTCTAACCATACCAACACGTAAGCCCCTACTGGCGAGGGCTCGCAAACTGGGATCACAACTAACCAATCTTAATGCCAATCAGTGTATCCAAGGCCTCACCCCAGCATCCCTCAATACGTCCATAGAGATAGGGTTAAGGCCCCCCGGCAGAGTCAGAGACTACACGGTCCGAGACCACCTCCCCTCATATACTACGACGTAATAGTTCTGCTAAGATAATGGCGATACGACGATGTCAGTGGACAAAACTTGAGTTAGAGATAGAGTTATAGTGTTGAGGCCCGGCCTATGACACCCCCCTGATACTCGCTCGCATCAAGCACACCAACCACACACATACATCCACATGCCTATTCCTATCATCATCATCATCATCATGTTATAAACAATAATTTAAATATGCATGAACAGTAATAACATAAATATTGGATGACATGTTGAATGCACATAACCAGCATACACGCATAGAATTAATCATGGAATTGGACTCAAGAATAAAATAGTTTAATATTAACCAATTAGTTTAGGTCTTGTTCCCTCACCTTTGTTTGATCATAGATCCTCTTTCAAGCTTTAAGAATCAACTAAATATCAATATTATATCACTAGTAGACCTAATCAAGTCGATAGAATTTAATTAGAATTAATTTTGATTTTAAAAAGCATGCTGTTAACTGGGGGTCGATGCCAGGGTCGGAGGTTCCATCGACCCTGGGTGCTACCACCTAGATTCTGGACTTCCCAAAAATTGGACGTCGATTTTTAGGGTCTGGTAGGGTCGATTGGCCATCGACCTCCCGTGGTACCCCCCGTGGGTTTAGTCGAATTTTCATCCTACAGTCCATTCCTTCGTGTTTGGGTCCTATGGCTTGCTTCTACAATCCATTAAATACATGTTTTATGGCTTAGAACCATAGTTTATTCACCTACATGGTTTTTATGATCTCTCCCATGGTTTTCCATGAAAACCTAACCATGGATGGATGATTTGGGTTTCTCCTAGATCATTCCCTCTTCACTATCTACTCTAAGGTCATTAGAACTACATGGAGATAGTATCCATACCTGAGAATTAGGCTTGTTTCTTTGAAGCCTTCTCTTTGATCTTCTTCTCCACTTTCCTTCGCTTCTCTTTCTCTTCTCCTTCTCTTCTCTTTCTCTCAATCCAATTAGGGTTCTAAAAGGAGTAAAAGAGGCTTAGGGACGTCCTATTTATAGAGTAGAAACTCCCAAAATAAGTCCCATTGAGATTAGGAAAGAATCCCATTGAAATTTGGAAAGTTCCTAATTCACGATTTTTATCGGCAGACTGGGGGTCGATGAGGGGGTCGGAGATCTCGTCGACCCCTGGTTCTAAAATGTCCGACCCCCTGTTAAAAACTCAGGGTCTGACTTTTATACTGGGGTGGTCCGACCCTGCCTTGCTGGGTATGCGACCCTCCCCTTATTTTAGTATTTTTGGGTCAGTTTAATTCCTGGGATCGTGATCTCCCTCACGCACTTGATCCATTTGGCTCTCCCATGTTGGGTAGACCTGGTTCAAGGTGGTAAGACTGGGTCAGTTCGATACGGGTCTTATAACTCCCCCTACTTATAAATTTTTTTTTCTTGAAATTGTACTTACCTTCCGAGTCAAATAAATGAGGATATTGCTTTCGCATAGCATTCTCTTCTTCCCATGTGATTTCTTCCATATCTTTACTTCTCCAGGTGACCTTAACATAATAGATATCACGGTTGCGTAGTCGTTGAACCATTTGGTTGGTGATTTCAGTTGGTGTTACTTCAAATGTCAAATCATCAGTCAAATCAGGTAGATCTACTGTCAGAACGTGCGTTGGATCCTTGACATACTTCTTCAATAAGGAAATATGAAATACGTCATGCACACTTGACATAGATGGTGCTAGTGCTAACTGGTAAGCCACTTTTCCCCGTTTGGTTAGAATCCCATGTGGCCCGACATATCTTGGACTTAATTTTCCTTTCTGTCCAAACCATTTCAATCCTCGCATAGGCGATACTTTTAAGAACACTTCATCACCCACGACGAATTCAAGGTCTCGGCGTCGAGTATCTGCATATTGCTTTTGACAATTATGAGCTCTTCTCACTCTTTCCTTGATAATGTCGACCACTCGACAAGTCTCTTCAACAAATTCCGGTCCAACAATACTACGTTCCCCAACTTCATTCCAAAACAAAGCAGTTAGACACTTTCTGCCATACAGTGCTTCATAGGGTGACATCTGTATAGTAGCCTGATAGCTATTATTATAAGCGAACTCAATCAGTGGTAATTTTTCATCCCATGATCCTTTAAAATCAATTACACATGCTCAAAGCATATCTTCTAGAATCTGAATTGTACGCTCTGACTGTCCATCTGTCTGTGGATGGAATGCAGTACTAAACTTCAATGTTGTACCCATAGCCTTTTGCAATCCTTCCCAAAACTTTGAAGTAAATCGTGTATCTCTATCGGACACAATGCTTTCAGGTACACTGAGTAATCGTACAATGTTATCCACATACATCTTAGCTAACCTCTCCAGTGTATACTGAGGTTGTATAGGTATAAAACGAGCTGTTTTAGTCAGGCGGTCTACAATCACCCAAACTGCATCAACTACTTGAGGAGTCAATGGTAATCCTGTCACGAAGTCCATAGTGATGCAGTCCCATTTCCATGCTGGTTCTGATAACGGCTGTAACAGTCCTGCCGGTCTTTGTCGTTCAGCCTTTCCTTTCTAAAAATTTAGGCATTGAGACACGAACTTAGCTACATCTGCTTTCATTCCTCTCCACCAATATAATTTCTTTAGATCATGATACATTTTTGTACTTCCAGGATGTATCGAATAGATGGTGGTATGGGCTTCTTTCATCAATCGGTGTCTAATGTCCAAGCTTTCTGTTTTGGGTACACATATTCTTCCTTTGTACTTCAATACCTTTTCTTCGTCCAAGGTGAACTCAGGGTTAGTCCTACCTTTTTCGATGTCCTCTTGTACCATTCGTAGGTAAGGGTCTAATTTGATAGCTGTCTTTACTTCGTCAACTATATCTGGTATAATCTTCAATGCGGTGAACATAATTGAAAACCAATGAATAAACCCTTGGTTGACTGATCCATCTGGTGCATCTATCTCAAACTGCTCATTACCGTGCTTGAATACCTTTCTGGTAGTACACATTGTGGCAGTTGTGCTAACCTTTCCCTGATATTTTATCATTGCCTTTCTACTCAACTCATCGGTTACTACATTAGCTTTCCCTGGATGATACTAGATATCACAGTCATAGTCTTTCAATAGTTCCAGCCATCTTCTTTGTCTCATATTCAGCTCCTTCTGATTAAATAGATAAGTAAGACTTTTATGGTCTGATTTAATCCGAAACTTCTCCCCGTACAGATAATGTCTCCATATTTTGATAGCATGTACTACTGCCGCTAGTTCTAAATCATGAGTGGGATAGTTTTTCTCATGTGTCTTCAGTTGTCTTGAGGCATAAGCAATTACTTGTTCTCCTTGCATAAGTACACATCCTAATCCCAGTCCTGACGCATCGGTGTACAAGATAAATGGTTGTCTTGGAATCGGGATGGTCAAGATTGGAGCTGATATCAATCTAGCCTTCAAGGTTTGGAAACTCTTCTCGCATTTATCCATCCAAACAAACTTCTCGCCCTTCTTAGTCAAACTGGTAAGAGGTACGGAAATTCAGGAATAGTCTTCCACAAATCGTCGATAATACCCAGCTAGACCCAAGAAATTTCTAATTTTTGCAACGCTCTTCGGTGCTTCCCACTTTACAATAGCCTCGATCTTGCTGGGATCCACTTTAATTCCTTCAGCGGATACTACATGGCCTAGAAATGCGACTTCCTTTAGCCAAAACGCACACTTTGAAAATTTGGCGTAGAGTGTCTCCTTCCGTAGTCGCTGCAGAGCGGCGTTTAGATTCTTAACATGAGTTTCCTCTTCTTTGGAGTAGACTAATATATCATCAATGAATACAATAACCGACGTATCCAACATGTCGTGGAAAACCCGGTTCATAAGTTCCATAAAGGTTGCTGGTGCATTTGTCAATCCAAAAGACATAACCAAGAATTCATAATGTCCATATCTGGTCCTGAATGCTGTCTTAGGAATATCACCACCTTTAATCTTCAACTGATGGTAGCCTGACCGAAGATCGATCTTGGAGAACACTTTGGCACCTTGCACTGATCGAATAAGTCATCGATCTGAGGCAATGGATACCGATTCTTGATTGTCAGTTTATTTAGTTCTCGATAGTCTATACACAATCGAAAGCTACCGTCCTTCTTCTTCACGAATAATACTGGCGCTCCCCATGGTGATATGCTAGGGCGAATGTAACCCTTGTCCAGTAGTTCTTGTAGTTGTACTTTCAATTCCTTCAGTTCGGTAGGAGCCATTCGATAAGGTGCTTTCGATACTAGTGCGGCTCCAAGTATAAGATCTATAACAAACTTTGTAGCTCGATCGGGTGGTAATCCTGGTAGTTCTTCAGAAAATACATCTGGAAAGTCACGCACGATGTCAATATCTTCCATTCGTGGTGCTTCCTTGGTAAGATTGACCAAAGATACTAAATACCTGACTGTTCCTTTCTCAAGGCACTTCTTAGCCTTTAGCGCAGAGAGTATGAGCTTTCATTTACGGGAAAGTTTACTTCCTGAAAAACTGAACTCTGCTCCTTCCTTGTCTTTAAATGTCAGCTTCTTTTCGGCACATAATAGGTTTGCAGAATGCCGAACCAACCAGTCCATTCCCAAGATGACCTCAAAGTCTGCCATCTCGAGTTGAATCATGGTTGCATCTAAGTTTTTCTTGTCAATGAGAACTGGACATGGCCCATAACCTTTTTCTAATTCCACTTCTAATCCCATCGGTGATCTACAATTAGTTTGTAATCTAATGTTCTGATGGGTAAATTTAGCTTCTTTCCAAATGACACATATATAAAGACTGAGTAACTCCTGAGTCAAAGAGTACTCTGGTGGGAATGCCATTAATAGGTACGATACCTGTGATTTGTTTTGGTTTAATCTACATGCTCATACAATGTAATACAACTAACTAAAAAAAATCTAAGTCATATCTGTGACCACATCAGGTGATGCGGCAGTATCCTCAGATGTAACCGCATAAACTCGTCCTTGATGTAGCTATTTCTTGGGCTTAGGACATTCCCTTGCTATATGTCCCACTTGATTGCAATTAAAACATTTTATCCCTTCAGTAATTGGATTTTGTTGTTGTTGAGCTATGGGAGTAGTCTTGGTTGTAGCGGTAAAGCCTTGAGCACGGAAGGGTTTGAATGTCTTGTTATTCCCTCCATTATAAGAATTTCCAGCTGGCCTTTTTATACCTCTGTTTTGCATGAAATAACTCTCCTTCTGGCTCGATTCTATAACTCGAGAAATTTGTGCCACTTCATTATAGATTTTCTTTTCATGTCCCAGAACATGCTCGCGGATGCTTCCCCTAAGTCCCATGATGAACCTTCGGGTCTTGGTGTTTTCCTCTTGCATACTGGTGGGTGCAAAGAAGAATAGCTCTTCATAACGCTGTTGATATGCATCCACGGTCATCTTCCCTTGATATAAACTCAGGAACTCTCTTTCCATAGAATCTCTGAAACTTCTCAAAAAGTACTTCTCAAAGAACGCCTCCTTATAAATATCCCAAATCATTTGGGCGTGCTTTGTTAATAAATAAATCCTAGTAGACCTCCACCAATTGTGTGCATCTCCTTTCAGCATAAAGGTGGCACACAACACTTTTTTCTTCTTCATTTAGTGTCATCATTATAAAATTTCTTTCCATTTCGTCAACCTAGTGTGCCGGCCATAAAGGATCTACTGGCTTGCCATTAAATTCTCTGGGCTTCAGTTTCAGAAAACGCTCCACCAGTCTGGAGTGGTCTAGTTGCTGCGGGACATACGCTCCATACATAGGTGGTTGGTATTGATATCCACCTTGAGCTATCTCAGGATTTTGTACTTGAGCCTGCATGATAGGGGTCTGAGGTGCGTGGGGTACTATGTTACTCCCCCCTGGTGCTCTGTTTGCCTGTCCTGCTGGCATTGGAGGTGTCTGTGCAATTGGAAGAGTTATGCCAATGGCAGCTTGTATAGTAGCTTGTGCCTGTTGCATTTGCTGCAGCTGTTGGGCCAAGTTCATTACGACTGTGGCCAAGTCAGTAGGTGGAGCTGGAAGATTTGAAGGATTTGTTTGCCCATTTATGATGGACGGTGCCTTGTTCATGTTCCCCTGTGTTTTCGGGTGTGTTTGGCTATTCTACCCCACAGGTGGTGGTGGTGGAATAGAGTTACGACTCTGTCTGGTTACTCTGCGTCTCGCCATTAATTAATCTGATAGTGGGATTGCCTGAAATCATTGAACACGAGAGACAATCATTAAATACTTCATTCTCATATTTTAAAACTACTAACAAATGCAAATTTCAAATTTTTTAGATCACTCTGTCGAAAATGCTGTATTTTCACTGTAGGGTTGATGGTGGGGGTCGATGGGTGTCCGACCCTCAGTATGCGACCCTGGGAAATCACCCATTCTTCCCGAGAGCCAGGGGTCGATGGGGGGGTCAGAGGATGTCCGACCCAGGGTGCAACCCCTGGTTCTCTGTCATATTCCCGAGAGCCGAGGGTCGATGCGGGGGTCGATGGGTGGGTCGATTGTTTTAATCGAATTTTTCGACCCCCGGACTAAAAATCAGATTTTTAAGTTCCGATTCAAAGTCCATTTCCCATTCTTTCTTCTCCGCTTCGACTCATCTCATCACTCTAAGTTGCTACAGTGACAACTCCGATCCGTTGGTGGTTTCCACTCCTTGTTTCATCTTTACACCTCCGCTACAGGTATGTCTTCTACATTTTCATGTTTTTAGGTTTCTTTACCTAGGTTTTTGCTCGTATATCTCGTATTTTTCAAATTAAAATTTTTCCAATCGTAAAAATTTTATTTTTATTCGGGGATTTTGGTGTTGGTGACTCGAGGAACGAAAGCCCTCAAAAATATTTGAGTTTCATCGGTAGGTTATCGAGAAACTCGAAATTTACTCTTTTTGCCCTAATTTTGTCGAGATTTTGAATTTCTTGAAATTTCTTCCAATTCAATCTCATTAGTTGAAATTTCCATTTGTATGAGTCTCACAGGATTGTGTAGGATCTATGTAAGTCCTCCTGCCCACGTGTATGGGTGAAAAGTGAGGCATTGGACCAATTTACGTCATTATAATATCGAAATTTTTGGATTTTTCATCTTTACTAACCCAATATCTGCTTCTCTTTCTTATTGGCAGATACTATGACTCGTACCAAGGTACCTAGTGTTCATGACCGTCTTCACTTCCGTTCCACTGAAGTCGAGATTCAGTATGCCCGCTAAGCTCGCAAGAAAGTAAAGGGAGGCCGCAAAGTGGACTTGGCTAGCTTGGCCTTGTTCAATGTAGAGGGGGCCTTTGGCAATATGGGATGGCTCCTGTCATCACCTAGGACGCCTGTACCTGTCCTGACTTGGTACGCCAGTTCTATTGTAATCTCTAAGTGGTGGGGGATTACAATGATGTTAAGAGAGGTGGTGAGCTTTGGATCACTAGCTATGTCAAGGGGGTTGATATTTCTTTCAACTATCGACAGGTAGCGGACTTGCTGGGTATCTCCTATGGCGGCTCCTTCGTACTCTGTGCCCCTGGAGAGCCCCAGTTCTTTTCATTATAGATGAGGGTTGAGATAGACCTTCAGCTCATCAGACCTGATCGCTGGGAGATTAAAGTGAGTTATCTGCGTTCAGATCCATGGGTATACTGCAAGATCATTCAGCATAACCTGATACCGCATAGTGGACATTACAAGAGGGTCTCCCAGTTGACCCAGTATCTGCTATACTGCATATGCGCTAGGCAGCCCGTCTTCTTTCCCTATATCATCATGCTGACGATGATCAGTGCCACGTTGCCCAGTCACACTGGCAACCTTCCTTATGGACGCATGATCACTACATTGCTTACCCGCCTGGGGATTGATTTATTGGATGAGAAGATTCAGGAGAAATCCTTCTCATCGCCTCTGGATTGGGAGGCCATCTGCAAGATGGGCATACGGGATGCCCAGGTCAGCGATGAGGAGAGGAACGCGATGGTGTGCCCTCGCACTCGAGTGGAGTTGGCTAAAGCTGAGGCAGCAGCAGCAGCAGCCGCTGGAGTAGGGGTTCATGGGGATGATGACGATCGGCTATACATGGATGTGGATGCCATACCTCCTCCATCACCTACTCATGCTACTCGAGCTGGTCCGTCTTCTTCAACTGGTCCTTTGCATGCAGCTGGTCCTTCGTATGCTCTTTCTGATGACATGATGAGGATATTGCACGAGATACGAAAGGCTCAGCGTATGTCTGACTTGAGGATGGGAGAGCTTCTAGAGGCTCAATGCTTGTCCGATCAGCGGGTTGGAGAGCTTCTGGCTGCTCAGTGCATGTTGGATCAACAGGTGGGAGAGCTTAGGGATGCTCAGCGTGTGACTGACCAGTGGGTGGCTGATCTCACAGCTAGTCTCCAGACGACCCAGACGTAGATAGCTTAGTTGACTAGAGTCTACACTGAGGACTATGATAGAGACCGTGAGGCACCGCCTCCCCCATCACCTCCAGCTTCTTGATGTATTACTTTTATCCTTCTTTTTGTACTTCAGAGTAACTGTCCGGACTATGGACTGTACTCTGCTTTAATCATATATATATAAATGTTTGTTCTTCCTTTGGTTGCATATAAAAATTTGTTTCTCATTTAATAGATGCATTATTCTCTTTCAATTTTGTCTCGAACAACACAGATGCCTATGGTGTGTTATTATTAAATCTTTTAAATTTTTATCCTATCTCAATTCACGACCTTTTGTGGAAGTATACGGGTTTCACAGACAGGGCCTGAGATGCTCTGATACCAAGTTGTCACACCCCAATTCTGCACCATTCAGAACGGTGTGATGAACCGCTAATAAACCAATGGTTCAATCAGGATCTCTAATAGGCTGTGTCCATTAAAAATAAAACCATACACATCCACAACCATAATCAGAATAAATACACAATAGTGGAAGTCTTATAGTAAATGAACTGAGAAATCTAACTGTGATAACCATAATAAAAATATCAAGTTATTGTTGTATCAACAGAGACATAAATAAATAAAATATCAATTACATTCCTTTAATAATTCAAATGAAAATCTAATCGAATACACATGAGTTGCGCTCGCATGAGGAGTAATGCGTATCCACTAAGTCTTCGGCTTCCATTGTAGCAACACGCACGTACACCAGAGCACTCATATATCTTCGACCGTAGTACCTGCATCATCAACTAAAAATATTCGACATCGAGAGGGTGAGCACACATCATGGCTCAGTGAGCAAACAAAACAATGCAACAAACATATGCATGCATTCATTTCATATCTTTGGTCTGGTAAATAAGTTCACAATGTGCTATAGAAAGGATAGGTGGCCGTCGCACCTCTATACACGAGTGTGTGAAGCCACCCAATGGTAACGTTTATTGTCATCCCACATGCACCCTACCATGGAATAGAGATAGAGGTAAAGTGTTGAGGCCCAGCCTATGACACTTCCTCTGATACTCTACCCATACCAACACGTAAGCCCCTGCTGGCGAGGGCTCACAAATAGGGATCACAACTAACCAATCCTAATGCCAATCAGTGTATCCAAGGCCTCACCCCAGCATCCCTCAATACGTCCATAGAGATAGGGCTAAGGCCCCCCGGCGAGTCAGAGACTACACGGTCCGAGACCACCTCCCCTCATACACTACGACGTAATAGTTCTGCTAAGGTAATGACGATACGATGATGTCAGTAGACAAGACTTGAGTTAGAGATAGAGCTAGAGTGCTGAGGCACGGCCTATGACACCCCCTAATACTCGCTCGCATCAAGCACACCAACCACACACATACATCCACATGCCTATTCTTATTATCATCATCATCATCTCATGTTATAAACAATAATTTAAATATGCATGAACAGTAATAACAGAAATATTGGATGACATGTTGAATCCACATAACAAGCATACACGCATAGAATCAATCATGGCATTGGACTCAAGAATAAAACAGTTTATTATTAACCAATTAGTTTAGGTCTTGTTCCTTCACCTTTGCTTGATCATAGATCCTCTTTCAAGCTTTAAGAATCAACTAAATATCAATATTATATCACTAGAAGACCTAATCAAGTCGATAGAATTTAATTAGAATTAATTCTGATTTTAAAAAGCATGCTGTTAACTGGGGGTCAATGCCAGGGTCGAAGGTTTCATCGACCCTGGGTGCCACCACCCAGATTCTGGACTTCCCAAACACTGGGGGTCGATTGTTAGGGTCTGGTAGGGTCGATTGGCCATCGATCCCCGTGCGACCCCTCATGGGTTTAGTTAAATTTTTATCCTACAGTCCATTCCTTCATGTTTGGGTCCTATGGCTTGTTTCTACAATCCATTACATACATGTTATATGGCTTAGAACCATAGTTTATTCACCTACATGGTTTTTATGATCTCCCCCATAGTTTTCCATGAAAACCTAACCATGGATTGATGATTTAGGTTTCTCTTAGATCATTCCATCTTCACTATCTACTCTAAGGTCTTTAGAACTACATGGAGATAGTATCCATACCTGAGAATTAGGCTTGTTTCTCTGAAGCCTTCTCTTTGATCTTCTTCTCCACTTTCCTTCTCTTCTCTTTCTCTTCTCCTTCTCTTCTCTTTCTCTCAATTCAATTAGGGTTCTAAAAGGAGTGAAAGAGGCTTAGGGACGTCCTATTTATAGAGTAGAAACTCACAAAATAAGTCCGATTGAGATTAGGAAAGAATCCCATTGAAATTTGGAAAGTTCTTCATTCACGGTTTTTGTCTGCAGACTGGGGGTCGATGAGGGGGTCGGATATCCCGTCGACCCCTGGTTCTAAAATGTCCGACCCCCTGTTAAAAACTCAGGGTCAGACTTTTATACTGGGGGGATCCGACCCTGCCTTGCTGGGTATGCGACCCTCCCCCTTATTTTAGTGTTTTTGGGTCAGTTTAATACCAGGGATCGTGATCTCCCTCACACACTTGATCCATTTGGCTTGACCATGATGGGTAGACCTGGTTCAAGGTGGTAAGACCGGGTTAGTTCGATACGGGTCTTACAAGTGGTATGTGGGCTTGTGTGACATGTGGATACGAGGGAAAGGAATGGATGGATACATAGGTCCAAACCTATTGCTAACACCTTAGTAAAGGCACGGTGAACCATGGGAGTGGGGAGTCAGGGATCTCTGTTGAGATGCAGCCCAATTTATATTATGCACATGTTTATTTGTATTGCTAGCATCTTAGCAGAGGCATGGTAATCCATGAGAGTAGTGAACCGGGGATCTCTGCTGGGATGTGGCATCACATGTATGTTTATGATTATAACATGCCATCTAATCATTGTTATGTATAAGCATGCATTTGCAGTATAACAATTATACTTGATTGGATGTATATATGTATGGGTATGATGATATGTGTGACATGTGGGTGCCCAGAGGAGGGTGATGCATGGTACACGGAGCATGTTGATGATGCTAATACCTTAGCAGGGGCACGGTAAACCATGGGAGTAAAGAGTTGGGGATCTCTGCTGGGGTACAACCCTACTTATATTGTTGCATATGTTTAGCTATGTGTGATGGTTCATGTGACATGTGGTACCCAGAGGAGGGGGATGCACTGATACACGGACCATGTTGGAATTGTTAGCACCTTAGCAGGGACACGGCGGTCCATTGGAGTTGTGCCAGGGATCTCTGCTTGGGTGCAACCCTATTTACATTTCTGTTGTGCACATGATTAGACATAGGATGGTTTATGTTTATATATCCATTCCTTGGTTAGTGAACCCTTGCCAGTAGGGGGTTAGGCACTAGCAAAGGCCCATTGCCCCAAACACTAATGGTACTATGCAATGGGAGGAGTCTGAACATCGTCTATTGACTAGGGATGCTAGGAGGGGGCCTATACTAGGGGGTAACAAAGTACTGGTTTATGTGGTATGGATCCCAGGATCAGTGGTGTCATTGATTGTTGGTGTGTGCCAAAGATAGTGGCAGTTTACCCTTGGGGTGCAAAAGGTTATAGTTTGGGGCTTAGCTCAGGGGGGTAAAAAACTACTGGTTTACATGGTTTGGATCCCAGGATCAGTGATGTCACTGATTGTTGGTCTGTACTAAGGTTATTAATAGTTCACTTCTAGGATGCAAGAGGTTGCAGCCCAGGATTGTGTACGTTGCATCTACTCAACCCTATGCATGAGTGTTAGAAGCTACGGTCGGTGATGTGGTGAAATCATAAGATGGCACTGCTAGAACCATTACACCATGACCTAATTAATGAGCTGCATCTTTTTTTTCTTGTCTTTGCACGTAACATTTGATCTCCAACGTTTCATGTGAATTGATACCTAACTCCTCACTGAGCAAGGATGGGAGATCACCCCTCGATTTCGAATCTATTTTCAGATTCTGTTGCAGGTACTACTTCTGTGGTCAACTTCTTGGAGTCTCTACTGGTGGAGGACTTTTCTGCTAGTAAAGACCCTTTGGAGGATCATGATGAGGGCTGTCTTTGCTCCGATTGTGTCTATGAGACCTGACAGGCCACCTCATCTCCCTTATCTATGGATCAGAAGACAGATATTGTACTGCTGATCTATGTTAAGTTCTAATACAAATTACTCTTTTATTTTGGCTATGTATATATTGTAATATGATATTATTTTGTGGAAACAATGGAAATGTAAATCATAACAACACTTTACTATGATATGGTACAACTTAGTTGGCTTTTATTACTTAATATGTCACTTTCGCTATTATTACTTTCGCTATTATTACTCTGTTTCTTTTATTATGATTATGGATATTGTATATGTAGACTGTAGGATATGTATGATAGATCATTGTAGTTCTCGATCGCTGGAAGATTCAGACTGTCTTGTGGGTCGACCTGGATATTACATCTGTATCTAGAAATGGGCTATGACAACACTGGTATCAGAACATAACTACTTTGATTCTATCTATAAATTTTCCCTACATGTGTGTTTCCATGTTTCGATAACAGATGCATAGGAAAATTATTAAAAGACATGTACCGACCAATGATAGTAAATAGGGGAGACAATAGGTTAGAGGTGCACTTCATTACAAGAACTTAATGAAGACAATAATGCATAAGTATAAACTAAGAACTGATTATATATATAATCCAAATTGTATGTACAAAAAGGGGGATACGGTCTACAACACGAACAGTTACCCAGTAAGATAAATCGCGCCCTGACATTGCACATGCTAATGGATTCCCAATTAGAGCTAAACACCTACTTCAGACCATGCCAAGTTTCGGAATATGACAAGTGATGGAGGCAAATCTCATCAAGTTAGGGATGACTAACTTGGATGTCATCTTATGCATAGACTGGTATCCTTAGCGTCAAGCTAGTGTCCTATGCACCAAGCATCACATCCTATTTCGGCCCACAGATGGAGAGGGGTATGAGTTCACAGGTGACAAAACCAAGAAATAGAGGAAACAGTTCTTGTTGGCCCTTTAAACTTCCAAGTTGCTACAACAAGGTTGTGAAAGCCACCTGGTGTAAGTTTTGGACATTGAGGCCAAGACACCATGGTTAGAAGACTTGATGATAAATCTACACCTAGGATCAGCTCCAGCCTTTGAGATCCTTATCGAATAGCTCCCTCAAAGTTACAAGATTAAAATCCAAATTCCAAGAGTTGTTTATCATTTGTTTTTCAGCCACTGTGGTTTGAAATTAAGCTTTCGCTATTGTCACACCCCAATTCTAGACTAACCAGTGGTGTAATGAACCGTCATGAGAACCAACGGTTCAAACCAGGATCTCGTGCTGTGTCAACCATGTTAAACCAAAACACATTCCACAGTAATAATCAGAGATAATAGTTAAATAGCGAAAGTCTTATTAATAATGAACTGAGAGTCCATAGTGATAATTAAATATTTAACAAGTTATCTTCAAGAACCAAAACATAAATATAACAAACTATTACAAATCCCATAAGTCAAATATGAAAAAATAAAACACTAAGTGTAACTTAGTGGAAACACTCGCTTGATGAGTAATATTCGTCATCCACAACTTGCATGACCATAGCCGCCACTTGTCCATATGTTGGCATATTCATGTAGTCTTCAACCGTAACACCTGCAACATCAAAAACTAAAAGAATACATATGCGAGGGTCAGCTCTCCTACATGAGCTCAGTGAGTGAACAAAACATTGCAACAAACATATGCATGCAATCAATTTATATCTTTGGTTTGATTTTTAAGTTTACAATGTGCTATGGAAAGGATTGGCAGCCACCGCACCTCTATACACGAGTGTGTGAATCCACCCAATGGATCAAACACTATTTTCATTCCAGATGCACCTACCATTGAATAGAGATAGAGCTAAAGTGTTCGAATCACACACCATAAACACTTCCCCTGATGCCCTACCCATACCAATACGTAAGCCCCTATTGGTGAGGGCTTACAAACTGGGCTCGCAACTAACCAATCCTAATTCCATCCAATATATCCAATGCCTCACCCCAGCATCCCTCAATACACCCATAGAGATAGAGCTAGGGTCCCCCGGCAGAGTCAGAGACCGTAGGGTCCAAGACTACCTCCCCTGATGCCCTATGAAGTAATAGTTCTGCTAAGGTCATGGAAATACGATGATGTCAATGGGCAAGACTTGAATAGAGATAGAGCTAGAGTCTAGTGACCAAGCTGAACCACAATTCCATGTCCTCCCCCTGATGCTCCATTCGCATCTAATACACTAACCACACACACACAATCACATGCCTATTCCTAGCATCATCATCATCATCATGTTATAAATAGACAAAATTAAATATGCATGAGCAGAATATAACAGTAATATTGGATGACATGTGAGATGCACATTACAAACATACAAACATAGAATCATTCATTGCATTGGATAAATAAAATAAAATAGTTTGTTATTATCCAATTAGTTTAGGTCTTGTTTCCTTACCTTTGATTGATGTTTGTTTCTCTCCCAAGCTTTGGAAGTCACTTTGAATCTATTGAGAACCTAAACAATTAATGTATTTAAGTTAGGGTTCGATTGTACTAAGTTACAGTAGTCAAATATCTTGTTTGGTCTCAAAATATACATGATGTTATCGTGTGGTCGACCCCTGTGGTTGACCCTCTGGTCTCAATATATGCGACCATACGACGTACAGTCAATCCTGTGATCACACTACATGCAACCGCAAGTGTGACCACACGATTTCTGAAAACTTCCCGAATAGCTGTGGTCGACCCACTGGTGACCCTATGGTCGACCATAGCTGTGACCATACAACTTTGGTCTGGTTTTTACTTCCAATACGAGTTCCACCTCTGTGCTCAATAATAAGGCTCCTCCTACTATTAGTCTATGTCATTAAATCACAGCTTTTCCCACATCCATTATCCCTAACCTATTATCTATGGTTTCCCATAGAAACCTATAACTGAATCATTGTATTAGTTTCCACATATCAACTTGAAATGAACCTATTCTATCTAATCTACCTTACAGAGTCAAGTCCATACCTTAAGCTTGCTGTAGAGAGATAGACTCTTTTCTACAAAATCCTTCTCCAAGCTTCCTCCCCTTCTCTTCTTCTCCTTTTCCTCCTCTCTCTTTCTCCCCTAGGCTTAGGGTTTGAGATTGATCCAGAAGAGTAAAATAGAGTGAAGGGACGTCCTTTATATAGAGGGAAAACTTCCATGTAGAGTCCCTCTACAATAAGGAAAGAGATCCCCTTTGATTTGAAAAGTTTTCAAATCACGTAGTTTGTTCTAGGTTCATACGGTCGATGGTGTGGTCACATAATCCGTCGACCATACAAACCAAAACATGCGACCACACGTTGTGCGTCTCAACCTAGTCAACCATACGGTCAACCATATCCCTCAAAAATACGACCATACGTCTAAAATTTACTCTTTTTAGTTTTTGACTGGTTACTTTTACACAAACTTAAATAGTCAACCACACCAATTAAATTTTACTTGTTGCTTACCTCATCTTGTGGTTTCTTTATACAATTGGTTCACTTGAGTCGATTATGATGAGAAGATCGATTATGACACGAGAACGTAAGGTTAGACAGGGTTCGTGGCGTGCGGGTCTTACAACTCCACTACCCTTAACAAAAAAAATTTCCTCAAAATTTACACCCACAGATCTTACAACTCCCCCACCCTCAAAAGAAATTTTGTTCTCGAAATTTAAATGTACCTTTTGAGTCGAATAGGTGGGAATACTATTTCCGCATTGCATTTTCCTCTTCCCATGCAACCTCTTCTACGTCTTGGCTTTGCCAGGTTATCTTCACATAATAAATATCTCGGCTCCAAAGATGTTGTACCTTTCAACTGGTGATCTAGGTTGGTACCACATCGAAAGTTAAGTCTTTTATCAAATCCAATGGATTTGCAGTCAATACTCGTGATGGATTCTCTAACATATTCCTTTGGTAAAGACAAGTGACATACGTTGTATACACTAGACATGGATGGCGGTAACGCTAGTTGATATGTAATTTTACATGTCTCTCTACAATTTTATAAGGTCCAAAACTTCTATAGGACATAACTTTCCCTTCTTACCACATCGTTTTAAACCACGCATAAGTGATATCTTCAAGAACACTTGTCACTTACGACGAACTTGAGGTCTTGGCATCTCTTTTGACAACCTTGAGCTATCTTAGCCCTTTCTTTGATATTGTCTGCTACTTGACAGGTTCTTCAATAGATTCAGGTCTTACAATTCTTCGTCCTTTGACTTCATTCCAAAATAAGGGAGTTCAACATTTCTACCATACCATGCTTCATAGGTGACATTTACATGGTAGCTTGGTAGCAAAATCAATTAGCGATAACTTCTCAACTCAAGCTCCTTTAAAAAAAATAATTTCATAGGCTTAAAGAATACTTCCTAGGATTTATATAGTCCACTTCGACTGTCCATCGGTTTGAGGGTGAAATGCAGTACTAAACTTTAACTTTGTTCCCATTGCTTTCTGTAGTCCCTCCCAAAACTTTGAGGTAAAGCGTGAGCCTTTATTTGACACTATGCTCTCAGGTATACCATTCAACCTAGCCACTTCAAAGTACACATAGGTCGTATAGCAATGAAATGAGCCATCTTTATAAGGTGATCAACTATCACACAGACTATGTCAACGAATCTGGGAGTCGATAGTAAACCGGTGACATAGTCCCTTCTAATGCAGTTCCACTTCCAAGCTGGCTCCTATAGTGGTTGTAGTAAGCCTGCTGGTCTTTGTCTTTTAGCTTTTACTTGTTGACAACTTAAACATTGGAACATATATCTAACCACATCTACCTCCATTTCCTTTCTCCAAAGTAATCTCTTTATGTTTTGGTACATATTGGTACTCCAAGATGTAACCAATATGGAATGGAATGGGCTTTTAGTATTATTTTGTATCTAAGATCCAAGTTTTTCACTTTCAAGAATGCATAATCATCCTCTATATCTGAGTACCTTCTCCGCGTCCAATGTAAGTCCGGGTTAGCTTTTCCTTTCTACAAATCTTCTTGCACCATTCTTTGTTACGGATCTAACAAAATTACTTCTTTTACTTTGTCCACCAAATCATAAACGATCTTTAATGTTGCGAACACAATTGAGGAACTATTGCTCCATAAGTTCATCCACAAGTTCTCGCTCAATTAGATCATTACGAGTTTTGTCACACCCTAATTTCGGACTAACCAGTGGTGTGATGAACCATCATGAGAACCAACGGTCCAAACGAGGATCTCGTATAGGCTATGTCAACCATGTTAAACCAAAACACATTCCATAACAATAATCAAAATAACGGAAGTATTATTAATAATGAACTGAGAGTCTACAGTGATAATTAAATATTTAACAAGTTATCTTCAAGTAACCAAAACATAATTAATATTGATCGCAAGTATCACAATACGAATGTTAACCACTAAGCGTAAACATAGTTGAAACACTAGCTTAACGAGCCATATTCGTCCTCCACAGCTTGCACATCCATAGCCACTGCATGTCCACAGATTGGCGTATTCATATAATCTTCAACCGTAACACCTGCAACATTAGAAATGAAAAAGAATTACGCGTGCGAGGGTCAGCTCTCCAACTTGAGCTCAGTGAGTGAACAAAATAATGCAACAAACATATGCATGCATTCAATTCATATCTTTGGTCTGGTTTATAAGTTTACAATGTGCTAAAGAAAATTTTGGTGGTCCCCGCACCTCTATACATGAGTGTGAATCTTCCCAATGGTTTAAGCACCATTGTCGTTCCACATACACCCACCATGGATTAGAGATAGAGCTAATGTCACACCCTAATTCTGGTCTAACCAGAATGGTGTGATGAACCACCAATAAATCAACGGTTCACCCAAGATCTCGTATAGGTCGTACCCACCATATCAAACCATATAAACATTCTACATTAATAATTAGAGATAATAAACAAATAAGCAGAAGTCTTACAGATAATGAACTGAAAGTCTAACAGTGGTAAATAAGTATTTAATCCAATTATCTCTAAACTACAAGACATAAAAATAAATAATCAATTACATATCTGATGTTCAAATTATAACTAAAATTAAGCAAAAACACATTGGTTGCACTCGCATGATGAATCATGTGCATCTTCTTCAGCTTCTACGTCAATCACAGCAACGTGTCCAAACGTCGGCGCATTCATATATTCTTCAACAGTAGGACCAGCATCATCGACTAAAAATATTCGACGTCGAAAGGGTGAGCACACATCACAGCTCATTAAGCAAATAAAAAAATACAACAAACATATGCATGCATTCAATTTATATCTGATTTTTAAGTTTGCAATATGCTATGGAAAGGTTTGATGGCCACCGCACCTCTATACACGAATGTGTGAATCTGCCCAATGGATCAAACACCATTGCTGTCCAACATGCACCCACCAGGGAATAGAGATAGGGCTAAAGTGTCTGGATCAAACACCGCCAACACTTCCCCTGATGCCCTGCCCATACCTAGATGTAAGCTCCTATTGGCGAGGGCTTGCAAGCTGGGCTCACAACTAACCAATCTTAATGCCAATTAGTGTACCGAAAGCCTCATCCTAGCATCCCTCAATACATCCATAGAGATAGAGCTAAGGCCCCCCGACAAAGTCAGAGATCACATGGTTTGAGACCACCCCCCCTGATGCCCTACGACGTAATAGTTCTACTAAGATAATGGTGATACGACAATGTTAGTGGGAAAGACTTGAGTAGAGATAGAGCTAGAGTCTGGTGACGAGGTCAAAGACCACCATGCTATGTCCTCCTCCTAATGCTCCACTCGCATCCAATACACCAACCACACACATACATTCACATGCTTAATTCTAGCATCATCATCATTATCATGTTATAAATAAATGGAATTAAATATGCATGAACAGTAATAGCAAGAATATTGGATGACATGTGAGAAGCACATTACAAGTATACACGCATAGGATCAATCATGGCATTGGACTCAATAAAAATAAATAGTTTGTTATTATCCAATTAGTTTAGGTCTTATTCCCTCACTTGATAGCAATACTCGATCTCCTTCCAAGCCTTGAAATTCTCCATGAATTGATTTAACAACCTAAAAGTTATATGAATTTAAGTTAGGGTTCATATGTAACATGTTACAGTAGTCAAAAATCAAAATAGAGTGCTGATAGGTGTCTGACTGGTCCTATGGTCTCATACTGTATTGACCTTACGACCTATGGTCGATACTCTACGGTGTTAAATGGTGCGACTGTAGCTACTACCATATTGTTTCTGAAATCGTCCCGAATGCCTATGGTCGATCCTCTGGTCATGCTGGACATGCTATGGTTGACCGTAGCTGCGACCTTGAGATTTTTTGTCACAGTCTACATGCAATTCGAGTTCTTCCTGGGTCAATTCTTCTATTCTTAAAAGGGGTTTATTCTAAGGTCATCCTATTACCATCATTAGTAGTTTCTTATCAACCCTAATCATCAAATTCACTCCTCATGGTTCTCCTTGGGATTTTCTCAAGGAAATCACATGGATCATAATAGGTTGACATTGCCTATCTTCCATAGAATCCTTAGTCCATAGAATTAACATCTTTAGAGATTAGGCTCATACCTTTGCCTGTGATAGAGAGCCAATCTCTTCTCAATAAATTCCTTTCCTTAGCTTTTCCTTCTTCTCCTTCTCTTTTTTCTCTTCCCTTCTCTTTCTCTAATGTTTACTAATGTTTTAAAAGAGTGAAAAAGGGCTAAGGGACATCCTTTATATAGAGGAAAACTCTCCATATAGAGTTCTCTTTCAATTAGGAAAGCAATCCCTTAATTTAGGAATGTTTCTAAAACTTGGAGTCTGATCGGGGGTCTCACAGTCGATTATACGATCGCATAAACCATTGACCGTAGGGTCTAAATCATCGACCCTGGGGTTATGGATTTGAGATTTTTGTTTCCTTCCTTTTGGTCGACCATACCTACCCATTTATGCGACCTTAGGTATGTTTTCAGTGTTTTCAATTCGATTCTCATACCGGGTTTGTGATCTATCTTTACACGCTCGGTCCACTTGATCCTGGAATGATGGAAAGACCTGGCACGATACGCTTAGACCAAGTTAGTTGAGTGTGGGTCATACAACTCCCCCCTCTTATATAAATTTTGTCCTTAAAATTTGCACATACCTTTCGAGTCGAATAAGTGAGGATATTGCTTCCACATAGTGTTTTCTTCTTCCCATGTAATTTCTTCCACATTTTGGCTTCTCCAAATAACCTTAACATAATAAATGTCACGGTTGCGAAGACGTTGTATCTTCTGGCTAGTGATCTCAAAAGGTACTACTTCAAACGTCAAATCTTCAATCAAATCCGGTGGATCCATTATTAACATGTGTGTTGGATCTCTGACGTACTTATTTAACTGTGAGACATGGAATACATTATGTACACTAGACATGGATGGGAGTAGTGCTAACTGATATGCCACCTTCTCACGTTTAGCTAGAATCTCATATGGTCCAATATATCTGGGACACAGTTTTCCCATATGTTCAAACCGTTTTAAACCACACATAGGAGATATTTTCAGAAATACCTTATCACCCATGGTGAATTCGAGATCTCTGCGCCGATTATCTGCATATTGCTTCTGATGGTTCTGAGTTGTTCAGACTCTTTCCTTGATATTATCGACCACTCGACAAGTCTCCTCAACAAACTCTGGTCCAACAATACTCCATTCTCCAACTTCGTTCCAAAATAAAGGAGTTCGACATTTCCTACCATATAGTGCTTTATAGGGTGACATCTGTATTGTAGCTTGATAGCTGTTATTATAAGCGAACTCGATCAATGGTAATTTCTCATCCCATAATCTTTTGAAATCAATGACATAAGCTCGAAGCATGTCTTCTAAAATCTAAATCGTATGCTCCGACTGTCCGTCTGTTTGAGGATGAAATGTAGTACTAAACTTCAACGTTGTACCCATAGCCTTCTATAATCCTTCCCAAAACTTTGAAGTAAAGCGTGGGTCTCTGTCGTACACAATGCTTTCAGGTACACCATGTAATCTGACAATATTATCTACATAAAACTTAGCTAACCTCTGTAGGGTATGCTGAGGTTGTAGCTATGAAACGAGCTATCTTGGTTAAACGATCCACAATCACCCAGACCGCATCAACTACACGGGGAATCAATGGTAACCTGGTTACGAAGTCCATAGTGATGTAGTCCCATTTCCATGCTGGTTCTGGCAGTGGCTGCAACAATCTTGCATGTCTTTACCTTTTAGCCTTTACCCGTTGACAATTCAGGCATTGAGACACAAATTTAACTACATCCACTTTCATTCCTCTTCACCAATAGAGTTTCTTTAGATCATGATACATCTTTGCACTTCCAGGATGTACCAAATAAGCGGTGGTGTGGGCTTCCTTCATTAGTCAGTGTTTAATATCCAAGTCTTCATTTTTAGGAACACAAACTTTCCCTTTGTATCTTATTACTTTCTCAGAATCTAAAGTGAAGTCAGGGTTAGTCCTACCTTTTTCAAGGTCTTATTGCACCTTCTCAGATAAGGGTCTGATTTAATAGCTGCTTTCACTTCGTCTAATAGATCATGTACAATCTTCAATGTAGCAAACATGTTTGGGAATAGATGAATAAACCCTTGGTCAGTTGATTCATCAAAATTTCAATCACGAACTACTCATTATCGTAGTTAAATACACTTCCTGTGACACACGCTACAGCATTTGTACTAGCTTCTTCCTGAGATTTTGTCATTGCTTTCCTGCCTAGTGCGTCAACAACTACATTAGCTTTCCCTGGATGATACTGAATATTTCAATTATAATCCTTCAGTAATTCTAGCCATCTTCTCTGTCTCATGTTCAACTCCTTCTGATTAAAAAGATGAGTGAGACTCTTATGATCTGATTTAATCTGAAATTTCTTTCCATACAAATAAAGTCTCTATATCTTAACAGCATGTACTACTGCTGCTAATTCTAAGTCATGAGTGGGATAGTTCTTCTCATGTGTCTTCAGTTGTTTTGAGGCATACGCAATTACTTGTTCTCCTTGCATAAGCACACATCCCAAACCTAACCCAGACGTATCGGTGTACAAGGTAAATGGTTGTCCTGGGATTGGAATAGTCAAGATGGGAGCTGATATCAATCTAGCCTTCAATGTTTAGAAACACTCTTCATATTTATCCGTACAAACAAAATTTTCTCCTTTCTTTGTCAGACTAGTGAGAGGTACGACGATTCTAGAGTAATCTTCAACGAATCGTCGATAATAACCAGCTAACCCTAAGAAACTTCTAATTTCTATAACATTATTAGGTGCTTCCCATTTCACAATGGCTTCAATCTTGCTAGGATCCACTTTAATTCCTTCAGTGGATACAACATGGCCTAAGAAAGCGACTTCATTCAGCCAGAATTCACACTTTGTAAATTTTGCATAAAGTTTCTCTTTTTTTAGTATCTGCAAAGCAGCTTTTAATTTTGTGATATGAGTTTCTTTCTCCATGGAGTAGACTAGTATGTCGTCAATAAATACAATGACTGACGTATCCAACATATCATGGAATACCCAATTTATGAGTTCCATAAAAATTACGGGTGCATTAGTCAATCCAAAAGACATGACTAAAAATTCATAATGTCCATATCTGGTTCTGAATGTTGTCTTTGGAATATCACCTTCCTTAATCTTCAACTGATGGTATTCTGACTGAAGATCAATATTGGAGAACACTTTGGCACCTTGCAACTGATCAAACAAGTCATCGATCCGAGGCAACGAATATCGATTCTTGATTGTAAGCTTATTCAATTCCCAATAATATATACACAGTCGAACGCTACCATCTTTCATTCTCATGAACAATACTGGCGCTCCCCATGGTAATATGCTGGGTCTAATATAGCCCTTGTCCAGTAACTCCTGTAATTGTACCTTCAATTCCTTCACTTCAGTAGGAGCCATTCGATAGGGTGCTTTCGATACTGGTGCAGCTCCAGGTATAAGATCTATAATGAACTTTGTTACTCGGTCAGGTGGTAGTCTGGGTAGTTCCTCAAGAAATACATCCAAAAATTCATACACAACTTCAATATCTTCCATTCATGGTGCTTCCTTGGTGAGGTCGACCATGGATACTAGATACCCAATTCCTCCTTTGTTGAGGCATTTTCTGGCCTTCAATGCAGAGAGAATGAGTTTTCATTTATGGGAAAGTTTTGTTCCCACGAAACTAAACTCTGCTCCTTCCTTGTCTTTAAATGTCAGTTTCTTTTCTGCACATAATAGGTTTATGGAGTGCCGAGCTAACCAATCCATTCCCAAGATAATGTCAAAGTCTGCCATCTCGAGTTAAATTAAGGTTGCATCCAAAATCTTCTCATCGATAAGAACTGGACATGGTCCATAACCTTTGTCTAGTTCCACTTCTAATCCCATAGGTGATCGTACAAGCAGTTTGTAGTCTAAAGGTCTGCAGGATAGATTTAACTTCATTCCAAACGACACAAATATAAAAGAATGAGTAGCCCCAGAGTCAAAGAGTACTCTGGGGGGTAAGCCATTAATAGGTACGATACCTGTGATTTGATTTAACTTAGTCTACATGCTCACACAAGGTAGTACAAAATGAAAAATTCAGGTCATACATGTGACCACATCAGGCGATGCGATAGCATCATCAGAAGTAACTGCATAAATTTTTCCTTGCTGTAATTGCTTCCTTGGCTTAGGACACTCCCTTGAATAATGTCCTACTTGATCACAGTTGAAGCATTTAACTCCAACACTACTTTGCTTCTATTGAGGTTGGACTGTCGAAGTAGTCTTGGTTACAGCATTGAAGCCTTGAGTATATAAAGGTTTAAATGTCTTTGAGTTCCCTCCGTTGTATGTATTTCCATTAGGCCTTTTAATGCCCCTGTTCTGAGCAAAATAACTTTCCCTCTGATTCGATTCTAGTACTCGAGCAATATGTACAACTTCATTATAAATCTTCTTTTCTAGTCCCAATACATGCTCACAGATGCTTCCCCTAAGTCCCATGATGAAACTTCGAGTTTTGGTATTTTCCTCCTGCATACTAGAGGCAGTGAAGAAAAATAGTTCTTCATAACGTTGTTGATATACGTCTATAGTCATCTGTCCTTGATACAGACTCAGAAACTCCTTTTCCATTTGATCTCTGAAACTCCTTGGAAAATACTTCTCGAAGAAAGCTTCTTTATAAATAGCCCATGTCAGTTGGGCGTGCTTTGTTAACAGATAACTTTTAGTTGATTTCCACCAGTGGTGTGCGTTACCTTTCAACATAAATGTGGCATATAATACCTTCTCTTCTTCATTTATAGTCATCATCATAATATTTCTTTCCGTTTCGTCGATCCAGTGAGCTGGCCACAACGGATTTGATGGTTTGCCTGTAAATTCCTTCAACTTCAACTTTAAGAAACGCTCGATCAGTCTGGAGTGAATCACGTTGATACTGTAAATATTCCCCATACATAGGAGGTTGGTACTGATAATTACCTTGGTTATACCCGCCTTGCGGTGCTTCAGGGTTTGGCACTTGGCCTTGTACTGCTGATGTTTACGGTGCTTAGGGTATAGTGTTGCCACCACTAGGTGCCGTACTAGCTTGTCCTACAGGTAGAGATGTTGTGTTTGTAACTGGGAAAGCAATTCCCATAGCAGCGTGCGTGTTGGCTTGGATTTGTTGTATATGCTGCATTTACTGTGCCAAATTCATCACCATAGTAGCCAAATCCGTAGGTGGTGTAGGTAAGTTGGTTGTGTTGGCTTGGGTGTGCATATTCTGAGGCGCAGCATGTTGAGTTCTAATATTTCCTTCCTATCCTTGCTGACCTTCATTGTCATTTGTTTCCATAGGTGGTGGAGATGGGTTTACATTCTGTCTCCTTCTACTTACTCTGCGTCGAACCATTTAAACTCTTGGATGAATGGTACTTGAAAAGGCTGTACATGTGAGACAAAATAAAGTGGTGGTATTGGGTTAGTCTCACAATGGAAGGCGATAAAAGAAACAAGATTAATAGGCAAAAGTTTAAACAGAATCAAAATGCAGACAACTGTCAGTGATAAGGTCGATGGCCTACGGTCGCATGTTGGGCGACCATAGTTGCGACCTTCAAATCTTGAAAACTTACCGAGACCCTATGGTCGATCATACGGTCGATGGTTTTGGTCAATTCTTCAACCGTATGGTTCGAAATCAGTTTTAAAACCTGTTTTCGAGATTTTCCTCTTATTTCTTTTCCTCCTTCCTACGGTCTCAACTCAACTCGCCACCACTGAGTTGCTATAGTATCAACCGTACAAACTTCATGATTTTTCCATTGATCTACGACCTACATTCCGTTCCTCCAGGTATGTTCCCTACTCTTTCTCCTTTTTAAGCTTTTATACCTAGGTTTTTGTCATTTGTACGGTTTTCTTCTAATTAATATTTTTTGAACCATAAAAATTTAATTTTTATTGGGGGTTATTGCTATTGGCCACCCAATGGATGAAAGCCCTCAAGAAAATTTCGGTTTCATTGGTTTGTTTGGAAAATTTTTTTAAATTCTCAATTTTTTATCTAGATTTTGGGAATTTTCCCAATTGTCAAAATTTCTTCAAATTCAACCTACCTAGTTGAAATTTTCCATTGTATGAGCCTTGCAGGATGGTTTGGGACCTATGTAAGTCTTCTTTCCCAAATGTTTGGGGTGAAAAGTGAGGCTTTTTCCCATTTTACGTCGTTATGCTGTTAAATTTTTAAATTTATCTAACTTGTTTTTCTTATTTTCTTCTCTTGCAGTTATCATGGTTCGCACTAAGGTTCCTTGAGTTCATGACCCACGATGCTTCAGGTCCATTGAAGCAGAGGTGCGATATCCTTGGTTTGACTGGAAGAAAGTGGAAGGGGGTCGATGTGTGAACTTAGCCCATTTAGCCCTGTTTGATGTGGAAAGGACATTTGGTGATATGGGCTGGCTTCCAGTGATTTTGTACGAGGCTTGCACTCGCCCGGACTTGGTCAAGCAGTTCTACTATCACCTACATGTAGGGGGTGACATAGAGGATGTTGATAGGGGTAGAGAGCTTCGGATCACCAGCTGGGTGAAAGGGTTTTGATCTCTTTCAACTATCAGGAGTTGAATGATCTCATAGGCATTTCCAACGATGGTCAGTTGGTTTACTGTGCACCCAGGGAGCCATAGTTTCTGTCTACACAGGTGCGTGTAGAAATAGTTATCCAGATTCTTTGGGATGACCACTGGGAGATGAAAGCAGTCAACCTGCTGTGAGGACAATGAGAAACGATGATCCTTTTTGTGATGAATGTGGTATCCCTATTGATCAAGATCAATTGTTCTGTTGGAGTCGCCACCTAGATTAAGGTTTAGGACCTCTAAAAATATAGCCTCACCCTAAGGTAAAACATCCATTGACTCATGACTTAATGTATCAGTTCTTTGGTCTGCAAGAGATCGGGTAAGTATTCAGGGTACGGTTATGGGAAGGTGTTAGGCATCCAAACCGTCCGATCAATATCGCCCTCCTAAACTTTCCTTAGACTCTAATTTTGACTGTGCTTGGTCAACTGGAATACTAAGGTTCAATGGGGGATGTCCTAAACTAAGTTGCTAAGTTATTCTAACCTAGGGTTCAGCCAATCATGTTTTAAAGCAAATAAACAAGCAAATGTAATATACAATATTATACAATGAACCGGACCAAAGATGGTTCGATCTAGGACTAAATCTGAGACGTGTAAGACATCTCAAACTGCCTACGTATTCCAATCCTGGAAATCAAGTCCAAAAAACACAGTTCGAAATGGGTTTTGTGATTAAAGATTATGAAAGTGATTTATGCATGTGCTTCAATTAGATTTTTTTGTTCAAGTTGAAGTTTATGCTGGATGTATGGTTGATGGGTGGCTTTGTACCGCATTTGAGATTCCCAAATTGCCTACGTATTCTAGGGTGTGCCCTAGAAATCAGGTACGACGTAGTTCGAAATGATTGTGAGAGTCGGATTTTGAAAGTGTATCAAATTCCTTCCATTTTTGTCAATAGGATTTAGGGATGAGACCTAAATTCCTACCATTTTTGTCAATAAGATTTAGGGATGAGACCTAAATTCCTACCAATTTTATTTGGGATGTGTACCAAATTCTTTCTATTTTTGTCAATAGGATCTAGGGATGAGACCTAAATTCCTACCATTTTTATTGTTTCCATTTTTAGGTTTCTAGGGTTTCCTATCCCTTTTAATTGTGATTTTCATTTTTTAGGGTTTCATACCCTAATTATTCACTTTATTCTAGGGTTTCTCTTGCCCAAATTATTCTTTCCATTTTTAGGGTTTCATTTTCCCTTATTATTGTTTTCTTTCCATTTTTAAGGCTTCTTACCCTAATTGCTATTTTCTTTCCATTTTTAGGGTTTTCTACCCTAATTGCTATTTTCTTTCCATTTTTAGGGTTTTCTACCCTAATTGCTATTTTCTTTCCATTTTTAGGGTTCTCTACCCTAATTGCTATTTTTTCAACTTATCTCTTTCCAAGACAAATATGGCAAATGAAAACATTCCAACTATAGCAGTGGTAGTAATCCAAACATAGTAGTATGCATCCAAACATGGCAGTAAGCATCTAAATATGACCGTAAGCATGTGGCAGACAAATATGGCAATAAGCATGTGTAGCATTCCAAAACAACAAGAATCATGTAAGCATCAAGATGGTAGACATATCAACATCGAATCCAATGGTTCAGATTTAATATCATCACATAATCAGAAATCAATTGATCATCCAGTGGATCAGATTTATCAATCAATGGCTCAAGATCAAAGGCCATAATTAAATCATGTGAAATAACTTAACATCAAATGGCCATATTAAAATTCACATTAAAAAGTTTCAGAACAATGGTCACAATTAATCACATCAAATTCCCAAGATCAGATCCAGATCAGATGGCCACAATTTAATCATTCAAAATCCAGATCAATGGTCCATATTTAATCACCTAAAATTTTAAGCCAATGAAATCAATTTCATAAAAATCCAAGCATATTCGGATCAATTTTAACCACATGAAATTCTAAATACCCTCGGATCAATTTTAACTCATGAAATTTCAAACATACAAGGTCAATTTTACTAACATGAAACTTCAACACATGGCTACACAATTGTTTGATCAAGTTCTCGGTGGTGTGGGAGATTACTATTGGGAATAGGAGAGTGCTACAGTTAGACTGATGACCAAAGCTAGGATGGATCAGTGGGGGCTTGAGTGTCATATGTGGGGCTTCTAGGTGTCAAGGTGAGGGATTTGATGAAGTGTTGCGGGATGGAATTGGTACTGCAGATGATAGCAAGTTGCCTGGCCATGGCTAGGTTTTGATTAATGATGCAGGCTAGACAAGAGTGAAGAGATGGGATTGTGAGTGTAGATGATTATGGGATCAAATTATGTGAGTGGAGGCTTGGGTTGCATGGGTAGTGCAGGGAATCGTTTAGGGGTAGACCGCAGCAAGGGAATTCTGTGTTGAAGTTGGTGTTTTGGTGGTTTGGTGGTGAAGATTCATGAAGGTTTACAGATGTAGATGCATGGAAGCTTGTAGACAGATGGCTGGGTTTGGTAGCTGATATACAGGTAAGGGATCAGATTTTTACCTCTTTTTTCTCAAATCTCCTTCTTCTCTTCTCCCGATCTCCTTCGACTTCTTTCTTCCTCTCGTATTCTTCCTCTCTCTGTGTGCTTTCTTCTCTTCTCCTCCCTTCTTCTTCTTCTCCTTTTTTGCTCCCGCTTCTTCTCTCTCTCTATGTTTTTTTATGGTTCTCTCTTCCTCTCGCGATCCTCTCTGATCGGTCTCTCTCTCCATCCCCCTTCTGATTTCTTTCTCTCTTTCGGTTCCTCCTCTTTTCTTTTTTTTCTTTTTTTTCCTTACCACCCCCACTCTCTTTCTCCTCCTCTCGGTTCTTCTTCTCTTTTCTATTTTTTTTTCTTTTTTTTATACTCCCTCTCCACCGCTCTCTCTCTCTCTCTCCTCTTCTCGATCTTCTTTCTTTTTTCTATTTTTTCCATTTTTTATACTTCCTCTCCACCGCACTCTCTCTCTCTCTCCTCTTCTCGATCTCATTCCCTTTTTTGTTTTTTCCTTCTTTTATACTCCCTCTCCACTGCTCTCTCTCTCTCTCTCCTCTTCTCGATCTTCTTCCCTTTTCTATTTTTTTCTTTTTTTTTATACTTCCTCTCCACCGCTCTCTCTCTCTCTCTCCTCTTCTCGATCTTCTTCCCTTTTCTATTTTTTTCCTTCTTTTATACTCCCTCTCCACCTCTCTCTCTCTTTCTCCTCTTTTCGATCTTCTTCCCTTTTCTGCTTTTTTTCTTTTTTTATACTTCTAGATCTTGCCGATTCTTCTTTCCTTCTTACTTTTTTTCGATTTTTTTCCTTCATCAACTTCTTTCCTTTTCTTCTCCACCTGTCCGCCCCTCCTCTTCTTTCCTTATTCTCCCTCTTCTTTCCTTCTTCTCCCTCTTCTTTATTCTTTTAGATCTTGTCGATTCTTCTATCCTTCTTCCTTTTTTTGATTTTTTTTCCTTCTTCAACAATCTCGCCGGCTCCCTTTTATTCGGATCCTACTTGCCTTTTTTTTTTTATATATATATAAAACATATATATAAACATATAATATATTAATCTATTAATATATATGATATAATATACATATAAGACATATGCATATATTATACGATATATTATAATATATTATATATTATATAATAATATGTAAAATAAATACATGCATATGCATCGATATGATTTGGTCCGGATTGACAAGGATTGATTGGATTGGGCAAAGACTGCCTTGGGTTGAGCTGAGTTGACTGGATTGATTGGAATTAACTGGGTTTCTCTCTATCATTTCAATGGCCATTTTCACTGTCATTCTATACGAAATTTTTTGATAACCTCTATTCCCAATTTTCTACATTTACTTTGTATAACATTAAAAATGAGGAATATTGGAACTTGAATCACCTCATTTAGAAATAAAATGACCAACTTATGAATTTCTGAAGTTTAAGCAGACCAATTATGATAATTTGGCTGACCATTCTGCATGGGATCATTCGGAGACTTCTACCAGAAATCGTTTATGTCCACTTTGTAGAGAACTAAAAATGGAACATAATGAAACTGAAATTACCTGATTTGGATATGGGGTGATCAAAATATGAATTTTCGAAGATTAAATGACCATTTTCATATATAATTTTGCATGGGGCCCTCCAGAGACTTCCACCCAAGATTTTTCACGTCCACTTTGTAGGACATCACAAATGAAAAATAATGGCTTTGGAATCATCTGAATTCGAGGTAGAATGGAAAAGATATGAAGCTTTGAAGTTCTAATGATAATTTTGCATGAAAGCTTGCAGGGCCCACTGGTGACTTCTACCGAAAATCCTTTACGTCCACTTTGAAGAGGACTAAAAATTAGGAATAATGGTACTTAAACCATATGATTCAGATGTCGGATGATCAAGATATGATGATTTGAAATTCAAACAATCCAACTTACGATAATTTACCTGGGATTATTTATGATAATTTCAAAAACCTCCCTTGTACGTATCATCCAACTAAAATGATCATATCTTCTTCATTTGATATCAGAATTGAGCAATTCTGGTTTCATTTTGAAGATAATTCCATGACCTATGCAACCATGCAAATTACAGCCTGTGACCTTATTGTGGGACCCAATGAAAACTACCTCGAGGTCGTAGTCAAAACCCAAATTTTGACTCATCTTTCTTCCTTTGTTGTCCACACACTAGTAGGACTTTGTTCAGTTGGAAATGGAAAAAATGGGGTGTTTACAGATGCCCCTCTTTGGCCGAGATTGTAAACAATTGAGGCCGAAGACAAAGTGGCCCATTTTTGCATTATTTTGTACTTGATCTGGATTTTACCGTTGCACAACAAACAACTGTAGATGTTAAGCTCCTTGAGTAGCGACCTCATCGGGTCTGTGACTTTGGCTCAAGACCGCTCATGATGTGACTGTAACTGTCAAGCTTCTTGAGTAGCGACCTCATCAGGTCTGTGACTTTATCTCAAGACCGCTCATGATGTAACTGTAACTGTCAAGCTTCTTGAGTAGCGACCTCATCAGGTCTGTGACTTTATCTCAAGACCGTTCATGATGTAACTGTAACTGTGCTTTGTGCTCTGGATTTGTAACCTCTAAATGTATAGCCTTTGGATATATAGCCTTTGGATGTATAGCCTCTGGATGTGAATCCTTTGGATGTATAGCCTCTGGACCGAATTTGGGGTTTCCCAAATTTCATACGTATCCTTTGGGACTTCCGTCCCTCTAGAAACAGGTTCCGCGTAGTCCGGGCTGGTTGTTATGTTTTATTTATTTAATTTTTTTTTTCATGCAGTGTTCTATCTGTAAACTAATCAATCGTGAGCACGTTACCGAAGGATGCCTACAAAGGTGCAAATCCACAACAACATAGGTTATAAGCATATCCAACGGGCTTTCGTAGGCCGCAATTACTCAGACTCATTCTGACCACACTTCTGCTAATGCACATATTTACGTTGTACTACCATGTCTGGGCTTAAATTTTTGAGCCAACTGATAGTATGAGAGAAATCAATGGCCTGAATAGGCTCATAAGAAATTGTTCCAAATGGGTCAGCCATCTAGGAGAATGTTTGGTTGTTTATGTGGAATGGCTTGATCTCCACTAGGAGATGCCATTTTGGCTTATGAAGGGTGGACCAGTAAAACTCTCAGACACCGTTTGGATTAATGAACGGCCGATGTAAGTTTTGGTCAGAGTTGTTATGAATATTTTTCAGAATGGCAAGCACACAAGAGTCATATCAGAGATGTAAAACAAGGACTTGATGTGAAACTTTAGAACAACCGTCAGATTGTTAGACGGGAGATAGAGTTCTTGCCTAAAATCAAGAATTCTTTTCCCTAACAATTGATGAATTGATGTATTATCCCTTTATGATGAAAGTTGTTGTCTCGTCTGAAAGTCTTGTCCAACCTTACTGTGAGACCTACCATATGGCTAACTCAGCTTGCCCCAAGCCCGTAAACGGAAGCCTGTCCACACTCTCTCTCTTTTTTTTTTTTTTTTGCAGTATGTAGGCTATACGTAATACCGCTTTACTTGATCCAGATTTTTCAAGTATTCTAATTCATCTCCATTCAGATTAGTCAGACGAACAACCTTCCCTGGTAATATTTCCTTGACGATGTATGGTCCGCTCCAGTTTGGCCGAAACTTGCCCCTTGGATCTTGTGTTGGTGCTCTCTGCTCCTTCAGCACTAAATCACCAACTGCTAAATGATGGATTCGGACTTTCTTGTTGAATGTGTTTGCTATTCTCTGCTGGTCCTTCAGCACTAAATCCCCAACTTCTTTAGTGTTGTCCTTGATCAGAAATAAGAGCTTGAGGCATCCCGTGTCGACAGATGATCTGCTCTTGTAGGAATTTTGCCACTTTGTTTGCTGTGAGTTTTGCATATTCCTAAGCTTCCACCCATTTTGTAAAATAATCAATAGCTACCAAAATAAACTCTTGTCCACTTGATGCTTTAGGATGTATCTTGCCTATCACATCAATGCCCTAAGTCGAGAAAGGCCATGGGGAGCTGATGAGCGTGTGCAATTCCGTCGGAGGTATATGTATCAAATTGGCAAATATTTGGCATTTGGGGCATTTCTTCACATATTCTACACTGTCTGCCTCCATTGTGTTCCAGAAGTACCCTAGTCGGAGGATCTTCTTTGCAAGCATTCTAGCATTCATATGGGGGCCACACACTCCTTGGTGTACTTGCTCGATGACATTCTGTGCTTGCTCTTCATCAACACAGACTAGTTGTATTCCTTCATAAGATCGCTTGTACAAGATGTCTTCGCATAACACAAATTGAGAGGCATATCTTCTCAAGAATTTCTTGTCTCCTATCGAAGCATCAATGGGATATTTTCCTTCTTTGATGAAATCCACAATTGGCGCAAATCAAGGGCGACCATCGACTATCAAGGCATTGATTTCACCCACGTGTGTAGGCTGTGTTCTTCTTTCAATTATTAAAGGTTTGATCTTCTCTGCTGGATCATCTCCAATCATTGATGCTAGGGTAGCCAATGCATCAATGTATGTATTAGTATCTCTTGGTGAGTAGTCAAACTCTATCTGCTCAAAGCTTTGGGCCAATGCCATTGGACATTCCTTGTAGGGTATCAACTTTTCATCCTTGGTCCTCCAATCTTCTCTAACTTAATAGATGACAATAGAAGAATCACCTCAAACTTTTAGTTTCTTGACGCCAATGGCTAATGCCGCTTTCAAACCCATAATGCATGCTTCATATTCTGCAATATTGTTTGTGCAATCAAACTCCAAACGGAAGGCAAATGGTATAAATGTACCGTCTGGGTCTATGAATAGCACTCCTACACCGTATCCTCTGTGATTGGCTGCTCCATCAAAGAACATAAGCCATGTATCTATTTGTTTATCTTCTTGAGTCACATGTACCTCCTCATCTGGAAACACAACTTGTAAGTGTTGGAAACTATCTTCTACTGGATGCGCAGACAAATGTTCAGCTATCACACTCCCTTTTATGGACTTCTGAGTGGTGTATGTGATGTCAAACTCTGATAACAACAATAACCACCTGGCCATTCTTCCTGTAAGGGCAGGCTTTTCAAATAAGTATTTCAATGGATCCATCCGAGAGATTAGTATGATATGATATGAGAGCATGTAATGCCTCAATCTCTTTGTTACCCAAACTAAAGCAGTACATGTCTTCATATCCGGTGAACTTCTTGCTTAAGTAGTAGATTGGTTTCTCTGTTCGCCCATTTGAGTCATGTTGCGCGAGCATTGTTCCCATAAAATTGTCCAATACTAACAAGTATAGTAGGAGGGTCTCCCAGGCACTGGGGGTACATGGACCAGTGGATTCGTCAGATATGTCTTGATTTTCTTGAATGCCATTTGACACTGAGGGTTCCATGTCTTTGGCTGATTCTTCCTCAACAACTTAAATATTGGCTCACATGTGGCTGTGAGGTGTGCAATGAATCTGTTTATGTATTGTAATCTTCCCAAAAATCTCCTTATTTCTTTTTCAGTCCTTAGTGGTGGCATCTCTATTATAGCTTTGATTTTTGATGGATCTATCTCAATGCCTCTGCGGCTAATCATGAAGCCCAACATCTTCCCTGCTGTCATTCCGAACCCACATTTTTGCGGGTTCAGTCTCAACTTATATTGTTTAATCCTCTCAAAGAATGCTCTGAGTGAGAGTATCTGACCTTCACGGGTAACAAATTTAACAATCATATCGTCCACGTACACCTCAACCTCTTTGTGGATCATATCATGTAATATGGTTGTGGCCATTCTTTGGTATGTTGCCCCGGTGTTCTTCAACCCAAATGGCATTATAGTATAATAGTAGGTGCCCCAGTCCGTGGTGAAAGCAGTTTTGGATTTATCTTCTGGTGCCATCTTTATTTGGTTGTACCCTGAGAATCCATCCATAAATGATAGTAATGCATGTCCTGCCGTATTGTCCACCAAAATGTCAATCTTGGGTAGCGGGAAATCATCCTTAGGGCTCGCTTTGTTTAGGTTTCGATAATCCACGCATTCCCTCAACCGTCTGTCCTTCTTTGGTACAATCCCAACGTTTGCCAACCACTCAGGGTACCTGGTTACTTCTAAGAATCCTGCATCCAATTGCTTCATTATGTCCTCTTTGACCTTTAATGTCCATTCAGGTCGTAGCCTTCTCAACTTTTGTTTATGTGGCTTTACCTCCGGGAACAAAGGTATCTTGTGTTGCACAACTTCAGGATCAATGCCGGACATGTCCTCATAGGACCAAGCAAACACTTCTTGGTACTCTATTAGCAATTCTGTCAACAGGGCTGCCTCTTCTTCAGTCAGGGTAGCGCCAATCTTGATCCCATGAGGCTCTTCAACTGTACCTAGATTGATCATTAGGAAGTCTTCACCAGTAGGTTGGGCCTTTTTCTCTTCTGAGATTTTAACTTGTGGTTGTATTTCAATAGGGATTTCATCATATTCATCAATGTTATAGTTAGGGCTTAAAATTGGAATGGAAGATGTAGACACAAAGTAATAAGAAATATCATCTTTATTAATTATGGATAACAGTGGTACAGAAGAAGTGGCTCCTAATGGAGCGGACTCAATGCTGGAAAAGGACTCATTCCTATCTATTGACTCTTCTACTATGGGCTCAGACATGGCCATACTAGGAATACATGACTCATCATTGGTGTAGACAAAACTATCTAAGCAACTCCAGTTTGGGATCACACCGTTGAAGGGATAGATCAGTTGTTGTGGATTTGGCTCTTCATTTTGGTTTCCTCCGGTGAGTGTCATCACTTGATCTTCCTCGAACAGGTTACCGATATCAACTATATCTGCCTCAGATTGTAGCTCTCCTCTTTGCTCTATTGCCGGTGTCTTCTCAGTATCTTCCCAGTCAATGGTACAGTCAAAGAAAATCTCAAACTCGGGCCATCGTCTCTTGAATCGCCCATCAAACCAAGGTTCGGAGAAACCATGGAAAGGTGAGTCATCTCCTTCTTTGACGAAATACCCATTCAGAGTTTTGTAGTATGGAGTATTTTCTTGACTGTACAATCCTTTAGTCAATACTTGATTGATTTGCCAATCTGTTCTCTGTTGTTGCCATTTCCTTTGCTCATGCATAGGGCCTTTATTGTACTACTACTATCATATGCATTACTATTTTTGTATTTCTTATTCTCGAGCCTTAGAAATCTTTGATCGGCGCCCACTGTTTCCGCTCTATCAACTCTAAATCATGTCCATTGGGTCATTAATTAACATAGATAAGACTTCAATATTACCTTGTTGATGTAAGCCGAGGCCCATTCCTGGAAAATAAGACATATTTTGCAATTGACGAAAAGGAAAGGACAAATGCATACCTGTGGGATCTGCCCTGTGATAGCCAAGATGTTGTCTATTTTAAAGCCGCTAAGACGGACAGTCTTAGATGATCCCTCATCACATTCAAAACCCATTCTCCCGGTAGCCAGTGCATTGACCATTTCTGAATCAGCATTGATGGTTATGATGATGTCCCCATGTGTGAATTTGACTTTCTGATGCAGGGTGGACGCAACTGCATTGGTTGCGTGTAACCATGGTCGACCCAGTAGTATATTAAATGTAGCCTGGATATCAATGACTTGGAACTTTGTATCAAATACAGTCGGACCGACACGAATAGGCACAGTGAAGACACCTTGGATGGTCCTGGGGGTGTTATCATAAGCCTTGATGATCAGATCTGATGGCTTCATCTCTTCATCTTTGAATCCCAAGTACCTGAATGTTCTGAGGGGAAATACATTTAGGGCTGACCATTATCAATTAATACCTGTGAAACAACCTTGTCTCTGCAACCAATAGTGATGTGTAGTGCTTTGATGTGTTTGGCTCCTTCACTAGGGAGGTCTGCATTGCTAAATATGATTGAATTTATTGCATAACGGTCGCCGACCAGATCCGCTAGTTCATTGCAATCCATTATTACCGGGACATGTATGCTTGTCAGGGATTTTAGCACAGCATCCCTATGAACTTTTGATGCCATTAATAGCTCCCAGATGGAGACATTTGCTTGTGTCTTCTTCAATTGTTTGAGAACCGGATTGGGTGGTTCAGGTTGACTAGATTGCCCCAGTTCCCTTTTTTCTGGCCAACTGGGCTATATTCTCTGCTGCTAAATGTGTTGGCTTGTACCCTTTCCCTGTACGGGTTTCTGCCACAGTCCTGTCTTCTCTTGGGATGTAGATGCCATAACTATCAAACTGTTCATCCAAATGACTGACTTCCTGTCCTTCACCGAGTTTGTAGATTCCGAATTCATCAAATTGTTCATTCAACTGAGTAATTTCTGGTTCTTCATTGGGTATGTAGACACTGTAAGGCTCCTCTGGCTCTTCAAAATGTCTATAGTACCAGGGATAAGTAGGATCAAACTCTTGGTCCAAATTGTCACCTATCATGCAAACTTCACTCTCCGGAACCTTTTCCTTGGACTCTGACATCTCCCATTCTATGAAATTCACATTATGATATGGGAGTGGGTTATTGTTGATTGATGCCTGATTGGTTCTTCCATGTACTTTGAACGCCCCTGAATCAATTAGGTCTTGTATGGCATTTTTGAGGTTCCAACAGTATTCCGTATCATGACCTGGCTGATTGTGGAACTTACAAAATTTCTCCGCACGATAAGAGGCTGGTGGTGGGTTTGGAACCTTCATGGGTGGTGGTCGCTTTAATTTTCCAACCCTCATCAATCTTTCCATCAACACTTCCCTTGGTAATGATAACTCCGTATACAACCTGAAAGGCCTTTGTCGTGGAGCTAGTAAAACGTAGTTAATTGGTGTCGGTGCAACAACCGTATTCGTAACTGCTACTTCCTTCTGGGCGTGGGCATTGTTGTACTTAGGTTGATAGGATCTCCTGCTTGGACCCGCCTCCGACTTTTCCATTTTCATCGGGAGTTCATCTCCATAGTTAATGGTATCTTCTACTTGTTGTCCTGCTACGACCAACTCTTCGAATGTGAGGATAGCCTGTCCAAAAATATATGCTTTGTATGCTTTATTGAGCCCTTTCAACATCATTTGGACCTGGTCCCTCTCTGACGGTCGATCCCAAAGTTGTGCAACCACTTTCCTGAACCTGGTCAAATATTCTGTGAAGCCTTCATCAGATTTGTGTACCATGGTCTCTAATTGTCTCCTATGAGTCTCGATCTCAGTATTATAGGAGTAATGATTGGTGAATGCTCTGGTGATATCGGTCCAAGAGTGGACCAGTGAGGGGTTCAGATTCATTAGCCATCAATGTGCCCCTCTAGTTAATGAGAATTGGAACGCCTACCCCAATTGTTCATCAGTAAACCCATGCCCTTGCCTCAATAGTCCTGTGAATGATCTCATATGTGTCTTGGGGTCCCCTGTCCTGTCAAATTTTTCAGTAGTCCATTTAAATTTTGATGGTAGTTTGGCATCTGGGAAGAAACACAGTCCCTCAGAATCAATGATCTAACTCTCTACGCCCTTCAGGCCCCTCAGTATCTGTTCTACATGACTTAGTCGGTTCCCATATGGATCATCAGATTCCTTCGGCTTCTTGATTGAAGGAGCCTTCTGGATGATCGATAGTTGCTTGGAGATAACCTCTCCCTCTTCCTCAAAAGTGGGATTTGAGAACACAATCAGATTATTCTTGCTGGGGGTATCTTCCTTTGATGTGGAGGGTGTGTCCTCTTTTCCCATTAGTAACTTATGCACATTCCGCAGCATGACAGCCATCTCACTTACAGTGTCCTCTATCTTGGTTACTCGGTTCTCTAATGAATTCTCATCTTGATCACGGTTTGCCATAACTTCAATTGGTTTTTCAGGAATAGGCCCAACCGATTTAATGCTGGGTACTCTAGACAACATATTGGTGATAGGATCTCTTATCCAAAGAGTAGCAATGCTTGCAGATTGGCTCGATAGTCACCTATGTTGGAATAGATCAACCGATTAGGATTTGAAAATGATTGGACACTTGAAGGTTTTAGAAGCACACACAAGCTGATTCTACCAATACAAATATGAAATCCATTGAATAAATATTATCCAAATCAATTTAATTGTTTCGACGGACCCTGTGACTGGTCTTGGGCCTCATGACCCAAATGGTTCATTAGATAGCAAGATTCGACCACTTAGTTCGTTGAATTCAAAGAAATTAAAATGGGTATACTTATTTGTAATTTTCATATGGGATAGTTAGCAAAAGCAGTTTATGACTGAACAAATTGATAAATGACCGCTCAATCATGGTACCTATGCCGTGACAGGGAATTTTCGATCATTTTTGAAACCAATGTGTTAACAATGATAGATCCGATGCTTTGAGCTAGTTGATAGAGAGTGTATAGTGGCCATCCATTGTGACATGGAACAGGTTTATATAATCCTCCCGCTCTAAACAAGTGAGAGTTCAAGATGCTCATCATGTGAGATCAAAAATGTCAACAAATCGAGCGTAAAAACGGGCAGAACTTCGATATTACGGGCATGGATATTGTGATTGAACAGGTTTTACCATGTTGGTTCGGAGATAGACCAAAAATAACATACATGTGGCTCAAACTGGGTTAGGACAGAAAAGGCACTTTGACGAGGACGGGGTAACCTATCACCGATTGCCCGATGAATAATGGGCCCCCAATCCCTTTATATACTATGTTGCAAGGATCCAAGCGACATGGAGTAGCATAACGCATTCTCGGGCGGACCCTAGAAACGTTCGTTAGAGGGTTCTCGCCGGTCATGGTCTCACAAAGTACAGGCCAAGGTTGTATGTTTCGCCTAGCGGGCTGCCCCATCTGCATGGGAACCAGTTCGGCTACTTGCACGAATTTGTGACTGAACCCATTCCCCCCAAAGAAATATTATATAAGCATAAATATAGTATCCAAGATCTAGCATCAAATGTCAAGCAAATCAAATATAAGGAAAGTATCCTAGGAGTCTGAATATTATTCCCCAGTGAAGTCGCCACTGTGAGGACAATGAGAAACGATGATCCTCCTCGGAATGAATGTGGTATCCGTATCGATGAAGATCAATTGTTCTATTGGAGTCACCAACTAAATTAAGGTCTAAGACCTCTAAAAATGTAACCTCACCCTAAGGAAAGACTTCTATTGACTCATGACCCAATGTATCAGTTCTTTGATCGGCACAAGATCGGGTAATTATTTAGGGTACGGTTATGGGAAGGTGTTAGGCACCCAAACCGCTCGATCAATATCGGCCTCCTAAACTTTCCTTAGACTCTAATTTTGACTGTGCTTGGTCAACTGGATGACTAGGGTTCAATGGGGGATGTCCAAACCAAGTTGCTAAGTTATTCTAACCCAGGGTTCAGCCAATCATGTTTTAAAGCAAATAAACAAGCAAATGTAATATACAATATTATACAATGAACTGGACCAATGATGGTTCGTCTAGGATTGAATCTGAGATGTGTAAGACATCTCAAACTGCCTACGTATTCCAATCTTGGAAATCAAGTCCGAAAAACGTAGTTCGAAATGGGTTTTGTGATTAAAGATTATGAAAGTGATTTATGCATGTGCTTCAATTAGATTTTTTTGTTTAAGTTGAAGTTTATGCTGGATGTATGGTTGATGGGTGGCTTTGTATCGTATTTGGGATTCCCAAATTGCCTACGTATTCTAGGGTATGCCCTAGAAATCAGGTACGACGTAGTTAAAAATGATTGTGAGAGTCAGATTTGGAATGTGTACCAAATTCCTTCCATTTTTGTCAATAGGATTTAGGGATGAGACCTAAATTCCTACCAGTTTTGTCAATAGGATTTAGAGATGAGACCTAAATTTTGTCAATAGAATTTAGGGATGAGACCTAAATTCCTACCAATTTTATTTGGGATGTGTACCAAATTCTTTCTATTTTTGTCAATAGGATCTAGGGATGAGACCTAAATTCCTACCATTTTTATTGTTTCAATTTTTAGGTTTCTAGGGTTTTCTATCCCTTTTCATTGTGATTTTCATTTTTTAGGGTTTCATACCCTAATTATTCTCTTTATTCTAGGGTTTATCTTACCCAAATTATTCTTTCCATTTTTAGGGTTTTATTTTCTTTCCATTTTTAAGGTTTCCTACCCTAATTGCTATTTTCTTTCCATTTTCAAGGTTTTCTACCCTAATTTTTATTTTCTTTCCATTTTTAGGGTTTTCTACCCTAATTGCTATTTTTTTTCCATTTTTAAGGTTCTCTACCCTAATTGCTATTTTTTCAACTTATCTCTTTCCAAGACAAATATGGCAAATGAAAACATTCCAACTATAGCAGTGGTAGTAATCCAAACATAGAAGTATGCATCCAAACATGGCAGTAAGCATCTAAATATGACAGTAAGCATGTGGCAGACAAATATGAAAATAAACATGTGTAGCATTCCAAAACAACAAGAATCATGTAAGCATCAAGATGGTAGACATATCAACATGGAATCCAATGGTTTAGATTTAATATCATCACATAATCAGAAATCAATTGATCATCCAGTGGATCAGATTTATCAATCAATGGCTCAAGATCAAAGGCCATAATTAAATCATGTGAAATAACTTAACATCAAATGGGCATATTAAAATTCACATTAAAAAGTTTCAGATCAATGGTCACAATTAATCAAATCAAATTTCCAAGATCAGATCCAGATCAGATGGCCACAATTTAATCATTCAAAATCCAGATCAATGGTCCATATTTAATCACCTAATATTTTAAGCCAATGTAATCAATTTCATAAAAAATCCAAGCATATTCGGATCAATTTTAACCACATGAAATTCTAAATACCCTCGGATCAATTTTAACTCATGAAATTTCAAACACACTAGGTCAATTTTACTCACATGAAACTCCAACACATGGCTACACAATTGTATGATCAAGTTCTCGGTGGTGTGGGAGATTGCTATTGGGAATTGGAGATTGCTACGGTTAGACTGATGACCAAAGCTAGGATGGATCAGTGGGGGCTTGAGTGATCATATGTAGAGCTGCTAGGTTTCAAGGTGAGGGATTTGATGAGGTGTTACAGGATGGAATTGGTACTGCAGATGATAGCAAGTTGCCTGGCCGTGGCTAGGTTTTGATTTATGATGCAGGCTAGACAAGAGTGAAGAGATGGGATTGTGAGTGTAGATGATGATGGGATCAGATTATGTTAGTGGAGGCTTGGATTGCATGGGTAGTGCAGGGAATCTGTAAGACCCGTATCGAACTAACCGGTCTTACCACCTTGTACCAGGTTTACCCATCATGGTCGAGCCAAATGGACCAAGTGTGTAAAGGAAATGGCGAAACCAGGTACTAAACTGACCCAAAAATAGTGAATTTGAGGGCAGGGTCACATACCTAGGTAGGCAGGGTCGACCCCCCCTCACATAGAAGTCAGACCCCTGATTTTTCACTGGGAGTCGGACAACTTAGGAATTGAGGGTCGACGGGATCTCCGATCCTCTCATCGACCCCCTGTTTGCCGACAGAAACCGCAAATAGGAAACTTTCCAAATTTCAATGGGATTCCTTCCTACACTCAATGGGACTTATTTTTGGAGATTCTACTCTATAAATAGGACGTCCCTAAGAGTCTTTCACTCCTTTTGAAACCCTAATTGAGAGTGAGAGAAAGAGAAGAGAAAAAGAAGAGAAGGAAAGTTGGAAAAGAGGATCGAATTGAAGAATTCAGAGAAATATCTGAATCTCAGCAAACCTAAGGTATGGGAAAGCTTTCTATTTGATAATCTAAGACCTTAGAATAGTTCATGAAGAGAGTATGGTCTAGGAGAAACCCAAATCATACACCCATGGGAAGATTTCGATGAAATCCATGGAGAAATCATGGTAGACAAGGTAAGGGAGAAACCTAGTGTTCTAAGCCATAGAACAAGCCTAGAATGGATTGTGGAAGTAAGCCATAGGACCCAAACGTGAAAGAATGGACTGTAGAATGAAATTCTTGACTCAACCCACGGGGGGTCGCACGTGGGGTCGATTGGGAATCGACCCTACCAGACCACAGGATCGACCCCCAGTATTCGGGAAGTCCAGAATAGGGGGTCGCACCCAGGGTCGATAGAACATCCGACCCTGTCATTGACCCTACCCTGGGGGTCGATGTAGACTGCTACCCTACCTGCGACCCACCCTGCGACCCGTGCTTAAAAACAAGCCTAATGATGTCGGAATGACTTCTAACCAAAATCTATCGACTTGTTAGGTTTTCCTATTGATATAAAAGTGGTTTTAAAGCTTGAAAGAGGATCAACATTCAAGCAAAGGTGAGGGAACAAGACCTAAACTAATTGGCTAATAATAAATTATTTTTATTTCTTGAGTCCAATGTCATGACTGATTTTATGCGTGTATGCTTGTATGTGCGTTCAATATGTCATCCAATATTCCTTCTATTACTGTTCATAAATATTTAATTCTGTTTATTTATAACATGATGATGATGATGATGCTAGGAATAGGCATGTGAATATATGTGTGTGGTTAGTGTACATGGTGCGGGTAGGGGATGGTATCAACCGGTACAACCATGCCGTTTTCATGGGGTGTTTTTTGTACCATGGTTCTACTCAAGTCATGTCCACTGACATCGTCGTATCACCATTACCTTAGCAGAACTGTTACGTCGTAGGGTATCAGGGGAGGTGGTCTCGGACCTTGTAGTCTTCGACTCTGCCGGGGGGCCTTAGCTCTATCTCTATGGATGTATTGAGGGATGTTTGGATGAGGCCTTGGATACACTATTTGACATTAGGATTGGTTAGTTACGAGCCCAGTTTGCAAGCCCTCGCCAGCAGGGGCTTACGTATTGGTATGGGCAACTGGTACAGCCATGCCGTTTTCATGGGGTGTATATTGTCCATGGTGGGTGCATGTGGGACGACAGTGCCGATACTCATTGGGCAGATTCACACACTCGTGTATATAGGTGAGGCGACCACCGAACCTTTCTATAGCACATTGCAAACTTATAAACCAGACCACAGATATGAATTGAATGCATGCATATGTTTGTTGCATTGTTTTGTTTGCTTACTGAGCCGTGATGTGTGCTCACCCTTTCGACGTCGAATATTTTTAGATGATGATGTAGGTACCACGATGGAAGACTAAATGAATGTTTCTGCGTACGGGCACATCGCTGCGATGGAAGCTGAAGACTTAGTGGAAACGCATGACTCTCCATGCGAGTGCAACGCATGTGTTTTCGATTAGATTTTGATTTGAATTATTAAGGAAATGTAATTGATATTTTATTTACTTATGTCTCAGTTGATATAGCATAATTTGTTACTTTATTTATGATTATCACAGCTAGATTCCTCAGTTAATTTATTATTAAGACTTCCGCTATTGTGTATTTATTCTGATTATGGTTGTGGATGTGTATGGTTTTATTTTCAACGGACACAGCCTATTAGAGATCCTGGTTAAACCGTTGGTTTATTAGAGGTTCATCACACCGTTTTGAATGGTATAGAATTGGGGTGTGACAACTTGGTACCAAAGCTCTCAGGCCCTGTCTGTGAAACCAGTATACTTCCACAAAAGTTCGTGAACTGAGATAGGATAAAATTTTAAAAGATATAATAATAACACACCATAAGCATCTGTGTTGTTTGAGACAAAATTGAAAGAGAATAATACATCTATTAAATGAGTAGCAAATTTATATACAACCAAAAGAAGAACAAACATATATATACATGACTAATGCAGAGTACAGTCCACAACCCGGACAGTTACTCTGAAGTACAAAAAGAAAGGTAAACGAAAATACATCAAGAAGCTGGAGGTGATGGAGGAGGCAGTGCCTCACGGTCTCTATCATAATCCTCAGCATAGATTTTAGTCAACCAAGCTATCTGAGTCTGGGTCGTCTGGAGACTAGCTGTGAGATCAGCCACCAGCTGGTCAGTCACGCGCTGAGCATCCCTCAGCTCTCCCACCCGTTGATCCGACAAGCGCTGAGCAACCAGAAGCTCTCCCAACCACTGATCGGACAAGCGTTGAGCATCTAGAAGCTCTCCCATCCTCAAATCAAACATGCGCTAGGCCTCTCGTATCTCATGCAATATCCCCATCATGTCATCAAAAGGTGTATACGAAGGACTAGCTGCATGTGAAGGACCAGCTGAATAAGAAGGACCAGCTCCTATAGCATGAGTAGGTGATGGAGGAGGTATGGCATCCACATCCATGTACAAATGATCGTCATCACCCCCATGAACCCCTGCTCCAGCGGCTGCTCCTGCTGCCTCAACGTCAGCCATCTCTACTCGAGTACGTGGATGCACCAGAGCGTTCCTCTCCTCATCTCTGACCTGGGCATCCCGCATGCCCATCTTGAAGATGGCCTCCCAATCCAAAGGTGATGAGAAGGATTTCTCTTGAATTCTCTCATCCGTCATGTCAACACCCAGGCGGATCAGTGGCATAGAGATCATGCATATGGCAGGTTTCCAGTATGACTGGGCAACGTAACACTGATCATCGTCTGCATGATGATGTAAGGAAGGCAGACAGGCTGCCTAGTGCAGATATAGTACAATAGATACCGGCTCAATAGGGAGATCCTCTCGTAATGCCCACTTTGAGGTATCAGGTTGTGCTGGATAATCTTGTAGTACACCCGAGGCTCTGGACGAAGATAGATCACTTTCATCTCCCAGCGATCCTCTCTTATGATCTGGCAGTCAATCTCAACTCTCATCTCCAATGAAAAGAACTGGGGCTCTCCAGGAGCATAGAACACCAAGGGGCCGTCATATGAAATGCCCAACAAGTCGGCTAGCTGCCGATAATCGAACAAAATCTCGACCTCCTTAACGTAGCTGGTGATCCGATGCTCTCTACCCCTCTCTGTATCATTGTAATCTCCCACCACCTAGAGATTATAGTAGAACAGTCTCACCAGATCCGGCTGAGTACAGGCGTCATAGGTGGTCATAGGAAGCCAACCCATGTCACCAAAAGCCCTCTCCACATCGAACAATGCCAGGCTAGCCAAGTCTACCCGGCGACCTCCCTCTACCTTCTTACGAGAATAGCGGGCATACTGTGTCTCTGCCTCATTAGAATGGAAGCGGACTGGGTCATGAACCCTGGGTACTTTGGTACAAGCCATAGTATCTGCAAAAACAAAGAGAAACAGATATTGGGTTAGTAAAGATGAAAAACCCAAAAATTTTAACAATATAACGACATAAATTGATCAAAAGCCTCACTTTTCACCCATACACGTGGGCAGGAGGACTTATAAAGGTTTTAAAGAATCCTGCAAGACTCATACAGTTGGAAATTTCATTTAAAGAGATCGAATTTGAAGAAATTTCAAGAAATTCAAAAATCTCGACAAATTAGGGTAAAAATGGGAAAATTCAAGTTTACCGATAACCAACCGATGAAACTCAAATATTTTTGAGGGCTTTCATCCATTGAGTCACCAACAACAAAAGCCTCCAATAAAAAACAAATTTTTACGGTTGGAAAAAGTTTAATTTGAAGAAAACGAGTTAAATGAGCAAAAACCTAGCTAAGGAAACCTAAAAACATGAAAATGTAGAGGACATACCTGTAGACGAGGTGTGGACATCGAATAAGAAGCAAATAGCACCAAAGAGTCCGAGTTGGCACTGTAGCAACTCAGAGGGACGAGCCGAGTCAGAAAGGATGAGGAAGAATGAGAAATGGATTCAAAATCAGAAATAAAAACCTGATTTTTAGTCCGAGGGTCGGAGAATTCGACAAGACATCCGACCCCCCCTCCGACCCCCTCATCGACCCTCGGCTCTCGGTAATCTGACAAAGAACCAGGAGTCGAACCCTGGGTCGAACATCCATCGACCCCCAGCTCTCGGTAAGAATCAGTGATTTCTTAGGGTCACATACTGAGGGTCGGACATCCATCGACCCCCACCATCGACCCTGCAGTGAAAATACAATATTTTCGACAGAATGATTTGAAAATTTTGAAATTTGCATTTGTTAGTGGTTTTAATATATGAGAATGAAGTATATAATGATTGTCTCCCATGTTCTATGATTTTCAGGCATTTCCACTATCAGAACAGATAATGGCTGGACGCAGAGTGACCAGACAAAGCCAAAACTCTATCCCACCACCACCACCTGTGGGGGAAGACAGCTAGACACACCCGAAAACACAGGGGATTACGAACATGGCACCGTCCATAATTAATGGGCAGACAAATCCTTCAAATCTGCCAGCTCCACCTACAGACCTGGCTGTAGTAGTAATGAATTTGGCCCAACAGCTGCAGCAAATACAACAGGCACAAGCTACTATGCATGCTTCCATAGGCATGACTTTTCCAACTGCACAGACACCACCAATGTAAGACCCGTGATAATCTAACCTGGTCTTACCACCTTGAACCAAGTTCACCCATCATGGTCGAATCAAATGGACCAAAGGCGTGAAGGAGATCGAGATCCCAGGTATCAAATCGACCCAAAAACACTTAAAATAGGGGAAGGGTCGCATACCCAGCTAAGCAAGGTTGGACCTCCCAAAACAGAAAGTCAGACCCTCAGTTTTGGAGGGAGGGTTGGACAACTTATACCCCTAGGGTCGACGGGATCATCGACCCTCCCATCAACCCTCGGTTACCGCAGAAAATAGAAATTTGGAAATTTCCATATTTTCGAATGGGATTCTTTCCTAATCTCAAAGGGACTTATTTTAGGATATTCCTACTCTATTTAGAGGACGTCCCTAAGCCACTTTCACTCCTTTCACAACCCTAATCGAATTGAGAGAAAGAGAGGAGAAGGAAAGAGGAAGAAGAAAGGGAAGGAAGAGAAATTAAGCCAAAAGAGAAGAGTTGCAGAGAAAGGTTATTCTTCTCAGGTATGGGTACTAGTCCATGAGTTTCTACAGACCTTAGGTTAGTTAATGTTGCGAGTGTGATCTCAGAGAAACCCAAACCATCAATCTATGGTTAGGTTTTCATGGAAAACCATAGAAAAGTGCATGAAAGCTACCTAGGTGGGTTATACATGGTTTCAGACCATGGAATGAATGTAGAATGGAATGTAGGAGCAAGCCATAGGATCCCAAACACCAAGAATGGATTAAAAAGTGGAAATTGGACCAGAGTGCACCAAGGGTCGTACCCAGGGTCGATAGCCCATCCGACCCTAGGTATTCCTGACCATCGACCCTCAGCATTTGGGAAGTCCAGACAGAGGGGAGGGTCGATAGACCCATCGACCCTAGCATCGACCCTAGCATCGACCCTCAGTTAACAGAATTGTTTTTAAATCTGGAATTAATTCTAATTAAATTCTATCGACTTTGTTAGGTCTTCTAGCAATATAATAACATTGTAAAGGTGATTTTAAAGCTTGGAAAAGCATCTTATAGCAAGCTAAGGTGAGGAACCATAACTCCAAACTAAATTGGTTAGTAATAAACTGTTTTCTATTTCTTGAGTCCTACGCCATGCTAGATTTTATGCGAATATGTTTGTAATATGGATATAGCATGCCATCCGATATTTCTATTACTTGTTCATGCATATTTACTTTATTGTTTATAACATGATGATGACGATGATGATAGGAATAGGCATGTGCTTGTATGTGTGTGGTTGATGTACTTAATACGAGCGAGTATCAGGGGAGGTGGGATGAGAACGTCAATAAACGTTAACCTTTGGCGGGTCTCAGCACTTTAGCTCTATCTCTAACTCAAGTCTTGTGCATTGACATCGTCGTATCGCCATTACTTTAGCAGAACTATTATGTCGTAGAGTATCAGGGGAGGTGGTCTCGATCCTTGTTGTCTCTGACTCTACCGGGGGGCCTTAGTTCTATCTCTATGGACATTCTGAGGGATGCTGGGGTGAGGCCTTGGATACACTTTTGGCATTAGGATTGATTAGTTGCGAGCCCAGTTTGTAGCCCTCGCCAACAGGGGCTTACGTGTTGGTATGGCACTATATAGCAATAAACGTAACCTTTGTTATATAATGTTCATGATTGGGTGCATGTGAGTTGACGATAAACGTAATCTTCGGGTAACGTCACACACTTGTGTATAGAGGCGGGGTCAATAAACGCAACCTTTGACTACCTAAACCTTTCTATTGCATACAGCAAACTTTAAACCGGACCAAAGATATAAATGGATTTGCATGCATATGTATTGTTGCATTGGTTTGGCTACTCACTGAGCCATGATGTGTGCTCACCCCTCGACGTTGAATATTTTTAGTTGATGATGCAGGTTATACGATTGAAAATTATATAAAAGCTTCTGCGTACGGGACGGTAGCGGCGATGGGAGCTGGAGCTGAAAAGGATACACACGACTCCTCTTGCGAGTGTAACTCGTGTGTATTTGATTAGATGTTTTATAGGTTTTTTTATTTGGATTTATCAAGACATGTATTTGGTATTTAAATATTTATGTCTTAGTTGGAAACAGAATAATTTGTTATTAAATTATTAATATCATCTTAGTTTCTCAGTTCATTTTATTATAAGACTTTCGCTATTGTGTATTTACTCTGATTATGACATGGATATATGGGGGATCAGTTAACGCGGGGATAGCCTATTTGAGATCCTGGTTGAACCATTGGTTTATTAGCGGTTCATCACACCATTCTGAAATGTGTGGAATTGGGGTGTGACAACTTGGTATCAGAGCATCTCAGGCCTTGTCCGCTGAACTAGCATACATTCAACACAATTGTGAACTGAGATAGGATAAAAATAAAAATAGTAATATTAACACATTGTAAGCACCAGTGATGTTTGAGACAAAATTTAAAAGAGAATAATGCATCTATTAAAAAGGGAAACAAGTTTACATAACAATGAGAGCGAAACAAAACATATATACATAATGAAAGCAGAGTACAGTCTACAACCCGGACAGTTACTCTGAAGTACAAGGAAATGAAGGTACTATCAAGAAGCAGGAGGCGAAGGAGGAGGAGGTGCCTCACGGTCTCTGTCATAGTCCTCAGCATAGACTCGAGTCAACCAGGCTATATGAGTCTGGGTCATCTATAGACTAACTGTGAGATCGGCTACCCTCCTATCAGTCGCACGCTGGACCTCTTGGAGTTCTCTCATCCGCGCATCAGATGTGTGCTGGGAAGCCAACAACTCATCCATCCTCAGATCTGCGCCGAGCCTCCCTGATCTCACGCAATATCTCCATCATATCAGAAGGTGGAAGCGAAGGACCAGCCAAATGAGAAGGATCAGTCCTAGGTGCGGGACCAGCCGTAGAAGAAGTACCAACTCCAGCAGCATGCGTGGGTGAAGGCGGGGGTATCGCGTCGACATCCATATATATATGGTCATCATCGTTGACGGGATCCACATGAGCTCTAGCGGCGACAGCAGCAGCCTCAGCATCAGCTATCTCGATACGAGTGTGAGGGCGCACCATCACGTTCCTCTCCTCATCACTAACCTCAGCATCTCGCAGCCCCATCTTGCAGATAGCCTCCCAATCTAGAGGCGACGAGAAGGTCTTCTCCTGAATCTTCTCATCCACTAAGTCCACCCCCATGCGAGTAAGCAGGATAGTGATCATACGTCCATAGGGTAGATTACCCCTATGACCGGACAATGTAGCACTAATCATGGTCCGCATGATGATGTATGGAAGGCAGACGGGCTGTCGAGTGCATATACTGTATATCAGGAACTGGGTCAGCTGAGACACCCTCTCATAGTGCCCACTCTGCAGGATCAGATTATGCTGGATAATCTTACAGAAGACCCATGGAGCTGGACGCAAGTAACATGCTCTCATCTGCCATCGATCAGGACGGAGCAACTGATTGTCGATCTCTACCCTCATCTCCATCTCAACAAACTAGGGCTCTCCAGGTGCGCAGTACACCATAGGGCCATCATAGGGAATGCCCAACAAGTCGGCCAGCTGTCGATAGTCGAAAGAAATATCTACCCCTTTGACGTAGCTAGTGATGCGCAACTCCTGACCATGGTCAACATCATTGTAATTCCCCACCACTTGGAGATTACAATAGAACTGGCACACCAAATCCGGACATGTGCACGCATCGTAGGTGATGACAGGAAGCCACCCCATGTCACCAAAGGCTCCCTCTACGTTGAACACGGCTAACTCAGCCAAGTTCACCATACGACCACCCTCAACCTTCTTACGGGCATAGTCAGCATACCGTGCCTCGGCTTCATTAGAACGGAAGCAAAGGGGATCACGAACTCGGGGTACTTTGGTACGAGCCATAGTATCTGCAAATAAGAAAGAGAAAGGAAACAAGGAGTTAATAAGACAAAAATCCAAAATTTGACTTGATAACGACGTAAGTTGACCAAAAAGCCCCATTTTGCACCATACAAGTGGGCATGAGAACTCACGTAGGTTAAAAGATATCCTAGAAACCGCATGCAGTAGGAAATTTATCCGACGATGTTTAATTTGAAGAAATTCAAGAAAAATTGAAAACTTCAAAAATTAGGGCAAAAAGAAAAAAATTCAAGTTTCTCGATATCCAACCGATGGAACTCAAAAATTTTTGAGGGCTTTCGTTCCTCGAGACACCAATAACAAAAGCCCCCAATAAAAATCGAATTTTTACGGTTGGAAAAAGTTTAATTTGGAAAATACAATTTAAAGGTGCAAAATCCTAGAAATGGAAACCTAAAAATAGGTAAAAATGAGAAGACATACCTGTAGGAATGAAGTTGACGTCGAAACCCGGAATGAAATCGACCAACAACAGTGGAGTAGCACTGTAGCAACTCAGAGTAGAGAGACAAGTCGAAACGGGAGGGAAATAATAAGAAATGACCTAGAATCGGATCTTAAAAATCTGATTTTTGGTCCGAGGGTTGGACAATTCGACTGGAACCATCGACCCTCCCATCGACCCTCGGCTCTCGAGAATCTGACAGAAAACTAAGGGTCGGATACCAAGGGTCGGATACCCATCGACCCTCGAATCGACCCTCAGCTCTCGGGAAGAATAGGTCATTCCCAGGGTCAGAAACTAAGGGTCGGACATACCAGCGACCCTCACCATCGACCCTGCATAGAAAAGACAGCATTTTTTTATAAAATGAGCTAGAATTGGAATTGATTATTGGTTAGTGTGCCTACATGAAATATAAATGACTTCTCACCTATTTTGATGATTTTCAGGCACCACCAATTAGCGAAAGGAATTATGTCTGGACGTAGAGTGACCCGACAGACCCGAAATGCAGTCCCACCACCACCACCAGTGGAGGAAACTAGTCAAGAGAATAACTACGCACCGGGAAATCCAGAACCGGCAAACCCTACAAATTTGCCACCTCCACCACCAGAGCTAGCAACAGTGGTGATGAACCTGGCACAGCAGCTGCAGTAGATGCAACACGCACAGGCTCAGATGCAGTTCGCCATGGGAATTATGTTTCAAGCCACTCAGGCCGCACCCATGCACACTGGACAAGCCAGTGCAGCCCCGGTGGGTAACCACCCATCTCATCAGACACCTCAACAACCGGCTGCACAGATTCCAGTGCAGGTACCGGAAGCAGCTCAAGGGAATTACCACTATCCATCCTATATGTTTGGGGCAAACCCCCAAAACCAGCTGGATATCACTCCCGACTAGTGGAGAGATTTTTGAAGATGAAACCCAGAGAATTCAACGGCAAGCCGTCTGATCCATTGTGGCCAGCACACTGGATAGACGAGATGGAGAGAAACTTCCGCATGATGACTATTACAGAGGAAGAGAAAGTACTATGCGCCACCTTCATGCTCAAGGGCGACGCACACCATTGGTGTAAATCCACGAAGACATATTTACTGACCAAGCATGCCCTACTGACATGGGCCATATATAAAGAAGCATTCTTCGAGAAATATTTTCCACGAAGCTTCAGAGATTCGATGGAGAAGGAGTTCCTGAGCTTGTACCAAGGACAGATGACAGTAGACTCATATCAACAACGCTACGAAGAGCTGTTTTTCTTTGCACCGGCGAGCATGCAAGAAGAAGATACCAAAACCCGTAGGTTCGTCGCGGGACTAAGAGGAAGCATCAGAGAAAATGTTCTGGGCTTAGAGAAGAAAATTTACAACGAAGCTGTCCAGATTGTTCGAGTGATTGAATCGAGCCAGAAGGAGAGTTACCTTACTCAGAACAGAGGCATCAAGAGACCAGCCGTAAACTCCTACAACGGAGGCAATAACAGGACGTATAAGCCTTTTCGTCCTCAGAACTTTACTACTGCACCCAAGACCACTTCAGCAGTTCAACCTCAGTCAAAGCCAAATTCTAAAGTCCTGAAGTGTTTTAACTGCAACCAACCCGGGCATATGGCAAGGGAGTGCCCAAAACCCAAGAAGCAGTTACATCAAGGACGGGTATATGCCATTACATCAGAGGATGTTGCCGCATCACCCGATGTGGTCACAGGTATGACTGAAACTTTTAAAGTTATAATTACATTGAATGAGCATGTAGACTAAGTAAAGATAAATCACAGGTATTGTACCTATAAATGGCATACCCGCCAGAGTACTCTTCGATTCTGGAGCTACTCATTCATTATATCTGTGTCATTTGGAAAGAAGACAAAATTACCCATCAAAACATTAGACTACAAATTATTTGTACGGTCACCGATGGGGTTAGAAGTGGAAGTAGAAAAGGGTTATGGACCATGTCCAATTCTCATTGGAGAGCAGACCTTAGATGCAACCTTGATACAACTTGAGATGGCAGACTTTGATGTCATCTTGGGAATGAACTGGTTAGCTCGGCATTCTGCAAATTTGTTATGCGCCGAAAAGAAGCTAACATTCAAAGACAAAGAAGGGGCAGAATTCAGTTTCTCGGGAACCAAACTTCCCCAGAGACACAAGCTCATACTTTCAACATTAAAGGCTAAGAAGTGCCTTGACAAGGGAGCAGTTGGGTATCTAGTATCAGTGGTTGACCTAACCAAGGAAGCACCACGAATGGAAGACATTGATGTCGTACGGGATTACCCTGACGTATTTTCGGTGGAACTACCCGGATTACCACCCGACCGGGCCATGGAGTTTGTAATAGACCTGATACCTAGAGCCGCACCCGTATCAAAAGCACCTTATAGAATGGCTCCTACGGAACTGAAGGAATTAAAAGTGTAACTACAAGAACTGCTGGACAAGGGTTATATTCAACCCAGTATATCTCCATGGGGGGCACCGGTGTTATTCGTAAAGAAGAAGGATGGAGCGTTCGATTATGTATCGACTATCGGGAGTTGAATAAACTGACAATCAAGAATTGATATCCACTACCTCAGATCGATGACTTGTTCGATCAGTTACAAGGGGCAAAAGTATTTTCTAAGATCGATCTTCGATCGGGCTATCATCAGTTAAAGATTAAAGAAGGTGATATTCCGAAGACAGCTTTCAGGACCAAATACGGACACTATGAATTTTTGGTGATGTCTTTCGGATTAACTAATGCACCGGCAACGTTCATGGAACTTACGAACCGAGTTTTCCATGATATGTTGGATACATCGGTTATAGTATTCATTGATGATATATTGGTATACTCCAAGGACAAGGAAACCCATATCAAGAACCTAAACGCAGCCCTACAACATTTAAGAAAAGAGAAGTTATATGCCAAATTTTCAAAGTGCGAGTTTTGGCTAAGTGAAGTCGCCTTTCTAGGCCATGTGGTATCCGTTGAAGGAATCAAAGTGGACCCCAGCAAGATCGAGGCTATTGTAAAGTGGGAAGCACCAAAGAGCGTTTCGGAAATTAGAAGTTTTCTGGGTCTAGCTGGTTATTATCAGAGATTCGTAGAAGACTATTCTCGGATTGCCGTACCTCTTACCAGTTTGACCAAGAAGGGTGAAAAGTTTGTGTGGACGGATAAATGTGAGAAGAGCTTCCAGACATTGAAGACCAGATTGATAACCACCCCGATTTTGACTATTCCCGTGCCAGGACAGACATTTACTTTATACACTAATGCGTCAGGACTGGGACTAGGATGTGTGCTTATGCAAGGAGAGTAAGTAATTGTTTACGCTTCAAGACAGTTAAAGGTACATGAGAAAAATTATCCCACTCATGATCTGGAGCTAGCGGCAGTAGTACATGCTGTCAAGATATGGAGACATTACCTATACGGAGAGAAATTTTTTATTAAGTCGGACCATAAAAGTCTTACTTATTTATTTAATCAAAAGGAGTTGAATATGAGACAAAGAAGATGGTTGGAACTATTGAAAGACTATGATTGTGATATCCAGTATCATCTGGGAAAAGCGAATGTGGTAGCAGATGCATTGAGCAGAAAAGCAATGATAAAATCTCAGGGAGAAGTTAGAACTACTGCAGCAATGTGTACTACCGGAATGGTATTCAATCACGGCAACGAGTAGTATGTGATAGATACAGTGGATGGATCAGACAACCAAGGGTTTATTCATCGGTTTTTGAATATGTTCGCGGCATTGAAGATTATACCGGATATAGTGAACGAAGTAAAGACAGCTATCAAAGCAGATCCTTATCTGAAAACAGTACAAGAAGATATTGAGAAAGGTAGGACTAACCCTGAGTTCACCTTGGATGACGAGAAGGTACTAAAATACAAAGGAAGGATATGAGTACCTGAAACAGAAAGTGTAGACATTAGACACCGACTGATGAAGGAATCCCACACCACCATCTATTTGATACATCCTGGGAGTACAAAAATGTATCATGATCTAAAGAAACTATATTGGTGGAGGGGAATGAAAGCAGATGTAGCTAAGTTCGTGTCTCAATGCCTAAATTGTCATAAAGTAAAGGCTGAATGACAAAGACCCGCTGGACTGTTGCAGCCATTACTGGAACCAGCATGGAAATGGGACTGCATCACTATGGACTTCGTCACAGGACTACCATTGACTCCTAGAGCAGTTGACGCAGTTTGGGTGATTGTGGACCGTCTGACTAAAACAGCTCGCTTCATACCTATACGACCTCAGTATACACTGGAAAGGTTAGCGAAGCTGTATGTGGATAATATTGTTTCATTACATGGTGTTCTAAAAAGTATTGTGTCGGATAGAGATCCACGATTTACTTCCAAATTTTGGGAAGGATTGCAAAAGGCTATGGGTACAACGTTGAAGTTCAGTACTGCATTCCACCCACAGACAGTTGGACAGTCAGAGCGTACAATTCAGATTCTAGAAGATATGCTACGAGCATGTGTAATTGATTTCAAGGGATCATGGGATGAAAGATTACTATTGATCGAGTTCACTTATAATAACAGCTATCAGGCAACTATACAGATGTCACTTTATGAAGCACTGTATGGCAGGAAGTATCGAACTCCCTTGTTTTGGAATGAAGTTGGAGAATGTAGTATTGTTGGACTGAAATTTGTTGAAGAGACTTGTCGAGTGGTCGACATCATCAAGGAAAGAGTGAGAACAGCTCAGAACCGCCAGAAGCAATATACGGATACTCGACGAAGAGATCTGGAGTTCGCCATAGGTGATAAAGTATTTTTGAAGGTATCGCCTATGCGAGGATTGAAGAGGTTTGGACAGAAAGGGAAGCTAAGTCCAAGATATGTCAGGCCGTATGAAATTTTAGCTAAGCATGGAAAAGTGGCTTATCAGTTAGCACTACCACCATCCATGTCAAGCGTGCATGACGTATTTCACATTTCCTTATTGAAGAAGTATGTCAAAGACCAAACACATGTTTTGACAGTGGATTTGCCAGAATTGACTAATGATTTGACGTTTGAAGTAACACCAACAAAAATCACTAGTCGAAAGGATCAACGTCTACGCAATAGAGATATCTACTATGTTAAGGTCACATGGAAAAGTAGAGACATGGAAGAAATTACATGGGAAGAAGAAAATGCTATGTGGAAGCAATACCCTCACTTATTTGATTCAGAAGGTACGAACAATTTTGAGGACGAAATTTTTATAAGTTGGGGGGAGTTGTAAGACCCGTGTCAATCTAACCCGGTCTTACCACCATGAACCAGGTTCACCCATCATGGTCGAGTCAAATGGACCAAAGGCGTGAAGGAGATCGAGATCCCAGGTATCAAATCGACCCAAAAATACTTAAAATAGGGGAAGGGTCGCATACCCAGCTAAGCAGGGTTGGACATCCCAAAACAGAAAGTCAGACCCTCGGTTTTGGAGGGAGGGTCGGACAACTTATACCCCTAGGGTCGACGGGATCATCGACCCTCCCATCGACCCTCGGTTACCGCAAAAAATAGAAATTTGAAAATTTCCATATTTTCGAATGGGATTCTTTCCTAATCTCAAAGGAACTTATTTTAGGATATTCCTACTCTATTTAGAGGACGTCCCTATGCCACTTTCACTCCTTTCACAACCCTAATCGAATTGAGAGAAAGAGAGGAGAAGGAAAGTGGAAGAAGAAAGGGATGGAAGAGAAATTAATCCAAAAGAGAAGAGTTGCAAAGAAAGGTTATTCTTCTCAGGTATGGGTACTAGTCCATGAGTTTCTACAGACCTTAGGTTAGTTAATGTTGAGAGTGTGATCTCGCAGAAACCCAAACCATCAATCTATGGTTAGGTTTTCATGGAAAACCATAGGAAAGTGCATGAAAACTATCTAGGTGGGTTATACATGGTTTCAGACCATGGAATGAATGTAGAATGGAATGTAGGAGCAAGCCATAGGATCTCAAACACGAATAATGGATTAAAAAATGGAAATTGGACCAGAGTCCACCAAGGGTCGCACCCAGGGTCGATAGGCCATCCGACCCTAGGTATTCCTGTCCATCGACCCTCAGCATTCGGGAAGCCCAGAAAGAGGGGAGGGTCGATAGACCCATCGACCCTAGCATCGACCCTAGCATCGACCCTCAGTTAACAGAATGGTTTTTAAATCTGGAATTAATTCTAATTAAATTCTATCGACTTTGTTAGGTCTTCTAGCAATATAATAACATTGTAAAGGTGATTTTAAAGCTTGGAAAAGCATCTTATAGCAAGCTAAGGTGAGGAACCATAACTCCAAACTAAATTGGTTAATAATAAACTGTTTTCTATTTCTTGACCATGCTTGATTCTATGCGAATATGTTTGTAATGTGCATACAGCATGCCATCCGATATTTCTATTACTTGTTCATGCATATTTACTTTATTGTTTATAACATGATGATGACGATGATGATAGGAATAGGCATGTGCTTGTATGTGTGTGGTTGATGTACTTGATGCGAGCGAGTATCAGGGGAGATGCGATGAGAACGTCAATAAATGTTAACCTTTGGCGGGTCTCAGCACTTTAGCTCTATCTCTAACTCAAGTCTTGTGCATTGGCATTGTCGTATCGCCATTACTTTAGTAGAACTATTATGTCGTAGAGTATCAGGGGAGGTGGTCTCGGTCCTTGTAGTCTCTGACTCTACCGGGGGCCTTAGCTCTATCTCTATGGACATTCTGAGGGATGCTGGGGTTAGTTGCAAGCCCAATTTGTAGCCCTCGCCAACAGGGGCTTACGTATTGGTATGGCACTATATAGCAATAAACGTAACCTTTGTTATGTAATGTTCATGATTGGGTGCTTGTGAGTTGACGATAAACGTGATCTTCGGGTAACGTCACACACTCGTGTATAGAGGCGGGGTCAATAAACGCGACCTTTGACTACCTAAACCTTTCTATTGCATACTGTAAACTTTAAACCGGACCAAAGATATAAATGGATTTGCATGCATATGTATTGTTGCATTGTTTTGGCTACTCACTGAGCCGTGATGTGTGCTCACCCCTCGACGTAGAATATTTTTAGTTGATGATGCAGGTTATACGGTTAACGATTATATAAATGCTTCTGCGTACGGGATGGTAGCGGCGATGGAAGCTGGAGCTAAAGAGGATACACACGACTCCTCTTGCGAGTGCAACTTGTGTGTATTTGATTAGAGGTTTTATAGGTTTCTTTATTTGGATTTATTAAGACATGTATTTGGTATTTAAATATTTATGTCTTAGATGGAAACAAAATAATTTGCTATTAAATTATTAATATCATCTTAGTTTCTCAGTTCATTTTATTATATGACTTCTGCTATTGTGTATTTACTCTGATTATGACATGGATGTATGGGGGTTCAGTTAACGCGGGGATAGCCTATTTGAGATCCTGGTTGAACCGTTGGTTTATTAGCGGTTCATCACACCATTCTGAAATGTGTGGAATTGGGGTGTGACAGCCAATGCCAGCAGGACAGGCAAGCACGGTACTAGGGGGAAGCAACACAACACCCCACGTGCCTCAGACTCCCATCATGAAGGCTCAAGTGCAGAATGCTGAGGTAGCTCAAGGTGGATATCAATACCAACCACTTATGTATGGGCCGTATGTCCCGCAACAATTAGACTACTCCAGACTGGTGGAGCGTTTTCTGAAAATGAAGCCCAAAGAATTTAATGGCAAGCCAGCAGATCTTTGTGGCCGGCACACTAGGTTGACGAAATAGAAAGAAATTTTATGATGATGATAGTAAATGAAGAAGAGAAAGTATTGTGTGCTACCTTTATGCTGAAAGGAGATGCACACCATTGGTGGAGGTCTACCAAGACATATTTATTAACAAAGCATGCCCAACTGACTTGGGATATTTATAAGGAGGCATTCTTTGAGAAGTACTTTCCTAGAAGTTTCAGAGATTCTATGGAAAGAGAGTTCCTGAGTTTATATCAGGGGCAGATGACCGTGGATGCATATCAACAGCGTTATGAGGAGCTATTCTTCTTTGCACCCGCCAGTATGCAAGAGGAAAACACCAAGACCCGAAGGTTCATTATGGGACTTAGGGGAAGCATCCGCGAGCATGTTCTGGGACTTGAAAACAAAATCTATAATGAAGCGGCACAAATTGCTCGAGTGATAGAGTCGAGCCAAAAAGAGAGCTACTTTGCTCAAAATAGAGGAATCAAAAGGCCTAATGGAAATTCTTACAACAGAGGGAACACCAAGATATTCAAACCCTTCGGTACTCAAGGCTTTAATGCTGTAGCGAAGACTACCCCCGCAGCTCCACAGCAACAAAAGCAAGTCAGTGAAGGAGTAAGATGTTTTAACTGCAATCAAGTAGGGCATATTGCAAGGGAGTGTACTAAGCCCAAGAAGCAACTACAACAAGGCAGAGTTTACATGGTTACATCCGAGGATGCTATCGCATCGCCTGATGTGGTCACAAGTATGACCTGAATCTTATCATTTTGTGTTACATTATGTGAGCAAGTAGACTAAATCAAAACAAAACACAGGTATCGTACCTATTAATGGAATTCCCGCCAGAGTACTCTTTGATTCAGGAGCTACTCATTCTTTTATATCTGTGTCATTTGGAAAGAATCTAAATGTACCCCTTAAATCCTTAGACTACAAACTGCTTGTACGATCACCCATGGGATTAGAAATGGAGTTAGAAAAAGGTTATGGACCATGTCCAGTTCTTATTGATGAAAAGACTTTGGATGCAACCTTGATCCAACTTAAGATGGTAGACTTTGACGTCATCTTGGGAATGGACTGGTTAGCTCGGCATTATGCAAATCTAATGTGTGCCGAAAAGAAGCTGACATTTAAAGACAAAGAAGGAGCAGAGTTCAGTTTTTTGGGAACCAAACTTCCCTGTTAATGAAAGCTCATACTCTCTACATTAAAGGCTACGAAGTGCCTTAAGAAAGGAGCAGTTGGGTATCTAGTATCTGTGGTCGATCTTACTAAAGAAGCACCACGAATGGAGGATATTGATGTCGTGCGTGACTATCCAGATGTATTTCCTGAAGAACTACCAGGATTACCACCCGACCGCACTACAGAGTTTGTTATAGATCTGATACCCGGAGCTGCACCAATATCTAAAGCACCTTATCGAATGGCTCCTACTGAATTTAAGGAATTAAAAGTACAACTACAAGAACTGCTGGACAAGGGTTACATCCGACCTAGCATATCACCATGGGGAGCGCCAGTATTATTCGTGAAGAAGAAGGACGGTAGCGTTCGATTGTGTATAGACTACCGAGAACTGAATAAACTGACAATCAAGAATTGATATCCACTGCCTCGGATCGATGACTTGTTCGATCAGTTGAAGGTGCCAAAGTGTTCTCCAAGATCGATCTTCGGTCAGGCTATCATCAGTTAAAGATTAAGGATGTTGATATCCCCAAGACAGCATTCAGGACCAGATATGGACATTATGAATTTTTTGTCATGTCTTTCGGATTAAAGAACGCACAAGCAACCTTTATGGATCTTATGAATTGGATATTCCATGATATGTTGGATACGTCGGTTATTGTATTCATCGATGATATATTGGTCTACTCCAAAGACGAGGAAACTCATATGAAGAATCTAAACGCCGCTCTGCAGCGATTACGGAAGGAAAAGCTCTACGCCAAATTTACAAAGTGCGAGTTTTGGCTAAAGGAAGTCGCTTTTCTAGGCCATGTTGTATCCGTTGAAGGAATTAAAGGGATCCTAGGAAGATCGAAGCTATTGTAAAGTGGGAAGCACCGAAGAGCATTGTAGAAATTAGAAGTTTCTTAGGTCTAGCTGGGTATTATCGACGATTTGTGGAAGACTATTCCCGAATTGTCGTACCTCTCACAAGTTTAACTAAGAAGGGCGAGAAGTTTGTTTGGACTGATAAATGCGAGAAGAGTTTTCAAACATTGAAGGCTAGATTGATATCAGCTCCAATCTTGACCATTCCGATTCCAGGACAGCCATTTATTTTGTACACCGATGCATCAGGACTGGGATTAGGATGTGTACTTATGCAAGGAGAACAAGTAATTGCTTATGCCTCAAAACAATTGAAGACACATGAGAAAAACTATCCCACTCATGATTTGGAATTAGCGGCAGTAGTACATGCTGTCAAAATATGGAGACATTACTTGTACGGAGAAAATTTTCAGATTAAATCAGATCATAAGAGTCTTACTTACCTCTTTAATCAGAAGGAGTTGAATATGAGACAAAAAAGATGGCTGGAACTGTTGAAAGACTATGATTGTGATATCCAGTATCATCCGGAAAAAGGCTAATGTGGTTGCGGACGCACTGAGTAGAAAGGCAATGATGAAATCTCAAGAAGAGGTTAGCACCACTGCTACACTGTGTACTATCAGAAAAGTATTCAGTTATGGTAATGAACAGTTTGTGATAGATGCACTAGGTGAATCAACCAACCAAGGGTTTATCCATTGGTTTGCAAATATGTTCGCCACATTGAAGATTGTACCTGATATACTTGATGAAGTGAAAACAGCGATTAAATCAGACCCTTATCTAAGAACGGTACAAGAAGACATCGAAAAAGGTAGGACTACTCCTGCGTTCTCCTTAGATGACGAAAGGGTATTGAAGTACAAAGGAAAAATATGTGTACCTGAAACAGTAAGTTTGAACATTAGACACCGACTAATGAAGGAAGCCCATACCACCGCCTATTCGATACACCCTGGAAGTACAAAAATGTATCATGACCTAAAGAAATTATATTGGTGGAGGGGAATGAAAGCAGATATAGCCAAGTTCGTGTCTCAATGCCTAAATTGTCAAACGGTGAAAGCTGAACGACAAAGACCAGCAGGACTGTTACAGCCGTTATCGAAACCAGCATGGAAATGGGAGTGCATCACTATGGACTTCGTCACAGGGTTACCATTGACTCCCCGAGTAGTTGACGCAGTCTGGGTGATTATAGACCGACTGACTAAAATGGCTCGATTTATAGCTATACGACCTCAGTATACAGTGGAAATGTTAGCTAAGTTGTATGTGGATAATATTGTCAGATTACACGGTGTACCTGAACGCATTGTGTTCGATCGAGATCCACGATTTACTTCAAAGTTTTGTGAAGGATTACAGAAGGCTATGGGTACAACATTGAAGTTCAGTACTGCATTCCATCCCCAAACAGACGGACAGTCGGAGCGCACCATTCAGATTCTAGAAGACATGCTTTGAGCTTGTGTAATTGATTTCAAAGGATCATGGGATGAACAGTTACCACTAATTGAGTTCTCTTATAACAATAGCTATCAGGCTACTATACAGATGTCACCCTATGAAGCACTGTATGGCAGGATGTGTCGAACTCCTTTGTTTTGGAATGAAGTTGTAGAACGTAGTATTGTTGGACCAGAATTTGTTGAAGAGACTTGTCGAGTAGTCGACATTATCAAGGAAAGAGTAAGAACGGCTCAGAATCGTTAGAAGCAATATGCGGATACTATACGCTGAGACTTTAAATTCACCGTAGGTGATAAGGTATTCCTCAAAGTGTCACCTATGCGAGGTTTGAAACGGTTCGGACAGAAAGGGAAATTAAGTCCGAGATATGTCAGACCATATGAGATTCTAGCTAAACGTGGAAAAGTGGCTTATCAGTTAGCACTACCACCTTCTATGTCAAGTGTGCATGACGTATTTCATATCACCTTATTGAAGAAGTATGTCAAAGACCCAACACACATTTTGACAATAGATCTACCTGGTTTGATTGATGATTTGACATTTGAACTAGCACCAACTGAAATTACCAGTCGAAAGGTGCAACGACTACGCAACTGTGACATTTATTATGTTAAGGTCACTTGAAAAAGCAGGGATATAGAAGAAATCACATGGGAAGAAGAAAATGCTATGCGGAAGCAATATCCTCATCTATTGGACTAGGAAGGTATGTACAATTTTGAGGATGAAATTTTTATAAGTAGGGGGGAGTTGTAAGATCCGTATCGAACTAACCAGTCTTACCACCTTGTACCAGGTCTACCCATCATGGTCGAGCCAAATGGACCAAGTGCGTGAAGGAAATGGCAAAACCAGGTACTAAACTGACCCAAAAATAGTGAATTTGAGGGCAGGGTCACATACCTAGGTAGGCAGGGTTGACCCCCCCTCACATAGAAGTTAGACCCCTGATTTTTCACTGGGGGTTCGGACAACTTAGGAACTGATGGTCGACGGGATCTCCGACCCCTTCATCGACCCCCTATTTGCCGACAGAAACCGCAAATAGGAAACTTTCCAAATTTCAATCGGATTCCTTCCTAATCTCAATGGGACTTATTTTTATAGATTCTACTCTATAAATAGGACGTCCCTAAGCCTCTTTCACTCCTTTTGAAACCCTAATTGAGAGTGAGAGAAAAAGAAGAGAAGAAGAAGAGAAGGAAAGTTGGAGAAGATGACCGAATTGAAGAATTCATAGAAATCTCTGAATCTCAGCAAACCTAAGGTATGGGCAAGCTTTCTATTTGATAATCTAAGACCTTAGAATAGTTCATGAAGAGAGTATGGTCTAGGAGAAACCCAAATCATACACCCATGGGAAGATTTTGAAGAAATCCATGGAGAAATCATGGCAGACAAGGTACGGGAGAAACCTAGTGTTCTAAGCCATAAAACAAGCCTAGAATGGATTGTGGAAGTAAGCCATAGGACCCAAACGTGAAAGAATGGACTGTAGAATGAAAATCTCGACTCAACCCACGGGGGGTCACACGTGGGATCGATTGGGAATCGACCCTACCAGACCACAGGATCCCGACCCCCAGTATTCGGGAAGTCCAGAATAGGGGTGGTCACACCCAGGGTCGATGGAACATCCGACCCTGGCATCAACCCTACCTTGGGGGTCGATGTAGACTGCTACCCTACCTGCGACCCACCCTGCAACCCGTGCTTAAAAACAAGCCTAATGATGCCGGAATGACTTCTAACCAAAATCTATCGACTTGTTAGGTTTTCCTATTGATATAAAAGTGTTTTTAAAGCTTGAAAGAGGATCAATACTCAAGCAAAGGTGAGGGAACAAGGCCTAAATTAATTGGCTAATAATAAATTATTTTTATTTCTTGAGTCCAATGCCATGACTGATTCTATGCGTGTATGCTTGTATGTGCATTCAATATGTCATCCAATATTCCTGCTATTACTGTTCATGCATATTTAATTCTGTTTATTTATAACATGATGCTGATGATGTTGCTAGGAATAGACATGTGAATGTATGTGTGTGGTTAGTATACATGGTGCGGGTAGGGGATGGTATCAACTGGTACAGCCATGCCATTTTCATGGGGTGTATATTGTGCCATGGTTCTACTCAAGTCATGTCCACTGACATCATCGTATCACCATTACCTTAGCAGAACTATTACATCGTAGGATATCAGGGGAGGTGGTCTCTGACCTTGTAGTCTTTGACTCTGCCGGGGGGCCTTAGCTCTATCTCTATTGATGTATTGAGGGATGTTGGGGTGAGGCCTTGGATACACTGTTTGACATTAGGATTGGTCAGCTGTGAGCCCAATTTGCAAGCCCTCGCCAGCAGGGGCTTACGTGTTGGTATGGGCAACCGATACAGCCATGCCGTTTTCATGGGATGTATATTGTCCATGGTGGGTGCATGTGGGACGACTGTGCCGATACTCATTGGGCGGATTCACACACTAGTGTATAGAGGTGAGGCGGCCATCAAACCTTTCTATAGCACATTGTAAACATTTAAACCAGACCACAGATATGAATTGAATGCATGCATATGTTTGTTGCATTGTTTTGTTTGCTCACTGAGCCGTGATGTGTGCTCACCCTTTCGACGTCGAATATTTTTAGTCGATGATGCAGGTACCACGGTGGCAGACTATATGAATGTTTCTGCGTACGGGCACATCGCTGCGATGGAAGCTGAAGACTTAGTGGAAACGCATGACTCTTCATGCGAGTGCAACGCATACGTTTTCGATTAGATTTTGATTTGAATTATTAAGGAAATGTAATTGATATTTTATTTACTTATGTCTCAGTTGATATAACATAATTTGATACTTTATTTATGATTATCACAGCTAGATTTCTCAGTTCATTTATTATTAAGACTTCCTCTATTGTGTATTTATTCTGATTATGGTTGTAGATGTGTATGGTTTTATTTTCAACGGACACAGCCTATTAGAGATCCTGGTTGAACCGTTGGTTTATTAATGGTTCATCACACCGCTCTGAATGGTGCAGAATTGGGGTGTGACAGAATCGGTTAGGGGTAGACTGTAGCAAGGGAATTTGGTGTTGAAGTTGGTGTTTTGGTGGTTTGGTGGTGAAGGTTCTCGAAGGTTTACAGATGTAGATGCATGGAAGCTTGTAGACAGATGGCTGGGTTTGGTAGCTGATATACAGGTAAGGGATCAGATTTTTACCTATTTTTTCTCAAATCTCCTTCTTCTCTTCTCCCGATCTCCTTCGACTTCTTTCTTCCTCTCATATTCTTCTCTCTCTGTGAGCTTTCTTCTCTTCTCCTCCCTTCTTCTTCTTCTCCATTTTTGCTCCCGCTTCTTCTCTCTCTCTCTCTCTCTCTCTCTCTTTATGGTTCTCTCTTCCTCTCGCGATCCTCTCTGATCGGTCTCTCTCTCCATTCCCCTTCGGATTTCTCTCTCTCTTTCGGTTCCTCCTCTTATCTTTTTTTTTCTTTTTTTTCCTCACCGCCCCCACTCTCTTTCTCCTCCTCTCGGTTCTTCTTCTCTATTCTATTTTTTTCTTTTTTTTATACTCCCTCTCCACTGCTCTCTCTCTCTCTCTCTCCTCTTCTCGATCTTCTTTCTTTTTCTAATTTTTTCCTTTTTTTATACTTCCTCTCCACCGCTCTCTCTCTCTCCTCTTCTCGATCTTCTTCCCTTTTCTATTTTTTTCCTTCTTTTATACTCCCTCTCCACCGCTCTTCTCTCTCTCCTCTTCTCGATCTTCTTCCCTTTTCTGTTTTTTTCCTTTTTTTATACTCCCTCTCCACCGCTCTCTCTCTCTCTCTCTCTCTCTCTCTCTTCTTCTCGATCTTCTTCCCTTTTCCATTTTTTTCCTTCTTTTATACTCCCTCTCCACCGCTCTCTCTCTCTCTCTCTCTCTCTCCTCTTCTCGATCTTCTTCCCATTTCTGTTTTTTTCCTTTTTTATACTCCCTCTCCACCGCTCGCTCTCTCTCTCTCTCTCTCTCTCTCCTCTTATTGATCTTCTTCCCTTTTCTATTTTTTTTCCTTCTTTTATACTCCCTCTCCACCTCTCTCTCTCTCTCTCTCCTCTTCTCGATCTTCTTCCCTTTTCTATTTTTTTCTTTTTTTATACTTCTCGATCTTACCGATTCTTCTTTCCTTCTTACTTTTTTTCGATTTTTTTCCTTCTTCAACTTCTTTCCTTTTCTTCTCCACCTGTCCGCCCCTCCTCTTCTTTCCTTATTCTCACTCTTCTTTCCTTCTTCCTTTTTTTTTTGATTTTTTTCCTTCTTCAACAATCTCACCGACTCCCTTTTATTCAGATCCTACTTGCCTCTTTTATATATATATATATATATATATATAATGTATAAATAAACATATAATATATTAATATATTAATATATATGATATAATATACATATAAGACATATGCATATATTATACGATATATTATAATATATTATTTATTATATAATAATATATAAAAGAAATACATGCATATGCACCGACATGAATTGGTCTGTATTGACAAGGATTGATTGGGTTGGGCTATGACTGACTTGGGTTGAGCTGAGTTGATTGGAGTGACTGGAATTAACTGGGTTCTTTCTCAATCATTTCTTGGGCCTTTTCCACTATCATTCTGCATGGAGTTTTTGGATAACCTCTATTCTCAATTTTCTATTTTCACTTTGTAGAACATTAAAAATGAGGAATATTAAAACTTGAATCACTTCATTTGAAAATAAAATGGCAAACTTATGAATTTTTTAAATTAAGCAAACCAATTATCAATAATTTGGCTGACCATTCTGTATGGGATCCTTCGGAAACTTTTACCAGAAATCCTTTACGTCCACTTTGTATAGTACTAAAAATGAAACATAATGAAACTGAAATTACCTGATTTGGATATGGGGTGATCAAAATATGAATTTTTGAAGATTAAATGACCATTTCCATATGTAATTTTGCATGGGGCCCTCCGGAGACTTCTACCCAAGATTTTCCACGTCCACTTTGTAGGACATCACAAATGAAGAATAATGGCTTCGGAATCATCCGAATCCGACGTAGAACGGAAAAGATATGAAGCTTTGAACTTCTAACGATAATTTTGCTTGAAAGCTTTCATGGGGCCCACTGGTGACTTCTACCGGAAATCCTTTACGTCCACTTTAAAGAGGACTAAAAATAAGGAATAATGGTACTTAAACCATATGATTCAGATATCGGATGATCAAGATATGATGATTTGAAATTCAAACAATCCAACTTACGATAATTTGCATGAAAGCCCCTGGGATTATTTATGATAATTTCTGAAACTTCCCTTGTACGTATCATCCGACCAAAATGATCATATCTTCTTCATTTGATATCAGAATTGAGCAATTCTAGTCTCATTTTGAAGATAATTCCATGACCTATGCAACCATGCAGATTACAGCCTGTGACCTTGTTATGGGACCCACCAAAAACTACCTCGAGGTCGTAGTCAAAACCCAAATTTTCACTCATCTTTCTTCCTTTGTTGTGTACACACTAGTTGGACTTTGTTCAGTTGGAAGTGGCAAAAATGGGGTGCTTACAGATGCCCCTCTTCGGCGAGATTGTAAACAATTGAGGCCGAAGACAAAGTGGCCCATTTTTGCATTATTTTGCACTTGATCTGGATTCTACCGTTGCACAACAAACAACTGTAGAGGTTAAGCTCCTTGAGTAGCGACCACAACGGGTCTGTGACTTTGGCTCAAGACTGCTCATGATGTGACTGTAACTATCAAGCTTCTTGAATAGCGACCTCATCAGGTCTGTGACTTTATCTCAAGACCGCTCATGATGTAACTGTAACTGTCAAGTTTCTTAAGTAGCGACCTCATCAGGTCTGTGACTTTATCTCAAGATCGCTCATGATGTAACTGTAACTGTGCTTTGTACTCTGGATTTGTAACTTCTGAATGTATAGCCTTTGGATATATAGCCTTTAGATGTATAGCCTCTGGATGTGTAGCCTTTGGATGTATAGCCTCTGGACCGAATTTGGGGTTTCCCAATTTCCTACGTATCCTTTGGGACTTCCTTCCCTCCAGAATCAGGTTCCACGTAGTTCGGGCTGATTGTTATGTTTTTTTTTTTCATGCAGTGTTCCATCTGTAAACTAATCAATCGTGAGCACGTTTCCGAAGGATGCCTACAAAGGTGCAAATCCACAACAACATAGGTCATAAGCATATCCAACGAGATTTTTTAGGCCGTAATTACTCAGACTCATTCTGACCACACTTCTGCTAATGCACATATTTATTTTGTACTACCATGTCTGGGCTTAAATTTTTGAGCCCACTGATAGTATGAGAGAAATCAATGGCCTGAATAGGCTGATAAGAAACTGTTCCAAATGGGTCAGCCATCTGGGGGAATGTTTGCTTGTTTATGTGGAATGGCCTGATCTCCACTAGGAGATGCCATTTTGGCTTATGAAGGATGGACCAGTAGAACTCTCGGACACCGTTTGGATTAATGAACGGCCGATGTAAGTTTTGGTCAGAGTTGTTATGAATATTTTTCAGAATGGCATGCTTACAGGAGTTATATCAGAGATGTAAAACAAGGGCTTGATGTGAAACTCTAGAACAACAGTCGGATTGTTAGACGGGAGATAGAGTTCTTGCCAAAAATCAGGAATTCCTTTCCCTAACAATTGATGAATTGATGTATTATCCCTTTATGATGAAAGTTGTTGTCTCGTCTAAACGTCTTGTCCAACCTTACTGTGAGACCTACCATATGGCTAAGTCAGCTTGCCCCAAGCCTGTAAACGGAAGCCTGTCAACACTCTATTTTTTTTTTTTTTTTTTTTTTTTTTTGAAGTATGTAGGCTATACGTAATACCGCATTACTTGATCCTGATTTGTCAAGTACTGTAATTCATCTCCATTCAGATTAGTCAGACGAACAACCTTCCCTGGTAATATTTCCTTGAAGATGTATGGTCCGCTCCAGTTTGGACAAAACTTGCCCCTTGGATCATGTGTTGGTGCTCTCTGCTCCTTCAGCACTAACTCACCAACTGCTAAATGACGGATTCAGAATTTCTTATTGAATGTATTTGCTATTCTCTGCTGGTCCTTCAGCACTAAATCACCAACTTCTTTAGTGTTGTCCTTGATCAGAAATAAGAGCTTGAGGCACCCCGTGTCGACAGATGATCTGCTCTTGTAGGAATTTTGCCACTTTGTTTGCTGTGAGTTTTGCATATGCCTGAGCTTCCACCCATTTTGTAAAATAATCAATAGCTACCAAAATAAACTCTTGTCCACTTGATGCTTTAGGATGTATCTTGCCTATCACATCAATGCCCCAAGTCGAGAAAGGCCATGGGGAGCTGAGCGTGTTCAATTCCGTCGGAGGTATATGTATTAAATTGGAAAATATTTGGCATTTGTGGCATTTCTTCACATATTCTACACAGTCTGCCTCCATTGTGTTCCAGAAGTACCCTAGTCGGAGGATCTTCTTTGCAAGCATTCTAGCATTCATATGGGGGCCACACACTCCTTGGTGTACTTACTCGATGACATTCTGTGCTTGCTCTTCATCAACACAGACTAGTTGTATTCCTTCATAAGATCGCTTGTACAAGATGTCTTCGCATAATACAAACTGAGAGGCATATCTTCTCAAGAATTTCTTGTCTCCTATCGAAGCATCAATGGGATACTTTACTTCTTTGATGAAATCCACAATTGGCGCAAACCAAAGGCGACCATCGACTGTCAAGGCATTGATTTCACCCACGTGTGCAGGCTGTGTTCTTCTTTCAATTATTAAAGGTTTGATCTTCTCTGCTAGATCATCTCCAATCATTGATGCTAGGGTGGCCAATGCATCAGCGTATGTATTAGTATCTCTTGGTGAGTAGTCAAACTCTATCTGCTCAAAGTTTTGGGCCAATGCCATTGCACATTCCTTGTAGGGTATCAACTTTTCATCCTTGGTCCTCCAATCTTCTCTAACTTGATAGATGACAATAGAAGAATCACCATATACTTTTAGTTTATTGACGCCAATGGCTAATGCCACTTTCAAACCCATAATGCATGCTTCATATTCTGCAATATTGTTTGTGCAATCAAACTCCAAACGGAAGGCAAATGGTATAAATGTACCCTCTGGGTCTATGAATAGCACTCCTGCACCGTATCCCTTGTGATTGGCTGCTCCATCAAAGAACATAAGCCATGTATCTGTTTGTCTATCTTCTTGAGTCACATGTACCTCCTCATCTGGAAAGACATCTTCTAAGTGTTGGAAACTATCTTCTACTGGATGTGCAGACAAATGTTCAGCTATCGCACTCCCTTTTATGGACTTTTGAGTAGTGTATGTGATGTCAAACTCTAATAACAGCAATAACCACCTGGCCATTCTTCCTATATGGGCAGGCTTTTCAAATAAGTATTTCAATGGATCCATCCGAGAGATTAGTATGATATGATATGAGAGCATGTAATGCCTCAATCTCTTTGTTACCCAAACTAAAGTAGTACATGTCTTCTCCAATGAGGTGTAATTGGCTTCGTATCCGATGAACTTCTTGCTTAAGTAGTAGATTGCTTTCTCTGTTCACCCATCTGAGTCATGTTGTGCGAGCATTGTTCTCATAAAATTGTCCAATACTAACAAGTATAGTAGCAGAGGTCTCCCAGGCACTGGGGGTACAAGGACCGGTGGATTCATCAGATATGTCTTGATTTTCTTGAATGCCATTTGGCACTGAGGGTTCCAGGTCTTTGGCTGATTCTTCCTCAACAACTTAAATATTGGCACACATGTGGCTGTGAGGTGTGCAATGAATCTATTTATGTATTGTAATCTTCCTAAAAATCCCCTTATTTCTTTTTCAGTCCTTGGTGGTGGCATCTCTGTTATACTTTGATTTTTGATGGATCTATCTCAATGCCTCTGCGGCTAATCATGAAGCCCGAAATCTTCCCTGCTGTCATTCCGAACACACATTTTTGCAGGTTCAATCTCAACATATATTGTTTAATCCTCTCAAAGAATGCTCCGAGTGCGAGTATGTGTCCTTCATGGGTAACATATTTTACAATCATATCGTCCACGTACACCTGAACCTCTTTATGGATCATATCATGTAATATGGTTGTCGCCATTCTTTGATATGTCGCCCCGGCGTTCTTTAACCCGAATGGAATTACAATATAACAGTTGGTTCCCCAGTCCGTGGTGAAAGCAGTCTTGGATTTATCTTCTGGTGCCATCTTTATTTGGTAGTACCCTGAGAATCAATCCATAAATGATAGTAATGCATGTCCTACCGTATTGTCCACCAAAATTTCAATCTTGGGTAGCGGGAAATCATCCTTAGGGCTCGCTTTGTTTAGGTTTCGATAATCCACGCATACCCTCAACCATTCGTCCTTCTTTGGTACAATCACAATGTTTGCCAACCACTCAGGGTACCTGGTTCCTTCTAAGAATCCTGCATCCAATTACTTCGTTATGTCCTCTTTGACCTTTAATGTACATTCAGGTCGTAGCCTTCTCAACTTCTGTTTATGTGGCTTTGCCTCCGGGAACAAAGGTATCTTGTGTTGCACAACTTCAGGATCAATGCCGGACATGTCCTCATAGGACCAAGCAAACACTTCTTGGTGCTCTATTAGCAATTCTGTCATCAGGGCTGCCTCTTCTTCAGTCAGGGTAGCGCCAATCTTGATCTCACGAGGCTTTTCAATTGTACCTAGATTGATCATTAGGAAGTCTTCACCAGTAGGTTGGGCCTTTTTCTCTTCTGAGATTTCAACTTGTCGTTGTATTTCAATAGGGATTTTATCATATTCATCATTGTTAGAGTTAGAGCTTAAAATTGGAATGGAAGATGTAGACACAAAGTAATAAGAAATATCATCTTTATTATTATGGATAACAGTGGTACAAAAGAAGTGGCTCCTAATGGAGTGGACTCAAAGCTGGAAAAGGACTCATTCCTATCTATTGACTCTTCTACTATGGGCTCAGACATGGCCATATTAGGAATACACGACTCATCATTGGTGTAGACAAAACTATCTAAGAAACTCTAGTTTGGGATCACACCGTTGAAGGGATAGATCAGTTGTTGTGGATTTGGCTCTTCATTTTGGTTTTCTCCGGTGAGTGTCATCACTTGATCTTCCTCGAACAGGTTACCGATATCAACTGTATCTGCCTCAGATTGTAGCTCTCCTCTTTGCTCTATTGCCGGTGACTTCTCAGTATCTTCCCAGTCAATGGTACAGTCAAAGAAAATCTCAAACTCGGGCCATCGTCTCTGGAATCGCCCATCAAACCAAGGTTCGGAGAAACCATGGAAAGGTGAGTCATCTCCTTCTTTGACGAAATACCCATTCAGAGTTTTGTAGTATGGAGTATTTTCTTAACTGCACAATCCTTCAGTCAAGAAAATACTCCATACCTTTTGCCCATCTGTTCTCTGATGTTGCCATCTTCCTTTGCTCATGCCTGGAGCCATTATTGTACTACTACTATCATATGCACTACTATTTTTGTATTTCTTCTTCTCTAGCCTTAGAAATCTTTGATCGGCTCCCCACTGTTTCCGCTCAATCAACTCTAAATCATGTCCATTGTGTATGTATCCCAGTCCAAATCTGTGCTCATTAAATAACATAAATAAGACTTCAATCTTACCTTGTTGATGTAAGCCGAGGCCCATTCCTAGAAAATAAGACATATTTAGCAATTAACGAAAAGGAAAGGACAAATGCATACCTGTGGGATCTACCCCTGTGATAGCCAAGATGTTGTCTATTTTAAAGCCGCCTTGACGGACAGTCTCAGATGATCCCTCATCACATTCAAAACCCATTCTCCCTGTAGCCAGTGCATTGACCATTTCTGAATCCGCATTGATGGTTATGATGACATCCCCATGTATGAATTTGACTTTCTGATGCAGGGTGGACGCAACTGCATTGGTTGCATGTAACCATGGTCGACCCAGTAGTGTATTAAATGTAGCCTGGATATCAATAACTTGGAACTCTGTATCAAATACAACCAGACCGACTCGAATAGGCAAAGTGAAGACACCTTGGATGGCCCTGGGGGTGTTATCATAAGCCTTGATGATCAGATCTGATGGCTTCATCTCTTTATCTTTGAATCCCAAGTACCTGAATGTTCTGAGGGGAAATACATTAAGGGCTGACCCATTATCAATTAATACCTGTGAAACAACCTTGTCTCTGCAACCAATAGTGATGTGTAGTGCTTTGATGTGTTTGGCTCCTTCACTAGGGAGGTCTGCATTGCTAAATATGATTGAATTTACCGCATAACGGTCGCCGACCAGATCCGCTAGTTCATTGCAATCCATTATTACCGGGACATGTATGATTATCAGGGATTTTAGCACGGCGTCCCTATGAACTTTTGATGCCATTAATAGCTCCTAGATGGAGACATTTGCTTGCGTCTTCTGCAATTGTTTGAGAACCGGATTGGGTGGTTCAGGTTGACTAGATTGCCCCAATTCCTTTTTTCTGGCCAACTGGGCTAGATTCTCTGCTGCTAAATATGCTGTCTTGTACCCTTTGCCTGTACAAGTTTCTGCCACAGTCCTGTCTTCTCCTGGGATGTAGATGCCATAGCTATCAAACTATTCATCCAAATGACTGACTTCCTGTCCTACACCGGGTTTGTAGATTCCGAATTCATCAAATTATTCATTCAACTGAGTAATTTCTTGTTCTTCATTGGGTATGTAGACATTGTAAGGATCCTCTGGCTCTTCAAAAATGTCCATAGTACCAGGGATAAGTAGGATCAAACTCTTGGTCCAAATTGTCACCTATCATGCTAACTTCACTCTCCGGAACCTTTTCCTTGGACTCCGACATCTCCCATTCTATGAAATTCACATTATGATATGGAAGTGGGTTATTGTTGATTGATGCCTGATTGGTTCTTCCTTGTACTTTGAACGCCCTCGAATCAATTAGGTCTTGTATGGCATTTTTGAGGTTCCAACAATATTCCGTATCATGACCTGCCTGATTGTGGAACTTACAGAATTTCTCCGCACGATAGGAGGCTGGTGGTGGGTTTGGCACCTTCATGGGTGGTGGTGGCTATAATTTTCCAACCCTCATCAATCCTTCCATCAACACTTCCCTTGGTAATGATAACTCCGTATACAACCTGAAAGGCCTTTGTCATGGAGCTGGTAAAGTGTAGTTAATTGGTGTCGGTGCAACAACCGTATTCATAACTGCTACTTCCTTCTAGGCGTGGGCATTGTTGTACTTGGGTTGATAGGATCTCCTGCTTGGACCCGCCTCCGAATTTTCCATTTTCATCGGGAGTTCATCTCCATAGTTAATGGTATCTTCTACTTGTTGTCCTACTACGACCAACTCTTCGAATGTGAGGATAGCCTGTCCAAAAATATATGCTTTGTATGCTTTATTGAGCCCTTTCATCATCATTTGGACCTAGTCCCTCTCTGACGGTCGATCCAAAAGTTGTGCAACCACTTTCCTGAACCTGGTCAAATATTCTGTGATGCCTTCATCAGATTTTTGTACGATGGTCTCTAATTGTCTCCTATGAGTCTCGATCTCAGTATTATAGAAGTAATGATTAGTGAATGCTCTGGTGATATCGGTCCAAGAGTGGACTTGTGAGGGGTTCAGATTCATTAGCCATCTATGTGCCCCTCTAGTTAATGAGAATTGGAACGCCTGCCCCAATTGTTCATCAGTAAACCCATGCCCTTCCCTCAATAGTCTTGTCAATGATCTCAGATGTGTCTTGGGGTCCCCTGTCCCGTCAAATTTTTCAGTAGTCCATTTAAATTTCGGTGGTAGTTTGGCATCTGGGAAGAAACACAGTCCCTCAGAATCAATGATCTAACTCTCTACGCCCTTCAGGCCCCTCAGTATCTGTTCTACATGACTTAATCGGTTCCCATTTGGATCTTTAGATTCCTTCGGCTTCTTGATTGAAGGAGCCTTCTGGATGATCGATAGTTGCTTGCAGATAACCTCTCCCTCTTCCTCAAAAGTGGGATTTGAGAACACAATCGGATTATTCTTGCTGGGGGTATCTTCCTTTGATGTGGAGGGTGTGTCCTCTTTTCCCATTAGTAACTTATGCACATTCCGCAGCATGACATCCATCTCACTTACAGTGTCCTCCATCTTGGTTACTCGGTTCTCTAATGAATTCTCATCTTGATCACGGTTAGCCATAACTTCAATTGGTTTTTCAGGAATAGGCCCAACCGGTTTAATGCTGGGTACTCTAGACAGCCTATTGGTGATAGGATCTCTTATCCAAAGAGTAGCAATGCTTGTAGATTGGCTCGATAGTCACCTATGTTGGAATAGATCAACCGATTAGGCTTTGAAAATGACTAGACACTTGAAGGTTTTACATGCACACACAAGCTGACTCTACCATCACAAATGTTAGCTCCCTTAAGAAATCCATTGAATAAATATTATCCAAATCAATTTAATTGTTTCGACGGATCCTGTGACTGGTCTTGGGCCTCATGACCCAAATGGTTCATTAGATAGCAAGATTCAACCACTTAGTTCGTTGAATTCAAAGAAATTAAAATGGATATATACTTATTTGTAATTTTCATATGGGATAGTTAGCAAAAGCGGTTCATGACTGAACAAATCGATAAATGACCGCTCAATCATGGTACCTATGCCGTGACAGGGAATTTTCGATCGTTTTTGAAACCATTGTGTTAACAATGATATATCCGATGCTTTGAGCTAGTTGATAGAGAGTATACAGTGGCTGTCCACTGTGACATGGAACATGTTTACATAATCCTCCCGCTCTAAACAAGTGAGAGTTCAAGATGCTCATCGTGTGAGATCAAACATGTCAACAAATCGAGAGTAAAAACGGGTAGAACTTCGATATTATGGGCATGGATATTGTGATTGAACAGGTTTTACCATGTTGGTTCAGAGATAGACCAAAAATAACATACATGTGGCTCAAACTGGGTTAAGACAGAAAATGCCACTTTGACGACAACGGGGTAACCTATCACCGAATGTACGATGAATAATGGGCTTCCAATCCCTTTATATACTATGTTGCAAGGATCCAAGAGACGTGGAGTAGCATAACGCATTCTCAGGCGGACCCCAGAAATGCTCGTTAGAGGCTGCTCGCCGGTCGTGGTCTCACAAAGTACATGCCAAGGTTGTGTGTTTCGCCTAGCGGGCTGCCCCATTTGCATGGGACCCAGTTCGGCTACTCGCACGAATGTGTGACTGAACCCATTCCCCCCAAAGAAATATTATACAAGCATAAATATAGTATCCAAGATCTAGCATCAAATGTCAAGCAAATCAAATATAAGGAAAGTATCCTAGGAGTTTGAATATTATTCCCTAGTGAAGTCACCACTGTGAGGACAATGAGAAACGATGATCCTCCTCGGGATGAATGTGGTACCCGTATCGATGAAGATCAATTGTTCTATTGGAATCGCCACCTAGATTAAGGTCTAGGACCTCTAAAATTGTAGCCTCCCACTAAGGTAAGACTTCTATTGACTCATGACCCAATGTATCAGTTCTTTGGTCTGCACGAGATCGGGTAAGTATTTAGGGTACAGTTATGGGAAGGTGTTAGGCACCCAAACCGCCCGATCAATATCGGCCTCCTAAACTTTCCATAGACTCTAATTTTAACTGTGCTTGGTTAACTGGATGACTAGGGTTCAATGGGGGATGTCCTAAACCAAGTTGCTAAGTTATTCTAACCTAGGGTTCAACCAATTATGTTTTAAAGCAAATAAACAAGCAAATGTATTATACAATATTATACAATGAACTGGACCAAAGATGGTTCGGTCTAGGACTGAATCTGTGACATGTAAGACATCTCAAACTGCCTACGTATTCCAATCCTAGAAATCAACTCCAAAAAACGTAGTTCGAAATGGGTTTTGAGATTAAATATTATGAAAGTGATTTATGCATGTGCTTCAATTAGATTTTTTTTGTTTAAGTTGAAGTTTAAGCTGGATGTATGGTTGATGGGTGGCTTTGTATCGTATTTGGGATTCCCAAATTGCCTACGTATTCTAGGGTATGCTCTAGAAATCAGGTACGACATAGTTTGAAATGAATGTAAGAGTCAGATTTGGAACGTGTACCAAATTCCTTCCTTTTTTTTCAATAGGATTTAGGGATGAGACCTAAATTCCTACCGTTTTTGTCAATAGGATTTAGGGATGAGACCTAAACTCCTAACATTTTTGTCAATAGGATTTACGGATGAGACCTAAATTCCTATCAATTTTATTTGGGATGTGTACCAAAATATTTCTATTTTTGTCAATAGGATCTACGGATGAGACCTAAATTCCTACCATTTTTATTGTTTTAATTTTTAGGTTTCTAGGGTTTCCTATCCCTTTTCATTGTGATTTTCATTTTTTAGGGTTTCAGACCCTAATTATTCTCTTTATTATAGGGTTTATCTTGCCCTAATTATTCTTTCCATTTTTAGGGTTTTATTTTCCCTAATTATTGTTTTCTTTTCATTTTTAAGGTTTCCTACCCTAATTACTATTTTCTTTCCATTTTCAGGGTTTTCTACCCTAATTGCTATTTTCTTTCCATTTTTAGGGTTTTCTACCCTAATTGCTATTTTTTTCTATTTTTAGGATTTTCTACCCTAATTGCTATTTTCTTTCCATTTTTAGGGTTTTCTACCTTAATTGCTATTTTTTCAACTTATCTCTTTCCAAGACAAATATGACAAATGAAAACATTCCAACTATAGCAGTGGTAGTAATCCAAACGTAGCGATATGCATCCAAACATGGCAGTAAGCATCTAAATATGACAGTAAGCATGTGACAGACAAATATGGCAATAAGCATGTGTAGCAATCCAAAACAACAAGAATCATGTAAGCATCAAGATGGTAGACATATCAACATGGAATCCATTGGTTCAGATTTAATATCATCACATAATCAGAAATCAATTGATCATCCAGTGGATCAGATTTATCAATCAATGGCTCAAGATCGAAGGCCATAATTAAATCATGTGAAATAACTTAACATCAAATGGTCATATTAAAATTCACATTAAAAAGTTTCAGATCAATGGTCATAATTAATCACATCAAATTTCCAAGATCAGATCCAGATCAGATGGCCACAATTTAATCATTCAAAATCCAGATCAATGTTCCATATTTAATCACCTAAAATTTTAAGCCAATGTAATCAATTTCATAAAAAATCCAAGCATATTCGGATCAATTTTAACCACATGAAATTCTAAATACCCTCGGATCAATTTTAACTCATGAAATTTCAAACACACTAGGTCAATTTTATTCACATGGCTACGCAATTGTATGATCAAGTTCTCGGAGGTGTGGGAGATTGCTATTGGAAATAGGAGAGTGCTACGGTTAGACTAATGACCAAAGCTAGGATGGATCAGTGGGGCTTGAGTGATCATATGTGGGGCTTCTAGGTGTCAAGGTGAGGGATTTGATGAGGTATTGCGGGATGGAATTGGTACTGCAGATGATAGCAAGCTGCCTGGCCGTGGCTGGGTTTTGATTAATGATGCAGGCTAGACAAGAGTAAAGAGATGGGATTGTGAGTGTAGATGATGATGGGATCAGATTATGTAAGTGGAGGCTTGGGTTGCATGGGTAGTGCAGGGAATAGGTTAGGGGTAGACCGCAGCAAGGGAATTTGGTGTTTTAGAGGTTTGGTGGTGAAGGTTCATGAAAGTTTACAGATGTAGATGCATGGAAGCTTGTAGACAGATGGCTGGGTTTGGTAGCTGATATACAGGTAAGGGATCATATTTTTACCTCATTTTTCTCAAATCTCATTCTTCTCTTCTCCCGATCTCCTTCGACTTCTTTCTTCCTCCCGTATTCTTCCTCTCTCTGTGTGCTTTCTTCTCTTCTCCTCCCTTCTTCTTCTTCTCCTATTCTGCTCCCGCTACTTCTCTCTCTCTATTTTTTTTTCTGGTTCTCTCTTCCTCTCGCGATCCTCTCTGATCGGCCTCTCTCTCCATTTCCCTTCTGATCTTCTCTCTCTTTCAGTTCCTCCTCTTTTCTTTTTTTCTTTTTTTTCCTCACCGCCGCCACTCTCTTTCTCCTCCTCTCGGTTCTTCTTCTCTTTTCTGTTTTTTTTTTCTTTTTTTATACTCCCTCTCCACTGCTCTCTCTATCTCTCTCTCTCTCTCTCTCCTCTTCTCGATCTTCTTTCTTTTTTTTATTTTTTTTCCTTTTTTTATACTTCATCTCCACCGCTCTCTCTCTCTCTCTCTCTCTCTCCTCTTCTCGATCTTCTTCCCTTTTCTGTTTTTTTCCTTCGTTTATACTCCCTCTCCACCACTCTCTCTCTCTCTCTCTCCTCTTCTCAATCTTTTTCCCTTTTCTTTTTTTTTCCTTTTTTTATACTCCCTCTCCACCGATCTCTCTCTCTCTCTCTCTCTCTCTCTCTCCTCTTCTCGATCTTCTTCCCTTTTCTGTTTTTTTCTTCTTTATACTCCCTCTCCACCGCTCTCTCTCTCCCTCCTCTTCTCGATCTTCTTCCCTTTTCTGTTTTTTTCTTTTTTTATACTTCTAGATCTTGCAGATTCTTCTTTCCTTCTTACTTTTTTTTGATTTTTTTTCTTCTTTAAATTCTTTCCTTTTCTTCTCCACCTGTCCGCCCCTCCTCTTCTTTCCTTATTCTCCCTCTTCTTTCCTTCTTCTCCCTCTTCTTTATTTTTCTAGATCTTGCCGATTCTTCTTTCCTTCTTCCTTTTTTTGGATTTTTTTTCCTTCTTCAACAATCTCGCCAACTCCCTTTTATTCGGATCCTACTTGCTTCTCTTTATATATATATAAAACGTTCATAAACATATAATATATTAATATATTAATATATATGATATAATATACATATAAGACATATTCATATATTATACGATATATTATAATATATTATACATTATATAATAATATATAAAAGAAATACATGCATATGCACCGACATGAATTGGTCTGATTGACAAGGATTGATTGGATTGGGCCAAGACTAGCTTGGGTTGAGCTGAGTTGACTGGAATTAATTGGGTTTCTCTCTCTATCATTTCATGGGTCATTTCCACTCTCATTCTGCATGGAATTTTTTGGTAACTTCTATTCCCAATTTTCTGCGTTCACTTTGTAGAACATTAAAAATGAAGAATATTGGAACTTGAATCACCTCATTTGGAAATAAAATTGCCAACTTATGAATTTCTGAAGTTTAAGCAGACCAATTATCGATAATTTGGCTAACCATTCTGCATGGGATCCTTCGGAGACTTCTACCGAAAATCCTTTACGTCCACTTTGTAGAGTACTAAAATTGGAACATAATGAAACTGAAATTTCCTGATTTGGATATGGGGTGACCGAAATATGAATTTTCAAAGATTAAATGACCATTTCCATATGTAATTTTGCATGGGGCCCTCCGGAGACTTCTACCCGAGATTTTCCACGTCCACTTCATAGGACATCACAAATGAAGAATAATGGCTTTGGAATCATCCGAATTCGACGTAGAACGGAAAAGATATGAACCTTTGAAGTTCTAATGATAATTTTGCATGAAAGTTTGCATGGGGCCCACTGGTGACTTCTACGGGAAATCCTTTACGTCCACTTTGAAGAGGACTAAAAATAAGGAATAATGGTACTTAAACCATATGATTCAGATGTCGGATGATCAAGATATGATGATTTGAAATTCAAACAATCCAACTTACGATAATTTGCATGAAAGCCCCTGGGTTTATTTATGATAATTTCAGAAACCTCCCTTGTACGTATCATCCGACTAAAATGATCATATCTTCTTCATTTGATATCAGAATTGAGCAATTCTAGTCTCATTTTGAAGATAATTCCTTGACCTATGCAACCATGCAGATTACAGCTTGTGACCTTGTTGTGGGACCCACCGAAAACTACCTTGAGGTCGTAGTCAAAAGCCAAATTTTCACTCATCTTTCTACCTTGTTGTCCACACACTAGTAGGACTTTGTTCAGTTGGAAATGATAAAAATTGGGTGCTTACAGATGCCCCTCTTCGGCCGAGATCGTAAACAATTGAGGCCGAAGACAAAGTGGCCCATTTTTGCATTATTTTGCACTTGATCTGGATTCTACCGTTGTACAACAAACAACTGTAGATGTTAAGCTCCTTGAGTAGCGACCTTATCGGGTCTTTAACTTTGGCTCAAGACCGCTCTTGATGTGACTATAACTGTCAAGCTTCTTGAGTAGCGACCTTATGAGGTCTGTGACTTTATCTCAAGACCGCTCATAATGTAATTGTAACTATGTAGTGACCTCATCAGGTCTGTGACTTTATTTCAAGACCGCTCATGATGTAACTGTAACTGTGCTTTGTGCTATGGATTTGTAACCTCTGAATGTATAGCCTTTGGATATGTAGCCTTTGGATGTATAGCCTCTGGATGTGTAGCCTTTGGATGTATAGCCTCTGGACCGAATTTGGGGTGTCCCAAATTTCTTACGTATCCTTTGGAACTTTCGTTCCTCCAGAATCAGGTTCCGCGTAGTTCGGGCTGGTTGTTATGTTATGTTTTTTTTTTTTTTTCATGCAGTGTTCTATCTGTAAACTAATCAATCGTGAGCACGTTACCGAAGGATGCCTATAAAGGTGCAAATCCACAACAACATAGGTCATAAGCATATCCAATGGGCTTTCTTAGGCCGTAATTACTCAGACTCGTTCTGACCACACTTCTGCTAATGCACATATTTATGTTGTACTACCATGTCTGGGCTTAAATTTTTGAGCCAACTAACAGTATGAGAGAATCAATGGCCTGAATAGGCTGATAAGAAATTGTTCCAAATGGGTCAGCCATCTGGGAGAATGTTTGGTTGTTTATGTGGAATGGCCTGATCTCCACTAGGAGATGCCATTTTGGCTTATGAAGGATGGACCAGTAGAACTCTCGGACACCGTTTGGATTAATGAACGGCCGATGTGAGTTTTGATCAGAGTTGTTATGATTATTTTCAGAATGGCATGCTCACAAGTCATATCAGATATGTGAAACAAGGGCTTGATGTGAAACTCTAGAACAACCGTCGGATTGTTAGATGGGAGATAGAGTTCTTGCCTAAAATCAGGAATTCCTTTCCCTAACAATTGATGAATTGATCTATTATCCCTTTATGATGAAAGTTGTTGTCTCGTCTGAAAGTCTTGTCCAACCTTATTGTGAGACCTACCATATGGCTAAGTCAGCTTACCCCAAGCATGAAAATGGAAGCCTGTCCACACTTTTTATTTTTTTATTTATTATTAATTTTTTTTTGTAGTATGTAGGCTATACGTAATACCGCTTTACTTGATCTAGATTTGTCAAGTATTGTAATTCATCTCCATTCAGATTAGTCAGACGAACAACCTTCCCCGGTAATATTTCTTTGACGATGTACGGTCCGCTCCAGTTAGGACGAAACTTGCCCCTTGGATCATGTATTGGTGCTCTCTACTCCTTCAACACTAAATCACCAACTGCTAAATGACGGATTCAGACTTTCTTGTTGAATGTATCTACTATTCTTTGCTGGTCCTTCAGCACTAAATCACAACTTCTTTAGTGTTGTCCTTGATCAAAAATAAGAGCTTGAGGAACCCCGTGTCGATAGATGATCTGCTCTTGTAGGAATTTTGCCACTTTGTTTGCTGTGAGTTTTGCATATGCCTGATCTTCCACCCATTTTGTAAAATAATCAATAGCTACCAAAATAAACTCTTGTCCACTTGATGCTTTAGGATGTATCTTGCCTATCACATCAATGCCCCAAGTCGAGAAAGGCCATGGGGAGCTGAGTGTGCACAATTCCATCGGAGGTATATGTATCAAATTGGAAAATATTTGGCATTTGTGGCATTTCTTCACATATTCTACACAGTCTGCCTCCATTGTGTTCCAGAAGTACCCTAGTCGGAGGATCTTCTTTGCAAACATTCTAGCATTCATATGGGGGCCACACACTCCTTGGTGTACTTGCTCAACGACATTCTGTGCTTGCTCTTCATCAACACAGACTAGTTGTATTCCTTCATAAGATCGCTTGTACAAGATGTCTTCACATAACACAAATTGAGAGTCATATCTTCTCAAGAATTTCTTGTCTCCTACCGAAGAATCAATGGGATACATTCCTTCTTTGATGAAATCCACAATTGGCGCAAACCAAGGGCGACCATTGACTGTCAAGGCATTGATTTCACCCACGTGTGCAGGCTGTGTTCTTCTTTCAATTATTAAAGGTTTGATCTTCTCTGCTGGATCATCTCCAATCATTGATGCTAGGGTGGCCAATGCATCAACGTTTGTTTTAGTATCTCTTGGTGAGTAGTGAAACTCTATCTGCTCAAAGCTTTGGGCCAATGCCATTGCACATTCCTTGTAGGGTATCAACTTTTCATCCTTGGTCCTCCAATCTTCTCTAACTTGATAGATGACAATAGAAGAATCACCATATACTTTTAGTTTCTTGACGCCAATGGCTAATGCCGCTTTCAAACCCATAATGTATGCTTCATACTCTGCAATATTGTTTGTGCAATCAAACTCCAAACGAAAGACAAATGGTATAAATGTACCCTCTGGGTCTATGAATAGCACTCCTGCACCGTATCCTCTATGATTGGCTGCTCCATCAAAGAACATAAGCCATGTATCTGTCTGTCTATCTTCTTGAGTCCCATGTACCTCCTCATCTGGTAACACATCTTCTAAGTGTTGGAAACTATCTTCTATTGGATGCGTAGAAAAATGTTCAGCTATCACACTCCCTTTTATGAACTTTTGAGTGGTGTATGTGATGTCAAACTCTGTTAACAGCAATAACCACCTGGCCATTCTTCCTGTAAGGGTAGGCTTTTCAAATAAGTATTTCAATGGATCCATCCTAGAGATTAGTATGATATGATATGAGAGCATGTAATGCCTCAATCTATTTGTTACCCAAACTAAAGCAATACATGTCTTCTCCAATGAGGTGTAATTGGCTTCATATCTGGTGAACTTCTTGCTTAAGTAGTAGATTGCTTTCTTTGTTCTCCCATCTGAGTCATGTTGCACGAGCATTGTTCCCATAGAATTGTCCAATACTGACAAGTATAGTAGCAGGGGTCTCCCAGGCACTGGGGGTACAAGGACCGGTGGATTCATCAGATATGTCTTGATTTTCTCGAACACCATTTGACACTGAGGGTTCCAGGTCTTTGGCTGATTGTTCCTCAACAACTTAAATATTGGCTTACATGTGGCTGTGAGGTGTGCAATGAATCTGTTTATGTATTGTAATCTTCCCAAAAATCCCCTTATTTCTTTTTCAGTCCTTGGTGGTGGCATCTCTGTTATAGCTTTGATTTTTGATGGATCTATCTCAATGCCTCTATGGCTAATCATGAAGCCCAACTTCTTCCCTGCTGTCATTCCGAAAGCACATTTTTGCTGGTTCAATCTCACCTTATATTGTTTAATCCTCTCAAAGAATGCTCTGAGTGTGAGTATGTGGCCTTCACGGGTAACAGATTTTACAATCATATCATCCACGTACACCTCAACCTCTTTGTGGATCATATCATGTAATATGGTTGTGGCCATTCTTTGATATGTCGCCCCGGCGTTCTTCAACCCGAAAGGCATTACAGTATAATAGTAGGTGCCCCAGTCCATGGTGAAAGCAGTCTTGGATTTATCTTCTGGTGCCATCTTTATTTGGTTGTACCCTGAGAATCCATTCATAAATGATAGTAATGCATGTCCTGTCGTATTGTCCACCAAAATGTCAATCTTGGGTAGCGGGAAATCATCCTTAAGGCTCATTTTGTTTAGGTTTCGATAATCCTCGCATACCCTCAACCGTCCATCCTTCTTTGGTACAATCACAATGTTTGCCAACCACTCAGGATACCTGGTTACTTCTAAGAATCCTGCATCCAATTGCTTCATTATGTCCTCTTTGACCTTTATTGCCCATTCAGGTCGTAGCCTTCTCAACTTCTGTTTATGTGGCTTTGCCTCTAGGAACAAAGGTATCTTGTGTTGCATAACTTCAGGATCAATGCCTGACATGTCCTCATAGGACCAAGCTAATATGGAACAAAATGAAACTAAAATTACCTGATTTGGATATGGAGTGATCAAAATATAAATTTTCGAAGATTAAATGACCATTTTCATATGAAATTCGCATGGGACCCTCCGGAGACTTCTATCCAAGATTTTCCATGTCCACTTTATAGGACATCACAAATGAAGAATAATGGCTTTGGAATCATCTGAATCCAATGTACAACGGAAATGATATGATGCTTTGAAGTTCTAATGATAATTTTGCATGAAAGCTTTCATGGGGCCCACTGGTGACTTCTACCGGAAATCCTTTATATCCACTTTAAAGAGGACTAAAAATAAGGAATAATGGTACTTAAACCATATGATTCAGATGTCGGATGATCAAGATATGATGATTTGAAATTCAAACAATCCAACTTACGATAATTTGCATGAAAGCCCCTGGGATTATTTATGATATTTTCAGAAATCTCCATTGTACGTATCATCCGACTAAAATGATCATATCTTCTTCATTTGATATCAGAATTGTTCAATTATGGTCTCATTTTGAAGATAATTCCATGACCTATGCAACCATGTAGATTACAGCCTGTGACCTTGTTGTGGGACCTACTGAAAACTACCTCGAGGTCATAGTCAAAACCCAAATTTTTACTCATCTTTCTTCCTTTGTTGTCCACACACTAGTAGGACTTTGTTCAGTTGGAAATGGAAAAAATGGGGTGCTTACACCTGCATCCAGAGCCACGAGTCTACTATAAGATTATCCAGCATAATCTTATTCCCCAGGGTGGACACTATGAGATGGTCTCATAGCTGACTCAGTACCTGCTGTACTGTATCTGTACCAGGCAGCCAGTCTGCCTCCCATATATCATTCTTCGGACTATGCACAGAGCTATGTTGCCTGACTCGAGAGGTAACTTGCCCTATGGGCGGCTGATCTCCACCCTACTCGCTCGTCTACAGGTGGACCTAGTGGATGAGAGGATCTGTCACACCCCAATTCCACACTATTCAGAATGGTGTGATGAACCGCTAATAAACCAACAGTTCAACCAGGATTTCTAATAGGCTGTCTCCTTTTAAATTAAACCATACACATCTACAACCATAATCAGAATAAATACACAATAGCGGAAGTCTTAATATTAAATGAACTGAGGAATCTAACTGTGATAATCATAAATAAAATATCAAATTATGTTGTATCAACTGAGACATAAGTAAATAAAATATCAATTACATTTCCTTAATAATTCAAATAAAAATCTAATCGAAAACGCATGAGTTGCACTCGCATGAGGAGTCATGCATCTCCACTACATCTTCAGCCTCCATCGTAGCAACGTGCCCGTACACAGAAGCATTCATATAATTTTTTACAATGGTACCTGCGTCATCAACTAAAAATATTCGACTTCGAAAGGGTGAGCACACATCACGGCTCAGTGGGCAAACAAAACAATGCAACAAACATATGCATGCATTTAATTCATATCTATGGTCTGGTATATAAGTTTGCAATGTGCTATAGAAAGGTTCGGTGGCCACCTCACCTCTATACACAGGGTGTGTAAGCTCACCTAACGGATCAAACACCATTGTCGTCCACATCCACCCCAACATGGAATAGAGATAGAGCTAAAGTGTCCGGATCAAACACCGCATAACACCTCCCCTGATGCCCTACCCATACCAATACGTAAGCCCCTGCTGGCGAGGGCTTGCAAACTGGGCTCGCAACTAACCAATCCTAATGTCAAACTGTGTATCCAAGGCCGCACCCCAGCATCCCTCAATACGTCCATAGAGATAGAGCTAAGGCCCCCCGACAGAGTCGAAGACTACATGGTTCGAGACCACCTACCCTAACGCCCTACGACGTAATAGTTCTGCTAAGGTAATGGCAATACGATGATGTCAGTGGATAAGACTTGAGTAGAGATAGAGCTAAAGTGCCCGGATCAAACACCGCATAACACCTCCCCTGATGCCCCACTCGTATCAAGTACACTAACCACACACAAACATTCACATGTCTATTCCTAGCATCATCATCATCATGTTATAAATAAAATAGAATTAAATATAAATGAACATTAATAGCAGAAATATTGGATGACATGTTGAATGCACATTACAAGCATACACGCATAGAATCAGTCATGGCATTGGACTCAAGAAAATAAAAATAGTTTATTATTAGCCAATTAGTTTAGGTCTTGTTCCCTCACCTTTGCTTGAGTGTAGATCCTCTTTCAAGCTTTAAGAATCACTTTTATATCAATAAGAAAACCTAACAAGTCGATAGATATTAATTAGAATTCATTCCGACAATTTTAGACTTGCTGTTAAGCGAGGGTCGCAGGGTGGGTCGCAGGTAGGGTAGCAGTTTACTGCGACCCCCAGGGTATGGTCGATGCCAGGGTCGGATGTTTCATCGACCCTGGGTGCGACCACCCCATCCCTGGACTTCCCGAATGCTGGGGGTCGATCCTGTGGTCTGGTAGGGTCGATTCCCATTCAACCCCACATGCGAACCCCCCGTGGTTTGAGTCGAGAATTTCATCCTACAGTCCATTCTTTCATGTTTGGGTTCTATGGCTTAAAACTCTAGGTTTCTTCCTTACCGTTCCTACCATGATTTCCTCCATGGATTTCATTGAAATCCTCCAATGGATGGATGATTTGGGTTTCCCCTAAGTCATACCCTCTTCATGAACTATTCTAAGGTCATAAGTCATTAATGGAAACATACCCATACCTTAGGTTTGCTGAGATTCAAAGGTTTCTCTGAATTCTTCACTTTAGTCTTCTTCTCCAATTTTCCTTCTCTTCTCCTTCTCTTTTCTTTCTCTCACTTTCAATTAGGGTTTCAAAAGGAGTGAAAGAGGCTTAGGGTCATCCTTTTTATAGAGGAGAACCTCCCAAAATAAGTCCCATTGAGATTAGGAAAGAATCCTCTTGAAATTTGGAAAGTTTTCTATTTGCGGTTTCTGTCGGCAAAGAGGGGGTCGATGAGGGGGTCAGAGATCCCGTCGAACCTCAGGTCAAAATTATCTGACCCCCAATTAAAATATCAGGGGTCAAACTTCCTAATGAGGGGGGTCCGACCCTGCCTATCTGGGTATGCGACCCTGCCCTCTATTTTACTATTTTTGGGTCAGTTTAATACCTGGTTTCGTCATTTCCTTCACGTACTTGGTCCATTTGGCTCGACCATGATAGGTGGACCTGGTACAAGGTGGTAAGACCGGTTAGTTCGATACGGGTCTTACAACTCCCCCCTACTTATAAAAATTTTGTCCTCGAAATTGTACATACCTTCTGAGTCGAGTAGATGAGGGTATTGCTTTTGCATAGGATTTTCTTCTTCCCATGTGATTTCTTCTATATCTCTACTTCTCTAGCTGACTTTAACATAATAAATGTCACGGTTACGTAGTCGTTGCACCTTTCGGCTGGTGATTTCAGTTGGTGCTACTTCAAATGTCAAATCATCAGTCAAATCAGATAGATCTACTGTCAAAACGTACGTTGGATCTCTGACATACTTCTTCAATAAAGAGATATGAAATACGTCATGCACACTTGACATAGATGGTGGTAGACCTAACTGGTAAGCCACTTTCCCACGTTTAGCTAGAATCTCATATGGTCCGACATATCTCGGACTTAGTTTCCCTTTCTATCCGAACCGTTTCAAACCTCGCATAGGTGACACTTTGAGGAATACCTTTTCACCTACGGTGAATTCAAGGTCTTGGCGTCTAGTATCTGCATATTTCTTTTGAAGATTATGAGCCGTTCTTACTCGTTCCTTAATTATGTCGACTACTCGACATGTCTCTTCAATAAATTCCGGTCCAACAATACTACGTTCTCCAACTTCATTCCATAACAAAGGAGTTCGACACTTCCTGTCATACAGTGCTTCATAGGGTGACATCTATATAGTAGCCTGATAGCTATTGTTATACGCGAACTCAATCAGTGATAATTTCTCATTCCATGATCCTTTAAAATCAATTACACAAGCTCGGAGCATGTCTTCTAGAATCTGAATGGTGCCCTCCGATTGTTCGTCTGTCTGAGGATGGAATGCAGTACTGAACTTCAATGTTGTACCCATAGCTTCTGCAATCCTTCCCAAAACTTTGAAGTAAATCGTGGATCTCTATCGGACACAATGCTTTCAGGTACACCGTGTAATCTGACAATGTTATCCACATACAACTTAGCTAACCTCTCCAGTGTATATTGAGGTCGTATACCTATAAATTGAGCCGTTTTAATCAGTCTGTCTACAATCACCCAAACTGCGTCAACTACTCGGGGAGTCAATGGTAACCCTGTGACGAAATCCATAGTGATGCAGTCCCATTTCCATGCTGGTTCTGGTAATGGCTGTAACAGTCCTGCTGGTCTTTGTCGTTCAGCTTTCACATTCTGACAATTTAGGCATTGAGACACAAACTTGGCTATATCTGCTTTCATTCCTCTCCACCAATATAATTTCTTTAGGTCATGATATATTTTTGTACTTCCAAGGTGTATCGAATAGGCGGTGGTATGGGCTTCCTTCATTAGTCGGTGTCTAATGTCCAAACTTTCTGTTTTAGGTACACATATTCTTCCTTTGTACTTCAGTACCTTTACATCATCTAAGGTGAACTCAGGAATAGTCCTACCTTTTTTCGATGTCTTCTTGTACCATTCTTAGACAAGGGTCTGATTTAATCGCTGTTTTCACTTCATCAAGTATATCGGGTGCAATCTTCAATGTGGCGAACATATTTACAAACCGATGGATAAACCCTTGGTTGGTTGATTCAACCGGTGCATCTATCACAAACTGTTCATTACCGTAATTGAATACTTTTTCGGTAGTACACAGTGCAACAGTAGTGCTAACCTCCCTTTGAGATTTCATCATTGCCTTTCTACTCAGTGCGTCAGCAACCACATTAGCTTTCCCCGGATGATACTGGATATCACAATCATAGTCTTTCAATAGTTCCAGCCATCTTCTTTGTCTCATATTCAACTCCTTCTGATTAAAGAGATAAGTAAGACTCTTATGATCTGATTTAATCTGAAATTTCTCTTCGTACAAGTAATGTCTCCATATTTTGACAGCATGTACTACTGTCGTAAATTCCAAATCATGAGTGGGATAGTTATTCTCATCTGTCTTCAATTGTCTTGAGGCATAAGCAATTACTTGTTCTCCTTGCATAAGTACACATCCTAATCCCAATCCTGATGCATCTGTGTACAAAATAAATGGCTGTCCAGGAATCGAAATGGTCAAGATTGGAGCTTATATCAATCCATCCTTCAACGTTTGAAAACTCTTCTCACATTTATCAGTCCAAACAAACTTTTTGCCCTTCTTAGTCAAACTGGTGAGAGGTATGACAATTCGGGAATAGTCTTCCACAAATCGTCGATAATACCCAGCTAGACCTAAGAAACTTCTAATTTCTGCAACGCTCTTCGGTGCTTCCCACTTCACAATAGCTTCGATCTTGCTAGGGTCCACTTTAATTCCTTCAGCGGATACAACATGGCCTAGAAAAGCGACTTCATTTAGCCAAAACACACACTTTATAAATTTGGCATAGAGCTTCTCCTTCCGTAATCACTGTAGAGCGGCGTTTAGATTCTTTATATGAGTTTCTTTGTCCTTGGAGTAGACCAATATATCATTGATGAATACAATAACCGACATATCCAACATATCGTGGAATACCCGATTCATAAGTTCCATAATGGTTGCTAGTGCGTTCGTCAATCCGGAAGACATGACCAAAAATTCATAATGTCCATATCTGGTCCTGAATGCTTTCTTGGGAATATCACCGTCCTTAATCTTCAACTGATGGTAGTCTGATCGAAGATCGATCTTGGAGAATACTTTGGCACCTTGCAACTGATCGAACAGGTCATCGATCCGAGGCAATTGATACCGATTCTTGATTGTCAGTTTATTTAGTTCTCGATAGTGTATACACAATCGAACACTACCATCCTTCTTCTACACGAATAATACTGGCGCTCCCCATGGTGATATGCTAGGTCAGATGTAGCCCTTGTCCAACAGTTATTGTAGTTGTACTTTTAATTCCTTTAGTTCTGTAGGAACCATTCAATAAGGTGCTTTAGATACTGGTGCGGCTCCAGGTATCAGATCTATAACAAACTCTGTAGCGTGGTCGGGTGGTAGTCTTGGTAGTTCTTCAGGAAATACATCTGGATAGTCACGCACAACATCAATATCCTCCATTCGTGGTGCTTCTTTGGTAAGATCGATCACAAATACTAGATACCCAACTGCTCCTTTCTCAAGGCACTTCCTAGCCTTTAATGCAAAGAGTATGAGCTTTTGTTTATGGGGAAGTTTGGTTCCCACAAAACTGAACTCTGCTCCTTCCTTGTCTTTAAATGTCAGCTTCTTTTCGGCACATAATAGGTTTGCAGAATGTCGAACTAACCAGTCCATTCCCAAGATGACGTCAAAGTCTGCCATCTCAAGTTAGATCAAGGTTGCATCCAAAGTCTTCTCGTCAATAAGAACTGGACATGGTCCATAACCTTTTTCTAATTCCACTTCTAATCCCATAGGCGATCGTACAAGCAGTTTGTAGTCTAAGGATTTGAGGGGTAGATTTAGCTTCTTTCCAAATGGCACAGATATAAAAGAATGAGTAGCTCCTGAATCAAAGAGTACTCTGGCGGGAATTCCATTAATAGGTACGATACCTGTGATTTGTTTTGATTTAGTCTACATGCTCACATATGTAACACAAAATGATAAGATTCAGGCCATACCTGTGACCACATCAGGCGATGTGGCAACATCCTCAGATGTAACCGCGTAAACTCTGCCTTGTTGTAGTTGCTTCTTGGGCTTAGGACATTCCCAGAAATAATGTCCCACTTGATTGCAGTTATAGCATTTTAACCCTTCATTATTTGGCTTTTGTTGCTGTTGAGCTGCTGAAGTAGTCTTGGCTGCAGCATTGAAACCTTGGGTACGGAAGGGTTTGAATACCTTGGTGTTCCCTCCGTTGTAAGAATTCCCATTTGGCCTTTTGATTCCTCTATTTTGAGCAAAGTAGCTCTCTTTCTGGCTTGACTCTATTACTCGAGCAATTTGTACAGCTTCATTGTAGATTTCCTTTTCAAGTCCCAGTACATGTTCACGTATGGTTCCCCTAAGTCCCATGACGAACCTTCGGGTCTTTGTATCTTCCACTTGCATACTGATTGGTGCAAAGAAAAACAGCTCCTCATAACGCTGTTGATATGCATCGACAGTCATCTGTCCCTGATATAAACTCAGGAACTCCTTCTCCATAGAATCTCTGAAACTCCTAGGAAAATACTTCTCAAAAAATGCCTCCTTGTATATATCCCAAGTCAATTGGGTGTGCTTTGTCATCAGATACGTCCGTGTGGACTTCCACCAGTGGAGTGCATCGCCTTTTAGCATGAAGGTTGCACACAATACCTTCTCTTCCTCATTCACTGTCATCATCATGAAGTTTCTCTCTATCTCATCGATCCAATGTGCTGGCCAGAACGGATCAGCTGGCTTACCACTATACTCCTTGGGCTTCATCTTCAGAAAATGCTCCACCAGTTTGGAGTGGCCTAGTTGATGCGGGACATAAGCCCCATACATAGGTGGTTGATATTGATTTCCACTTGGAGCTACTTCAGGTTTTTGTACTTGAGCCTGCATAACGGGAGTCTAAGGTACGTGGGGTACTGCGTTACTTCCCCTGGTACTGTGCTTGCCTGTCCTGCTGGCATCGGTGTCGTCTGTGCAGCTGAAAAAGTCATGCCTATGGCAACTTGCATAGTAGCTTGTGCCTGTTGTATTTGTTGCAGCTGTTGGGCCAAATTCATTACGGCTGTATCTAGGTCTGTAGGTGGTGCTGGCAAATTTGTAGGATTTGTCTACCCATTAATTACGGACGGTGCCGTGTTCGGATTCTCCTGTGTTTCCAAGTGTATCTGGCTGTCTTTCCCACTGGTGGTGGTGGTGTGATAGAGTTACGACTTTTTCTGGTCACTCTGTGTCCAACCATTATCTGTTCTGGTAGTGGGAATGCCTGAAAATCATAGAATACGTGAGGCAATCATTATATACTTCATTCTCATATTTAAATCCACTAACTAATGATATTTTCAAAATTTCCAAATCATTCTGTCAAAAATACTGTATTTTTCATTGCAGGGTCGATGGTGGGGGTCGATGGATGTCCAACCCTCACGTATGCGACCTTGAGAATCACTGATTCTTACCGAGACCCGGGGGTCGATGAGGGGGTCAATGCATATCCGACCTTGGGATCGACCCCTGGTTCTCTATCAGATCACCGAGAGCTGAGGGTCGATGAGGGGGTCGGAGGGGGGGTCGGATGTTTTGGTCTAATTCTCCGACCCTCGGACTAAAAATCAAGTTTTTAATCCCGATTTTGAATCCATTTCTCATTCTTCCTCCTCCTTTCGGAATCGACTCGTCCCTCTGAGTTGCTACAGTGACAACTCTGACCCATTGGTGATATTTGCTTCTCATTTTGACGTCTACTCCCCTTCTACAGGTATGTTCTCTACGGTTTCATGTTTTTAGGGTTTCTTAACTAGGTTTTTGCTCGTTTATATCGTTTTCTTCAAATTAAACTTTTTCCAACCTTAAAAATTTGATTTTTGTTCGGGGATTTTGTTGTTGGTGACTCAATGGACGAAAGCCCTCAAAAATATTTGAGTTTCATTAGTTGGTTATCGAGAAACTTGAATTTCCCATTTTTGCCCTAAATTGTCGAGATTTTTGAATTTCTTGAAATTTCTTCAAATTCAATCTGTTTAGATGAAATTTTCAACTGTATGAGTCTTGCAGGATCGTTTAGAATCTATATAAGTTCTCCTGCCCATGTGTATGGGTGAAAAGTGAGGCTTTTGACCAATTTATGTCGTTATAATGTCGAAATTTTTGGGTTTTTCATCTTTACTAAGCCAGTATCTATTTTTCTTTATTTTTGCAGATAGTATGGCTCATACCAAAGTACCCAGGGTTCATTGTAAGACCCATATCGAACTAACCCGGTCATACCTCCTTGAACTAGGTCTACCCATCATGGTCGAGCCAAATGGATCAAGTGCGTGAGGGAGATCGCGATCCTAGGTATTAAACTAACCCAAAAACACTAAAAATAGGGGGAGGGTCGCATACCCAGCAAGGGAGGGTCGGACCCCCCCAGTATAAAAGTCAGACTCCCAATTTTATACTGGGGGTTGGACATTTAAAGAACCAGGGGTCGACGGGATCTCCGACCCCCCCATCGACCCCCGGTAATCGGTAAAAACAGCACGAACCAAAAATTAGGAAACTTTCCTAATTTCAATTGGAACCTTTCCTAATCTCAATGAGACTTATTTTGGGAGTTTCTACTCTATAAATAGGACGTCTCTAAGCCTCTTTCACTCCATTTAGAACCGTAATTGGATTGAGAGAAAGAGAAGAGAAGGAGAAGAGAAAGAGAAGAGAAGGAAAGTGGAAAAGAAGATCAAAGAGAAGGCTTTAGAGGAACAAGCCTAATTCCCAGGTATGGATACTATCTCCATGAAATTCTACAGACCTTCGAATAGATAGAGAAGAGGGAATGATCTAGGAGAAACCCAAATCATCCACCCATGGTTAGGTTTTCATAGAAAACGATGGGGGGAGATCATGAAAGCCATATAGGTGAATGAACTACGGTTCTAGGCCATAGAACATGTGTGGAATGGATTGTAGAAGAAAGTCATAGGACCCCAAACACAAAGAATGAACTGTAAGATGAAAAATTGATAAAACCCACAGGGGATCGCACGGGGGGTCGATGGCCAATCGATCCTACCAGACCCTGATCATCGACCCCTAGTGTTTGGGAAGTCCAGAATAGGGGTGGTCGCACCCAGGGTCGATGGAACCTCTGACCCTAGTATCGACCCCCAGTTAACAGCATGCTTTTAAAGTCCGAATTAATTCTAATTAAATTCTATCGACTTGATTAGGTCTTCTAGTGATATAATATCGATATATAGTTGATTCTTAAAGCTTGAAAGAGGACCTACGATCAAGTAAAGGTGAGGGAACAAGACTTAAACTAATTGGTTAATAATAAATTGTTTTAGTTTTTAGTCCAATCCCGTGATTGATTCTATGCGTGTATGCTTGTTATGTGCATTCAACATGTCATCCAATATTTCTATTATTACTGTTCATGCATATTTAATTATTGTTTATAACATGATGATGATGATGATGATGATAGGAATAGACATGTGGATGTATGTGTGTGGTTGGTGTGCTTGATGAGAGCGAGTATCAGGGGGAGGTGTCATAGGCGGGGCCTTAGCACTCTAGCTCTATCTTTAACTCAAGTCTTGTCCACTGACATCGTCGTATCGCCATTACCTTAGCAGAACTATTATGTCGTAGGGTATGAGGGGAGGTGGTCTCGGACCGTGTAGTCTCTAAATCTACCGGAGGGCCTTAGCCCTGTCTCTATGGATGTATTGAGGGATGTTGGGGTGAGGCCTTTGATACACTGATTGGCATTAGGATTGGATAGTTGCGAGCCTAGTTTGCAAGCCCTCGCCAGCAAGGGCTTACGTGTTGATATGGGTAGAGTATCAGGGGAAGTGTCATAGGCCGGGCCTCAGAACTTTAGCTCTATCTCTACTCCATGATGGGTGCATGTGGGACGACGAGTAACTGGGTTATTTGGGCGGCTTCACACACTCGTGTATAGCGGTGCGGCGGCCACCTATCCTTTCTATAGCACATTGCAAACTTATATACCAGACCAAAGATATGAATTGAGTGCATGTATATGTTTGTTGCATTATTTTGTTTTCTCACTGAGCCTTGATGTGTGCTCACCCTCTCAGCGTCGAATATTTTTAGTTGATGATGCAGGTACCACAGTTGTAGATTATATAAGTTATTCGGTGTATACGCGTATTGCTACAATGGAGGCTGAAGACGTAGAGGATATGCATGACCCCTCATGCGAGTGTAACTCATGCGTGTTCTATTAAGATTTTATTTGGATTTGTAACAGATGTAATGGATAGTTTATTTATTTATGTCTCAGTTGATACAACAATAATTTGATATTTTAATTATGATTATTACATTTAGAACGCTCAGTTCATTTACTATAAGACTTCCGCTATTGTGTATTTATTCTGATTATGGTTGTGGATGTGCATGGTTTTGTTTTTAATGGATACCGCCTATTAGAGATCCTGGTTGAACCATTGGTTTATATCGGTTCATCACACCATTCTGAATTGTGCAGAATTTGGGGTGTGACAACTTGCTATCAGAGCATCTCAGGCTTTATCTGTGAAACCGTATACTTCCACAAAAGGTCCTGAAATGAGATAGGATAAAAATTTAAAAGATGTAATAATAACACACCATAAGCACCTGTGTTGTTTGAGACTAAACTGAAAGAGAATAATGCATCTATTAAATGAGAAACAAAGTTATATACAACCAAAATGGAAGAACATATATATATATATATATATATATATATATATATATATATATATATATATATATATATATATATATATGATGAAAGCGATCGAGTCCACGGTCCGGACGATTTACTCCAAGTAGAAGTAAAAAATAAAAAAATAAAAAAAAATAAAAAAAATAAAAAAAATAAAAAAATATAAAATAATAATAATAAAAGAAGTACATCAAGAAGCTGGAGGTGCTGGGGGAGGTGGTGCCTCACGGTCTCTATCATAGTCCTCAGCATAGACCCTGGTCAACCAGGCTATCTTAGTCTGGCTCGTCTGGAGACTAGCTATGAGATTAGCCACCTACGGGTCAGTCACACGCTGAGCCTCTAGAAGCTCTCCCATCCTCAGGTCAGACATACGCTGAGCCTCTCGTATCTCGTGTAATATCCTCATCATGTCATCAGATGGAGTATACGAAGGACCAGCCGCATGCGAAGGACCAGCTGAAGAAGACGGACCAGCTCCAGTAGCATGAGTAGGTGATGAAGGGGGTATGGCATCTACATTCATGTACAATCGATCGTCATCATCCCTAGGAACCCCTGCTCCAGCGGCTACTGTTGCAGCCTCAGCATCAGCTATCTCCATTCGAGTGCGAGGGTGCACCATCGTGTTCCTCTCCTCATCACTGACCTGGGCATCCCGCATGCCCATCTTGCAAATAGCCTCCCAATCCAGAGGCGATGAGAAGGATTTCTCCTGAATCTTCTCATCCACTAAGTCAACCCCCAGGCGGGTAATCAAGATAGTGATCATGCATCCGTAAGGAAGGTTGCCAGTGTGACTGGGCAACGTGGCACTGATCATGGTACGCATGATGATGTATGGAAGGCAGACGGGCTGCCTAGTGTATATACAGTATAATAGATGCTGGGTCAACTGGGAGATCCTCTCGTAATGACCACTCTGCGGTATCAGGTTATGCTGAATGATCTTGCAATATACCCGTGGATCTGAGCGCAGACAACTCGCTTTCATCTGTCAGCGATCAGGTCGGATGAGCTGGCTATCAATCTCAACCCTCATCTGTAGAGAAAAGAACTGGGGCTCTCCAGGAGCACAGAACACCATGGGGCTAGCATAGGAAATGCCCAGTAAGTCGGCCAACTGACGATAATCAAATGAGACGTCAACCCCCTTGACGTATCTCGTGATGCGAAGCTCATCACCCCTCTCCACATCATTGAAATCTCCCACCACCTGGAGATTACAGTAGAACTGGCATACCAAGTCAGGACGGGTACACGCATCATAAGTGATGACAGGGAGCCATCCCATATCACCAAAGGCTCTCTCCACATTGAACAAGGCTAACTCAGCCAAGTCCACTTTGCGGCCTCCCTTTACTTTCTTGCGAGCATAGTGGGCATAATGTGTCTCGGCTTCGTTGGAACAGAAGCGAAGACGGTCGCGAACTCTGGGTACCTTGGTACGAGCCATAATATCTACAAATAAGAATGAAAAACAAATAATGGGTTAGTAAAAGGAAAAACCCGAGATTTCGACGTAATAACGAGGTAAATGGGTCAAAAACCTCACTTTTCACCCATACACGTGGGCAGGAGGACTTACATAGATCCTAAACTATCTTGTGACATTCAAACAGTCAGAAATTTCAACTAATTAGATGGAATTTCAAGAAATTTCAAGAAATTCAGAATTTTCAACAAAATTAGGGCAAAAAATGAAAATTTCGAGTTTCTCGATAACCAACCGATGAAACTCAAATATTTTTTAGGGCTTTCGTTCCTCGAGTCACCAACAACAAAATCCCCCAATAAAAATCAAATTTTACGGTTGGAAAAAGTTTAATTTGAAAATATACGAGATAAACGAGGAAAAACCTAGGTTAAGAACCCTAAAAACATAAAAAGTTAGAAGAAATACCTATAGCAGAGGAGTAGACGACAAAACAAGGAGTGCAAACCACTAACGGATCGGAATGGGCACTATAGCAACTTAGAGGGACGAGCTGAGTCGAAGCAGAGAAGAAAGAATGAGAAATGGACTTTGAATCGGACTTAAAAATCAGATTTTTTGTCCGGGGGTCGGAAAATTCGATTAAAACAATCAGCCCCCGCATCGACCCTTAAGCTCTTGGGAACCTGACAGAGAACCAGGGGTCGCACCCTGGGTCAGACATAGTCCGACCCCCCCCCCATCGACCCCCGGCTCTCAGGAAGAATGGGTGATTTCCCAGGGTCGAATACTGAGGGTCGGACACCCATCGACCCCCACCATCGACCCTGCAGTGAAAACATAGCATTTTCGCCAGAATGATTTGAAAATTTTGAAATATGCATTTGTTAGTGGATTTAAAATATGAGAATGAAGTAATTAATGATTGTCTCTCGTGTTCAATGATTTCAGGCAATCCTACTAGCAGATTGATTAATGGCGGGACGCAGAGCAACCAGATAGAGCCGTAACTCTATCCCACCACCACCACCGGTGGGGGAAGATAACCAGACACACCCAGAAACACAGGGGAACATGAACACAGCACCTTCCATCATAAATGGGCAGGCAAATCCTACCAATCTGCCAGCTCCACCTATAGACTTGGCCACAGTCGTAATGAACTTGGCCGAACAGCTGCAACAGATGCAACAGGCACAAGCTACTATCCAAGCTTCCATAGGCATAACTCTTCCAGCTGCACAAACACCTCCAATGCCAACTGGACAGGCAAGTACAGCACCCGGGGGAAGTAACACAGTACCCCACGCACCTCAGACACCTATCAGGCAGGCTCAAGTACCGAATCCTGAAATAGCTCAAGGTGGATATCAATACCAACCACCTATATATGGAGCGTATGTCCTATAGCCTCTAGACCACTCCAGACTGGTGGAGTGTTTTCTAAAATTAAAGCCCAGAGAATTCAATGGCAAGCCAGCAGATCCTTTATGGTCGACATACTGGGTTGACGAAATGGAAAGAAACTTTATGATGATGACATTAAATGAAGAAGAAAAAGTTTTGTGTGCCACCTTTATGCTGAAAGGAGATGCACACCATTGGTGGAGGTCTACCAGGACGTATTTACTTACAAAGCACGCCCAATTGACTTGGGATATATATAAGGAGGCATTCTTTGAGATGTACTTTCCAAGAAGTTTTAGAGATTCTATGGAAAGAGAGTTCCTGAGTTTATATCAGGGACAAATGACCGTGGATGCGTATCAACAACATTATGAAGAGTTGTTCTTCTTTGCACCCACTAGTATGCAAGAGGAAAACACAAAGACCCGAAGGTTCGTCATGGGACTTAGGGGAAGCATCCATGAGCACGTTCTGGGACATGAGAAGAAAATTTATAATGAAGCAGCACAAATTGCTCGAGTTATAGAATCGAGCCAGAAGGAGAGTTATTTCGTGCAAAACAGAGGTATCAAAGGCCAGCTGGAAATTCTTATAATGGGGGAAATAACAAGACATTCAAACCTTTCTTTGCTCAAGGCTTTACTGCTGCAACCAAGACTATCCCCATAGTTCAACAGCAACAGAAGCTAATTACTAAAGGGATAAGATGTTTTAACTGCAGCCAAGTGGGACATATGGCGAAGGAGTGTCCTAAGCCCAAGAAGCAGCTACATCAAGGACGAGTCTACGCGGTTACATCCGAGGATGCTGTCGCATCACCTGATGTGGTTACAGGTATGACTTACAAATTTTTTCTGTTAGTTATATTACATTGTATGAGCATGTAGACTAAGTTAAAATAATTCACAGGTATCGTACCTATTAATGGCATTCCCGCCAGAGTACTCTTTGACTCAGGAGCTACTCATTCTTTTATATTTGTGTCATTTGGAAAGAAGTTGAATTTACCCATTAAATCCTTAGACTACAAACTGCTTGTTCTTATTAATGAAAATACTTTGGATGCGACCTTGATCCAACTTGAGATGGTAGACTTTGACGTCATCTTGGGAATGGACTAGTTAGCTCGTCATTCTGCAAATCTATTATGTGCCAAAAAGAAGATGACATTTAGAGACAAGGAAGGATCAGAGTTCAGTTTTTCAGGAACCAAACTTCCCCATAAACGAAAGCTTATACTCTCGGCACTAAAGGCTAAGAAGTGCCTTGAGAAAGGAGCAGTCGGGTATTTAGTATCGGTGGTCGACATTACCAAGGAAGAACCACAAATGGAAGATATTGATGTCATGCGTGACTATCTAGATGTATTTCATGAAGAATTAAAAGGATTACCACCCGACCGAGCTACAGAGTTTGTTATAGATCTTATACCTGGAGCTGCACCAGTATTGAAAGCACCTTATTGAATGGCTCCTACTGAACTGAAGGAATTGAAAGTACAATTACAAGAGTTGCTAGACAAGGGTTACATTCGCCCTAGCATATCACCATGGGGAACGCCAATTTTATTCGTGAAGAAAAAGGACGGTAGTGTTTGCTTGTGTATAGACTACCGAGAACTGAATAAACTGACAATTAAGAATCGGTATCCATTGCCTCGGATCGATGACCTGTTCGATCAATTGCAAGGTGCCAAAGTGTTCTCAAAGATTGATCTTCGGTCAGGCTACCATCAACTGAAGATTAAGGATGGTGATATCCCCAAGATAGCATTCAGGACCAGATATGGACATTATGAATTTTTGGTCATGTCTTTTGGATTGACAAACGCACCAGCAACCTTTATGGAACTTATGAACTGGGTTTTCCACGACATGTTGGATACGTCGGTTATTGTATTCATTGATGATATATTGGTCTACTCCAAAGATTAGGAAACTCCTGTCAAGAATCTAAACGCCGCTCTGCAGCGACTACGAAGGGAAAATCTCTACGCCAAATTTACAAAGTGTGAGTTTTGGCTAAAGGAAGTCGGATTTCTAGGCCATGTAGTATCTGTGGAATGAATTAAAGTCAATCCCAGCAAGATCGAGGCTATTGTAAAGTGGGAAGCACCAAAAAGCGTTGTGGAAATTAGAAGTTTTCTGGGTCTAGCTGGTATTATCGACGATTTGTGGAAGACTATTCCCGAATTTCCGTACCTCTTACCAGTTTGACTAAGAAGGGCGAGAAGTTTACATGGACAGACAAATGTGATAAGAGTTTCCAAACCTTGAAAGGTAGATTGATATCAGCTCCAATCTTGACCATCTCGATTCCAGGACAACCATTTATCTTGTACACCGATGCGTTAGGACTGGGATTAGGATGTGTACTCATGCAAGGAGAACAAGTAATTCCTTATGCCTCAAGACAACTGAAGACACATGAAAAGAACTACCCCACTCATGATTTGGAACTAGTGGCAGTAGTACATGCTGTCAAAATATGGAGACATTATCTGTACGGGGAGAAGATTCAGATTAAATCAGACCATAAAAGTCTTACTTATTCATTTAATCAGAAGGAGTTGAATATGAGACAAAGAAGATTGCTGGAACTATTGAAAGACTATGATTGTGATATCCAGTATCATCTAGGAAAAGCTAATGTAGTAGCCGACGCATTTAGTAGAAAGGCAATGATAAAATCTCAGGGAGAGGTTAGCACAACTGCCGTAATGTGTACTACCAGAAAGGTATTCAAGTATGGTAATGAGCAGTTTGTGGTAGATGCACCAGATGGATCGGCCAACCAAGGATTTATTCATCGGTTTTCAAATATGTTCGCCGCATTGAAAATTATACCAGATATAGTTGATGAAGTGAAGACAGCTATCAAATCAGACCCTTACCTAAGAACGGTACAAAAAGACATCGAAAAAGGTAGAACTAACCCTGAGTTCACCTTTGATGAAGAAAAGGTACTGAAGTACAAAGGAATAATATGTGTACCCTAAACAGAAAGCTTGGACATTAGACACCGATTGATGAAAGAAGCCCATACCACCATCTATTCGATACATCTTGGAAGTACAAAAATGTATCATGATCTAAAGAAACTATATTGGTGGAGAGGAATGAAAGAAGATATAGCTAAGTTCGTGTCTCAATGCCTAAATTGTTAGAAAGTAAACGTTGAACGACAAAGACCGGCAGGACTGTTACAGCCGTTACCGAAACCAGTATGGAAATGAGACTGCATCACTATGGACTTTGTCACGGGATTACCATTGACTCCTAGAGTAGTTGACGCAATTTGGGTGATTGTAGACCGTCTGACTAAAACAGCTCGTTTTATACCTATACGACCCCAGTATACACTGGAGAAGTTAGCTAAGCTGTATGTGGTTCACATTGTGCGATTACACGGTGTACCTGAAAGTATTGTGTCCAATAGAGATCCACGATTTACTACACAGTTTTGGGAAAGATTGCAAAAGGCTATGGGTACAACATTGAAGTTTAGTACTGCATTCCACCCAAATACAGATGGACAGTCGGAGCGTACAATTCAGATTTTAGAAGATATGCTTCGAGCATGAGTAATTGACTTCAAAGGATCATGGGATGAAAAGTTATCACTGATTGAGTTCGCTTATAATAATAGCTATCAGGCTACTATACAGATGTCACCCTATGAAGCACTGTATGGCAAAAAGTGTCGAACTCCTTTGTTTTGGAACGAAATCGGGGAACGTAGTATTGTTGGACCGGAATTTGTTGAAGAGACTTATCGAGTGGTCGACATTATCAAGGAAAGAGTGAGGACAGCTCAGAATCGTCAGAAGTAGTATGCCGATACCTGACGCCGAGACCTTGAGTTCATCGTGGGTGATAAAGTATTCTTAAAAGTATCGCCTATGCGAGGATTGAAACGGTTCGGACAGAAAGGGAAATTAAGTCCAAGATATGTCGGGCCATATGAGATTCTAGCTAAGCGTGGGAAAGTGGCTTACCAGTTAGCACTACCACCATCTATGTCAAGTGTGCATGACGTATTTCACATTTCCTTATTGAAGAAGTATGTCAAGGATCCAACACACGTTTTGACAATAGACTTACCTGATTTGACTGATGATTTGACATTTGAAGTAACACCATCTGAAATCACCAGCCAAAAGGTTCAATGACTACGCAACCGAGATATCTATTATGTTAAGGTCACCTGGAGAAGTAGAGACATGGAAGAAATTACATGGGAAGAAGAGAATGCTATGCGAAAGCAATACCCTCATTTATTCGACTCAGAAGGTATGTACAATTTCAAAGATGAAATTTTTATAAGTAGGGGGGAGTTGTAAGACCCGTATCGAACTAACCCGGTCTTACCACCTTGAACCAGGTCTACCCATCATGGTCGAGCCAAATGGATCAAGTGCGTGAGGGAGATCGCGATCCTAGGTATTAAACTGACCCAAAAACACTAAAAATAGGGGGAGGGTCGCATACCCAGCAACGGAGGGTCGGACCCCCCCAGTATAAAAGTCAGACCCCTAGTTTTATACCGGGGGTCAGACATTTAAAGAACTAGGGATCGACGGGATCTCCGACCCCCCATCGACCCCCGATAATCGGTAAAAACAGCACGAATAGAAAAGTAGGAAACTCTCCTAATTTCAATTGGAACCTTTCCTAATCTCAATGAGACTTATTTTGGGAGTTTCTACTCTATAAATAGGATGTCCCTAAGCCTCATTCACTCCTTTTAGAACCCTAATTAGATTGAGAGAAAGAGAAGAGAAGGAGAAGAGAAAGAGAAGAGAAGGAAAGTGGAGAAGAAGATCAAAGAGAAGGCTTCAGAGGAACAAGCCTAATTCTCAGGTATGGATACTATCTCCATGAAATTCTACAGACCTTAGAATAGATAGAGAAGAGGGAATGATCTAGGAGAAACCCAAATCATCTACCCATGGTTAGGTTTTCATGGAAAACTATGGGGGGAGATCATGAAAGCCATATAGGTGAATAAACTATGGTTCTAGGCCATAGAACATGTGTGGAATGGATTGTAGAAGCAAGCCATAGGACCCCAAACACGAAGAATGAGTTGTAGGTTGAAAAATTGATAAAACCCATAGGGGGTCGCACGGGGATCGATGGCCAATCGACCCTACCATACCCTGATCATCGACCCCCAGTGTTCGGGAAGTCCAGAATAGGGGTGGTCGCACCCAGGGTCGATGGAACCTCCGACCCTAGTATCAACCCCTAGTTAACAACATTCTTTTAAAGTCTAAATTAATTCTAATTAAATTCTATCGACTTGATTAGGTCTTCTAGTGATATAATATCGATATATAGTTGATTCTTAAAGCTTGAAAGAGGACTTACGATCAAGTAAAGGTGAGGAAACAAGACCTAAACTAATTGGTTAATAATAAATTGTTTTATTCTTGAGTCCAATGCCGTGATTGATTCTATGCGTGTATGCTTGTTATGTGCATTCAACATGTCATCCAATATTTCTATTATTATTGTTCATGTATATTTAATTATTGTTTATAACATGATGATGATGATTGATGATAGGAATAGGCATGTGGATGTATGTGTGTGGTTGGTGTGCTTGATGCAAACGTGTATCAGGGGGAGGTGTCATAGGCGGGGCCTCAGCACTCTAGCTCTATCTCTAACTCAAGTCTTGTCCATTGACATCGTCGTATCGCCATTACCTTAGCAGAACTATTACATCGTAGGGTATGAGGGGAGGTGGTCTCGGACCGTGTATTCTCTGACTCTTCCGGGGGGCCTTAGCTCTGTTTCTTTGGACGTATTGAGGGATGCTGGGGTAAGGCATTGGATACACTGATTGGAATTAGGATTGGTTAGTTGCAAGTCCAGTTTGCAAGCCCTCGCCAGTAGGGGCTTACGTATTGGTATGGGTAGAGTATCAGGGGAAGTGTCATAGGCCGCGCCTCAGCACTTTAGCTCTATCTCTATTCCATGATGGGTGCATGTGGGACGACGAGTAACTAGGTTATTTGGGCGGCTTCACACACTCGTGTATAGAGGTGCGGCGGCCACCTATCCTTTCTGTAGCACATTGCAAACTTATATACCAGACCAAAGATAGAATTGAGTGCATGCATATGTTTGTTGTATTTTTTTGTTTGCTCACTGAGCCTTGATGTGTGCTCACCCCCTCGATGTTGAATATTTTTAGTTGTTGAAGCAGGTACCACAATTGCAGATTATATAAGTGATTCGGTGTATGTGTGTATTGCTGCAATGGAGGCTGAAGACGTGGAGGATACGCATGACCCCTCATGCGTGTTCTATTAGGATTTTATTTGGATTATAACAGATGTAATGGATATTTTATTTATTTATGTCTCAGTTGATACAACAATAATTTGATATTTTAATTATGATTATTACATTTAGAATGCTCAGTTCGTTTACTATAAGACTTCCGCTATTGTGTATTATTTTGATTATGGTTGTGGATGTGCATGGTTTTGTTTTAATGGGTACCGCCTATTAGAGATCCTGGTTGAACCGTTGGTTTATATCGGTTCATCACACCGTTCTGAATGGTGCAGAATTTGGGGTGTGACATTCATGACCCAGTCTGCTTCCGTTCTAATGAGGCTGAGGCACAGTATGCCCTCTACTCTCGTAAGAAGGTAGAGGGAGGTCGCCGGGTGGACTTGGCTAGCCTGGCCTTGTTCGATGTAGAGAGAGCTTTTGGTGACATGGGCTGGCTTCCTGTGATCACCTATGACGTCTACACTCAGCCAGATTTGGTGAGATAGTTTTACTGTAATCTCCAAGTGGTGGGGATTACAATGATACTAAGAGGGGTAGATAGCTCCGGATCACTAGCTACATCAAGGGAGTCGAGGTTTCTTTTGATTATCGGCAGCTAGCCAACTTGTTGGGCATTTCATACGACGGCCCCTTGGTGTTCTGTGCTCCTGGAGTGTCCCAGTTCTTTTCATTAGAGATGAGGGCTGAGATTGACCGTCAGATCATCAGAGAGGATCGCTGGGAGATGAAAGTGATCTACCTACGTCCAGAGCCTTGGGTGTACTGTAAGATTATTCAGCACAACCTGATACCTTATAGTGGGCACTACGAGAGGATCTCCCAGTTGACCCAGTTCCTGCTGTACTGTATCTGCACTAGGCAGCCTGTCTACCTCCCTTATATCATTATGCGGACGATGATCAGTGCCACATTGCCCGATCATACTGGTAACCTGCCTTATGGATGCATGATCACTATGCTACTTACCCGCCTGGGTGTTGACATGGTAGATGAGAGGATTCAGGAGAAATCCTTCTCTTCACCTCTATATTGGGAGGCCATCTGTAAGATGGGCGTGCGAGATTCCCAGGTCAGCGACGATGAGAGAAACGCTCTGGTGCATCCACGTACTCAAGTGGAGATGGCTGACGCTGAGGCAACAGTAGCAGCCGCTGGAGCAGGGGTTCATGGGGGTGATGATGATAGTTTGTACATGGATGTGGATTCCATACCTCCTCCATCACCTACTCATGCTACAGGAGCTGGTCCTTGTTATGCAGCTGGTCCTTCACATGTAGCTGGTCCTTCACACCCACCTTCTGATGACATGATGGGGATATTGCATGAGACCAGAGAGGCTTAGTGCATGTCTGATCTGAGGATGGGAGAACTTTTAGATTCTCAGTGCATGTCGGAACTGAGGATGGGAGAGCTTCTAGATGCTCAGCGCATGTCGGATCAGCGGGTGGGAGAGCTTCTGGATGCTCAGCGCGTGACTGACCAGTGGGTGGCTGATCTCACAGCTAGTCTCTAGACGACCCAGACTCAAATAGCTTGGTTAACTAGAGTCTATGCTGAGGATTATGACAGAGACCGCGAGGCACCGCCCCCTCTATCACCTCCAACTTTCTGATGTATTTTTCTTTTTATTTTTCTTTTTGTACTTCAGAGTAACTGTACGGGTTATGGACTGTACTCTGCTTTAGACTTGTATATATATACGTTTGTTCTTCCTTTGAATGTATATAAATTTATTTCTCATTTAATAGATGCATTATTCTCTTTCAATTTTGTCTCAAACAACACAGATGCTTATGGTGTGTTATTATTACAGCTTTTAAATTTTTATCTTATCTCAGTTCAGAAACTTTTGTGGTAGTATACTGGTTTACAAGATAGGGCTTGAGAGCTCTGATACCAAGTTGTCACACCCAAATTCCTTACTATTCATAATGGTGTGATGAACCGCTAATAAACCAACGGTTCAACCAGGATCTCTAATAGGCTGTGTCCTTTTAAATTAAACCATACACATCCACAACCATAATCAGACAAATACACAATAGCGGAAGTCTTAATATTAAATGAACTGAGGAATCTAACTGTGATACTCATAAATAAAATATCAAATTATGTTGTATCAATCGAGACATAAGTAAATAAAATATCAATTATATTTTCTTAATAATTCAAATAAAAATCTAATCGAAAACGCATGAGTTGCACTCGCATGAGGAGTCATGCGTCTCCACTATGTCTTCATCCTCCATTGCAGCAATGTGCCCATATATAGAAGCATTCATATAATCTTTCACAGTGGTACCTGCATCATCAACTAAAAATATTCGATGTCGAAAGGGTGAGCACACATCACGGCTTAGTGAGCAAACAAAACAATGCAACAAACATAAGCATGCATTCAATTCATATCTTTGGTCTGGTATATAAGAATGCAATGTGCTATAGAAAGGTTCGGTGGCCCCCTCACCTCTATACACAAGGTGTGTAAGCCGACCCAATGGATCAAACACCATTGTCGTCTACATCCTCCCCAACATGAAATAGAGATAGAGCTAAAGTGTTTGGATCAAACACCGCATAACACCTCCCCTGATGCCCTACCCATACCAACATGTAAGCCCCTGCTGGCGAGGGCTTGCAAACTGGGCTCGCAACTAACCAATCCTAATGTCAAACAGTGTATCCAAGGCCTCACCCCAGCATCCCTCAATACGTCCATAGAGATAGAGCTAAGGCCCCCAGACAGAGTCGAAGACTACACGGTCCGAGACCACCTCCCCTAATGCCCTACGACGTAATAGTTCTGCTAAGGTAATGGCGATATGACGTTGTCAGTGGACAAGACTTTAGTAGAGATAGAGCTAAAGTGCCCGGATCAAACACTGCATAACACCTCCCCTGATACCCCACTCGCGTCAAGTACACTAAGCACACATAAACATTCACATGTCTATTCATAGCATCATCATCATCATGTTATAAATAAAATAGAATAAAATATGCATGAACATTAATAGCAGGAATATTGGATGACATGTTGAATGCACATTATAAGCATACACGCATAGAATCAATCATGGCATTGGACTTGAAAAAATAAAAACAATTTATTATTAGCCAATTAGTTTAGGTCTTGTTCCCTCACCTTTGCTTGAGTGTATATCCTCTTTCAAGCTTTAAGAATCACTTTATATCAATAGGAAAACCTAACAAGTCGATAGATATTAATTAGAATTCATTCCGACAATTTTAGACTTGCTGTTAAGCGAGGGTCGCAGGGTGGGTCGCAGGTAGGGTAGCAGTTTACTGCGACCCCCAGGGTAGGGTCGATGCCAGGGTCGGATGTTCCATCGACCCTTGGTGCGACCACCCCAACCCTGGACTTCCCGAATGCTTGGGGTCGATCCTGTGGTCTGGTAGGGTCGATTCCCAATCGACCCCACGTGCGACCCCCCGTGGTTTGAGTCGAGAATTTCATCCTACAGTCCATTCTTTCATGTTTGGGTCCAATGGCTTACTTACACAATCCATTCTATGCTTGTTCTATGGCTTACAACTCTAGGTTTCTTCCTTACCTTGCCTACCATGATTTCCTCGATGGATTTCATTGAAATCCTCCCATGGATGGATGATTTGGGTTTCCCCTAAGTCTTACCCTCTTCATGAACTATTCTAAGGTCTTAAGTCATTAATGGAAACATACCCATACCTTAGGTTTGCTGAGATTTAGAGGTTTCTTTGAATTCCTCACTTTAGTCTTCTTCTCCAACTTTTCTTCACTTCTCCTTCTCTTTTCTTTCTCTCACATTCAATTAGGGTTTCAAAAGGAGTGAAAGAGGCTTATGGACGTCCTATTTATAGAGGAGAACCTCCCACAATAAGTCACATTGAGATTAGGAAAGAATCCTCTTGAAATTTGGAAAGTTTCCTATTTACGGTTTCTATCGGCAAAGAGGCTGTCGATGAGGGGGTCGGAGATCCCATCGACCCTCAGGTCTAAATTGTCTGACCCCCAGTTAAAATATCAGGGGTCTGACTTCCTAATGAGGGGGGTCCGACCCTGCCTATCTAGGTATGCGACCCTACCCTCTATTTTACTATTTTTGGGTCAGTTTAATACCTGGTTTTGCCATTTCCTTCACGCACTTGGTCCATTTGGCTCGACCATGATAGGTAGACCTGGTACAAGGTGGTAAGACCGATTAGTTCGATACGGGTCTTACAGGATCGTTGAGGACACCTTCTCATTTGACCTTGATTGGGAGGCCATCAGCAGGATGGGCATGAGAGAGATACAGGTTAGTGATGATGAGAGGAATGCTATGAGACATCCTCTCACTCGGGTAGCGGCAACAGATGTAGAGGCGGCAGCAGCAGAGGTAGCAGTAGAGGCACATGAGAGTGATGATGAGGAGGATGATGATCGGATGTACGTGGATGGGGATGTCGTCCCTCCTCCATCAGCACAACATTCTACTAAGTTGGCCCTTCCCGGGCTTCTCATTAAGCTAGCCCTTCACGCCCACCTCCAGATGACATGATGGGGCTGTTATGTGAGATTCAAGAGGCTCAGTGCGTGACTGATTGGAGAGTAGGAGAGCTTCTAGATGCCCAGTGCTCTACAGACTAGCGGGTAATGGATCTGATACCTAGTCTCCGAGCGACTCAGACTCAGGTAGCCTGGATTGCGAGAGTATATGCTGAGGACTATGATAGAGTCGTGAGGCACCTCCTCCTCCAGCACCTCCAGCTCCATGATTGCCATTTAGATCTTTTTCTTCTTTTATTTTATAGAGTAACTATCTGGATTTGTGGATCGTACTCTGATTCGGATGTGTCTTATCTTACTCCCATTTGGATATATATATATATATATATATATATATATATATATATATAATTAGTTTTCCATTTACATATATACATTATTCTCTTTCTTAGTTTATATCTCATACAACACAGGTGCTTATGGTCTGTTCTTATTATAGCTTTTAATTTTATCTAACTTAGTTCATGACTCATGTGGAAGTAGTTAGGTCAATGGGTAGAAACTGAGATGCTCTAATACCATGTTGGCACACCCAAATTCTGGTCTAACCAGAATGGTGTGATGAACCGCCAATAAACCAATGGTTCACCCAGGATCTCGTATAGGTTGTACCCACCATATCAAACCACATACACATTCCACAATAATAATCAGACATAATAAACAAATAAGCAGAAGCCTTACAGATAATGAATTGAGAGTCTGACAATGATAAATAAGTATTTAATCCAATTATCTCCAAATCACAAGACATAAAAATAAATAATCAGTTACATATCTGATGTTCAAATTATAACTAAACTTAAGCAAAAACATATTGGTTTCACTCGCATGATGAATCATGCGTATCTTCTTCAGCTTCTACCTCTATCGCAGCAACATGTCCATACGTCGACACATTCATATATATTCTTCAACGGTAGGACCTGCATCATCAACTAAAAATATTCGACGTTGAAAGGGTGAGCACACATCACAGCTCAGTGAGCAAACAAAATAATGCAACAAACATATGCATGCATTCAATTCATTTCTTTGGTTTGATTTTTAAGTTTGCAATATGCTATAGAAAGGTTTGGTGGCCACCGCACCTCTATACACAAGTATGTGAATCCATCCAATGGAACAAACACCATTGTCATCCCACAAGCACCCACCATTGAATAGAGAAAGAGCTAAAGTGTCTGGATCAAACATCGCCAACACTTCCCCTGATGCCGTAAGCCCTTATTGACGAGGGCTTACAAACTGGGCTCGCAACTAACCAATCTTAATGCCAAATAGTGTATCCAAGGCCTCACCCCAGTATCCCTCAATACGTTCATAGAGATAGGGCTAAGGCCCCCTGGCAGAGTCAGAGACCACACGGTCCGAGACCACCTCCCCTGATGCCCTATGACATAATAGTTCTGCTAAGGTAATGGCGATTCATAGATGTTAGTGGGCAAGACTTGAGTAGAGATAGAGCTAGAGTCTGGTGATGAGGTCAAAGACCACCATGCCACGTCCTCCCCCTGATGCTCCACTCGCATCCAACACACCAACCACACATACATTCACCTGCCTATTCCTAGCATCATCATCATCATCATGTTAGAAATAAACATAATTAAATATGCATGAATAGTAATAGTAGGAATATTGGATGACATGTGAGATGCACATTACAAGCATACATGCATAGAATCAATCATGGCATTGGACTCAATAAAAATAAATAGTTTGTTATTATCCAAATAGTTTAGGTCTTGTTCCCTCACCTATTAACAATACTTGATCTCTTTCCAAGCCTTGAAATTCTCTTTGAATTGATTTAACAACCTAAAAGTTATATGAATTAAAGTTAAGGTTCATATGTGACATGTTACAGTAGTCAAAAATCGAAACAGAGCATTGATAGGTATCTGACTGGTCCTATGGTTCATACTGTATCGACCTTACTGCCTATGGTTGATACCCTATGGTGTCATATGGTGCGACTGTAGCAACGAACATATGGTTTCTGAAATCTTCCCGAATGCCTATGGTCGATCCTCTAGTCATGCTGGTCATGCTATGGTGGACCACAGCTACGACCTTGAGATTTCTGATCACAGTCTACATGCAATTCGAGTTCTTCCAGGTTCAATGACCAAAAGGCTTTCCAGGTTTCCCCTTTTATAGGAGTTAGCAGCGCCCTTTTGTAGGGATAGATGTAAGGTGGGATGCCTTCTCACCTTCAAGTAAATTGGCATTAGAGTTTCGACTTTCATCCGAGGTAATTGCACTAAATAGCTACCTACGAATAGCATTTTTATTGTTCGAATCGACTCTTCTCTTTTAAGCAAAATAAGAGGCATTTCTCCAAATCACGTATGTGAAAATAACTTGATTCTGCTTTGATGGACCCCGGAACCCATTGAATCCGGGGTTCCGCCCTGAAGTAGCTATGCAGGGCTCTTGCTTTACCTAGAAAAAACAAGCAAGAGCTATCCATTTTTCTTCTCTTTTTGGAGCTGGAAAGCTCCGGTAAAAGAGCGTGTAGTTTAGTTCATTTCGTTCCTCCCGCAGGCTCGTTCTCTCCACGATAAGGATTTTGCTCTCGCTCCTCTTGTCGCTCGACTTGGATTCAGTCATGACTCACTGTAGACAATTGTGAGCTTTCCGCAGATTCTTTACCCCTTTCAGGCCCTGTCCTACTCACTTCCTTGCTGCTTTATCGCTTGCAAAGGTTTCTTAGTAGTTATGTGTAGTCAACTTTGCAAGCCCTGAACTTGAGCTCACATGCCAATACTTGCCTACCAGCCGGAAAGAGAGAAAGAAGAAAATCCTTGATGACTCGCTTGGATCATTTGCTGAGATACTGGATGCTTACCAAAAGAAGGGAATTACACGTAATAAAAGGGAGAATCTTCATGGACTGGCTTCCACCAATCGAAGTTTCACGTATTTCAGTGTTTTTTAAGCTTCTAATCCTTACTTTTTTTGAATCTAAATATCTAAATAATAAGAAATTTACTCTTGACAGTAATATATGTTGTATGTTGTATATGTAAATTTACGAAAATTCTAGATGTGAAAATATGCGGAATTCGCCTACGAAAAGGTATAAGATATAAGAATAGGCGGAAATCGATATGCTTATGCTGAAATAAGAAACAAGGTCCAATGAGATAGAAATAATGAATCATAAATAGAGTTCGGGTTCGAATTCCGTTTGAGCTGATCTACGGCCACTCTCTCTCGGTGGTCGGGTGGTCTACGATCTGGTAGTTGCACCAGCGGAGTTCTCAAGAGCTTCGACCTGATTTAGTTCGTCCATGGCTTCCTTCGGACCCTTGTTTTATGGACGCCAAGACAACCATAATTCTTATACAGAGTAGTTCAGTTGTTTTGGGTGCTGTGTATGGGTCTGAATCCGCCCGTAGGGGGCATGCTGCAAGAGTGTAGGTGAGTGGTACCATAGGCTAGGCTGCTCATCGCATTGTTGGTGTGCTAATCTGAGGATACTTCTTCTAAGGTGCCAAGGAGGCTTGAGGCAAGGCTCGATAGAGAAAACCATACCTCTTTGTGTTAGTTATGAAGGCTCCGGAGGAGATGGTATTTTAAAGGCGAAGGTGGCTATATTTCTGGGAGCGAACTCCAGGTGAATATGAAGCGCATGGATACAAGTTATGCCTTGGAATGAAAGACAATTCTGAATCCGCTTTGTCTACGAACAAGGAAGATATAAGTAATGCAACTATGAATCTATTTTCAATGGGGTTTATTCTAAGGTGATGTGGCCATCATTAGTAGTTTCTTATCAACCCTAATCATCAAATTCACTCCTCATGGTTCTCCTTGGGATTTTCTCAAGGAAATCACATGGATCATAATAGGTTGACATTGCCTATCTTTTGTAGAATTCTTAGTCCATAGAATAAACATCTTTAGAGATTAGGCTCATACCTTTGCCTATGATAGAGAGCCAATCTCTTCTTAGCAAATTCCTTTCCTTAGCTTTTCCTTCTTCTCCTTCTCTTGCTTCTCTTCCCTTCTCTTTCTCTAGGATTTACTAATGTTCTAAAAGAGTGAAAAAGGGTTGAGGACATATATAGAGGAAAACTCTCCATATAGAGTCCTCTTTCAATTAGGAAATCAATCACATATTTTAGGAAAGTTTTCAAAAATCGGAGTCTGATTGTGGGTCTCACGATCGATAATATGGTTGCAAAAACCATCAATCGTAGGGTCAAAATCATTGACCGTGGGGTTCTGGATTTGAGATTTTTGTTTCTTTCCTTATTATCGACCATACCTACCCAGGTATGCAACCTTAGGTATGTTTTCAGTGTTTTTAACTCGATTCTCATACCTGATTAGTGATCTATCTTCACACGCTTGGTCCACTTGGTCCAAGAATGATGGAAAAACCTGGCACGACACGGTTAAATCCAGTTAATGGAGTGCGGGTCTTACAGCTAAAGTGTTTGGATCAAACACCGCCAGCACTTCCCCTGATGCCTTATCCATACCAATACGTAAGCCTCTATTGGTGAGGGCTTGCATACTGGACTCGCAACTAACTAATCCTAATGCCAAACATTGTATCCAAGGCCTCACCCCAGCATCCCTCAATACATCTATAGAGATAGTGCTAAGGCCCCCCGACAGAGTCAGAGACCATACGGTCCGAGACCACCTCCCTTGATGCCCTACGACGTAATAGTTCTGCTAATGTAATGGTGATACAACGATGTTAGTGGGCAAGACATGAGTAGAGATAGAGCTAGAGTCTGGTGACGAGGTCAAAAATCCCCATGCCACATCCACCCCCTGATGCTCTAATCACATCCAACACACGAACCACACACATACATTCACATGCCTATTCCTAGCATCATTATCATCATCATGTTATAAATAAATGGAATTAAATATGCATGAGAAGTAATAGCAAGAATATTGGATGACATGTGAAATGCACATTACAAACATATAAGCATAGAATCAATCATGGCATTGGACTCAATAAAAATAAATAGTTTTTATTATCCAATTAGTTTAGGTCTTGTTCCCTCACTTGTTAGCAATACTCGATCTCCTTCCAAGTCTTGAAATTCCCTTTCAATCAATTTAACAACCTAAAAGTTATATGATTTTAAGTTAGGGTTCATATATAACATGTTACAGTAGTAAGAAATCGGAACAGAGCACTGATAGGTGTCTGATTGGTTCTATGGTCTCATTCTGTATCGACCTTGCTGCCTACGGTCGATCCCCTACAGTCGAATATGGTGCAACCGTAGCTGCAACCATATGATTCCTGAATCTTCCCCAATGCCTATGGTCGATCCTCTGGTCATGCTGGTCATGCTATGGTCGACCATAGCTGCGACTTTGGGATTTCTGGTCATAGACTACATGCAATTTGAGTTCTTCCTAGGTCAATTCCTTTATTCTTCAATTGGGTTTGTCCTAAGGTCATCATATGGCCATCATTACCAATTTCTTATCAACCCTAACCATCAAACTCATCCCCCATGGTTATCCTTGGAAATTACTAAAGGAATCACATGGATCATGATAGGTTGACATCCCCAATCCTCCATAGAATCCTTAGTCCATACAATTAACATCTTTAGAGATTAGGTTCATACATTTTCCTGTGATAGAGAGCCAATCTCTTCTCAACAAATACTCTCCTTAGCCTTTTCTTCTTCTCTTTCTCTTCCTTCTCTTTCTCTAGGGTTTACTAATGTTCTAAAAGAGTGAAAAAGGGTTGAGAGACGTCCTCTATATAGAGGAAAAATCTTAATATAGAGTCCTCTTTCAATTAGGAAAGCAATCCCTTAGTTTGGAATAGTTACCAAAACTCGGAGTCTGATCTGGGGTCTTATGGTCGATGGCTACAGTCGCAGAACCTGTCGACCATAGGGTCGAAATCATCGACCATGGGGTTCATGGTCTGAGATTTTTGTTTCCATCCTTACGATCAACCATACCTACCTAGGTATTCAGCCATAGGTATGTTTTCAGTGTTTTTAACTTGATTTTCATACTAGGTTTGTGATCCATCTTCAAAATATTGGTCCACTTGGTCCAAAAATGATGGGAAGACCTAGCACGACACGGTTAGACTAGGTTATTGGAGTATGGGTCTTATAACTCCCCCCTTCTTACATAAATTTCATCTTTGAAATTTGCACATACCTTCCGAGTTGAATAGGTGAGGATATGCTTCTGCATAGCATTTTCTTCTTCTCATGTAATTTCTTCCTCATTTTGGCTTCTCCAAGTAACCTTAACGTAGTAAATGTCACGGTTGGAAAGACTTTGCACCTTCCGACTAGTGATCTCAATAGGTACTACTTCGAACGTCAAATCTTTAGTCAAATCTAGTGGATCTGTTGTTAACACGTATGTTAGATCTCTGACGTACTTCTTTAATTGTGAGACATAGAATACATCATGTACATTAGACATTGATGGTGGTAATGCTAATTGATATGCTACCTTTCCACGTCTAGCTAGAATTTCATAAGGTCCAATATATCTGGGACACAACTTTCCCTTCTGTCCGACCCCTTTCAAACCATGCATAGGAGGATATTTTCAAAAATACCTTATAACCTATAGTGAATTCAGGATCTCTGTGTCGGTTGTCTACATATTGCTTCTGATGGTTCGGAGCCACTCGGACCCTTTCCTTGATAATGTCGACCATTCAACAAGTTTCTTCAACAAACTCTGGTCCAACAATACTCCGTTCTCCAACTTCATTCCAAAATAAAGGAGTTCAACATTTCCTACCATATATTCATAGGGCGACATCTATATTGTAGCTTGATAGCTGTTATTATAAGCGAACTCGATCAATGGTAACTTCTCATCCCATGATCCTTTAAAATCAATGACAGAAGCTTGAAGCATGTCTTCTAAAATTTGAATGGTACGCTCCGGACTGTCCATCAGTTTGAGAATAAAATGTAGTACTAAACTTCAACGTTGTACCCATAGTCTTCTGTAATCCTTCCTAAAACTTTGAGGTAAAGTGTGGGTCTTTGTCGGATACGATGCTTTCAGGCACACCATGCAATCTGACAATATTATCTAGATATAGCTTTGCTAACCTCTCTAGGTTATACGGAGGTCGTATAGCTATAAAATAAGTTGTCTTAGTCAAACGATCTACAATCACCCAGACCGCGTCAACTACTCCGAAGTCAATGGTAACTCGATGACGAAGTCCATAGTGATGCAGTCCCATTTCCATGCTGGTTCTGGCAATGGCTACAGCAATCCTGTAGGTCTTTGCCTTTCTGCCTTTACATGCTGACAATTCAAGCATTGAGACACAAATTTAGCAACATCCTCTTTCATTCCTCTCTACCAATATAGTTTCTTCATATCATGATACATCTTTGTACTTCTAGGATGTACCGAATAAGCGGTGGTGTGGGCTTCCTTCATTAGTCTGTGTCTAATATCCAAGTCTTCATTTTTAGGAACACATACTCTCCCTTTGTATCTTATTACTTTCTCAGAATCCAAAGTGAAGTCAGGGTAAGTCCTACTTTTTTCAAGGTCTTCTTGCACCATTCTCAGATAAGGGTCTGATTTAATAGCTGCTTTTACTTCGTCTAATAGATCAGGTACAATCTTCAATGTAGCAAACATGCTTGAGAATAGATGAATAAACCCTTGGTCAGTTGATTCATTTGGAATATCAGTCACGAACTTCTCGTTATCGTAATTAAATACTCTTCATGTGACACAAGCTATTGCATTTGTACTAGCTTCTTCCTGAGATTTTGTCATTGCTTTCCTGCTTAGTGCATCAGCAACTACATTAGCTTTCCCTGGATGATACTGGATATCGCAATCATAATCATTCAATAACTCCAGCCATCTTCTCTGTCTCATGTTCAACTCCTTCTGATTAAAAAGGTGTGTGAGACTCTTATGATCTAATTTAATCTGAAATTTCTTTCCATACAAATAATGTCTCCATATCTTGACACCATGTACCACTGCTGCTAATTCCAAGTCATGAATGGGATAGTTCTTCTCATGTGTGTTCAGTTGTCTTAAGGCATACACAATTACTTGCTCTCCTTGCATAAGCACACATCCCAAACTTAATCCAGACGCATCAGTGTACAAGGTAAATGGTTGTCCTGGGATCGAAATAGTCAAGATGGAAGTTGATATAAATCTAGCCTTCAGTGTTTGGAAATACTCTTCACATTTGTTTGTCCAAACAAACTTTTCTCCTTTTTTAATCAGACTGATGAGAGGTACGGCGATTCTAGAGTAATCTTCCACGAATCGTCGATAATAACTAGCTAAACCCAAGAAACTTCTGATCTCTGCAATGTTCTTTAAGCATTTCTCACCTTACGATTACTTTTATTTTACTAGGGTTCACTTTAATCCCTTTTGATGATGCCACGTGATCCAAGAAGATCACTTTGTTTAATCAAGTCTCATATTTCTTGGACTTGGCACAAAGCTTCTCCCTTCTCAGCTGTTGTGAAGCTGTTCTAAAATTCGTTATAGGACTTTCTTCATCTTTGGAGTAAACCAATATATAGTCTACAAAAACTATGACTGACGTGTCCTATACATCATGGAATACCCGGTCCATAAGTTCTATAAAAGATGTAAGGGTATTGGTTGATCCAATAACATAACCAGGGACACATAATGCTCATTCCTGATTTTAAAAACTATCTTTGGAATATCGCTGTCCAAGTTCTTCAGCTGATGATATCTTGACTGAAGATCAATCTTAGAAAATACCTTTGCTCCTTGCAACTGTTTAAACAAGTCATCGATCTGAGGTAGTGGATATCGGTTCTTGATGGTGAGCTTTTTCAATTCTCGGTAGTCTATACACAGACGAACATGACCATCCTTCTACTTTAGGGGCCATACTAGTGCTTCCCTGGTGGTATACTGGATTGGATTAAACCTTAGTCTAATAACTCTTGTAGTTGAGTCTTCAGTTCCATCAATTCTATAAGAGCTATTCTATAGGGTGCCTTAGACATAGGTGTCATCCCTGGTAACAAGTTAATAACGAACTCGGTCGTACTATCAGGTGACAGCCCAAGTAAGTCTCCTAGAAACATATCAGGAAATTTATACATCACATCAATATCTTCCTTCTGTGGAGCTTCTTTAGTAACGTCCACCACAAATACCATATATCCAACTCTTTTCTTTTCAAGACATCTCTTCGCCTTTAATGCAGAGAGGATAAGCTTCTACATCCTAGGCAATTATGTGCCATCTTTGTTCTTAAATGACAACTTCTTCTATGCACAGAACAGCTTTGTAGAGTGTTGAGATAACCAGTCTATCCACAAGATGACGTTGAAGTCAGCCATCTCAAGTAGAACTAGGTTGCATCTCAATTCTGTCCATCCATATGATTCGAACATTGTTCATAACACTCATCCAATACAACATCTAGTATAAAAGGGCTTGAACTAGCAAAATCTGGTTTAAAGGTCTTAAGAGCACATATAGCTCCTTCATCTGTTATGGTTTTTCAAACTATCATCAAAAATCTCATATTGCTCTCAGTAGCTTACATCTCTTTTATCACTGCTGCTTTATCCTGATCTCTCTATCATATACCTCAAAAAATATCTTGTGATTGCTACTTCATATCCCAAGTCTACCTATAAGCATTAGGGTATATGCTTATAATTTCATTAATTCAGCCAAACTCTTTTGGTCTTTACTTGATCATCTCACTCGACATTGAGCATAACTCAGTATTACTTGTGCTAATCCGAATATTATCAATGCCATAATTTTTTTTTACTTCATCCTTGTATCCACTCTTAGATATGATTTTAGAAATCTTTGGCCTTGTCAAAATTCATACCGATATAGCTATCTTTAACTCTACTTGAGTGCTATCTATTTCTTTACTGGCTACTCTTGATAGTTCTCATTTCCTGCTTATGCACTCTTTTATAGATCATGACTAAAATCCATGTATCCAACAATCTCAAAGTAGATTATCCATTACTTCATCTGAGGTTTCTTGGCTATAGAGATTTATCTGAATCCAATCATCTTCCATAATTTCCTTATTAACTAGGTATCTTATCAACGAATGTCGAGAAATGTAAGAATCATAATGCTTATCCAAAAGCGATTCCTTTTCTTCTTTTGAATTCATTATAATGACGAACACTTATTTTATCTATTGAACTTAGGTTTAAAGGATCAAGAGTAAATCTATGGTAATTGAACCAACAACCAAGGACCGTTAGTTGCAAGGTAGTCCAAATACGTGGAAGTAGAGGTTCTACAACTCCTAACCTCAAGGTTATAGGTTCTATCGAGTATATAATGCCATTAGTCGAGGCACTACAGGAGTAAATCTAGAGAAAGTTTTGGTACATCAATAAATCAGGCATAAATCGAAAAGATGTATGCTCAACATGATTAAACCTTTAACTGCTCATTCATTTCATATCCCTGTTCATGTTATTGATCATGAGAGTAGCTTAGATTGGTATAATCAAGACTAATTCTAAGGAACAATATCTATAACTCTAATTGACAGGTTGAATCAAGAAGGTATTCTGTCAAGGCACGAGAATTTAAAATCAGGTATGTGCATCCTCTATAATCATAAGGATAAGTCAATGATGCACCGCATCCTATATATACCTGTCTAGATATATGGCGACAATATATTTGATCCTTTTCTGAAAACTTTTAAGGCTTCATCTTTAAAAAATATTCCTCAACCCATTTGGGATCATTTTGCCATGATGCAGCTATCCCATACATCGATGGTTGATAAGGGTAACCACCTTGATACACTACTTGTTGTGCACCAATCTTCTACACTAGGGTGTGCATTACTGGGACCTACGGTATGGTAGGCACTGTGTTACGATTAACATGTGCTGGGGGTACAGTGTTACTACCAACCAGTACCGTACATGGTTTGACCCAGAGGTGTTAGTGTAACATTGGCAACTTAGATAGTGATTTCCATGGCAACTTGCATAGTCGGTCTCATCTATTTTTGCTCTTGCATTTTGTCAAGCCAAGTTTATTACAACTGTAGCCAAGGCACTTGGTAGTCCAGGTAGATTGGCTGGAGTGGCCTGGTTGTTCACCTCCTTTGATTTCTCTAATCTGATTTTCATTATTTAGCATCTACTTAGATGAGTTTTCACTACCCATTCTCGACCCAGATAGTGGTGGGGTCAAGTTGCAACCTCTTCTTAATGCTCAGCAGGCAATAGATCAACGTGTGGTGGTTCTCACTCTCAGTCTCTACATCACCCAGGAGTATAGCTTTATCTTCTTTGATAGTTACTCTCATTTTTGGTGTATGGCCATTGTTCTCCTATCTCTATTGGATCTGGTCTGAGATCTTTCCCTTTACCCCTGCAAGGATTTAGGCATTACTAGCCACTTTCCTTTTTTCTCTGTCATACCTCGAGTTTCACATCTTGTGGGTATCCACTCGGTATTCTAGTTTTTCTACTTTACAGATGCTCCCTTCTTGCTACTGTACTATACTGGCAACTGTCCAACTTATATACCATACCCTATGTTATTTGGTTATCAGAATACATTTAGATTTTTCTTTTCTTCTGTCTATATATACCTATGGTTCCACTTCTTATATGTACATTATTGTCTTATTTAAGTTCTGTCTCAACCAACACAGGTGATTATGGTGTGTTTGTATTAAATCTTTTAATTTATCCTAATTCAGTTCATGGACTCTAATGGAAGTATTCAAGTTTGATGGGCAAGGCCTGAGAGCACTGATACCAAGTTGTCACACCCCAATTTTGGATTAACCAGTGGTGTGATGAACCATCATAAGAACCAACAGTTCAAACAAGGATCTCGTATAGGCTATGCCAACCTTGTTAAACCAAAACACATTCCACAATAATAATCAGAGTAAATAAATAAATAGCAAAAGTCTTATTAATAATAAACTAATAGTCCACAGTGATAATTAAATATTTAACAAGTTATCTTCAAGTAGTCAAAACATAATTAATACTGATTACAAGTACTACAATACGAAAGTTAACTACTAAGCATAAACATAGTTGAAACACTAGCTTGACGAGCCATATTCATCCTCCACAGCTTGTACATCCATAGCCGCTGCATGTCCACACATTGGCGTATTCATATAATCTTCAACCGTAACACTTGCAACATCAGAAACTAAAAAGAATTGCACGCGCGAGGGTCAGCACTCCAACTTGAGCTCAGTGAGTGAACAAAACAATACAACAAACATATGTATGCATTTAATTCATATCTTTGGTCTGGTTTATAAGTTTACAATGTGCTATAGAAAGGTTTGGTGGCCCCCGCACCTCTATACACGAGTGTGTGAATCCATCTAATGGATCAAACACCATTGTCGTCCCACATGCACCCACCATGGAATAAGGATAAAACTAAAGTGTCTGGATCAAACACTGCCAACACTTCCCCTGATGTCATAAGCCCTTATTGGCAAGGGCTTACAAACTGGGCTCGCAACTAACCAATCCTAATGCCAAACAGTGTATCCAAGGCCTCATCCTAGCATCCTATAAATAGAGATAGAGCTAAGGCCCCCCAGCAGAGTTAGAGACCACACGGTCCGAGACCACCTCCCCTAATGCCCTACGATATAATAGTTCTACTAAGGTAATGGCGATACGATGATGTTAGTGGGAAAAACTTGAGTAGAGATAGAGCTAAAGTCTAGTGACAAGGTCAAAGACAACCATGCCACGTCCTCTCCCTGATGCTCCACTCGCATCCAATACACCAACCATACACATACATTCACATGCCTATTCCTAGCATCAACATCATCATCGTGTTATAAATAAACATAATTAAATATGCATGAATAGTAATAGCAGGAATATTGGATGACATGTAAGATGCACGTTACAAGCATACACACATAGAATCAATCATGGCAATGCACTCAATAAAAATAAACAGTTTGTTATTATCCGATTAATTTAGGTCTTGTTCCATCACCTGTTAGCAATACTCGATCTCCTTCAAAGACTTGAAATTCTCTTTGAATTGATTTAACAACCTAAAAGTTATATGAATTTAAGTTAGGGTTCATATGTGACGTGTTACAGTAGTCAAAAATTGAAACATAGCACTGATAGGTGTCTGACTGGTCCTATGGTCTCATACTGTATCGACCTTACGGCCTATGATCGATACTCTACGATCGCATATGGTGTAACCGTAGCTGTGACCATATGGTTTTTGAAATCTTCCCGAATGCCTATGGTCGATCCTCTGGTCATGTTGGTCATGCAATGGTCGATTGTAGCTGTGACCTTGAGATTTTTGGTCACAGTCTACATGCAATTCGAGATCTTCCTGGGTCAATTCTTTTGTTCTTCAATGGGGTTTATTCTAAGGTCATCCTATGGCCATCATTAGAAATTTCTTATCAACCCTAACCATCAAACTCATCCGCCATGGTTATCCTTGGAAATTACTCAAGGAATCACGTGGATCATGATAGGTTGACATTCCCAATCCTCCATAGAATCCTTAGTCCAAAGAATTAACATCTTTAGAGATTAGGTTCATACCTTTGCCTATGATAGAGAGCCAATCTCTTCTCAGTAAATCCTCTCCTTAGTTTTTCTTCTTCTCCTTCTCTTCCTTCTCTTTCTCTAGGGTTTATCAATATTCTAAAAGAATGAAAAAGGGCTGAGGGACGTCTTTTTTATAGAGAAAAACTCTCCATATAGAGTCATCTTTCAATGAAGAAAGCAATCCCATAGTTTAGGAAAGTTTTCAAAACTCAGAGTCTGATTTGGGGTCTCACGGTCAATGGCTACGATCACAGAACCTGTCGACCGTAGGGTCAAAATCATCGACCGTGGGGTTCATGGTCTGAGATTTTTGTTTCGTTCCTTATGGTCGACCATACCTACCCAGGTATTCGACCATAGGTATGTTTTTAGTATTTTTAACTCGATTCTTATACCTGGTTTGTGATACATCTTCAAATGATGGGTCCACTTGGTCCAGAAATCATGAAAAGACCAGGTACGACATGGTTAGACCGGATTAGTGGAGTACGGGTCTTACAACTTTCTATTATATGTTGCTCTTTTTCTAAATCTGAATCTATTACTGTGAAACATATTGCAGCATTAATTAGTCCTTCTTTAGATTTCATATTCCCCTTTTTGCTCAAGGCCTCACTACCACATTAGCTTGCTCGGGTGATATTGAATATCACAATTTTAATCTTTCAGGAGTTCCAACAGTCCCCTTAGCCTCATGTTTAACTCTTTTTTTTTTGGGTGAGGAGATAAGTAAACTCTTGTAATCCAATTTATCTGAAATTCTTCTCCATATAGATAATGTTTATAAGTCTCGATTTTGTGATTCATCATCGCTAACTCCAAGTCATGGGTAGGCTAACTCTTTTCATGCTATCTGAGTTGTCTTGAAGCATAGGCAATCACATGATCTCCTTGTATCAGCACGCATCCTTGTATAGCATCGGTATGTAGGCTAGAAGGTTTCCTAGGTGTCGAAACGATTAAGATGGGAGCTGATATCAACCTTGCTTTTAGAGTCTGGAAATATTCTTCACACTTATCAGTATAAATAAACTTCTCTCCTTTCCTGGTCAGCTTGTATGAGGTACGGTGATTCTAGAGTAGTCCTTCAAGAATCTTCATTAATAACCAGCTAATCCCAAGAGACTTTTGATCTTTGTAATGTTCTTAGGTGCTTCTCACCTTACGATTGCTTCTATTTTGTTGGGGTTTACTTTAATCCCTTTTGATGACACTACATAACCCCAGAAAATGACCTCATTAATCAGAACTCACACTTCTTGGACTTGGGATAAAACTTCTCCCTTCTTAACCATTGTAAGGCTGCTCTAAGGTCCTTTATAACCCTTTCTTCATCTTTGGAATAAATCAATATACAGTTTACGAAAACTGTGACTGATGTGTCCAACATGTCATGAAACACCTGGTTCATCAGCTCTAAAAAGATGTAAGGACATTGTTTAAACCAAATGACATAACCAGGGACTCATAATGCCCGTACCTGGTTTTAAAAATCCTCTTTAGATTGTCACTATCTTCAGTCTTCAATTGATGATACTCCACCTATAAGACCCGTACTCTACTAACTTGGTATAACTGTATCATGCCAGGTCTTCCCATCATTGCTGGACCAAGTGGATCGACTGTGTGAAGATGGATCACAAAATCAGGTATGAATTGAGTTAAAAATGCTCAAATGTATGCGTATGGTAGAATACTTGTATAGGTATGGTTGACCATAAGGTAAGAAACAAAGGTCACTGATTCGGGACCCTACGGTTGATGTTTTCGACCCTATGGTCAACGGATTCTGCGATCGTAGGCCATCGATTGTGAGACCCCAGATCAGACTCCGAGATGAAATCTTTCTTAATTTAAGGAGAATTTCTTTCCTAATGTTGGAGAACTCTATATGAAGAATTTTTATCTATATAAAGGATGTTCCTCAGCCTTTTTCACTCTTTTAGAACATTAATAAACCCTAGAGAAAGAGAAGGAAAGAGAAGGAAAAGAAGGAAAAGAAGAGAAGACTAAGGAGGAGACTGAGAGAAGAGTTCCACAGACTCTTTACAATAAGTAAGGTATGAACCTTGTCTCTATAGCCTTAGAACACTAGGAGTAAAGGTTTCTAATGTCAATTGAGATACCAAATCCAATGTAAAAATGCAACCATGGGAATTTCTAAACAAGCCTCCAATGGAAAACCATGGAGAATAGGTTAGAGTAATTAGTTCGTAAAACTAAGAAACTTATCCTTAAAATAATCATTAGGATAAACCCAATTGAAGAGCCAAAGAGTTGACGTAAGAAGGACTCAGATTGAATGTAGTTTGTAACCAGAAATCTCAAGGTCACAGCTACGGTCGATCATAACATGACTAGCATGATCAAAGTATAGACCATAAGCATTCAGGAAGAACTCAGAAACCATATGGTCGTAGGTACGGTCGCATATGGTCCGACTGAAGGGTATCAATCATAGGCAGTAAGTTCGACACAGTATGAGACCATAGGACCAATCAAACACCTATCAGTGCTTTATTTCGATTTTTGACTACTATAACATGTTACATATGAACCCTAACTTAAATTCATATAACTTTTAGGTTATTAAATTGATTCAAAGAGAATTATAAGGGTTGAAAGGAGATCGAGTTTTACTAACAGGTGAGGGAACAAAACCTAAACTAATTGGATAATAACAAACTGTTTACTTTATTGTGTCCAATGCCATGAATGATACTTATTTGTATGCTTGTAATGTGCATCTCACATGTCATCCAATATTATTGTTATTACTGCTCATGCATATTTACTTCTGTCTATTTACTACCATGTTGATTGATGATGATAGGATTAGGCATGTGATTGTGTGTGTGTGGTTAGTGTGTTGGATGCAAGTAGGGAATCAGGGGAAGGACGTGGCATTGTGGTCTCTGACCTGGTCACCAAACTCTAGCTCTATCTCTACTCAAGTCTTGCCCACTGACTTCATCGTATCGTCATTACCTTAGCAGAACTATTACGTCGTAGGGCATCAAGGGAGGTAGTCTCATACCGTGTAGTCTCTGACTCTGTCAGGGGGCCTTAGCTCTATCTCTATGGACGTATTGAGGGATGTTGGGGTGAGGCCTTGGATACATTGGATGACATTTAGGATTGGTTAGTTGCGAGCCCAATTTGCAAGCCCTCGCCAATAGGGACTTACGTATTGGTATGGGTAGGGCATCAGGGGAAGTATTTGTGCTGTGTGATCCGGACACTTTAGCTCTATCTCTATTCCATGGTGGGTACATGTGGGATGACAATGGTGTTTGATCCATTGGGTGGATTCACACACTTGTGTATAGAGGTACGGGGGCCACCAAACCATTCTAAAGCATATTGCAAACTTAAAAATCAGACCAAAGATATTAAATTGAATGCATGTATATATTTGTTGCTTTTTTTTGTTTTACTCATTGAGCCGCAATGTGTGCTCACCCTTTTGACGTCAAATATTTTAGTTTATGATGCAGGTCTTACTATTGAAGATTATGTGAATACACAGATGTCTGGACACATTGCAGCCATGGACGTAAAAGCTGTTGAAGATGTACATGATCCTTCATGTGTGTAAGACCCGCACGCCACGAACCCGGTCTAAGCTTACATTTTGTGTCGTAACCAGTCTACTTATCTTGGTCGAGCCAAATTGACCGTGTGCGTGAAGGAAATAGCGAAACTAGGTATTAAACTGACCCAAAAATAGTAAAATAGAGGGCAGGGTCGCATACCCAGATAGGCAGGGTCGGATCCCCTCATTAGGAAGTCAGACCCCTAAAATTTTAACCGGGGGTAGGACAATTTAGACCTCAGGGTCGACGGGATCTCCGACCCCCTCATCGACCCCCTCTTTGCCGACAAAAACTGTAAATAGGAAACTTTCCAAATTTCAAGGGGATTCTTTCCTAATCTCAATGGGACTTATTTTCAGAGGTTCTCCTCTATAAATAGGACGTCCCTAAGCCTCTTTCACTCCTTTTGAAACCCTAATTGAAAGTGAGAGAAAGAGAAGAGAAGGAGAAGATAAGGAAAGTTGGAAAAGAAGACTAAATTCAGAGAAACCTCAGAATCTCAGCAAACCTAAGGTATGTGTATGTTTCCATTAATGATTTAAGACCTTAGAATAGTTCATAAAGAGGGTGTGGCCTAGGAGAAACCCAAATCATCCATCCATGGGAGGATTTCAATGAAATCCATGGAGGAAATCATGGTAGGCAAAGTAAGGAAGAAACCTAGAGTTTTAAGCAATAGAACAAGCATAGAATGGATTGTGGAAGTAAGCCATAGGACCCAAACATGAAAGAATGGACTGTAGGATGAAATTATCGACTCAAACCATGGGGGGTCGCACGTCGGGTCGATTGGGAAGCGACCCTATCAAACCACAAGATCGACCCCCAGCATTCGAGAAGTCTAGGGATGCGGTGGTCGCACCTAGGGTCGATGGACCATCCGACCCTAGCATCGACCCTACCCCTAGGGGTTGTAATAAACTGCTACCCTACCTACGACCCGTCCTGCGACCCTAGCTTAACAGCAAGCCTAAAATTGTCGGAATGAATTCTAAATAAAATTTATCGACTTGTTAGGTTTTCCTATTGATATAAAAGTGATTCATAAAGCTTGAAAGAGGATCTACACTCAAGCAAAGGGGAGGGAACAAGACCTAAACTAATTGTCTAATAATAAACTATTTTTATTTTTTGAGTCCAATGCCATGACTGATCCTATGCGTATATGCTTGTAATGTGCATTCAACATGTCATCCAAAATTCCTGCTATTAATGTTCATGCATATTTAATTCTATTTATAACATGATGATGATGATGATGCTTGGAATAGGCATGTGAATGTGTGTGTGTGGTTAGTGTGCTTGATGCTAGTGGAGCATCAAGGGGGGACGTAACATTGTGGTTCAGTCTGGTCACCAGACTCTAGCTCTATCTCTACTCATGTCTTGTCCACTGATATCGTCGTATCTCCATTACTTTAGCAGAACTATTACATCATAGGGTATCAGGGGAGGTGGTCTCAGACCGTGTAGTCTTCGACTCTGTCGGGGGGCCTTAGCTCTATCTCTATGGACGTATTGAGGGATGTTGGGGTGAGGCCTTGGGTACATTGTTTGACATTAGGATTGGTTAGTTGCGAGCCCAGTTCGCAACCCCTCGCCAGCAGGGGCTTATGTGTTGGTATGGGTAGAGTATCAGGGGAAGTGTGATGCGGTGTGGTCCTAAGCACTTTAGCTCTATCTCTATTCCATGGTGGGTGTATGTGGGACGACAATAAACGTCAACCTTTGGACGGCTTCACAAACTCGTGTATAGAGGTAAGGCGGCCACCGAACCTTTATATAGTACATTGCAAACTTATATACCAGACCACAGATATGAATTGAATGCATGCATATATTTGTTGCATTGTTTTGTTTTCTCACTGAGCTCAAGTTGGAGAGCTGACCCTCGCGTGCGCAATTCTTTTTAGTTTCTGATGTTGCAAGGTATTATGATTGAAGATTATGTCGACACGCCAACATATGAACAGGTGGCGGTTATGATGAGCAAGTTGTGGAGGACGAACATGGTTCATTAAGCGAGCGTTTCAACTATGTATATGCTTAGTGTTAAATTTTTGTATTTGAATATTTGTAATATGTATTAAATTATGGTTTGGTTACTTAGAGGTAAATGGAATATCAATTATTTATCATGACTGAACCTCAGTTCATTATCTGTAAGCCTTCGCTATTTACTTTATTACCTCTGATTAATGTGGAATGTGTTTTGGTTTAACAACGTTGGATAGCCTATATGAGATCCTAGTTGAACCGTTGGTTTATTGACGGTTCATCACACCATTCTAGTTGGTGCAGAATTGGGGTGTGACAACTTGGTATCAGAGCTCTTAGGCCTTTCCCATGAAACCTGAATACTTCCTCTAGAGTCCATGAGCTGAGTTAGGATAAATTAAAAGCTTTAATACAAACCCACATAAGCACCTGTGTTGGTTAAGACCGAACTTAAACAAGACAATAATATATATATAAAAGGTGAAACCATATATATACACTCAAACAGAAAGAGAAGACCAAAATTTATCCTGATAAACAAATAATATAGGGTAATCTATAAGTCGGGCACTTACCTAAGTGTACAAAAGATATAGTACAGTAGCAAGAAGGGAGCATCTGTAAAGTAGAGAAATTGGAATACCGAGTTGGTACTCACAAGATGTGAAACTCGATGTATGACAGAGGAAGAAGGAAAATGACTAGTATTGCCAAAATCCATGTAGAGATAAAGGGAAAGATCTCGGGCTAAATCCAACAGAGATAAGTGAACAATGGCCATAAACCAAGAACAAAAGAAGATAAAGATATACTCAAGGGCGATGTGGAGACTCAGAGTGAGATCCACCACACGCTGATCCATTGCCCGCTGAGCATTACGAAGAGGTTGCAACTTGACCCCACTAATATCTGGGTCGAGAACGAGTAGTGAAAACTCGTCTGAGAAAATACTAAATAATGATAATCAGATTGGAGCAAATCAAAGGAGGTGAACAAACAGACCACTCCAGCCTATCTGCCTGGATTACCCAAGTTGCCAATGTTACATCAACACCTCCGAGTCAGGCCATGTACAATACTAATTGGTATCAACATTGTACCTCAGCACATGTGACCTATAACACAGTGCCTACCATACAGCAAGTCCTAGTAACGCACACCCCAGTGTAGAAGCTTGGTGCACAACAAGCAGTGTATCAAGGTGGTTACCCTTATCAGCCATCGATGTATGGGATAGCTGCATCATGACAAAATGATCCGACCAAGGATTTAGGAATATTTTCTGAAGACGAAGCCTTAAACGTTTTCAGCAAAGGATCAAATCTATTGTGGCCATATAACTAGATAGGTTTATATAGGATGCGGTGCATTATTGATTTACTCTTGTGATTATAGAGGATGCACATACCAGATTTTAAATTCTTGTACCTTAACAAGATACCTTCTTGATTCAACCTGTCAATTGGAGTTATAGATATTGATTTTTTTAGTATTAGTCCTGATTATACCAATCTGAACCACTCTCATGATCGACAACATGAACAGAGATATGAATTGAACGAATAGTTAAATGTTTAATCATGTTGAGCGTACACCTTTTGATTTATACCTGATTTATTGATGTACCAAAACATTCTCCAGATTTATTCTTATAGTGCCTTGATCAATGGCATTATATACTCGATACCACCTATAACCTCGAGGTTAAGAGTTATAAAACCTCTATTTCCATGTATTTGGACCACCGTACAAGTTAACGACCTTTTGATGTCGGTGGGATTACCACAGATTTACTCCTGATCTTTTAAACCTAAGTTCACTAGATAAAGCAAGTGTTCGCCATTACACTGAATTTGAAAGAAGGAAATGAATTGTTTTGGACAAACATTCTAATTCTTACATTTCTCGACATCCATTGGTAAGATGTTTATGATAATGGAATTATTAGAAGAAAGATGATTGGATTCAGATTAATTGCTATAGCCAATGAACCTCAGATAAAGAAATGGAGGATCTGTTTTGTGATTGTTGAATAGATGGATATGGTCATAAAAGAGTGCATGAGGAAAAGTGAAAACTATCAAGAGTAACTAGGAAAGAGTAGATAGCACTCAAGTAATGTTAAAGATGGTTATATCGGTATGAATTTTGACAAAGCAGAAGATTCTTAAAAACAAATCTAAGACTGGATACAAGGATGAAGTCAAAATTGTGGCTTGATAGTATTCAGATTAGTATAAGTAATACTGGGTTATGCCAAATGTCGAGTGAAATGATTATGTAAAGACCAAAAGAGTTTGGTTGGATTAATGAATTTATAAGCATATACCCTAATGCTTCTAGATAGACTCGGGATATGAAGTAACAATCATAAGATATTTTTTGAGGTATATGAAAGAGAGATCAGGATAGAACAGAAGTGTTAAAGGAAATATAAGCCAATGAACTTTTCAAGATATGAGATTATTAGCAATAGTCTTTGAAAATCACAAGAGATGAAGGAACTAGACAAGCTCTTAAGACCGTTACACCAGATTTTCTAGTTCAAGCCCTTTTTGGACTAGATGTTGTATGGGATGAGTGTTACGAACAATGTCCAAATCATATGGATGGACAGAATTTGGATGCAACCTGAGTCGACTTGAGATGGTAGACTTTGACATCATCTTGGGAATAGACTGGTTGTCTCAACACTCCACATAGTTGTTATGTGCCTAGAAGAGGTTATCATTCAAGAATAAAGATGGAATATAATTTAGTATTATTAGAAGTATGTTGCCTAAGAAAAAAAAGCTGATCCTCTCTATGCTAAAGGCCAAGAGATGCTTTGAAGAGAAATAAGTTGGATATATGGTATCTGTGGTATACATTATCAAAGAAACACCACAGATGGAAGATATCAATGTGATGCATAAATTTCCTGATGTGTTTCCAGGAGACTTATTTGGGTTACCATCTGATCATGCGACCGAGTTCGTCTTCGACTTGTTACCCAAGGACGATACTTGTGTCAAAGGCACCTATGAATAGCCCTTATAGAATTGATGGAACTGAGACTCAACTACAAGAGTTATTAGACTAAGGTCCTAATAGGCTAAGTATGGCATCACGGTGAGTGCCAATGCAATTCATGAAGAAGAAGGATGATAGGGTTGTCTACGTATAAACTATCGAGAATTGAACAAGCCCACGATCAAGAATCGATATCTATCACCTTGGATCGATGACAAGTTTAAACAGTTACAAAGAGCAAAGGTAATTTCTAAGATTGATCTTCGATCAAGATATCAACAGCTGAAGAATTTGGACAGCGATATCTCAAAGATACTTTTAGAATCGAGATTGGACATTACGAGTTCTCGATTATGACGGTTGGATTAACCAATGCCCTTACATCTTTTATGGAGCTGATGAACTGGGTGTTTCATGACATGTTGGACACATTGGTCATAGTTTTCATAGATGATATTTTGGTTTATTCCAATAATGAAGCAACTCATATAATGGATCTTAGAACAGCTTCACAATAGTTGAAAAGGGAAAAGCTTTATGCCAAGTCCAAGAAATATGAGACCAGATTAAACAAAGTGATATGCTTAGATCACATAGCATCGTAAAAAGGGATTAAAGTGGACCCTATTAAGATAGAAGCAATTGTATGGTGAGAAACGCCTAAAAACATTGTGAAGATCAGAAGTTTCTTGGGTTTAGCTGGTTATTACAGACGATTTGTAGAGGACCACTCTAAGATCGCAAAACCTCTTACCAAGCTAACCAGGAAAGGAGAGGAGTTTAATTGGACTGACAAGTGTGAAGAATGTTTCCAAACTCCAAAAACAAGGTTGATATCAGCTTCCATCATGATCGTTCCGGTACTAGGGAAACCTTTTACCCTATACATTGAAACTTTCAGATTGGATCTAGGATGCGGGTTGATGCAAGATAAATAATTGATTGTATATGCTTCAAGAAAACTGAAGGAGCATGAGAAGAGTTACCCTACTCATGACTTGGAAGTACTGGTGATGAGTTATGCAATCAAGACTTGGAGACATTACCTATATAGAGAAGAATTTCAAATTAAATCAGATTACAAGAGTTTTATTTACCTCTTCATTAGAAAGAGTTGAACATAAAGATAAGAAAATGGCTGGAATTGCCCAAGGATTAAGACTGTGATATACAGTGTCATCCGAGCAAGGCTAAGGTAGTAGCTAAGGCCTTGAGCAAAAAGAGAATTATGAAGTCCGAGGAAGGAACTAGTATAGATGCTGTCTTATGTTTCACAACAACAAATTCAGATTGAAAGGAGAGTAACATATAATAGAAACTCATGACGATCCAATTGAGTGAGAACTTACGGATGAACTTATAGAGCAATAGTTCCTCGCTTGCGTTCACAACATTAAAGATCATCTCTGAATTGATAGACGAAGTAAAGGTAGTAATTTTATTAGATCTGTATATAAGAACGGTGTAAGTAGATTTAGAGAAAGGAAAACCAAACCCTGACTTACTCCGGATGTGAAAAAGGTCCTATGATACAGAGGATGATTATGTATACCTGAAGTGAAAAAAAATGTTGATCATAAGATATAAATAATGTTAAAAGCCCATTCTATTCTGTATTGGATACATTCTAGAAGTATAATATATACCAAAACATGAAGAGATTATTTTGGTAGAAGGGAATGGAAGTAGTTGTGGCTAGATGCATGTTTCAGTGCCTGAATTATCATCAAGTAAAGGCTGAAAGACAAAGACCCATATGGCTTACTACAACAACCATTAGAGCCAGTTTGGAAATGAAACTGCATTACAATGAACTATGTCACTGATTTGCCACTGACTCCTAGAACGGTTGACGCAGTTTGGGTGATTATTGATCACCTTAAGAAGATAACTCATTCCATTGCTATACGACCTCGGTATGCTTTGGAGCGGCTAACTAAGCAATATGTGGATTGAATTTACTACCAAGCTACCATGTAAATGTCACCTATAAAGCATGGTACAGTAGAAATGTCAAATTCCTCTATTTTGGAATAAAGTTGGTGAATAAATAATTTTAAAACCTAAGTCTATTGTAGAAACCTGTCGAGTGGCAGACAAGATCAAAGAAAAGGGGCAAGATAGCTCAAGATGTCAGAAGAGACACCAAGACCTTGAGTTCGCCATAAGTGACAAAGTGTTCTTGAGGATATCACTTATGCATGGATTAAAAACAATTCAACGAGAAGGGAGAGTTGTATCCGATATATGTTTTGGACCTCATAAAATTTAAAGAAACGTAGAAAAGTTGTATATCAACTAGCGTTACCGCTTTCCATGTCTAATGTGTATAACATATTTTGTGTGTCTCTATTGACGAAGTACGTTGGAGATCCAACGCATGTTTTGACAGTAGATCTACTTGATTTGACTGATGATTTGATATTTGAAGTAGCACCAACTGAAATCACCAGCCGAAAGGTGCAATGACTACACAACCGTGACATTTATTATGTTAAGGCCACCTGGAGAAGCAGAGATATAGAAGATTACATGGGAGGAAGAAGATGCAATGCGGAAACAGAATTCCAACCTATTGACTCCGAAGTAAATTCAAATTCTGAGGATAAAATTTATTTTAAGGAGGGGGGAGTTATAAGATCCGTACGTTCAAATTTTGAGGATGAAATTTCTTTTAAGGGTGGTGGAGTTGTAAGACCCGCACGCCACGAACCTAGTCTAACCTTACAGTTCGTGTCGTAACCAGTCTACCTATCATGGTCGAGCCAAATGGACCAAGTGCGTGAAGGAAATAGCGAAACCAGGTATTAAACTGACCCAAAAATAGTAAAATAGAGGGCAAGGTCGCATACCCAGATAGGCAGGGTCGGACCCCCTCATTAGGAAGTCAGACCCCTAAAATTTTAATCGGGGGTCGGACAATTTATACCTGAGGGTCGATGGGATCTCTGACCCCCCCTTTGTCGACAGAAACCATAAATAGGAAACTTTCCAAATTTCAACGGGATTCTTTTCTAATCTCAATGGGACTTATTTTGGGAGGTTCTCCCCTATAAATACGACATCCCTAAGCCTCTTTCACTCCTTTTGAAACCCTAATTGAAAGTGAGAGAAAGAGAAGAGAAGGAAAGTTGGAAAAGAAGACTAAATTTAGAGAAACCTCTGAATCTCAGCAAACCTAAGGTATGGGTATGTTTCCATTAATGATTTAAGACCTTAGAATAGTTCATGAAGAGGGTGTGGTCTAGGAGAAACCCAAATCATCCATCCATGGGAGGATTTCAATGAATTCCCTGGAGGAAATCATGGTAGGCAAAGTAAGGAAGAAACCTATAGTTTTAAGCCATAGAACAAGCATAGAATGGATTGTGGAAGTAAGCCATAGGACCCAAACATGAAAGAAAGGATTGTAAGATGATATTCTCGAATCAAACCACAGAGGGTCGCATGTGGGGTCGATTGGAAATCGACCCTACCAAGCCATAAGATCGACCCCCAGCATTCGGGAAGTCCAGGGATGCGGTGGTCGCACCTAGGGTCGATGGAACATCTGACCCTAGCATTGACCCTAGCCCTGGGGGTCGCAGTAAACTGCTACCCTATCTGCGACCTGTCCTGCGAACCTAGCTTAATAGCAAGCCTAAAATTATCGGAATGAATTCTAATTAAAATCGATCGACTTGTTAGGTTTTCTTATTGATATAAAAGTGATTCTTAAAGCTTGAAAGAGGATCTACACTCAAGCAAAGGTGAGGGAACAAGACCTCAACTAATTGGCTAATAATAAACTATTTTTATTTCTTGAGTCCAATGCCATGACGGATCCTATGCGTGTATGCTTGTAATGTGCATTCAACATGTCATCTAAAATTCCTGCTATTAATGTTCATGCATATTTAATTCTATTTATAAGATGATGATGATGATGATGCTTGGAATAGGCATGTGAATCTGTGTGTGTGGTTAGTGTGCTTGATATGAGTGGAGCATCATGGGGGACGTGACATTGTGGTTTAGCTTGGTCACCAGACTCTAGCTCTATCTCTACTCAAGTCTTGTCCACTGACATCGTCGTATCGCCATTACTTTAGCAGAACTATTATGTCGTAGGGTATCAGGGGAGGTGGTCTCGGACCGTGTAGTCTTCAACTCTGTCGGGGGGCCTTATCTCTATCTCTATGGACGTATTGAGGGATGCTGGGGTGAGGCCTTGGGTACACTGTTTGACATTAGGATAGGTTAGTTGCGAACCCAGTTTGCAACCCCTCGCCAGCAGGGGCTTACGTGTTGGTATGGGTAGAGTATCAGGGGAAGTGTGATGCGGTGTGGTCCTAAGCACTTTAGCTCTATCTCTATTGCATGGTGGGTGCATGTGGGACGACAATAAATGTTAACCTTTGGACGGCTTCACACACTCGTGTATAGAGGTGAGGCGGCCACCGAACCTTTCTATAGCACATTGCAAACTTATATACCAGACCATAGATATGAATTGAATGCATGCATATGTTTGTTGCATTGTTTTGTTTTCTCACTGAGCTCAAGTTGGAGAGCTGACCCTCGCGCGTGCAATTCTTTTTAGTTACTGATGTTGCAGGTATTATGATGGAAGATTATGTTGACACGCCAACATATGAACATGTGGCGGCTATGATGAGCAAGTTGTGGAGGACGAACATGGTTCATTAAGCGAGCGTTTCAACTATGGATATGCTTAGTGTTAAATTTTAGTATTTGAATATTTATAATATGTATTAAATTATGTTTTTGTTACTTGGAGATAAATGGAATATCAATTAATTATCATGACTAGACCTCAGTTCATTATCTATAAGCCTTCCGCTATTTACTTTATTACCTCTGATTAATGTGGAATGTGTTTTGGTTTAACAACGTGGGATAGCCTATACGAGATCCTGGTTGAACCGTTAGTTTATTGACGGTTCATCACCCCATTCTGGTTAGTGCAGAATTAGGGTGTGACAATGCGAGTGAAACCAGTGTATTTTTTATTAGTTTAGCTATATTTGATTATTAGAACATGTAACGGATTAGTTACCTTTATGTCTTGAGTTTTTAGGAAATAATTAGATTAAATAATAATATCATTGTTAGATACTCAATTCATTATTTATAAAACTTTCGCTTATTTGTCATTTATCTCTGATTATTTCTGTGGAAGGTGTGTGTAGTTGATATGGTGGGTACTACCTAACGGAGATCCTGGCTGTATCGTTGGTTTATTTACGGTTCATCACACTATTATGGTTAGTCTAGAATTGGGGTGTGACAACTTGGTATCAGAGTTCTCTCAGGTTTTATCCATTGACCTAACTACTTCCACATGAGTCATAAACTAAGTTAGGATAAATTGAAAACTGTAATAAGAATACACCATAAGCACTTGTGTTGTTGGAGACATAAACTAAGAAAGAGAATAATGCATATAAGTAAATGCGAAATGAATTATATATATCAAAAGGGAATAACACAAATGTACATCTGATTCAGAGTACGGTCCACAATCCGGAAAGTTACCCTGTAGAATAAAAGGAAAGAAAATGGGACAATCATGGAGCTGGGGGTGCGGGAGGAGGAGGTGGCTCACGATCTCGATCATAGTCCTCAGCATATACTCTAGTGAGCCAGGCTACCTAAGTCTGGGTCACTCGGAGTGTAAGACCCATATCAAACTAACCCGGTCTTACCACCTTGAATCAGGTTTACCCATCATGGTTGAGCCAAATGGACCAAGGGCGTGAAGGAGATCGTGATCCCGGGTATCAAATCGACCCAAAAACACTTGAATTAACGGGAGGGTCGCATACCCAGCAAAGGAGGGTTGGACCCCCCAAGACAGAAAGTCAGACCCCCTATTTTACAGAGGGGGTCGGACACTTAAGGAGTTAGGGGTCGACAGGATCATCGACCCCCAGTTGCCGCCAGAAACAGAAATTAGGAATGTTTCCTAATTTCGGTTGGACTCTTTCCTAAACTCAATGGGACTTATTTTAGGAGTTTTTACTCTATAAATAGGACGTCCCTAAGCCCCTTTCACTCCTTTTACAACCCTAATTGAATTGAGAGAAAGAGAAGAGAAGGAAGAGAAGAAGAAGAGAAACAAGGAAGAGAAGAAAGCAAAAATGAGAAGAGTTGCAGAGAAGGAGTATTCTTCTCAGGTATGGATACTAATTCCCTGAGTTTCTATAGACCTTAGGTTAGGTAATGAAGAGAGTATGATCTCGGAGAGTCCCAAACCATCAACCCATTGTTAGGTTTTCATGGAAAACCATGGGGGAATTCATGAAAGCTATATAGGTGAATGATTCATGGTTTTAGACCATAGAATGTGTGTAGAATGGACTTTAAGAACAAGCCATAGGACCCCAAACACGAAGAATGGACTGAAAGGAAGAAAATTGACCAAAACCCGTAGGGGGTCGATGGCCAATCGACCCTACCAGACCCTGAACATCGACCCCTAGTGTTCGGGAAGTCCAGAATAGGGGTGGTCGCACCAGGGGTCGATCATGACTCCGACCCCCAATTAAAACATTGTTTTTAAACTTAGAATTAATTCTAATTAAATTCTATCGACTTTGTTAGGTCTTTTAGCAATATAATAACATTATAAAGGTGATTCTAAAGCTTGGAAGAGGATCAATTAACAAGCTAAGGTGATGGAACAAGACCTAAACTAACTGGTTAATAATAAACTATTTTATTTCTTGAGTCCAATGCCATATTGATTCTATGCGTGAATGCTGGTATGTGCATTCAACATGTCATCCAATATTTCTATTATTTGTTCATGCATATTTACTTTATTGTTTATAACATGATGATGATGATGATGATGATGATAGGAATAGACATGTGAATGTTTGTGTTTGGCCAGGGTATATGGTGCGGGTAGGGATGGTATCAATCGGTACAGCCATGATCGTTCTTCATGGGGTGTATATTGTGCCATGGTCTACTCAAGTCATGTCCACTGACATCGTCGTATCGCCATTACCTTAGCAGAACTATTATGTCGTAGAGTATCAGGGGAGGTGGTCTCGGTCCTTGTAGTCTCTGACTCTACCAGGGGGCCTTAGATCTATCTCCATGGATGTTCTGAGGGATGCTGGGTGAGGCCATGGATACACTGTTTGACATTAGGATTGGTTAGTTGCGAGTCCAGTTGGCAACCCTAGCCAGCAGGGGTTTATTTGTTGGTATGGTATCAACCGGTACAGCCATGACCATTTTTCATGGGGTGTATGTTGTGCCATTCTGGGTGCATGTGGGGCGACGGTGCCATTTTCATTGGGTATTTCCACACACTCGTGTATAGAGGTGCGGCGGCCACTTATCCTTTCTATAGCACAGTGCAAACTTTAAACCGGACCAAAGATATGATTTGACTGCATGCATATGTATTGTTGCCTTGTTTTGTTTGCTCACAGAGCCGTGATGTGTGCTCACCCTTTCGACGTCGAATATTTTTAGTTGATGATGCAGGTACAACTATTGAAGATTATGTAAATGCTCCAGTGTACGAGAACATGGCGGCGATGGAAGTGGAAGAGGAAGTGGATACACATGACTTCTCTTGCGAGTGCAACTCATGTGTATTCGATTAGTTATTTTTCTAGTTTCTTTATTTGGATTTATTAAGGACATGTATTTGATATTTATGTCTCAGTTGGTACAAAATAATTTACTATTTAATTATTAATAACACAGTAGATTCTCAGTTCATTTTATTATAAGACTTTCGCTATTGTGTATTTACTCTGATTATGAATATGGATGTATGGGGTTTAGATAAAATGGATATAGCCTACTCGAGATCCTGGTTGAACCGTTGATTTGTTAGCGGTTCATCACACCATTCTGAATAGAGCGGAATTGGGGTGTGACAACTTGGTATCAGAGCATCTCAGGCCTTGTCCGCTGAACTAGCACACATTCATGACAAATTGTGAACTGAGATAGGATAAAAGTAAAAACAGTAATACTAACACATTATAAGCACAAGTGATGTTTAAGACCAAATTTAAAAGAGAATAACGCATCTATTAAAGGAAGAACAAATTTAAATACAATGTGAAAGAAACAAACGTATATACATTGCTAAAACAGAGTACAGTCCACAACCCGGACAGTTACTCTGTAGTACAAAGAAAGAGAAAAGATACAATCATGAAGCTAGAGGCGAAGGAGGAGGCGGCGCCTCACGATCTTTGTCATAGTCCTCAGCGTAGACTCTAGTCAACCAGGCTATCTGAGTCTGGGTCGTCTGCAGACTAGCTGTAAGATCGGCTACCCGCTGATCAGTCCGGTGCTGAGCCTCCATGAGCTCTCCCATCCTCATGGCTGATGTCCACTGGGAGTCTAGTAGCTCATCCACTCTCACACACTGAGAATCTAGTAACTCCTCCATCCTTAGATCAGATCTGCGCTGAGCCTCTCTGATCTCATACAACATCTCCATCATATCAGAAGGGGGGTGTGAAGGACCAGCCGCATATGATGTACCAGCTCTAGCCGCATGCGTAGGTGAAGGCGGTGGTATCGAGTCTACATCAATGTACATGCGGTCATCATCATCAGCAGGCTCTGCATGAACTCCAGCAGCAGCGGCAGCTGCCTCAGCGTCAGCTATCTCTACCCGAGTGCGAGGGTGCACCATCGCGTTCCTCTCCTCATCACTGACCTGAGCATCCTGCATGCCCCTCTTCCAAATAGCCTCCCAATCTAGAGGCGATGAGAAGGACTTCTCCTGAATCTTCTCATCCAATAAATCAACCCCCAGGCAGGTAAGCAGAACAGTGATCATACATCCGTACGGAAGGTTTCTAGTGTGACTGGGCAACATAGCAGTTGTCATAGTACGGATAATGATGTACGGAAGGCAGACGGGCTGTCTAGTGCAAATGTTGTACAGTAGATACTGGGTCAGCTGGGAAACCCTCTCGTATTGGCCACTCTGTGGGATCAGGTTATGCTGAATAATCTTACAATATACCCGTGGAGCTGGACGCATATAGCATGCCCTCATCTGCCAATGGTCAGGTCGTAGAAGCTGATTATCAATCTCAGCCCTCATCTCGGCGGAGGAGAACTGGTGCTCTCCAGGAGCACAGTAAACCATGGGGCCATCATAGGAAATGCCCAGTAGGTCGGCCAGCTGTCGATAATCGAATGAAATGTTCACCCCTTTGACATAGCTTGTGATGCACAGCTCATGACCCCTCTCGACATCATTGTAATCCCCCACCACCTGGAGGTTACAATAGAACTGGCGTACCAAATCTGGACAGGTGCAAGCGTCGTAAGTGATGACAGGGAGTCATCCTATATCACCAAACCCCCTCTCTACATTGAACGGGGCTAACTCAGCCAAGTTCACCTTACGACCACCCTCTACTTTCTTACGAGCGAAGTGGGCATACTGTGCCTCGGCTTCGTTGGAACTGAAACGAAGAGGATCGCGAACTCTAGGTACTTTGGTACGAGCCATGATATCTGCAAATAAGAAAGAAAAACAGATAGTACGTTAGTAGGGTAGAAAAGCCCAAATTTTGACATTATAACGACGTAAGTTGGCCAAAAGCCTCACTTGTCACCCATACACGTGGGCAGGAGGACTTACGTAGGTTTTAACATATCCTACAACACTCACACATTAAGAAATTCTAACTAATGGGATCCAATTTGAAGAAATTGTGAGAAAATAAAAAATTTTGACAAATTAGGGTAAAAAGAGCAAAAATTCAAGTTTCTCGATAACCAACCGATGAAACTCAAAAATTTTTGAGGGCTTTTGTTCCTCGAGACACCAATAACAATAGCCCCCAATAAAAATCAAATTTTTACGGTTGGAAAAAGTTTAATTTGAAAAATACAAGTTAAATGGGCAAAAACCTAGAAATGGAAACCTAAAAACAGGTTAAAATGAGAAAACATACCTGTAGGAGTGATGTGGACGTCGAAACACGGAACCAAAATGATCAATACAGCGGAGTGGCACTGTAGCAACTCAGAGGTGAGAGACGAGTCGAAACGAAAAAGAAATGATGGGAAATGAACCCAGAATCGGATCTTAAAAGTCTGATTTTTGGTTTGGGGGTCAGACAATTCGACCAGGATCATCGACCCCCATACCGACCCCCATATCGACCCCCAGCTCTCGGGAATCTGACAGAAAACTCGAGGTTGGAACTGGGGGTCGGACACCCATCGACCCCCATATCGACCCCCAGCTCTCGGGAAGAACAGGTTATTCCCAGGGTCGAATACCTAGGGTCGAACATATCATCGACCACCACCATCGACCCTGCATAGGAAAGACAGTAATTTTCATACAGTGAGCTGAAAATTTTGAAAGTTTATATCAGTTAGCGTGCCTACATGAAGTATACATGATTGTTTCACGTATTTTGATGATTTTCAGGCACCCCCATTCTCCGAAGAAAATATGTTTGGGCGTAGAGTAACCAGGCAGAGCCGAAATGTAGTTCCACCACCACCTGTGGAGGAAACTAGTCAAGAAAATATATATGCACAGGGAAATCCGTAGGTTGCCCCATCAGAAAATCCGGTTCAGGCGAATCCTACAAACTTGCCACCCCCACCACCGGAGTTAGCAACCGTGGTGATGAACTTAGCACAGCAACTGCATCAAATGCAACACGCACAGGCTCAAATGCAAGTTGCAATGGGGATTATGTTCCAGGCCGCACATGCTACATCCATGCAGACTGGACAAGCCAGTGCAGCACCGGTGGGTAACCACCCAACACCTCAAACACCTCAACCACCAGCTGCACAGATTCTAGTACCAGGTCCGGAAGCAGCTCAGGTTCATTATCAGTATCCACAACCTATGTTTGGGGTATACCCCCAAAATCAGATGGATCACTCTCGACTAGTTGAGATATTTTTAAAGATGAAGCCCAGGGAATTTAACTGTAAACCGTCTGATCCGTTATGGCCAGCACACTGGATCGACGAGATGGAGAGAAACTTTCTTATGATGACTATTATAGAAGAAGAAAAGGTACTATGTGCCACCTTCATGCTAAAAGGTGATGCACATCATTGGTGGAAATCTACTAGGGCCTATCTATTGACCAAGCACGCCCTATTGACTTGGGCTATTTTTAAAGAAGCTTTCTTTGAGAAGTATTTTCCCCGAAGCTTCAGAGATTTTATGGAGAAGGAGTTCCTGAGTTTATATCAGGGCCAGATGTCCGTGGATGCATATCAACAGCGTTATGAGGAGCTGTTTTTCTTTGTACCACTTAGTATGCAAGAAGAAGACACTAAGACACGTAGGTTTGTCACGGGGCTTAGAGGAAGCATCAGAGAGCACGTTCTGGGTTTTGAAAAGAAGATATATAATGAAGCTGTCCAAATTGCTCGAGTTATAGAATCGAGCCAGAAGGAAAGTTACTTTACACAGAACAGAGGCATAAAAAGGCCAGCCGAAAATGCTTATAACGGAGGGCACAACAAGACATTTAAACCCTTCCGTGCTCAAGGCTTTACTGCTTCATCCAAGACTACCCCGGTAACTCAACAGCAACCAAAGCCAAATTCTGAAGGTCCGAGATGTTATAACTGCAGCCAAACAGGACATATGGCAAGGGAGTGTCCTAAGCCCAAGAAGCACTGACATCAAGGACGAGTATATGCTGTTACATCCGAGGATGCTGCCGCATCACCCGATGTGGTTACAGGTATGACCGAAACCTTTAAAGTTGTATTACATTGTATGAGCATGTAGACTAAGTTAAATAAATCACAGGTATCGTACCTATAAATGGCATACCCGCCAAAGTACTCTTTGATTCGGGACCTACTCATTCCTTTATATCTGTGTCGTTTGGAAAGAAGCTGAACTTACCCATCAAAACATTGGACTAAAAACTACTTGTACGGTCACCGATGGGGTTAGAAGTGGAATTAGAGAAAGGTTATGGGCCATGCCCAGTTCTCATTGGGGGAAAAACCTTAGATGCAACCTTGATCCAACTTGGGATGGCAGACTTTGACGTCATCTTAGGAATTGACTGGTTAGCTCGGCATTCTGTGAACCTACTATGCGCTGAAAAGAAATTAACATTTAAAGACAAAGAAGGAGCAGAATTCAGTTTTACGGGAACCAAACTTCCTTGTAAACGTAAGCTCATACTCTCAGCACTAAAGGCTAAGAAGTGCCTTGAGAAGGGGGCAGTCGGGTATCTAGTATCATTGGTCGACCTAACCAAGGAAGCACCACGAATGGAAGATATTGATGTCGTGTGGGACTATCCCGACGTATTTCCAGAGGAACTACCAGGATTACCACCCGACAAAGCAACAGAGTTTGTGATAAACCTTACACCTGGAGCCGCACCAGTATCAAAAGCACCTTATAGAATGGCTCCTACTGAACTGAAGGAATTGAAAGTGCAACTACAGGAACTACTGGACAAGGGTCATATTCGACCCAGTATATCACCATGGGGAGCGCCAGTGTTGTTCGTAAAGAAGAAGGATAGTAGCGTTCGATTATGTATCGACTATCAGGAGTTGAACAAGCTGACAATCAAGAATCGATATCCATTACCTAGGATCGATGACTTGTTCGATCAGTTGCAGGGCGCAAAAGTATTTTCTAAGATTGATCTTCGGTCAGGCTACCATCAGTTGAAGATTAAAGAGGGTGATATTCCTAAGACGGCTTTCAGGACCAGATATGGACATTATGAATTCTTGGTCATGGCTTTTGGATTAACAAACGCACCAACAACTTTCATGGAACTTATGAACCGGGTTTTCCACGATATGTTGGATACGTTGGTTATTGTATTTATTGATGATATATTGGTATATTCCAAGGACAAAGAAACCCACATTAAGAACCTAAACGCTGCCCTACAGCGTTTAAGGAAAGATAAGCTATATGCCAAATTTACCAAGTGTGAGTTTTGGCTAAGTGAAGTCACCTTCCTAAGCCATGTAGTATCCGCTGAAGGAATCAAAGTGGACCCCAGCAAGATCGAGACTATTATAAAGTGGGAAGCACCAAAGAGCGTTGCAGAAATTAGAAGTTTTCTGGGTCTCGCTGGTTATTATCAGAGATTTGTGGAATACTATTCCTGGATTGCCGTACCTCTCACCATTTTCACTAAGAAAGGTGAAAAGTTTGTGTGGACGGATAAATGTGAGAAGAGCTTCCAGACATTGAAGACCAGGTTGATATCCGCTCTGATTTTGACTATTCCTATCCCAGGATAGTCATTTACCCTGTACAATGATGCATCAGGATGGGATTAGGATGTATGCTTATGCAAGGAGAACAAGTAATTGCTTATGCCTCAAGACAGTTGAAGACACATGAGAAAAACTATCCCACTCATGATTTGGAGTTAGCAGCAGTTGTACATGCTGTCAAGATATGGAGACATTACCTATACGGAGAGAAGTTTCAGATTAAGTCGGACCATAAAAGTTTTACTTATTTATTTATTCAGAAGGAGTTGAATATGAGACAAAGAAGATGGCTGGAACTACTGAAAGACTATGACTGTGATATCCAATATCATCCGGGGAAAGCTAATGTAGTAGCAGATGCGTTGAGCAGAAAGGCAATGATAAAAGCTCAAGGAGAGGTTAGCACAACTGCAGCAATGTGTACTACAGGAATGGTATTCAATCATGGCAACGAGCAGTATGTGATAGATACAGCGGATGGATCAGCCAACCAAGGGTTTATTCATCAGTTTTCAAATATGTTCGCTGCATTGAAGATTATACCGGACATAATTGATGAAGTGAAGACAACTATCAAATCAGACCCTTATCTGAGAACGGTTGCAGAAAACATCAAAAAAGGTAGAACTAACCCTGAGTTCACCTTGGACGAAGAGAAGGTACTGAAGTACAAAGGAAGGATATGTGTACCCGAAACAGAAAGTGTGGACATTGGACACCCACTGATGAAAGAAGCCCACACCACCATCTATTCGATACATCCTAGAAGTACAAAAATGTATCATGATCTAAAGAAACTATATTGGTAGAGAGGGATGAAAGCAGATGTAGCTAAGTTCGTGTCTCAATGCCTAAATTGTCAGAAAGTAAAGGCTGAACGACAAAGACCCGTAGGACTGTTACAGCCGTTACCGGAACCAGCATGGAAATGGGACTGCATCACTATGGACTTTGTCACGGGATTACCACTGACTCCTCGAGTAGTTGACGCAGTTTGGGTGATTGTAGACCATCTGACTAAGACAGCTTGCTTTATACCGATACGACCTTAGTATACATTGGAAAGGTTAGCAAAGCTGTATGTGGATAATATTGTTCGATTGCACGGTGTACCAGAGAGCATTGTGTCCAATAGAGATCCACGATTTACTTCAAAGTTTTGGGAAGGATTGCAAAAGGCTATGGGTATAACATTGAAGTTTAGTACTGCATTCCATCCATAGACAGATGGACAGTCAGAGCGTACAATTCAGATTCTAGAAGATATTCTACGAGCATGTGTAATTGACTTCAAAGGATCATGGGATGAAAAGTTACCACTGATCGAGTTCGCTTATAACAATAGCTACCAGTCTACTATACAGATGTCACCCTACTATGGCAGAAAGTGTCAAACTCCTTTATTTTGGAATGAAGTTGGAGAATGTAGTATTGTTGGGCCTGAATTTGTCGAAGAGACTTGTCGCGTGGTCGACTTTATCAAGGAACGGGTAAGAACAGCTCAGAACCGTCAGAAGCAATATGCATATACTCGACGTAGAGATCTTGAGCTCGTCGTAGGTGATAAAGTATTCTTGAAGGTATCGCCTATGCAATGATTGAAACGGTTCGAACAGAAAGGGAAACTAAGTCCAAGATATGTCGGGCCATATGAGATTTTAGCTAAGCGTGGAAAAGTGGCTTACCAGTTAGCACTACCACCATCTATGTCAAGTGTGCATGACGTATTTCATATTTCCCTATTGAAGAAGTATGTCAAGGACCCAACGCACGTCCTGATAGTAGATCTACCGGAATTGACTGATAAATTGACACTTGAAGTAACACCAACTGAAATCACCAGCCGAAAGGTTCAACGACTACGCAACTGAGATTAGTGAATCTATCGGCACCACAGCAGTGGCATACAACTTTGGACCTAACGGCCGGCCTCGTAACCTTTCGTGCATGAAGTCAGAACAGAGGCAGATGTGCAAAATCTCGGATCTATTATGTTAAGGTCACTTGGAGAAGTGGAGACATGGAAGAAATTACATGGGAAGAAGAGAATGCTATGCGGAAGCAATACCCTCACTTATTTGATTCAGAAGGTACGTACAATTTTGAGGACAAAATTTTTATAAGTAGAGAGGAGTTGTAAGACCCGTATCAAACTAACCCGGTCTTACCACCTTGAATCAGGTTTACCCCTCTTGGTCGAGCCAAATGGACCAAGGGCCTGAAGGAGATCGTGATCCCAGGTATCAAATCGACCCAAAAACACTTGAATTAAGAGGAAGGTCGCATACCCAGCAAAGGAGGGTCGGACCCCCCAAGACAGAAAGTCAGACCCCCTGTTTTACAGAGGGAGTCAGACACTTTAAAAGTTAGGGGTCGACGGGATCATCGACCCCCTCATCGACCCCCAGTTGCCGCCAGGAACAGAAATTTGGAATGTTTCTTAATTTCGGTTAGACTCTTTCCTAAACTCAATGGGACTTATTTTAGGAGTTTTTACTCTATAAATAGGACGTCCCTAAGCCCCTTTCATTCCTTTTACAACCCTAATTGAATTGAGAGAAAGAGAAGAGAAGGAAGAGAAGAAGGAGAGAAACAAGGAAGAGAAAAAAGCAAAAAGGAGAAGAGTTGCAGAGAAGGAGTATTCTTCTCAGGTATGGATACTAATTCCATGAGTTTCTATAGACCTTAGGTTAGGTAATGAAGAGAGTATGATCTCGGAGAGTCCCAAACCATCAACCCATGGTTAGGTTTTCATGGAAAACCATGGGGGAATTCATGAAAGTTATATAGGTGAATGATTCATGGTTTTAGACCATAGAATGTGTGTAGAATGGACTTTAGGAACAAGCCATAGGACCCCACACACGAAGAATGGACTGAAAGAAAGAAAATTGACCAAAACCTACAGGGGGTCGCACAGGGGGTTGATGGCCAAACGACCCTACCAGACCCTGAACATCGACCCCCAATGTTCGCGAAGTCCAGAATAAGGGTGGTCGCACCAGGGGTCGATCATGACTCCGACCCTACCTCCGACCCCCAATTAAAAACATGGTTTTTAAATTTAGAATTAATTCTAATTAAATTCTATCGACTTTGTCAGGTCTTCTAGCAATATAATAACATTATAAAGGTGATTTTAAAGCTTGAAAGAGGATCTATTAACAAGCTAAGGTGAGGGAACAAGACCTAAACTAACTGGTTAATAATAAACTATTCTATTTCATGAGTCCAATGCCATATTGATTCTATGCGTGTATGCTGGTATGTGCATTCAACTTTTCGTCCAATATTTTCATTATTTGTTCATGCATATTTACTTTATTGTTTATAACATGATGATGATGATGATGATAGGAATAGGCTTGTGAATGTTTGTGTTTGGCCAGTGTATATGGTGCGGGTAGGTATGGTATCAACCGGTACAGCCATGACCGTTCTTCATGGGCTGTATATTGTGCCATGGTCTACTCAAGTCATGTCCACTGACGTCATCGTATCGCCATTACTTTAGCAGAACTATTATGTCGTTGAGTATCAGGGGAGGTGGTCTCGGTCCTTGTAGTCTCTGACTCTACCGGGGGGCCTTAGCTCTATCTCCATGGATGTTCTGTGGGATGTTGGGGTGAGGCCTTGGATACACAATTCGGCATTAGGATTTGTTAGTTGCGAGCCCAGTTTGCAACCCTAGCCAGCAGGGGTTTATTTGTTGGTATGGTATCAACTGGTACAGCCATGACCATTTTTCATGGGGTGTATATTGTGCCATTCTGGGTGTATGTGGGGCGACGGTGCCGTTTTCATTGGGCGTTTCCACACACTCATGTATAGAGGTGCGGCGGCCACCTCTCCTTTCTATAGCACAGTGCAAACTTTAAACCGGACCAAAGATATGATTTGACTGCATGCATATGTATTGTTGCATTATTTTGTTTGCTCACTAAGCCGTGATGTGTACTCACCCTTTCGACGTCGAATATTTTTAGTTGATGATGCATGTACAACTGTTGAAGATTATCTAAATGCTCCAGTGTACGGGAACATGGCGGCGATGGAAGTGGAAGAGGAAGTGGATACACATGACTTCTCTTGCGAGTGCAACTCATGTGTATTTGATTAGTTATTTTTCTAGTTTCTTTATTTGGATTTATTAAGGACATGTATTTGATATTTATGTCTCAGTTGGTACAGAATAATTTGCTATTTAATTATTAATAACACAATAGATTCTCAGTTCATTTTATTATAAGACTTCCGCTATTGTGTATTTACTCTAATTATGAATATGGATGTATGGGGTTTAGATAAAACGGATAGAGCCTACTCGAGATCCTGGTTGAACCGTTGATTTGTTAGCGGTTCATCACACCATTCTGAATAGAGCGAAATTGGGGTGTGACACGGAGACTAGGCGCCAGATCCGTTACCCTCTGGTCTGTAAAGTGCTGAGCGGCTAGGATCTCTCCTACCTTCTGATCCGTAGCACACTGGGCCTCCCAAATCTCACGTAGCAGCCCTATCATGTCATCTGGTGGTGGAAGTGAAAGGCCAGCTGAATGAGAAGCTCAAGAAGGGACAGCTCCTATAGAATGCTGTGGTGATTGAAGGAGGGAGGGCATCCACATCCATGTACATCCTATCATCTTCCTCCTCATCATCACTCTTGTGTGCCTCTACTGCTGCCACCTCTGCATTTGCTGTCGCTACCCGACTGAAAGGACGTCTCATAGCATTCCTCTCGTCATTACTGACCTGTATCTCTCTCATGCCCATCCTACTGATGGCCTTCCAATCCATGTCAGTTGAGAAGGTGTCCTCAAAAATTCTCTCATCCTCTAGGTTCACCTGTAGATGTGCGAGCAAGGTAGAGATCAGCCATCCATAGGGTAAGTTACCTCTCGAGTCAAGCAACGTAGCTCTATGCATAGTCCAGAGGATGATGTATGGGAGACAGACAGGCTGCCTAGTACAGATACAGTACAACAGGTACTGAGTTAGCTGAGAGACCATCTCGTAGTTTCCACCCTGAGGGATCAAATTATGCTGGATAATCTTACAGTAGACCTGGGGCTCTGGACGTAGGTTAACCGCCTTCATTTTCCAACGGTCGTCCCAAAGAATCTGATTGTCTATCTCTGCATGCACCTGTGTAGATAGAAACTGGGGCTCCCTTGGTGCACAATAAACCAACTGCCCATCAATGGAAATGCCCAGGAGATCAGCTAACTCCTGACAGTTGAAAGAGATAGGAAACCCTTTCACCCAACTAGTGATCCGAAGCTCTCTACTCCTATCCACATCCTCTAGTCATCCTCTACCTGTAGGTGATAGTAGAATTGCTCTATCAAGTCGGGATGGGAGCAAGCCTGACATAGAATCACTGAAAGCCTGCCCATATCTCCAAATGCCCTCTCCACATCAAACATGGCTAAATGGGCTAAGTTCATACATCGACCCCCTTCTACTTTCTTTCGATCAAACCGAGGATATTGAGCCTCTGCTTCAACGGACCTGAAGCGATTAGGGTCATGGACTCGAGGAACCTTGGTGCGAACCATGATGACTGCAAGAAAAGAAAATAAGAAAATAAGTTAGAAAATTAAAAATTTGACAGCACAACGATGTAAAATGGGGAAAAGCCTCGCTTTTCACCCAAACATTGGGCAAGAGGACTTACATAGGTCCCAAACCATCTTGCAAGGCTCATACAATGGAAAATTTTAACTAGGTATATTTGATTTGAAGAATTTTGACAATTGGAAAAAAACCCCAAAATTTAGGTCAAAACTAGGAATTTTCAAATTTCTACCAAACCAACCGATGAAACCTAAATTTTCTTGAAGGGCTTTCATCCGTTAGGTAGCCAATGGCAAAAGCCCCCAAATTTTTTTGGTCCGAGAAATATTAATTAGAAGGAAACTTTATAAATGGTAAAAACCTAGGTATGAAAACTTGAAAAGGGGAAAAGAGTAGAAAACATACCTCGAGGGATAGAATATAACTCGTTAATCGATGAAAAAATCACCAAGTTCGTACGGTTTATACTGTAGCAACTCAGTGGTGGCGAGCTAAGTTGAGACCGTAGGAGAAAGAAGGAGAAATGAGAGGGAAATCTCAAAAACCAGGTTTAAAAACCTGATTTTGAATCATATGGTCGCACCATTCGACCAAAACATGCGACCGTGTGATCGACTGTATGATCGACCATTGGATCCCGGGAAGATGCCAAGGTTTTGATGGTCAAATCTATGGTCGCACAACATGTGACCATAGCCTATCGACCGTATGACTGACTGTTGTTTGCTTTTTGATTCTGCTCGAACTTTTGCCTAATGATTTTGTTTCTTCTCTTGCCTTCCATTATGAGACTAACCTAATACTATCATTCTATTTTGTTTCACATGTACAGCCTTTCCAATACCATTAATCCAGGAATTTAAATGGCTAGGCGTAGATTTAGCCAAAGAAGACAGAATGCAAATCCACCTCCACCACCTATGGAGGCCAATGACAATGAAGGTCAGCAAGGACAAGAAGGAAATGTTGGGAATCAAGGTATTGTTCCTCAGGATGTTCACCCCCAAGCCAAGCCAACCAACTTACCTGCACCACCTACGGGTTTGGCTACTGTAGTGGTGAATTTGGCACAACAAGTGCAATAGATACAACAAATGCAAGCCAACATGCAAGCTGCTATGGGAATTGCTTCCCCATTTGCAAACACGACACCTATACCTGTTGAGCAAGCTAGTAACGTACCTGGTGGTATCAACACAGTACCACAAGCACCTCAAACGCCAGTCGTACAAGCTCAAGTGCAGAACCCTGAAGCACCACACAAGGCGTGTACAACCAAGGTAATTATCAGTACCAACCGCCTATGTATGGAGCATATGCACAATATCAACTGGATCATTCTAGGCTAATTAAGTGTTTTCTGAAGATGAAACCTAAGGAATTTACGGCAAACTATGGGATCCTTTATGGCCAGCTCACTGGATCGACGAGATGGAAAGAAACTTTATAATGATGATAGTAAATGAAGAGGAGAAAGTATTATGTGCCACATTTATGCTGAAAGGTGATGTACACCATTGGTGGAAATCCACTCGAAGTTATCTGTTGACCAAGCACACCCAACTAACCTGGGCTATCTATAAAGAAGCTTTCTTCGAAAACTATTTTCTCAGGAGTTTCAGAGATCAAATGGAAAAGGAGTTTCTGAGTTTGTATAAGGGACAGATGACGGTAGACGCTTATCAGCAGCGTTCTGAAGAGCTGTTTTTCTTTACGCCCTCTAGCATGCAGGAGGAAAGTACCAAACCCCGAAGGTTCATCATGGGACTTAAGGGAAACATATGTGAGCATGTATTGGGGTTGGAAAAGAAGATTTATAATGAAGCTGTACAGATTGCTCGAGTGCTGGAATCGAGACACAAAGAGAATTACTTTACTCAGAACAGAGGTATAAAGAGGCCTAATGGATATACATATAACGGAGGGAACTCAAAGACATTCAAACCCTTTCGTACTCAAGGCTTTAATGTTGCAGCCAAGACTACCCCAACAACCCAACCTCAGCAGAGGCATGGTCATGCTGGAGTCAAATGCTTTAATTGCGATCAAATAGGACATTATTCAAGAGAGTGTCCTAAGCCAAGGAAGAAGCTATAACAAGGAAAAGCTTATGCAATTACTTCTGAGGATGCTGTCGCCTCACCTGATGTAGTCACAGGTATGATTCAATATTTTTTCTTTATACTACCTTGTGTGAGCATGTAGACTAAATTAAACCAAATCACAGGTATTGTACCTATTAATGGCATATTCTCCAGAGTACTCTTTGACTCTAAGACTACTCATTCTTTTATATCTGTGTCGTTTGGAATGAAGTTAAGTATACTGCTCGGATCTTTAGACTACAAACTGTTTGTATGATCACCTATGGGATTAGAAGTAGAACTAAACCAAGGTTATGGACCATGTCCAGTTATTATCAGTAAGAAGACTATGGATGCAACCTTAATCCAACTTGAGATGATAGACTTCGATGTGATCTTAGGAATGGATTGGTTAGCTCGGCACTCTGCAAACCTATTATGTGCGGAAAAGAAATTGACATTCAAAAATAAGGAAGACGTAGAGTTTAGTTTTACGGGAACCAAACTTTCCCGTAAATGAAAACTCATTCTTTTGGCATTAAAGGCTAAGAGATGCCTTGAGAAAGGAGGAATTGGGTATCTAGTGTCCGTGGTCGACCTAACCAAGGAAGCATCAGGAATGGAAGATATTGAAGTTGTGCATGAATTTTTGGATGTATTTCCTAAGGAACTACCAGGATTGCCTCCTGACCAAGCGACAGAGTTCCTCATAGACCTTATCCCCAGAGCCGCATCAGTATCTAAGACACCTTATTGGATGGCTCCTACTGAACTGAAGGAACTGAAGGTACAGTTACAAGAACTGTAAGACCCACACTCTACTAACCCGATCAAATCGTGTAGTGCCAGGTCTTTCCATCTTTTTTGGACCAAGTGGACCGATCGTTTGAAGATGGATCACAAATCAGGTATGAGAATCTAGTTAAAAACACTGAAAATATACCTATGGTTGAATACCTAGGTAGGTATGGTCGGCCATAAAGAAGGAAACAAAAATCTCAGACCATGAACCCCATGGTCGATGATTTTGACCCCACGGTCGACGGGTTCTGCGACCGTAGCCATCGACCGTGAGACCCCAAATGAGATTCTGTGTTTTGGAATGTCACACCCCAATTTCGTACTATTCAGAATGGTGTGATGAACCTCCAATAAACCTACGGTTCAACCAAGAACTCGAATAGGCTGTGTCAGTTTGCTTAAACCATACACATCCACAACCATAATCAAAGTAAATAAACAATAGCGAAAGTCTTTATACTAATGAACTGAGAATTTAACAGTGGTAACAAAATAAATTATCCAATTATCTTCAAAGGACTAAGACATAAAAACAAATAATTTAATCAATTACATCGTCTGAATAATTCAAATATAAATCTAATCAAAGACGCATGAATTGCACTCGCATGATGAATCCTGCGAATCTATCATAACTTCTGCATCCATCGCCACTGCATGTCCCGGAGCATTCATATAATCTTCTACGGTGGTACCTGCATCATCAACTAAAAATATTCGACGTCGAAAGGGTGAGCACACATCACGGCTCAGTGAGCAAACAAAATAATGCAACAAACATATGCATACATTCAATTCATATCTTTGGTCTAGTTCATAAGTTTACAATGTGAAATAGAAAGGTTTGGTGGCCGCCTCACCTCCATACACTGGGTGTATAAGCCCACCCAATGGATCAAACACCATTGTCGTCCACATCCACCCCACCATGAAATAGAGATAGAGCTAAAGTGCTTAGGATTGCACCGCATCACACTTCCCCTGATGCTCTACCCATACCAATACGTAAGCCCTTATTGGCGAGGGCTTGCAAACTGGGCTCGCAACTAACCAATCCTAATGTCAAATAGTGTATCCAAGGCCTCACCCCAGCATCCCTCAATACGTCCATAGAGATAGAGCTAATGCCCCCCGACAGAGTCAAAGACTACATAGTCTGAGACCACCTCCCCTGATGCCCTATGACGTAAAAGTTCTGCTAAGGTAATGGCGATACGACGATTTCAGTAGACAAGACTTGAGTAGAGATAAAGCTAAAGTGCTTAGGACTGTACCACATCACACTTCCCCGGATGCCATACTCGCATCAAGTACACTAACCACACACAAACATTCACATGCCTATTCCTAGCATCATCATCATCATCATGTTATGAATAAACGAAATTAAATATGCATGAACCTTTACAACAGGAATATTGGATGACATATTAAATGCACAATACACACATACAAGCATATAATCATTCATAGTATCGGACTTAATAAACAAAAATAGATTATTATTAGCCAATTAGTTTAGGTCTTGTTCCCTCACCTTTGATTGCTAGTAGATCCTCGTTCAAGCTTTATAATTCACTTTTAAACCATTGGAAAGACCTAACAAGTCGATAGATTTTAATTAGAATTAATTTCAATATGTTTAGAATAACAGAAGCTGAGGGGTCGCAGGTGGGGTAGCACCTGGGGTCTTAGTTTCAACGACCATAGGGGTAGGGTCGCAGGGTAGGGTAGCACCTAGGGTAGCAATTTCTGTGACCCCAGGGTGTTGGGTCGCAGGTGGGGTCGGATACCATTCGACCCTACGTGCAACCACAGCCTCCTTGGGACTTCCTGAGGGCATGTGGTCGATTATGTGGTCTCGTGGGGTCGGAAATCATTCGACCCTACATGCAACGACACGTGTTCTTGGTCGACCTTTCACTCTTAACTCCATTTCTTCATGTTTGGATCCTTTGGCTTACTATAATGGTCCATACTATGATTGTTCTATGGCTCAAAACTACAATTTATACACCATTCATTGTCCATAATGATTTCCTCCATGGAATCTCTTAGAATTTGTCCATGGATGGATGATTTGGGTTTCTCCTAATCCTATCTTCTTCATGAACTATTCTAGGCTCTTAATTCATGTAGGAAATTAGGTTCATACCTTGGGTTTGCTGAGATCCAGAGGTTTCTCTGAACTTCTTCTTCCTCTAGTCTTCTTCTTTAATTTTCCTTCTCTTCCTTCTCTTCTCTTTCTCTCACTTTCAATTAGGGTTCTAAAGAAGTGAAGTATTCTATGGGACGTCCTATTTATAGAGGAAAACCCTCCATAATATGCCCCAGTGAGTTTAGGAAAGACCCCCTTCGAATTAGGAAGGTTTCCTAATTTTTGGTTTCTGACTATTTTCGTAGGGTCGAATGTAAGGTCGCAGAATCCGCCGACCCTACGTTTTTTAAGACATGCGACCCCATGACCAAAAATTCATGGGTTGGACTCTTTTGTGGTGGGGTCGGACATACCTGTTTAGGCATGCGACTGCATAGTCATTTTTAACTATTTTTGAGTTAAATTTCATACCTGGTCTTATGGTTTCTTCACGCACTTGGTCCACTTGGCTCGACCATGATAGGTAGACCTGGTACAAGGTGATAAGACCGGTTAGTTAGATACTGGTCTTACAGCTCCCCCCCCCCCTTTTATTAAAAATTTTGTCCTCTAAATTTGCACATACCTCCCGAGTCGAAAAGGTGAGGATATTGCTTCCGCATAGCATTCTCTTCTTCCCATGTGATATCTTCTATATCTCGGCTCCTCCAGGTGACCTTAACATCGTATATGTCACGATTTCGTAGACGTTGAACCTTTCAGATGGTGATTTCAGTTGGTGCTACTTTGAATGTCAACTCATCTGTTAGATCTGGTGGATCCGCTGTCAAAACATGTATTGGATCTCTGACGTACTTCTTCAATAATGAGATATGAAATACATCATACACACTTGACATAGATGGTGGTAGTGCTAACTGATAAGCCACTTTTCCACGTTTAGATAGAATCTCATATGGCCCAACATATCTCGAACTTAGCTTCCCTTTCTATCCGAGTCCTTTTAAACCCCGCATAGGTGATACTTTCAAAAATACCTTATCACCTACGACGAATTCAAGGTCCCGACGTCGAGTATCTGCATACTGTTTCTGACGATTATGAGTTGTTCTAACTCTTTCCTTGATAATGTCGACTACTCGACAAGTCTCTTCAACAAACTCTGGTCCAATGATACTCTGTTCTCCAACTTCATTCCAAAATAAAGGAGTTCAACACTTCCTACCATACAGTGCTTCATAGGGTGACATCTGTATAGTTGATAGCTGTTGTAATAGGCGAACTCGATCAATGGTAGTTTCTTATCCCATGATCCTTTAAAATAAATTACATAGGCTCAAAGCATGTCTTCTAAAATCTGAATGGTATGCTCTAACTGTCCGTCTGTCTGAGGATGAAATGTAGTACTAAACTTCAACGTTGTACCTATAGCCTTTTGCAATCCTTCCCAAAACATTGAAGTAAAGCGTGGGTCTCTATCGGACACGATGCTTTCAGGTACACCATGTAATCTGACAATATTTTCCACTTATAGCTTGGCTAACCTCTCTAGGATATACTGTGGTCGTATAGCTATAAAGCGAGCTGTCTTAATCAGACGATCTACAATCACCCAGACCGCATCAACTACTCGAGGAGTCAATGGTAATCCGATGACGAAGTCCATAGTGATGCAGTCCCATTTCCATGCTGGTTCTGGCAGTGGCTGCAATAATCCTACAGGTCTTTGCCGTTCAGCCTTTATCCTCTGACAATTTAGGCATTGAGACACGAATTTAGCTACATCTGCTTTCATTCCTCTCCACCAATATAATTTCTTCAAATCATGATACATCTTTATACATCTAGGATGTACCGAATAAGCGATGGTGTGAGCTTCCTTCATTAGTCTGTGTCTAATGTCCAAGTTTTCTGTTTCAGGAACACATACTCTTCCTTTGTACTTCAGTATCTTTTCATCGACCAAAGTGACCTCAGGAATAGTCCTACATTTTTCGATGTCTTCTTGTACCGTTCTCAGATAAGGGTCTGATTTAATAGCGGCTTTCTCTTCATCAATTATGTCAGGTACAATCTTCAATGTGGCAAACATATTTGAAAACCGATGAATAAACCCTTGGTTGGGCATCTATCACGAACTACTCATTACCATAATTGAATACTTTTCTTGTAACACACATTGCTGCAGTCGTGTTAACCTCTCCTTGAGATTTTATCATTGCTTTTCTGCTTAGCGCATCAGCGACTACATTAGCTTTCCTGGATGATACTGGATATCACAATCATAATCCTTTAATAATTCTAGCCATCTTCTTTGTCTCATGTTCAACTCCTTCTGATTAAAATAATAAGTGAGACTCTAATGATCTGATTTAATATGAAATTTCTCTCCATACAAATAATGTCTCCATATCTTGATAGCATGTACTACTGTCACTAATTCCAAGTCATCGGTGGAATAGTTCTTCTCATGTGTTTTAAGTTGTCTTGAGGCATATGCAACTACTTGTTCTCTTTGCATAAGTACATATTCTATACCCAATCCAGACGCATCAGTGTACAAGGTCAATGGCTGTCCTTGAATAGAAATAGTCAAGATGGGAGCAGATATCAATCTAGCCTTCAATGTTTGAAAACTTTTTTCATATTTGTTGGTCCAAACAAACTTTTCTCCTTTCTTAGTCAAACTAGTGAGTGGTACGCCAATTCTGGAATAGTCTTCTACAAATCGTCGATAATACCTAGCTAGACCTAGGAAAATTCTAATTTCTGCAACACTCTTAGGTGCTTCCCACTTTACAATGGCTTCAATCTTGCTAGGATCCACTTTAATTCTCTCAGTGGATACAACATGGCCTAAGAAAGTGACCTCATTTAGCCAAAACTCACACTTTGTAAATTTGACGTAAAGCTTCTCTTTTCTTAGTCGCTACAGAGTGGCTCTTAGATTCATGACATGAGTTTCCTTGTCTTTGGAGTAGACCAATATATAATCAATAAACACAATGACCGACGTATCCAACATATCATGGAATACCCGATTCATGAGTTCCATAAAAGTTGCTGGTGCGTTAGTCAATCCGAAAGACATGACTAAAAATTCATAATGTCCGTATCTTGTTCGGAATGCTGTCTTTGGAATATCACCTTCCTTAAACTTCAACTGATGGTATCCTGACCGAAGTTCAATCTTGGAGAACACCTTGGCACCTTGCAACTGATTGAACAAGTCATCGATCCGAGGCAAAGGGTACCGATTCTTGATTGTAAGCTTATTCAATTCCCGGTAGTTTATACACAGTCGAACGCTACCGTCCTTCTTCTTTACAAACAATACTAGCGCTCCCCATGGTGATATGCTAGGTCTGATATAACCCTTGTCCAGTAATTCATGTAAGTGTACCTTTAGTTCCTTCAGTTCAGTAGGAGCCATTCGATAGGGTGCTTTAGATACTGGCGCGGCTCCGGGTATCAGATCTATAACAAACTCTGTAGCTCAATCGGGTGGTAGTCCTGGTAGTTCCTCAGGATATACATCTGGAAAGTCATGCACAACATCAATATCCTCTATTCGTGGTGCTTCCTTGGTGAAATCAACCACGGATACTAGATACCCAACTCCTCCTTTCTCGAGGCATTTTCTAGCCTTTAATGCAAAGAGGATGAGTTTTCGTTTACGGGGTAGTTTGGTTCCCGCAAAGCTAAACTCTGCTCCTTCCTTGTCTTTAAATGTCAACTTCTTTTCTACACATAATAGGTTTGCAGAATATCGAGCTAACCAGTCCATACTCAAGATAACGTCAAAGTCTGCCATCTCGAGTTGAATCAAGGTTGCATCCAAAATCTGTCCACCAATATGAACTAGGCATGGCCCATAGCCTTTTTCTAATTCCACTTCTAATCCCATAGGCGATCGTACAAGTAATTTATAGTCTAAAGATCTGAGGGGTAGATTTAGATTCTTTCCAAATGACACAGATATAATTTAGTCTACATGCTCACACAAGGTAATTCAAAATGAAAGGTTCAGGTCATACCTGTGACCACATCAGGCGATGCGGCAACCTCCTAAGATGTAACTGCATATACCTTTCCTTGTTGTAACTGCTTCCTGGGCTTAGGACACTCCTTAGAATAATGTCCCACTTAATTGCAGTTATAGCATTTTACTCCTTCATTATTTTGCTTTAGTTGTGGTTGAGCTGCTGGAGTAGTCTTGGCTGCAGCATTAAAGCCTTGAGTACGGAAGGGTTTGAATGTTCTTGTATTCCCTCCGTTGTACGAATTTCAGTTTGGCCTTTTAATACCCCTATTTTGAGCAAAGTAGCTCTCCTTTTGGCTCGACTCTATTACTCGAGAAATCTGTACTGCTTCGTTGTAAACTTTATTTTTTAATCCCAGAACATGCTCATGGATGCTTTCCCTGAGTCCCATGACGAACCTTCGGGTCTTAGTATTTTCCTCTTGCATGCTAGTGGGTGCAAAGAAGAACAGCTCTTCATAACGCTGTTGGTATGCATCCACAGTCATCTGTCCCTCATATAAACTCAGGAACTCTCTTTCCATAGCATCTTTGAAACTTTTGGGAAAGTACTTCTCAAAGAATACTTCTTTATAGATAGCCCAGGTCAATTGGGCGTGCTTAGTTAACAGATAAGTCCGAGTAGACTTCCACTAGTGGTGTGCATCGCCTTTCAGCATAAATGTTGCACACAGTACTTTCTCCTCCTCATTAACCGTCATCATCATGAAATTTCTTTCCATTTCATCGATCCAGTGTGCTAGCCACAAAGGATCTGCTGGCTTACCATTATACTCTTTAGGCTTCATTTTCAGAAAAAGCTCGATCAGTCGAGAGTGGTCCAATTGATACTAAGCGTAAGCCCCATACATAAGTGGTTGGTACTGGTAACTGCCTTGAGTTACCTCAGGGTTTTGTACTGGAGCTTGCATAACTGGCATTTGAGGTGCATGGGGTACCGTATTGCTTCCCCCTGGTATTGTGCTAGCTTGTCCGGCTGGCATAGGTGTCGTATGTGCAGCTGGAAAAATATTCCTATAGCAGCTTGCATATTGGCTTGCACTTGCTATTTTTGCTGCAACTATTGTGCCAGGTTAATTACGACTGTAGCCATATCTATAGGTGGGGCTGGCATGTTTGTAGGGTTTGCCTGGCCATTAGCTACTGGCGGTGCCGCATTCTGGTTCTCTTGTACTTCAGGAATTGCATGGCTGTCCTCCCCCACAGGTGGTGGTGGTGGAATTGGGTTACGGCCTCGTCTGGTCGGTCTTCGCCCAACCATTTTCTGTTCTGGTGGTGGTAGTGTCTGAAAACAATCATAGAACATGTGAGGCAATCAATATAAGTCGTTCCCAAGTCAAAATCCAACTAATCACTGTAAATTTCCAATTTTTCAAGTCATTTAGTGAAAATACTGAATTTTCCATCGTAGGGTCGATGGTAGGGTCGCACTATATTCGACCCTAGGGTATGTGACCCTAAGTACACTGTCAGCTCACCGAGAGCCTAGGGTCGGTCGTAGGGTCGCACATTTTGTCAAATTTGGCGACCCCACGACCCAAAATTAGGTTTTTAAACCTGATTTTGGATTCATATTCCTATTATTTTTCTTTCTATTCTTACTGAACTTGCTTCCCCTGAGTTGCTACAGTATCGACCCCTAGTGTTTGGTGATCATTTCTTCCGTTCACGACTTCCGTTCCTCCCCTTTAGGTATGCTCTCTACTGTTTCTCATTTTTAAGCTTTCAAAACTAGGTTTTCATCAATTTACATCGTTTTCTTCAAATTAAATTTTTTTTAACCGTAAAAATTTAATTTTTATTGGGGGCTTTTGCTATTAGCTACCCAATGGACGAAAGCCCTCAAAAACTTTTGAGTTTCATCAGTTAGTTATCGAGAAACTTGAAAATTTTCATTTTTGACCTAATTTTTGAGAATTTTCCAAATTATTGAAGTTTCTTCAAATTCAATCTTTCTAGATTAAATTTCCAATTGTATGAGCTTTGCAGGATGGTTTGGAACCTATGTAAGTCCTCCTGCCCAGCTGTTTGGGTGAAAAGTAAGGCTTTTGGCCAAATCATGTCGTTATAATGCCAAAATTTTGAGTTTTTCACCATATCTAATATCTTGTTTATTTTTCTGTGTCTTTGCAGATAGTATGGCTCGTATGAAGGTTCCTAGGGCTCATGATCCCATTCATTTCTGCTCCAACGAGGCAGAGGCTCGGTATGCTCACTATGAGCGTAAGAAAGTAGAAGGGGGTCGCTGTGTAAACTTAGCTAGTCTAGCCTTGTTTAACGTAGAGGGTGCCTTCGGTGACATGGGCTGGCTTACTGTGATCACCTATGAGGCTTGTACCTGTCCTGCTTTGTGAAACAGTTCTATTGCAACCTCCAGGTAGTGGGGGATCACAATGATACAGAGAGAGGTAGGGAGCTCAGGATCACCAGCTATGTAAAAGGGGTAGAAGTTTCATTTAACTACCAACAGTTGGTTGATCTCCTGGGCATATTAAATGACGGCCCTTTGGTGTACAGTGCTCCTAAGGAACCCCAGTTCCTTTCATTGATGATGCATGCTGAGATTGATAGTCAGCTTCTTAGAGTTGATCGCTGGGAGATGAAAGCGATCAACTTACGGCCATAGCCTCGGGTGTACTGCAAGATCATCCAGCACAACCTGATCCCCCAGAGTGGACACTATGATAGGATTTCTCAATTGACCCAGTATGTCCTATACTACATTTGCGCTAGGCAGCCTGTCTACCTTCCTTATATTATCATCAGGACTATGATCCGTGCTACGCTACCTGGTCAGCTAGGCAACCTGCCCTACGGACGTCTGATCACTACTCTGCTCACATGATTGCACGTTGATTTATTGGATGAGAAGATTCAGGAGGATACTTTCTCTTCTGACCTTGACTGGGAGGCCATCTGCATGATGGGTATGCGAGATGCTCAAGTCAGTGATGATGAGAGGAACGCTCTGGTGCGTCCTCATATCCGGGTAGAGATAGAAGATGCTGAGGCGGTAGCAGCAGCAGCAGGGGTCCATGGGGGTAATGCTGAGGATGATGATTGTATGTTCATGGATGTAGATGCCATACCTCCTCCATCACCACTACATTCTACTAGAGCTGGCCCATCACAGGTTCATTCGCACTCTGTTGGTCCTTCACACCCACCATCTAATGATATGATGGGGTTACTGCATGAGATTAGAGAGCCTCAGTGCATGACTGATTTGAGAGTAGGAGAGCTTCTAGATGCTCAGTGCGCGACTGATGGGAGAGTAGGAGAGCTTCTAGATACTCAGCGTGCATCTGATCAGCGGATGGCCGAGTTGACAGCTAGTCTCCAGACAATCCAGACTCAGGCAGCTTGGTTAACTAGAGTGTATGCTGAGGATTACGATAGAGATCGCGAAGCACCTCCTCCTCCAGCACCTCCAGCTCCATGATGTATATTTTCTTTTGTTTTTCCTTGTACTACAGAGTAACTATCTGGATTGTGGACCGTACTCTGATTTGGATATATATATATATATATATATATATATATATATGTTGCTTTTTATTAGATGTATATATGAAACTTGTTTTTCCTTTTAATAGTGCATTATTCCCTTTCTTAATTTTTGTCTCATACAACACAAGTGCTTATAGTGTGTTATTATTACAGCTTTTAAATTTTATCCTAACTCAGTTCACGAACTTTGGTGGAAGTATACTGGTTTAATAGACAGGGCCTAAGAGCTCTGATACCAAGTTGTCACACCCCAATTCCACACTATTCAGAATGGTGTGATGAACCGTCAAAACCTACGGTTCAACCATGATCTCAAATAGGCTGTGTCTGTTTGCTTAAACTATACACATCCACAACCAAAATCAGAGTAAATAAACAATAGCGAAAGTCTTTATACTAATGAACTAAGAGTCTAACAGTGGTAACATAAATATATTATCCAATTATCTTCAAAGGACTAAGACATAAAAATAAATAATTTAATCAATTACATCGTCTGAGAAATTCAAATATAAATCTAATCAAAGACGTATGAGTTGCACTTGCATGATGAATCCTGCGACTCCATCATAATTTCTGCATCCATGGTCGTCGCATGGCCATACATCGGAGCATTCATATAATCTTCTACGGTGATACCTGCATCATCAACTAAAAATATTCGACGTCGAAAGGGTGAGCACACATCACGGCTCAGTGAGCAAACAAAACAATACAACAAACATATGCATGCATTCAGTTCATATCTTTGGTCTGGTTCATAAGTTTGCAATGTACAATAGAAAGGTTTGGTGGTCGCCTCACCTCTACACAGGGTGTGTAAGCCCACCCAATGGATCAAACACCATTGTCGTCCACATCCACCCCACCATGGAATAGAGATAGAGCTAAAGTGTTTAGGACCACACCGCATCACACTTTCCCTGATGCTCTACCCATACCAACACGTGAGCCCCTATTGGCGAGGGCTTGCAAACTAGGCTCGCAACTAACCAATCCTAATGTCAAACAGTGTATCCAAGGCCTCACCCCAGCATCCCTCAATACGTCCATAGAGATAGAGCTAAGGGCCCCCGGCAGAGTTAGAGACTACACGGTCTGAGACCACCTCCCCTGATGCCCTACGACGTAATAATTCTGCTAAGGTAATGGCAATATGACGATGTCAGTGGAAAAGACTTGAGTAGAAATGGAGTTAAAGTGCTTAGGACCGCACCGCCTCACACTTCCCCTGATGCCCTACTCGCACCAAGTACACTAACCACATACAAACATTCACATGCCTATTCCTAGCATCATCATCATCATCATGTTATGAATAAACAAAATTAAATATGCATGAACCTTAATAGCAAAAATATTGGATGACATAATAAATGCACAATACACGTATACAAGCATAGAATCATTCATAGTATCAAACTCAATAAACAAAAATAGTTTATTATTAGCCAATTAGTTTAGGTCTTGTTCCCTCACCTTTGATTGCTAGTAGATCCTCGTTCAAGCTTTATAATTCACTTTTAAACCACTGGAAAGACCTAACAAGTCGATAGATTTTAATTAGAATTAATTCCAATATGTTTGGAATAACAGAAGTTGAGGGGTCGCCGATGGGGTAGCACCGGGGTCTCAGTTTCTGGGACCACAAGGGTAAGGTCGCAGGGTAGGGTAGCTCCTGGGGTAGCAATTTCTGTGACCCCAGGGTGTAGGGTCGTAGGTGGGGTCGGATACCATTAGACCCTATGTGCAACCACACCCTCCCTGGGACTTCCCGAGGGCATGTGGTCGATCATGTAGTCTCGTGGGGTCGGATATCATTCGACCCTATGTGCGACCACTCGTGTTCTTGGTCGACCTTTCACTCTTAAGACCATTCATTCATGTTTGGATCCTTTGGCTTACTATCATGGTCCATCCTATGATTGTTCTATGGCTTAAAACTATAATTTATACAGCATTCATTCTCCATAATGATTTCCTCCATGAAATCTCTTGGAATTTATCCATGGATGAATGATTTGGGTTTCTCCTAATCCTATCTTCTTCATAAACTATTCTAGGCTCTTAATTCATGTAGGGAATTAGGTTCATACCTTGGGTTTGCTGAGATTCAGAGGTTTCTCTGAACTTCTTCTTCCTTTAGCCTCCTTCTTTAATTTTCCTTTTCTTCCTTCTCTTCTCTTTCTCTCACTTTCAATTAGGGTTCTAAAGGAGTGAAAGAGGCTAAGGGACGTCCTATTTATAGAGGAAAACCCTCCATAATATGCCCCAATGAGTTTAGGAAAAACCCCCTTCAAATTAGGAAGGTTTCCTAATTTTTGATTTCTGACTGTTTCGTAGGGTCGAATGTAGGGTCGCATAATCCGTTGACCCTACGTTTTTTAAGACATGCGACCCCACGACCTAAAAGTCACGGGTTGGACTCTTTTGTGGTGGGGTCGGACACACCTGTTTAGGCATGCAACCACACACTCATTTTTAACTATTTTTGAGTTAAATTTCATACCTAGCCTTGTGGTTTCTTCACGCACTTTGTCTACTTGGCTTGCCCATGATAGGTAGACCTGGTACAAGGTGGTAAGACCCGTTAGTTCGATACAGGTCTTACATGAAACTTTTCTAAACTAAGGGATTTATTTTCTTATTGAAAAAGGACTCTATATGGAGAGTTTTCTTCTATATAAAGGACGTCCCTCAATCCTTTTTTACTCTTTTAGAACATTAGTAAACCCTAGAGAAAGAGTAGGAAGAAAAGGAGAAGAAAGAAAAGCTAAGGAAAGGAATTTGCTGAGAAGAGATTGGCTCTCTATCACAGACAAAGGTATGAACATAATCTCTAAATATGTTAATTCTATGGACTAAGGATTCTATGAAGGATTGGGGATGTCAACCTATCATGATCTATGTGATTCCTTGAGTAATTTTCAAGGATAACCATGGGGGATGAGTTTGGTGGTTAGGGTTGATAAGAAACTGCTAATGATGGCCATTGAATGACCTTAGAATAAAGACAATTGAAGAGTAGAGGAATTGACCCAGGAAGAACTCAAATTGCATGTAGTCTGGGACCAAAAATCCCAAGCTCGCCGCTACGGTCAACCATAGCATGACCAGCATGACTAGAAGATCGACCATAGACATTCGGGAAGATCCAGAAACCATATCGTCGCAGCTACGGTAGCACCATATGCGACCGTAAGGGATCGAACATAGGCAGTAAGGTCGATACAGTATGAAACCATAGGACCAATCAGACACCTATCAGTGCTCTGTTTCGAATTCCTACTACTGTAACATGTTAAATATGTACCCTAACTTAAATTCATATAACTTGTAGGTTTTTAAATTGATTGAAAGAGAATTTCAAGACTTGGAAGGAGATCGAGTATTCCTAACAGGTAAGGGAACAAGACCTAAACTAATTGGATAATAACAAACTATTTATTTTAATTGAGTCCAATCCCATAATTGATTCTATGCTTGTATGCTTGTAATGTGCATCTCACATGTCATCCAATATTCCTGCTATTATTGTTTATGCATGTTTAATTTCGTTTATTTATAACATGATGATGATGATGGTGCTACGAATAGGCATGTGAATGTATGTGTGTGGTTGGTGTGTTGGATGCGAGTGAAGCATCGGGTGGAGAACATGGCATGGTGGTCTTTGACCCCATCACCAGACTCTAGCTCTATCTCTACTCAAGTCTTGCACACTAATATTATTGTATTGCCATTACCTTAGCAGAACTATTACGTCGTAGGGCATCAGGGGAGGTGGTCTAGGACCATGTGTCTCTGACTCTGCCAGGGGGCCTTAGTTCTTTCTCTATGGACGTACTGAGGGATGCTGGGGTGAGGCCTTGGATACACTGTTTAGCATTAGGATTGGTTAGTTGCTAGCCCAGTTTGTAAGCCCTCGCCAATAAGGGCTTACGTGTTGGCATGGGTAGGGCATCAGGTGAAGTGTTGGCGGTGTTTGATCTGGACACTTTAGCTCTATCTCTATTCCATGGTTGGTGCATGTGGGACGGCAATGGTGTTTGAACCATTGGGCGGATTCACACACTCGTGTATGGAGGTGTGGGGGCCACCAAACCTTTCTATAGCATATTTCAAACATAAAAACCAAACCAAAGATATGAATTGAATGCATGCATATGTTTGTTGAATTGTTTTGTTTGCTCACTGAGCCATGATGTGTGCTTACCCTTTCAACAACGAATATTTTTAGTTGATGATGCAGGTCCTACTATTGAAGATTATATGAATGCACCGACGTATGGACACGTTGCCGCCATGGACGTAAAAGCTGTTAAAGATGCGCATGATTCATCATGCGAGTGCAACCAGTGCATATTTGATTAGTTTAGCTATATTTGATTAATGAAACATGTAATGTACTATTTACTTTTATGTCTTGAGTTTTGGAGATAATTGGATTAATTATTTATTATCACTGTTAGATGCTCAGTTCATTATCTATAAGACTTTCACTTATTTGTTTATTACCTCTGATTATTAATGTAGAATGTGTGTATGGTTTGATATGGTGGGTACGACCTATACGAGATCCTGGTTGAACCGTTGGTTTATTGGCGGTTCATCACACCATTCCGGTAAGACCAGAATTGGGGTGTGACAACTAGGTATCAGAGTATCTCAGGTTCTACCCATCGACCTAAGTACTTCCACATGACTCATGAACTGAGTTAGGATAAGAAAAAATTAGAAGCTGTAATAAGAACACACCATAAGCACATGTGTTGTATGAGACATAAACTAAGAAAGAGAATAATACACATATGTAAATTGGAAACCAATTATTATATATATATCCAAATGGGAGTAAGACAAGATACATCTGAATCAGAGTACAGTCCACAAATTTGGATAGTTACTTTGTAAAATAAATGAAAAAAGAAATAAATGATATCATAGAGCTGGTGGTGCTGGAGGAGGAGGTGCCTCACGATCTCTATCATAGTCCTCAACATATACTCTTACGAGCCAGGCCACCTGAGTCTCAGTCGCTCGGAGACTAGCTGTCAGATCTGTTACCCGCTGGTCTTTTGAGCACTGGGCATCTTGAAGCTCTCCTACTCTCCAATCAGTCATGCACTAAGCCTCCTGAATCTCATGTAACAGCCCCATTATGTCATCTGGTGGTGGGCGTAAAGGTCTAACTGAATGAGAAGCCCGAGAGGACTTACATATGTTCCAAACCATCCTGCAAGGCTCATACAGTTGGAAATTTAAACTAGGAAGATCGAATTTGAAGAAATTTCAACAATTTGGAAAAAAATCTCAAAAATTAGGTCAAAAATGGAAATTTTCAAGTTTCTCAAAAACTAACTGATGAAACTCAAATTTTCTTGAGGGCTTTCGTCCATTGGGTGGCCAATAGCAAAAGCCCCCAATAAAAATTAAATTTTTACGGTTAGAAAAATTTTAATTTGAAGAAAATGCTATAAAGGGAGAAAAACCTAGTTTTGAAAGCTTAAAAATGAGGACTAGTAGAGAGCATACCTGAAGGAACGGAGCGGAGGTCGGGAATGGAAGAAAGAATCACCAAACATGAGTGGTCGACACTGTAGCAACTCAATGGAAGCGAGTTGAGTTGAAAGTAAAAGAGAAAGTGGGAAATGACTCCCAAAATTAGGTTTAAAAACCTGATTTGGGGTCGTGTGGTCGCAAAATTGGACTAAATATGCGACCACACGATCAACCCCATGATCGACCACAGGCTCTCGGTGAGCTGACAGACTTCATGTGGTCAGATCCTGTGGTCGGACATATTGCAACCACACGATCGACCACAGGCTCTCGGTGAGCTGACAGGGTTTTGTGAGGTCGCATTCCCTGTGGTCGGACATATTGCGACCCCACCATTGACCACACGATGGAAAATATAGTATTTTGACCATATGACTTGAAAAATTAGAATTTTACATTGATTAATTAGATTTTGACATGGGAATGACATATATTATGAGTGTCTCACATGTTCTATGATTTTTCAGACACTACCACCACCGAAAATAGGAAATGGCTGGTCGAAGAGTAACCAGGCGAGGACGTAACCCAATTCGACCACCACCACCCTGTGGAGGAAGATAGCCATGAAAATCTTAAAGGACAAGAGGATCAGAATGTGGCACCACCAGGAGCTAATGGCCAGGCAAATCCTACAAACTTGCCAGCCCTACCTACAAATTTAGCTACAGCAGTAATGATCCTAGCACAACAGCTGCAGCAAATACAGCAGAAGCAAGCCAATATGCAAGCTGCTATGGGAATGGCCTTTCCAGCTGTACATACTACACCTATACCAGCCAGACAAGCTAGCACAGTACCAGGGGGTAGCAATACGGTACCCCAAGCACCTCAAACGTCAATTGTACAAGCTCAAGTACAAAACCCTGAGGTAACCCAAGGCAGTTACCAGTATCAACCACCTATGGATGGGGCCTATGCCCAGTATCAGTTGGACCATTATCGACTGATCGAGCGTTTTCTGAAAATGAAGCCTAAGGAATATAACGGCAAGCCAGCGGATCCTTTGTGGCCAGCTCACTGGATCAATGAAATGGAAAGGAAATTCATGATGATGACTGTTAATGAGGAGGAAAAAGTATTGTGTGCAACATTTATGTTGAAAGGTGATGCACACCACTGGTGGAAGTCTACTCGGAGTTATCTGTTAACCAAGCACGCCCAATTGACCTGGGCTATCTATAAAGAGGCATTCTTCGAGAAAAAAATTTCAGAAGTTTTAGAGACGCTATGGAAAGAGAGTTCCTGAGTTTGTGTCAGGGACAGATGACTGTGGATGCATATCAACAGCGTTATGAAGAGCTGTTTTTCTTTGCTCCCTTTAGCATGTAGGAGGAAAATACTAAAACCCGAAGGTTCATCATGGGACTTAGAGGAAGCATTCGGGAGCATGTTTTGGGGCTAGAAAAGAAAGTTTATAATGAAGCAGTACAGATTGCTCGAGTGCTAGAATTGAGCTAGAGGAAGAGCTACTTTGCTCAGAATAGAGGTATCAAAAGGCGGAATGAAAATTCATATAATGGAGGAAACACAAAGACATTTAAACCCTTATGTACTCAAGGCTTTAATGCTGCAGCCGAGACTACTCCAACAGTCCATCCTCAACAGAAGCAAAATAATGAATGAGTAAAATGCTATAACTGTAATCAAATGAGACATTATTCACAGGGATGTCCTAAGCCCAGGAAGCAGCTACAGCAAGGAAAGGTTTATGCAGTTACATCTGAGGATGCTGCTGCATCGCCTGATGTGGTCACAGGTATGATTTGAACCTTTCATTTGTATTACCTTGTGTGAGCATGTAGATTAAATTAAAACAAATCACATGTATCGTACCTATTAATGGCATACCCGTCAGAGTACTCTTTGATTCTAGAGCTACTCATTCTTTTATATCTGTGTCATTTGGAAAGAAGCTAAATGTACCCCTCAGATCAATAAATTACAAATTGCTTTTAAGTTCGCCTATGGGATTAGAAGTGGAATTAGAAAAAGGATATGGACCATGTCCAGTTCTTATCGGCGAGAAGATTTTAGACGCAACCTTGATTCAACTCGAGATGGCAGACTTTGACGTTATCTTGGGAATGGACTGGTTAGCTCAGCATTCTACACACCTATTATGTGCAAAAAAGAAATTGACATTTAAAGACAAGGAAGGAGTGGAGTTTAGTTTTGTGGGAACCAGTGGAGTTTAGTTTTGTGGGAACCAAACTTCCCCGTAAACGAAAACTCATCCTCTCTGCATTAAAGGCTAGAAAATTCCTCGACAAAGGAGGAGTTGGGTATCTAGTATCCGTGGTCGATCTAACTAAGGAAGTACCACGAATGGAGGATATTGATGTTGTGCGTGACTTTCCAGATGTATTTTCTAAGGAACTACCAGGACTACCACCCGACTGAGCGATAGAGTTCGTTATAGATCTGATACCCGAAGCCGCACCAGTATCTAAAGCACCCTATCGAATGGCTCCTACTGAACTGAAGGAACTGAAGGTATGATTATAGGAATTATTGGACAAGGATTATATCAAACCCAACATATCACCATGGGGAGCGCCGGTATTGTTTGTGAAGAAGAAGGACGCTAGTGTTTGACTGTGTATAGACTAACGAGAATTGAATAAGCTTACAATCAAGAATCGGTACCCATTGCCTCGGATTGATGACTTGTTCGATCAGTTGCAAGGTGCCAAGGTGTTCTCCAAGATTGATCTTCGATCAGGATACCATCAGTTGAAGATTAAAGAAGGTGATATTCCAAAGACAGGATTCAGAACAAGATATGAACATTATGAATTTTTAGTCACGTCTTTTGGATTAATTAACGCACCCGCGACATTTATGGAACTCATCAATTGGGTATTACATGATATGTTGGATACGTTTGTCACACCCCAATTTCGCACTATTCAGAATGGTGTGATGAACCGCTAGCAAACCAATGGTTCAACCAGGATCTCGAGTAGGCTATATCCATTTTATCTAAACCTCTGACATCCACATTCATAATCAGAGTAAAATACACAATAGCGGAAGTCTTATAGTAAAATGAACTGAGAAATCTAGATGTGATAATCATATTTAAGTAGCAAATTATTCTGTATCAACTAAGACATAAATAAATATCAATTACATGTCTTTACTAAATCCAAATAATTAAAATAAAATCTAATCGAATACGCATGAGTTGCACTCGCAAGAGGAGTTATGCGTATCCACTTCGTCTTTAACTTCCACCGCCGCCATGTGCCAGTATACTGGAGCGTTGACATAATCTTCGATGGTAGTACCTGCATCATCAACTAAAAATATTCGACGTCGAGGGGGTGAGCACACATCATGGCTCAGTGAGCAAACAAAACAATGCAACAATACATATGCATGCATTCAATTCATATCTTTGGTTTGGTTTAAAGTTTGCAATGCGCAATAGAAAGGTTCGGTGGTCAAACATTAACGTTTATTGACCCCTCCTCTATACACAGGGTGTGGAAGTCTGCTTAAAGGTTAACGTTTATTGTCGTCCCCATCCACCCTACCATGAACATTGTACAACAAAGGTTAACGTTTATTGTTGTACAGTGCCATACCAACACGTAAGCTCCTACTGGCGAGGGCTTACAAACTAGGCTCGCAACAAACCAATCCTAATGCCAAACAGTGTATCCAAGGCCTCACCCCAGCATCCCTCATAACGCCCATAGAGATAGAGCTAAGGCCCCCCGGTAGAGTCAGAGACTACAAGGACCGAGACCATCTCCCCTGATACTCTACGACGTAATAGTTCTGCTAAAGTAATGGCGATACGACAATGCTAATGTACAAGACTTGAGTTAGAGATAGAGCTAGAGTGCTGAGGCCCGGCCTATGACACCTCCCCTGATACTCGCTCGCATCAAGTACACCAACCACACACATACATCCACATGCCTATTCCTATCATCATCATCATCATCATGTTATAAACAACAAAGTAAATATGCATGAAACAATTAATAGAAATATTGGATGACATGTTGAATGCACAATACAAGCATATTCGAATAGAATCAAGCATAGCATTGGACTCAAGAAATAAAAATAGTTTGTTATTAACCAATTAGTTTAGATCTTGTTTCCTCACCTTTCCTTGGTCATAAGTCATCTTTCAAGCTTTAAGAATCAACTATATATCGATATTATATCTCTAGAAAACCTAACCAAGTCGATAGAATTTAATTAGAATTAATTTGGACTTTAAAAAGCATGATGCTAACTGGGGGTCGATGCTAGGGTCGGAGTTTTGATCGACCCTGGGTGCGACCACCCCTATTCTAGACTTCCCGAACACTGGGGGTCGATGCTCAGGGTCTGGTAGGGTCGATTGGCCATCGACCCCCCATGAGATCCCCTGTGGGTTTTGTCAATTTTTCTTTCTTCAGTCCATTCTTCATGTTTGGGGTCCTATGGATTTCTCCTACAATCCATTCCACACATGTTCTATGGCCTATAACCGTGGTTTATTCACCTATATGGCTTTCATGATTTCCCCCATGGTTTTTCATGAAAACCAAACCATGGGTGGATGATTTGGGTTCCTCCTAGATAATCCCCTCTTCATTATCTATTCTAAGGTCTTAAGAAATTCATGGAGATAGTATCCATACCTGAGAAGTATGCTTCTTCCTCTGAATCCCTTCTCCTTGGTCTTCTTCTCCACTTTCCTTCTCTTCTCCTTCTCTTCCTTCTCTTCTCTTTCTCTCAATCCAATTAGAGTTGTAAAAAGAGTGAAAGAGGCTTAGGGACGTCCTAATTATAGAGTAGAAACTCCTAAAATAAGTCCCATTGAGATTAGGAAAGAATCCCATTGAGATTAGGAAGGTTTCCTAATTTTTGGTTCGAACTGTTTTTACCGACTATTGGGAGTCGATAGGGGGGTCGAAGATCCCGTTGAGCCCTGGTCCTTAAAGTGTCCGACCCCCCATGTAAAACTGGGGGTCTGACTTTTATATTGGGGGGGTCCGACCCTCCCTTGCTGGGTATGCGACCCTCCCCTTATTTTGAGTGTTTTTGGGTCAGTTTAATACCTGGGATCGTGATCTCCTTCACGCACGTGATCCATTTGGTTCGACCATGATGGGTAGACCTGGTTCAAGGTGGTAAGACCGGGTTAGTTTGATACGGGTCTTACAACTCCCCCCTACCTATAAAAATTTCATCCCCAAAATTATTCATACCTTCTGAGTCGAATAAATGAGGGTATTGCTTTCGCATAGCATTCTCTTCTTCCCATGTAATTTCTTCCATGTCTCTACTTCTCCAAGTGACCTTAACATAATAGATATCTTGATTGCGTAGTCGTTGAACCTTTCGACTGGTGATTTCAGTTGGTGTTACTTGAAATGTCAAATCATTAGTCAAATCAGGTAGATCTACTGTCAGAACTTGCGTTGGATCTTTGACATACTTCTTCAATAAGGAAATATGAAATACGTCATGCACACTTGACATAGATGGTGGTAGTGCTAACTGGTAAGCCACTTTCCCACGCTTAGCTAGAATCTCATATGACCCGATATATCTTGGACTTAGTTTCCCTTTCTGTTCGAACCGTTTCAATCCTCGCATAGGCGATACTTTTAAGAATACCTTATCACCCACGACGAACTCAAGATCTCTGCGTCGAGTATCTGCATATTGCTTCTGACGATTCTGAGCTGTTCTCACTCTTTCTTTGATAATGTCGACCACTCGAAAAGTCTCTTCAATAAACTTCGGTCCAACAATACTACGTTCCCCAACTTCATTCCAAAACAATGGAGTTTGACACTTTCTGCCATACAGTGCTTCATAGGGTGACATCTGTATAGTAGCCTGATAGCTATTGTTATACGCAAACTCGATCAGTGGTAACTTTTCATCCCATGATCCTTTAAAATCAATTACATATGCTCGTAGCATATCTTCTAGGATCTGAATTGTATGCTCTGACTGTCCATCTGTCTGTGGATGGAATGCAGTACTAAACTTCAATGTTGTACCCATAGCCTTTTGCAATCCTTCCCAAAATTTGGAAGTAAATCGTGGATCTCTATCGGACACAATGCTCTCTGGTACACCGTGTAATCGAACAATATTATCCACATACAGCTTTGCTAACCTCTCTAGTGTATACTGAGGTCGTATCAGTATAAAGCGAGCTGTTTTAGTCAGGCGGTCTACAATCACCCAAACTGCGTCAACTACTCGAGGATTCAATGGTGACCATGTGACGAAGTCCATAGTGATGCAGTCCCATTTCCATACTGGTTCTGGTAACAGCTGTAAAAGTCCTGCGGGTCTTTATCGTTCAGCCTTTACCTTCTGACAATTTAGGCATTGAGACACAAACTTAGCTACGTCTGCTTTCATTCCTCTCCACCAATATAATTTCTTTAAATCATGATACATTTTTTTACTTCCCGGGTGTATCGAATAGATGGTGGTATGGGCTTCTTTCATCAGTCGGTGTCTAATGTCCACACTTTCTATTTCGGGTACACATATTCTTCCTTTGTACTTCAATACCTTCTCTTCGTCCAAGGTGAACTCAGGGTTAGTTCTACCTTTTTCGATGTCTTCTTGTACCATTCTCAGGTAAGGGTCTGATTTGATAGCTGTCTTCACTTCATCAATTATATCCGGTATAATCTTTAATGCAGCGAATATTTTGGAAAATCGATGAATGAACCCTTGGTTGGCTGATCCATCCGTTGTATCTATCACATACTGCTCATTGTCGTGATTGAATACCGTTCCAGTAGTACACATTGTTGCAGTTGTGCTAACCTCTCCTTGAGATTTTATCATTGCCTTTCTGCTCAACGCATTCGCTACTACATTAGCTTTCCCCAGATGATACTGGATATCATAATCATAGTCTTTCAATAGTTTCAGTCATCTTCTTTGTCTCATATTCAACTATTTTGATATAATAGATAAGTAAGACTTTTGTGGACCGATTTAATCTGGAACTTCTCTCCGTATAGGTAATGTCTCCATATCTTGACAGCATGTACCACTATCGCTAACTCCAAATCATGAGTGGGATAATTTTTCTCATGTGTCTTTAACTATCTTGAGGCATAAGCAATTACTTATTCTCCTTGCATAAGCACACATCCTAATCCCAGTCCTAACACATCAGTGTACAAGAAAAATGGCTGTCCTGGAATCGCAATAGTCAAAATCAGAGCCGATATCAATCTGGTCTTCAAGGTTTGAAAGCTCTTCTCGCATTTATCCATCCACACAAACTTTTCACCTTTCTTAGTCAGACTTATCACACCCCAATTCTGCACTATTCAGAATGATGTGATGAACCGGGAATAGACCAACGGTTCAACCAGGATCTCAAATAGGCTATCCCCGCGTTATCCAAACTTACACACATCCGTAATCATAATCAGAGTAAATACACAATAGCAGAAATCTTATAATAGGATGAACTGAGAAACTAAGATGATATTAATAATTTAATAGCAAATTATTTTGTATTCAACTGAGACATAAATATTAAATACCAAATACATGTCTGAATAAATCCAATAAAAAAACCTATAAAATATCTAATCAAATACACACGAGTTGCACTTGCAAGAGGAGTCGTGTGTATCCTCTTCAGCTCCAGCTTCCATCGCCGTTACCGTCCTGTACGCAGACGCGTTCATATAATCTTCAACCATATAACCTGCATCATCAACTAAAAATATTCGACGTCGAGGGGTGAGCACACATCACGGCTCAGTGAGTAGCCAAAACAATGCAACAATACATATGCATGCAAAAAGTCAATTTATATCTTTGGTCTGGTATATAAGTTTACAGTATGCAATAAAAAGGTTTAGGTAGCCAAAGGTCGCGTTTATTGACTCCGCCCCTATACACGAGTGTGTGACGTTACCCGAAGATCACGTTTATCGTCAACTCACATGCACCCAATCATGAACATTATATAACAAAGGTTACGTTTATTGCTATATAGTGCCATACCAACACGTAAGCCCCTGTTGGCGAGGGCTGCAAACTGGGTTCGTAACTAACCAATCCTAATGCCAAACAGTGTATCCAAGGCCTCACCCCAACATCCCTCAGAATGTCCATAGAGATAGAGCTAAGGCCCCCCGGTAGAGTCAGAGACTACAAGGACCGAGACCACCTCCCCTGATACTCTACGACATAATAGTTCTGCTAAAGTAATGGCGATACGACGATGCCAATGCACAAGACTTGAGTTAGAGATAGAGCTAAAGTGCTGAGACCCGCCAAACGTTAACGTTTATTGACGTTCTCATCACACCTCCCCTGATACTCGCTCGCATCAAGCACATCAACCACACACATACAAGCACATGCCTATTCCTATCATCATCATCATCATCATGTCATAAACAACAAAGTAAATATGCATGAACAAGTAATAGAAATATTGGATGGCATGCTGTATCCACATTACAAACATATTCGCATAGAATCAAGCATAGCATAGGACACAAGAAATAGAAAATAGTTTATTATTAACCAATTTAGTTTGGAGTTAAGGTTCCTCACCTTAGCTTGCTATAAGATGTTTTTCCAAGCTTTAGAATCACCTTTACAATGTTATTGTATTGCTAGAAGCCCTAACAAAGTCGATAGAATTTAATTAGAATTTATTCGGAATTAAAAACTACTTTGTTAACTGAGGGTCGGAGGTAGGGTCGATGCTAGGGTCGATGGGTCTATCGACCCTCCCCTCTTTCTGGACTTCCCGAATGCTGAGGGTCGATGGTCAGGAATACCTAGGGTCGGATGGTCATCGACCCTCGGTGCGACCCTTGGTGCACTTTGGTATAATTTCCACTTTTTAGTCCATTCCTCGTGTTTGGGGTCCTATGGCTTGCTTCTACATTCCATTCAACATTCATTCCATGGTCTGAAACCATGAATCATCCACCTAGATAGCTTTCCTACGTTCTCCTAGGGTTTTCCATGAAAACCTAACCATGGATTGATGGTTTGGGTTTCTCCGAGATCACACTCTCAACAATTACTAACCTAAGGTCTGTAGAAACTTATGGAATTAGTATCCATACCTGAGAAGATAATTTTTCCTCTAAAATTCTTCTCCTTTTTGCTAAGTTCTCTTGCTTGCCTCTCTTCTTCCTCTTTTCCTTCTCCTCCCTTTCTCTCAATTCAATTAGGTTTGTGAAAGGAGTGAAAGTGGCTTAGGGACGTCTTTTAAATAGAGTACGAACATCCTAAATAAGTCCCATTGAGATTTGAAAAGAATCCCAATCGAAAAATATAGAAATTTCCTAATTTCTATATTCGGCAGAAACCGAGGGTCGATGGGAGGGTCGATGATCCCGTCGACCCTAGGGTCTTAAGCTGTCCGACCCTCCCTTCAAAACTGAGGATCTGACTCTCTGTTTTGGGAGGTCCGACCCTGCTTAGCTGGGTATGCGACCCTTCCCCTATTTTAAGTGTTTTTGGGTCGATTTGATACCTGGGATCTCGATCTCCTTCACACCCTTGGTCCATTTGACTCGACCATGATGGGTAAACCTGGTTCAAGGTGGTAAGACCGGGTTAGATTGACACGGGTCTTACAACTCCCCCCAACTTATAAAAATTTCGTCCTCGAAATTGTACGTACCTTCTGAATCAAACAAATGAGGGTATTGCTTTCGCATAGCATTCTCTTCTTCCCATGTAATTTCTTCCATGTCTCTACTTTTCCATGTGACCTTAACATAGTAGATTTCTCTGTTGCGTAGACGTTGAACCTTTCGACTAGTGATTTCTGTTGGTGTTACTTCAAACGTCTAATCATCAGTCAATTCTGGCAAATCCAGTGTAAAAGAAATGCGTTGGGTCTTTGACATACTTCTTCAATAATGAAATGTGAAATACGTCATGCACGCTTGACATGGATGGTGGTAGTGCTAACTGATAAGCTACTTTTCCACGCTTAGCTAAAATTTCATACGGCCCGACATATCTTGGACTTAGCTTCCCTTTCTATCCGAACCTCTTCAATCCTCGCATAGGCGATACCTTCAAAAATACTTTATCACCTACGACGAACTCCAAATCTCTTCGTCGAGTATCCACATATTGCTTCTAGCAATTCTGAGTTGTTCTCACTCTTTCCTTGATGATGTCGACCACTCGACAAGTCTCTTCAACAAATTCTGGTCCAATAATACTACGTTCTCCAACTTCATTCCAAAACAAAGGAGTTCGACACTTCCTGCCATACAGTGCTTCATATGGTGACATCTGTATAGTAGCCTGATAGCTGTTATTATAAGCGAACTCGATCAATGGTAATCTTTCATCCCATGATCCCTTGAAATCAATTACACATGCTCGTAGCATATCTTCTAGAATCTGAATTGTACGCTCTGACTGTCCGTCTGTCTGTGGGTGAAATGCAGTACTGAACTTCAACGTTGTACCCATAGCCTTTAGCAATCCTTACCATAATTTGGAAGTAAATCGTGGGTCTCTATCCGACACAATACTTTCTGGAACACCATGTAATCGAACAATATTATCCACATACAGCTTCGCTAACCTTTCCAGTGTATACTGAGGTCGTATAGGTATGAAGCGAGCTGTTTTAGTCAGACGGTCCACAATCACCCAAACTGCGTCAACTACTCGAGGAGTCAATGGTAGTCCCGTGACGAAGTCCATAGTGATGCAGTCCCATTTCCATGCTGGTTCCGATAGTGGCTGCAATAGTCCTGCGGGTCTTTGTCGTTCAGCCTTTACTTTCTGACATTTGAGGCATTGAGACACAAACTTAACTACATCTGCTTTCATTCCCCTCCACCAATATAGTTTCTTCAGATCATGATACATTTTTGTACTCCCAGGATGTATCGAGTAGATGGTGGTATGGGGTTCTTTCATCAGTCGGTGTCTAATGTCCATGCTTTCTGTTTCAAGTACACATATTCTTCCTTTGTATTTCAGTACTTTCTCGTCATCCAAGGTGAACTCAGGGTTGGTCCTACCTTTCTCAATATCTTCTTGTACTGTTCTCAGATAAGGATCTGCTTTGATAGCTGTCTTCACTTCGTCCACTATATCCGGTATAATCTTCAATGCCGCGAACATATTCAAAAACCGATGAATAAACCCTTGGTTGGCTGATTCATCCGTTGTATCTATCACATACTGCTCGTTGCCGTGATTGAATACCATTTCGTTGGTACACATTGCTGCAGTCGTGCTAACTTCTCCTTGAGACTTTATCATTGCTTTTCTGCTCAATGCATCCGCTACCACGTTTGCTTTTCTCGGATGATACTGGATATCACAATCATAGTCTTTCAATAGTTCTAGCCATCTTCGTTGTCTCATATTCAATTCCTCCTGATTAAATAAATAAGTAAGACTTTTATGGTCCGACTTAATCTGAAATTTCTCCCCGTATAAGTAATGTCTCCATATCTTGACAGCATGTACTACTGCCGCTAGTTCTAGATCATGAGTGGGATAATTTTTCTCATGTACCTTCAACTGTCTTGAAGCATAAGCAATTACTTGCTCTCCTTGCATAAGCACACATCCTAATCCCAGTCCCGACGCATCGGTGTATAAGGTAAATGTCTGTCCTGGAATGGGGATGGTCAAAATCGGGGCGGATATCAATCTGGTCTTCAGTGTCTGGAAGCTCTTCTCACATTTATCAGTCCACACAAACTTTTCACCCTTCTTGGTCAAATTGGTGAGAGGTACGGCAATCCAAGAATAGTCTTCTACGAATCTTCGATAATATCCAGCTAGACACAGAAAACGTCTAATTTCCGAAACGCTCTTTGGTGCTTCCCACTTTACAGTAGCCTCGATCTTGCTAGGGTCTACTTTGATTCCTTCAGCGGATACTACATGGCCTAGGAATGCGACTTCACTTAGCCAAAACTCGCACTTCAAAAATTTGGCATATAACTTCTCTTTCCTTAAACGCTGTAGGGCTGCGTTTAGGTTCTTGATATGGGTTTCCTTATCCTTAGAGTATACCAATATATCATCAATGAATACTATAACCGATGTATCCAACATATCGTGGAAAACTTGGTTCATAAGTTCCATGAACATTGCCGGTGCATTAGTTAATCCGAAAGACATAACCAAAAATTCGTAATGTCCGTATCTGGTCCTGAATGCTGTCTTTGGAATATCCCCTTCTTTAATCTTCAACTGATGATAGCCCGATTGAAGGTCGATCTTAGAAAATACTCTTGCTCCTTGTAACTGATCGAACAAGTCATCGATCCGAGGTAGTGGATATCGATTCTTGATTGTCAGTTTATTCAACTCTCGATAGTCGATACATAATCGAACGCTACCATCCTTCTTCTTTACGAACAACACCGGTACCACCCATGGAGATATAATGGGTCGAATATAACCCTTGTCTAGCAGTTCTTGTAGCTGCACTTTTAGTTCCTTCAGTTCCATAGGAGCCATTCTATAAGGTGCTTTTGATACGGGTGCGGCTCTAGGCATCAGGTCTATTACAAACTCCGTGGCCCGGTCGGGTGGTAATCCAGGTAGTTCCTCTGGAAATACGTCAGGGTAATCCCGCACGACATCAATGTCTTCCATTCGTGGTGCTTCCTTGGTTAGGTCGACCACTGATACTAGATACCCGACTGCTCCCTTCTCCAGGCACTTCTTAGCCTTTAATGCTGAGAGTATTAGCTTGTGTCTCCGGGGAAGTTTGGTTCCCGAGAAACTGAATTTTGTCCCTTCCTTGTCTTTGAATGTTAGCTTCTTTTCGGCGCATAACAAATTTGCAGAATGCCGAGCTAACCAGTCCATTCCGAAGATGACATCAAAGTCTGCCATCTCAAGTTGTATCAAGGTTTCATCTAAGGTCTGCTCTCCAATGAGAACCGGACATGGTCCATAACCCTTCTCTAGTTCCACTTCTAACCCCATCGGTGACCGTACAAGTAATTTGTAGTCTAATGCTTTGATGGGTAATTTAGTCTTCTTTCCAAATGACACAGATATAAAGGAGTGAGTAGCTCCGGAATCGAAGAGTACTCTGGCGGGTACGCCATTTATAGGTACAATACCTGTGATTTATCTTTACTTAGTCTACATGCTCATTCAATGTAATTACAACTTTAAAAGTTTCAGTCATACCTGTGACCACATCGGGTGATGCAGCCACATCCTTGGACGTGACAGCATATACACGTCCCTGATGGAATTGCTTCTTGGGCTTAGGGCACTCCCTTGCCATATGTCCTAGCTAGTTGCAGTTAAAACACTTCGGGGCTTCCGAATTTGGCTTTGGCTGAGGTTGAGCTGCTGAAGTGGTCTTGGGTGCAGCTGTAAAATTCTAAGGACGAAAAGGCTTATACGTCCTGTTATTGCTTCCATTGCAGGAGTTTCCTACTGGCCTTTTGATGCCTCTGTTCTGAGTAAGGTAACTCTCCTTCTGGCTCGATTCAATCACTCGAGCAATCTGGACAGCTTCATTATATATTGTCTTCTCTAAGCCCAGAACATGTTCTCTGATGCTTCCTCCCAGTCCCGTGACGAACCTATGGGTTTTGGTTTCTTCTTCTTGCATACTCAGTGGTGCGAAGAAAAACAGCTCTTCGTAATGCTGTTGGTACGCATCCACTGACATCTGTCCCTGATAAAGACTCAGGAACTCCTTCTCCATCGAATCTCTGAAGCTTCGTGGAAAATATTTCTCGAAGAATGCTTATTTATATATAGCCCATGTTAGTAGGGCATGCTTGGTCAGTAAATATGTCTTCATGGATTTCCACCAATGATGTGCGTCGCCCTTGAGCATGAAGGTGGCACATAGTACTTTCTCTTCCTCTGTAATAGTCATCATGAGGAAGTTTCTCTCCATCTCGTCTATCCAGTGTACTGGCCACAATGGATCAGACGGCTTGCCGTTGAATTCTTTGGGTTTCATCTTCAAAAATCTCTCCACAAGCCGGGAGTGGTCCAACTGGTTTCGGGGGTTTGCCCCAAACATGTTGTGTGGATACTGGTAATCACCCTGAGCTGTTCCTGGAACCTGGACTGGAATCTTTGCAGCCGGTTGCTGAGGTGTCTGATGAGCTGGGTGGTTACCCACCGGTGCTGCACTGGCTTGTCCAGTGTGCATGGGTGCGGCCTGAGTGGCTTGAAACATAATTCCCATAGCGACCTGCATCTGAGCCTGTGCGTGTTGCATCTGCTGCAGCTGCTGTGCTAGGTTCATCACCACTGTTGCTAGCTCTGGTGGTGGAGGTGGCAAATTTGTAGGGTTTGCCGGTTATGGATTTCCAGGTGCGTAGTTATTCTCTTGACTAGTCTCCTCCACGGGTGGTGGTGGTGGGACTGCATTTTGGGTCTGTCGGGTCACCCTACGTCCAGACATAATTTTTTTTTTGTACTTCAGAGTAACTGTCCGGGTTATAGACTGTACTCTGCTTAGCAATGTATATACGTTTTGTTTCTCTCACTCATTGTATGTAACTTGTTTTCCCTTTAATAGATGCATTATTCTCTTTTTAAATTTGGTCTCAATCATCACTTGTGCTTACAGTGTGTTTGTATTAAAGCTTTTAATTTATCCTATCTCAATTCACAATGGTCTTGAATGTGTGTCAGTTCGGCGGGCAAGGCCTGAAGGCTCTGATACCAAGTTGTCACACCCCAATTCTGCACTATTCAGAATGATGTGATGAACCGCGAATAAACCAACGGTTCAACCAGGATCTCAAATAGGCTATCCCCGCATTATCCAAACTTACACACATCCATAATCATAATCAGAGTAAATACACAATAGCGGAAATCCTATAATGGATGAACTGAGAAACTAAGATGATATTAATAATTTAATAGCAAATTATTTTGTATTCAAGTGAGACATAAATATTAAATACCAAATACATGTCTGAATAAATCCAATATAAAAAAACCTATAAAATATCTAATCAAATACACACGAGTTGCACTCGCAAGAGGAGTCGTGTGTATCCTCTTCAGCTCCAGCTTCCATCGCCGCTACCGTCCCATACGCAGACGCGTTCATATAATCTTCAACCGTATAACCTGCATCATCAAATAAAAATATTTGACGTCGAGGCGTGAGCACACATCACGGCTCAGTGAGTAGCCAAAACAATGCAACAATACATATGCATGCAAAAAGTCAATTTATATCTTTGGTCTGGTATATAAGTTTTTAGTATGCAATAGAAAGGTTTAGGTAGCCAAAGGTCACGTTTATCGTCAACTCACATGCATCCAATCATGAACATTATATAACAAAGGTTACGTTTATTGCTATATAGTGCCATACCAACACGTAAGCCCCTGTTGGTGAGGGCTGCAAACTGGGTTCGCAACTAACCAATCCTAATGCCAAACAGTGTATCCAAGGCCTCACCCCAAAGATCCCCTCGGAATGTCCATAGAGATAGAGCTAAGTCCCCCCGGTAGAGTCAGAGACTACAAGGACCGAGACCACCTCCCCTGATACTCTACGACATAAAAGTTCTGCTAAAGTAATGGTGATACGACGATGCCAATGCACAAGACTTAAGTTAGAGGTAGAGCTAAAGTGCTGAGACCCGCCAAAGGTTAACATTTATTGACGTTTTCATCACACCTCCCCTGATACTCGCTCGCATTAAGCACAACAACCACACACATACAAGCACATGCCTATTCCTATCATCATCATCATCATCATGTTTTAAACAATAAAGTAAATATGCATGAACAAGTAATAAAAATATTGGATGGCATGCTGTATGCACATTACAAACATATTCGCATAGAATCAAGCATAGCATAGGACTCAAGAAATAGAAAACAGTTTATTATTAATCAATTTAGTTTGGAGTTAAGGTTCCTCACCTTAGCTTGCTATAAGATGTTTTTCCAAGCTTTAGAATCACCTTTACAGTGTTATTGTATTGCTAGAAGCCCTAACAAAGTCGATATAATTTAATTAGAATTTATTCAGAATTAAAAACTACTCTGTTAACTGAGGGTCGGAGGTAAGGTCGATGCTAGGGTCGATGGGTCTATCGACCCTCCCCTCTTTCTGGACTTCCCGAATGCTGAGGGTCGATGGTCAGGAATACCTAGGGTCGGATGGTCATCGACCCTCGGTGTGACCCTTGGTGCACTTTGGTCTAATTTCCACTTTTTAGTCCATTCCTCGTGTTTGGGTTCCTATGGCTTGCTTCTACATTCCATTCAACATTCATTCCATGGTCTGAAACCATGAATCATCCACCTAGATAGCTTTCCTACATTCTCCTAGGGTTTTCCATGAAAACCTAACCATGGATTGATGGTTTGGGTTTCTCTGAGATCACACTCTCAACAATTACTAACCTAAGGTCTGTAGAAACATATGGAATTAGTATCCATACCTGAGAGGATAACTTTTCCTCTGAAATTCTTCTCCTTTTTGCTAAGTTCTTTTGCTTGCCTCTCTTCTTCCTCTTTTCCTTCTCCTCCCTTTCTCTCAATTCAATTAGGGTTGTGAAAGGAGTGAAAGTGGCTTAGGGACGTCCTTTAAATAGAGTAGGAACATCCTAAATAAGTCCCATTGAAATTTGGAAAGAATCCCAATCGAAAAATATAGAAATTTCCTAATTACTATATTCGGCAGAAATCGAGGGTCGATGGGAGGGTCGATGATCCCATCGACCCTAGGGTCTTAAGCTGTCCGACCTCCCTTCAAAACTGAGGGTCTGACTCTCTGTTTTGGGAGGTCCGACCCTGCTTAGCTGGGTATGCGACCCTTCCCCTATTTTAAGTGTTTTTGGGTCGATTTGATACCTGGGATCTCGATCTTCTTCATGCCCTTGGTCCATTTGACTCGACCATGATGGGTAAACCTGGTTCATGGTGGTAAGACCAGGTTAGATTGACACGGGTCTTACAAGACTGGTGAGAGGTACGGCAATCCGAGAATAGTCTTCCACAAATCGCTGATACTAACCAGCTAGGCCCAGAAAACTTCTAATTTCTGCAATGCTCTTTGGTGCTTCCCACTTTACAATAGCCTCGATCTTGCTGGGATCCACTTTGATTCCTTCAACGGATACTACATGGCCTAGGAAGGCGACTTTACTTAGCCAAAACTCACACTTGGTAAATTTGGCATACAGTTTCTCTTTCCTTAAACGCTGTAGAGTGGTGTTTAGATTCTGTATATGGGTTTCCTTGTCCTTGGAATATACCAATATATCATCAATAAATACAATAATCGACGTATCCAACATATCGTGGAAACCCAGTTCATAAGTTCCATGAAAGTTGCTGGGGCGTTTGTTAATCCAAAAGACATGACCACGAATTCATAATGTCCATATCTGTCCTGAAAGTTATCTTAGGAATATCACCATCTTTAATCTTCAACTGATGGTAGCCTGACCGAAGATCGATCTTAGAAAATATTTTTGCTCCTTGCAACTGATCGAATAAGTCATCGATCCGAGGTAGTGGATATCGATTCTTGATTGTCAGTTTGTTCAACTCCCGGTAGTCGATACATAATCGAACGCTACCATCCTTCTTCTTTATGAACAATACTGGCGCTCCCCATGGTGATATACTGAGTCGAATATAACCCTTGTCTAGTAGTTCTTGTAATTGTACTTTTAATTCCTTTAGTTCAGTAGGAGCCATTCGATAAGGTGCTTTTGATACTGGTGCAGCTCCAGGTGTAAGATCTATCACAAACTCTATGGCTCGGTCGGGTGGTAATCCTAGTAGTTCCTCAGGAAATACATCGGGGTAGTCCCACATGACATCAATATCTTCCATCCGTGGTGCTTCTTTGGTGAGGTCGACCACTGACACTAGATACCCGACTGCTCCTTTCTCAAGGCACTTCTTTGCCTTTAGTGCTGAGAGTATGAACTTGCGTTTACGGGAAAGTTTGGTTCTCGCAAAACTGAATTTTGTCTTTAAATGTTAGCTTCATTTCGGCGCATAATAGGTTCGCAGAATGCCGAGCTAACCAGTCCATTCCCAAGATGACGTTAAAGTCTGCCATCCCAAGTTGGTTCAAGGTTGCATCTAAGGTTTTCTCACCAATGAGAACTGGATATGGCCCATAACCTTTTTCTAACTCTACTTCTAACCCCATCGGTGACCGTATCAGTTGTTTGTAGTCTAATGTTTTGATGGGTAAATTCAGCTTCTTTCCAAATGACACAGATATAAAAGAATGAGTAGCTCCTGAGTCAAAGAGTACTCTGGCGGGTATGTCATTTATAGGTACGAAACGTGTGATTTATTTTAACTTAGTCTACATGCTCACACAATGTAATACAACTTAAAAGGTTTCAGTCATACCTGTGACTACATCGGGTGATGCAGCAGCATCCTCAAATGTAATAGCATAAACTCGTCCTTGATGTAGCTGCTTCTTGGGCTTAGGACACTCCCTTGCCATATGCCCCGCTTGATTGCAGTTATAACATTTTGGACCTTCAGTATTTAGCTTTGGCTGCTGTTGAGCTACTGGGGTAGTCTTGGGTGTAGCAGTAAAGCCTTGAGCACGGAAGGATTTGAATGTCTTGTTATTCCCTCCGTTATAAGCATTTCCAGCTGGCCTTTTTATACCTCTGTTTTGCATGAAATAACTCTCCTTCTAGCTCGATTCTATAACTCGAGAAATTTGCACGGATTCATTATATATTTTCTTCTCCAAACCTAGAAAATGCTCTCTGATGCTTTCTTTAAGTCCCGTGACAAACCTATGGGTCTTAGTGTCTTCTTCTTACATGCTGAGTGATGCAAAGAAAAACAGCTCCTCATAACGTTGTTGATATGCATCCACGGACATCTGTCCCTGATATAAACTTAGGAACTCCTTCTCCATAGAATCTTTGAAGCTTCGGGGAAAGTACTTCTCAAAGAAAGCTACTTTATATATAGCCCAGGTCAATAGGGCGTGCTTGGTTAATAGGTAGGCCCTAGTAGATTTCCACCAATGATGTGCATCACCTTTTAGCATGAAGGTGGCACATAATAACTTCTCTTCTTTTGTAATAGTCATCATCAGAAAATTCCTCTCCATCTCGTCGATCCAATGTGCTAGCCATAAAGGATCGGACGGTTTTCCATTAAACTCCTTAGGTTTCATCTTTAAGAATCGCTCGACCAGTCGGGAGTGGTCCATTTGATTTTGAGGGTATGCCCCAAACATAGGTTGTGGATACTGGTAATTAACCTGAGCTGCTTCAGGACCTGGTACTGGAATCTGTGTAGCTAGTGGTTGAGGTGTTTGAGGTGCTGGGTGGTTACCCACCAGTGCTGCACTTGTTTGTCCAGTCGGCATTGGTATAGCATGTGCTTCCTGGAACATTATTCTCATTGATGCTTGCATTTAAGCCTATGCTTGTTGCATTTGTTGCAGCCCTTGCGCTAGGTTCATAACCATGGTTGTCAGCTCCGGTGGTGGAGGTGGCAAGTTTGTAGGATTTGCCTGACCCTGGTTTACTAGTGGTGCAACCTGCGGATTACCCTGTGCATATATATTTTCTTGACTGGCTTCTTCCACGGGTGGTGGTGGTGGAACTGCATTTCGGCTCTGTCTCGTTACTCTACGCCCAGCCATATTTTCCCTCTGATAATGGTGATGCCCATATTTGTTTTTCTTTCTTTGTACTACAGAGTAACTGTCCGGGTTGTGGACTATACTCTGCTTTAGCTATTTATACACGTTTGTTTCTCTCTCATTGTATTTAGAATTGTTCTCCCTTTAATAGATGCATTATTCTCTTTTTAAGTTTGGTCTCAAACATCACTTGTGCATATAGTGTGTTAATATTATAGTTTTTTACTTTTTTTTTTCCTATCTCAGTTCACAATTCGTCGTGAAGGTATGCTAGTTTAGTGGACAATGCCTGAGATGCTTTGATACCAAGTTGTCACACCCCAATTCTACACTATTCAGAATGGTGTGATGAACCGCTAGCAAACCAACGGTTCAACCAGGATCTCGAGTAGGCTATATCCGTTTTATCTAAACCTCATACAACCACATTCATAATCAGAGTAAAATACACAATAGCGGAAGTCTTATAGTAAAATTAACTGAGAAATCTAAATGTGATATGTAAGACCCGTGTCAATCTAACCTGGTCTTACCACCTTGAACAAGGTTTACCCATCATGGTCGAGTCAAATGGACCAAGGGCGTGAAGGAGATCGAGATCCCAGGTATCAAATCGACCCAAAAACACTTAATTGGAAGGAAGGGTTGCATACCCAGCGAAGCAGGGTCGGACCTCCCAAAGCAGAAAGTCAGACCCTCAATTTTGAAGGGAGGGTCGGACATCTTGAACACTAGGGTCGACGGGATCATCGACCCTCCCATCGACACTCGGTTGCCTCCGAAACTGAAATTAGGAAATTTCCTAAATTTGGATTCGGATTCTTTCCTAATCTCAATGGGACTTATTTAGGATGTTCCTACTCTATTTAAAGGACGTCCCTAAAGCTCTTTCACTCCTTTCACAACCCTAATTGAATTGAGAGAAAGAGAAGAGAAGGAAAAGGAGAAGAAGAGAAGCAAGGAAGAGAATTTAGCCAAAAGTGAAGAGTTGCAGAGAAGGAGTATTCTTCTCAGGTATGGATACTAATTCCATGAGTTTCTACAGACCTTAGGTTAGAAATTGTTGAGAGTGTGATCTCAGAGAAACCCAAACCATCAACCCATGGTTAGGTTTTCATGGAAAACCATAGGAGAATGCATGAAAGCTATCTAGGTGGATTATACATGGTTTCAGACCATGGAATGAATGTAGAATGAAATGTAGGAGCAAGCCATAGGATCCCAAGCATGAAGAATGGACTAAAAGAGGGAATTGGACCTAAGTGCACTGAGGGTCGCACCGAGGGTCGATAACCATCCGACCCTAGGTGATCCTGACCATCGACCCTCAGTGTTTGGGAAGTTCAGAGTTTGAGGAGGGTCGCACCCAGGGTCGATCAGGACTCCGACCCTACTTCCGACCCTCAGTTTACAGAATGGTTTTTAAATTTAGAATTAATTCTAATTAAATTCTATCGACTTTGTTAGGTCTTCTAGCAATATAATAACATTATAAAGGTGATTCTAAAGCTTAGAAAAGTATCTATTAGCAAGCTAAGGTGAGGAAACAGAACTCTAAATTAATTAGTTAATAACAAACTATTTTCCATTTTCTTGAGTCCAATGCCATGCTTGATTCTGTGCGAATAAGTTTGTAATGTGCATACAATATGTCATCCAATATTTCTATTATTCGTTCATGCATATTTACTTTATTGTTTATAACATGATGATGATGATGATAGGAATAGGCATTGTATGTGTATGGTTGGTGTACTTGATGCGAGCGAGTATCAGGGGAGGTGTGATGAGAACGTCAATAAACGTTAACCTTTGGCGGGTCTCAGCACTTTAGCCCTATCTCTAACACAAGTCTTGTGCATTAGCATCGTCGTATCGCCATTACTTTAGCAGAACTATTATGCCGTAGAGTATCAGGAGAGGTGGTCTCGGTCCTTGTAGTTTCTGACTCTACCAGGGGGCCTTAGCTCTATCTCTATGGACATTCTGAGGGATGCTGGGGTGAGGCCTTGGATACACTATTTGGCATTAGGATTGGTTAGTTGCGAGCCCAGTTTGCAAGCCCTCGCTAACAGGGGCTTACGTGTTGGTATGGTATTATATAGCAATAAACGTTAACCTTTGTTGTATAATGTCATGATTAGGGTGGATGGGGACGACGATATACGTTAACCTTCGGGCGGACTTCCACACCCTGTGTATAGAGGCGGGGTCAATAAACGTTAACCTTTGACCACCCAACCTTTCTATTGCGTGTTGCAAACTATAAACCAGACCAAAGATATGAATTGATTGCATGCATATGTATTGTTGCATTGTTTTGTCTACTCACTGAGCCGTGATGTGTCCTCACCCCCTCGACGTCGAATATTTTTAGTTGATGATGCAGGTTATACAGTTAAAGATTACATGAATGCTCCAGCCTATGGGAACGTGGCGGCGATGGAAGCTGAAGCTGAAGTAGATACACATGACTCCTCTTGCGAGTGCAACTCATGTGTATTCGTCTAGATTTTCGTAGGTTTCTTTATTTGAATTTAATTGAGACATGTATTTGATAATTATTTATGTCCCATTTGATACAGAATAATTTGCTATTTAATATTTATATCATAGTAGATCCTCAGTTCATTTTATTATAAGATTTTTGCTATTGTGTATTTACTCTGATTATGATTACGGATGTGTGGAAGTTTAGATAACGCGGGGATAACCTACTCGAGTTCCTGGTTGAACCATTGGTTTGCTAGCGGTTCATCACACCATTCTGAACAGTGCGGAATTGGGGTGTGACAAACTTGGTATCAGAGCGTCTCAGCCTTGTCCGCTGAACTAACATACATGCGAGACAATTGTGAACTGAGATAGGATAAAAGTAAAAACAGTAATATTAACACACTGTAAGCACAAGTGATGGTTGAGACCAAATTTAAAAAGAGAATAATGCATCTATTAAAGGGGAAACAAGTTACATACAATGAGAGAGAGAAACAAAATGTATATACATAAACTAAAGCAGAGTACAGTCCACAACCCGGACAGTTACTCTGTAGTACAAGAAAATAAATACAATCATGAAGCTGGAGGTGAAGGAGGAGGTGGTGCCTCACGATCTCTGTCGTAATCCTCATCTTAGACTCTAGTCAACCAGGCCACCTAAGTCTGGGTCGTCTGGAGACTAGCTGTAAGATCAGCTATCCTCCAATCAGTCGCCCGTTGGATCGCTATGAGCTCATCCACCCCTCATACGCTGAGCATCTAACAACTCCTCCATCCTCAGATCAGATCTGCGCTGAGCCTCCCTGATCTCCTGCAACATCTCCATCATGTCAGAAGGTGGGAGTAAAGTACCAGCCGCATGAGAAGGACCAGCCTCTGGTGCAGGAGCCGCCGCAGAAGAAGTACCAACTCCAGCCACATGTGAAAGGGAAGGCGGTGGTATCGAGTCCACATCCATATACATACGATCCTCATCACCGACAGGATCCACATGAGCCCTAGCAGTGGCAGCAACGGCCTCAGCATCAGCCATCTCAATGCGAGTGTGAGGGCGCACCATCGCGTTCCTCTCCTCATCACTAACCTGGGCATCCCGCTTACCCATCTTGCAGATAGCCTCCCAATCTAGAGGCGACGAGAAGGTTTTCTCTTGGATCTTCTCATCTACCAGGTCAACCCCCAGATGGGTCAGAAGAACTGTAATCATGCGTCCATAGGGTAGATTACCCCTATACCCGGACAATGTAGCACTAATCATGGTCCGCATGATGATGTAGGGAAGGCAGACCGGCTGTCTGGTGCAGATGCTATAGATCAAAAACTGGGTCAGCTGAGAAACCCTCACATAGTTCCGCTAGATAATCTTACAGAAGACCCGTGGAGCTGGACGCAAGTAACAAGCTCTCATCTGCCAGCGATCAGAGCGTAGCAGCTGATTGTCGATCTCTGCCCTCATCTCCATGGAAACAAATTGGGGCTCTCCAGGTGCACAGTACACCATGGGGCCATCATAGGGTATGCCCAACAGATCGGTCAGTTGCCGATAATCAAAGGAAATGTGCACCCCTTTAACATAACTGGTGATGCGCAACTCTTGACCATGCTCAACGTCATTGTAAATCTCCACCACCTGGAGATTACAATAGAACTGGCGCACCAAATCCGGACATGTGCACGCGTCATAGGTGATGACAGGGAGCCACCCTATATCACCAAATGCTCTCTCTACGTTGAACAAGGCTAGCTCAGCCAAGTTCACCATACGATCACCCTCCACTTTCTTACGGGCATAGTCGGCATACTGTGCCTCGGCTTCATTAGAGCGAAAGCGAAGCGGATCACGAACTCGGGGTATCTTGGTACGAGCCATGGTATCTGCAGATAATAAAGAGAAAGGGAGACAAGGGGTTAGTAGGATAAAAATCTGAAAAGTTAGCATTTTAACGATGTAAGTTGTCCAAAAGCCTCACTTTTCACCATACACGTGGGCGGGAGGACTTACTTAGGTTCCAACACATCCTACGACACTCACACAGTAGGAAATGGAAACCACGAAGACCAATTTGAAGATATTTCAAGAGATCGAAAAATTTCGACAAATTAGGGCAAACGAGCAAAAATTCAAATTTCTCTACAACCAACCGATGAAATTCAAAAAATTTTGAGGGCTTTCGTTCCTCGAGATACCAATAACAAAAGCCCCCAATAAAAATTGAATTTTTATGGTTGGAAAAAGTTTAATTTGAAAAATACAAGTTAAATAGACATAAACCTAAGAAAGAAAACCTAAAAACAGGTAAAAATGGGAGAACATACCTGTACGGATGACGTGGACGTCGAAACCCGGGCTCAAACCGACCAAAAATAGTGGAGTGGCACTGTAGCAACTCAGAGGGGAGAGACGAGTCCAAACGGGAGGGAAATAATAAGAAATGACCCATAATCGGATCTTAAAAATCTGATTTTTAGTCTGAGGGTCAGACAATTCGACTACACCCATCGACCCTCCCATCGACCCTCGGCTCTCAGGAATCTGACAGAAAATTAAGGGTCAGAACTGAAGGTCGGACACCCATCGACCCTCACATCGACCCTCAGCTCTCGGGAAGAACATGTCATTCCCAGGGTCGGATACTAAGGGTCGGACATACCATCGACCCTCACCATCGACCCTACATAGAAAAGACAGTATTTTTCTTTAAAAATGAGCTAGAATTGGAATTTTATATTGGTTAGCGTGCCTACATGAAATATAAATGACTTCTCACCTATTTTGATGATTTTCAGGCACCACCAATCACAGAAGGAATTATGTCTGGACGTAGGGTAACCTGACAGAACCGAAATGCAGTTCCACCACCACCACCCGTGGAGGAGACCAGTCAGGAAAATAATTATGCACCGGGTAATCCAAAACAGGCAAACCCTACAAATTTGCCACCTCCACCACCAGAGCTAACAACCATGGTGATGAATCTGGCTCAGCAGCTGCAACAGATGCAATACGCACAGGTCCATATGCAAGTTGCGATGGGTATTATGTTCCAAGCCACTCAAGCTGCACCTATGCAGATAGGTAGGCTAGTGCAGCACTGGTGGGTAACCACCCAGCAACTCAGACACCTCAACAACCTGCTGCACAGATTCCAGTACAGGCTCCGGAAGTAGCTCAGGTTAATTACCCGTATCCACCCCATATGATTGGGGCATATCCCCAAAATCAGTTGGATCACTCTCGATTGGTGGAGAGATTTTTGAAGATGTAGCCTAGGGAATTTAATGGCAAGCAATCTGATCCATTATGGCCAGCACACTGGATAGACGAGATGGAGAGAAATTTCCTCATGATGACTATTACAGAGGATGAAAAAGTATTATGTGCCACCTTCATGCTCAAAGGCAATGCCCATCACTGGTGGAAATCTACCCGGGACTATCTATTGACCATGCATGCCCAACTGACTTGGCCTGTTTATAAAGAAGCTTTCTTCGAGAAATATTTTCCCCGAAGCTTCAGAGATTCTATGGAGAAGGAGTTTCTGAGTCTATATTAGGGGCAGATGTCAGGGGATGCGTACCAACAGCGTTATGAAGAGCTGTTTTCTTCGCACCACTGAGTATGCAGGAAGAAGAGATCAAAACCCGTAGGTTCATCACGGGACTGAGAGGAAGCATCAGAGAGCATGTTATGGGCTTAGAAAAGAAGATTTATAATGAAGCTGTCCAAATAGCTCAAGTCATTGAATCGAGCTAGAAGGAGAGTTATTTCACACAGAACCAGGGTATCAAAAGGCAACTGGGAATTCTTTTAACGGAGGCAATAACAAGACATATAAGCCTTTTCGCCCTCAGAATTTTAATGCTGCAACCATGACTACTCCAGGGACTCAACCTCAGCAAAAGCCGAATTCTGAAAGCCCGAAGTGTTATAACTGCAACCAACCAGGACATATGGCAAGGGAGTGCCCTAAGCCCAAGAAGCAGTTCCATCAGGGACGGGTATATGCTGTTATGTCTGAGGATGCGGCCGCATCACCCGATGTGGTCACAGGTATAACTGAAACTTTTTACAGTTGTAATTACATTGTATGAGCATGTAGACTAAGTCAAAATAAATCACAGGTATCGTACCTATAAATGGCGTACCCGCCAGAGTACCCTTTGATTCAGGAGCTACTCATTCATTTATATCTGTGTCATTCGGAAAGAAGATAAACTTACCCATCAATTAGACTACAAATTGATTGTACGATCACCGATGGGGTTAGAAGTGGAATTAGAGAAAGGATATGGACCATGTCCAGTCCGCATTGGTGAGAAAACCTTAGATGCAACTTTGATACAACTTGAGATGGCAGACTTTGACGTCATCTTGGGAATGGACTGGTTAGCTCAGCATTCTATGAACCTACTATGCGCCGAAAAGAAGCTAACATTTAAAGACCAAGCAGGGGCAGAATTCAGTTTTACGGGAACCAAACTTCCCCGTAGACGCAAGCTCATACTCTCAGCACTAAAGGCTAAGAAGTGCCTCGAGAAGGGGGCAGTCGGGTAGCTAGTATCAGTGGTCGACCTAACCAAGGAAGCACCACAAATGGGAGATATTGAAGTCGTGCGGGACTATCTCGACGTATTTCCAGAGGAACTACCAGGTTTACCACCCGACCGAGCCATAGAGTTTGTAATAGATCTTGTACCTAGAGCCGCACCAGTATCAAAAGCACCTTATAGAATGGCTACTATGGAACTGAAGGAACTGAAGGTGCAACTACAAGAACTACTGGACAAGGGTTATATTCGACCCAGTATATCACCATGGGGAGCGCCGATGTTATTCGTGAAGAAGAAGGACGGTAGTGTTCGATTATGCATCAACTATCGAGAGTTGAATAAACTGACAATCAAGAATCGATACCCACTACCAAGGATCGATGACTTGTTCGATCAGTTGCAAGGACCAAAGGTATTTTCTAAGATCGATCTTCGATCGGGCTATCATCAATTAAAGATTAAATAAGGTGATATTCCTAAAACAGCTTTCAGGACCAGATACGGACATTACGAGTTCTTGGTCATGTCTTTTGGATTAACGAACGCACCAGCAACTTTTATGGAACTAATGAATCGGGTTTTCCATGACATGTTGGATACGTCGGTTATAGTATTTATTGATGATATATTGGTATACTCCAAGGACGAAGAAACTCATATCAAGAACCTAAATGCTGCCCTATAGCGTTTAAGGAAAGAGAAGCTATATGCCAAATTTTCAAAGTGTGAGTTTTGGCTAAGTGAAGTCACCTTCTTAGGCCATGTAGTATCCGCTGAAGGAATCAAAGTGGACCCCAGCAAGATCGAGGCTATTGTAAAGTGGGAAGCACCAAAGAGCGTTTTGGAAATCAGAAGTTTTCTGGGTCTGGATGGTTATAGTCAGAGGTTCGTAGAAGACTATTCTCGGATTATCGTACCTCTCACCAGTTTGACTAAGAAAGGTGAAAAGTTCGTATGGACCGATAATTGTGAGAATAGTTTCCAAACGCTTAAGACCAGATTGATATCCATTCCGATTTTGACTATTCCCGTTCTAGGACAGACATTTACTCTATACACTGATGCGTTGGGACTAGGACTGGGATGTGTGCTTATGCAAGGAGAGCAAGTGATTGCTTATGCTTCAAGACAGTTAAAGGTACATGAGAAAAATTATCCCACTCACGATCTGGAGCTAGCGACAGTAGTACATGCTATCAAGATATGGAGACATTACCTATACGGAGAGAAATTTCAGATTAAGTCAGACCATAAAATTCTTACTTATCTATTTAATCAGAAGGAATTGAATATGAGACAAAGAAGATGGTTGGAATTACTGAAAGACTATGATTTTGATATCCAGTATCATCCGGGAAAAGCGAACGTAGTAGCGGATGCGTTAAGCCGAAAAGCAATGATAAAATCGCAAGGAGAGGTTAGCACAACTGCAGCAATGTGTACTACCGGAATGGTATTCAATCACGGAAATGAGCAATATGTGATAGACGCAACGGATGAGTCAGCCAACCAAGGGTTCAATCATCGGTTTTCAAATATGTTCGCCGCTTTGAAGATTATACCGGATATAATGGATGAAGTGAAGACAGCTATCAAATCAGATCCTTATTTGAGAATAGTACAAGAAGATATCGAGAAAGGTACGACTAACCCTGAGTTCACCTTGGACGAAGAGAAAGTACTGAAATACAAAGGAAGAATATGTGTACCAGAAACAGAAAGTATGGACATTAGACACCGACTGATGAAAGAAGCCCATACCACCATCTATTCGATGCATCCTGGAAGTACAAAAATGTATCATGACCTAAAGAAACTATATTGGTGGAGAGGAATGAAAGGGGATGTAGCCAAGTTCGTGTCTCAATGCCTAAATTGTCAGAAAGTAAAGGCTGAATGACAAAGACCCGTAGGACTGTTACAGCCATTACCGGAACCAGCATGGAAATGGGACTGCATCACTATGGACTTCATCACGGGACTACCACTGACTCCTCGAGTAGTTGACGCAGTTTGGGTGGTTGTGGACCGTCTGACTAAAACAACTCGCTTCATACCGATACGACCTCAGTATACACTGGAGAGGTTAGCAAAGCTGTATGTGGATAATATTGTTCGATTACATGGTGTTCCAGAAAGCATTGTGTCTGATAGAGATCCACGATTTACTTTCAAGTTTTGGGAGGGATTGCAAAAGGCTATGGGTACAACATTGAAGTTCAGTACTGCATTCCACCCACAGACAGACGGACAGTCAGAACGTACAATTCAGATTCTAGAAGATATGCTACGAGCATGTGTAATTGATTTCAAAGGATCATGGGATGAAAAGTTACCATTAATCGAGTTCGCTTATAACAATAGCTATCAGGCTACTATACAAATGTCACCTTATGAGGCATTGTATGGCAGAAAGTGTCGAACTCCTTTGTTTTGGAATGAAGTTAGAGAGCGTAGTATTGTTGGGCCAGAATTAGTTGAAGAGACTTGCCAAGTGGTCGACATTATCAAGGAAAGAGTAAGAACAGCTCAAAATCGTCATAAGCAATATGCAGATACTCGACGTAGAGATCTGGAGTTCGCCGTAGGTGATATAGTATTTTTGAAGGTATCGCCTATGCGAGGATTGAAAAGGTTCGGACAGAAAGGAAAACTAAGTCCAAGATATGTCGGGCCATATGAGATTCTAGCTAAGCGTGGTAAAGTAGCTTATCAGTTAGCACTACCACCATCTATGTCCGGTGTGCACGATGTATTTCACATTTCCCTATTGAAGAAGTATGTCAAGGATCCAACGCACGTTTTGACAGTAGATTTGCCAAATTTGACTGATGATTTGACATTTGAAGTAACACCAACAGAAATCACCAGCCGAAAGGTTCAAAGTCTACATAATCGAGATATCTATTATGTTAAGGTCACATGGAAAAGTAGAGACACGGAAGAAATTACATGGGAAGAAGAAAATGCGATGCAGAAGCAATACCCTCACTTATTTGATTCAGAAGGTACGTACAATTTTGAGGACAAAATTTTTGTAAGTAGGGGGGAGTTGTAAGACCCGTGTCAATCTAACCCGGTCTTACCACCTTGAACCAGGTTTACCCATCATGGTCGAGTCAAATGGACCAAGGGCGTGAAGGAGATCGAGATCCCAGGTATCAAATCGACCCAAAAACACTTAATTGGAAGGGAGGGTCGCATACCCAGCTAAGCAGGGTCGGACCTCCCAAAGCAGAAAGTCAGACCCTCAATTTTGAAGGGAGGGTCGGACATCTTGAACCCTAGGGTCGACGGGATCATCGACCCTCAGTTTCCTCCGAAACTGAAATTAGAAAATTTCTTAATTTTTTATTTGGATTCTTTCCTAATCTCAATGGGACTTATTTAGGATGTTCCTACTCTATTTAAAGGACGTCCCTAAACCTCTTTCACTCCTTTCACAACCCTAATTGAATTGAGAGAAAGAAAAGAGAAGGAAAAGGAGAAGAAGAGAAGCAAGGAAGAGAATTTAGTCAAAAGTGAAGAGTTGCAGAGAAGGAGTATTCTTCTCAGGTATGGATACTAATTCCATGAGTTTTTATAGATCTTAGGTTAGAAATTGATGAGAGTGTGATCTCGGAGACACCCAAACCATCAACCCATGGTTAGGTTTTCATGAAAAACCATAGAAGAATGCATGAAAGCTATTTAGGTGGATTATACATGGTTTCAGACCATGGAATGAATGTAGAATGGAATGTAGGAGAAAGCCATAGGATCCCAAGCATGAAGAATGGACTAAAAGAGGGAATTGGACCAAAGTGCACCGAGGGTCGCACCGAGGGTCGATGACCATCCGACCCTAGGTGATCCTGACCATCGACCCTCAGTGTTCGGGAAGTTCAGAGTTTGAGGAGGGTCGCACCCAGGGTCGATCAGGACTCTGACCCTACCTCCGACCCTCAGTTTATAGAATGGTTTTTAAATTCAGAATTAATTCTAATTAAATTCTATCGACTTTGTTAGGTCTTCTAGCAATATAATAACATTATAAAGGTCATTCTAAAGCTTGGAAAAGTATCTATTAGCAAGCTAAGGTGAGAAAATAGAACTCTGAACAAATTGGTTAATAACAAACTGTTTTCCATTTTCTTGAGTCCAATGCCATGCTTGATTCTGTGAAAATATGTTTGTAATGTGCATACAACATGTCATCCAATATTTCTATTATTTGTTCATGAATATTTACTTTATTGTTTATAACATGATGATGATGATGATGGGAATAGGCATGTGATTGTATGTGTGTGGTTGGTGTACTTGATGCGAGCGAGTATCAGGGGAGGTGTGATGAGAACGTCAATAAACGTTAACCTTTGGCGGGTCTCAGCACTGTAGCTCTATCTCTAACTCAAGTCTTGTGCATTAGCATCGTCGTATCGCCATTACTTTAGCAAAACTATTATGTTGTAGAGTATCAGGGGAGGTGGTCTCGGTCCTTGTAGTCTCTGACTCTACTGGGGGCCCTTAGCTCTATCTCTATGAACATTTTGAGGGATGCTGGGGTGAGGCCTTGGATACACTGTTTGGCATTAGGATTGGTTAGTTGCGAGCCCAGTTTGCAAGCCCTCGCTAACAGGGGCTTACGTGTTGGTATGGTATTATATAGCAATAAACGTTAACCTTTATTGTATAATGTCATGATTAGGGTGGATGGGGACGACGATAAACGTTAACCTTCGGGCAGACTTCCACACCCTGTGTATAGAGGCGGGGTCAATAAATGTTAACCTTTGACCACCCAACCTTTCTATTGCGCATTGCAAACTATAAACCAGACCAAAGATATGAATTGATTGCATGCCTATGTATTTTTGCATCGTTTTGTCTACTCACTGAGCCGTGATGTGTGCTCACCCCCTCGACGTCGAATATTTTTAGTTGATGATGCAGGTTATACAGTTGAAGATTACATGAATGCTCCAGCCTACGGGAACGTGGCGACGATGGAAGCTGAAGCTGAAGTAGATATACATGACTCCTCTTCCGAGTGCAACTCATGTGTATTCGACTAGATTTTCTTAGGTTTCTTTATTTGAATTTAATAAAGACATGTATTTGATAATTATTTATGTCCTAGTTGATACAGAATAATTTGCTATTTAATATTTATATCACAGTAGATCCTCAGTTCATTTTATTATAAGATTTCTGCTACTGTGTATTTACTCTGATTATGATTACGAATGTGTGGAAGTTTAGATAAAGCGGGGATAGCCTACTCGAGATCTTGGTTGAACCGTTGGTTTGCTAGCGGTTCATCACACCATTCTGAACAGTGTGGAATTGGGGTGTGACATGATAATCATATTTAAGTAGCAAATTATTTTGTATCAACTAAGACATAAATAAATATCAATTACATGTCTTTTACTAAATCCAAATAATTAAAATAAAATCTAATCGAATACGCATGAGTTGCACTCGCAAGAGGAGTCATGCGTATCCACTTCGTCTTCAACTTCCATCGCCGCCATGTGCCCGTATACAGGAGCGTTGACATAATCTTCAACGGTAGTACCTGCATCATCAACTAAAAATATTCGACGTCGAGGGGGTGAGCACACATCATGGCCCAGTGAGCAAACAAAACAATGCAACAATACGTATGCATGCATTCAATTCATATCTGTGGTCTGGTTTAAAGTTTGCAATGCGCAATAGAAAGGTTCGATGGTCAAAGGTTAACATTTATTGACCCCTCCTCTATACACAGGGTGTGGAAGTCCGCCCAAAAGTTGACGTTTATTGTCGCCACCATCATCCCCCATGTTATAAACCAGTGAACAATAGAAATATTGGATGCGGGTCGATATTCGCAAAAATCAAGCGGGCGAAATAAAAATAGTTTTTTCCATTGGTAGATCCCGTTGACCCCCACACCGGGGTCGATGGGGCACGACCCCCATCGACCCCGTGGGTTTGTCAATTTTCTTCCTTAGCCATTCTTCATGTTTGGGGTCCTATGTTCTCCTAAGTCCATTCCACACATGTTCTATGGCTTAAAAGTGGTTTATTCACCTATATGGCTTTCATGATTTCCCCATGGTCCCCCATGTAGAACGGGGGTGGGCCTATTAGGGAACCTAAAATATTTATACTAGGGGGTCCGACCCTCCTTTGCTGGGTATGCGACCCTCCCCTTATTTTGAGTGTTTTTGGGTCAGTTTAATACTTGGGATTGTGATCTCCTTCACGCACGTGATCCATTTGGTTCGACCATATTTGGTAGACCTGGTTCAAGGTGGTAAGACCGGGTTAGTTTGATGCGGGTCTTACACGTTAGTCATTGTGTTTATTGACGATATATTGGTCTACTCCAAGGACAAGGAAACTCATGACATGAATCTAAGAGCCGCTCTGCAGCGACTGAGAAAAGAGAAGCTTTATGCCAAATTTACAAAGTGTAAGTTTTGGCTAAATGAGGTCGCTTTCTTAGGCCATGTTGTATCCGCTGAAGGAATTAAAGTGGATCCCAGCAAGATTGAAGCCATTGTGAAATAGGAAGCACCTAAGAGTGTTGTAAAAATCAAAAATTTCCTAGGTTTAGCTGGGTATTATCGATGATTCATGGAAGATTACTCCAGAATTACCGTACCTCTCACTAGTTTAACTAAGAAAGGAGAAAAGTTTGTTTGGACCGACAAATAAGGTTTTCAAACATTGAAAGCTAGATTGATATCTGCTCCCATCTTGACTATTCCTATTCCAGGACAACCATTTACCTTGTACACTGATGCGTCTGGGTTGGGTTTAGGATGTGTGCTTATGCACGGAGAACAAGTAGTTGTGTATGCCTCGAGACAACTAAAGACACATGAAAAGAACTATCCCACTCATGACTTGGAATTAGCAGTAGTAGTACTTGCTGTCAAGATATGGAGACATTATTTGTATAGAGAGAAATTTCAGACTAAGTCAGATCACAAGAGTCTCACTTATCTTTTTAATCAAAAGGAGTTGAACATGAGACAAAGAATATGGCTGGAATTATTGAAGGATTATGATTGCGATATTCAGTATCATCCAGGGAAAGCTAATGTAGCTGCTGATGCGCTAAGCAGAAAAGCAATGATAAAATCCCAAGGAGAGATTAATACGACTGCGGCAATGTGTGTTACAGGAAAATTATTTAATCTAATGAGCAGTTCATGATAGATGCACCAGGTGGATCAACTAACCAAGGGTTTATTCATCGATTTTCAAATATTTTTGCCACATTGAAGATTGTACCTGATGTAATAGTTGAAGTGAAAGCCGCTACTAAATTAGACCCTTATCTGAGAACGGTGCAAGAAGACATCGAAAAGGTAGGACTATTCCTGAGTTCTCCTTGGACGTTGAAAGGTACTGAAGTACAAAGGAAGAGTATGTGTTCCTGAAACGAAAAACTTGGACATTAGACAAAGACTAATGGAGGAAGCTTACACCATCGCTTATTCGGACATCCTAGAAGTACAAAGATGTATCATGATTTGAAGAAATTATATTGGTGAAGAGGAATGAAAGCAGATGTAGCTAAATTTGTGTCTCAATGCCTAAATTGTCAGAGGGTAAAGGTTGAATGACAAAGACCTGCAGGATTGTTGCAGCACTGCCAGAACCAGCTTGGAAATGGGACTGCATCTCTATGGACTTCGTAACCGGGTTACCATTGACTCCCCGAGTAGTTGACGTGGTCTGGGTGATTGTAGATCGTTTGACTAAGAGAGCTCGTTTCATAGCTATACGACCTCAGTATACCCTAGAGATGTTAGCCAAGCTATATGTGGATAATATTATCAGATTACATGGTGTACCTAAAAGCATTGTGTCCGATAGAGACCACGCTTTACCTCAAAGTTTTGGGAAGGATTACAAAGGCTATGGGTACAACGTTGAAGTTCAGTACTGCATTCCATCCTCAGACAGAGGGACAGTCAGAGCATACCATTCAGATTTTAGAAGACATGCTTCGACCTTGTGTTATTGATTTCAAAGGATCAAGGGATGAGAAACTACCATTGATCGAGTTCACCTATAGCTACAATTATCAAGCTACCATACAGATGTTACCCTATGAAGCACTGTATGGTAGGAAGTGTCGAACTCCTTTGTTTTGGAATAAAGTTGATGAACGGAGTATCATTGGACCAGAATTTATTGAAGAAACTTGTCGAGTGGTCAACATTATCAAGGAAAGAGTTAGAACAACTCAGAATCATCAGAAACAATATGCAAATACTCGACGTCGAGACCTTGAATTCGTCGTAGATGATAAGGTATTCTTGAAATTATCACCTATGCGAGGCTTAAAACAAGTAGGGCAGAAAAGGAAGCTAAGTCCGAGAAATGTCGGGCCATATGAGATTCTCTCTAAACATGGAAAAGTGGCGTATTAGTTAGAACTACCCCCATCTATGTCAAGTGTGCATGATGTATTTCATATCTCGTTACTGAAGAAGTATGTCAAAGATCCAACACTCGTTTTAACAGCAAATCCACCAGGTCTAACTGATGATTTGACATTCAAAGTAGCACCAACTGAAATCACCAGCCAAAAGGTTCAACGTCTACATAATCGTGACATTTATTATGTTAAGGTTACTTGGAGGAGCCGAGATATAGAAGATATCACATGGGAAAAAGAGAATGATATGCGAAAGCAATATCCTCACCTTTTTTACTCGAAAGGTATGTGCAAATTTTGAGGATGAAATTTCTAATAACAGAGGGAGAGTTGTAAGACCCGTATCAAACTAACCGGTCTTACCACCTTGTATCAGGTCTTCCTATCATGGTCGAGCCAAGTAGACCAAGTGCGTAAAGAAACCACAAGACTAGGTATGAAATCAACCCAAAAATAGTCAATTATGACTGTGTGGTCACATACCTAAACTGGTGTGACCGACCACACCTCAAAATAGTGCAACCACATGAATTTTGGTCATGTAGTCGCACATTTCAGAAGGTGTGTCGATGGATTCTGTGACCCCACCTCCGACCACACGAACCCAGTCAGAAACCGAAATTAGGAAACCTTCCTAATTCGAAGGGGGTTCTTTCCTAAACTCATTAGGGCATATTATGGAGGGTTTTCCTCTGTAAATAGGACGTCCTTTAGTCTCTTTCACTCTTTTAGAACTCAAACTGAAAGTGAGAGAAAGAGAAGAGAAGGAAGAGAAGGAAAATTGAAGAGGAAGACTAAGAAGGAGGAATATTCAGAGAAAACTCTGAATCTGAAACAAGCTTAAGGTATGAACATATTTCCCATGTTAAATTGAGAGCCTAGAATAGTTCATAAAGAAGATAGGATTAGGAGAAACCAAAATCATCAATCTATGGATAAATTCCATGAGAATCCATGGAGAAAATTATGTGGATAATGGATTGATACTAGTTCTGAGCCATATAACAATCATAGGAAGGACCATGACGATAAGCCAAGGGATCCAAACATGAAGGAATGGAGTTAAGAGTGAAAGGCCGATCATCACACGTGTGGTCACACGTGAGGTCGCATGATGTGCGACCACACGAAATACACATGTCTGACCACATGCCCTCGAAAAGTTTCCAGGGAGGGTGTGGTCGCACGTGTGGTCACAGGATATGTGACCCCACGCCCTGTGGTCGCAGAAACTGAGACCACAGGTGCTGCCACACCTGCGACCCCTCAATTTCTGTTAGTCTAAATTCATGGGAATTAATTCTAATTTAAAATCTATAAATTTGTTAGGTTTCCAAGTGGTTCAAAAGTGATTCACAAAGCTTGAACAAAGATCTACTATCAACCAAAGGTGAGGGAACAAGACCTAAATTAATTGGTTAATAATAAACTATTTTTATTTATTGAGTGCAATGCCATGAATGATTCTATGCTTGTATGCGTGTATTGTGTATTTCACATGTCATCCAATATTCCTATTATTACTGTTGATGTATATTTAATTCAGTTTATTTTTAACATCATGATGATTATGATGCTCGGAATAAGCATGTGAATGTATGTGTGTGGTTAGTGTGCTTGATGCGAGTGGGACATCAGGGGGAGGATGTGACACTGTGGTTCATCCTGGTCTCCAGACTCTAGCTCTATCTCTACTCAAGTCTTGCCCACTGACATCATCGTATCATCATTATCTTAGCAAAACTATTACATCATTGGGCATCAGGGGAGGTGGTCTCGGACCATGTAGTCTCTGACTCTGTCGGGGGGCCTTAGCACTATCTCTATGGACGTATTGAGGGATGTTGGGGTGAGGCCTTGGATACACTGTTTGACATTAGGACTGGTTAGTTGCGAGCCCAGTTTGCAAGCCCTCTCCAATAGGGGCTTACGTGTTGGTATGGGTAGGGCATCAAGGGAAGTGTCATGCGGTGTTTGATCCGGGCACTTTAGCTCTATCTCTATTCCAGGATGGATGCATGTGGGATGGCAATGGTGTCTGATCCATTGGGCGGCTTCACATACTCGTGTATAGAGGTGCAGCGGCCACCTATCCTTTCTATTGCACATTGTAAACTTATGAACCAGACCAAAGATATGAATTGAATGCATGTGTATGTTTGTTGCATTGTTTTATTTACTCACTAAGCCATAATGTGTGCTCACCCTTTCAACGTCAAATATTTTTAGTTGATGATGCAGGTCCTACCGTAGAAGAATATATGAATGCTCCGATGTACGGGCATGTTGCAATGATGGATGCAGAAGCTATGATGGAGTCGCATGATTCGTCGTGCGAGTGCAACTCATGCGTCTTTGATTAGATTATTTGTTGAATTATTTAGAAGATTTAATTGATTAATTTATTTTATTTTATGTCTTAGTCTTTGGAGATAATTGGATACTTTATTTTATGTTATCACTGATAGATACTCAGTTCATTAATATTAAAGACTTCCACTATTGTTTATTTACTCTAATTATGGTTGTGGATGTATATGGTTTAATCAAAGGGACACGGCTTATTCGAGATCCTGGTTGAAATGTTGGATCATAGACGGTTCATCACACCATTCTAGTTAGTTCAGAATTGGGGTGTGACACTCTTGGTCTTTATTCAATCCTCTTATTCGACATTAGAAATAACTCAATAGTAATTGTACTAAATCGAGTATAGTCAATGCCACCATTCTCGAGTCCATCCTTGTATCCACACTTTGGTATCTTTTGAAAAAAAATTTTGCCTTGTCAAAATTCATACCGATATAGCCATATTTAACTCTACTCGAGCGCTATTTATTTCTCTACTAGCTACTCTTGGTAGTTCTCACTTCTTGCTCATACACTCTTTTATAGCCATGACTCAAATCTAGTCATCCAAAAATATCAAAAATAGATTTTTTATAGCTTTATCTGAGGTTTCTTGGTTATAGAAACTAATCTAAATCAAATTGTCTCCCATAATTTTCCTTATTAATCTAGTATCTTATCAACGGAGGTCAGAAAATGTGAGAATCCGAATGTTTATCCAAATGAAATTCATTTTTTTCTTTCAAATTTTAATACAATGTCGAACATTTGTTTTATCTAGTGAACTTAGATTAAATGGTCAAGAGTAATCTATTGTAACCAATCCAATAACCAAGGGCGGATAGGTTGCAAGGTGATCCGAATACGTGGAAATAGAGGTTCCACAGCTCTTAGCCTCATGGTTATAGGTTCTTTCGAGTATATAATGCCATTGGTCAATGCACTATGGGAATAAATCTGGAGAAAATTTTGATACATCAATAAACTCAGGTATAAAATCGAAAAGATATATATTCAAAATGATTAAACCTTTAGGCCGTTTTATCGGTTCATAACTATATTTATGTAGTCGAATATGACAGTAACTTAGATTAGTATGATTAGGACTAAATCTAAGGGAAACAACATCTATAACTCAAGTTGACAGGTAGAATAAAAAAGGTATCCCGTCAAGGCACAATAATTTAAAATCGAGTATGTGTATCATCTATAATCATAAAGGTACGTCAACGATGCACTACATACTATATACACCTGTCTAGATATATGGCCATTGTTCTCCCATCTCTGTTAGATTAGGCTCGAGATCTTTCCCCTTCAAGCATTTAACTACATGCCCCCTTATCTCTACAGGGATTTAGGCGATACTAGCAATTTTTTCTTCTTCATCTATCATACATCGAGTTCCACATCTTGTGATTACCAACTCGGTATCTAATTTTTTTTACTTTGTAGTTGCACCCTTCTTGCCACTGTACTATCCTTTGTACACTCAAGACAACTGCCCGACTTATGGACCATACCCTGAACTTATCTTTGAACGTCAAGCTTATTTATACAGTTGTCTCTTTTCTTTATTAGTGCATTATGATCTTATTAGTTTTTGTCTCAACCAACAAACAGAGCTTATAATATGTTTGTATTAAAGCTTTTAATTTTAATCTTAACTCAGTGCATGGACTTAAGTTAATTTATATTTATTTAAAAGGCAGAGACTACGGGCTCTAATACCAAGTTGTCACACCTCAATTTTAGATGAACCAGAAGTGTGATGAACAATCTAAAGAACCAATGGCTCAAGCTAGGATCTTGTAAGACCGTGCCAACAACTCAAACCTTACATTAAACTACAATCAAAGATAATACATAATAAGTGGAAGACTTTATTAAAGAACTAAGTGCCTAATGTGATTAATAAATATTTAACCAATTATCTCAAGGTAACCAAAACATACATAGAAATATCTCATTACAATTTATAATCTCAAACTTGGAGGTAAACCCTAGTAGTAGTGCTCGCACGATGAGTCATACTCATCCTCCAACGTCGATAGGCCGATAGCCATACCTCCATACGAGGCCTCATTCATGTAGTCTTCAATGGCATTACCTGTAACATTAGAAACTAAAATGCAAATGATACCATGGGGTAAGCTCACAACTTAGCTTAGTGAGTAAACAAAACAATTTAACAAACATATGCATGCAATCATATTATTATCTTTGGTCTGATTTAAGTTTACAACTATGCTACAGAAAGGATAGACGGCCACCGCACCTCTATATATAGTGTGTAAATCCACCCAATGGACCAAATACCATTGTCGTCCCACATGCACCCACCATGGAATAAAGATAGAGCTAAAATATCCAGATCATACACTGCCAATACTTCTCTTGATACCCTACCCATACCAGTACGTATGCCCCTACTGGCAAGGGCTTACAAACTAGGCTCATGACTACCAATCTTAGATGTTATCCATATGTATCCAAGGCCTTACCCTATTATCACTCAATACATCCATAAAGATAGAGCTAAGGTTTCCTCGGTAAAGTCAAAGACCACACTGTCCGCCAATACCCCCTGATGCCCTATGATGTATTAGTTCTACTAAAGTAACAGTGATACGATGATGTCAATATAATGCATGGTTTAGGGATCACACGTCCCTCCTTACACAGCACACTAAGCATACTCATAAACACATGCCTATTCCTATCATCATCAACAATAGAGTAGAACAATAATATAAATATGCATGAACAAGAATAACAATAATATTGGATAACATGTGAGATGCACATTACAATCATACAAGCATGGCATCAATCATAGCATTGGACAAATAAAAGAAAGAATAGTTTGTTATTATCCAGTTAGTTTCGGTTTTGTTTCCTCACCTTTGATCATAGTATAAACCCCTTCTAAGCTTTGGAAATTAACTTGTACTAGTTGACAACCTAAATAATTGATGAATTTCAATTATGTTTTGATGGTATTAGGTTACAATAGTCTAAAATCTAGTCTGGCCTCAAAATAGGCTTTCTGTAACTGAGTGGTCGATTCAGTAGTTACAGGTATATGTCGACCATACATTGTGTGGTCGACTCTATGGTCGTGCATCATGCGACCACTGATGCAACGGAGCCATTCCGAATATCTGTGGTTGACTCACTGGTCGCACTATGGTCGACTAGTGATGCGACCACACAACCTTCTGCTCATGTTTCAGGCTTTGCTTTGATCCATTCTTTGGCTCCACAGTAGGATTCATCCTAGGGTCATTTTATGGCCTTCATTCCTTTTTTATTTCAATTTATGAGCATTTCTAATCTATTTCCATGATTTCCTTTGAACTAGTTGGGAGATCTCATGATCTTAGCCCCAAGTTTGGGTTCCACTTATCAATACGAAGATACTGAGTCTAATCCAACTATTCCTATCATCTATAGAGGTTGATCTCTTACCTTAGGTTCCTTGCTATATAGGAAGGGAACCAATCAGCAAGCACTCTGTAAATCCTCTTCAATCTTCTTCTCCAAGCCTCCTTCTTCTTCTCCTTCTCCTTCTCTCTTAGGTTTAAGGTTTAGGTTTGATTAAAAGAGTGAGAGAGAGCTGAGAGACGTCTTCTATATAGAGGAAAAACTTCTATATAGAGTCTTCTCTAAGTTAGGAGAGAGTCCCACTCAAATTAAGAAAGTTTCCTAAATATGGAGTCGGTTCTAGGCTTGACCGGTCAAATCTGTAGTCGCAAAATCTATTGACCACACAAACTAAAACAGTCGACCACATAAATCTAAATTTGACCGATCTACCATACAGTCAACGACATAGTCAACCACAAAAACTAATTTGACCGATTTGAATATTTTGACTAGTTTGACTGGTTTGTTTATCTGGTCTTGTGGTTTCTTCAATGGTTGGTTCATTTGAGCCAATTACAATTGAAAGACCTATCACAATACAAGAACGTAAGGTTAGATCAGGTTTGTGGCATGTGGATCTTACAACTCTACCAACCTTAAAAGAAATTTCATCCTCGAAATTTACATGTACGGATCTTATAATCATCTTATGAGGACCAATGGTAAGGAAATTTTATTTTAAATGCACTCGGGTTTTCCTAAGAAAAAGTGGATCATCGACTTTCGCCTTTGATCTTATCCACCCATGCTGATGGATGGTAAAGATTTAGAGTTGCCACCTAGATTAAGGTATAGGACCTCAAATATAGTCTCATCGTAGGATAAGACTTTTATTGGCTCATGATTTGATATATCGGTTTTCGTCTATTAGAGAACAGGTAAGCATTCAAGGTACAGTTTGAAAAGGTGTTAGCCACCTAAAGTTGTCTGCTCCAAAAATTTGTCTCCTATATGATTCTACTTTCTTTAAACTCTATGATTATGACTGTTCATGGTCAATGGATGACTAGGGCTCACAGGAGATCCTAAACCAAATTGTTAAGTTCTTCTAACATAGGGTTCAGCCAAACATATTATGAAAATAAAAAAAACCAAATAATATACAATGAACCAAATCGAAGATGGTTAAATGATGGACTGAATCTAAGACATCCATCTCAAATTGCCTATGTATTCTATCCTAGAAATCAAGTCCATAAAGTAGTTCGAATGGATTGTGATTAAAGTTTATGGATGTGATTTATGCTTAGGCTTTATTAGATTCAATTGTTCAAGTTGAAGTTTATGCTTGATAGATGATTGAGAATGAATCTTGATAGCCTATGTGGATTAAAGTGAATATGGATAGTGGATAAGGGTACAGATAGTAGATAGGGATGACCTAAGAAGACTAAGATGTGGTACTGTATATGAAGAAGTCCTCCAAACTACCTATGTATTCTAGTGGTCTTAGAAATCAGGTACAATGTAGTTCATTGTGGGTTGTGGTTTATAGATATGGATAGATTGATATGGATAACCTAAAGGAGTTAAGCATGTGTACTTATAAGTCAAAACCTCGTCAGGCAAATAGGTGCGTACTCACAAGCATAATTTTGAAACAGATAAACCTCGCCAAGCAAAGAGGTAATCCCACTAAGCAAGGGGATGTGTACTCGTAAGTAGAACCTCGCTAAGCAAGGGAATGCTTACTCACAAGCACAACTTAGAACAGAATCTCTCCAAGCAAAGAGGTAATCCCGCCAAGCAAGGGGATGCATACTCGTTAGCAAAACCTCTCCAAGCAAAGAGGTGCATACTCACAAGCACGATTTTGGATAAATAATCCTGCCAAGCAAGAGGATGGTCCTGCCAAGCAAGGAGATGCATACTCGTAATTACGACTTTGAGTAAATGATCCTACCAAGCAAGAGGATACAATAGCTTTACAAGAATAGGGAGTGGGTCCGTGTTTGAAAATCTCTCCAAACTGCCTACGTATCCTACGTTTTTGCCCTTAGAATCAAGATCCACATAGGTCAAAAGTAGAATTATTCATTGATGTGTACTTTCAATACCAAAGTGTGGAACCGTGTTTGGGAATCTCTCCAAATTACCTACGTACCCTAGGGTTTACCTTAGGAATTAGGATCCGTGTAATTTGAAAGCAGATTCATTGGGTGACCTATATGGGCCAGAATATGGGTGGTCCATTTAGACCAAGTGATGATCCTAAATGATCTATGTTTAGATTCGCATCACACCTATCTAGGTTACTGTACCCTAGGAAAAATGAGCTGAGGGGTAAGGATCATCTTAAACCTACCCTTAGCCTAAAACTCTAATTTTGGAATGTTGGGCTAGGCTTCATCATTCTTAGATAAAACTTTTATCACTTTTATTTTTATCCTTTCCATGAATGTGGGTTCCTACATGCACATCCCCCTAATATGTCTTCTAGGAGTGTACATGCATGGCAGTTTGACTAGGGTGTAGCAGAAAGTATATTGCCTAAACAGATATCATTCGAATATAGCATATAACAGACATATCAAACATGGCTAGCATTCCAAACATAGCAATGTAGAAGATCCAAACATGGAAGTAAGAATGTGAGCATGTGTTAATCAATCAAAGTATGTGCATCTCATGTGTGGAAACCAGATTTTAGATCTTTGGTTCAGAATCAATGCATCTCATATCAAAAATAATCATGATCAGATCCTCAATCAATGGCACAGATCTAATGTATCTCATCAAAATCCGATCTTCAATCGACGGCACAGATTTAATTTATCTTCTCAACAATGTAATTAGAATTGATCCTTGATCTAACAGCTCAGATTTATCCAATATCAATTATCATGATCGTACTAAGTAATCAATGGCTCAGATCTCATGCATATTATGTTCAAACTTAGATCTAACGGTTCAAATTCATCTTTTCACTCATGATGATAATCCAACGATTCAGATTCATCTAAATCTCTCATAATAATAATCTAATGTTTCAGATTCGTTTAATGAACTCATGATGATAATCTAGCAGTTCAAATTCATCTAAATCACTCATAATAATAATCTAATGGTTCAGATTCAGCAAAATCTCTCATAATGATAATCTAACGGTTTAGATTCATTTAAATCATTCATAATGATAATCCAACTGTTTAGATTCATCTAAATCACTCAAGATGATAATCCAATGGTTCAGATTCATTTAAATCACTCATAATGATAATCCAATGGTTCAGAATCATTTAATCAATTTATGATGATCAAAAAATCAAAATTAACATCCAATGGCTCATATTTAATCATCTAGAAATCTAAGATCAGTGGCTTAAATTAAATCACCTAAAATTCCAAAATCAATGGCCAAAATTAAATCACCCAAAAATTCCAAGATCGATGGCCAAAATGAAATCACCTAAAATTTCAATGGCTTTCATTAAAAATTCATGATCAATTAGCATGATTTAATTGCATCAAAGTTCATAATCAAGGGCCACATTTTCATCTCATCCAACTTCATAATCAATAGACCAAATTTCATCTCATGAAAATTCATAATCAATGGACCAGATTTCTTCTCATCAAAATTCATAATTAATGGGCCAAATTTCCATCTCATTAAAAATTCATGATCAAGGGCCCTCAATTAATCAAATCAAACCCCATTCAATATCAATGGTTCACACTTAGATCAAATTAACATTCAATATCAATGGTCCATAATTGATCAAATTCATTCATTCAATATCAATGATCCATAATTAATCAAATTCTTTCATTCAACATCAATGGCCCATATTTAATCATACTAAAACTTGGAAAATCAATGTGCAATATTAAAGCATTAAATGGTATCAGACAATAAGATAAAATATAGGAAAATTTTCATATACACTCCAACAAGGATTGCTAACATCATCTATGTCCACAAGATTGCAAAAAGAAAAAATTTCATCTACACCCCATTAAGGATTGCTAACATCATCTACACTCACAAGAACGCAAAAACATCACTTAGGTCCACTTAATTGATGGAAATTACTAAAATTGTTGAAATATAATTTTACCCCTCATATTATAAATTGAAAAATTTAAAAAATTATGTTGATTTACTAATTTGTCCGTTAAATCAAACTTATATTTTCTCTTCCTCTTTCGTTTTCACTTTCTCGTGTTCACTTTTTCCCACCCTTTCATTTTCACTCAGCCAATCCCTAATTTGGAGTCACTCTAATGAGCTCCCTCACCACCGACGATGACCTCCCTCATCACTCAACTCATCGTCAACACCTCTCAATCAAAAGCCACCAAAAAGAGGGTTCTAGGGATTGACGAATCAAGGGGGAGGGGAAGTTCCAAAAGAGGTGGATTACTGATATCATGGAAAAAATCCAAAATAGAAGAGAAAGAACCATGGAAAATCGAAATTAAAGAAACCTGATCGAAAACAATAGAAATACACAAAAATAAAAATTACAAAAACGAAAGACCAGCAAATCGGTAAAGCATTATCCAGAACCACCATTGACGGGATTTTTGGATGCTCTCTCTAGTATTATTCAATTCTCTCTGGCAGTTTTCATCGATTTCAATCTGATTCAACTCTTCATAGTTCTATTGAGTTCGGTCTTTCTATTTCTCTGTTCAGTTAACCAACATATCAGAGTCTCGGCAGGTTAGATCTATACGAAGCCCTAAATCGGTTAATTTCCTTTTTCCCGTGTTTCTATATTTTCTTTTCGGATGGATGAAGGAGATAAAGTGGGAAGAAGAAGATGTCTCACAAGCATGGTAAAAGACATCATCATGATTAATAAAGGATGCGAAGCTCCTCTAAAGAGGAGCTGTTCGTGCTCCTTTGCAAAGAGCAGCTTGAAGTCCATATCTCATAATTGGTGTCCTGCTCACCAGTGATCAAAAATGAAATTTATATGAGGAGTCCAAAATGTTAATGGAGGCCAGAGAGATATTGAAGATACAGCAATGTTCAGATAGAGACTAAAGAGAGAGAGAGGGGGGGATGGCGATGGATGGCTAGAAGAACACGCAATAGTGTTTTCTACTTTTTTTTCCTGTGCATCTCCATTGCAACAGTACTCCTTGTAACATTTAAAAAATAACCATCAGATGGATACTAGTGTACGTGGTATCCATCTAACGGATGCAGCATGGTACGCTACAATATTTATGGCTACAGATGAGCCAGCTCCTTGGGTAAAGGGTATAATGTTCTTTTCAACCGACTAAAAGGGCAGTATCATCCATGAAATATTTCAATGCAACTGACATCAGCATCTAACGAGAATCTTGTGATGGAGTGGACTTCTTTGATTAGCACAGCAAAGTTTTTGGGTAGTAGGTGATGTTTTTACAATCTTGTGGGTGTAGATGATGTTAGCAATCCTTGATGGGATGTAGATGAAATTTTTTCTTGCAAAAACATCAACTACTACCCAAAAACTTTGCTCTGCTAGTCAAAGAAGTCCACTCTGTCAGAAGATTCTCATTAGATGCTGATGTCAGCTGAATTGGAAAATTTGATGGACGCTACTACCCTTTTAGCAGGGTTAAAAGATGATTATACCCTTTATTTGATTTGTTATCCTACCCCCAAATTTGGCTTTACTTTCATAACAGTAAAAGTGAAAAGAAAATAAAAAACCCTCGAATCCTCTTTTCGACCTCGACGACGACGACGACCATAAAGAGTCGACGATGACCGTAAAGATATCTTTGTTGAACAACGAGTGTGAATTAGAAAAAATACTGATCCCATTGCTGATCTATGCCCCTATGGTGTGTAACATCTTGATGTAATTAGGGTTTTGGGAGCTAAGACTGGTGAGCATCGCTCCATTGCTCGAATTGATGGAACAGAGTGTTTGACGATGATGGTTGCTGGGTTTCTATATTCTAAACTCGTCGGTGGAGAAATGGAGGACAAGGTTCAAGTCAAGTTTCGAGATAAAGAGGTAAGGGATTTAGAATCAAATGGTGGTAATGTTGGTTCAGTAGCTGAACATGTGGAAGGGGAGAAGGTGGGATGTGTGGAAGCTAGTGTATCGCTGGAGATCGATTCCAAACAAATAGTTGAAACAATGGATTTTAGGGTTTCCATTGTTCAAAATGAGGATCTGCCATTGAGCAAGGAAAACACTGGTATTGCCATTCAAGACTCTAAAATGCAGTATGCGGCGATGAGCGACGGGGTAATACCTGAGGTTTCTTCTGGAGAAATGAAAAGAGATGTAGAAGCTACCGTTGAGGCCATTGGCTCTAATTTTGATTCTTTATATTCTTTGGTCAATGAAAATTCTGCCCCTGAGTTGTTGGAGGTGCTAGGCACAGAAACAGCTAGGGCCTAAGATATGGGTTCGACATAGGGGACATGGTTTGGGAAAAGGTCAAGTCTCATCCATTGTGTCCTGGATTCATTTATAATGAAACATTTATGTCTCCTTCTGTGCATTGCATGAAGAGGGAGGGTCATGTTTTGGTTGCTTTTTCTGGGATGCCAGAGATGGGATGCCGCCGTGGACGCACAATGCAGAGGGGACTCCAACATAAGGGGTTAGGGCTTAAGTGAGAGTGAAAAGAAAAGAGAAAGAGAAAAAAAATATAAGTTTCATTAGAAGGTCAAATTAGTCATTCAACATAATTTTTTAATTTTTTAATTTATAATATGAAGGGTAAAATTGTATATCAATAATATTAGTAATTTTTATTAGTTAAGTGGGTGCGGTTGATTTTTTGCAATCATGTGGACATAAATGATGTTAGCAATCCTTGTTGGAGTGTATATGAAATTTTTTCTAAAATATATAATGCACTAGGATATCAAATAAAAGAACAATAAAATATACAATGTACTTTAATGGGTTGTATACATTAGAAGTGGTGAGGATTGACCACGAGTAAGGTGCATAGGAGTTGGGTTCATACAGGTTAAGGTATCGGGTAAGCTTGGGTATAGGTTTTGCATGGTTTTTTTTGCATGGGGGTTTGTGTTGTGCAAGTGTAGTGATGCATGAGGGGTGTTGAGATGGGAGTGTGGGGATGGAGGCATGCATAGGTGGTGAGATGGAGTGCTGGCCGAAGCAGGTGAAGAGGTGGATGGGAATTGATGGAGCTATGAGATGGGTTTATCGGGTAAAGGTGGGATAATCAGTTGGCTGTAGGTTGGGTAACTGGCAATGTTTGGTGAGGGGTTCGCATGGGGACGGACACATGGTGGTTCAAGGTGTTGGGGTGCTACAAGTTGCAGCTGGCAGTAGAGGTGTAGGCTAGGGTGTTTGGTGGCATGGGATAAATGAGGGCTGAAGGCAGATGGAGGGTAGGTTAATCAGGTTGGGTAATGGGTATCAATGGAGGTCCAATGGAGTCGTGGTTGGGTTACGATGGCGTCTCGATGAAGTCGATGGAGGTCGCAATGGGTTCCGATGATGTCTCGATGAAGACGATGGTGGTTACGATGGCTTGCGATGGGCTCAAATTTGATAGATGATAATAGATTAAAAAAAAAAAAAAAAGCATAAGGTGGTAATAGCTTACCTCCGATGAGCCTCCCGATTCCCCTCCCTTTCTTCATTTTCCCTTTTCTTCTCTGCTCTCTCTTCTTCTATTCTCTCAATCTTCTTAACCAACTCTCTGCTCCAAAACCCTCCACTCGGCCAACTGAAAAGTCCTCCTTAAATATTTTTTTGCTTTCTTATACTCCCCAATTTCCCACTCTCTCTCAATCTTTCAAAGTCCCTCTCTATTTCTATCACTCCCTCTCAATCTCTCTCTCTTTCTCTCCCTCTCTCTCTCTTGGTCTTTAACTCTCTCTCAAACTTCTCTCGCTCAGTCTTTAACATTATCTCAAACTATATATATAATGCATAACATCATATAATATATAATATATGTAAGTACATGCATATGGGCTGAATTGATTTGGTTCGGATGGGTCCAGGCTCAACTGGACCGACTGGTCGAGTCTAAACTGGACTGGACTAACTTGGGTTGAGCTGAGACTAGTTTTTTTCTCCCCCTATCATTTTCTTTCATAAGCCAGTATCGACTTGTAGCTCTGCATGGAATTATTTGACGACCTCTGTCCTCGATTTTCTATGTCCACTTTGAAGAAGATTGAAAATGGAGAATAACAGAGCTTGAATCACCTGATTTGGACGTCAGATGACCAAAATATGATGAACTAAAGTTTAAGTGGTCTAATTTATGATAATTTAGCTTGCAACTTTGCATGGGATCTTTCGGTGGCCTCTACCCTAGATTTTCCATGTCAACTTTAAAGAGGACTAAAAACGGAGAATAATGGTGCTTGAATCACCTGATTTGGATGTCGGATGAGCAAGTTATGAAGAACTGAAGTTTAAATAGGCATATCGGCTTGCAACTCTGCATGAGATCTTTCAACGACTTCTGTCCTGAATTTTCCATGTCCAATTTGAAGAAGACTGACAATGGAGCACACTAGCGCTTGAATTACCTGATTTGAATGTTGGATAATCAAGGTATAGTGATTTAAAGTTTGATCAAACCAATTTATGATAATTTATTTAACAAATCCTCAACTTGCAATAATTTACAAAAAGCCCTTGAGATTTTAATATTCTTTTCAGAAAACCCCCTTGTACTTATTTTTGGACTAAAATCACCATATCTTCTTCGTTTGAAGTCAAAATTGAGCAATTATGGTCTCATTTCAAAGGTAATTCCACGACCTACGCATCCATGTGGGTTGCAGCCCATGACCTTGCTGCGAGGTTTATCAAAAATAGCCTCAAAGTCGTAACTAAAAATCCAAACTTTGAATTAGGACCTACAACCTCTCCATATGTGTTCACCTAGGCTCTTGCATACTGTGGATCACTTCAGTTTTCCTTAAAACACTATAGAAAGCACACAGGGACTAATCGATTGTCGGATTTAGGAGAATTTCACTCACCCCCTTGTACTTTCCTTATTTTCACTCACCTCCCTTCCTTTGTTGTCTATGCACTAGTAAGACTTTGTTTAGCTAGGGACGGCAAAAATGGGGTGCTTAAACATCCGGTTCATCCTCCCGTTTAACACATGTTAAATCAGAAAACTCTCTGGAAGTGAGGCGGAGGCTCTATCGGGTGGTACATCATCCGGCTTTGCATCCGGCTCCGATTCGTACCTCTACCTTTGGTTCTTAAGGTCATAAGTATGTTAAGTGTGGGGCATGCAGTTGGACACACCCACCAATTCATCATGCGGTTCCATCCACATGTTCAGTCCGAGAAACCAGGTTTTACCGAGGAAGATGAAGTATAAGTTGGGGATTTTCTCACCCAACTCACTTCCTTCCATAATAGGATGATGGGGAGTATTTTCCCCACCCTTGTTGCTGTTTTTAAGATAAACAACACCTCCATTGGAAATATAAGGGACCCTAATTGAAATCTAGGGTTTGTTCTTGGCCTCCTTTAATGGTGGCCAAGCACCACCAACAATGGTGGTCGAATCCTATACATGAGTGATGGGAGTCTAATGGACTTACTTAGTAAGTGAGGAAGAGATTCGAAGCTTGAGCTTCAAGCTTACCCCAAGTTCTTCCATGCTTCTCTCCATAACCCTTAGCAACTCTCTCTCAATCCAACGCAATTGCCAAAACCCCAAATGAGGGTTTTGGCCCTTATTTTTGGTTTTGGCCCTTATTTTTAAGAAATTAGGGGGAGAGAAAGTACCCATATACGTAAGCTAGTGGCAACGAGTCAGGTGACTCATCCTCCGATTGTGCCGTAGTTTGTGCCTCTGATTTGCTGCCACCAGTTGGGCATAAAACATGGCTCTAGCTTTGGTTTCTCAAGCCCAAAGCACTAGAAGGCACGCTGGACCCACCCAAGGTCCACTACACTACTTAAGGTCCAGCTAGAGTTCCTTACCTAGGATTTGGACGCATCCCTCTGGTTCATCTGCTGTCAATGTGGTAAGACCCGACATGCACGATGGTCCAAATTAGTAAGGAAATTTGGGGGCGGGTATTACAGGCTGATATTAAAAATAAATGATTTTCTTCTAGTGAAGCATTGAGTATGTGTTCTCCTAATCAACCCTTCACACCGTTCCTAATCAACCTTCATACTCTTTTAAGGTATCAAAGAGTAAGTGAATCCAAAGGCTGGTCACGAGAGTATTATTCTCTCTCAAGTTCTGTGGTTTAATGGGTTAAAGATAGATCTCTTTTAAAGAAAGTTAAATCCTACATTGGTATAATGGCCATCAAAGGTTAACTTTGTGGATTTGTAGGTTGCTGAATATATTGATCAGGTTTCATCATCTATTAAAACATAATCTGAAATAAGAATCTCTTGGATAGTGTTGCTGAAGAAATCTTTGAAGAAGTTGCAAGTTCAGGCTGGTATTCAATAAGCAATGTAATTTCTATTATTAAATCCTCTCATAAATAACTAAGAGCTCTGGAGTTGAAGAAATTGTAAAGGAAATAGTTGCATGATAGAAAGAATCAAAGAAAAATTCAAATAAGAAAATTTAAGAGCTTACCAGCATTTTATTGACCATAAGGGATAGTCCTCAAATCTTGGGTTTTTTTTTTTTTTTTTTTTTTTGTGGGTTTACTTATCATAAAAAAATATATAATATAAATTTGGAGAAGGTAATAGGTCTCTTATCCTATGGTTTGACGTTGAAACCTTTATTCTGTATTTGTTCGTTTGAGATGAAGTTTACACTTGTAAATGTCAGTTAGGAAAGTAGTTCAAATGATTCTCGTGTGTTTGGAGATGCTCAGACATCAGAACATATAGGATATCCCCATCCACCACCAGGTTTAAGATTCTCATTCCAACTCATTTAAGTGTATGTTATATGTGTTTGTAATTCTCATATTAACTACATTTTTTATTTTTTTTTTTGTAAACAATGTTTTAGGGAAGTATTTCATCGTTGACTCAGGATATCCAAGTCTTTGGGGTACTTGACATCTTTTAAAGGCGACATATATCACATGTGGGATTATAGAGGATAGGGAAGAGAACTTAGAACTCTGAAGGACTTGTTTAATCATAGAAATTATTCTTTAAGGAATGTGATAGAATGAGCTTGGGGTGTTGAAAGCTCAATTTCGAATTTTGAAGTCAATGCCACTGTATTACTCAGGGCTCAATCGTATAATGTAGTTGCATATTGTGCTCGTCACAATTATATTAAATATGAGCAAGTTGCAGGTAAAGAATTTAATAGACTACGTGCATACGATGCATTAAATCAGGCTCAAGAGGTTGAGAATGCTGCTTTAGAGATTGTTGATTATGTTGCAGAAGATCTAGGATTTTACAAGGAACCACTAATGAGATGAATGCAATGAGGATATAAATTGCAAATCAGTTAGCTAGACAAAATGGTCTAGCAGAAATTGGACAAACAATCAGTTAGCTTTATTAGTTTTTGTAATGAACTTGGTGAACAAACTATACAGTTGTTAACACTATTTCATTTTGACTAAGTTGAATTTTATAGTATTACTTTGTTTTGTAGTTATTGATAACTATTACAACTTTGTTTTAATTAAGGTTTATATAATTCATGTGGATTCAGAAATATGACTACCAATATTCCACCAATATGCGTTTGTGGAATGGGAAGGATGTTAATGCTCACTTCACGAACTAAGAAAAATCCAGAGCGCCAATTTTACACATGTCCAATCAAGCAAGATCATCCATATGCATTCTTTTTGGTGCATTAGTACAATGAGAGTGAAGAGTTCTCATTTCAGCCCACCCCACAGTTGTATGTGACTGGGAAAACGCAACATTTATGTCATGACATGTAAATGCATGTAAACTAGTCTTATTTATACCCAATATAATGGGTCATTGTATTCCTAGTCATATGGGTTCTTTTGTTGACCTGTTGTGTTATTTATACATCATCTAAGATGTACTGATTTGAAAAAATGTGATGTTTTGTTATGTATAAATCATTCAGGATGTATTGAAGACAATGATAATCAATTTAATACTTTATTAATAAGATAGATTTGCAAAAATATGAATTTTTAATCTAAATACATACATATTAATGGCATAATAGCAGTGATTGTAATATTTATTCTAAAATTTTTTATTCCAGATCAATTTTTTATCAAACAGTCTCCTACTCTCAATGAGCTCTAGAATCGATTCCAGATCAGTTTTTATCAAGCCCCCATTTGATAACGCTCTGACTCCTTCTCCCTAACTCTTGCTCTGGAGTCATTTTTGAGCTTCCATTTTTTTCCCAAAGCTCATTGAGAGCAGGAGCCTGTTTGGTAACACTACTTTGGAATCAATTCCAGAGCTCATTGAGAGCAGGAGATTGTTTGATAAAAACTGATCTGGAATCAAAAATTTTGGAATAAAAATTACAATCACTGCCATTATGCCATTAATATGTATATATTCACATTTTTGCAAATATATCTCAATAACAAAGTATGGAATTGATTAACATTGTCTTCAATACATCCTGAATGATGTATAAATAACAGAACATCACATTTTTTTCAAATTGGTCTTACTATCAGAGTATTAAATTGATTATCATTGTCTTCAATACATCCTAAATTATATATAAATAATCCTCAACTTACACATTTTATTCCTTAATTGTTTTAGTTGATATGATCACCCTAGTTTTGCCTCCATTTTGGACTTGATATTGTTCCACCCAACTTTGTTGAAGGTACTAATTATCTTGTTGCCCTTGACAACTTTGTTAACCAAAATATCAATGAAACAATCAACTTCACCCTTTACCCATTTCACACTTTCAACGGCCATTATAATCTAATGTCAGTAATGAAAAAAATTACAAAAGTTTATTAGGTTGGTCCAAATAAATCTCAACTATCTGGACATAAACTATTTATTCAAAAAAAAGGGTTAAGAATAAAGTAAGCAAATATTAAGAAGAAAAAAAAAGTAAACAAATAGCAAGAAGAAAAGTAGTTATAATGCTAGAAGAGAACTTGGAGGATTGGTGGAACATTGGTAGTCATATTTCTATATCCACAAGGATTATATAAACATTAATTAAAATAAAGTTGTAGTAGTTATCAATAATTACAAAACAAAGTAACACTGTAAAATTCAACTGAATTAAAATTAAATAATGTTAACAACTGTGTATTTTGTTTACCAAATTATTTACAAAATATGATAAAGCAAAATGATTGTTCATAGAATTTCTGCTAGACCATTTCGTCTAGCTAACTGATTTGCTATTTGTATCCTCACTGCGTTCATCTCATTGGCGGTTCCTTCTAAATTTTTTGGATCTTCTGCAACATAATCAACAGTGGGTAAAGCAGCATTGTCAGCCTCTGGAGCAAGATCTAATGCATTGTACAGATGTAGTCCATTAAATTCTTTATCGACAACTAGCTCGTCTTTAATATAGTTGTGAAGAGCACAACTTGCAACTACAGTATATGATTGGGCCTTGAGTGAATATGGTGGCATTGCCTTCAAAATTCTTAATTAAGCTTTTAACACCCCAAAAGCTCGTTCTATCACATTCCTTAAAGAAGAATGTCTATGATTAAACAACTCCTTTGGAGTTCTAGGTTTATTTCTCGATCCTTTATAATCCCACAGGTGATATCTATCTCCTTTAAAAGGTGTCAAGTACCCATAAAGACTTGGATATCCTGAGTCAACGACGTAATACTTCCCTATAACATTGTTCACAAATAAAATAAATAATACAGTTAACATGACAATTACAAACACATATAACATATACTTAAAAATGATTTGCTAACTATATCTTATACCTGGTGGTGGATGGGGATATCCCATATGTTCTGATATTTTAGCCTCTTGAAATACATGGGAATCATTTGAACTCCCTTCCCAACTGGCATTTACAAATGTATTCATGTCAAAGGAACAAATATACATTATGTTCTATGTGAGTGTGTTTTTCCTATTTCTGAAGGGTACTTGCAAATGTTGAGGTACAGCTGCATCAATATGTGTGCCATCAATGGCACCAACACAATCCTAATACATAAACAATATCCTTTTTTGATATATGAATGACATAATTATAAAAATGGAAAAGAAATTGTATTAATAAAATTACCTTGAAGAATGGATAGGGTTTTGGGTAACTTCTAATCTCTGCGGAGACCACGTTCAAGTTTGGCGGTCGAATGTTCTCTCTTCCCAACTTCAAGAATGCATCCTGCTAATGGTCTCACCTAAATGTTGAAACCTTTCACCTAGTTTTCTATTGCTACCTTTACATAATATTTAAATGAATATTCTAATCTATTCGTCAACCCTTATGTAGCGGCTATCCTTTAGCCAACCCCAGTGTTTCATAAGGTTGCATAAATTGATGAATACATGATGTTCCATTCGTAACTTGTCATAAATTCTAGTTGTATGACCAACTAATAATTCCATCTTCCACTCTGCACCTGACATTTTACTATCTCTATAAGGCTCTTTGTAATTCAGTGACTCCTGGAATTCATGAATTGCTTATAACTCCATCATTTCTATTTCTTCTACCTCCTCATAAAACTCTAATTTTTTTTTCTTACATCATTCATCTGGTCATTCCTCATGTGGACTGCACATTAATAAAAAAATAAAAAACCATATAAGTAATTAACAACCATAACACAAACTTGAGAAGCTTTAAGGATATATTGTTCATCGGTACTACTTCAAACCATTAAAACATAAATTGTTCAACCTACTTAAAAAATACTTCAAACCATTCAACACAAACATAAATTGTTCAACCTACTAAAATACTACTTCAAAATTTCAAACATAAATTGTTTAATCCATTAAAACTAAATCAAACCATACCGTAGTGCAGAAACTAAAAATATTAACACAATCATCTCATTTTCTTCCCAACCACAAAAATCTTCTAAGGGATTTCATCTAACATCCACATTTTCTTCTCATCTAGTACGGTCAGAAATATCCATCTCCAATCTGGATCTCCTTTCATGTGTTTTAGAGCCCGCATATAAACATGCTTATCCACATTAGGCAAAGCTTCTATCGCTTTCGCATATTCTACAAGTGTGTGGTCTACCGAACTCGTAGAACTAGGAGAAGGAGAAGATGAGGAACTAAGCAATTCCATTCTACTTTCGGAGTTGGCGATAATTTCTCATATGGCTCTGGATATCTTAGCATTCCTACCCCTCTTTCTAAGAGTAGAAGGGGTATGATTAAGATTATCTGTCCCCCATGGAGTTTGGTGGAGTTCTTCGACATCATCTACCAGAGTGGCTGGATCTTCTATGCTTGGGGTAGTGGCTTCTATGTTGATGTCATCTAGATAGTCCAAGATATGAAGGTCCTCAGCCCAACTACAAGAAAATGCCCCAGTAGCATATGAATCACCAAAATTTGCATCCAACTCGTTTCATTGTGGCAATCCTTTTTTTTTTTTTTTTTGTACTTTTCCCACCTTGGGTTTTCCTGAAATCATAACAGAAAAGATTTCTATTAGTTCATTTGACTTTAGGAACTACTCCTAGTATAGGATGATGTATATACCTTGAGGTGTGTTTCCCATATTTTTCGGTGGTAAGTACAATCCTCCTTTTATTGCACCATCCAAACCCAGTTGTTCCCAACAATTTCAAGAATGCACTATACTCAATCCTCAACTTACACATTTTATTCCTTAATTGTTTCAGTTGATATGGTCGCCCTAATTTTGTCTTCATTTTGGACTTGATATTGTTCCACCCAAGTTTATTGAAGGTACTAGTTATCTTTTTTCCCTTGACAACTTCCTCAACCAAAATGTCAATGAAACAATCAAGTTCACCTTTTAGCCATTTCACAGTTTCGGTGGCCATTATAATCTAATGTCTATAATGAAAAAAAAAATTACAAAAGTTTATTAATGCAATAGAATGGCATAACCACCAAACAAAGATCCAACCACATGTCATCTAAAGTGATGGGAGATTTTAAGTCCTTATATTAAATTATTAAATTCATCTAAAGTGATGGGAGATTTTAAGTCCATCATCTAAACAGAGCAGGATAGAAAGGAACATGGGATAGTTCATGTGCCTTCTACTACTATAGATTCTTAGTATACATCAGTTGATAAAACACCATTCACATAAAGCAATACCATACTATAAGAACCAATAAATGTTCACAATATGCTAAAAAAGAAGGTTTCAATACCTTTTAATTTAACGGAGGACAACATTTCACAAATTAGAGGAATAACACGAGTTACAACAACATACAAAGTGCAAAACTTAATTCACAACAAGGACGACACTAACCACCAGACATGATTAATAAATAAACCAAACCTCTAAAAAGGGTGACCAGATACACATACCAACAGGGATTCCAAACCCTATGATCTGCAGTTGATAGAATCACACTAGTACCAATGACACACATCTTATTTCAGCCAGAACTCCATAGTCAAGAAGCCATTTCCCAATAAATTTTGCTTCTCACATAATCACAAATTTACTATTGCCATATAAATGTCTGGAAATCATATATAAAAATCAAAGTTCAAATGTTGTAGATCATCCAAAGGCCAAAAATCCCAAATCAGATTAATAGTTCGCATTTGCAATTTTAGCATATGAAGTAAAATAGAACCAGCTATAACAAGAAATCAATTAACCTATAAAAGAAGGATACTATAATAGGACTAGTAACATGAAATCAGAACTAGAATAATAAAATAAAATCTGATATTTTGACGAAGTAGACTTCGGAGGAGAAAATTCTGATCTTGAAACAGGTTTAGAAGCTAAAAAATGAAACCAATAATGAACAATTATCATGGTTGTTGAGAAGCCACATTCAACTTGAATCTCTTTAACTTGAATTAGTGATACCATGAATTGAGAGTTCAGAAAGTTGTGTGGGTTATCAAAACCATGCTCTACTACACTTATCTTTTGTCATTTATACCAGTTTGAACACTAGAGAGCTTACTGTACCCAAACAAATTGGTTACTCTTACCACTATATTGAACAAACTTATTTTATTTTTTTGGCTACATATAAAACCAATAATGAGGCTACAATCAATCCAAAAACACAAGATGCTGCCACGTATTGTAGCTGTATTTTGCCTGGTACAATCAATAATGAGGCTACAATCAATCTTGTTCCAGGTGGGCATTTTGAGGCTACTATTGTTGCTGGATTTTGCCCGGTACACAAGATGCTGCCACGTATCTGCAAATAAAGAACACGCACTGAGGTGGGTGGATTTAACCCCGTGGCCACTACAATGCCTAAGTCAATAATGGTCTAGGACAAGCAGAATGGAACTCAGGGATAAGGTACCCAAGTTCCTTAGAGAGAAGGAACTGAGGTACATGACCTCTGTAAGACCTTTCCTTCCCAGTTTATTAAAGACAATAGGATGAAAGCTAAGTGTTTCAAGTGACTTAGCACTCACAGAAGAAAACTAAAGATTCTAGAGGGAATTCTAGAGAGTAACGTTACCTTAGTTAAGAGTAAAAGTTGGATCATTTTCCCTTGCTACCATCTTCTATTTATAGGCCAAGTATGAAGCTTGTCGAGCAAGTTTCCCTTCTTTAGCTAGCTTGTCCCATTCCCCAGTGTCATCATCACTCTATTATGTAGGATAAAGGAGTCTACAACCTCTAGAAGGGAGCATATCTCCAATATCTGGCCTCTTCGACCCTTTTCTGTCCATGTCACTAAGTCTGCTTGATGTGAATGGCCGTCCTTTTGTCGAGTAGATTCAGGATCTTTTCTTTCGTAGAGCTCCTTGTTGAGATGATGTTGCTAGTTGTGTCAGCATATTTCACATTTAATGCCCCTTGTCAACATTTATGAGCATTTATTATGATGTAATTAATGCTCATCTGGTACATTTTATGCCATTAAATCTCCCCGATACTAAGCTTGTGGGGCTAAATCGTATCGCCGCCAGATAAATTGAGCTGGATTCTCTACTTTACTTAGTAGACATGTGGACTACCCTGATGGATGCCACGTGTCTGACCGTTGATATGCCTTCCTTGATTACCTTTGGACAGTCTCGATTGACCCATCGTATTTTCCCCCAACAGAACCGCTTTGTCTCCTCTAGGTTGTTTCAACTCAAGGAGCCAACTTTATTTTGGGAAAATGCATTTTCCAACCATGTGTTGATAAAGTAATCCATCTTTATGCCTAATGATGATTCTTCGCTGATTCCCTTGAGTTCCTAGCCATTTTCAATCCACGTGCCCATATCAGAGTGCATCACGGTCTCACAAACCGTTGTGCCTTAAATGTACTAGCAATCACGCTTTCCATTGGTGTATCTTGGCCAGCCACGGGACACCAATTTTCCTAACCATCACGTCCATCGTATCCGTTGTCACACCCCAAATTTATGATACATAAAATTTCAGAGCTGACTGAACCGATACGCATTTTATGTTCAGTCAAACCCAGAATCTCTTAAGCAGTGTCATGCCCGTCTCAACCACCTCACGACCAATGTCTCAATTTATTCACCAAAATAATATAGATAACAAAAATAACTAAACCAATTGAGCTTTTATTGATACTTAAATAAAATTAATTAACATTGTATCATAATTATTCTAGTTCCATCATTCCACAACCATAAAAAAAACCATTCTTAATCCAGCCCTATAACATTGGGCTACAATATAGTACTTGTAAAAAGTAAAGTAAACTAAAATAAACAAAACTAAACTAAACTCCAACATTCTTCAACAACCGACACAACGCCCATTGCTTCTTCTACTCGAACACGCATGCATCACACTCACTGTCTGCATCATGTTCGTCTCCCTCTAGACCTTGCACATCCATAAATGCCATAGAAGAGATAATCGGTGCATTCACAAAATCAGCTACAATGTTACCTGTAACATCCACTAAAAATTGTATACAAAGAGGGTGAGCTCTCTAACTTGAGCTCAGTAAGAAAACAAACAGGTAAATGGCAATATGCATGATCATCTTATTACTCCTAGTTTACACTATTGGTCTGGTATAACGTATGCTATAGCTATGGGAAGGCCTGACCACACTCACCGAAGTTGGCCATAACCTCCATGCATAGGAGAGAATGGGTTTTCACCAGCCTACACCAATAGCCCTGGTGTTCCCACATGTCATCACAGAGATAGGCAGTGCTAGGGCAAAGATTTGGCCAATGATGCAGGGATGACCATTCCAACACCTTCCCTTTTCCCCTATCTATACCAACACCTAACCCCCTATTATCCAGTGTCACATACATGGGTTGTTTACTAGCCATCAATCTACATGTCACCCCTTGTAGTTTCCTTACATACACCCAATAGGAATCCCCAACCCATCGATTTTGCCCCCCCCCCCCAAGATGTTGTCATCCTGCTAGGGGTATGAGACATCACAAGCCAATTAATCAGTAAGTCAGATCCCTCAGTCCTCAACTATTTCACCACAGCTCACGATGCTTACTCATATCCACATACATTCACAGTATTCATAGTAAAGAGATGCAAATGCATGCAAGCACAATAAAAAAGATGAGATGTTATCTTCAGCCTTCACATTCATATTCAAGATAGATATCATTTCACATATGGGGCAGAGGTTTTTTTCCCTTACCTGATAATAGCAGACAATTGTTATCCCTAGTCCAAAGTTCACTCTTGATTACTTTCGTGTCACCTATTGAGCGTGAACCTCATTAGTTACTTAAATACTTTCAATTCAGCCTTAATAGGGCTTTATGGGGCTAACTAGTTATGACTAACTGGTTCCGATTATCAGAACTGGTGGTCGGGACCAGATGCTCTTGGGAACCTTCCATAATCCCAACCAGTTGCGAGTCTTGTCATAGATGTCACAATCAAATGTCGAGACTAGTAGCTTTCCAAGGGCTTTTCGAATGTATCCGGTCGCATATCTGGTTGTATATTTCACGACCGATATGTCACGATCAGACCTTCTCCATGGAGTTGGTCTGGGTTTCTAACTCATCCAAAATTCCAACAAAGGATTCCTTATCATGGAACTCCATTGTAGAAACTAAGGGTCAAACATCCTTAAAGTCAACCAATCCTATTCTAGGCTTTATAAACTCGTTAGTGAATTAATTAATTAGACTAGGGTTTATTGTTTAGATTACTACAAGTATTATCCTAGGTTCCACTTTATCAGAGCCTTCTTCGGTGCACAGCCATTAATGGACGATGGTTCCATTGATAGTTAATGAACCAAGGTACCTTTCATTCTACTTCGTGTCCAATCAGATTTGAAATAAGGTTGGGTTTACTTACAGTGGTTTCGAACAGCTGTTCAATGGTATTGAAACCTAGTCATAATTCCCAACGCACTTTTTCCTTTCGGCCTCCTTCCTCCTCTAATTCTCTCCTCTCTCTAAGAACGTAACAAAACTCTAGGGTTTAATGATGCTCTGAGAGAGGTAGGGTTTTGGGGAGTGTTTTATAGTTTAGGAGTCTCCCTTAGGGTAGAACTCCTTAAAGAGTTGGAGACTGCCAGGGGTTGCCAATTGACATCCTAAGGAATCCCCCCTTAAGTTCTCCACCTCCTCAACCAACTCTAGATTAGTTAGGAATGAGGTGGGACCCATTAGGGTCATCCCTAGATCCAGGGAATATTCCCACAATGACTTACAATGGAGTTTTGAATTTAACTTTCACGAGTAGCCTGTCTAGGCTTTACCAGTTGCGATGTCCGGCTAGGACTTTTTGGGACCGGTAAGTCAGGGCTGGTGACTGGTTTTAAGAATGCTAAGTCCAAATTTCTAAGTTGTCATGGATTGGTTCATACTTGATTCTGACTGGTCTTGAAGTTGACATGGGGTCAGGTTCATTGACGATGGAAAACCCTGGCACTATAAGAAAATCTGAATTATGTCGGGTTTCTGGGTACCAGTTTTACAACCCCCCTTAAAAGAATTTCATCCCCAAAATTTCACTTGCCTATGTCTTCAAACAAATAGGGATACTTCCTCTTCATCGACTCTTCCTCTTCCCATGAAAGATCTTCAACATGTTGGTTCTTCCACAACACCTTGACATAGTAGACATCTTGGTTCCTAAACTATTGAACCTTTCTGTCCATGATTTCTTGAGGCTCGAGTTCAAGTGTTAAATCCTTACTTAACTCTAGAAGGTCTGCCTCTAATACGTAGGATGGATCCAAGACGTACTTTTTCATCATGGATACATGGAATACATCGTGTATGCTAGACAAGGATGGTGGCAATGTTAATTGGTAGGCCACTACTCTGCATCGCTTAACGATCTCATAGGGTCCCACATATCTAGGGCTCAGTTTTCCCTTCTTTCCAAAGCGCTTCCTCTCAAGGGTGAAATGTTTAGAAATTCCTTGTCTCCTTTAGCAAACTTGATATCTTTCCTCCTGACGTTGGAATAGCTCTTCAGGCGAGTTTGTGTGGCCTTGATCCTTTCTCTAATTAGATTAACTTCTCGACAAGTTTCTTGTACAAAGTCTGGTTCGATGATTCTCTTTTCTCTAACTTCTTCCCAATATAAGGGAGTTCGACATCTTCTCCCATATATGGCTTCATATGGGGCCATGCCAATGCTAGCCTGATAGCTGTTGTTGTATGCAAACTCCATTAATTGTAGCTTTTCATTCCAAGCTCTTTTGAAGTCGATGGTATAAGCACGTAGCATGTCCTCCAGGATCTGAATGGTCCTTTTCAACTAAACATCAATCTGAGGGTGGAAGGTTATACTAAAGTTCAACTTGGTACCCATTACCTATTATAGCCCTTCCCAAAATTTAGAGGTAAATTTGGGATCTCTGTCTGACACAATGCTTTGTAGTACGCCGTGTAGACGAACTATATGATTTACATACAGCCTTACCAATCTTTCCATGGTGTATTGGGGCCTTACTACTATGAACCTTACTATTTTTGTGAGCCGATCTACATTTACCCAAACGGCATTTACTATTCTTAGGGTTAAGGGCAGCCCCATCACAAAATCCATAGTGATGCAGTCCCACTTTTATTCTGGTATTGATAGTGGTTGAAGCCATCCCGAAGGTTTCTATCTAACTACTTTCACTTGCTGGCAGGTCAATCATTTGTATATAAATTTTGTCAAGTCTGCCTTTATCCCTCTCCACTAAATGGTTTTCTTCAAGTCATGGTACATCTTCATACTCCCCAGGTAAGCTGAGTATAGTGCGTTATGAGCTTCCATCAAAATTTTCTCCTTAATGACTTCTGTCGTTGTTGGGATGCAGAGTCTTCTTCAAAACTTGAGTGCACCATCACTCGAGACTGTGAAGTTAGGGTTTATTCTTCCCTTCTGTAGGTCATCCTTCAGTGTCCTGAGGTAAGGGTCCGTAGGTAGTTCTTGTACTACTTCCGTAACTAGTTCCGCCTTTATTTCTAGTGCTTCGAATAAGCTTGCAAGTTCACATATGACCTCTTTTCCTAGAGATCCTTCTAATACATCCAGCTCCTCTTGTGCTTTCTTACGGGTATTGGTTCGTGCTGTTTTTCTTGGAACTGGTTCATTCCCTTCCTCCAATTTCATGAGGGGTTTTTCCTACTCTAGGCATCAGCTACTACATTCACCTTCCCTAGGTGGTACTATATCTCAGAATCGTAGTCTTTTAACAGTTCCGCCCATCTCCGATGACTCATATTTATATCTGAGTAAATAAGTATGTAAGGCTCTTGTGGTCGGACTTGATCTGAAACTTCTTGCCATATGGATAGTGTCTCCATGCTTTAAGAGTGAAGACTACTGCTGCTAGCTCTAAGTCATGGGTAGGGTTGTTTTCCTCGTGTTTCTTTAGTTGTCATGAGGCATATGTTATGACTTGGCCTCCTTGCATGAGCACACATCCCAAGCCTAGTTTTGAGGCATCAGTGTATAAGGTGAAAGGTTCACCTGGCCTTAGGATGATCAATATGGGAGCTAAGACTAATCTTTCCTTTAAGGTTGGAAAGCTTCTCTCATATTGGTCTAACCAAATAAATTTCTCCCCCTTCTTAGTTAGTTTTGTCAGAGGTATGGTGATCCTGGAGTAATCTTCCACGAATTTGCAGTAGAACCTAGCTAAACATAAGAAACTACGATTCTCAACAATGGTCTTAGGTGCTTCCCAATTTATAATGGCCTCAATCTTACTAGGATCCACTTTAATTCCTTTGGCTAATACTACATAACCTAGCAATGCCACTTCATTCAGCTAAAAGTCACATTCCTTGAACTTGGTGTAAAGAGTATTCTCCCTTAATCTCTGTAAGGCTTGTCGTAGGTGTACCTTATGCTCCTCTTCATTGCGGAAATATATTAGAATGTCATCAATGAAGACTATTACTAAGGTATCTAGCATATCATGAAACTCTCAGTTCATGAGTTCTATGAATGATTTTGGAGCATTCATCATTGTGAATGACATGACTAAGAAATCATAGTGCCCATACCAGTTTGAAAGGTTATCTTAGGTATGTCACTCTCCTTCATCTTCAATTAATGGTAACCCAACCTGAGATCAATATTCAAAAATACTGCAGCACCTTGTAACTGGTCAAATAAGTCATCTATCCTTGGTAGTGGATATCGATTCTTAATGGTGAGCTTATTTAACTCATAGTAGCCAATGCACAATCGTACAATACCGCCCTTCTTCTTCTCGAACAGTATAGGTGCACCCCATGGAGAAATATTAAGTCTGATGAAGCCTTTATCTAATAGTTCTTGTAGCTGCACCTTTAGTTCCTTCAATTCTGTAGGTGTCATTCAGTATGGAGCCTTCAATACTGGTGCTGATCCTAGGAGCAGGTTTATCAAAAACTCTGTTGCTCGATTAGGTGGTAATCCTGGTAGGTCTTCAGGGAACACATCGGGAATTCCTTTACCACTTCAAGGTCTTCTAACCACGGCCTTTCTGTAGTCACATCGAGAATAGACACTAGATATCCTACTTCCCCTTTTTGTAGACACTTAATTACCTTAAGTGTTAAAAGAAATCCTCTTCTTAAACTTCATGTCCCCTATGAATTCGAACGTCACCCCATCTCCTACATCGAACAATAACTTCTTTTTGACGCATTGGAACCTTGCCCAATGTAGAGACAACCAATCCATACCTAAAATCACATCGTAGTTTAACATGTCCAGTTGAATTAGATTTGCCTCCAAACTTCTACCATCTATTAGGATTGGGCATGGCCCTTGGGATTCCTCGAGGATCACTTCTGCTCCAAGAGGCGATTGGACAATCAATGGGGCCTTGAGGGGCTTCATTTCACCTTCGATACTCTCTCCAAAAGATGGAGGCATAAAGGAGTAGGTAGCTCCCAAATCAAAGAGTACCTTTGCCTGTACTCCAGCTATAGTTACAGTACCTAAGGTAATTTTTCCATCTTTTAGTTTATGCATGCAAATGGTAATGTAACAACTGTAAATGCATATCTGACACCATGTCTGGGGAAGCCTCTGCTTCCTCAGCTGAAACAGCGTACACCTTCTCCTTCTGAGTTGCTTTAGGAGGGTAGAGACAAACTCCAAAGAAATGTCCTGTCTCCCCACAATTGAAACATTTGAGATTAGCAGCAGGAAAGGCAGTTGGACGGTTCCCTATGGGTGTTGACTTAGCTGCAGTAAACTTTGCTGTAGTCTGGACTACACGAAAGGTTTTATTTACTGCCCTTCTGCCAGTGAAGTTGGTTGTCCTCTTATTAGTTTCCTTTTGTGCAAAGTAGCTGTCTCGCAGACTAGATTCTATGATCTTCGCCATCTGAATGGCGTCAGAGTACACTTCCTTGCCCAGTGCATCTACAGTAGCTCGAATGTTGCCATGTAATCCTTTTGTGAACCTGCGAGCCTTGGCTGCCTCTTCCTTCATGATAGCCGGGGTAAAGTAAAATAGTTCTGTAAACTTTTGCTAATACTCATCCACAGACAGTTGTCCCTAGGACACATTCAAATACTCAACCTCCTTCCTATCCTTGAAGCTTTTTGGGAAGTATTTATCGAAGAAAGCCTCTCTAAAGATTACCCAAGTGATCTAGGGATGCTTGGCCACTAGGAGTGGCTGTGTGGATTCCCACCACGTATTTGGTTCACCTTCAAGCATATAGGTGATGCGCAAGATCTTCTCATCTTTAATACACATCATAATCTGCAGTGTCTTTTCAATGGACTTGATCCAAACTGCCGGCTGCAAGGGATTAGTCCCAATTCTAGTGAATTTCAGAGGCTTCATTTTCATGAACCTCTCCACAGTCCTAGATGGGTCTTGTTGTGGTGGCACTAGTATAACTTAATGTTGAGTCTGAATGGTTAGTAAGTTGCGAGTAGTCTCATTCGCAACTCTGTCCTGGGTTGTCGACATTTTGGCAATGTTGGTAGCATTGGCTCCAGGTAGTGGAACATTGGTGGTATTGTTCCCTTAAGGAGCTGTTCCTAGAGGTGCCAGTGCTGGCCTCTGTATGTCCCTGAGATCGGACAAAAATTGTCGTTGCTGGGCGTGACTTTCTTGTTGTTGTTCTCTCAGCACATCCTATTGTTCCTGACCCATAGTGTGAACTGGGTTCCTCATAATTGTTGGGATAATCTCAGTAGTAGGTTCCCCATGGGTGCCATCACCAAGAGGCAGGGTAAGTGGATGTGTCATTTGGATTATCGTCATCCCTTCTATTATTCCGTGAACCTGAGTGGGTATTAGGTACCATTTGTGATCAGTAATGATTCCTGAAATGTTCCATAACATGGTTAGTGACACGTTCTATGATATGGCATAAGGTTAACATGGGAATATAACAGGTACCAAATGACATTAATATGCAATAGGCAACTAAACATTTTAATCAATTATTTACTTATCTGGTCGCAGCACCTGGTTACAATAATTCGCAACCGGTACTCGCGACCATAACCAATTTTGGGTCTTCGAAAACTATTTGGTTGCAATATCTGGTTGCGATGGTGGCATGACTGGTAGTCCAGACCGGTACCATTACCAAGAGTGAATTTCTTGACTGGTGGGGATATCTGGTCATGATAACTAAGGAAGAAATAGGGTCGGGTTGGGCCGAGTATCTACAAACCCAACCCAACCCTAGACCCTTTCTTGTTAACCCAAACCCTACCTTACCCTGTCAGGGTAGGACATAACCTCAACCCTAACCTTACCCTGGTATGGTACTACCAAACCCTACCCTATCCTGATTTACCCTAATTGGGCCGGTCCGGGCCGGGTTTACCCTGATTGACCTTGACGAGTTAGGTTGAGGCTTTGGGTGGAAGCCTTGATGTTTGCCAAAATACCTAGAATGCCACTGTAATGACAAAAAAGCCCTCAGATATGTTTTGTCAATGTGTCTTAGTCTTGGAAGGATCGACTACACATGTGATCGAAAACACCGCCTTCTAATCAGTTTCATAGTATGATTAAGTTTCCTTCCCTCACATACTTTTTTTTTGAAAATCCTAAGGAAAGAAAAGATCCAACATATGAAAATTGATAGAATCTGCTTTTAATTTTGGATACTGATCCAGGAAAATCTGGGGGGAGTTTGCCATGTGTCTGTATGCCCCACCATGAATCCTATGCCCAAGAGGATTGTTTCTTGGCATTGCCTCATGTGAGATGGATCTCATGAAATTACAACCAGACTTTTTTTTTTTTTTGGTAGAAGAATTGCAACCAGACTCGGTTTTCAAATTGTGAAAGGAATCAATGTATTAAATTACCATTGTGCCCTTTATATTGGAACGTTGCATCAACATATATTAATATATATAACATAGAGTCGGGTAGGGTTTGGCCAGGCTCTACCCAAAGCCTCAACCCTAACCCGCCCTTACCCTAACAAGGTAAAAAATACCCTGTACCCTAGTTGGAACCTGTCAAGGTTCGGGCCGGGTTAAGCCCTGACCGGGCTCAGGGTGATTCTGGGCGGGCACGGGTTGTCATGGTAAAACTTTTACCCCTAGTGATAACAGGTTGCGATTTTCATCGAAAATCGTGATGGAAATCATTCTCGATGGAAATCGTGACCGGTTGAGGAAATTTTCCCTCCCTATAAATCCCATACGGGATTTAAACTTTACTATTCAATCTATTTTCTTCTCTCCATCGGTGTGGACTCTCTTTATCGCCTTCGAACACTAAGTTTTCCCATCCGGTGGACTTCCAACCTTCGGCAATCCATTCCAACTTCTGCCAATTCAACCAAAGGTAAGATTCTTGACCCTAATCACTCTCTTTTCCTTTTTAGAGTTTGGGATTCTTATTTTCAAACCCTAATTTCTCACTTCTTGAGTTCTTTCATTCCAAAACCTTTCTAGCATATTTTGTTCAATCAATCAAATGCTTCCAAAATGCATTTCTCATGATTATGTAATGATCATATACTACTCTATATGGAAATTGCATAAAAATCATATTAAGTTTAGTATTTTCTTTTTTGCAATTGAATTTCTCCATTTTCATGCAACTTCCTCCCAAAACTCATTCATATGAATGAAACTAACTTGTTTGGGTTTTAAATCGTTTCCAAATGACTTTGTGCATGTTTCTTCCATGGTTTCCATGGTTGCTATCATTAGAACATGGGAATCTTCTCATTCATGTCCTATAATTGTGGTTTTTCTCTTAATTCCTCATATTTCTGATGTTTTCCGTTCATTATGGAAATTTTGCACTAAATAGCTGTTACTTACTTCTTTGTCACTTAATTCACTACCATCTCACTTATTTCCTTTCTCATCAAATATGTTTAAACTTTTTTTCTATTTGTTTCTTTTGCAGTCAAATGGCTCCATGAATGAGGTCCAAAGTCCCTACTCCTCTAGTGTTTGACGACATATGATTCCACTCACTAGAAGCATAGGAGTCGTACCCTTAGTTCGAGAACAGACTTGTTGAAGTGGGTAGATGGGTAGTATTTGAGGACTTGGAGCGTTTCGACTTCCAGGGGACCTTTGATGCTCTGGGCTGGTTACCCATTCTTCATTACAGCCTCATCACCAGGCCAGAGTTAGTGAGACAATTTTACTGCAACCTTCATGTGGAAGGTTTTGGGGAGTTTGCAACGGCTTGTGATTTGCGTATTACTAGCTGAGTGATGGGTATTGACATTTCATTCAACACCGAACATTTGGCAGATCTCTTAGGGATTTCAATGAATGGCAAGGTGGTTTTTGGCAGTCCTAAGGAGAAGGACTTTCTAACTGAGCGTATGAGGGCAAAAATCTAGAGTCAGAATCTTATCCCAGGCCACAGGCATCAATGTGCCAACAACCGTTCTCTTCCCCAAGTATAATGGAGAATAGTCTAGTACAATATCATTCCTCAAGGTGGCCACTACAACGAAGTGTCAACTTTCTGCTAGTTTCTTACGTATCGTTTAATGACTTGCAATCCCATCAGCTTGACCTACATCTTGATGCAGACTATGATAATGGTTGCAAAGAGTACCAGTTCTTCCTGCCCGTCTTATGGGAGACTTCTCACACACTTTTTCACACTGTACCACATTAATGTGCATGAGACGCTTGCCATCGATAAGACAGTGGCTGCTGATTTTGACTGGTATTCCATCACGAAGATGGAGTTACATGAGGTGGGGTTATCTGATGATGAGTTGTAGGCTAGACCACTACCTCCACCTAGACGGCTAAAGGCTCCTATAGTGGAGGACGCAGATGAAACAGATGATAGCGGGGACAAAGATGTGCCAGTGGAGATATCAAGAGACAGTGGTGGTCTCCCTTCAGGTCCTACACCGATTCACACCACGCTAGATGATGTCATGACAAAGATTTGAGGTATCAAGGCCGATCAAAGAGAGTAGGCTCACATGGTAGAGAACCAGATTCGGCAAATGTCTCTTGCTCAAACCACCTTCTCCACTCGCCTTGATAGCATATAGGCGGCGTTGATGAGAGCTGACTTGTTTTCTCTAGAAGGCATGGGTGAGACTTTGGCTACGGGTACACTGGTGTAGACTTTCTAGCTGGTTCGCAGGTCTACACCTCCCCCATCAGACACATAGACATTTTATCATATTCTTTTGACATCATTTTGAGTGAGAAACGGTTCAGCTTATGAACCATACTCATTTGAACATCTGGTTACTACCCTTTTTTTTGTATTTGTCTATATTTCCCATTTATGTAAATATGTTTCGTTCGCATAATTCTTGGTTCTCATTAATTTCTAGTCTTTCTCTAGCACGTTATGCTTTTTGGTTGTTTAGCACACAGCAACAAATTCTTGGTTTCATAATTACCAATTATGATCTTTCGATTTTTATTAAAATTCTAATGCTCGATCAATCAATATATAAGTGACATTGTTTGGGTTGACTGGCATACAGAGCCTAAAGCTCTGATATCAAATCTGTCACACCCTAAATTTATGATATATAAAATTTCAGAACTAACTGAACCAATATGCATTTTATGTTCGGTCCAACCCAGAATCTCTTAAGCGGTGTCATGCCCGTCTCAACCACATCACAACCAACATCACAATTTATTAATCAGAGTAATATAGATAGTGGAAATAACTAAATCAACTGAGTTTCTATTGATACTTAAATAAAAGTAATTAACATTGTATCATAATTATTCTAGTTCCATTATTCCATAACCACAAATAAAAACCATTCTTAATCCAGCCCTATAACATCGGGCTATAAAATAGTACTTGTAAAAAGTAAAATAAAACTGAAATAAACAAAACTAAACTAAACTCCAGCATTCTTCAGCAACCGACACAATGTCCATTGCTTCTTCTACTCGAACACGCATGCATCACACTTACAATCCTCATCATGTTCGTCTCCCTCCAGACCTTGCACATCCATAAATGCCATAGAAGAGACAATCGACACATTCACAAAATCAGCTACAGTGTTACCTGCAACATCCACTAAAAATTGTATACAAAAAGGGTGAGCGAGCTCAATAAGAAAATAGACAGGCAAATAACAATATGCATGTTCATCTTATTACTCCTAATTTACACTATTGGTCTGGTATAATGTCGCTATAGCTATGGGAAGGCCTGACTACGCTCACCAAAGGTGGCCATAACCTCCATGTACAAGAGAGAATGGGTGCTCCCCAGCCTACACCAATAATCCTGGTGTTCCCACCGTCATCCCAGAGACATAGAGTACAAGGGCAAAGGTTTGGCCAATGATGTCACACCCCAATTCCGCACACTTCAGAATGGTGTGATGAACCGCTAAATAGCCAACGGTTTAACCAGGATCTCTAATAGGCTATCCCCGCGTTATCCAAACTTTACACGCATCCACAATCATAATCAAAGTAATACACAATAGCGGAAAATTTATAAATAATATGAACTGAGTACTAGAATGATACCCATAAATAATATCAAATTATTCTGTGTTTAACTAAGACATAAATATTTAAATAGCAAATACATGTCTTATAAATCCAATAAAGAAAACTGTAAAAATATCTAATCGAATACACACGAGTTGCACTCGCAAGAGGAGTCGTGTGTATCATCTTCAGTTCCAACATCCATAGCTGCTACGGTTCCATACGCTGACGCATTCATATAATCTTCAACAGTATATCCTGCATCATCAACTAAAAATATTCGACGTCGAGGGGTGAGCACACAACACGGCTCAGTGAGTAGCCAAAACAATGCAACATTACATATGCATGCAAAAAGTCAATTCATATCTTTGGTCTTGGTTTATAGTTTGCAACGTGCAATAGAAAGGTTGGGTGATCAAAGGTTAACGTTTATTGATACCGCCTCTATACACAGGGTGTGGAAGCCCGCCCGAAGGTTAACGTTTATCGTCGTCCCCATCCACCCTACCATAACATTATACAACAAAGGTTAACGTTTATTGCTATATAATGCTATACCAACACGTAAGCCCCTGTTAGCGAGGGCTTGCAAACTGGGCTCGCTACTAACCAATCCTAATGCCAAACAAGTGTATCCAAGGCCTCACCCCAAAGATCCCTCGGAACATCCATAGAGATAGAGCTAAGGCCCCCCGGTAGAGTCGAGACTACAAGGACCGAGACCACCTCCCGATACTCTACGACATAATAGTTCCGCTAAGGTAATGGCGATACGACGATGTCAATGCACAAGACTTGAGTTAGAGATAGAGCTAAAGTGCCGAGACCCGCCAAAGGTTAACGTTTATTGACGTTCTCATCACACCTCCCCTGATACTCTCTCGCATCAAGCACACCAACCACACACATACAAGCACATGCCTATTCCTATCTTCATCATCATCATCATGTTATAAACAATAAAGTAAATATGCATGAACAAGTAATAGAAATATTGGATGGCATCTTTGTATGCACATTACAATCATATTCGCATAGAATCAAACATGGCATAGGACTCAAGAAAAGAAAAATAGTTTATTATTAACCAATTTAGTTTGGGGTTAAGGTTCCTCACCTTAGCTTGCTAATAGATATTTTCCAAGCTTTCGATTCACACTGTTATAACAGGTACTATATTGCTAGCAAACCTAACAAAGTCGATAGAATTTAATTAGAATTAATTCAGAATTTAAAAACCATTCTCGTCAACCGAGGGTCGATGCTAGGGTCGATGCTAGGGTCGATGGGTCTATCGACCCTCCCAAAGATCCCGATCTTCCCGAATGCTGAGGGTCGATGGTCAGAAACACCTAGGGTCGGATGGTCTATCGACCCTCGGTGCGACCCTTGGTGCACTCTGGTCCAATTTCCACTTTTTAATCCATTCTTCGTGTTTGGGGTCCTATGGCTTGCTTCCTACACTCACTCAACATTCATTCCATGGTCTAGAACCATGTATGATTCATCTAGATAGCTTTCGTGCATCCTCCCATGGTTTTCCATGAAAGCCTAACCATGGATGGATGGTTTGGGTTTCTCCGAAATCCTACACTCAACCATATCTAACCTAAGGTCTGTAGAAACTCATGGAATTAGTATCCATACCCGAAAAGATTACTTTCCTCTGCAATTTCTTCTCCTTTTGCTAAGCCTTCTTCCTAGCCTCCTTTCTTCCTCTTTTCCTTCTTCTCTCTTTCTCTCAATTCAATTAGGGTTGTGAAAGGAGTGAATGTGGCTTAGGGACGTCCTTTAAATAGACTAGGAATGTCCTATAATAATCCCATTGAGATTTGGAAAGAATCCCAACCAAAAATTAGGAAATTTCCTAATTTCAGTTTTCGTCAGAAACCGAGGGTCGATGGGAGGGTCGATGATCCCGTCGACCCTAGGGTCTTAAGCTGTCCGACCCTCCCTCAAAAACCGAGGGTCGATCTTTCCGGGTTTGGGAGGTCCGACCCGCTTAGCTGGGTGTGCGACCCTCCCCTAGAATTAAGTGTTTTTGGGTCGATTTCATACCTGGGATCTCGATCTCCTTCATGCCCTTGGTCCACTTGACTCGACCATGATGGGTAGACCTGGTTCAAGGTGGTAAGACCGGGTTAGATTGACACGGGTCTTACAACTCCCCCCAACTTATAAAAATTTCGTCCTCGAAATTGTACGTACCTTCCCGAGTCAAACAAGCCAGGGTATTGCTTCCTCATAGCATTTTCTTCTTCCCATGTAATCTCTTCCATGTCTCTACTTTTCCATGTGACCTTAACATAGTAGATATCTTTGTTGCGTAGACGTTGAACCTTTCGACTAGTGATTTCCGTTGGTATTACTTCAAATGTCAAATCATCAGTCAGTTCCGCAAATCCACCGTCAACACATGTGTTGGGTCTTTGACATACTTCTTCAATAAGGATATGTGAAATACGTCATGCACACTTGACATAGATGGTGGTAGTGCTAACCGATAAGCTACTTTTCCACGCTTAGCCGTAATCTCATATGGTCCGACATATCTTGGACTTAATTTTCCTTTCTGTCCGAACCTCTTCAATCCTCGCATAGGCGATACTTTCAAGAATACTTTTTCGCCTACGGCGAACTCTAGATCTCTTCGTCGAGTATCTGCGTATTGCTTCTGACGGTTCTGAGCTACTCTTACTCTTTCCTTGATGATGTCGACCACTCGACAAGTCTCTTCAACGAATTCTGGTCCAACGATACTACGTTCTCCAACTTCATTCCAAAACAAGGGAGTTCGACACTTCCTACCATACAAGTGCTTCCTATCGGTATGAAGCGAGCTGTCTTAGTCAGACGGTCTACAATCACCCAAACTGCGTCAACTACTCGAGGAGTCAATGGTAGCCCGGTGACGAAGTTCATAGTGATGCAGTCCCACTTCCAAGTTGGTTTCAGTAATGGTTGTAACAGTCCTGCGGGTCTTTGTCGTTCCGCCTTTACCTTCTCGACAATTTAGGCATTGAGACACGAACTTGGCTACATCCGCCTTCATTCCCCTCCACCAATAAAGTTTCTTTAGATCATGATACATTTTTGTACTTCCAGGATGTATCGAGTAGATGGTGGTATGGGCTTCCTTCATCAGTCGGTGTCTAATGTCCATACTTTCTGTTTCGGGTACACATATTCTCCCTTTATATCTCAGTACCTTCTCGTTATCTAAGGCGAACTCAGAGTTGGTCCTACCTTTCTCAATATCTTCTTGTACTTGTTCTCGATAAGGATCTGCTTTGATAGCCGTTTTCACTTGGTCCACTATATCCGGTATAATCTTCAATGCTGCGAACATATTTGAAAACCGATGAATGAACCCTTGGTTGGTTGATCCATCCGGTGTATCTATCACATACTGCTCGTTGCCGTGATTAAACACCATTCCATTGGTATACATTGCTGCGGTCGTGCTGGTTTCTCCTTGAGATTTTATCATAGCTTTCTTGCTCAATGCATCCGCTACCACGTTTGCTTTTCCCGGATGATACCGGATATCACAATCATAGTCTTTCAATAATTCCAGCCATCTTCTTTGTCTCATATTTAACTCCTTCGATTAAATAGATAAGTAAGACTTTTATGGTCCGACTTAATCCGAAACTTCTCTCCGTATAGGTAGTGTCTCCATATTTTGACAAGATGTACTACCGCCGCTAATTCCAAATCGTGAGTTGGGTAATTTTTCTCATGTACCTTCAACCGTCTCGATGCATACGCAACTACTTGTTCTCCTTGCATAAGCACACATCCTAATCCCAATCCCGATGCATCGGTGTATAAGGTAAACGTCCGTCCCGGAACGGGAATGGTTAAAATTGGAGCGGATATCAATCCGGTCTTCAGTGTTTGAAAGCTCTTTTCACACTTATCCGTCCATACAAACTTTTCTCCTTTCTTGGTCAAACTGGTGAGAGGTACGGCAATCCGAGAATAGTCTTCTACGAATCTCCGATAATATCCAGCTAGACCCAGAAAACTTCTAATTTCCGAGACGCTCTTTGGTGCTTCCCACTTCACAATAGCTTCGATCTTACTGGGGTCCACTTTGATTCCTTCCGCGGATACTACATGGCCTAAAAAATGCGACTTCGCTTAGCCAAAACTCACACTTAGAAAATTTGGCGTATAACTTCCCTTTCCTCAAACGCTGTAGGGCTGCGTTTAGGTTCTTGACATGGGTTTCCTTGTCCTTGGAGTATACCAATATGTCATCAATAAATACTATCACCGACGTGTCCAACATATCGTGGAAAACTCGGTTCATAAGTTCCATGAACGTTGCCGGTGCATTAGTTAGTCCGAAAGACATCACCAAGAATTCATAATGTCCGTATCTTGTCCCGAAAGCTGTCTTCGAATGTCACCTTCCTTAATTTTCAATTGATGATAGCCCGATCGAAGATCGATCTTTGAAAATACCTTCGCTCCTTGTAACCGATCGAACAAGTCATCGATCCCGGGTAGTGGATATCGATTCTTGATTGTCGCCTTATTCAACTCTCTATAGTCGATACATAACCGAACGCTACCATCTTTCTTCTTCACGAACAACACCGGTGCTCCCCATGGAGATATACCGGGTCTAATATAACCCTTATCCAGCAGTTCTTGTAGTTGCACTTTTAATTCCTTCGTTCAAGAGGGAGCCATTCTATACGGTGCTTTTGATACCGGGTGCGGCTCCGGGTGTAAGATCTATTACAAACTCCGTGGCTCGGTCGGGTGGTAATCCGGGTAGTTCCTCCGAAAATACATCGGGAAAATCCCGCACTACATCAATATCTTCCATTTGTGGCACGTCCTTGGTTAGGTCGACCACCGATACTAGATATCCGACCGCTCCTTTCTCAAGGCACTTCTTAGCCTTTAATGCGGAAAGTATGAGCTTGCGTCTCCCGGGAAGTTTGGTTCCCGAGAAACTGAATTCTACTCCTTCTTTATCTTTGAACGTTAGCTTCTTCTCGGGCGCATAACAGATTTGCGAATGCCGAGCTAACCAGTCCATTCCTAAGATGACATCGAAGTCTCGCCATCTCAAGTTGTATTAAAGTTGCATCCAAGGTTTTCTCTCCAATGAGAACTGGACATGGTCCATAACCTTTCTCTAATTCCACTTCTAATCCCATCGGTGACCGTACGAGTAATTTGTAGTCTAAGGTTTTGATGGGCAGATTGGTCTTCTTCCCAAACGACACAGATATAAATGAATGAGTAGCTCCCGAATCAAAGAGTACTCTGGTGGGTACGCCATTGATAGGTACGATACCCGTGATCCGTTTTTACTTAGTCTACATACTCAATCGGTATAATTATAATCTTAAAGTTTCGGTCATACCGTGACCACATCGGGCGATGCGGCTGCATCCTCCGATGTAACAAAGATATACCCGTCCTTGATGTAACAGCTTTTTGGGTTTTGGGCACTCTCTTGCCATATGCCCTGGTTGGTTGCAGTTATAGCACTTCGGGGCTTCAGAATTTGGCTTCGGCTGAGGTTGAGCTGCGGGAATAGTCTTGGTTGCAGCATTAAAATTCTGAGGACGAAAAGGCTTATACGTCCTGGTGTTGCCTCCGTTATAGGAGTTTCCGGCTGGTCTCTTAATTCCTCTGTAGGGCGTGCTTGGCCAATAAGTATGTCTTTGTAGATTTCCACCGGTGGTGTGCGTCGCCTTTGAGCATGAAGGTGGCGCATAGTACTTTCTCTTCCTCGGTGATAGTCATCATGAGGAAGTTCCTTTCCATCTCATCTATCCAGGTGTGCTGGCCACAAGTGGATCAGACGGTTTACCGTTGAATTCTCTCGGTTTCATTTTCAAAAATATCTCTACTAGCCGAGAGTGATCCAGCTTGATTTTGATATGCCCCAAACATAGGGGGTGGATACCGATAGTTCCCTTGGGCTGCTGCTTCGGGGCTTGCACAGAACTGGTGCAGCCGGTTGTTGCGGTGTCCGAGGGGCTGGGTGGTTACCCACCGGTGCTGCACTAGCTTGCCCCAGGTGCATGGCTGCAGCCCGAGTGGCTTGGAACATAACTCCCATCGCAACCCGCATTTGAGCTTGTGCATGTTGCATTTGTTGTAGCCGTTGAGCCGCATTCATCACCACCGTTGTTAGCTCAGGTGGTGGTGGTGGCAAATTTGTAGGGTTTGCCGGCTCCGGGATTACCCCGTGCATAATTGTTCTCTTGACTAGTCTCATCCACGGGTGGTGGTGGTGGGACCGTATTTCGGGTCCGTCGGGTAACTCTACGTCCGTACATATTTTCTTTCCGAGATGGGTGGTGCCCGAAAATCATCAAAATCGGTGAGAAATCATTTATACTTCATGTAGGCACGCTAACCGATATAAAATTTGAATCCTCAATTCATTCCCGAAAAAAAAATACTGTCTTTTCTATGTAGGGTCGATAGTGAGGGTCGATGGTATGTCCGACCCTTGGTATCCGACCTCGGGAATGACCTGTTCTTCCCGAGAGCCGAGGGTCGATGCGGGGTCGATGGGTGTCCGGCCCTCAGTCCGACCCTTGAATTTCCGTCGATTCCCGAGAGTCGAGGGTCGATTGGAGGGTCGATCCGAGGGTCGATGGTGTCGGTCGAATTGTCCGACCCTCGGACTAAAAATCAGATTTTTAAGATCCGATTCGGGGTCATTTCTCACTATTCCCCCTCCGTTTCGACTCGTCTCTACTCTCCGAGTTGCTACAGTGCTACTTCGCTATTGTGGATCATTCTTAGTCCGAGTTTCGACATCCACATCACCTCTACAGGTATACTTTCCCAACTTTACCTGTTTTTAGGTTTTTATTCCTAGGTTTTTCCTCATTTAACTCGTATTTTTCCAAATTAAACTTTTTCCAACCGTAAAAATTCGATTTTTATTGGGGGCTTTTGTTATTGGGGTCTTGAGGAACGAAGGCCCTCAAAAAATTTTTCGGTTTCATCGGTTGGATATCGAGAAACTTAAATTTTTTTTTCTTTTTGCCCTAATTTGTCGACATTATTGGTTTTTCTTGAATTTCTCCAAATTAGACCTTATCCATTAAAATTTTCTACCGCTCGTAGATTGTAGGATATGTTTTATCTTACGTAAGTTCTTACGCCCACTTGTATGGTGAAAAATGGGACTTTATTGTTAACTTACGTAGTTATTAAATCCAATTTCGGATTTTATCCTACTAACTCCTGGTTTATTTTCTCTTTCTTATTTTTGCAGGTACTATGGCCCGTACTAAAGTGCCAAGATTGCGTGATCCTCTCCGTTTCCCTCACGGTTCGTTGAGATGGAGATGAGAGCAGAGATCGACAATCGGTTGCTCCGTCCCGATAGATGGCGGATGAGAGCTTGCTACTTGCGTCCATCTCCACGAGTCTTCCCGCAAGATTATCCAAAGCATAATCTGATTCCGCAGAGTGGGCACTATGAGAGGGTGTCTCGGTTGACCCAGTTCTTGATCTACAACATATGCACTCGACAGCCGGTCCCGCCTTCCTTACATCATCATGCGGACGATGATCGGTGCCACATTGTCCGGTCACAGGGGTAATCTACCCTATGGACGCATGATTACGTGCTACCGACCCGTTTGGGGGTGGATCCGGTTGATGAGAAGATCCAGGAGAAGACCTTCTCGCCGCCTCTAGATTGGGAGGCTATCTCGCAAGATGGGGCTGCGAGATGCGGAGGTTAGCGATGAGGAGAGGAACGCGATGGTGCGCCCTCACACTCGGGTCGAGGTGACTGTTGCTGCGGCTGCTGCAAGGGCTCGGGGAGATCCGGTCGACGATGATGATCGTACGTATATGGATGTCGACGCGATACCCCCGCCATCACCCACACAGCGGATGGAGTTGGTACTTCGCCGCGGCGGCTTCGGCACCCGAGGCCGGTCCTTCTCATGATGCTGGTCCTTCACGCCCACCTTCCGATATGATGGAGATGCTGCAGAGATCAGGATACTCGGCGCAGATCTGATCCGAGGATGGATGAGCTGTTGGCTGCTCAAGGCACGCATCGGATGCGCGGATTGGAGAGCTCCTAGAGGTGCCGGAGCGCGGCGACCGATCGGAGGATAGCCGGTCTTACGGCTAGTCTTCGGACGACCCGCACCCGTGGCCTGGTTGACTAGAGTCTATGTTGAGGACTACGACAAAGATCGTGAGGCACCGCCTCCTCCTTCGCCTCCAACTTCCTGATTGTACTTTACTTTTCTTGTACTATAGAGTAACTGTCCGGGTTGTGGACTGTACTCTGCTTTAGCGATGTATATACGTTTTGATTCTCTTACTCATTGTATGTAACTGATTTTCCCTTTTATAGATGCATTATCCTCTTTTTAATTTGGTTTCAATCATCACTTGTGCTTACCGTGTGTTTGTATTAAAGCTTTTAATTTATCCTATCTCAGTTCACAATGGCCTTGAATGTGTGTGTCAGTTCGGCGGGCAAGGCCTGAGATGCTCTGATACCAAGTTGTCACACCCCAATTCCGCACACTTCATAATGGTGTGATGAACCGCTAAATAGCCAACGGTTCAACCAGGATCTCTAATAGGCTATCCCCGCGTTATCCAAACTTTACACGCATCCACAATCATAATCAGAGAAATACACAATAGCAGAAAATTTATAAATAATATGAACTGAGTACTAGAATGATACCCATAAATAATATCAAATTATTCCGTGTTTAACTAAGACATAAATATTTAAATACCAAATACATGTCTTATAAATCCAATAAAGAAACCTACGAAAAAATATCTAATCGAATACACACGAAGTTGCACTCGCAAGAGGAGTCGTGTGTATCATCTTCGGCTCCAACATCCATAGCTGCAACGGGTCCATACGCTGACGCATTCATATAATCTTCAACAGTATACCCTGCATCATCAACTAAAAATATTCGACGTCGAGGGGTGAGCACACAACACGGCTCAGTGAGTAGCCAAAACAATGCAACATTACATATGCATGCAAAAAGTCAATTCATATCTTTGGTCTTGGTTTATAGTTTGCAATGTGCAATAGAAAGGTTGGGTGATCAAAGGTTAACGTTTATTGATACCGCCTCTATACACAGGGTGTGGAAGCCCGCCCGAAGGTTAACGTTTATCGTCGTCCCCATCCACCCTACCATAACATTATACAACAAAGGTTAACGTTTATTGCTATATAATGCTATACCAACACGTAAGCCCCCGTTAGCGAGGGCTTGCAAACCGGGCTCGCTACTAACCAATCCTAATGCCAAACAAGGGTATCCAAGGCCTCACCCCAAAGATCCCTCGTAACATCCATAGAGATAGAGCTAAGGCCCCCCGGTAGAGTCGAGACTACAAGGACCGAGACCACCTCCCCGATACTCTACGACATAATAGTTCCGCTAAGGTAATGGCGATACGACGATGTCAATGCACAAGACTTGAGTTAGAGATAGAGCTAAAGTGCCGAGACCCGCCAAAGGTTAACGTTTATTGACGTTCTCATCACACCTCCCCGATACTCTCTCGCATCAAGCACACCAACCACACACATACAAGCACATGCCTATTCCTATCATCAACATCATCATCATGTTATAAGCAATAAAGTAAATATGCATGAACAAGTAATAGAAATATTGGATGGCATGTCCGTATGCACATTACAAACATATTCGCATAGAATCAAACATGGCATAGGACTCAAGAAAAAGAAAATAGTTTATTATTAACCAATTTAGTTTGGGGTTAAGGTTCCTCACCTTAGCTTGCTAATAGATATTTTCCAAGCTTTCGATTCACTGTTATAACGGTACTATATTGCTAGCAAACCTAACAAAGTCGATAGAATTTAATTAGAATTAATTCAGAATTTAAAAACCATTCCCGTCAACCGAGGGTCGATGCTAGGGTCGATGCTAGGGTCGATGGGTCTATCGACCCCTCCCAAAGATTCCGAACTTCCCGAATGCCGAGGGTCGATGGTCCGAAACACCTAGGGTCGGATGGTCTATCGACCCTCGGTGCGACCCTTGGTGCACTCTGGTCCAATTTCCACTTTTTAATCCATTCTTCGTGTTTGGGGTCCTATGGCTTGCTTCCTACACTCACTCAACATTCATTCCATGGTCTAGAACCATGTATGATTCATCTAGATAGCTTTCGTGCATCCTCCCATGGTTTTCCATGAAAGCCTAACCATGGATGGATGGTTTGGGTTTCTCCAAAATCCTACACTCAACCATATCTAACCTAAGGTCCCGTAGAAACTCATGGAATTAGTATCCATACCCGAGAAGATTACTTTCCTCTCGCAATTTCTTCTCCTTTTTGCTAAGCCTTCTTCCTAGCCTCCTTTCTTCCTCTTTTCCTTCTTCTCTCTTTCTCTCAATTCAATTAGGGTTGTGAAAGGAGTGAATGTGGCTTAGGGACGTCCTTTAAATAGACTAGGAATGTCCTATAATAATCCCATTGAGATTTGGAAAGAATCCCAACCGAAAAATTAGGAAATTTCCTAATTTCGGTTTTCGTCGAAACCGAGGGTCGATGGGAGGGTCGATGATCCCGTCGACCCTAGGGTCTTAAGCTGTCCGACCCTCCCTCAAAAACCGAGGGTCGATCTTTCCGGGTTTGGGAGGTCCGACCCCGCTTAGCCGGGTGTGCGACCCTCCCCTAGAATTAAGTGTTTTTGGGTCGATTTCATACCTGGGATCTCGATCTCCTTCATGCCCTTGGTCCACTTGACTCGACCATGATGGGTAGACCTGGTTCAAGGTGGTAAGACCGGGTTAGATTGACACGGGTCTTACAACTCCCCCCAACTTATAAAAATTTCGTCCTCGAAATTGTACGTACCTTCCGAGACAAACAAGTCGGGGTATTGCTTCCTCATAGCATTTTCTTCTTCCCATGTAATCTCTTCCATGTCTCTACTTTTCCATGTGACCTTAACATAGTAGATATCTCTCGTGGCGTAGACGTTGAACCTTTCGACTAGTGATTTCCGTTGGTATTACTTCAAATGTCAAATCATCGGTTAGTTCCGGCAAATCTACCGTCAACACATGTGTTGGGTCTTTGACATACTTCTTCAATAAGGATATGTGAAATACGTCATGCACACTTGACATAGATGGTGGTAGTGCTAACCCGATAAGCTACTTTTCCACGCTTAGCCGGAATCTCATATGGTCCGACATATCATGGACTTAATTTTCCTTTCCGTCCGAACCTCTTCAATCCTCGCATAGGCGATACTTTCAAGAATACTTTTTCGCCTACGGCGAACTCTAGATCTCTTCGTCGAGTATCTGCGTATTGCTTCTGACGGTTCTGAGCTACTCTTACTCTTTCCTTGATGATGTCGACCACTCGACAAGTCTCTTCAATGAATTCTGGTCCAACGATACTATGTTCTCCAACTTCATTCCAAAACAAGGGAGTTCGACACTTCCTACCATACAGTGCTTCATAAGGTGACATCTGTATAGTAGCCTGATAGCCGTTATTGTGCGCAAACTCGATCAATGGTAACTTCTCGTCCCATGATCCCTTGAAATCAATCACACATGCTCGTAGCATATCTTCTAAAATCTGAATGGTACGCTCCGACCGTCCGTCGGTCCCGTGGGTGGAATGCAAGATCGAACTTCAATGTTGTACCCATAGCCTTTTGCAGTCCTTCCCAAAAACTGAAGTAAATCGTGGGTCTCTATCGGACACAATGCTTTCCCGAACACCGTGTAGCCGAACAATATTATCCACATACAGCTTTGCTAACCTTTCCAAGGGTATACCGGGGGGTCGATCGGTATGAAGCGAGCTGTCTTAGTCGACGGTCTACAATCACCCAAAACTGCGTCAACTACTCGAGGAGTCAATGGTAGTCCGGTGACGAAGTCCATAGTGATGCAGTCCCATTTCCAAGCTGGTTCCGGTAATGGTTGTAACAAGTCCTGCGGGTCTTTGTCGTTCCGCCTTTACCTTCTCGACAATTTAGGCATTGAGACACGAACTTGGCTACATCCGCCTTCATTCCCCTCCACCAATAAAGTTTCTTTAGATCATGATACATTTTTGTACTTCCAGGATGTATCGAGTAGATGGTGGTATGGGCTTCCTTCATCGGCCGGTGTCTAATGTCCATACTTTCTGCCTTCGGGTACACATATTCTCCCTTTATATCTCAGTACCTTCTCGTTATCTAAGGTGAACTCGAGTTGGTCCTACCTTTCTCAATATCTTCTTGTACTCGTTCTCGGATAAGGATCCGCTTTGATAGCCGTTTTCACTTCGCCCACTATATCCGGTATAATCTTCAATGCCGCGAACATATTTGAAAACCGATGAATGAACCCTTGGTTGGTTGATCCATCCGGTGTATCTATCACATACCGCTCGTTGCCGTGATTAAACACCATTCCATTGGTATACATTGCTGCGGGTCGTGCTGGTTTCTCCTTGAGATTTTATCATTGCTTTCCTCGCTCAATGCATCCGCTACCACGTTCGCTTTTCCCGGATGATACCGGATATCACAATCATAGTCTTTCAATAATTCCAGCCATCTTCTTTGTCTCATATTTAACTCCTTCGATTAAATAGATAAGTAAGACTTTTATGGTCCGACTTAATCCGAAACTTCTCTCCGTATAGGTAGTGTCTCCATATTTTGACAAAGCATGTACTACCGCCGCTAATTCCAAATCGTGAGTTGGGTAATTTTTCTCATGTACCTTCAACCGCCTCGATGCATACGCAACTACTTGTTCTCCTTGCATAAGCACACATCCTAATCCCAATCCCGATGCATCGGTGTATAAGGTAAATGTCCGTCCCGAACGGGAATGGTTAAAATTAGAGCGGATATCAATCTGGTCTTCGTGTTTGAAAGCTCTTTTCACACTTATCCGTCCATACAAACTTTTCTCCTTTCTTGGTCAAACCGGTGAGAGGTACGGCAATCCGAGAATAGTCTTCTACGAATCTCCGATAATATCCAGCTAGACCCGAAAAACTTCTAATTTTCGAGACGCTCTTTGGTGCTTCCCACTTCACAATAGCTTCGATCTTACCGGGGTCCACTTTGATTCCTTCCGCGGACACTACATGGCCTAAAAATGCGACTTCGCTTAGCCAAAACTCACACTTAGAAAATTTGGCGTATAACTTCTCTTTCCTCAAACGCAGTAGGGCTGCGTTTAGGTTCTTGACATGGGTTTCCTTGTCCTTGGAGTATACCAATATGTCATCAATAAATACTATCACCGACGTGTCCAACATATCGTGGAAAACTCGGTTCATAAGTTCCATGAACGTTGCCGGTGCATTAGTTAGTCCGAAAGACATCACTAAGAATTCATAATGTCCGTATCTTGTCCAGAAAGCTGTCTTCGGAATGTCACCTTCCTTAATTTTCAATTGATGATAGCCCGATCGAAGATCGATCTTTGAAAATACCTTCGCTCCTTGTAACCGATCGAACAAGTCATCGATCCCGGGTAGTGGATATCGATTCTTGATTGTCGCCTTATTCAACTCTCTATAGTCGATACATAACCGAACGCTACCATCTTTCTTCTTCACGAACAACACCGGTGCTCCCCATGGAGATATACTCGGGTCTAATATAACCCTTATCCAGCAGTTCTTGTAGTTGCACTTTTAATTCCTTCGGCCCAAGAGGAGCCATTCTGTACGGTGCTTTTGATACCGGTGCGGCTCCGGTGTAAGATCTATTACAAACTCCGTGGCTCGGCCGGGTGGTAATCCGGGTAGTTCCTCCCGAAAATACATCGAGAAAATCCCGCACTACATCAATATCTTCCATTTGTGGCACGTCCTTGGTTAGGTCGACCACCGATACTAGATATCCGACCGCTCCTTTCTCAAGGCACTTCTTAGCCTTTAATGCGGAAAGTATGAGCTTGCGTCTCCCGGGAAGTTTGGTTCCCGAGAAACTGAATTCTACTCCTTCTTTATCTTTGAACGTTAGCTTCTTCTCGGCGCATAACGATTTGCGGAATGCCGAGCTAACCAAGTCCATTCCTAAGATGACATCGAAGTCCGCCATCTCAAGTTGTATTAAAGTTGCATCCAAGGTTTTCTCTCCAATGAGAACTGGACATGGTCCATAACCTTTCTCTAATTCCACTTCTAATCCCATCGGTGACCGTACGAGTAATTTGTAGTCTAAGGTTTTGATGGGCAGATTGGTCTTCTTCCCAAACGACACAAATATAAATGAATGAGTAGCTCCCGAATCAAAGAGTACTCGGCGGGTACGCCATTGATAGGTACGATACCCGTGATCCGTTTTTACTTAGTCTACATACTCAATCGGTATAATTATAATCTTAAAGTTTCGGTCATACCCCGCGACCACATCGGGCGATGCGGCTGCATCCTCTCGATGTAACAAAGATATACCCGTCCTTGATGTAACAGCTTTTTGGGTTTTGGGCACTCTCTTGCCATATGCCCCGGTTGGTTGCAGTTATAGCACTTCGGGGCTTCGTAATTTGGCTTCGGCCGAGGTTGAGCTGCGGGAATAGTCTTGGTTGCAGCATTAAAATTCCGAGGACGAAAAGGCTTATACGTCCCGGTGTTGCCTCCGTTATAGGAGTTTCCGGCTGGTCTCTTAATTCCTCCGTTTCGGGAGAAATAGCTCTCCTTCCGGCTCGATTCAATCACTCGAGCAATCCGAACAGCTTCGTTGTATATGTTCTTCTCTAATCCCGTAACATGTTCTCCGATACTTCCTCTCTCGGTCCCGCGACGAATCTACGGGTTTTTGTATCTTCTTCTTGCATGCTAGCCGGTGCGAAGAAAAATAGTTCTTCGTAACGTTGTTGATATGAGTCTACGGACATCCGCCCTTGGTACAGCACTAAGAAATTCCTTTTCCATTGAATCTCTCGAAGCATCTTGGGAAATACTTCTCGAAGAATGCTTCTTTATATATAGCCCATGTCAGAGGGCGTGCTTGGTCAATAAGTATGTCTTTGTAGATTTCCACCAGTGGTGTGCGTCGCCTTTGAGCATGAAGGTGGCGCATAGTACTTTCTCTTCCTCGGTGATAGTCATCATGAGGAAGTTCCTTTCCATCTCATCTATCCCAGAACTGGTGCAGCCGGTTGTTGCGGTGTCCCGAGGGGCTGGGTGGTTACCCACCGGTGCTGCACTAGCTTGCCCAGGCGTGCATGGCCGCAGCCCGAGTGGCTTGGAACATAACTCCCATCGCAACCCGCATTTGAGCTTGTGCATGTTGCATTTGTTGTAGCTGTTGAGCCGGATTCATCACCACCGTTGTTAGCTCGGGTGGTGGTGGTGGCAAATTCGTAGGGTTTGCCGGCTCGGGATTACCCCCGTGCATAATTGTTCTCTTGACTAGTCTCATCCACGGGTGGTGGTGGTGGGACTGTATTTCGGGTCCGGTCGGGTAACTCTACGTCCGGACATATTTTCTTTCCCGAGATGGGTGGTGCCCGAAAATCATCAAAATCGGTGAGAAATCATTTATACTTCATGTAGGCACGCTAACCGATATAAAATTTGAATCCTCAATTCATTCTGGAAAAAAAATACTGTCTTTTCTATGTAGGGTCGATAGTGAGGGTCGATGGTATGTCCGACCCTTGGTATCCGACCCCGGGAATGACCTGCTCTTCCCGAGAGCCGAGGGTCGATGCGAGGGTCGATGGGTGTCCGACCCTCGGCCCGACCCTTGAATTTCTGTCGCCGATTCCCGAGAGTCGAGGGTCGATTGGAGGGTCGATCCGAGGGTCGATGGTGTCGGGCCGAATTGTCCGACCCTCGGACTAAAAATCAGATTTTTAAGATCCGATTCGGGTCATTTCTCACTATTCCCCCTCCGTTTCGACTCGCCTCTACTCTCCGAGTTGCTACAAGTGCTACTTCGCTATTGTGGCTCGTTCTTAGTCCGAATTTCGACATCCACATCACCTCTACAGGTATACTTTCCCAACTTTACCTGTTTTTAGGTTTTTATTCCTAGGTTTTTGCTCATTTAACTCGTATTTTCCAAATTAAACTTTTTCCAACCGTAAAAATTCGATTTTTATTGGGGGCTTTTGTTATTGGGGTCTTGAGGAACGAAGAGTTTCATCGGTTGGTTATCGAGAAACTTAAATTTTTTCTCTTTTTGCCCTAATTTGTCGACATTTTTGGTTTTTCTTGAATTTCTCCAAATTAGACCTTATCCGTTAAAATTTTCTACTGCCTGTAGATTGTAGGATATGTTTTAACTTACGTAAGTTCTTACGCCCACTTGTATGGTGAAAAATGGGACTTTATTGTTAACTTACGTAGTTATTAAATCCAATTTCGGATTTTATCCTACTAACTCCCCGGTTTATTTTCTCTTTCTTATTTTTGCGGGTACTATGGCCCGTACTAAAGTGCCAAGATTGCGTGATCCTCTCCGTTTCCGCTCAAATGAGGCCGAGGCACGCATGCCTACTATACGGGCAAGAAAGTGGAAGGGGGGTCGTATGGTGAACCCCGGCTGATCTAGCCTTGTTCAACGTCGAGAGAGCTTTTGGGGACATGGGGTGGCTCCCCGTCATCACATACGACGCGTGCACATGTCCAGACTTGGTGCGCCGTTCTATTGTAATCTCCGGTGGTGGGGGATTACAATGATGTTGAGCGGGGTCGGGAGTTGCGCATCACTAGCTACGTCAAGGGGGGTGCACATTTCTTTTGACTATCGGCAGCTGGCCGATCCGTTGGGCATTCCCTTCGATGGCCCTATGGTGTACTGGGGCGCCGGGAGAGCCACGGCCCGTTGAGATGGAGATGAGAGCGAGATCGACAATCGGTTGCTCCGGTCCCGATAGATGGCGGATGAGAGCTTGCTACTTGCGTCCATCTCCACGAGTCTTCTCGCAAGATTATCCAAAGATAATCTGATTCCGCAGAGTGGGCACTATGAGAGGGTGTCTCGCGTTGACCCAGCTTCTTGATCTACAAAGATATGCACTCGACACCGGTCTCGCCTTCCTTACATCATCATGCGGACGATGATCGGGGCCACATTGTCCGGTCACAGGGGTAATCTACCCTATGGACGCATGATTACAAAGTGCTACCGACCCGTTTGGGGGTGGATCCGGTTGATGAGAAGATCCGAGGAGAAGACCTTCTCGTCGCCTCTAGATTGGGAGGCTATCTCGCAAGATGGGGCTGCGAGATGCGGAGGTTAGCGATGAGGAGAGGAACGCGATGGTGCGCCCTCACACTCGGGTCGAGGTGACCGATGCCGCGGCCGCCGCTAGGGCCTCCGGGAGATCCGGTCGACGATGATGATCGTATGTATATGGATGTCGACGCGATACCCCCGCCATCACCCACACAAGCGGATGGAGTTGGTACTTCGCCGCGGCGGCTTCGGCACCCGAGGCCGGTCCTTCTCATGATGCGGGTCCTTCACGCCCACCTTCCGATATGATGGAGATGCTGCAGGAGATCGGGATGCTCAGCGCAGATCTGATCCGAGGATGGATGAGCCGTTGGCCGCTCAAAGACGCATCGACGCGCGGATTGGAGAGCTCCTAGAGGTGCAGCGGGCGACCGATCGGGAGGATAGCCGGTCTCACAGGCTAGTCTTCGGCACGACCCGCACCCGGGTGGCCCGGTTGACTAGGGTCTATGCCGAGGACTACGACGGAGATCGTGAGGCACCGCCTCCTCCTTCGCCTCCAGCTTCCCGATTGTACTTTACTTTTCTTGTACTACGGAGTAACCGTCCGGGTTGTGGACTGTACTCGCTTTAGCGATGTATATACGTTTTGATTCTCTTACTCATTGTATGTAACTGATTTTCCCTTTTATAGATGCATTATCCTCTTTTTAATTCGGTTTCAATCATCACTTGTGCTTACACGGGTGTTTGTATTAAAGCTTTTAATTTATCCTATCTCGCTCACAATGGCCTTGAATGTGTGTCGGGTTCGGCGGGCAAGGGCCCGAGATGCTCGATACCAAGTTGTCACACCCCCAATTCCCGCACACTTCGAATGGTGCGATGAACCGCTAAATAGCCAACGGTTCAACCAGGATCTCTAATAGGCTATCCCCGCGTTATCCAAACTTTACACGCATCCACAATCATAATCGAGTAATACACAATAGCGGAAAATTTATAAATAATATGAACCGAGTACTAGAATGATACCCATAAATAATATCAAATTATTCCGGGTTTAACTAAGACATAAATATTTAAATACCAAATACATGTCTTATAAATCCAATAAAGAAAACTGCGAAAAAATATCTAATCGAATACACACGAAGTTGCACTCGCAAGAGGAGTCGTGTGTATCGCCTTCGGCTCCAACATCCATAGCTGCTACGGTTCCATACGCCGACGCGTTCATATAATCTTCAACAGGATATCCCGCATCATCAACTAAAAATATTCGACGTCGAGGGGTGAGCACACAACACGGCTCACTGAGTAGCCAAAACAATGCAACATTACATATGCATGCAAAAAGTCAATTCATATCTTTGGTCTTGGTTTATAGTTTGCAATGTGCAATAGAAAGGTTGGGTGATCAAAGGTTAACGTTTATTGATACCGCCTCTATACACAGGGTGTGGAAGCCCGCCCGAAGGTTAACGTTTATCGTCGTCCCCATCCACCCTACCATAACATTATACAACAAAGGTTAACGTTTATTGCTATATAATGCTATACCAACACGTAAGCCCCTCGTTAGCGAGGGCTTGCAAACCGGGCTCGCTACTAACCAATCCTAATGCCAACCAAGGTATCCAAGGCCTCACCCCAAAGATCCCTCGTAACATCCATAGAGATAGAGCTAAGGCCCCCCGGTAGAGTCGGAGACTACAAGGACCGAGACCACCTCCCCGATACTCTACGACATAATAGTTCCGCTAAGGTAATGGCGATACGACGATGTCAATGCACAAGACTTGAGTTAGAGATAGAGCTAAAGTGCTGAGACCCGCCAAAGGTTAACGTTTATTGACGTTCTCATCACACCTCCCCCGATACTCTCTCGCATCAAGCACACCAACCACACACATACAATCACATGCCTATTCCTATCATCAACATCATCATCATGTTATAAACAATAAAGTAAATATGCATGAACAAGTAATAGAAATATTGGATGGCATGCTGTATGCACATTACAAACATATTCGCATAGAATCAAACATGGCATAGGACTCAAGAAATAGAAAAATAGTTTATTATTAACCAATTTAGTTTGGGGTTAAGGTTCCTCACCTTAGCTTGCTAATAGATATTTTCCAAGCTTTCGAATCACCGTTATAACGGTACTATATTGCTAGCAAACCTAACAAAGTCGATAGAATTTAATTAGAATTAATTCAGAATTTAAAAATCATTCCGTCAACCGAGGGTCGATGCTAGGGTCGATGCTAGGGTCGATGGGTCTATCGACCCTCCCAAAGATTCCTCGAACTTCCCGAATGCCGAGGGTCGATGGTCCGAAACACCTAGGGTCGGATGGTCTATCGACCCTCGGCGCGACCCTTGGTGCACTCCGGTCCAATTTCCACTTTTTACTCCATTCTTCGTGTTTGGGGTCCTATGGCTTGCTTCCTACACTCATTCAACATTCATTCCATGGTCTAGAACCATGTATGATTCATCTAGATAGCTTTGCGTGCATCCTCCCATGGTTTTCCATGAAAACCTAACCATGGATGGATGGTTTGGGTTTCTCCGAAATCCTACACTCAACCATATCTAACCTAAGGTCTGTAGAAACTCATGGAATTAGTATCCATACCCGAAGAAGATTACTTTCCTTCGCAATTTCTTCTCCTTTTTGCTAAGCCTTCTTCCTAGCCTCCTTTCTTCCTCTTTTCCTTCTTCTCTCTTTCTCTCAATTCAATTAGGGTTGTGAAAGGAGTGAATGTGGCTTAGGGACGTCCTTTAAATAGACTAGGAATGTCCTATAATAATCCCATTGAGATTTGGAAAGAATCCCAACCGAAAATTAGGAAATTTCCTAATTTCGGTTTTCGTCAGAAACCGAGGGTCGATGGGAGGGTCGATGATCCCGTCGACCCTAGGGTCTTAAGCTGTCCGACCCTCCCTCAAAAACCGAGGGTCGATCTTTCCCGGTTTGGGAGGTCCGACCCTGCTTAGCTGGGTGTGCGACCCTCCCCTAGAATTAAGTGTTTTTGGGTCGATTTCATACCCGGGATCTCGATCTCCTTCATGCCCTTGGTCCACTTGACTCGACCATGATGGGTAGACCTGGTTCAAGGTGGTAAGACCGGGTTAGATTGACACGGGTCTTACAACTCCCCCCAACTTATAAAAATTTTGTCCTCGAAATTGTACGTACCTTCCGAGTCAAACAAGTCAGGGTATTGCTTCCTCATAGCATTTTCTTCTTCCCATGTAATCTCTTCCATGTCTGTACTATTCCATGTGACCTTAACATAGTAGATATCTCTCATTTGCGTAGACGTTGAACCTTTCGACTAGTGATTTCCGTTGGTATTACTTCAAATGTCAAATCATCGTTAGTTCCGGCAAATCTATCGTCAACACATGTGTTGGGTCTTTGACATACTTCTTCAATAAGGATATGTGAAATACGTCATGCACACTTGACATAGATGGTGGTAGTGCTAACCGATAAGCTACTTTTCCACGCTTAGCCGAAATCTCATATGGTCCGACATATCTTGGACTTAATTTTCCTTTCCGTCCGAACCTCTTCAATCCTCGCATAGGCGATACTTTCAAGAATACTTTTTCGCCTACGGCGAACTCTAGATCTCTTCGTCGAGTATCCGCGTATTGCTTTCCGACGGTTCTAAGCTACTCTTACTCTTTCCTTGATGATGTCGACCACTCGACAAGTCTCTTCAACAAACTCTGGTCCAATGATACTACGTTCTCCAACTTCATTCCAAAACAAGGGAGTTCGACACTTCCTACCATACAATGCTTCATAAGGTGACATCTGTATAGTAGCCTGATAGCTGTTATTATAGCGCTAACTCGATCAATGGTAACTTCTCGTCCCATGATCCCTTGAAATCAATCACACATGCTCGTAGCATATCTTCTAAAATCTGAATGGTACGCTCCGACTGTCCGTCGGTCCGTGGGTGGAATGCAGTTCTGAACTTCAATGTTGTACCCATAGCCTTTTGCAGTCCTTCCCAAAATCTGGAAGTAAATCGTGGGTCTCTATCGGACACAATGCTTTCTGGAACACCGTGTAGCCGAACAATATTATCCACATACAGCTTTGCTAACCTTTCCCAGTGTATACCGGGTCGGATCGGTATGAAGCGAGCTGTCTTAGTCAGACGGTCTACAATCACCCAAACTGCGTCAACTACTCGAGGAGTCAATGGTAGTCCGGTGACGAAGTCCATAGTGATGTAGTCCCATTTCCAAGCTGGTTCCGGTAATGGTTGTAACAGTCCTGCGGGTCTTTGTCGTTCCGCCTTTACCTTCTGACAATTTAGGCATTGAGACACGAACTTGGCTACATCTGTCTTCATTCCCTCCACCAATAAAGTTTCTTTAGATCATGATACATTTTTGTACTTCCAGGATGTATCGAGTAGATGGTGGTATGGGCTTCCTTCATCAGTCGGTGGTATGGTACACATATTCTCCCTTTATATCTCAGTACCTTCTCGTTATCTAAGGTGAACTCGGAGTTGGTCCTACCTTTCTCAATATCTTCTTGTACTGTTCTCCGGGTAAGGATCTCGCTTTGATAGCTGTTTTCACTTCGTCCACTATATCCGGTATAATCTTCAATGCTGCGAACATATTTGAAAAACGATGAAAACCGATGAATGAACCCTTGGTTGGTTGATCCATCCAGTGTATCTATCACATACTGCTTCGTTGTCGTGATTAAACACCATTCCATTGGTATACATTGCTGGAGTCGTGCTGGTTTCTCCTTGAGATTTTATCATTGCTTTCCTCGCTCAATGCATCCGCTACCACGTTCGCTTTTCCCGGATGATACCGGATATCACAATCATAGTCTTTCAATAATTCCAGCCATCTTCTTTGTCTCATATTTAACTCCTTTCGATTAAATAGATAAGTAAGACTTTTATGGTCCGACTTAATCCGAAATTTCTCTCCGTATAGGTAGTGTCTCCATATTTTGACAAAGATGTACTACTGCCGCTAATTCCAAATCGTGAGTTGGGTAATTTTTCTCATGTACCTTCAACTGTCTCGATGCATACGCAACTACTTGTTCTCCTTGCATAAGCACACATCCTAATCCCAATCCCGATGCATCAGTGTATAAGGTAAACGTCTGTCCCGGAACGGGAATGGTTAAAATTGGAGCGGATATCAATCCGGTCTTCGGTGTTTGAAAGCTCTTTTCACACTTATCCGTCCATACAAACTTTTCTCCTTTCTTGGTCAAACCGGTGAGAGGTACGGCAATCCGAGAATAGTCTTCTACGAATCTCCGATAATATCCAGCTAGACCCGTGAAAACTTCTAATTTCGAGACGCTCTTTGGTGCTTCCCACTTCACAATAGCTTCGATCTTATTGGGGTCCACTTTGATTCCTTCCGCGGATACTACATGGCCTAAAAATGCGACTTCGCTTAGCCAAAACTCACACTTAGAAAATTTGGCGTATAACTTCTCTTTCCTCAAACGCTGTAGGGCTGCGTTTAGGTTCTTGACATGGGTTTCCTTGTCCTTGGAGTATACCAATATGTCATCAATAAATACTATCACCGACGTGTCCAACATATCGTGGAAAACTCGGTTCATAAGTTCCATGAACGTTGCCGGTGCATTAGTTAGTCCGAAAGACATCACCAAGAATTCATAATGTCCGTATCTTGTCCCCGAAAGCTGTCTTCGAATGTCACCTTCCTTAATTTTCAATTGATGATAGCCCGATCGAAGATCGATCTTTGAAAATACCTTCGCTCCTTGTAACCGATCGAACAAGTCATCGATCCCGGGTAGTGGATATCGATTCTTGATTGTCGACTTATTCAACTCTCTATAGTCGATACATAACCGAACGCTACCATCTTTCTTCTTCACGAACAACACCGGTGCTCCCCATGGAGATATACCGGGTCTAATATAACCCTTATCCAGCAGTTCTTGTAGTTGCACTTTTAATTCCTTCCGGTTCAGGAGGAGCCATTCCATACGGTGCTTTTGATACCGGTGCGGCTCCGGTGTAAGATCTATTACAAACTCCGTGGCTCGGTCGGGTGGTAATCCGGGTAGTTCCTCCGAAATACATCGGGAAAATCCCGCACTACATCAATATCTTCCATTTGTGGCACGTCCTTGGTTAGGTCGACCACCGATACTAGATATCCGACCGCTCCTTTCTCAAGGCACTTCTTAGCCTTTAATGCGGAAAGTATGAGCTTGCCTCTCCCGGGAAGTTTGGTTCCCGAGAAACTGAATTCTACTCCTTCTTTATTTTTGAACGTTAGCTTCTTCTCGGCGCATAACGGATTTGCGGAATGCCGAGCTAACCAGTCCATTCCTAAGATGACATCAAGTCCGCCATCTCAAGTTGTATTAAAGTTGCATCCAAGGTTTTCTCTCCAATGAGAACTGGACATGGTCCATAACCTTTCTCTAATTCCACTTCTAATCCCATCGGTGACCGTACGAGTAATTTGTAGTCTAAGGTTTTGATGGGCAGATTGGTCTTCTTCCCAAACGACACGGATATAAATGAATGAGTAGCTCCCGAATCAAAGAGTACTGGGCGGGTACGCCATTGATAGGTACGATACCCGTGATCCGTTTTTACTTAGTCTACATACTCAATCAGTATAATTATAATCTTAAAGTTTCGGTCATACCGTGACCACATCGGGCGATGCGGCTGCATCCTCCGATGTAACAAGATATACCCGTCCTTGATGTAACAGCTTTTTGGGTTTTGGGCACTCTCTTGCCATATGCCCCGGTTGGTTGCGATTATAGCACTTCGGGGCTTCGAATTTGGCTTCGGCTGAGGTTGAGCTGCGGGAATAGTCTTGGTTCCAGCATTAAAATTCTGAGGACGAAAAGGCTTATACGTCCTGGTGTTGCCTCCGTTATAGGAGTTTCCGGCTGGTCTCTTAATTCCAAAGTTCTGGGAGAAATAGCTCTCCTTCCGCTCCGATTCAATCACTCGAGCAATCCGAACAGCTTCGTTGTATATGTTCTTCTCTAATCCCGGAACATGTTCTCCGGTACTTCCTCTCGGTCCCGCGACGAATCTACGGGTTTTTGTATCTTCTTCTTGCATGCTAGCCGGTGCGAAGAAAAATAGTTCTTCGTAACGTTGTTGATATGAGTCTACGGACATCTGCCCTTGGTACAGACTAAGAAATTCCTTTTCCATTGAATCTTTGAAGCTTCTTGGGAAATACTTCTCGAAGAATGCTTCTTTATATATAGCCCATGTTAGTAGGGCGTGCTTGGCCAATAAGTATGTCTTTGTAGATTTCCACCAGTGGTGTGCGTCGCCTTTGAGCATGAAGGTGGCACATAGTACTTTCTCTTCCTCGGTGATAGTCATCATGAGGAATTTCCTTTCCATCTCATCTATCCAGTGTGCTGGCCACAGTGGATCGGACGGTTTACCGTTGAATTCTCTCGGTTTCATTTTCAAAAAATCTCTACTAGCCGAGAGTGATCCAGTTGATTTTGATATGCCCCAAACATAGGGGGTGGATACCGATAGTCCCCTTGGGCTGCTTCGGGGCTTGCACAGAACTGGTGCAGCCGGTTGTTGCGGTGTCCGAGGGGCTGGGTGGTTACCCACCGGTGCTGCACTAGCTTGCCCGGTGTGCATGGCTGCAGCCCGAGTGGCTTGGAACATAACTCCCATCGCAACCTGCATTTGAGCTTGTGCATGTTGCATTTGTTGTAGCCGTTGAGCCGGATTCATCACCACCGTTGTTAGCTCAGTGGTGGTGGTGGCAAATTCGTAGGGTTTGCCGGCTTGGGATTACCTTGTGCATAATTGTTCTCTTGACTAGTCTCATCCACGGGTAGTGGTGGTGGGACTGTATTTCGGGCCTGTCGGGTAACTCTACGTCCAGACATATTTTCTTTCTGAGATGGGTGGTGCCTGAAAATCATCAAAATCAGTGAGAAATCATTTATACTTCATGTAGGCACGCTAACCGATATAAAATTTGAATCCTCAATTCATTCTGGAAAAAAAAATACTGTCTTTTCTATGTAGGGTCGATAGTGAGGGTCGATGGTATGTCCGACCCTTGGTATCCGACCCTGGGAATGACCTGTTCTTCCCGAGAGCTGAGGGTCGATGCGAGGGTCGATGGGTGTCCGACCCTCAGTCCGACCCTTGAATTTCTGTCAGATTCCCGAGAGTCGAGGGTCGATTGGAGGGTCGATCCGAGGGTCGATGGTGTCAGTCGAATTGTCCGACCCTCGGACTAAAAATCAGATTTTTAAGATCCGATTCTGGGTCATTTCTCACTATTCCCCCTCCGTTTCGACTCGTCTCTACTCTCCGAGTTGCTACAGTGCTACTTCGCTATTGTGGCTCGTTCCTAGTCCGAATTTCGACATCCACATCACCTCTACAGGTATACTTTCCCAACTTTACCTGTTTTTAGGTTTTTATTCCTAGGTTTTTGCTCATTTAACTCGTATTTTCCAAATTAAACTTTTTCCAACCGTAAAAATTCGATTTTTATTGGGGGCTTTTGTTATTGGGGTCTTGAGGAACGAAAGCCCTCAAAAAAATTTCGGTTTCATCGGTTGGTTATCGAGAAACTTAAATTTTTTTCTCTTTTTGCCCTAATTTGTCGACATTTTTGGTTTTTCTTGAATTTCTCCAAATTAGACCTTATCCGTTAAAATTTTCTACTGCCTGTAGATTGTAGGATATGTTTTATCTTACATAAGTTCTTACGCCCACTTGTATGGTGAAAAATGGGACTTTATTGTTAACTTACGTAGTTATTAAATCCAATTTCGGATTTTATCCTACTAACTCCTGGTTTATTTTCTCTTTCTTATTTTTGCAGGTACTATGGCCCGTACTAAAGTGCCAAGATTGCGTGATCCTCTCCGTTTCCGTTCAAATGAGGCCGAGGCACTGTATGCCTACTATACAGGCAAGAAAGTGGAAGGGGGTCGTATGGTGAACCTGGCTGATCTAGCCTTGTTCAACGTCGAGAGAGCTTTTGGCGACATGGGGTGGCTCCCCATCATCACATACGACGCGTGCACATGTCCAGACTTGGTGCGCTAGTTCTATTGTAATCTCCGGTGGTGGGGGGATTACAATGATGTTGAGCGGGGTCGGGAGTTGCGCATCACTAGCTACGTCAAGGGGGTGCACATTTCTTTTGACTATCGGCAACTGGCCGATCTGTTGGGAATTCCCTTCGATGACCCTATGGTGTACTGTGCGCCGGAGAGCCACGGTTCGTTGAGATGGAGATGAGAGCAGAGATCGACAATCGGTTGCTCCGTCCCGATAGATGGCGGATGAGAGCTTGCTACTTGCGTCCATCTCCACGAGTCTTCCGCAAGATTATCCAACATAATCTGATTCCGCAGAGTGGGCACTATGAGAGGGTGTCTCAGTTGACCCAGTTCTTGATCTACGGCATATGCACTCGACGGGCCGGTCTCGCCTTCCTTACATCATCATGCGGACGATGATCGGTGCCACATTGTCCGGTCACGGGGGTAATCTACCCTATGGACGCATGATTACCGTGCTCTTGACCCGTTTGGGGGTGGATCTGGTTGATGAGAAGATCCAGGAGAATACATTCTCGTCGCCTCTAGATTGGGAGGCTATTCGCAAGATGGGGCTGCGAGATGCGGAGGTTAGCGATGAGGAGAGGAACGCGATGGTGCGCCCCTCACACTCGGGTCGAGGTGACCGATGCTTTGCGGCTCGTGCTAGGGCTCGGGGAGATCCGGTCGACGATGATGATCGTATGTATATGGATGTCGACGCGATACCCCCGCCATCACCCACACAGGCGGATGGAGTTGGTACTTCTGCTGCGGCGGCTTCGGTACCTGAGGCCAGTCCTTCTCATGATGCTGGTCCTTCACGCCCACCTTCTGATATGATGGAGATGCTGCAGGAGATCAGGGATACTCAGCGCAGATCTGATCTGAGGATGGATGAGCTGTTGGCTGCTCAAAGACGCATCGATGCGCGGATTGGAGAGCTCCTAGAGGTGCAGCGTCGGCGACCGATCGAGGATAGCCGGTCTTACGGCTAGTCTTGGGACGACCCGGACCTAGGTGGCCCGGTTGACTAGGGTCTATGCCGAGGACTACGACAGAGATCGTGAGGCACCGCCTCCTCCTTCGCCTCCAGCTTCCTGATTGTACTTTACTTTTCTTGTACTACAGAGTAACTGTCCGGGTTGTGGACTGTACTCTGCTTTAGCGATGTATATACGTTTTGATTCTCTTACTCATTGTATGTAACTGATTTTCCCTTTTATAGATGCATTATCCTCTTTTTAATTTGGTTTCAATCATCACTTGTGCTTACCGTGTGTTTGTATTAAAGCTTTTAATTTATCCTATCTCAGTTCACAATGGCCTTGAATGTGTGTGTCAGTTCGGCGGGAAAGGCCTGAGATGCTCTGATACCAAGTTGTCACACCCCAATTCCACACACTTCAGAATGGTGTGATGAACCGCTAAATAGCCAACGGTTCAACCAGGATCTCTAATAGGCTATCCCCGCATTATCCAAACTTTACACGCATCCACAATCATAATCAGAGTAATACACAATAGCGGAAAATTTATAAATAATATGAACTGAGTACTAGAATGATACCCATAAATAATATCAAATTATTCTGTGTTTAACTAAGACATAAATATTTAAATATCAAATACATGTCTTATAAATCCAACAAAGAAAACTGTAAAAATATCTAATCGAATACACACGAGTTGCACTCACAAGAGGAGTCGTGTGTATCATCTTCAGTTCCAACATCCATAGCTGCTACGGTTCCATACGCTGACGCGTTCATATAATCTTCAACAGTATATCCTGCATCATCAACTAAAAATATTCGACGTCGAGGGGTGAGCACACAACACGGCTCAGTGAGTAGCCAAAACAATGCAACATTACATATGCATGCAAAAAGTCAATTCATATCTTTGGTCTTGGTTTATAGTTTGCAACGTGCAATAGAAAGGTTGGGTGATCAAAGGTTAACGTTTATTGATACCGCCTCTATACACAGGGTGTGGAAGCCCGCCCGAAGGTTAACGTTTATCGTCGTCCCCATCCACCCTACCATAACATTATACAACAAAGGTTAACGTTTATTGCTATATAATGCTATACCAACACGTAAGCCCCTGTTAGCGAGGGCTTGCAAACTGGGCTCGCTACTAACCAATCCTAATGCCAAACAAGGTGTATCCAAGGCCTCACCCCAAAGATCCCTCGAACATCCATAGAGATAGAGCTAGGGCCCCCGGTAGAGTCGAGACTACAAGGACCGAGACCACCTCCTGATACTCTACGACATAATAGTTCTTCTAAGGTAATGGCGATACGACGATGTCAATGCACAAGACTTGAGTTAGAGATAGAGCTAAAGTGCTGAGACCCGCCAAAGGTTAACGTTTATTGACGTTCTCATCACACCTCCCCTGATACTCTCTCGCATCAAGCACACCAACCACACACATACAAGCACATGCCTATTCCTATCTTCATCATCATCATCATGTTATAAACAATAAAGTAAATATGCATGAACAAGTAATAGAAATATTGGATGGCATGCTGTATGCACATTACAATCATATTCGCATAGAATCAAACATGGCATAGGACTCAAGGAAAGAAAAACAGTTTATTATTAACCAATTTAGTTTGGGGTTAAGGTTCCTCACCTTAGCTTGCTAATAGATATTTTCCAAGCTTTCGATTCACTGTTATAACAGTACTATATTGCTAGCAAACCTAACAAAGTCGATAGAATTTAATTAGAATTAATTCAGAATTTAAAAACCATTCTGTCAACTGAGGGTCGATGCTAGGGTCGATGCTAGGGTCGATGGGTCTATCGACCCTCCCAAAGATTCTCGATCTTCCCGAATCCGAGGGTCGATGGTCCGAAACACCTAGGGTCGGATGGTCTATCGACCCTCGGTGCGACCCTTGGTGCACTCTGGTCCAATTTCCACTTTTTAATCCATTCTTCGTGTTTGGGGTCCTATGGCTTGCTTCCTACACTCACTCAACATTCATTCCATGGTCTAGAACCATGTATGATTCATCTAGATAGCTTTCGTGCATCCTCCCATGGTTTTCCATGAAAGCCTAACCATGGATGGATGGTTTGGGTTTCTCCGAAATCCTACACTCAACCATATCTAACCTAAGGTCTGTAGAAACTCATGGAATTAGTATCCATACCTGAAAAGATTACTTTCCTCTGCAATTTCTTCTCCTTTTTGCTAAGCCTTCTTCCTAGCCTCCTTTCTTCCTCTTTTCCTTCTTCTCTCTTTCTCTCAATTCAATTAGGGTTGTGAAAGGAGTGAATGTGGCTTAGGGACATCCTTTAAATAGACTAGGAATGTCCTATAATAATCCCATTGAGATTTGGAAAGAATCCCAACCGAAAATTAGGAAATTTCCTAATTTCAGTTTTCGTCAGAAACTGAGGGTCGATGGGAGGGTCGATGATCCCGTCGACCCTAGGGTCTTATGCTGTCCGACCCTCCCTCAAAAACTGAGGGTCGATCTTTCTGGTTAGGGAGGTCCGACCCTGCTTAGCTGGGTGTGCGACCCTCCCCTAGAATTAATTGTTTTTGGGTCGATTTCATACCTGGGATCTCGATCTCCTTCATGCCCTTGGTCCACTTGACTCGACCATGATGGGTAGACCTGGTTCAAGGTGGTAAGACCGGGTTAGATTGACATGGGTCTTACAAATGATGCAGTAATGACCATTCCAACACCTTACCCTCTTCCCCTATCTGTACCAACACCTAAGCCCCTATTGGCCAGGGTCACATACATGGGATGTTTACTAGCCATCAATCTACATGTCACCCCTGGTAGTTTCCTCACACACACCCAACAAGAATCTCTAGCCCATCCGTTTTGCCCGCCCAATATGCCATCATCCTGCTAGGGGTGCGAAGACATCACAAGCCAATCAATCAATGAGTAGGATCCCTTGGTCCTTGACAGTTTCACTACAGCTCACGATGCTCACTCATATCCACACACATTCATAGTATTCATAGTAAAGAGATGCAATTGCATGCAAACACAATAAAGAGGATGACATTTTATCATAATCAATTCAGCCTTCACATTCATATTCAAGATAGAAATCATTTCACATATGGGACAGGGGTTCTATTCCCTTACCTGATAATTGTAGATAATTGTTATCCCTTGTCCAATGGTGACTCTTGATTACTTTCAAGTCACCTATTGAACAGGAACCTCATTAGTTACTTAAATACTTTCCATTCAGCCTTAACAAGGCTTTCTGGGCCTAACCGGTTGCAACTAACTAGTTTTGATTATCGGGACCGGTGGTCGGGACTAGATGCTCTCGGGAACCTTCCATAATCCCAATTGATCACGAGTCCTATCACAAATGTGGCTATCGGATGTCAAAATTTGTAGCTTTCCAAGGGATTCCTGAATGTATCCGGTCGAGTATCCAGTTGCATATTTCATGATCGATATGTTGCAAGCGGACCTTCTCCGTGTAGTTGGTCTGGGTTTTTAACTCATCCAAAATTCCAATAAAGGATTCCTTATCATGGAACTCCATTGTGGAAACTCATGGTCAAACATCCTTAAAGGTCAGCCAATCCTATTCTAGGCATTATAAACTCGTTAATGAATTAATTAATTAGACTAGGGTTTATTGTTTAGATTACTACAAGTATTATCCTAGGTTCGACTTTATCGAAGCCTTCTTTGGTGCCCAGCCATTAATGGACAATGGTTCCATTGATGGTTAGTTAACCAACGTTCCTTTCATTCTACTCCATCTATAATCAGATTCAAAATAAGGTTGGGTTTACTTACAGTGGTTTCGAACAGTTGTTCAATGGTGTTGAAACTTGGCGGTGATTGCCAAAGCACTTCTTCCTTTTAGCCTCCTTATTCCTCCTCCAATTCTCTCCTCTCTCCAAAAAGGCATCAGAACTCTAGGGTTTAGAATGATGCTCTGAGAGATGTAGGGTTTTGGAGAGTGTTTTATGGTTTAGGAGTCTCCCCCTTGGGGTAGAACTCCTTAGAGAGTTGGAGACTGCCAAGGGTTGCCAATTAGCATCTTAAGAAATCCCTTATGTTCTCTACCTCCTCAACCAACTCTAGATCAGTTAGGAGTGAGGTGGGACCTATTGGGGTCATCCCTAGGTCCGGAGAATATTCCCACAATGACTTACAATGGAGTTTCGAATTTAACTTTCGCAGGTAGTCTGTCTAGGCCTTAATAGTTGCGATGTCTGATTGGGACTTTTCGGGACCAGTAAGTCGGGACCGGTGACTAGTTTTAGAATGCCAAGTCCAAATTTCTAAGTTGTCATGGATTGGTTCATACCTGGTTTGGGCTGGTCTTCAAGTTGACATGGGGTCGGGTTCGTCGACGGTGGAAAACCTTGGCATAGTAAGAAAATCCAAGTTAGGCCGGGTTTTCTGGGTGCAAGTTTTACATCCGTCACCAGCAAAAAACTCTCTCATCAATTCGAAACTACTACATCGGTTCCCACGACCCGATCGAGCGCCTATAAATATACCCTTTTCCATTGCTTTATTCTTCTTTACCTTCTCTTTACTTGCTTGTTGCAACTTCTTTTCTTTTGTGTGCCTCCAGTCTGTTCAAGTTTTAGTTTGCCCTTGTGTGTCGCATCTTCCAAGCTTTTCAAGTGTCCACTATCACTGTGTTGTTACACCGAGTAAGTTTCGAGTCCCAATTCTCACTTTTAATTTGTTGTTTTGCCCTAAATCACCATGGCCTGTGAAAAATCCATCGTTCCTCGATCTTCTGAGCCTACCCATCACAGGGGGCTAACGACCCTACCATTCCTGTAGAGAGTAGCTCTAGAAACAGTATTGGTTAACTATTCTCTACTGTTCCTCGTGAATTCAGTCCCCTCTATGTCACCTCTATTAATGTATCTGAGATAACTGATACCCGACTAGGCGAGCTTAGAACCATGTACCTAATTCCTGAATCTGTAGAGCTGACTACTCCTAATGAGGATGATCGCGCCAGCTACCCCTATTCCCATAGAATGGTGGTAACCTCGGACATGTTCACCTCTAGCTTTTGTTTCCTAGGTCACAGTGTAGTATACGAGATTCTAGGGTATTACAGCCTTACGCCCACCCAACTTCTTCCCAATTCTTGGGCTCATATGCATTCCTTCATTATCTTCATTCTTAAGCATCGGGAGTCCCCTACCCTGCGATTTTTTCACTACTTGTTCACTATCACTGTCATGATCTAGACGAACCCCATGACCCGTCAAACTGAACACAATGGAGTATATTATTTTTCTCGATGGGCTCTTGAATACCCGCAGATGTTGATAGAGTTTCCTTCTTCTAGTCCCCACTGGAAAGAATGTTTCTTCTTCCCGTTAGTGAGGAGAGGGTATACCTTGGAGGGTCTGTCTTCTCTCCCTATGGGTAACCAATGGTAATTTATTGATCCCAAGATCATAGGTGTTCCTCCTGTGTTGACCCCCTTAGAGTAAGAAGTCCTTCGAAAATTATATGGGAAATGAGGGGTTAGGTACAAGAGTCTGAATGACATCACATTCTTGTTCAGACACAGCCTTAGTAAGTACATTTTTGTTTTTTGGATTTCTGTTTCTGTTTACTTTCTCATTTGACCTCTAACCTAATTTTTTTATCATGCAATGGAAGGACTTGACGACACGATATGGGAGAACCTGTCACAACCCATTCTGGGAATTAGGTGTCATTTCTAGATCGTCATGAGACAACCCAAATCTTTCATCAACCGACAATCAAAATGATCTACAAAACATACCCCATAATCTACACAAGCAATATCCATAACAATCACAGATAATAATAATTTGTAGTGGAATAAAATTAGAGTGCAACGGAATAATACTAGAAAAGGATGCCAATTTAGTGATATTCATACATATAAATCTGTTTTGAATTACAATCCCATTGTCATAATATTATACTTTAATACATAAGTTCCCACATAAAAGTCTAGAGTAAATCTGAATAATATTGTGGATAGACCAAACCATCATCTATCCACAGGCAGCAAAATCAAGGAGGCAAGGTGATGACTCAAGTCCCATAGATACAATCCCTACAGGTACAGCCCCTAACGTGGCCCCTCAGAGGCCCCGCACCAAGAGATGATCCCTCATCAGCAAGTGGATCCATAGCAGCAGCAGCAGAAATAATACTTGTAAACAAAGCTAAATAAATTTGATATCGAGGGGTGAGCTCACATCCCAGCTCAGCAAGAAGAATCAGACACTCATGCAATTCCCTAGGCAACAATATTTCGAAGGCTGTATAGAAGCAAATAAACAAGCAATTGTGAGTGTCATACAATGTGTATGCAAATCATGGTCGATCTGTACCCCAGCAAGGATCTTGTCTGCCCCTCACCCCCTAGACAAATGCTCACATCTGCCCCCTGAACATAGATTCGAGACTCCCCTGAATCCTCTATACCTTATTCTCCTAGATTGTGTCCCCTTGCTAAAGCACAAATCAATTGACCAAATTGATGCATGAGAATTTTATTATAATTATTGCATTTCAGTAGAGGCATCGGCTACTATCCCATAGATCATCGTGTCCCTACACTGAAGGACAACACAAAGCATATGGACTTGTATTGTACTACCATACATTACAAGTTCATATACTCTGCCCACAGATAATATACCAAACAATCAATCAGCAGACATGTGCACGTAAGAAATAAATCTACACTCCAGTAGGAATCTTCATCCTACTCTAATAGGCTGACCGTAACCCCACTAGAGTATAACTTGCCAACATGGCACATGCTTCGTACACCTCTACTCCGCATGCCCATCATATATGGACTTAACAAGGTTGGGTCCCAACAGATACCCTGACTCCCTACTCCCTTAGTTTGTCATACTCCACTAAAGACTAGCCAAATCCCAACGTAAATTCATAAAGTCGCTCGTTACATGAACCACCATACATGGGTTGCACCCTAACAGCGATCGTCGGGTCACTACTCCCATAGATCACCGTGTCCCTACTAGGATACAGGCAGATCAACTCAGCGTGTGTGCATGTACTCCCATTCGTCACCCAGCTTCCATACATGATCATGCACACAACAACATAAATTTCTCATCCTACATCTCATGGACCGTGTATTGTACTCTCATACTCCACACGCCTACCATACAATATTTCCAACATACATTGTTATTGATATATAATGCAAATACATGAACAGTTAATACAGTTTATTGGATGACATGTTATGAAAGTAAAAACAACAATCATTACCAAACACCAACATGCTCAAATACTACGAGCATCCAATTCCCCTCACCTATACACACCGAAGGTGCTGAAGAACCTAAAAGCCGGCAAAAGACTTAGCCCACTACCCTTGGTGTTTTACCTATTATGATTAGATAATTTCAATTAGTTTGGTGAATATCTTTTAAACCACTATAAATAGGTCCTAAGGTCCATCCATGGGTCCCAATGTGGGTTGGGAACCGAAGGAATAACATTCCCAAGGTTAGACTGGGCTTATAGGACAAACTGGCTGAACCAGTAGATGGAACCGGTGGAACGGTCAACCGGTTTGGTCTACTACTCAACACTTAGGAAGACTCCATTAAAAGTAACTAGTAGAACGAACAGTTGATTGTTTAACCAATTGGTCATCCAGTTTAACACTCTATCATGGACAGAAAGTTATAGTAGTTCAACCTATAGTATAGCTGGTTGTACGGTTAGCCGGTTTTGCCACCGCTTGATTAAATGGCCTGACCAGTGGACCATTGGACGAATGGTTACACATTGGTACAATCGATTGACCAAGAGAGGCAACTAGTCGACTAGTATATCCGTTGAATGGGTTGGTTGTGGAATCCTTTGGCTATGTTTAACCGGTCTAGGGCTAAAATTTGACTAGTTAATCTGTTATCCAATTACAATGTAAGACCCGCACTCCGTGAACCCGATCTAAACCTTGATTTCATGTCGTAACAGGTCTTCCGATCATCACCGGGCCAGACGGGACGAGCGGATGACAATCAGGTATGAAATCGGACCAAACATACCAAAATAAGTATGATTTTACTCATACCGGTCGATGGTACCGGTCGACCGGTATGGTCTGCGCAGCAGACTAGCAAGATCCGGAATTGGATCTCTACGGGTCCTGCTTTTCCAATTCCGAATCCTAAGACTTTTCTAATCCTAAGAGGCTTCCTAAACCTAATTCCTAGCCTATTTAAACCCCTCTAAGCCTCCTAGAATCCTTTCCATTATCTCTCACAAACCCTAGAGAGGAGAAGAAGCTAGGAAGAAGAAGGAAGTGCCACCCTTGCCGTTCGACGAGGCTCACCTTACGCCAGTCAACGGTAAGTGTTTGAATCATTCTTCTTACTCTATGACTCTAGGATAGTTGTATGGGTGGATCAATACCATGAAAATCAAGTATTGATCTAAAACCCTAATTGGCCATTAAACCCTAAATTTCTGTCAAACCCTAGATTCGAGTTCTAGGATGATATTCATCAAAACTAGACTTGAATGAGTTGGAGATAACTCTAACTCAAAGCTCAGACTTAGAATGGATAGGAGAACCCCTGGAAATCATGGAGAATGATCGACGGCAGTCGAAAAACTCAAAGTATGGTCTTCTGGAGACATACCGGTCGACTATACCGGTTGCACCCTGTGAGACCGGTATGTTGCGACCGGTACCTTCCGGGGGGCTGGGCTGTGGGGACCGGCTGACCATACCGGTCGCCAGATTTCCCCACAGAGCTGCGACCGGTACATGCCACCGGTCAACTCTGTGAGTGTATTTTGTAACCTCGTTGGTTTTTCGACCAACGTAAACCCTAAGAAACTATTCTAATTGAACCCTAATATTATGTAGACTTTGTGATAGCACGTTTGGATCTTGCGACGTGGAGCAAGCTATCAAACGAGCATCAGGTAAGGGAATCTGACCTAAACCCTAATAATTAATGGACAGTAAGTCTTTGTTAATGACCCTGAATATATGATGTGATGTTTGTACATATTCACCTGCCATCTTTTATTTCCAGTTATTATTATTATTCATGCATATTCCATATGATAGGATGTGATTGTTAGGCATGTAATTGTTTTTGTTGGTGTGTCGAATGGGAAGGGCATGGGGCCTGGGATCATTCCTCATACTGGCACATTTTTGTAGTATTCTATTTTAACATGCTTGGTACGGGTGGGGTATCAGGGTAAGGTCGTGGCACGGTGGTCTTCGATGTTGATGTTGACCTGACCATGATGATGTGACACTGTGGTCTTCGATGTTGATGTTGGCCTGGCCACGATGCTTTAGCTCTATCTCTATGCCGTAGGGAATTATGTTGGGATAGGGTCTACCTGTGTATTGTTTTATCCTAGTGTGCTAATTACGGATAGGGTATCAGGGGGAGGTGAGGTATTGTGGTCTCCAGCCCGACCTGCACGCTTTAGCTCTATCTCTATGCCGTAGACGGCTGTGCTGGAATAGAGCCTACATTGATGACATATAGGATTGGTTAGTTGCGAGCCCAGTTTGCAAGCCCTGGCCAGTAGGGGCTTAGGTACTGATATGGGTGGAGTATCAGGGGAGGTGCGGGTATACCTTAGCTCTATCTCTATTCCATGATGGGTGCATGTGGGTCGGTGGTAGTGTGATCTACTGTGCGATGCCACACACTCGTGTATAGAGGTGAGGCGGCCACCAAACCTTTCTATAGAACATTGCAAACTTAAACCAGACCACAGCATAAAATGATTGTTACTCATGCATAATATTGTGAAACTGTCTGATTGTCTTACTGATCTAAGTTGTGAGCTCACCCTTTGTACGTACATTATTTTTAGATGTTGATGCAGGTTACACGGTGGATGACTATATGAACGTGCCGACGTATGGTGGCGTTGCTGCCCTGGACGTACAGGCAGTAAAGGACGAGCATGACACTTCATGCGAGTGTTCTTTTTGCGTGTAGCTTTGATTGGATTTTTATTTATTTTAATTATTTTCAGTTGGATTAAAGAGATGTAAAGATATTTAGTTTATATTTGGATTTTGAATAATTGGATATTTTATTTAAATTTATCAATCAATTCTCAGTTCATTAATTTAAAGACTTCCGCTATACTATTTATATTTTGATTGTGGTTATGTGTAATGGTTTGTATGAGTGGACACGGTCTATTTGAGATCCTGGTGTGAACCGTTGGTTCAGTGATGGTTCACTCACACCATTCTGGATGGTTCATAATTGGGGTGTGACAACTTGGTATCAGAGTCCTCGGGCTCTGTCCAACAAACCATATTGCACTTAACTAAGTCGATGAACTGAGTTAGGAAAATTTAAAAATTTTAATACAAACACACCCTAAGCATTGCTTGATACCTGAGACTAATTAAGAAAGAGCATAATATACTATATTAATTATGGAATTTAATGATACTCATACACTAGTTTGGAAAACCATAAAACTTCCATTAAACAGAAAAGAGAGTATCAAATGTAATAGTACTACAGGGTACAGTCCACAAACCAGACAGTTACCCTGATACATAAATATACCAAAAAGAAAGAAAGAAATAACACTCTATCATGGGGTAGGGGGCCTAGGAGGAATAGGGTCCGCTATGTTATAATCTCGCTCGTAAGCGACCCTAAGCCAGTGCACCTGATCCTGAGTGACTATGAGGCTGCGAGCCAAGTCCGCCAAGTCACGGCTCATCTCACGCTGAGCGTCCCTGATCTTCGTGAACATACCCATCACGGTGTAGGGAGGAGGCTAAGATGGTCCTGCTGTAGGTGTAGGCTATGGTGTTGTAGGTATAGGCTGTGGCGCTGGTACTGGTACACCTTCTGCCCTATCATCGTCATCCCCATCATCACTCTCAGCCTCTGTTGCATGTGCCGCATTGGCTACTGCTGCTGCTGCGGCTGCTACCCTCCTGAGTGGGCGAGGGTGAGCCTCCATCTCATCATCACTAACAGGCAGGGAGTCCATCTGCATCCTAAGGATGGCATCCCAGTCGATGTTCGAGGTCATGGTATCCTCAACAGCCAGCTCGCCCCTCATGCTCACTCGTAGGCGCTGCAGAAGAGTGGTGATGGGATGGCCATATGAGAGGTTACTGGCCTGATCGGCTAGAGTCGCCTGATGCATAGTCCGAATGATGAGGTAGGGGAGAGAGACCCGCTCCCCGGTGCAGACACAGTAGGTAATATATTGAGTGAGCTGGGATAACTCACTATAGTGACCGCTCTGGGGCACGATGTTTTGCTGATAATGCGACTGTATACCCGAGGTGCAGGTCTCAAGCTAGCCGCCTTCATAGGAGCCTCAAGATTGAGTATCTGCTCCGCTATCTCTCGGCATAGATCCTCACTCAGATAGCCCTTCACTTTTGGAGGGCAGTATACTAAATCTCCATCATTGGGGACCCCCAGCAAGTCAGCCATCTGATGAGTATCAAAGGAAATATGGACGCCCTTGACAAAGCTGGTTATGCGCAAGTCCCTACCGTGATTGGGATCATTGACATCCCCATGAAGCTCCAAGTTAGCATAGAAGTGTTTGACCAGGTTGGGGCGAGTGGTCTCAGTGTGAGTGATGACAGGCACCCACCCAAGCCTGTCAAAAGCCGCTTGCACATCAAACCTGTGCAGCTGCTCCAAGTTGACACACCGGCCAGATTCTATATTCTTACTATCGAACCAAGGGAAGCGGGCTTGTGCCGCCTCAGAATGGAACCACCGCTCATCGAGCTGTGGAACTGGTGGATGAGGATCGCGCATGCCCAAGCCATAGGAACGCTTGCCAAGACCTCTTCGGGGAGCCATTTAAATTGCAAAACAAATGAAAGCAAGAAGAAAAATGTTAGAAATTTATCAAAATTTCGACAGCATAACGACAGTAAATTGAGAAAAAGCCTCGAACTCACCCAAAACTTGGGGAGGAGGACTTACGTAACCCCCGCACACTTCAAGCAAACCAATCATATGCAATTCAAGCAACAGATTTGAGAAATTAAGAAAAATTCAAGAAAATTCAAAATTTTTACAAAACCTAGGTTAAAAACTAGAAAATTTTGATTTTTACTAAAACCATTCGGTGGAAGTCTAAATTGGTTGAGGGCTTTTGCTCTTAGGGGTCTCTAAACCCTTCCTAAGCCAAAGGAAAGAAGTTCCTACGGTTAGAATCTTCCAATCGAAGAAAAACCTAAAATTTTAGGTAAAGACGAGATGAAAATTTTGAAAAAATTTGATAGAGGGAAGAGGCTTACTTGGAGACGAGGTGCTGAGTTTTGATCGGAAGAAAATGACTTCTATGATCACCGGTCGGACTATAGCAACTCAGGAGCCAGAGAGAAATCGCCACCGGAGAGAAAGAAGAAGAGGAAAAGTAAGAAAAACTCACTTTTTTACGATTTTAAGGGGTTTTTGGGCATACCGGTCGACATTTTTGCCCATACCGGTCGATCGGTACCCCCTAGGGTACTGCGACCGCTATGTCTCGGTCAGAATGAAATTCAGACCAGTTGACTATACCGGTCGCCCCATTTCTCTACAGAGTCGCGACTGCTATGTCGCGACCGGTCAACTAAAGAAAGGCCAGAAAATTTATGAAAAATTTTAAAAAGTTTGCAATTTAAATTTCTACTTTTCGACTGTTCGCCTTATATTGTTCAAGACTAACACTACTATTATTGTTCTCATGTGTTATGTCTTCTTCTCAGATCCAAACAGAATAGTCTGAGATGGTAGGCGGAAACGGTCGTAGGGGCCGAAAGCGTCACCATTCCAGAGTGCGTCAGGATGAAGAAGAACATGTAGAACCAGGCTATGTTAGAGAGCCAAGCCCGGTAGTTGAGGAAGAGCAGGTTCCAAGGGCACCGACAAATTTTCCAGGCCCTCCTCACACAAACTCTGATACAATTGTGACCAATCTGGTATATCAAATGGAAGCTCAGCAGAAAGCATTCCTGAGTGAGATGTTAAAGATGTTCAGGCCACCGGGTCATGTTCTCACTGAAGGTACACCTGGGTCTGGAGGGAATAATACTACACTGCCGATGCATGGTAGTCCAGGGCCGATGGGCCAAGCACAGAATGTACAACCACCGCATCAGTTTCCATCGTCTTCTGCTTATCAGGGAGCCTATCCGTATCCACCACCATGGTACGGGATGAATACACAGGGGCAGCACGATCTGAGTCGGGCGGTGGACAGATTCTTAAAGTTGAAGCCTTCTTCATTTACAGGTAAGACAGGGAAACCATTGTGGCCAGCATAGTGGGTTACAGAAATGGAAAAGAATTTCTGCCTGATGACTTGTATAGAGGATGAGAAGGTTCTGTTTGCCACTCATATGCTAAAGGAAGATGCGAATGCTTGGTGGAATTCTACACGGGCATATCTGGAGACAAAGCATACACAGGTGGATTGGTCAGTGTTCAAGGTAGCCTTCTTTAATAAATATTTTCCGAAAAGTTTCAGAGATCAGATGGAGAAGGAATTCCTTAATCTGCAGCAGTCTCAGTCGACTGTGGATGCCTACCAGCAGAGGTACGAACAGTTATTTTTCTTTGCGCCGACAAGTATGTAAGAGGAAGAGACCAAGAAACGTAGGTTCACCATGGGACTACGTGGAAGCATCAGAGAGCATATTTTGGGCCTGGACAAGAAAGTTTATAATGAGGCTGTACAGATTGCGAGAGTGATAGAATCTAGTTAGAGGGACAGCTTCTTTGCTCAGAACAGGGGATTGAAAAGACCCGCTACGGAGATTTCAGGTGGCGGTAACAACAGACCTTTCTGCCCATACAGGGCTCAGTCTGCTACAGTGCCTGCAAGGTGTGAGGACAATGGAAAATCGACGATGATCCTCCTCGGGATGAAAATGTCTATCCTGTATCGATGAAGATCGATTTGTATCTGTTGGAATCGCCACCTAGATTAAGGTCTAGGACCTCTAAAAATGTAGCCTCACCCTAAGGTAAGACTTCTATTGACTCGTGACCCAATGTATCAGTTCTTTGGTCTGTAAGAGATCGGGTAAGTATTCAGGGTACGCTTATGGGAAGGTATTAGGCACCCAAACCGCCCGATCAATATCGGCCTCCTAAACTTTCCTTAAATTCTAATTTTGACTGTGCTTGGTCAACTGGATGACTAGGGTTCAATGGGGGATGTCCTAAACCAAGTTGCTAAGTTATTCTAACCTAGGGTTCAGCCAATCATGTTTTAAAGTAAATAAACAAGCAAATGTAATGTACAATATTATACAGTGAACCGGACCAAAGATGGTTCGGTCTTGGACTGAATCTGAGATGTGTAAGATATCTCAAACTGCCTACGTATTCCAATCCTGGAAATCAAGTCCAAAAACGTAGTTCGAAAATGGGTTTTGTGATTAATGATTATGGAAGTGATTTATGCATTTGCTTCAATTAGATTCTTTGTTGTTCAAGTTGAAGTTTATGCTGGATGTATGGTTGATGGGTGGCTTTGTACCGTATTTGGGATTCCCAAATTGCCTACGTATTCTAGGGAGTGCCCTAGAAATCAGGTACGACATAGTTCGAAAGGGTTTTGAGAGTCGGATTTGGAATGTGTACCAAAATCCTTCCAATTTTGTCAATAGGATCTAGGGATGAGACCTAAACTCCTACCATTTTTATTTGGGATGTGTACCAAATTCTTTCTATTTTTGTTAATAGGATCTAGGGATGAGACCTAAATTCCTACCATTTTTATTTGGGATGTGTACCAAATTCTTTCTATTTTTGTCAATAGGATCTAGGGATGAGACCTAAATTCCTACCATTTTTATTTGGGATGTGTACCAAATTATTTCTATTTTTGTCAATAGGATCTAGGGATGAGACCTAAATTCCTACCATTTTTATTTGGGATGTGTACCAAATTCTTTCTATTTTTGTCAATAGGATCTAGGGATGAGACCTAAATTCCTACCATTTTTATTGTTTCCATTTTTAGGTTTCTAGGGTTTCCTATCCCTTTTCATTGTGATTTTCATTTTTTAGGGTTTCATACCCTAATTATTCTCTTTATTCTAGGGTTTATTTTGCCCTAATTATTCTTTCCATTTTTAGGGTTTCACTACCCTAATTGTTCAATTCTTTCCATCTTAGGGTGTATCTTGCCCTAGTTGTTGTACAATGTAAACAATCTAACAAAGCAATGTGAGCTTAAATATAGCAATGTAAGCATCCAAATATAGCATGTTGGAAATATATTCAAATTTAGCAACACATCAGTCAAAAATGGCAAGTGAGCATGTGAATCAATACAAACATGGTAAGTGTGCATCCAAACATGGCAGTAATATGTGAGCAAGTGTAGTAGACAAATATGGCAATAAGCATGTGTAGCATTCCAATCATGGCAATGTGATTATTCCAATTATGGCAATGTGATCATTCTAATTATGGCAGTGTGACTATTCCAATTATGGCAGTGTGACCATTCCAATTATAGTAGTGTATGCATACGAGCATCCGAACATAGCATAGCATCAAATATGGCATGTGAGAAACAACCAAAGCATATGAGAATCAATCAAAACATGATGGAACACGCAGCAAGATGACAGCTTTGTCAGGCTGGACCAAAATGGGCACATAGGGCACTGTACTTACTCAAAAAAATTCTTAAAAGATATCCCTGGAAAGAAGACTTAGAGGCCAACATTTTGTCTCAAGGAAGCTAATCCTAAAAGAGACCATAGGCAGGTCGAAAATATTCCCCAAGTACAGGCAAATACACTGGTCAGGTCTGTTCCAGATTTTTGACCAGTTGCACCATAAATTCCAAATAAAATTCTATTCTTAATGAAAATAAAATACAGACATATATCTATGTAGATAACTGTCTGATCTAAAATTTCATTAAGAAAAACAAGTTAAAACAGTATATTTTCTTTGTGAAAAATGACTCTTTTCAATCATGCAAATCAGCACATCATGACAGATCTGAAATCAAAGCACTATGCACTTAAAAATTGATATCAATTCAAAGAAAAATGGAAAAAATATGAAACCAATGCCATTTTTTAGAAGACTTTCATGTCTAAAAAGTTCATGTTAAGTGGATTTTCTGATTATGGCCATAAGGCCTTTGTCTAGAGACTTTCCGATGGAGGATTGCATTACATCCGAGAAAAATAGCAATGTCAAAGACAAATTTTTTTGATATATTTCCCCAATTCCAAATAGAACGAAATTTTTAGGGTAGTCTTCTATCATATCAGAGAGACTCCCATAAAATATTGGGCTTCAAAATCTTAGAAACAAATACATATGATGTACGTTCTAAGTTAGAACCCTAAATCTGGAATTTTCAGATCGGAAAATCACTTTATGAAATTTATAAAAAAACATCAAACATCATTGCATATCAATCAAAAATTCATCATTGAATAGCTTAGACAAATTATCATTCAAGAAAAATGTTAGACATAGGCATCCTAACATTAACAAGCATGTAATAGAGCATTCATGATTGAGATTTCATGAAAATTAGCATTTTTCAAGCAAAATTGGCATTCGGGCATTATAACGACCTCTAAATTTGTTTAGAGTACTAACCTTGGGCTCAAATCAAGCGAAACCGTTGATGAAGGGTGATTGGGGGTTGTATCAATCCCCTTTGAATGTGAATCCTCCTTCTCCTCTCTTCTGCTTCTTTCTCTCTTCTCTTTCTCTCTTTTCTTCTTCTCTTTTCTTTCTTTTCTCTTTTCTCTCTCTTTCTTTCTTCCTCTCTCACGTTTTCTCTCTCTCACTCACCTTTCTCTCTCTCACCCACGTTCCCCTCTCTCTGGTATGGAAAAGGATCCCTCCTCTCTCCTATTTATAATTTTTCACTCCTTTTCTAGAAGATCCTTCTTTCCTTTTCTTCTTTTTTCTAGAAAATCTTTTTTTCTCTCCATTTTTTCTTCTTTCCTTTCTTTTCTTCCTCTCTCACATTTTTTCTTCTTCATTTCTTTCCTTTTTCTCTCATTCTTCTTCTAGAAAACCCCTTCTCTTTCACGTCTCCCTCTCTCCTATTTCCTTTTTCTTCTCCAAGATCTTTTAGGTTTCATCTCAACCCTAAAGCCTCCTTCTCTTTCACGTCTCTCTCTCTCCTCTTTCCTTTTTCTTCTCCAAGATCTTTTAGATTTCATCTCAACCCTAAAGCCTCCTTCTCTTTCACGTCTCCTCTCTCTCCTCTTTCCTTTTTCTTCTCCAAGATCTTTTAGATTTTATCTCTTATATATAATAATATATATTATATACACATATATTTAATAACATACATATATGTATAGTATACAATATATATAATATATAAATACTATGCACATGGATGAATTGGTTCGAAACGGGTTGAGACTGACTTAGGTTGACTGAGTTAAACTGATATGGGTTGAGCTAGGTTGGACCAAAACTGGCTTGAACTGAGTTGACTGGATTAATTGGAATTAATCGGGTTTTCTCTCCTTGTCATTTCATGGGTCATTTCCATTGTCATCCCCATGGAATTTTCGATGGCCTCTATTCCAAATTTTTTTGTGTTCATTTTGTAGAACATTAAAAATGAGGAATATAGGAACTGGAATCACCTGAATCCGATGTAGAACGGAAAAGATATGCAGCTTTGAAGTTCTGACGATAATTTTGCATGCAAGCTTGCATGGGACCCACTGGTGACTTCTACCCGGGATTTTTTACGTCCACTTTGTAGAACATAATGAATGAAGAATAATGGTCTTGGAATCATCTGAATCCGATGTCGGATGATCAAGATATGATGATTTGAAATTCAAACAATCCAACTTAGGATAATTTGCATAAAGGCCCCTAGGATTATTTATAATAATTTCATAAACCTCCCTCATATGTATCATCTGACTAAAATGGTCATATCTTCCTCATTTGATATCGAAATTGAGCAATTCTGGTCTCATTTCGAAGATAATTCTATGACCTACGCATCCATGCAAAATTATAACCCATGACCTTGCTGTGGACCCATTGAAAACTTCCTCAAATTCATAGACCCATTGAAAACTTCCTCAAATTCACAGTCAAGAATCCAAACTTTCGACCACCTTTCTTCTTTTTGTTGTCCACACACCAGCAGGACTTTGTTTAGCTGGGATGGCAAAAATGGGGTGCTTACAGATGCCCCTCTTCGACCGAGATTGTGGGCAATTGAGGCCGAAGATAAAAGTAGCCCATTTTTGCATTATTCTGCACTTGATCCGAATTCTACCATTGCTCTCTTGAACTGATGCTGTAACTACTCTCCTTCCCCCCCTTTTTTTTTTTTTTTTTTTTTTTTTTTTTTTGTTCACACTGTACAACAAACAACTGTAGATGTCAAGCTCCTTGAGTAGCGACCTCATCAGGTCTGTGACTTTGGCTCAAGACCGCTCATGATGTAATCAGAATCGTCAAGCTTCTTGAGTAGCGACCCTTTCAGGTCTGTGACTTTGGCTCAAGACCGCTCATGATGTAACTGTAACTGCCAAGCTTCTTGAGTAGCGACCTCATCAGGTCTGTGACTTTGGCTCAAGACCGCTCGTGATGTAACTGTAACTGTGCTTTGTGCTCTGAATTTATAGCCTCTGGATGTATAGCCTTTTGGCTATGTAGCCTTTGAATGTATAGCCATTGGATGTGTATCCTTTGGACCGAATTTGGGTGTCCCAAATTGCCTACGTATCCTTTGGGATTTCCGTCCCTCCAGAATCAGGTTCCGCGTAGTTCGGGCTCGGTTGTTTTTTTTTTCTCTCTTTCCATGATCTTTCTTTCTTTCTTTTCTTTGCTTGCATCTTGTTCTCTTTTCCATTCTAATTCTGCTTTCATTCAGTCTTCTTTCTTCTCTGTACTTTCACATTTCTTTCCTTTTCTCTTTTTTTTTTTTCTTTTTCTTTTTCTTATTCTTTTCAATTTCTTTCTTCATCTTTTTTTCATTCCCAAAGTGGGTTGAACTTTCCATAAATATTGAGGTAGCCACAATGGGGCTCAGCATCTGTACTTTGTCCACTAACATTTCTCAGAATCCAAGAGGAACTAGAGATCATGATTTGATCGACTTTCCTTGACTTGACTTAATCTAGACCGAGAGAAACATGTTTCTTTTCTTTAAAAGGCAATTTTGATATGTTCTGCATTCCTGCCAAATTTATATGGGTTTCACTTTGCTCAAAGGGTAATCAGGTCATTTTAATGAGGGGCAAATGATGATAACGACTCAAATTTGTATGAGTCATCTTTCTCTTACATGCAAATGAACTCAGCTAGAGTTTCAAACAAGGGGCTCAACTAAACTCATGATGTTTGGATAAATGGGTGATTTTGCCCCAGTGTCTAAGTTCAAGTCTGCACACATTGATAGACAGGCAACTTTTGAGTCATCAATAGAAATAACCTTAAGGAGATGCAACCCTACACTAATCTTTAGAAAAAATGTCAAAGAATGCTTTCTCCTCTTGGTATCACTCAGATAGAAAACAAGTTTCAACAAGCTATGCTCCGATGCTGAATCGGTTACAACCATGTTTGGGCCCAAATCCTTTAAGTCTGTATACAAGTATGACGATGAAGGTCCAGATGGACAGATAAGAAACTGTCCAATGGGTCTGCCATTGGGAGAGTGTTTGGTTGTTTATGTAGAATGACTTGATCTCCACTAGGCGATGCCATTTTATTGGCTAGCAACAAAGGACTATGGAATTCTTGGACGCCGTCGAAATGATGAACGACAGATAGATATTCCAGTCAGATTTATTGAACAATATTTATGCATAACAAGACGATATGTTCACAAGAAACAATACCATAAAATTTTGTGACATTTGAAGTAAGGGCATGTAATGTAGACTCTGTGGAAGACCGTCAGATTGATGGACGGGAGAGAGAGTCTTTAGCCGAAAAGAAATCCTCTGATGACAACAAAGTGATGAGACCACCCCTTGTACGGGTGGGATGTAGTGACCAATATAAAAAATCCAGCTCAATACACAACGTGAATCACGACAAACGATCAGGTCTCCAATCAGGTTCTAAGAAATGGTGTCTATATGTCATTGTCCGAGAACCAATTGTCTTATTGCTTTATAACTGAACTTGTCCATCAGCAGGGCTCCAAAGGAGTTGCCCCATGTACATGCCTTGTAATCAAACTCACTCATCATTAGTGTTTCAAAGTAGTTGCTTCATGCCTATGCACCATAGTTGAACTTGTCCACCATCGTTGTTCCAATGTAGTATGCTAACCAATCTCATTATTTTGTATAGCTCTTTCTTTTCTTTTTTTTTTCTTTTTTTTTTTTTTTTTTTTTTTTTTTCTTTTTTTTTTTTTTTTTTTTTTTTTTTGAGCTCATCTTTGACTTTGAGGTTGATCCATAGCATGTTTTATGTCTGTAAACTTCATGCACTTGTAGAAAACTTGATCACTTGGATTGATGTAAACTTGATAATGCCTTGTGTGTAAACCCATTCTTGCAAAACTAAATGAACCACTTGTATGAGTCTGTAAATGTTCTCTACTTTCAAGGAATATCCCAAAAAAATTATTTCTATAAATCGACCAAATGGGATGACATTTTGATGTTCGAACTTGTATCTTTGAGAATGCTTGCATGACTTCAACGTAATTGTCTTTAACTTTCACGTGTGTTGTTGAGCTTTCATTTCTCTAAAGGCCGATGGAGTAGAAGTTCAAGTTGTGACCCATCATCTCAATCGTCATCAGAGTCAGAATTAGCAACGGACATGGAAGAGGAAGAAATATCAAACTGGGAAGGAATGGATTGGAAGTAGTAAAGCACTGTTGTTGATGTCTCAAATGAGATAATTATTGTTCATTTTTTCAGAGCATTTTGGACTGGACCGTTTACAGACACATCGAACTTAAGCCCAAACATAAATGACCTATCAGATACCAATGGTAGCCAGTTTAGATAAGTAATTCACCGAGTTACCCCAATTGGATACGACATCATTGGCGCCAACTTATGATTGGTTGTAGGACCGAATCTCCATTCAGACTTTCGCTAGTAAAACTCATTACGACTATCTATCGACATGTGTTTGACCCTTTCCATCTTGAGATAAACCCTTCTTGGGTCTATTATCATTTTGATTTATGCCCCAATTTGGGTTTGACATTCACTTGACCAATGCCTCAATTTGGGTTAAATGTATTCCAATCTTATGCCCCAGTTTGGATGTCATGAAACTCTGACCTATACCCCAGTTGGTCCATCACCTTTTTGGTTTGCCCCACTTTGAATCCATTAACACTTTAATTATGCCCCAGTTTATGGTGCATTGATATTTTTGTTGTGCCCCAATTTATGGTACACTGACATTTTGGTTGTGCCCTAATTTAGGGTACACATGAAGTTCATTTTCAGGCTACCTTAATTTTGGGATGCAATTGACCACATGGTTGCCCTTTTCATCCTGGATTTTGGGAGGTGGGTGGGACATTCTTAAAGGGTCGAGGGCTGCTCCTTTGAGTTTGGGTCACCTTGGGTGATGAACGTAATTTGGGAGTCAGCATTCCCTTGGTCAAAGTGGCTCAATCGCCAAGGGTGAATGAAATGCTTTCCAATCTCAGTTTTTTCCATTTAAATTTGGCAGGTATTCTAGTATGGGGAAGAAACATATAATCTCTCGGAATCTATGATTCAGATTTCTACCCTCTTGGATTCCAACTCTGATCTTGAAATTTCAATTCCATTCTGAAATATTTGGGCTCTCAATATACTGTCTTCCAACCATTCCAACATTTTGAGGTACAAAAGTCCTCCTTATGATCATGAACCGAGACATGAACCGGTGATGATGAGACATTCCTATGAGTGGATGTAATAAGAGTGGATGCTTTGTCTACTCACTCAGGTGTTCTCTTAAGTCTAGACAATCCTATCCTCCCTAGTTCACCCCCTTTTTTTTTTTCTTTTTTTTTTTTTTTTTTTTGTTTTTTTTTTTTTTTTTTTTTTTTTTGTTTTTTTGTTTTTTAATTTTATTTTTATATAAATAATGAACGAAGGTTAAGACTCAGAAGTAACTGGACACGAAAAGAATATACATACACATACAAGCTGACTCGACCAAACAAAGTTAGTTCCTTCATGAAAACCGACCATTAGACATCATCTGTAACAATTTATTTGTATTTGAATAACCCCATGATTGGTCTTGGGGCCTCAAGATTCAGAATGGATCATTGTAGCACCAAGGTTCGACCATGTGGTTCATCAAATTTCAAGAAATTGAAACGGATATGCTTATTTATAGTTTTCATGATGGATGACAAAAGCGGTTCATGATTGAAAAAACCGGTAAATTTCTACTTGATCACAGTATCTATACCATGATGAAGATTTTTTGATCGTTTTTTGAGATTGACGTATCAATATTGAACAGTCAACACAATGAGCTTTGTACGATGGAGGGCGTGTACAGACCGCCCACACTATTGTGTATGCGGGTATACGTAACCCTCACGCTCCCAACAAGTGAGAGACAAGAATACTCAAGTGTGGATCCAAACATGTTGACAAGTCAAGGACAAAAACGGGCAGAACTTCGACGTCTCAGATGTAAATATTATGATCGAGTAGATTTTACCATGTTGGTTCAAAGATGGACCAAAAATAACATACATATGGCTCAAACTAGGTTAGGACAGAAAAGGCCACCTTGACGAGGATGGGGTAACCTATCACCGAATGCTCGATGAATAATGGGCCCCCAATCCCTTTATATACTATGTTGCAAGGATCCAAGCGACGTGGAGTAGCATAACACATTCCCAGGCGGACCCAAGAAATGCTCGTTAGAGGCTGCTCGCCGGTCGTGGTCTTACAAAGTACAGGCCAAGGCTGTGTGTTTCTCCTAGCGGGCTGCCCCACATGCATGGGACCCGGTTCGGCTACTCGCACGAAAGTGTGACTGAACCCATTCCCCCCAAAGCAATATGTACAAACAATAAATATAGTACCCTAGATCTAGCATCAAATGTCAAGCAAATCAATATAAGAAAAGTATCCTAGGAGTCTGAATATTAATCCCCAGTAGAGTCGCCACTGTGAGGACAATGGAAAATCGACGATGATCCTCCTCGGGATGAAAATGTCTATCCTGTATCGATGAAGATCGATTTGTATCTGTTGGAATCGCCACCTAGATTAAGGTCTAGGACCTCTAAAAATGTAGCCTCACCCTAAGGTAAGACTTCTATTGACTCGTGACCCAATGTATCAGTTCTTTGGTCTGTAAGAGATCGGGTAAGTATTCAGGGTACGGTTATGGGAAGGTGTTAGGCACCCAAACCGCCCGATCAATATCGGCCTCCTAAACTTTCCTTAAATTCTAATTTTGACTGTGCTTGGTCAACTGGATGACTAGGGTTCAATGGGGGATGTCCTAAACCAAGTTGCTAAGTTATTCTAACCTAGGGTTCAGCCAATCATGTTTTAAAGTAAATAAACAAGCAAATGTAATGTACAATATTATACAGTGAACCGGACCAAAGATGGTTCGGTCTTGGACTGAATCGAGAGTGTAAGACATCTCAAACCGCCTACGTATTCCAATCCCGAAATCAAGTCCAAAAACGTAGTTCGAAAATGGGTTTTGTGATTAATGATTATGGAAGTGATTTACGCATTTGCTTCAATTAGATTCTTTGTTGTTCAAGTTGAAGTTTATGCTGGATGTATGGTTGATGGGTGGCTTTGTACCGTATTTGGGATTCCCAAATTGCCTACGTATTCTAGGGTTTGCCCTAGAAATCAGGTACGACGTAGTTCGAAAGGGTTTTGAGAGTCGGATTTGGAATGTGTACCAAAATCCTTCCATTTTTGTCAATAGGATCTAGGGATGAGACCTAAATTCCTACCATTTTTATTTGGGATGTGTACCAAATTCTTTCTATTTTTGTTAATAGGATCTAGGGATGAGACCTAAATTCCTACCATTTTTATTTGGGATGTGTACCAAATTATTTCTATTTTTGTCAATAGGATCTAGGGATGAGACCTAAATTCCTACCATTTTTATTTGGGATGTGTACCAAATTCTTTCTATTTTTGTCAATAGGATCTAGGGATGAGACCTAAATTCCTACCATTTTTATTGTTTCCATTTTTAGGTTTCTAGGGTTTCCTATCCCTTTTCATTGTGATTTTCATTTTTTAGGGTTTCATACCCTAATTATTCTCTTTATTCTAGGGTTTATTTTGCCCTAATTATTCTTTCCATTTTTAGGGTTTCACTACCCTAATTGTTCAATTCTTTCCATCTTAGGGTGTATCTTGCCCTAGTTGTTGTACAATGTAAACAATCTAACAAAGCAATGTGAGCTTAAATATAGCAGTGTAAGCATCCAAATATAGCATGTTGGAAATATATTCAAATTTAGCAACACATCAGTCAAAAATGGCAAGTGAGCATGTGAATCAATACAAACATGGTAAGTGTGCATCCAAACATGGCAGTAATATGTGAGCAAGTGTAGTAGACAAATATGGCAATAAGCATGTGTAGCATTCCAATCATGGCAATGTGATTATTCCAATTATGGCATTGTGATCATTCTAATTATGGCAGTGTGACTATTCCAATTATGGCAGTGTGACCATTCCAATTATAGTAGTGTATGCATACGAGCATCCGAACATAGCATAGCATCAAATATGGCATGTGAGAAACAACCAAAGCATATGAGAATCAATCAAAACATGATGGAACACGCAGCAAGATGACAGCTTTGTCAGGCTAGACCAAAATGGGCACATAGGGCACTGTACTTACTCAAAAAATTCTTAAAAGATATCCCTGGAAATAAGACTTAGAGGCCAACATTTTGTCTCAAGGAAGCTAATCCTAAAAGAGACCATAGGCAGGTCGAAAATATTCCCCAAGTACAGGCAAATACACTGGTCAGGTCTGTTCCAGATTTTTGACCAGTTGCACCATAAATTCCAAATAAAATTTTATTGTTAATGAAAATAAAATACAGACATATATCTATGTAGATAACTGTCTGATCTAAAATTTCATTAAGAAAAACAAGTTAAAACAGTATATTTTCTTTGTGAAAAATGACTCTTTTCAATCATGCAAATCAGCACATCATGACAGATCTGAAATCAAAGCACTATGCACTTAAAAATTGATATCAATTCAAAGAAAAATGGAAAAAATATGAAACCAATGCCATTTTTTTTAAGAATTTCATGTCTAAAAAGTTCATGTTAAGTGGATTTTCTGATTATGGCCATAAGGCCTTTGTCTAGAGACTTTCCGATGGAGGATTGCATTACATCCGAGAAAAATAGCAATGTCAAAGACAAATTTTTTTGATATATTTCCCCAATTCCAAATAGAACGAAATTTTTAGGGTAGTCTTCTATCATATCAGAGAGACTCCCATAAAATATTGGGCTTCAAAATCTTAGAAAAAATACATATGATGTACGTTCTAAGTTAGAACCCTAAATCTGAAATTTTCAGATCAGAAAATCACTTTATGAAATTTATAAAAAACATCAAACATCATTGCATATCAATCAAAAATTCATCATTGAATAGCATAGACAAATTATCATTCATGAAAAATGTTAGACATAGGCATCCTAACATTAACAAGCATGTAATAGAGCATTCATGATTGAGATTTCATGAAAATTAGCATTTTTCAAGCAAAATTGGCATTCGGGCATTATAACGACCTCTAAATTTGTTTAGAGTACTAACCTTGGACTCAAATCGAGCGAAACCGTTGAGGAAGGGTGATTGGGGGTTGTATCAATCCCCTTTGAATGTGAATCCTCCTTCTCCTCTCTTCTCGCTTCTTTCTCTCTTCCCTTTTCTCTTTTCTTCTTCTCTTTTCTTTCTTTTTCTTTTCTCTCTCTTTCTTTCTTCTTCCTCTCTCACGTTTTCTCTCTCTCACTCACCTTTCTCTCTCTCACCCACGTTCCCCTCTCTCTGGTATGGAAAAGGATCCCTCCTCTCTCCTATTTATAATTTTTCACTCCTTTTCTAGAAGATCCTTCTTTCCTTTTCTTCTTTTTTCTAGAAAATCTTTTTTTCTCTCCATTTTTTCTTCTTTCCTTTCTTTTCTTCCTCTCTCACGTTTTTTCTTCTTCATTTCTTTCCTTTTTCTCATTCTTCTTCTAGAAAACCCCTTCTCTTTCACGTCTCCCTCTCTCCTATTTCCTTTTTCTTCTCCAAGATCTTTTAGGTTTCATCTCAACCCTAAAGCCTCCTTCTCTTTCACGTCTCTCTCTCTCCTCTTTCCTTTTTCTTCTCCAAGATCTTTTAGATTTCATCTCAACCCTAAAGCCTCCTTCTCTTTCACGTCTCCTCTCTCTCCTCTTTCCTTTTTCTTCTCCAAGATCTTTTAGATTTTATCTCTTATATATAATAATATATATTATATACACATATATTAATAACATACATATATGTATAATATACAATATATATAATATATAAATACTATGCACATGGATGAATTGGTTCGAAACGGGTTGAGACTGACTTAGGTTGACTGAGTTAAACTGATATGGGTTGAGCTAGGTTGGACCAAAACTGGCTTGAACTGAGTTGACTGGATTAATTGGAATTAACTGGGTTTTCTCTCCTTGTCATTTCATGGGTCATTTCCGCTGTCATTCCATGCGATGGCCTCTATTCCAAATTTTTTGCGTTCATTTTGTAGAACATTAAAAATGAGGAATATAGGAACTGGAATCACCTGAATCCGATGTAGAACGGAAAAGATATGCAGCTTTGAAGTTCTGACGATAATTTTGCATGCAAGCTTGCATGGGACCCACTGGTGACTTCTACCCGGGATTTTTTACGTCCACTTTGTAGAACATAATGAATGAAGATAATGGTCTTGGAATCATCTGAATCCGATGTCGGATGATCAAGATATGATGATTTGAAATTCAAACAATCCAACTTAGGATAATTTGCATAAAGGCCCCTAGGATTATTTATAATAATTTCATAAACCTCCCTCATATGTATCATCTGTCTAAAATGGTCATATCTTCCTCATTTGATATCAAAATTGAGCAATTCTGGTCTTATTTCGAAGATAATTCTATGACCTACGCATCCATGCAAAATTATAACCCATGACCTTGCTGTGGACCCATTGAAAACTTCCTCAAATTCATAGACCCATTGAAAACTTCCTCAAATTCACAGTCAAGAATCCAAACTTTCGACCACCTTTCTTCTTTTTGTTGTCCACACACCAGCAGGACTTTGTTTAGCTGGGATGGCAAAAATGGGGTGCTTACACAAGGAACAATACGGCACCACCTGTGCTACAGTTCGCTGGACACAACCCGAATATCAAATGTTATAACTGTCAGCAGCTGGGACATGTCGGAAGGAACTGCACTCTAAATAAGAAGCAACCTCCACAGCAAGGAAAAGTATTTGCTGTCACCACCGAAGAGGCAGCCGCATCACCTGATGTGGTCACTGGTATGATTATACCCCTTACTATTTGGCTTACTATTTCATTGTGTGTGTGAGCATGTAGAACTAAGGGACAATAAAATTTTAGGAATTGTAAATGTAGCTGATATACCTGCCAGAGTACTCTTTGACTCTAGGGCCACACACTCCTTTGTTTCTATTTCCTTTGGGAAGCGAATGGAGTTACCGATCAAGCACTTGAACCCAAGCTTGGTAGTTCGCTCTCCACTAGGAGTCGAGGTGGCTTTGACTGAATATTATGGGCCATGTACAGTTTGTATTGAGGGCCGAGACTTAGAAGCAAGTTTGGTACTACTCGAGATGGTAGACTTTGATGTCATCTTGGGAAGGGATTGGCTAGGCCATCATTCAGCTACCCTATTATGTGGTAAAAGGAAGCTTGTGCTTACAGACAAAAAGGGGAAGGGGTATAGCTTCACTGGGACCAAGTTACCTAAGAAACGAAAGCTAATCCTCTCTACCCTAAAAGCTAAGAGATGCTTAGAGAAGGGTGGAGTGGGGTATCTAGTATCTGTAGTCGACATCACTACGGAGTTACCAAAGATGGAAGATATAGATGTGGTACGAGAGTTTTCAGATGCATTTCTAGAGGGTCTCCCAGGTCTACCATCAGACAGGGCTACAGAATTTGTGATAGACCTTATGCCAGGTTCGGCGTCGGTGTCTAAAGCACCGTACAGGATGGCCCCTACCGAATTAAAGGAGTTGAATCCCCAATTACAAGAATTGTTAGATAAGGGTTTCATACGACCTAGCATATCGCCTTGGGGAGCACCTGTATTATTTGTCAAGAAGAAGGATGGAAGTGTACGGCTATGTATTGACTACCGTGAGCTGAACAAATTAACGATCAAGAATCGATATCCTTTGCCTAAAATCGATGATCTGTTCGATCAATTACAGGGTGCAAAGATTTTCTCGAAGATTGATCTCCGATTAGGGTATCACCAACTAAAGATCTAGGCCGGAGATATTCTGAAGACTGCTTTCAGGACAAGATATGGGCATTATGAGTTTCTAGTTATGTCGTTCAGGTTGACTAATGCACCAGCGTCGTTCAGAAAACTAATGAACCAAGTGTTTCATGATATGTTGGACACTTCGGTCATCGTATTCATCAACAACATATTGGTCTACTCAAAGGACAGGGAGGCTCATACAACACATTTGAGAGTAGCCCTACAACGGCTGAGAAGAGAGAAGTTGTATGCTAAGTTCAAGAAGTGTGAGTTTTGGCTGAAGGAAGTGGCTTTCTTGGGCCATGTAGTATCTAAATACGGTATCAAGGTTGATCCAAGTAAGATAGCTGCTATAGTAAGATGGGAAGCACCAAAAGCTGTTGCGGAGATTCGTAGCTTCCTTGGGATGGCTGGTTATTATAGAAGATTCGTAGAGGATTACTCCAGGATCGCTGTTCCACTCACCAGATTAACCAAGAAGGGGGAGAAATTCATATGGACAGATGAGTGCGAGAAGTGCTTTCAGACTTTGAAGTCAAGACTAGTCTCTGCACCTATCTTGACCATCCCAGAACCAAGCGTACCGTTTACCTTATATACGGATGCTTCAGGGTTGGGTCTTGGGTGTGTATTGATGCAAGGAGAACAGGTAATTGTGTACGCATCAAGATAGTTAAAAGAGCATGAGAAGAATTATTCAATGCATGATTTGGAGTTAGCAGCGGTTATACATGTCAACAAAACTTAGAGACACTACTTGTACGGTAAAAAGTTTCAGATTAAGTCAGACCACAAGAGCTTAACCTACTTGTTCACTCAGAAAGACTTGAATATGAGACAGCGGAGATGGTTGGAATTACTAAAAGATTATGACTGTGACATCTAGTATCATCCAGGTAAAGCAAATATTGTGGCTGACGCCTTAAGCAGAAAGTGGGCATCGAAACCTGAGGCCGGGCCAAGTACAAATGCTGCATTGTGTGTTGCAGCCTCGAGTTCAATGGAAAATGATGAAGAGCATATAATAGAGACTGCAGAAGACCCAGTCGAGCAAGGCTTAATTCATAAGTTCACCATGATGTTCGCAGCTTTGAAGATATCACCGGATCTAGTTGACGAAGTCAAGGTAGCAATCCTATAGGATCCATATCTCAAGACAGTGCAAGAAGACCTAGAGAAGGGTAATAGAAATCCTGACTTTACCTTGGATTCAGACAAGGTACTCAGGTATCGTGGACGGTTATGTATACCTGAGAGTGAAGACTACAATATCAGAGATCGAGTTATAACTGAAGCTCATTACACTCCATATTCGGTACATCCAGGAAGTACCAAAGTGTACCATGATTCAAGAAGACTGTATTGGTGGAGGGGTATGAAAGCAGATATAGCTCGTTTCGTGTTCCAATGTCTGAATTATCAACAAGTTAAAGCAGAAAGGCAGAGACCCGCAGGTTTACTGCAATCACTCCCGGAGCCTGCGTGGAAGTGGGATTGTATCACAATTGATTTCGTCACTGGCCTACCTTTGACACCAAGGTCGGTGGATGCAGTTTGGGTTATAGTCGATCGACTCACCAAGACAGCTCGATTTATTGCGGTCAGAGCTCAGTATACCATGGACAAGCTGGCCAAGTTATATGTTGATAATATAGTCAGACTTTATGGCGTTCCAGAAAGTATAGTATCTGACAGAGACCCTCGTTTTACATCAAAATCTGGGGAGGATTATAGAAAGCTATGGGAACCAAGTTGAAGTTTAGTACAGCTTTCCGCCCTCAGAAGGACGGACATTCAGAAAGGACCATTCAAATTTTAAAAGATATGCTCCGAGCTTATGCATTAAATTTCAAAGGAGCTTGGGACGAGAAGCTATCACTTATTTGAGTTTGCTTATAACAATAGCTATCAGGCTACAATTCAGATGGCTCCATATGAAGCACTCTATGGGAAGAAGTGCCGAACACCTCTGTTATGGAATGAGGTGGGAGAAAGAAGAATTGTAGGACCGGAGTTTGTTGAAGAAACTTTTCGAGTGATTGATCAGATCAAGGAGAGAGTAAAGACAGCTCAAGTTCGACAGAAGCACTTTGCGGATAATCAACGTCGAGATCTGGAGTTTGCAGTGGGTGACAAAGTATTCTTGAAGATATCACCGGTGCGATGTCTGAAAAGGTTTGGTAAAAAGGGGAAGCTATGCCCCAGGTATGTGGGACCATACGAGATATTGACCAGACGTGGTAATATGGCATATCAATTGGCCCTACCACCATCTATGTCAAGTGTCCATGATGTGTTCCATGTATCATTATTGAAGAAGTATGTCAGGGATCCATCGCACATCTTGACAGAAGACCCCCCAGACTTGACTGAAGACTTAACATTTGAAGTAGTGCCTATGATGCTCTCAAGCCGAAAGGTGCAGCAACTTCGAACCAAGGATATCCATTATGTGAAAGTGCATTGGAAAAGCCAAGATGTCAAAGAGATTACATGGGAAGAGGAGAGCGCGATGAGGAAGGAGTACCCTAACCTTTTCGACGATCAAGTTACGTTCAAATTTCGAGGCCGAAATTTCTTTTAAGGGTGGGGGAGTTATGAGACCTACATGTAAATTTTGGGGACGAAATTTCTTTTAAGGGTGAGGGAGTTGTAAGACCCGCACTCCGTGAACCCGATCTAAACCTTGATTTCATGTCGTAACAGGTCTTCTAATCATCACCGGGCCAGACGGAACCAGCGGATGACAATTGTAAGACCCATGTCAATCTAACCCGGTCTTACCACCTTGAACCAGGTTTAACCGTCATGGTCGAGCCAAATGGACCAAGGGCGTGAAAGAGATCGAGATCCCAGGTATCAAATCGACCCAAAAAACACTTAAAATAGGGGGAGGGTCGCATACCCAGCTGAGCAGGGTCGGACCTCCCAAAACAGAAAGTCAGACCCTCAGTTTTGAAGGGAGGGTCGGACAGCTTAGAACCCTAGGGTCGATGGGATCATCGACCCTTTCATCGACCCTCGGTTACCGTAGGAAATAGAATTAGGAAATTTCCTAATTTTCGATTGGGATTCTTTCCTAATCTCAAGGGGACTTATTTTAGGATGTTTCTACTCTATTTAAAGGACGTCCCTAAGCCACTTTCACTCCTTTCACAACCCTAATTGAATTGAGAGAAAGAGAAGAGAAGGAAAAGAAGAAGAAGAAAAACAAGGAAGAGAATTAAGCCAAAAGAGAAGAGTTACAGAGAAGGATTATTCTTCTCAGGTATGGATACTAATTCCATGAGTGTCTATAGACCTTAGGTTAGTTATTGGTGAGAGTATGATCTCGGAGAAACCCAAACCATCAATCTATGGTTAGGTTTTCATGGAAAACCATAGAAGAATGCATGAAAGCTATTTAGGTGGATGATTCACGGTTCTAGACCATGGAATGAATGTTGAATGGAATGTAGAAGCAAGCCATAGGACCCAAACACGAAGAATGGATTAAAAAGAGGGTAATGGACCAAAGTGCACAGAGGGTCACACCGAGGGTCGACGACCATCCGACCCTAGGTGATTCTGACCATCGACCCTCAGTGTTCGGGAAGTTTAGAGTTAAGGGAGGGTCGCACCCAGGGTCGATTAGGACTCCGACCCTACCTCCGACCCTCAGTTAACAGAGTGGTTTTTAAATCTAAAATTAATTCTAATTAAATTCTATCGGCTTTGTTAGGTCTTCTAGCAATATAATAACATTGTAAAGGTGATTCTAAAGATTGGAAAAGTACCTATTAACAAGCTAAGGTGAGGAAACAGAACTCTAAACTAATTGGTTAATAACAAAACTATTTTCTATTTTCTTGAGTCCTATGCCATGCTTGATTCTATGCGAAGATGTTTGTAATGTGCATACAACATGTCATCCAATATTTCTATTATTTCTTCATGCATATTTATTTTATTGTTTATAACATGATAACGATGATGATAATAGGAATAGGCATGTGATTGTGTGTGTGTGGTTAGTGTACTTGATGCGAGCGAGTATCAGGGGAGGTGTGATGAGAACGTCCATAAACATTAACCTTTGGCGGGTCTCAGCATTTTAGCTCTATCTCTAACTCAAGTTTTGTGCATTAGCATCGTCGTATCGCCATTACTTTAGCAGAACTATTATGTTGTAGAGTATCAAGGGAGGTGGTCTCGGTCCTTGTAGTCTCTGACTCTACCGGGGGGCCTTAGCTCTATCTCTATGGACATTCTGAGGGATGCTGGGGTGAGGCCTTGGATACACTTTTGGCATTAGGATTGGTTAGTTGCGAGCCCAGTTTGCAACCCTCGCCAACAGGGGCTTACGTGTTGGTATGGCAATATATAGCAATAAACGTTACCCTTTGTTATATAATGTTCATGGTTGGGTGCATGTGAGTCGACGATAAACGTGATCTTCAGGTGACGTCACACACTTGTGTATAGAGGCGGGGTCAATAAACGCGACCTTTGACTACCTAAACCTTTTTATTGCATACTGTAAACTTTAAACTGGACCAAAGATATAAATTGATTGCATGCATATGTATTGTTGCGTTGTTTTGTCTACTCACTGAGCTGTGATGTGTGCTCACCCCTCGACGTCGAATATTTTTAGTTGATGATGCAGGTTATACCGTTGAAGATTATATGAATGCATCTGCGTACAGGAACATGGCAGCAATGGAAGCTGGAGCTGAAGTGGATACACACGACTCCTCTTGCAAGTGCAACTCGTGTGTATTTGATTAGATAGTTTATATGTCTCTTTATTTGGATTTATTAAGACATGTATTTGGTTTTTAAATATTTATGTCTCAGTGGAAACAGAATAAATTGTTATTCAAATTTTAATATCACATACATTCTCAATTCATTTATTTATAAGATTTCCACTATTGTGTATTTACTCTGATTATGATTACGGATGTGTGTAAGTTTAGATAACGCGGGGATAGCCTATTTGAGATCCTGGTTGATCCGTTGGTTTATTAACGGTTCATCACACCATTCTGAATAGTGCAGAATTGGGGTGTGACAACAATCAGGTACAAAATCAGACCAAACAGACCAAAATAAGTATGATTTTACTCATATCGGTCGATGGTACCGGTCTTGGTACCGGTCGACCAATATGGTCTGCGCAGCAGACTAACAAGATCCAGAATTGGATCTCTGTGGGTCCCGCTTTCCCAATTCCAAATCCTAAGACTTTCCTAATCCTAAGAGGCTTCCTAAACCTAATTCCTAGCCTATTTAAACCCCTCTAAGCCTCCTAGAATCCTTTCCATTATCTCTCACAAACCCTAGACAGTTGAAGGAGGTTGGAGAAGGAGAAGAAGCTAGGAAGAAGAAGGAAGTGTCACCCTTGCCGTTCAACGACGCTCACCTTACTCCAGTCAACGGTAAGTGTTTGAATCATTCTTCTTACTCTATGACTCTAGGATAGTTGTATGGGTGGATCAATACCATGCAAAGCAGGTATTGATCTAAAACCCTAATTGGCCATTAAACCCTAAATTTATGTCAAACCCTAGATTTGAATTCTAGGATGATATTCATCGAAACTAGACTTGAATGAGTTAGAGATAACTCTAACTCAAAGCTCAGACTTAAAATGGAGAGGAGAAACCTTGGAAACCATGGAGAATGATCGACGGTAGTCGAAAAACCCAAAGTATGGTCTTCCGAAGACATACCAGTCGACTATACCGGTTGCACCCTATACGACCGGTATGTTGCGACCGGTACCTTCTGGGGGACCGGGCTGTGGGGACCACTGACCATACCAGTCGCCAGATTTCCCCACAGAGCTGCGACCGGTACATGCCACTGGTCAGCTCTGTGAGTGTATTTTGTAACCTCGTTGGTTTTTCGACCAACGTAAACCCTAAGAAACTATTCTAATTGAACCCTAATATTATGTAGGACTTTGTGATAGCACATTTGGATCTTGCAACGTGGAGCAAGCTATCAAACGAGCATCAAGTAAGGGAATCTGACCTAAACCCTAATAATTAATGGACAGTAAGTCTTTGTTAATGACCCTGAATATATGATGTGATGTTTGTGCATATTCACCTGCCATCTTTTATTTTCAGTTATTATTATTGCTCATGCATATTCCATATGATAGGATGTGATTGTTAGGTATGTGATTCTTTTCGTTGGTGTGTCAAATGGGAAGGGCATGGGGCCTGGGATCATTCCTCACACTGGCACCTTTTGTAGTATTCTGTTTTAACATGCTTGGTACGGGTGGGGTATCAGGGGAAGGTCGTGGCACGGTGGTCTTCGATGTTGATGTTAACCTGGCCATGATGATGTAACACTGTGGTCTCTGATGTTGATGTTGGCCTGGCCACGATGCTTTAGCTCTATCTCTATGTTGTAGGGAGTTATGTTGGGATAGGGTCTACCTGTATATTGTTCTATCCTAGTGTGCTAGTTGTGGATAGGGTATCAGGGGGAGGTGAGGTATTGTGGTCTCCAGCCCGACCTGCACGCTTTAGCTCTATCTCTATGCGGTAGACGGCTGTGCTGGGATAGAGCCTACATTGATGACATATAGGATTGGTTTGTTACGAGCCCAGTTTCCAAGGCCTGGCCAGTAGGGGCTTAGGTACTGGTATGGGTGGAGTATCAGGGGAGGTGCGGGTATACCTTAGCTCTATCTCTATTCCATGATGGGTGCATGTGGGTCAGTGTTGGTGTGATCTACTGTGCGATGCCACACACTCGTGTATAGAGGTGAAGCGACCACCAAACCTTTCTATAGCACATTGCAAAATTAAATCAGACCACAGCATAAAATGATTGTTACTCATGCATAATATTGTAAAACTGTCTGATTGTCTTACTGAGCTAAGTTGTGAGCTCACCCTTTGTACGTACATTGTTTTTAGATGTTGATGCAGGTTACATGGTGGATGACTATATGAACGCGCCGGCGTTTGGTGGTGTTGCTGCCCTGGACGTACAGGCAGTAGAGGACGAGCATGACGCTTCATGCGAGTGTTCTTTCTGCGTGTACCTTTGATTGGATTTTTATTTATTTTAATTATTTTTAGTTGGATCGAAGAGATGTAAAGATATTTAGTTTATATTTGGATATTGAATAATTGGAAATTTTATTTAAATTTATCAATCGATTCTCAGTTCATTTATTTTAGACTTCCGCTGTACTATTTATATTCTGATTGTGGTTATGTGTAATGATTTGTATGAGTGGACACGGTCTATTCGAGATGCTAGTGTTAACCGTTGGTTCAGTGACGGTTCACTCACACCATTCTGGATGGTTCAGAATTGGGGTGTGACATACAACCCAGATTCAGGGTACGAACTAGAGATAAACTCCAAACTTTGGGGAAAGTTCCCCATCAAGTTTCTTTCTACTTTTAATGGTTGGAAGTTCATAACAACCATCATTAACCTCTTTGGGGTTCATTGGACTTCATTGGCATCCACCTCCATGGAAGGAATCAATGCCCTAGCTCTTCTAGGTTAGGGTTTGGTCTCTCATAATGGGTATTTCATTTCCACTCCATGATGGGTTTTTGAGTTGGTGGATTCATGGAATGGGAACCTATTAGGGTTTCACTCACCATTCCCATAGAGTAAAGTGAGGGAAGAACTCATTCATAGGGTAAATGGTGGCTCACCATTGTGGGGATCATGGTTGGTGAGCTCACTATGGTCCATAGATTACATTCTCCATCAAAGTAGAAAAAGAGATGAGGTATAGAGCTTACCTCAAGAGAATAAAGCTTGAGCTTCTTCTTGAGCTCCTTCTCTTCTTCTTCTTTACTCTCCCAAAGCTTCCCATAAAATTTGGATGAGAAATAAAGGCAAGGCCCTTATTTATAGGGTCCTGGGAAAGTATGGGTGTCCCATGTACACTCAACCGGTTAGGTTAAACCGGTTGACAGGTTTGGTTGCACAGTCTCCCGGTTGAGCATATTTATGTGCTCAGGCTTGGTTTGATGAATCCAATCCATTAGCATTACTTCTTAGCTCCATTGGGTCTTCTTTCCTACACTTACTTCACATTACTCAACCCTAAGTTTTGACCTGACATCAGTGTAATAGTCAAAATTATATGGGGACGAAGGGTTGACACGGTGAGACCTGGTACAATGGATCCGAATCCTTGAGGATTCTGGGTGTGGGTCTCACAATACCCCCAATTTATAAGGATTTCATCTACAAAATCAAGGCGTAGTTTTCAGTCTCCCTATATGCCCATGAATATTCACATCCATAATATCTTTATTGTCTACAAATCATAATATACTCACATTCAAAAGCTAAGGAAGTCGAGAGTTACCTAATCCTCCTTATGGGAAGCTGGAGCCCATAACTTTGGGCAGTACTCGGTTGCATGTCCCATAGCTTTGTAAAATAGGCACTCAATCAACTTTGTAAGTAGTGGAACCTCCACGACGGGTTGAATACACTACCTCATGAGATGCTCACTACTTCTACATAGGTAACACCTCCACGGTTCCAAGAGAGATGGAGATCTCATCCGAAGCTTCTCATTCCCAAGATGAGGCATCTTTGGCACCTTCCGTTGTGCTTCCTCACTTGGAGCTCTCTTCGCTTTATCACTCTTCCTTTGGTCTGTAGACACTACGTCATGACCTTCTTGGTTAATTCCTCTTCCATTGCATTCAGCTACTATCCAAGCAACCATGCCCCGATGCTGTTCTTAGAGGCTTTCGGTAAGGTCCCCCAGTAGATCTGATACTTCCACTAAAGTCTGTTCAGGGGTAGCACCACTACGGTCTAGTGCCTCACATACTTTCTTCCAGAACTCCAAGTGTCGTTCTTGGATTACATCAGCGATCCCATGTATGACCATGGCAATATCTAGGAGGAATGAAGTCATGCTCGGGTTCTTCCTGTTATCCAGACTTCTTACTTTCACTCTAATGTCTCTGGATGGGTGAGGTTAGTGATTCCTCCACCTAATATTTAAAATCCATTAGTAACATTGGTGAACTATACAAATCATGCACTCAAACATATCTCATGTAATCATCTATTGAGCATTAAGCATGCATGCACATACTTTCACAGTCCCACATGCAACTCTTCTTCTGATTTTTGTAACCTCAATAAGCGCAAGCAATTCCTTTCCTCATTTCGGGTCGCTTACCCAATGGATTGATTGGTTATTTGAACCTCTCATCGTCCTAATATGCAGTAAAGTATCACTTCCTACAATCTACATCCCTATTGTTTTTCCTTCCTGCATAAGAGTGGGGTGGTCACAAATTGTATGACCTTTATCCTACTCCCACACATCCATTCTTCACCCTGTTTGTCTTACTTACTAGCACACTTCGTTGGTTGTCGCATGTGAGATGCATAACTAGAACGTAAATTGCTACTGAACGTACCTATGCTCATCCCAAGGAGTTCTTGGGCTTCCCTTGGTGGCATTGTAGTCCCCTCTTTTACTGTCTGTGTTAGGAATTTTTTGGCATGGCACATGGCAGGTTGCGGCCATATGTCCACGTATGCCATAATTGTAACACTTCCAACGCGCTTGAGACCGGTTAATAGAAGGCGTAGCTTCATCGCATGCGTTCATGGCTGTTATATCTACATAGGAAACTTGCATTAAAGAATTGGGATACTTGGCGGAGACAACCTTCAAATTCCTTATGCAAACAAGCTTAAGGGGTGATATTACACATGTCCTAACAACATTCATATTCTCAGGTTTACAACAATTCAGCCATATAATACACAAGTAATTAAATGATGACCTAGGTTATGAGATTCTAAAATTCTACCTTCCTCCGAGAAGATATACCATCATTCCGCCCTTATCTCTTCAATGCTCATCCCCGCAACTCGGCCTACATAAACCTTTAACATGATCTCTCACAGCTCTGGGCTAGGCTCTCTTCATTGCGGAGTGTATTTGGCTAGGAATGCCTCTCAAAATATATCCTAAGTGATCGTACCGTGATGCTGAAGGAGCATAGGCTGTGTCACTTTCCACCACTCATATGGTGCACCTACTAGCTGATAAGCGGCACACATCACTTTTTGTGCATCCGTGCAGTTGAGGTTTCCAATGGTCTCCTCCATGTTTTGGATCCATCTCTTCGTCTGAGAAAAATCTGATTATCCCCCAATGAACTGTTCTAGGCTCAACTCTTGAAAGTTAACCATGGTGTCATATGCCAAGCTTGGCTCTACTCCCTGTATTGGGGAGAAGGGTGGAAGTTCTGGTTCAATCCCTCAAGCAAGCGATCTCAAAGTGGATCCCCCATTAGTTTGCTTTGGTGGGGCCGTCTCGTTAACTCATTGAGTGTATCTGAAAACCAAGTTGGCACAACCAAGGTTAGTCCAAACCCCTTTTTACTACAAAAGAGATCTCATTATCATGCATCACATAAGGTAAGATAGATCAACAGCATTGCATGATACAAATAATTTTAATTCAGCTACAGTTCATAATGACTGTGTGGTATCGCTAGGGTTTGGGTACAACATTATGTAGCATAGCCATTTAGTAATTGGGGTACCCCTAATTTATAAGAATTTAAGTCACTTATGGGAGCATAGGGTGGTTTGACGAATTTCCCCTCTTCAAACTGACCAAAAATGACATTTTAAAGGCATCTGATCGAATCTACAATGAGCGGTTGATCGGTTTGTCACACTCATCCAGTTGACCAATTATCGCATGTTGACTCTAGCATTACCGGTTGTCTGAGGGGGTGGAACGGTGCACCGATTGTTCGGAAGACCGGTTGTTCTAATCGGTAGACCCATAATTACTTGGCGGGAAACCCAAAAGTCCTGACCCTTGGTATAACCGGTCGAACGTAATCGGCAGACTATTCAAGTGAACCAGTTAACCGGTTCCACACAAATTTATTTTTATAAAAGGGCTCGAGGGCCCTCAATTGGGTCCTACCAAGAACAATCGGTAGACCACTTGGAGTCCCTACACCACTGGTGATCAACCTTCTGGCTTCTCTAGAGATTTTTTTTGGCATTACCTCAGAGTTTCTCCTTCTTCCTTCCTTCTTCTCAGGTAATCTTCTTTCTCCTTCTTCTTTATTCCATTCCCTGTAGTGTTGTTTTCTCCATTTGTTATGGTTTGTTCCATGTTTTCAAACCATTTGTGTAACCAAGAACACACTCACTTACCCAGAGGGGGTAGAATCCATTTACCCCCTCAAATGCCATGTATATGGTCTCAGTTAGGTTTGTTGAGCTTGAGCCACCGGTTTAGGACACCATTGTCGTGGCCGAATGCAGAGACTGCCCATCTTGGGCTTGCAGTCCCCTTGGGTACGTGGACTCTCAGGCAACCTTCACTTGTTGATACGTGTATACTATTAGGCATATCATGCACTCAATGCATGCTGTCTTGCAATGCACATAACCCCTCCCTTGGCCGAAACCACCATGCACACCTTCTCTAAATGGGGAAAAATAACCTACTATGGCTCTTACCCACTATTAGTCACCATAATTCCCCTTATATTCATGTGCATGCTTCTCTGCTCATTAATTTGCATCCCATCCCATCTCAAGCCCTTATTCCATTGATTAGTAACCTTATAATTAGCCTGTAGTTGGCATACTTGACCTTTACAATCATCAATTCCAAAGATAACATGCCTCATTTATTTCTAACCATTCACATGGCATCATTGCATACTGGGTTCATTGGGCTTCACATCAAAATTTCATCACAATGATCTGTGGCTTGTGTGAGTCTATTTACCCCGTAGGTTGTGTCAATGACTCACAAACTATACAATCATACCTATACCAGTGTGACATTCCCACGGCACACCACTAGTTACCTTTACACCTCACTCACATCCACACATTGTCCACTAGGCTACATTGTAAGACTTCCTTGTCTCACCACCCCCCATTTATAAAGATTGGAGTGGGGTTATTTGTAAGCTTCTTCATATACTCACTGCAATTACTATGCACTTACTATCATTGATGTTCATCTACACTTGGACTAACCCATGCTTCAATTTCCCTCTTTAGATATCATGGCTCCCAAATGAGTGGCAGAGGCAATGGTACAAGGTTATTACGCCGACCACTTCATTTCTCCCCAGGCTAGCAGATGCTGGGAGAAGTTTGGATAGTCTCCTATTATAACCATTCGTTTCATAGAGTTTAGAGACATGGGTAGATTTGGCATGGAGGAGGCATTTGATCACTGCCACTGGACGTCAGCTATGCGCATCCAGGATGATATGTACCCAAACCTACTGTGCTACTTCTTTTGCAATCTGGGTTATAATGTAGACCTAGTGACTGGAGAGTGGGTCATGACCAGCCAGATCAAGGGGATAGATATAGTTCTGACAGTGGCATCCTTGGCTACTATACTTGATGTTTCACTTGAAGGGGAGCACATATATCATGCACCCAAGGAGTTGATTGGCATGACTAACAAGGAATACACTACTATGAGTCTGGCATTGACTAGGCCAAAGACGATTGGGGATCAAAAGGAGGAGACGGAGTCCGCCTTCAGACATACACCCAGATTGCTGAGTCGGATCATTCAGCACAATGTCATCTCACGATCTGGGCATAGGGAGGAGCTGCCTCGGTTCTGTGTCTTCCTCACTGATAGACTATTCTGCAAGAGGCCGGTGTGTCTCCCATATTTTATTTTGAGGACTTTAGCACACTCCTTTTGCTACTTGCCCAAGAAGGGGTGCCTACCATACGGTTGCCTACTTATCCATGTTTTTGTATACTTTGGGGTGAGCTTGGCTAGAGAGGTCGTCAAGAATGGCCGAGACTCATCTGTGCTTAACTGGGATACCATTGTTCAGATGGAGCTAGCCAATGCAATGATGGTTGACAGAGAGTTAGAGGCCAGAGAGAGACCACCCAGAGTGACGCAGCCATCAAGACTAGGGATAGCCAGAGCAGCTACAGCAGTAGTAGGTGGGACTGGTACTGAGGCTGGTGAGAGTTTCCATTGTACTAGGTGACGAGTTACTACTGAGGTAGTGTAGCAGTCCACTAGCGATGAGGTAGAGGGTGAGTCCGAAGAGGGTGAGGACTCTGATGATGACAGTGATCGAGGCAGTGGTGACTTGGGAGACAGCGAGGATGACGATGATCACATGGATGTAGATTCTACTATCCCTACTACAGAGATGCCCCCATCTACTAGTGCTAGTGAGATCCCTCCTTCCACTAGTGCTAGAGTGGCACTTGCAGCCCTCATACGAGGGATGCTCGTACCAGTGCTCATGCTTGGAGACCACCCATAGCTACATTGTCATTGACTTCTACCACTGACCTAGGTCAGGTATTGGGTGCACTCCAGCTCATGTAGCAACAGCTAGAGAAGATGACTGACAAGCAGGATCACTTGACAGAGCATGTAGACGAGTGCCTTAGAGCTATAGAGCATCAGGTGGATGAGCATCTGAGGGCGATAGAGGAGTAGATGGACCAATGCCTTGGAGCTATGGAGACCCATGTGGGATTCATCCATGATGCTATGGTTACTACTAGAACATGCATCACTTCGTTCTACGTAGGCCCATTTTCACACTAGTCCCTTCTAGTGTTCCCTCTTCATCCACATAGCAGGATGTGCCTATAGCTTCAATTCCATAGGACGTCCCTCTGGAAACTACAGATCTGGGGACTACATAGTCTTCCCTTCCTCAAGATGTACCAGTAGCACCAACTATTCTAGACGATGCTTCACTTACACTTCCTGACTATGTGACTCCTCCTGCAGTACCAGCCACTGGATCAGAGTTACCTGCATCTGATAGTGGACCCCAGCAAACACAGACCTGATCCACAGTCATTACTTTTACTTTTCTTTCTTTTTGAGATGTTATGTACATAGGGTAACTGTCCAGGTTATAGACTGTACCCTACTTTTGCACATGTGCACTTTGCTTTTTGTTATACTTGTACTTATCTTTCCCTTCTTGATCGGATACTTGTAGTTACTTTTGTCTTTACATTAGTCACTTAATCATGGGACGACTGCCCGATTTTGTCGGCCGCATCCCAATTTTGCGCTTAAAAATCAGATATATATATATATATATATATATATATATATATATATATATATATATATATATATATATATATACACTATCACCCACCTTGTTCTTAGTTCATATGGTGTGTTATGCTTTTTCATTAAGTTCTTGCAATTGAATGCACCTAATTTATTGTCTTCCTAACTTACTACTTGTGTGTTTGTAAAAGTTTTTAATTATCCTAGGCATCCATTCCAACACATGAAAACGCATGTAGGTGGAGTCATAATGGTTGTGCTCTGATACTAGTGTTGTCACAGCCCATTCTGGGAATCAAGCGTGATATCTGGATCGTCCATGAGATAACCCAAATTTTTCAGCGACTGACAACCAAAATGATATACTAAACATACCCCACAATCTACACAAGCAATATCTATAATAATCACAGGTAATAATAATAATTTATAGCGCAATAAAACCAGAGTGCAGTGGATTAATACTGGAAAAGGATGCCAATCTAGTAATATTCATACATATAAATCTATTGTGAATTACAATCTCATTGTCATAATATTATACTTTAATACATAAGTTCCCATATAAAAATCTAAAGTAAATCTGAATAATATTGTGCATAGACCAAACCATCATCTATCCACAGATAGCAAAATCATGGAGGCAATGTGTTGACTCAGGTCCCGTAGATACAATCCCTACAGGTACAGGCCCTAATGTGGTCCCTCAAAGGTCCCCCACCAAGAGATGATCCCTCATCGGTAGGTGGATCCATAGCAGCAACACCAGAAATAATACCTGCAGACAAAGCTAAAAAAAATTTGATATCGAGGGGTAAGCTCACATCCCAACTTAACAAAAAGAATCAAACACTCATGCAATTCCCTAGGCAACAATATTATGAATGCAATACAGAAGCAAATAAACAAGCAATTGTAAGTGATACAATGTGTATGCAAATCATGGTCGATCTGTACCCCAACAAGGATCTTGTCCATCCCTCACTGCCTTGGACAAATGCTCGCGTCTCCCCCCTTGAACACACCTTCGTGACCCCCCTGAATGCTCCATACCTTACCCCTGGATTGTCTCCCCCCACTAAAGCATAAATCAATTAACCAAGTTGATCCATGAGCAAGTTATTATAAGTGTTGCACTTCAACAAAGGCACCGACTACTATCCCATAGATCACCGTGTCTCTACACTGAAGGATAACACAAAGCATATGGACTTGTATAGTACTGCCATATATTATAGGTTCATATACTCCGCCCACAGACAATATACCAAGTAATCAATTAGCAGGCATGTGCGCATAGGAAATAAATCTACACCCCATAAGGAATCCCTATCCTACTCCAATAGGCTGACCGTGACCCCACTAGATTATAACTTGCCAACATGGCACATGCTTCGTACACCTCCACTCCGCAGGCCCATTATATATGGACTTAACAAGACTGGGTCCCAGTAGAGACCCCGACTCCCTACTCCCTTAGTTCGTCATGCTCCACTAAGGACTAGCCAAATCTCAACTTGAATTCATGAAGTCGTCTGTTACATGAACCACCATACATGGGTTGCACCCCAACGGCGTGCCTCAGGTCACTACTCCCATAGATTACAGTGTCCCCACTAGGATAAAGGCAAACCAACGCAACACGTGTGCACATACTTCCATCCTCCACCTGACTATCATAAATGATCATGCGCAAAACAACATACATTTTTCATCCTATTTCTCGTGGATCGTGTATTGTACTCCCATACTCCACACGCCCACCATGCAACATTTCCAATAGATATTGTTATTGATATGTAATGCAAATGCATGAACAATTAATACAGTTTATTAGATGACATGTTATGAAAGTAAAAACAACAATCATCACCAAACACCCACATACTCAAACACTACGAGAACCCAATTCCCCTCACCTATAGACACCGAAGGTGCTGAAGAACCTAGAAGCCGGCAAAAAACTTCGCCTACTACCCGCGATGTTTTACCTATTATGATTAGATAGTTTCAATTAGTTTGGTTAATATCTTTTAAACCATTGTAAATAGGTCTTAAGGTCCATCCACAGGTCCCAATGTGGGTTGGGAACCGAAGGGATAACATTCCCAAGGTCAGACTGGGCTTATAAGACAAACTGGTTGAACCGGTGGATGGAACCAGAAGAATGGTCAGCCGGTTTGGTCTAACGCTAAATACTTAAGAAAACTCCATTAAAAGTAAACGGTAGAATGAATGGTTGATCGTTGAATCGGTTAGTCATCCAATTTAACACTCTATCATTGACAGTTACAGTAGCTCAACCAGTAGTATACTCGATTGTACGGTTAGTCGATTATACCACCGCTTGGTTAAATGGCCTGACCGGTGGACCACTGGACGAATGGTTACACCGGTACAATCGAATGACCAGGAGAGGCAACTGGTCAATCGATTGATCGGTTGAATGGTTTGGTTGAGGAATCCTTTGGTTATGTCTAATTGGTCTGGGGCTAATGTTTGATCGGTTGATCGGTCATCTGGTTCCAACCCAAATTCAGTGTACGAACCAAAGATGAACTCCAAACTTTGGGGAAAGTTCCCCATCAAGTTTCTTTCCACTTTTAATGGTGGAAAGTTCATACCAACTGTCACACCCCAATTCTGGACTAACCAGAATAGTGTGATGAACCGTCAATAAACCAACGGTTCAACCAAGATCTCGTATAGGTAGTGCCCACCGTATCAAACCATACACACATTCCACGGTAATAATAAGAGATAATAAACAAATGAGTGGAAGTCTTTATAATTAATGAACTGAGTATCTAACAGTGATAATTAAATATTAATCCAATTGTCTATAAGTAACTCAAGACATAAAAATAAAATAATCAATTACATGTCCGATAATCAAAATATAACTAAACTAGTTAAAGACACATTGATCGCACTCGCATGAAAGATCATGCGCCTCCTCCATTAGTCCCCCGTCCATCGTCGCTATGTATCTATACGTCAGCGCATTCACATAATCTTCAACAGTAGGACTTGCATTATCAACAAAAAATATTTGATGTCGAAAGGATGTGCACACATCACGGCTCAGTGATCAAAACAAAACAATACAACAAACATATGTGCGCATTCAATTCAATATCTTTGGTCTAATTTTTAAGTTTGCAATATGCTATAGAAAGGTTTGGCGGCCAACACACCTCTATACATGGGTGTGTAAGCCCACCCAATGGATCAAACACCATTTCGTCCACATCCAACCCACCATAGAATAGAAATAGAGCTAAAGTGTCTGGATCAATACAACCAACACTTCTCCTGATGCCCTACCTGTAAGACCCATATCGAACTAACCGGTCTTACCACCGTGTACCAGGTCTACCTATCGTGGTCGAGCCAAGTGGACCAAGTGCGTGAAGAAACCACAAGACCAGGTATGAAATTTAACTCAAAAATAGTCAAATATGAGTGTGTGGTCGCATTCCTAAACAGGTGTGACCGACCCCACTTCAAAAGAGTCCAACCCCACAAATTTTGGTCGTGGGGTCAGACATTTTAAAAAGGTAGGGTCACGGATTCTGCGACCCCACCTCCAACCCCACGGAACCTAGACAGAATCGAAATTAGGAAACCTTCTTAATTCGAAGGGGTCTTTCCTAAACTCATTGGAACATATTATGAAGGATTTTTCTCTATAAATAGGACGTCCTGTAGCCTCTTTCACTCTTTTAGAATCCTAATTGAAAGTGAGAGAAAGAGAAGAGAAGGAAGAGAAGGAGAATTAAAGAGGAAGACTAAAGAGGAGGAAAATTCAGAGAAAACTCTGAATCTACAGCAAGCATATGGTATGAACCTATTTCCCATGATTAATTAAGAGCCTAGAATAGTTCATGAAGAAGATAGGATCCAAGAGAAAACCAAATCATCCATCCATGAATAAATTTCAAGAGAATCCATGGAGGAAATTATTGTGGACAATGGATGGTGTATAAAATTATAGTTTTGAGCCATTAAACAATCATAGGAAGGACCATGATGATAAGCCAAAGGATTCAAACATGAAGGAATGGAATTAAGAGTGAAAGGTCGACCATAACACGTGTGGTCGCACGTGGGGTCGCATGATGTTTGACCCTACAAGACCCACATGTCCGACCACATGCCCTAGAGAAGTTTCCAGGGAGGGTGTGGTCGCACGTGGGGTGGGAGTATGTCCGACCCTACCCTACGACCCTACACCCTGTGGTCGCAGAAACTGAGCCCCCAGGTGCTACCCCACCTGCGACCCCTTAGTTTCTGTTAGTCTAAACTCATGGAAATTTAATTCTAATTAAAATCTACAAATTTGTTAGGTTTTCAAGTGGTTTAAGAGTGAATTACAAAACTTGAACGAGGATCTATTATCGACCAAAGGTGAGGGAACAAGACCTAAACTAATTGGCTAATAATAAATTATTTTTATTTATTGAGTCCAATGCCATGAATTATTGTATGTTTGTATGTGTGTATTATACATTTAATATGTCATCCAATATTTCTTCTATTAATTTTCATGCATATTTAATTTTTATTTATTTATAATATGATGATGACGATGATGCTAGGAATAGGCATGTGAATGTTTATGTGTGGTTAGTGTACTTGATGCGAGTAGGGCATCAAGGGAAGTGTGATGCGGTGCGGTCCTAAGCACTTTAGCTCTATCTCTACTCAAGTCTTGTCCACTGACATCATCGTATCGTCATTACTTTAACAGAACTATTACGTCGTAGGGCATCAGGGGAGGTGGTCTTGGACCATGTAGTCTCTGACTCTGCTGGGGGGCCTTAGCTCTATCTCTATGGACGTATTGAGGGTAGCTGGGGTGAGGCCTTGGATATACTGTTTGACATTAGGATTGGTTAGTTGCGAGCCCAGTTTGCAAGCCCTCGCCAATAGGGGCTTACGTGTTGGTATGGGTAGGGCATCAGGGGAAGTGTGATGCGGTGCGGTCCTAAACACTTTAGCTCTATCCCTATTCCATGGTGGGTGCATGTGGGACGGCAATGGTGTTTGATCCATTGGGCGGCTTTACATACTCGTGTATAAAGGTGCGGTGGCCACCTATCATTTCTATTGCACATTGTAAACTTATGAACCATACCAAAGATATGAATTAAATGCATGCATATATTTGTTGCATTATTTTGTTTTCTCATTGAGCCATGATGTGTGCTCACCCTTTCGACGTCGAATATTTTTAGTTGATGATGCAGGTACTACTGTAGAAGACTATATGAATGCTCCACTGTACGGACATGCTGCGGCGATGGATGCAGAAGCTATGATGGAGTCGCATGATTCGTCATGCGAGTGCAACTCATGTGTCTTCGATTAGATTTATAGTTGGATTTTTAAGAACATGTAATTGATTAATTTATTTTATCTTATGTCTTAGTCATTTGAAGATAATTGGATAATTTATTTATGTTATCATTATTAGATTCTCAGTTCATTAAATATTAAAAACTTTCGCTATTGTGTATTTGTTCTGATTATGATTGTGGAGGTGTATGGTTTAAGTAAAAAGACAGCCTATTCGAGATCCTGGTTGAACCGTTGGATCATAGATGGTTCATCACACCATTCTGGTTGGTGCAGAATTTGGGGTGTGACAACTTGGTATCAGAGCTCTCGGGCCCTGTCTTTTAAACCTGTATACTTCCACAAAAGTTGGTAAACTGAGTTAGGATAAAAAAATCTAAAAGCTTTAATAAGAACACACTATAAGCACCTGTGTTGTATGAGACAAAAATTAAGAAAGAGAATAATGCATATATAAAAGGAGAAATAAATTTCATATATACATCGAATAAAAAGCAACATATATACATATCCAAATCAGAGTACGGTCCACAATCCGGACAGTTACTCTGTAGTACAAGGAAAAACAAAAGAAAATATACATCATGGAGCTGGAGGTGCTAGAGGAGAAGGTGCCTCACGATCCCGATCATAGTCCTCAGCATACACTCTAGTCAGCCCAGCTACCTGAGTCCGGGTCACCTGGAGACTAGCTGTCAGATCGGCCATCTACTGATCAGACGAGCGCTGGACATCTAGAAGCTCTCCTACTCTCCTATCAGTCACACGCTGGGCCTCCCTAATCTCACGCAGCAGCCCCATCACATCATCAGATGGTGGGTGTGAAGGACCAGTTGTGTGTGAAGGAACCCGAGATGGGCCAGCTCCAGTGGAATGCAGCAGTGATGGAGGAGGTATGGCGTCTACATCCATATACATACGATCATCATCCTCAGCATCACCCCCATGGACTCATGTTGCTGCTGCTACCGCCTCAGCGTCTGCTCTCTTGACCCAAGTGCGGGGACGCACCAGAGCGTTCCTTTCCTCATCACTGACTTGCGCATCTCACATCCCCATCCTGCAGATGGCCTCCCAGTCAAGGTCAGAAGAGAAAGTATCCTTATGAATCCTCTCATCCAATAAGTCGACATGCAGGCGTGTGAGCAGGGTAGTAATCAAACGCCCATAGGGCAGGTTGCCTACCAGACCAGGCGTCGTAGCACGGATCATCGTCCTGATGATAATGTATGGCAGACAGATTGGCTGCCTAGTGTAGATGCAGTACAAGAGGTAATGGTCAAGTGGGAAATCCTATCATAATGCCCACTCTGAGGAATCAAGTTGTGCTGAATGATCTTGCAGTACACCCGAGGTTCCGACCGTAAGTTGATTACCTTCATCTCCCAGCAATCCCCTCTAAGAAGCTGGCGATCAATCTCTGCACGCATCATCAAGGATAGGAACTGGGGTTCCTTAGGTGCACAGTACACCAAGGGGCCATCGTTTGATATGCCTAGGAGATCAGCCAACTCCTGGCAGTTAAAGGAAACTTCTACCCCTTTCACATAACTGGTAATCCGGAGCTCCCTACCCCTGTCTGTATCATTGCGATCACCCACTACCTGGAGGTTGCAATAGAACTGCTTCACCAGAGCAGGACAGGTGCAAGCCTCATACGTTATCACGGGTAGCCAACCCATGTCCCTAAAAGCCCCCTCCACATTAAACAAGGCTAGACTAGCCAAGTTTACACAGCGACCCCCTTCCACCTTTTTACGCTCATAACGAGCATACTGAGCCTCTACCTCATTAGAGCCAAACTAATGGGATCATGAGCTCTGGGAACTTTGGTGCGAGATATGCTATCTCCAAGGACACAGACAAATAGAAAGGATATTAGTTATAAAGCAAAACTCAAAATTTTGGGCATTATAACGGCATAATTTGACCAAAAGCCTCACTTTTCACCCAAACAGTTGGGCAGGAGAACTTACATATGTTCCAAACCACCCTGCAAGGCTCATACAGTTGGAAATTTAAACTAGAAAGATCGAATTTGAAGAAATTTCAACATTTGGGAAAAATTTTGAAAATTAGGTCAAAAATGGAAAATTTCAAGTTTCTCAAAAACTAACCGATGAAACTCAAATTTTCTTGAGGGCTTTCGTCCATTGGGTGGCCAATAGCAAAAGCCCCTAATAAAAATCAAATTTTTATGGTTAGAAAAAGTTTAATTTGAAGAAAACAATGTAAATGGAGAAAAACCTAGTTTTGAAAGCTTAAAAATGAAGACCAGTAGAGAACATACATGAAGGAAAGAAGCGGAGGTCGTGAATGAAAGAAAGAAATCACCAAGCACGAGTGGTCGACACTGTAGCAACTCAGTGGAAGCGAGTTGAGTTGAGAGAAAAAGGAAAGTGGGAAATGACTCCAAAAATCAGGTTTAAAAACCTGATTTGGGGTCGTGGGATCACAGAATTCCACTAAATGTGCGACCCTATGACCGACCTACGATCGACCCTAGGCTCTCGGTGAGTTGACAGACATCGTGTGGTTGGACCCTGTGGTTAGACATATACTGACCCTACAATCGACCTTAGGCTCTCGATGAGCTGACAGACAGCGTGTGGTCGGACCCTGTGGTCGAACATATACCAACCCTACGACCGACCCTAGGCTCTCGGTGAGCTGACAGGGTTTTGTGAGGTCGCATACCCTGTGGTCAGACATAGTGCGACCCTACCATCGACCCTACGATGGAAAATACAGTATTTTGACTGAATGACTTGGAAAGTTGGAATTTTACATTGATTAGTTAGATTTTGACATGGGAATGACTTATATAATGATTGCCTCACATGTTCTATGATTTTTTCAGACACTACCACCACCAGAATAGGAAATGGCTGGGCGAAGAGTAACTAGGCGAGGTCGTAACCCAATTCCACCACCACCACCTGCGGAGGAAGACAACCATGAAAATCCAGAAGGACAAGAGAATCAGAATATGGCAACACCAGGAGATAATGGCACATCCTACAAACTTGCCAGCCCCACCTACAGATTTGACTACAGTAGTTATGAACCTGCACAACAGCTGCAGCAAATACAGCAGGTGCAAGCCAATATGCAAGCTGATAGAGGAATGGTTTTTCCAGTTGTACATACTACAGCTATGTCAACCAGACAAGCTAGTACAGTACCAGGAGGTAGCAACACGGTGCCCCAAGCACCTCAAACGCCAGTGGTACAATCTCCAGTACAAAACCCTGAGGTAGCCCAAGGCAGCTACTAGTATCAACCCCCTATGTATGGGGCCTATGCTCAGTATCAGTTGGACCATTCTCGACTGATCGAGCATTTTCTAAAAATGAAGCCTAAAGAATATAATTGCAAACCAGCAGATCCTTTGTGGCCAGCTCATTGGATCGACGAGATGGAAAGGAATTTCATGATGATGACGGTTAATGAGGAGGAGAAAGTACTGTATGCAACATTTATGCTGAAAGGCGATGCACACCACTAGTGGAAGTCTACTCGGACTTATCTGTTAACCAAGCATGTCCAATTGACCTGGGCTATCTATAAAGAGGCATTCTTCGAGAAGTACTTTCCCAAAAGTTTCAGAGATGCTATTGAAAGAGAGTTATTGAGTCAGTATCAGGGACAGATGACGGTGGATGCATACCAACAGCGTTATGAAGAGCTGTTTTTCTTTGCTCCCTCTAGCATGCAGGAGGAACATACTAAAACCCGAAGCTTCGTCATGGGACTTAGGGGAAGCATTCGAGATCATGTTTTGGGGCTGGAAAAGAAAGTGTATAATGAAGCAGTGCAGATTGCTCGAGTACTAGAATCGAGCCAGAGGGAGAGCTACTTTGCTCAGAATAGAGGTATAAAAAGGCCAAATGGAAATTCTTATAATGGAGGGAACACAAAAAAATTCAAACCCTTCCGTACTCAAGGCTTTAATGTTGCAGCCAAGACTACTCCAACAGTCCAACCTCAACAAAAGCAAAATAATGAAGGAGTAAAATGCTATAACTGCAATCAAGGGGGACATTATTCTAGGGAGTGTCCTAAGCCCAGGAAGCAGCTACAACAAGGAAAGGTTTATGCAGTTACAGCTGAGGATGCTGCCGCATCGCCTGATGTGGTCACAGGTATGACCTGAACCTTTCATTTTGTATTACCTTGTGTGAGCATGTAGACTGAATTAAAACAAATCATAAGTATCGTACCTATTAATGGCATACCCGCCAGAGTGCTCTTTGATTCTGGAGCTACTCATTCTTTTAAATCTGTGTCATTTGGAAAGAAGTAAATCTACCCCTCAGATCTTTAGGCTACAAATTGCTTGTACGATCACCTATGGGATTAGAAGTGGAATAAGAAAAAGGTTATGGACCATGTCCAGTTTTTATCGACGAGAAGATTTTGGATGCAACCTTGATTTAACTCAAGATGGCAGACTTTGACGTTATCTTGGGAATGGACTGGTTAGCTCGGCATTCTGCAAACCTATTATGTGCAGAAAAGAAATTGACATTTAAAGACAAGGAAGGAGCAGAGTTTAGTTTTGTGGGAACCAAACTACCCTGTAAACGAAAACTCATCCTCTCTGCATTAAAGGCTAGAAAATGCCTCGAGAAAGGAGGAGTTGGGTATCTCATATTTTTGGTCGATCTTACCAAGGAAGTACCATGAATGGAGGATATTGAGGTTGTGCGTGACTTTCCAGATGTATTTCCTGAGGAACTACCAGGACTACCACCCAATCGAGCGATAGAGTTCATTATAGATCTTATACCCAGAGCCGCACCAGTATCTAAAGCACCCTATCGAATGGCTCCTACTAAACTGAAGGAACTAAAGGTACAGTTACAGGAATTACTGGACAAGGGTTATATCAGACCTAGCATGTCACCATAGGGAGCGCCAGTATTGTTTGTGAAAAAGAAGGACGGTAGTGTTTGATTGTGTATAGACTATCGGGAGTTGAATAAGCTTACAATCAAGAATCAGTACCCGTTGCCTCGGATCAATGACTTGTTCGATCAATTGCAAGGTGCCAAGGTGTTCTCCAAGATTGATCTTTGGTCAGGATACCATCAGTTGAAGATTAAGGAAGGTGATATTCTAAAGATAGCATTCAGAACAAGATATGGTCATTATAAATTTTTAGTCATGTCTTTTGGATTGACTAACGCACCTGCAACTTTTATGGAACTCATGAATCATGTATTCCATGATATGTTGGATACGTCAGTCATTGTGTTTATTGATGATATATTGGTCTATTCCAAGGACAAAGAAACTCATGTCATGAATCAAAGAGCCGCTCTGCAGCGACTAAGAAAAGAGAAGCTTTACGCCAAATTTACAAAGTGTGAGTTCTGGCTAAATGAGGTCGCTTTCTTAGGCCATGTTGTATCCGCTGAAAGAATTAAAGTGGATCCTAGCAAGATTGAAGCCATTGTGAAGTGGGAAGCACATAAGAGTGTTGTAGAAATTAGAAGTATCCTAGGTCTAGCTAGGTATTAACGACGATTCGTGGAAGACTACTCCAGAATTGTCGTACCTCTTACCAGTTTGACTAAGAAATGAGAAAAATTTGTTTGGACCGACAAATGTAAGAAAGTTTTCCAAACATTGAAGGCTAAATTGATATCTGCTCCCATCTTGACTATTCCTATTCCAAGACAACCATTTACCTTGTACACTAACGCATCTGGATTGGGTATAGGATGTGTACTTATGCAAGGAGAATAAGTAGTTGTGTATGCCTCAAGATAACTGAAGACACATGAGAAGAACTATCCCACTCATGACTTGGAATTAGCAGCAGTAGTACATGCTGTCAAGATATGAAAACGTTATTTGTATGGAGAGAAATTTCAGATTAAATCAGATCATAAGAGTCTCACTTATCTTTTTAATTAGAAGGAGTTGAACATGAGACAAAGAAGATGGCTAGAATTATTGAAGGAATATGATTGCGATATCCAGTATCATCCAGGAAAGGCTAATGTAGTTGCTGATGCGTTAAGCAGAAAAGCAATGATAAAATCCCCAGGAGAGGTTAACACGACTGCGGCAATGTGTGTTACAGGAAAGGTATTTTATCATGGTAATGAGCAGTGCATGATAGATGCACCAGGTGGATCAACCAACCAAGGGTTTATTCATCGGTTTTCAAATATGTTTGCAACATTGAAGATTGTACTAAATATAATAGATGAAGTGAAAGATGCTCTTAAATCAAACCCTTATCTGAGAATGGTACAAGAAGACATCGAAAAAGATAGGACCATTCCTGAGTTCACCTTGGACAATGAAAAGGTACTGAAGTACAAAGGAAGAGTATGTGTTCCTGAAATGGAAAACTTGGACATTAGACACAGACTAATGAAGGAAGCTCACACCACCGCTTATTCGGTACATCCTGGAAGTACAAAAATGTATCATGATTTGAAGAAATTATATTGTTGGAGAGGAATGAAAGCAGATGTAGCTAAGTTCGTGTCTAAATGCCTAAATTGTCAAAGGGTGAAGGCTGAACGGCAAAGACCTGCAGGATTGTTGCAGCCACTGCCAGAACCAGCATGGAAATGGGACTGCATCACTATGGACTTGGTCACCGGATTACCATTGACTCCCCGAGTAGTTAACGCGGTCTGGGTGATTATAGATCGTCTGACTAAGACAGCTCGCTTCATAGCTATACGACCTCAGTATACCCTAGAGAGGTTAGCCAAGCTATATGTGGATAATATTATCAAATTACATGGTGTACCTGAAAGCATTGTGTCCAACAGAGACCCACGCTTTACTTCAATGTTTTGGGAAGGATAACAGAAGGCTATGGGTACAATGTTGAAATTCAGTACTGCATTCCATCCTCAGACAGACGGACAGTCGAAGTGTACCATTCAGATTTTAGAAGACATGCTTTGAGCCTGTGTTATTGATGTCAAAGGATCATTGGATGAGAAACTACCATTGATCGAGTTCGCCTATAAGAACAGCTATCAGGCTACTATACAGATATCACCCTATGAAGCATTGTATGGTAGGAAGTGTCGAACTCCTTTGTTTTGGAATGAAGTTGGTGAACGGAGTATTGTTGGACCAGAATTTATTGAAGAGACTTGTTGTGTAGTCACCATTATTAAGGAAAGAGTTAGAATAGCTCAGAGTTGGCAGAAACAGTATGCAGATACTCGACGTCGAGAACTTGAATTCATTGTAGGTGATAAGGTATTCTTGAAAGTATCACCTATGCGAGGTTTAAAATTATTCGGACAGAAAGGAAAGCTAAGTCAGAGATATGTCAGGCCATATGAGATTCTAGCTAAACATGAAAAAGTGGCATATCAGTTAGCACAACCACCATCTATGTCAAGTGTCATGATGTATTTCATATCTCATTATTGAATAAGTACGTCAGAGATCCAACACACGTTTTAACAGCGGATCCACCAGATCCAACTGATGATTTGACATTCGAAGTTGCACCAACTGAAATCACCAGCCGAAAGGTTCAACGTCTACGCAACTGTGACATTTATTATGTTAAGGTCACTTGGAGGAGCCAAGATATAGAAGAGATCACATGAGAAGAAGAGAATGTTATGCAAAAGCAATATCCTCACCTTTTCAACTCGGAAGGTATGTGCAAATTTCGAGGACAAAATTTATAATAAGAGGGGGGAACTGTAAGACCCGTATCGAACTAACCGGTCTTAGCACCTTGTACCAGGTCTACCTATCATGGTCAAGCCAAGTGGACCAAGTGCATGAAGAAACCACAAGACTAGGTATGAAATTTAACTCAAAAATAATCAAATATGAGTGTGTGGTCACATGCCTAAGCAGGTGTGACCGACCCCACCTCAAAAGAGTCCAACCCCACAAATTTTGGTCGTGGGGTCGAACATTTTAAAAAGGTAGGGTCACGGATTCTGCGAGCCCACCTCCGACCCCACGGAACCCAGACAGAACCGAAATTAAGAAACCTTCCTAATTCGAAGGGGGTCTTTCTTAAACTCATTGGGACATAATATTGAAGGTTTTCCTCTATATGTAGGATGTCCCTTAGCTTCTTTCACTCCTTTAGAATCCTAATTGAAAGTGAGAGAAAGAGAAGAGAAGGAAGATAAGGAGAATTGAAGAGGAAGACTAAGGAGAAGAAAAATCAAAGAAAACTCTGAATGTTCAGCAAGCATAAGGTATGAACCTATTTTCCATGATTAATCAAGAGCCTAGAATAGTTCATGAAGAAGATAGGATCCAGGAGAAACCCAAATCATCAATCCATGGATAAATTCCAAGAGAACCCATGGAGAAAATTATTATGGACAATGGATGGTGTATAAAATTGTAGTTTTGAGCCATAGAATAATCATAGGAAGGACCATGATGATAAGCCAAAGGATTCAAACATGAAGGAATGGAATTAAGAGTAAAAGGTCGACCATAACACGCGTGATGGCACGTGGGGTCGCATGATGTCCGACCCCACAAGACCCACATGTCTGACCACATGCCCTCGGGAAGTTTCCAGGGAGGGTGTGGTCGCACATGGGGTCGGAGTATGTCCGACCCTACCTTGCAACCCTACACCCTGTGGTCGCAGAAATTGAGACCCCAGGTGCTACCCCACCTGCGACCCCTCAATTTTTGTTAGTCTAAACTCATGAAAATTTAATTCTAATAAAAATCTACAAATTTGTTAAGTCCAAGTGGTCTAAGAGTGAATTACAAATCTTGAACAAGGATCTATTATCGACCAAAGGTGAGGGAACAAGACCTAAACTAATTGGCTAATAATAAATTGTTTTTATTTATTGAATCCAATGCCATGAATGATTCTATGTTTGTATGCGTGTATTGTGCATTTAACATGTCATCCAATATTCCTGCTATTAATGTTCATGCATATTTAATTTTTATTTATTTATAATATGATGATGACGATGATGCTAGGAATAGGCATGTGAATGTTTATGTGTGGTTAGTGTACCTGATGCGAGTAGGGCATCAGGGAAAGTGTGATGCGGTGCGGTCCTAATCACTTTAGCTCTATCTCTACTCAAGTTTTGTCCATTGACATCGTCATATCGTCATTACTTTAGCAGAACTATTACGTCATAGGGCATCAGGGGAGGTGGTCTCGGACCATGTAGTCTCTGACTCTGTCGGGGGGCCTTAACTCTATCACTATGGACTTATTGAGGGATGCTGGGGTGAGGCCTTGGATACACTATTTGACATTAGGATTGGTTAGTTGCGAGTGCAGTTTGTAAGTCCTCACCAATAGGAGCTTACGTGTTGGTATGGGTATGGCATCAGGGGAAGTGTGATGCGGTGTAGTCCTAAGCACTTTAGCTCTATCCCTATTCCATGGTGGGTGCATGTGGGACGGCAATGGTGTTTGATCCATTGGGAGGCTTCACATACTCGTGTATAGAGGTGCGGCGGCCACCTATCCTTTCTATTGCACATTACAAACTTATGAATCAGACCAAAGATATAAATTGAATGCATGCATATGTTTGTTTTATTGTTTTGTTTGCTCACTAAGCCATGATGTTTGCTCACCCTTTCGACATCGAATATTTTTAGTTGATGATGCAAGTACTAATGTAGAGGACTATATGAATGCTCCGGTGTATGGACATGCTGCAGCGATGGATGTAGAAGCTATGATGGAGTCGCATGATTCGTCGTGCGAGTGCAACTCATGTGTCTTCGATTAGATTTATAGTTGGATTTTTAAGAACATGTAATTGATTAATTTATTTTGTCTTATGTCTTAGTCATTTGAAGATAATTGGATAATTTATTTATGTTATCATTATTAGATTCTCAGTTCATTAAATATTAAAGACTTTCGCTATTGTGTATTTGTTCTGATTATGGTTGTGGATGTGTATGGTTTAAGTAAGACACAGCCTATTCGAGATCTTGGTTAAACCGTTGGATCATAGATGGTTCATCACACCATTCTGGTTATTGTAGAATTTGGGGTGTGACACTACCCATACCAATACGTAAGCCCCCATTGGCGAGGGCTTACAAACTAGGCTCATAATTAACCAATCCTAAATGTCATCCAGTGTATCCAAGACCTCACCCCAGCATCCCTCAATACATCCATAGAGATAGAGCTAAGGCCCCCTGACAGAGTCAAAGACCACACGGTCCGAGACCACCTCCCCTGATGCCCTATGATGTAATTGTTCCGCTAAGGTAATGGCGATATGACGATGTCAATGGGCAAGACTTGAGTAGAGATAGAGCTAGAGTATGGTGACTAGGTCAGAGACCACAATGCCACGTCCTCCCCCTGATGCCCCACTCACATCCAACACACTAACCACACACACACAATCACATGCCTATTCCTATCATGATCAATCAACATGGTAGCAAATAGACGGAAATAAATATGCATGAGTAGTAATAACAGTAATATTAGATGACATGTGAGATGCACATTATAACCATACAAATCAATCATGGCATTGGACTCAATAAAATAAATAGCTTATTATTATACAATTAGTTTAGGTCTTGTTCCCTCACCTGTTAGCAAAGCTCGATCTCCTTCCAAGCCTTTTAACTCTCTTTGAATCAATTTAGTAACCTAAAAATTACATGAATTTAAGTTAGGATTCATATGTACATGTTACAGTAGTCAAAAATCGAAACAGATCACTGATAGGTGTTTGATTGGTCCTATGGTCTCATGCTGTGTCGACCTTACCACGTACGGTCGATACCCTACGGTCGCACTATATGCGAAGATACCTGTGACCATACGGTTCTTGATTTCTTCCTGAATGGCTATGGTTGACACTCTGGTCAAGCTATGGTTGACCATAGCTACGACCGTACGATTTTTGATAAAAATCTAATTTCAATCCGAATTCTTCCTCTTAGCTCCTCAATGGGGTCCTCCCTAATGATCATTCTAAGGCCAAAAATCTTAGTTTTCCACATAATACCCTAACCCATTCTCCAGTATTCTCCTTTTTGAGATCTACACAGAAAATCACATAACGGAATCCTTACTTTGGGTTTTGTATTACAATTTACTTTGAAACTCTTAATCCTAGTGTTCTAAGGCTACAGAGACAAGGTTCATACCTTACTTATTGCAGAGAACCTGTAGAACTCTTCTCTCAGCCTTCTCCTTAGTCTTTTCTCCTTCTCCTTCTATTCCTTCTCTTCCTCTAAGGTTTGTTAGTGTTCCAAAAGAGTAACAAAAAAAGGTTGAGGAACATCCTTTATATAGAGAGAAACTCTCCATATAAGACTCCAACAATAGGAAAGAGATCCTCCTTTTATTTAGAAAGTTTCCAAACTCGGAGTCTGATTTATGGTCTTATGGTTAGACGTACAGTCACAGAATCCGTCAACCATACCCTTGAAAACATCGATAGTACGGTTCAAAATCAGTGGTCTTTCTTTCTCATCGTATGGTCGACCATACACTTGATTTTTAGTGTTTTCAAGTCAATTCTTGTACCTGGTCTTGTGGTCCTTCTTTACACGGTTGGTCCACTTAATCCAACAATGATGGAAAGACCTAGCACGACACGGTTAGACTGGGTTAGTAGAGTGCGGGTCTTACACCAACCATCATTAACTTCTTTAGGGGTTCATTGGACTTCATTGGCATCCACATCCGTGGAAGGAATCGATGCCCTAGCTTTTCTAGGTTAGGGTTTAGTCTCTTATAATGGCGATTTCATTTCCACTCCATGATGGTCTTCTATGTTGGTGGATTCATGGAATGGGAACCTATTAGGGTTTCACTCACCATTCCCATAGAGTGAAGTAAAGGAAGAACTCACTCATAGGGTAAATGGTGGCTCACCATTGTGGGGATCATGGTTAGTGAGCTCACTATCGTCCATAGATTACATTCTCCATCAAAGTAGAAGAGGAGATGAGATATAGAGCTTACCTCAAGAGAATAAGCTTGAGCTTCTTCTTGAGCTCCTTTTCTTCTTCTTCTTTACTCTCCCAAAGCTTCCCACAAAATTTGGATGAGAAATAAGGGCAAGTCCCTTATTTATAGGGTCCTAGGAAAGGATGGATGTCCCATGTACACTCAATCGATTAGGTTAAACCAGTTGATCGATTTAGTTGCATAGTCTACCGGTTGAGCAGATTTATGTGCTCAGGCTTGGTTTGATGAATCCAATCCATTAGCATTACTTCTTAGCTCCATTGGGTCTTCTCTCCTATAGTTACCTCACAATACTCATGTAAGGCCCGTATCGAACTAACCTGGTCTTACCACCTTGAACCAGGTCTACCCATCATGGTCAAGCCAAATGGACCAAGTGCATGAAGGAGATAACGATCCCAGGTATTAAACTGACCCAAAAACTCTAAAATAGGGGGGAGGGTCGCACACCCAGCTAGGCAGGGTCGGACCCCCCAATATAAAAAGTCAGACCCTGAGTTTCTAATCGGGGGTCGGACAATTTAGAACCAGGGGTCGACGAGATCTCCGACCCCCTCATCGACCCCCAGTCTACCGACAGAAACCGTGAATTGGGAACTTTCCAAATTTCAATGGGATTCTTTCCTAATCTCAATGGGACTTGTTTTGAGAGTTTCTACTCTATAAATAGGACGTCCCTAAGCCTCTTTCACTCCTTTTAGAATCCTAATTGGATTGAGAGAAAGAGAAGAGAAGGAGAAGAGAAGGAGAAGAGAAGGAAAGTGGAGAAGAAGATCAAAGAGAAGGCTTCAGAGAAACAAGCCTAATTCTCAGGTATGGGTACTATCTCCATGTAATTCTAAAGACCTTAGAATAGATAGTGAAGAGGGTATGATATAGGAGAAACCCAAATCATCCATCCATGGTTAGGATTCAATGAAAAACCATGGTAGAGATCATTAAAACCATGTAGGTGAATAAACTATGGTTTAAAACTATAGAACATGTATGGAATGGATTATAAAAGCAAGCCATAGGACCCAAACACGAAGGAATGGACTGTAGGATGAAAATTTTGACTAAACCCACGGGGAGTCGCACGGGGGTCGATGGATAATCGACCCTACCAGACCCTAACATCGACCCCTAGTGTTCGAGAAGTCCAGAATGTGGGTGGTAGCACCCAGGGTCGATGGAAGATCCGACCCTGGCATCGACCCCCAGTTAACAGTAAGTTTTTTAAAATCAGAATTAATTCTAATTAAATTCTATCAACTTGATTAGGTCTTCTAGTGATATAATAGTGATATTTAGTTGATTCTTAAAGCTTAAGAGAGGATCTACAATCAAGCAAAGGTAAGGGAACAAGACCTAAACTAATTGGTTAATAATAAACTGTTTTATTTCCTGAGTCCAATGCCATGATTGATTATATGCGTGTATGCTTGTTATGTGCATTCAACATGTCATCTAATATTTCTATTATTACTGTTCATGCATATTTAAATTATTGTTTATAACATGATGATGATGATGATAGGAATAGGCATGTGAATGTATGTGTGTGGTTGGTGTACTTGAAGCGAGTGAGTATCAGGGGGGTGTCATAGGCTGGGCCTCAGCACTCTAGCTCTATCTCTAACTCAAGTCTTGTCCATTGACATCGTCGTATCGCCATTACCTTAGCAGAACTATTACGTCGTAGTGTATGAGGGAAGGTGGTCTCGGACCGTGTAGTCTCTGACTCTGTCGGCGGGCCTTAGCCCTATCTCTATGGACGTATTGAGGGATGCTGGGGTGAGGCCTTGGATACACTGTTTGGCATTAGGATTGGTTAGTTGCAAGCCCAGTTTGCGAGCACTCGCCAACAGGGGCTTACGTGTTAGTATGGGTAGAGTATCAGGGGAAGTGTCATAGGCCGGGCCTCAGCACTTTAGCTCTATCTCTATTCCATGGTAGGGTGGATGGGGACGACAATAAACGTTAACCTTTGGGCGGGCCTCCACACCCTATGCATAGGGGCGAGGCGGCCACCGAACCTTTCTATAGGGCATTGCAAACTTATTTACCAGACCACAGATATGAATTGAATGCATGCATATGTTTGTTGCATTGTTTTGTTTTCTCACTGAGCCATGATGTGTGCTCACCCTCTCGACGTCGAATATTTTTAGTTGATGATGCAGGTACCACTGTCGAAGATTATATGAATGCTCCTGTGTACTGGCACGTGGTGGCAATGGAAGCTGAAGACTTAGTGGATATGCATGATCCCTCATGCGAGTGCAATGCATGCGTATTCGATTATATTTTCATTTGAATTATTAAGGGAATATAATTGATACTTTATTTATTTATGTCTCAATTGATACAACAATAACTTAATATTTTATTATGTATATCACAGTTAGATTTCTCAGTTCATTTATTATAAGACTTTCGCTATTGTGTATTTATTCTGATTATGGTTGTGGATGTGTATGGTTTTATTTTTAATGGACACAGCCTATTAGAGATCCTGGTTGAACCCTTGGCTTATTAGCGGTTCATCACACCATTCTGAATAGTGCAGAATTGGGGTGTGACATTCTGCACTAACCAGAATGGTGTGATGAACCGTCAATAAACCAACGGTTCAACCAGGATCTCAAAATAGGCTATCCCACATATGATAAACCAAAACACATTCCACATTAATCAGAGGTAATAAAATAAATAGCGGAAGTCTTATAGTAAATGAACTGAGAATCTAACTGTGATAACTATAAATAAATATCAAATTATTGTTAAATCAACTGAGACATAATTAAATAAATATCAATTACATGTCTTTAATAAAATCTAAACAAAATTTAATCGAATACGCATGAGTTGCACTCGCATGAGGAGTCATGCATATCCACTATGTCTTCCGCTTTCATTGTCGCCACATGCCCGTACACAGGAGCGTCCATATAATCTTCAACGGTGGTACCTGCATCATCAACTAAAAGTATTTGAATTCGAAAGGGTGAGCACACATCATGGTTGAGTGAGCAAACAAAACAATGCAACAATACATATGCATGCAATCAATTCATATCTTTGGTCTGGTTTAAAGTTTGCAATGTGCTATAGAAAGGATAGGTGGCCGCCGCACCTCTATACACGAGTGTGTGGAAATGCCCAATGAAAACGGCACCGTCGCCCCACATGCACCCACCATGGACAATATACACCCCATGAAAATGGCATGGCTGTACCGGTTGCCCATACCAACACGTAAGCCCCTGTTGGCGAGGGCTTGCAAACTAGGCATGCAACTAACCAACCCTAATGTCAAACAATGTATCCAAGGCCTCACCCCAGCATCCCTCAATACATCCATAGAGATAGAGCTAGGGTCTGGTGACCAGGCTGAACCACAATGCCACGTCCCCCCTGATGCCCTACGACATATTAGTTCCGCTAAGGTAATGGCGATACGATGATGTTAGTGGACAAGACTTGAGTAAAGATAGAGCTAGAGTCTGGTGACCAGGCTGAACCACAATGTCACGTCCTCCCCCTGATGCTCCACTCGCATCAAGCACACTAACACTTGCTTAGTGGACATGACTTGAATAGACCACGGCACAATATACACCCCATGAAGAACGGTCATGGCTGTACCGGTTGATACCATCCCTACCCGCACCATGTACACCAGCCAAACACAAACATTCACATGCCTATTCCTACCATCATCAACATCACCATGTTATAATCTATAAATTTAAATATGCATGAACAGTAATAATAGAAATATTGGATGACATGTTGAATGCACATTACAAGCACACACGCATATCACAATCATGGTATTGGACTCAAGAAATAAAAACAGTTTGTTATTAACCAATTAGTTTAGGTCTTGTTCCCTCACCTTAGCTTGTTAATAGATCCTCTTCCAAGCTTTAGAATCACCTTTATAATGTTATTATATTGTTAGAAGACCTAACAAAGTCGATAGAATTTAATTAGAATTAATTCTGAATTTAAAAACCATGCTGTTAACTGAGGGTCGGAGGTAGGGTCGGAGTCATGATCGACCCTGGGTGCGACCCTCCCCCTAATATGAACTTCCCGAACACTGAGGGTCGATGCTAGGGTCGGATCTGACATCGACCCTAGGTGCGACCCTCCATGGTTTGAGTCGAAAATATCAGATTTCATTCTCTCTTTCATGGTTGGGTCCTATGGCTTACTTCCACAGTCCATTCTATACATGTTCTATGGTTTAGAACTATACTTTATTCACCTACATGGTTTTAATGATCTCCTCCATGGTTTCCATTGAAACGAAACCATGGATGGATGATTTGGGTTCCTCTTAAGTCATACCCTCTTCATAAACCATTCTAAAGTCTTAAATAAATCATGGGGAATGTATTCATACTTTAGGTTTGCTGAGATTCAGAGTTCCTCTGAATTTCCTCTTCTTCCTTAACCCTGTCTTCAGGTTTTCCTTCTCTTCTTCTCTTCCTTCTCTTCTCTTTCTCTCAATCCAATTAGGGTTGTAAAAGGATTGAAAGAGGCTTAGGGACGTCCTATTTATAGGGCAAAACCTCCCAAAATAAGTCCCATTGAGTTTAGGAAAGGTTCCAATTGAAATTAGGAAGGTTTCTCAATTTTCGGTTCGTGTTGTTTCTCCCGAATGCCGAGGGTCGATGGTGAGGGTCGATGGGAGGGTCGGACAACTCATAGACCCTGCGACCCATGGTTGAGGGTCGATGGTGAGGGTCGATGGGAGGGTCGGACCTGCCTGTTAAAACCTGCGACCCTACCCTCATTTTGACTGTTTTTGGGTAAATTTTCATATTGGGTCTTGGGTTTCTTCACACACTTGGTCCACTTGGCTCGACCATGATATGTAGACGGGTCCCGACACGAAATGTAAGGTTAGGCCGGGTTCATGGCGTGCGGGTCTTACAACTCCACCACCCTTAAAAGAAATTTCGTCCTCAAAATTTGAAAGTACGGATCTTACAACTCCCCCATCCTTAAATGAATTTTGTCCTCAAAATTTGAACGATTCTTACAACTCCCCCATCCTTAACATAAATTTTGTCCTCAAAATTTTTATTTTACTTCGAATTCAATAGGTGGGAATTCTATTTCCGCATTGCATCTTCGTCCTCCTATGCACTCTTCTCCACGTATTGTCTTTGCCAGGTTACCTTCACATAATAATTATCCCGGCTTTGGAAACATTGTACCTTCCCAATAGTGAACAAGGCTGGTACCACTTCAATAGTTAAACATTCTATCTAATCCAATGATTTCATGGTCAATACCTTTAATATGGATCTTTAATGTACTTCTTCAACAGTGACACACGAAATACATCATGCACACTAGACATGGACAGCGGTAACGCTAATTGATATGCAACTTTTCTACATCTCCCCAAAGTTTGTAAGATCCAACACATATATAAATTATGACTTTCCCTTCTTATCTAATCATTTCAAACTACGCATAAATGATATCTTCAAGAACACTTTGTCACTTATGGCGAACTCAAGGTCTTGGTGTCTCTCTGACAACTTGAGCTATCCTGCCCCTTTTTCTTTGATCTTGTCTGCCACTCGATAGTTTTCTTCATTAGCCTTAGGTCTCAAAAATCTTCATTTACCGACTTTACTCCAAACCAGAGGGGTTTGACATTTCTACCGTACCATGCTATATGGGTGACATTTACATGATAGCTTGGTAGCATCTTCAATTCATGGTAACTTCTCAACTCCAACTCCTTGAAATCAATTCACAAGCTCGGGGCATATCTCCTAGGATCTGTATAGGCTGCCCCGACTATCCATCGGTTTGGGATAAAGTGCAGTACTAAAATTCGACTTTGTCCCCATTATTTTCTGTAGATCCTCCCAAAACTTCAAGATAAGGCATAAGCCTTCGACCGACTCTAAGCTCTCATGCATACCATTCAATTTGGAAATATTATCCACCTATAGCTTAGTTAACCGCTCCAAAGCATACCGAGGTCGTATAGCAATGGGCTGAGCTATCTTCATAAGGCGATCAACAATCACCCAACCATGTCAACCGATTTGGGAGTCAGTGGCAAATCATTGACATAGTTCACAATACTGCAATTCCATTCCCAAAACAAAAGTCAGGGTTTGGTTTTTCTTTTCTAAGTTTGCTTACACCATTCTTATATACAAACCTAACAAAATTACTTCTACTTCATCCATCAATTCAGAGATGATCTTTAATGCCACAAGTGCAATCGATGAACTATTGCTCCATAAGTTCATCCATAAATTCTCGCTTAATTGGATCATCACGATTTTCTATTATGTGTTACTCTCCTTCCAAATCTGAATCTACTGCTGTGGAACATAAGGTAGCATTTATACTGGGTCCTTCCTTGGACTTCATAATTCCCATCGGCGATCATATAAGCAGTTTGTAATCTAAAGATTTAAGGGTACATTTAGTTTCTTTTCAAATGACACAGATATAAAAGGATGAGTAGCTCCATAATCAAAGAGCACTTTGGCAGGAATGCCATTACTAGGTACCATACCTGTGATTTTTTTTAATTTAGTCTACATGCTCATGCAATGTAACATAAAATGATAGGTTCAGGTCATACCTGTGACCACATCAGACGATGCGGCAGCATCCTTGGCTGAAACAGCATAAACTCTTCCTTGTTGTAGTTGTTTTCTGGGCTTAGTACACTCTCTTGAGACATGCCCTACTTGGTTGCAGTTAAAACATCTGATCCCCTCACCATTTTGCTTTGGTTGCCATGGAGTTGCTGAAATGGTTTTGGTTGCAGCATTGAAGCCCTGGGTATGGAAGGGTTGGAATACCTTGGTGTTGCCTCCGTTGTAAAAATTTTCATTTGGCCTTTTTATTCCCCTATTTTGAGTAAAATAGCTCTCTTTCTGGCTCGACTCTATCACTCGAGGAATTTGTACAGCTTCATTGTAGATTTTCTTCTCCAGTCCCAAAACATGTTCGCGTATGCTTCCCCTAAGTCCCATGGCGAACCTTCGGGTTTTCGTATCCTCCTCTTGCATACTGACTGGTGCAAAGAAAAACAGGTCCTCATAACGCTGTTGATATGCGTCGACAGTCATCTGCCCCTGATATAAACTCAGGAACTCTCTCTCCATAGAATCTCTGAAACTTCTAGGGAAGTATTTCTCAAAGAATGCCTCTTTGTATATATCTCAGGTCAAGTGGGCGTGTTTGGTTAATAGATATGTCCTGGTAGACTTCCACCAATGGTGTGCATCGCTCTTGAGCATAAATGTGGCACACAACACTTTCTCCTCCTCATTTACGGTCATCATCATAAAATTTCTTTCTATTTCGTCAATCCAGTGTGCCGGCCACAAAGGATCTGCTTGCTTACCATCGAATTCTTTGGGCTTCATCTTAAGAAAATGCCCGACCAGTCTGGAGCGGTCTAGCTGATACGGAGCATAGGCCCATACATAGATGGTTGGTACTGATAACCACCTTGAGCTATCTCAGGGTTCTGCACTGGAGCTTGCATGACTGGTGTTTGAGGTGCATGGGGTACTGCATTATTTCCCCCTGGTATTGTGCTTGCCTATCCTGTTGGCATCTGTGTCGTATGTGCAGCTGGAAAAACCATGCCTATGGCAGCTTGCATATTAGTTTGCACCTGTTGTATTTGTTGCAGTTGTTGTGCCAAATTACGATTGTGACTAAATCTATAAGTGGGGCTGGCAAGTTTGTAGGATTTTCCTAACCATTAACTCCTGACGGTGCCACATTTGGATTCTCTGGTACTTCAGGAATTTCATGACTGGTTTTATCTACCGGTGGTGGTGGTGGGATTTGGTTACGTCTGCATCTGTTCCCTCTTTGCCCAGCCATTTCCTATTCTGGTGGTGTAGTGTCTGAAAAGTCATAGAATACGTGAGGCAATCAATATATAATTCATTCTGATTTTGGATACACTAACCAATGGTATTTTTAAATTTTTCAGATCATTCAGTGAAAAATACTATCTTTTCTATGCAAGGTCGATGGTGGGGGTCGATGGGTATCCGACCCTGGGAAATCATCCATTTAGCAATCTCAAAACAAATCCTCTATTACTTCATCTGAGGTTCATTGGCTATGACATTTAATCTGAATTTAATCATCTTTTTTCAATAATTCCATTATCACTAAACATTTTTATCATCAAAGGTCAGGGAGTGTATGAATCAAAATGTTCATCCAAAAGTGATTCACTTCCTTTCGTCGATTTAGCATAATGACAAACACTTGCTTTATCTGGTGAACCTAGGTTTAAAGGATCAGGAGTAAATCTGTGGTAATCCAACCGGCATCCAAAGGTCGTTAGGTTGCACGGTGGTCCAAATACATGGAATAGAGGTTTTTCAGTTCTTAACCTCATGGTTACAGGTTCTATCGAATATATAATGCCATTGGTCGAGGCACTACAGGAGTAAATCTGGAGAAAGATTTTGCACATCAGTAAATCAGGTATAATCTGGAGAAAAATTTCGTACATCAATAAATCAAGTGTAAATCGAAAAGATGTACGCTCAACATGTTTAAACATTTAACTATTCGTTCAGTTCACATCTCTGTTCATGTGGTCGATCATGAGAGTGGCTAAGATTGGTATAATCAGGACTAATACTAAAAAAATAATATCTATAACTCCAATTGACAGGTTAATTCAAGAAGGTATCCTGTCAAGACACGAGAATTTAAAATCTGGTATGTGCATCCACTATAATCATAAGAGTAAATCAATAATGCACCGCATCCTATATAAACCTATCTAGATATATGGCCATAATAGATTTGATCTTTGCTGAAATGTTTGAGGCTTCATCTTCAGAAAATATTCCTCTATCTCTATTGGATTCCGCCTGAAATATTTCTCTTTATCTCCACAGGGATTTAGGCATTACTAGCCATTTTTCTTCTTTCTCGGTCATGCAGCGAGTTTCACATCTTGTGAGTACCAACTCGGTATTCCAACTTTTCTGCTTTACAGAAGCTCCCTTCTTGCTACTGTACTTTATCCTTGTATACTTGGATAACTACCCAACTTATAGATAATACCCTAAATTGTTTGTTTATTAGGATAAATTTTTGGTCTTCTCTTTCTGTGTGAGTGTATATATAAGGTTCCACCTTTTATATGTACATTATTGTCTTGTTTAGGTTCTGTCTCAACCAACACAGGTGCTTATTGTGTGTTTGTATTAAAGCTTTTAATTTATCCTAACTCAGTTCATGGACTCCAGTGAAAGTATTCAGGTTTAATGGGTAAGGCCTACGAGAGCTCTGATACCAAGTTGTCACACCCCAATTCTGCACTAACCAAAATGGTGTGATGAACCGTCAATAAACCAACGGTTCAACCAGGATCTCAAAATAGGCTATCCCACATATGAAAAACCAAAACACATTCCACATTAATCAGAGGTAATAAAATAAATAGTGGAAGTCTTATAGTAAATGAACTAAGAATCTAACTGTGATAACTATAAATAAATATCAAATTATTGTTAAATCAACTGAGACATAATTAAATAAATATCAATTACATGTCTTTAATAAAATCTAAACAAAATCTAATCGAATACGCATGAGTTACACTCGCATGAGGAGTCATGCATATCCACTAAGTCTTCCGCTTCCATTGTCGCCACATGCCCGTACACAGGAGCGTTCATATAATCTTCAACGGTGGTACCGGCATCATCAACTAAAAGTATTCGAATTCGAAAGGGTGAGCACACATCACGGCTGAGTGAGCAAACAAAACAATGCAACAATACATATGCATGCAATCAATTCATATCTTTGGTCTGGTTTAAAGTTTGCAATGTGCTATAGAAAGGATAGGTGGCCGCCGCACCTCTATACACGAGTGTGTGGAAATGCCCAATGAAAACGGCACCATCGCCCCACATGCACCCACCATGGACAATATACACCCCATGAAAATGGCATGGCTGTACCGGTTGCCCATACCAACACGTAAGCCCCTGTTGGCGAGGGCTTGCAAACTAGGCATGCAACTAACCAACCCTAATGTCAAACAATGTATCCAAGGCCTCACCCCAGCATCCCTCAATACATCCATAGAGATAGAGCTAGGGTCTGGTGACCAGGCTGAACCACAATGCCACGTCCCCCCCTGATGCCCTACGACATATTAGTTCCGCTAAGGTAATGGCGATACGATGATGTTAGTGGACAAGACTTGAGTAAAGATAGAGCTAGAGTCTGGTGACCAAGCTGAACCACAATGTCACGTCCTCCCCCTGATGCTCCACTCGCATCAAGCACACTAACACTTGCTTAGTGGACATGACTTGAATAGACCACGGCACAATATACACCCCATGAAGAACGGTCATGGCTGTACCGGTTGATACCATCCCTACCCGCACCATGTACACCTAGCCAAACACAAACATTCACATGCCTATTCCTACCATCATCAACATCACCATGTTATAATCAATAAATTTAAATATGCATGAACAGTAATAATAGAAATATTGGATGACATGTTGAATGCACATTACAAGCACACACGCATATCACAATCATGGTATTGGACTCAAGAAATAAAAACAGTTTGTTATTAACCAATTAGTTTAGGTCTTGTTCCCTCACCTTAGCTTGTTAATAGATCCTCTTCCAAGCTTTAGAATCACCTTTATAATGTTATTATATTGTTAGAAGACCTAACAAAGTCGATAGAATTTAATTAGAATTAATTCCGAATTTAAAAACCATGCTGTTAACTGAGGGTCGGAGGTAGGGTCGGAGTCATGATCGACCCTGGGTGCGACCCTCCCCCTAATATGAACTTCCCGAACACTGAGGGTCGATGCTAGGGTCGGATCTGCCATCGACCCTAGGAGCAACCCTCCATGGTTTGAGTCAAAAATATCAGATTTCATTCTCTCTTTCATGGTTGGGTCCTATGGCTTACTTCCACAATCCATTCTATACATGTTCTATGGTTTAGAACTATACTTTATTCACCTACATGGTTTTATTGATCTCCTCCATGGTTTCCATTGAAACGAAACCATGGATGGATGATTTGGGCTCCTCTTAAGTCATACCCTCTTCATAAACCATTCTAAATTCTTAAATAAATCATGGGGAATGTATTCATACCTTAGGTTTGCTGAGATTCAGAGTTCCTCTGAATTTCCTCTTCTTCCTTAACCTTGTCTTCAAGTTTTCCTTCTCTTCTTCTCTTCCTTCTCTTCTCTTTCTCTCAATCCAATTAGGGTTGTAAAAGGATTGAAAGAGGCTTAGGGACGTCCTATTTATAGGGCAAAACCTCCCAAAATAAGTCTCATTGAGTTTAGGAAAGGTTCCAATTGAAATTAGGAAGGTTTCTCAATTTTCGGTTCGTGCTGTTTTTCCCGAATGCCGAGGGTCGATGGTGAGGGTCGATGGGAGGGTCGGACAACTCATAGACCCTGCGACCCATGGTTGAGGGTCAATGGTGAGGGTCGATGGGAGGGTCGGACCTTCCTGTTAAAACCTGCGACCCTACCCTCATTTTAACTGTTTTTGGATAAATTTTCATATTGGGTCTTGGGTTTCTTCACACACTTGGTCCACTTGGCTCGACCATGATATGTAGATGGGTCCCGATACGAAATGTAAGGATAGGCCGGGTTCATGGCATGCAAGTCTTACAGACAACTTGGTATCAGAGCATCTCAGGCCCTGTCTGTAAAACCGGTATACTTTCACAAAAGTTCGTGAACTGAGATAGGATAAAAATTTAAAAGATGTAATAATAACACACCATAAGCATCTGTGTTGTTTGAGACAAAACTGAAAGAGAATAATGCATCTATTAAATGAGAAACAGATTTATATACAACCAAAAGAAGAACAAACGTTTATATATATATGACTAAAGCAGAGTAAAGTCCACAATCCGAACAGTTACTCTGAAGTACAAAAGAAAGATAAAAGAAATACATCAAGAAGCTGGAGGTGATGGGGGAGGCGGTGCCTCACGATCTCTATCATAGTCCTCAGCATAGACTCTAATCAACCAAGTTATCTGAGTTTGGGTCGTCTGGAGACTAGCTGTGAGATCAGCCACCCACTGGTCAGTCACGCGCTGAGCATCCCTAAGCTCTCCCACCCGCTGATCGGACAAGCGTTGAGCCTCTAGAAGCTCTCCCATCCTCAGATCAGACATACGCTGAGCCTCTCGTATCTCATGCAATATCCTCATCATGTCATCAGAAGGAGCATACGAAGGACCAGCTGCATGTGAAGGACCAGCTGAAGAAGACGGACCAGGTCCTGTAGCATGAGTAGGTGATGGAGGAGGTATGGCATCCACTTCCATGTACAGACGATCGTCATCATCCCCATGAACCCCTGCTCCAGCGGCTGCTGCTGCTGCCTCAGCATCAGTCATCTCCACTCGAGTGCGAGGGCGCACCATTGCGTTCTTCTCCTCATCGCTGACCTGGGCATCCCGCATGCCCATCTTACAGATGGCCTCCCAATCCAGAGGCGATGAGAAGGATTTCTCCTGAATCTTCTCATCCAGCAAGTCAACACCCAGGCGGGTAAGCAGCGTAGTAATCATGCGTCCATAAGGCAGGTTGCCAGTATGACTGGGCAACGTAGCGCTGATCATCGTCTACATGATGATGTAAGGAAGGCAGACGGGCTGCCTAGTGCATATGCAGTACAGCAAATACTGGGTCAACTGGGAGACCCTCTCGTAATGTCCACTCTGCGGTATCAGGTTGTGCTGAATGATCTTGCAGTACACCCATGGATCGGAACGTCGGTAACTCGCTTTCATCTCCCAACGATCAGGTCTGATGAGCTGACGGTCTATCACAGCCCTCATCTGTAATGAAAAGAACTGGGGCTCTCTAGGGCACAGAATATGAAGGAGCCGTCATATGAGATACCCAGCAAATCCGTTAGCTGTCGATAGTCAAAGAAAATCTCAATTCCCTTGACATAGCTAGTGATCCTGAGCACACTACCCCTCTTAATGTCATTGTAATCCCCCCACTTGGATATTACAATAAAAACGGCGTACCAAGTCAGGACAGGTGCAGGCGTCATAGGTGATGACAGGAAGCCATCCCATATCGCCAAAAACCCTCTCTACGTCGAACAAGGCCAGGCTAGCCAAGTCCACCTTGCGGCCTCCTTCTACTTTCTTGCGAGCGTAGCGGGTATACTGCGTCTCGACTTCAGTGGAACGTAAGCGAAGACGGTCGCGAACACTAGGTACCTTGGCACGAGCCATAGTATCTGTAAATAACAAAGAAAAACAAATAATGGCTCAGTAGAGATGAAAAACCCGACATTTCGACATTATAACGACGTAAATTGGTCAAAAGCCTCACTTTTCACCCATACATGTGGGCAGGAGGACTTACATAGATCCTAAACTATCCAGTAAGACTCATACAGTCAGAAATTTTAGCTAATGAGATTGAATTGGAAGAAATTTCAAGAAATTCAAAATCTCGACAAATTAGGGCAAAAAGGGTAAATTTTGAGTTTCTCGATAACCAACCAATGAAACTCAAATATTTTTTAGGGAGTTCGTTCCTTGAGTCACCAACAACAAAAGCCCCCAATAAAAATCGAATTTTTATGGTTAAAAAAATTTAATTTGAAGAAAATGAGATATACGAGCAAAAACCTAGGTAAGGAAACCTAAAAACATGAAAACGTAGAAGATATACCTGTAGAGGAGGTGTAGACATCGAAACAAGAAGCACAAACCACCAACGGATCGGAGTTGTCACTGTAGCAACTCAAAGGAATGAGACGAGTCGAAGCGGAGGAGAAAGAATGGGAAATGGACTCTAAATCAAAACTTAAAAATCTGATTTTTAGTTCGGGGGTCGGAAAATTCGACTAAAACCATCGACCCCCGCATCGACCCTCGGCTCTCGGTAATCTGACAGAGAACCAGGGGTCACACCCTAGGTCGGACATCCTCCGACCCCCCCCCATCGACCCCCGGCTCTCGGGAAGAATTGGTGATTCCTCAGGGTCGCAGACTGAGGTCGGACATCCATCGACCTCCACCATCGACCCTACAGTGAAAATGCAGCATTTTCGACAGAATGATCCGAAAATTTTGAAATTTGCATTTGATTAGTGGTTTTAAAATATGAGAATGAAGTATATAATGATTGTCTCACATGTTCAATGATTTTCAGGCAATCCCACTACCAGATTAGATAATGGTTGAACGCAGAGTAACCAAACAAAGTCGTAACTCTATCCCACCACCTCCACCTGTGGGGGAAGATAGCCAGACACACCCGAAAACACAGGGGAATATGAACACGGCACCGTCCGTCATAAATGGGCAGACAAATCCTATAAATCTGCCAGCTCCACCTACAGACCTGGCTACAGTCGTATTGAACTTGGCCCAACAGCTGCAGCAAATGCAACAGGCACAGGCTACTATGCAAGCTGCCTTAGGTATGACTTTTCCAGCTGCATAGGCACCTCCAATGCCAGCAGGACAGGCAAGTACAGCTCCAGGGGGAAGTAACACAGTACCCCACGCACCTCAGACTCCCATCATGCAGGCTCAAGTACAAAATCCTGAGATAGCTCAAGGTGGATATCAATACCAACCACCTATGTATGGGGTGTATGTCCCGTAACAACTAGACCACTCCAGACTGGTGGAGCGTTTTCTGAAACTGAAGCCCAAGGAATTTAATGGCAAGCCAGTAGATCCCTTATGGTCGGCATACTAGGTTGACGAGATGGAAAGAAATTTTATGATGATGACAGTGAATGAAGAAGAGAAAGTATTGTGTGCCACCTTTATGCAGAAAGGAGATGCACACCATTGGTAGAGGTCTACCAGGACATATTTATTAACAAAGCACGCCCAACTGACTTGGGATATTTATATGGAGGCGTTCTTTGAGAAGTACTTTCCAAGAAGTTTCAGAGATTCTATGGAAAGAGAGTTCCTGAGTTTATATCTGTGAGGACAATGAGAAATAGATGATCCTCCTCTGGATAAATGTGTATCCTGTATCAATGAAGATCGATTTGTTCTGTTGGAGTCACCACCTAGATTAAGGTCTAGGACCTCTAAAAATGTAGCCTCACCCTAAGGTAAGACTTCTATTGACTCGTGACCCAATGTATCGGTTCTTTGGTCTGCAAGAGATCAGGTAAGTATTCAGGGTACGGTTATGGGAAGGTGTTAGGCACCCAAATCGCCCGATCAATATCAGCCTCCTAAACTTTCCTTAAATTTTAATTTTGACTGTGCTTGGTCAACTGGATGACTAGGGTTCAATGGGGGATGTTCTAAACCAAGTTGCTAAGCTATTCTAACCTAGGGTTCAGCCAAACATGTTTTAAAACAAATAAACAAGCAAATGTAATGTAGAATATTATACAATGAACCGGACCAAAGATGGTTCGGTCTTGGACTGAATCTGAGATGTATAAGACATCTCAAACTGCCTACGTATTCCAATCCTGGAAATCAAGTCCAAAAATATAGTTCAAAATGGTTTGTGTGATTAATGATTATGGAAGTGATTTATGCATTTGCTTCAATTAGATTCTTTGTTGTTCAAGTTGAAGTTTATGCTAGATGTATGATTGATGGGTGGCTTTGTACCATATTTGAAATTCCCAAATTGCCTACGTATTCTAGGGTGTGCCCTAGATATCAGGTACGACGTAGTTCGAAAGGGTTTTGAGAGTCGGATTTGGAATGTGTACCAAAATCCTTCTAATTTTGTCAATAGGATCTAGGGATGAGACCTAAATTTCTACCATTTTTATTTGGGATGTGTACCAAATTCTTTCTATTTTTGTTAATAGGATCTAGGGATGAGACCTAAATTCCTATCATTTTAATTTGGGATGTGTACCAAATTCTTTCTATTTTTGTCAATAGGATCTAGGGATGAGACCTAAATTCCTACCATTTTTATTTGGGATGTGTACCAAATTCTTTCTATTTTTGTCAATAAGATCTAGGGATGAGACCTAAATTCCTACCATTTTTATTTGGGATGTGTACCAAATTCTTTCTATTTTTGTCAATAGGATTTAGGGATGAGACTTAAATTTCTACCATTTTTATTGTTTTCATTCTTAGGTTTTTAGGGTTTCCTATCCCTTTTCATTGTGATTTTCATTTTTTAGGGTTTCATAACCTAATTATTCTCTTTATTCTAGGGTTTATTTTGCCCTAATTATTCTTTCCATTTTTAGGGTTTCACTACCTTAATTGTTCAATTCTTTTCATTTCAGGGTGTATCTTGCCCTAGTTGTTGTACAATGTAAACAATCTAACATAGCAATGTGAGCTTAAATATAGCAGTGTAAGCATCCAAATATAGCATATTGGAAATATATTTAAATTTAGCAACAAATCAGTCAAAGATGGAAAGTGAGCATCCAAACATGGCAGTAATCATCCAATATGGCATGTGAGCATGTGTAACAGACAAATATGACAATAAGCATGTGTAGCATTCCAAAACAACAAGAATCGTGTAAACACCCAAAGATAACATGTGAAAGCATTCCAAGTATGGCATGTGAGCAATGTGAGCATCAAATATGGCAATTATGTGGCATCATATGTATCAAAACAACTTGTATGCATGATATTCAGATTCGCTTAAATTAATCATAATGAAGATGATGAAGGTAATTCGGGAGCAGCTGTATAGATTGGTTATTGGAAAATCAGAAATGGAGATGGCAGATGTTAATGGTTGCAATCTGATTTGTATGGCTGTGGACAGATCGTGAGGAGTGGTGCATTGCTGTTGGGATTTGGTGATTGGATGGATGTATATTGGGTGATGAGTGATATGGTGGTGAGCAGGTGTAAGGTGAGAGATTAGATGAGGTGTTGCAGGATGAAATTGATACTGTCGATGATAGAAAACTGCCTAGCCATGGCTGGGTTTTGATTAATGATGCAGGCTAGACAAGAGTGAAGAGATGGGATTGTGAGTGTAGCTGGGCAGGTGTTTAGATGATTATGTGAGTGGAAGCTTGGGTTTGGTGCTTGGTGGGGCTAAAGCAGCAATGGGTATGACACGGTGGGGAATCACGGAGATGGAATTGCGGTGATGATGATTTTTCCTTGGCCAGGTAGCCGGGTGCATGAGGATTATAGGTTGCAAGCTTGGGTGGCTGAGAAGGCACGGGAGTGTGTCGGTTGGAGTAGATTAGGTGTTGCTGGGTTTATATGGGAAGGGTGGATGGCCAGGTGGCTTGGTTTTAGACAAGATGGCTGGGTAATTGAAGATATGGGCAGCAAGTGGAATGAACAACATATGCATAAAAAAAAACTTAATAGAAAGACAGAAACAAACCAACTTACCTCCTTCTCTCTCTATGTTCTTCTCTACTTCTTCTTCTTTTCTGTTCTTCCCTGTTCATTCTTCTCTTTCCTGCAGCTCTCCATTTTTTCTCCTTTTTCCCCAAAACCGTGAGCCTCTCCCCCTCTTCACGTTTTTTTTTTCTTTATTTCTCCCTTTTTTTCTCCCTTTTTCCCTTCTTTTTCTCCCAAAATCGTGAGCCTCCCCCCTCTTCACATTTTTTTTTTTTTTTTTTATTTCTCCTCCTTTTTCTCCCTCCTCCCTTCTTTTTCTCCCAAAACCAAGCTCTCAAAACCTCTCTCACGTTTTTCTCTTTACTTCTATTTTATTCTCCCTCTTTTTCTCTCTTCTTTCCTTCTTTTTCTCCCAAAACCAAGCTCTCCAAACCTTTTCACGTTTTTTCTCTTTCCCCTCTTTTTTCTCTTTTGGAAATCCTCTCAACCCCCCTTTCCTTCTCTCTTTCACGTCTCTTTTATCTCCCTCCTTTTTTTCTCTTTTAGAAAAAATCTAGAAACCCTAAATCTTCTCCCTTTTCACGTCCTCTCTCTCCCCCTTTTTTTTCTCTTTTGGAAATCATCTAGAAACCCTAAAAAAACTCCCTTTTCACGTCATCTCTCTCCACCATTTTGGAAATCATCTAGAAACATTAAAAAAACTCCCTTTTCACGTTTCCTCTCTCCCCTCTTTCCTTTTTCTTCTCAAAATCTTTTGGATTATCTCAAAATCCTAAATCCCCTTTCTCTTTCACGTTTCCTCTCTCCCCTCTTTCCTTTTTCTTCTCAAAATCTTTTGGATTATCTCAAAACCCTAAATCCCCCTTCTCTTTCACTTTTCCTCTCTCCCCTCTCCCCTCTTTCCTTTTTCTTCTCAAAATCTTTTGGATTATCTCAAAACCCTAAATCTCCCCCTTCTCTTTCACGTTTCCTCTCTCCCCTCTTTCCTTTTTCTTCTCAAAATCTTTTGGATTATCATTTACATATAATAATATATATTATATACATATATACACATATATTTAATAACATACATATATATATATATATATATATATATATATATATAATATACAATATATATAATATATAAATATTATGCACATATATGAACTTATTCGAAATGGGTTGAGACTGACTTGGGTTGACTGAGTTAAACTGATTGGGTTGAGCTAGGTTGGACTAGAACTGGCTTGAACTGAGTTGATCGGATTGATTGGAATTAATTGGATTTTCTCTCTCTATTATTTCATGGGTCACTTTCGCTGTCATCCCACACGGGTTTTTCTGATAACCTTTATTCCAAATTTTCTACGTTCACTTTGTAGAACATTAAAAATGAGGAATATTGGAACTTGAATCACCTCATTTGGAAATAAAATGGTCAACTTATGACTTTCTGAAGTTTAAGCAAACCAATTATCGATAATTTGGCTGACCATTCTGCATGAGATCCTTCGGAGGCTTCTACCGAAAATATTTTACGTCCACTTTGTAGAGCACTAAAAATGGAACATAATGAGACTGGAATCACTTGATTTGGATATGGGATGATCAAAATATGAATTTTTGAATATTAAATGACCATTTCCATATGTAATTTTACATGGGACCCTTCGAAGACTTTTACCCGAGATTTTCCACGTCCACTTTGTAGGACATCACAAATGAAGAACAATGGCCTTGGAATCGTCTGAATCCGACGTAGAACGGAAAGATATGAAGCTTTGAAGTTCTAACGATAATTTTGCATGAAAGCTTGCATGGGACCCACTGGTGACTTCTACCCGGGATTTTTTACGTCCACTTTGTAGAACATCATGAATGAAGAATAATGGCCTTGGAATCATCTAAATCCAATGTCGGATGATGAAGATATGATGATTTGAAATTCAAATAATCCGACTTACGATAATTTGCATGAAGGCCCCTGGGATTATTTATAATAATTTCAGAAACCTCCCTTATATGTATCGTTCGACTAAAATGGTCAGATCTTCTTCATTTGATATTAGAATTGAGCAATTTTGGTCTCATTTCGAAGATAATTCTATGACCTATGCATCCATGCAAAATTATAACCCATGACCTTGCTGTGGACCCATTGAAAACTCCCTCAAATTCAGAGACCCATTAAAAACTTCCTCAAATTCAGAGACAAAAATCCAAACTTTCGATCATCTTTCTCCTTTTGTTGTCCACATGCCAGCAGGATTTTGTTTAGTTGGGATGGCAAAAATGGGGTGCTTACATATGCCCCTCTTCGGCCGAGATTGTGGGCAATTGAGGCCGAAGATAAAAGTGGCCCATTTTTTCATTATTCTGCACTTGATCTGGGTTCTAACATTGCTCCCTTGAATTGATGCTGTAAACTCTTTTTTTTGTTGACACTGTACAACAAGAAACTGTAGATGTCAAGCTCCTTGAGTAGCGACCTTATGTCATGCTTCTTGAGTAGCGACTTCATCAGGTCTGTGACTTTAGCTCAAGACCGCTCATGATGTAACTGTAACTGTCAAGCTTCTTGAGTAGCGACTTCATCAGGTCTGTGACTTTAGCTCAAGACCGCTCATGATGTAACTGTAATTGTGTTTTGTGCTCTAGATTTGTAACCTCTGGATGTATAGCCTTTTGGCTATGTAGCCTTTGAATGTATAGCCTTTGGATGTGTAGCCTTTGGATGTGTAGCCTTTGGACTGAATTTGAGGTGTCCCAAATTACCTACGTATCCTTTGGGATTTCCATCCCTCCGGAATCAGGTTCTGCGTAGTTTGGGCTAGAGCTTTCTCTCTCTTCCCATGATCTTTTCTTTGCTTGTATCTTGTTCTCTTTTCCATTCTTATTCTTCTTTCTTCATTCTTCTTTCTTCTCTGTACTTTCACCTTTCTTTCCTTTTCTTTTTTTTTTCCATTTTTCTTTTTCTTTTTCTTTTTCTTGTTCTTTTCAGTTCCTTTCTTCATCTTTCTTCATTCCCAAAATGGGTTGAACTTTCCATAAATATTGAGGTAGCCATAATGGGGCTCAGCATCTGCACTTTGTCTACTAACATTGCTCGAAATCCAAGAGGAACTAGAGTTCATGATTTGATCGACTTTCCTTGATTTGACTTAATCTAGACTGAGAGAAAACATGTTTCTTTTCTTTAAAATGCAATTTTGATATGTTCTGCATTCCTGCCAAATTTATATGGGTTTCACTTAGATCAAAGGGCAATTAGGTCTTTTTAATGAGGGGCAAATGATGACAATGACTCAATTTTATTTCATTTTTTCAAATTTATATGGGTCATCTTTCTCTTACATTTAAATAAACTCAGCTAGAGTTTCAAACAGGGGGCTCAACTAAACTCATGATGTTTGGATAAATGGGTGATTTTGCCCCAGTGTCTAAGTTCAAGTCTGCACACATTGATAGGCAGGCGACTTTTGAGTCATCAATAGAAATAACCTTAAGGAGATGCAACCCTACACTAATCTTTAGGAAAAACGTCAAAGAATGCTTTCTCTTCTCGGTATCATTCAGATAGAAAAAAAGTTTCAACAAGCTATGTTCAGATGCTGAATCGGTTATAACCACGTTTGGGCCCAAATCATTTAAGTCTGTATACAAGTATGACGACGAAGGTCCAGATGGACTGATAAGAAACTGTCCAATGGATCTGCCATTGGGAGAGTGTTTGGTTGTTTATGTAGAATGGCTTGGTCTCCACAAGCCGATGCCATTTTATTGGCTAGCAACAAAAGACTATGGAATTCTTGGACGCCGTCGAAATGATGAACAACAGATAGAATATTCCAGTCAGATTTTTTGAACCATATTTATGCATAACAAGACGACATGTTCACAAGAAACGATACCATAAATTTTTTGACATTTGAAGTAAGGGCATGTAATGTAGACTCTGTGGAAGACCGCCAGATTAATGGACGGGAGAGAGAGTCTTTAGCCGAAAACAAATCCTATGATGACAACAAAGTGATGAGACCACCCCCTATATGGGTGGGATGTAGTGACCAATATCAAGAATCCAGCTCAACACACAACGTGAATCACAACAAACGATTAGCTCTCCAATCAGGTTCTAAGAAATGGTGTCTATATGTCATTGTACAAGAAACAATTCTCTTATTGCTCTATAACTGAACTCGTCCATCAGCAGGGCTCCAAAGGAGTTGCCCCATGTACATGCCTTGTAATCAAACTCACTTATCATTAGTGTTTCAAAGTAGTTGCTTCATGTCTATGCACCATAGTTGAACTTGTCCACCATCATTGTTCCAATGTAGTATGCTAACCAACCTCATTATTTTGTATAGCTCTTTCTTTTTTTCTTTTTTCTCTTTCTTTTTCTTTTTTTCTTTTTTTTTTATTTTTTTTATTTTGAGCTCATCTTTGACTTTGAGGTTGATCTGTAACACACTTCATGTCTGTAGATGTCATGTACTTGTAAAAGACTTAATCATTTGAATGGTCCTTGTCTATAGACCCATTTTTACAAAACTGAACGAACCACCTGTATGAGTCTATAAATGTTCTCTACTTTCAAGGAATATCCCAAAAAAAATTATTTCTATAAACTGACCAAATGGGATGACATTTTGGTGTACCAACTTGTATCTTTGAGAATGCTTCCATGACTTTAATTTAATCATTTGTAACTTTCACATGTGTGTTGTAATTTCGTTTCTCTAAAGGCCAGTGAAGTAGAAGTTCAAGTTGTGGCCCTTCATCTCAATCGTCATCAGAGTTAGAATTAGCAACGGACATGGAAGAGGAAGAAATATCAAACTGGGAAGGAATGGATTGGAAGTAGTAAAGCACTGTTGTTGATGTCTCAAATGAGATAATTATTGTTCATATTTTCAGAGCATTTTGGACTGGACCGTCTACAGACACATCGAACTTAAGCCCAAACATAGATGACCTATCAGATACCAATGGTAGCCAGTTTAGATAAGTAATTCACTGAGTTACCCCAATTGGATACGACATCATTGACGCCAACTTATGATTGGTTGTAGGACCGAATCTCCGTTCAGACTTTCGCTAGTAAGGCTCATTATGCATATCTATCGACATGTGTTTGACCCTTTCCATCTTGAGATAAATCCCTCTTTGGTCTATTACCATTTTGATTTATGCCCCAATTCGGGTTTGATATTCACCTGGCCAATGCCTCAATTTGGGGTAAATGTATTCCAATCTTATGCCCCAGTTTAGATGTCATGAAACTCTGACCTATACCATTGTTGGTCCATCACCTTTTTGGTTTGCCCTACTTTGAATCCATTAACATTTTAATTATGCCCCAGTTTAGGATGCACTGATATTTTTGTTGTGCCCCAATTTAGGGTATACTGACATTTTGGTTTTGCCCCAGTTTAGGCTGCACATGAAGTTCATTTTTAGGCCACCTTAATTTTGGGATATAATTGACCACATGGTCTTCCTTTTTATCCTGAATTTTGGGAGGTGGGTGGGCCATTCTTGAAGGTTCGAGGACTACTCCTTTGAGTCATAGTCACCTTAGATGATGAAAGTAATTTCGGAGTTAGGAACCAACTCTGTCAGTCAAAGTGGTTCAATTGGGTGAACGAAATACTTTCCAATCTTAGTTTTTCCATTTAAAATTGGCAGGTATGCTAACATGGGAAAGAAACATGTAATCTCTTAGAATCTATGATTCAGCTTTCTAATCTCATGGATTCCTTAACTCCGATCTTGGAATTTCAATTCCGCTCTGCAATATTTGGGCTCTCAATATACTGTCTTCCAACCATTCCAACACTTTGAGGTACAAAAGTCCTCCTTATGAACATGAACCGAGACATGAACCGGTGATGATGAGACCTTCTTATGAGAGGATGTAATAAGAGTGGATGCTTTGTCTCCACACTCAGGTGTTCTCTTAAGTCTAGACAATTATATCCTCCCTAGTTCAACCTTTCTTTCTTTTTTTTTCTTTTTTTTTTTTTTTTTTTTTTTTTTTTTTTTTTTTTTTTTTTTTTTTTTTTTTGTTTTTTTTTTTTAATTTTATTTTTATATAAACAATGAACAAAGGTTAAGACTCAGAAGTGACTGGACACGAGAAGGATGCACATACACATACAAGCTGACTCGACCAAACAAAGTTAGCTCCTTCATGAAAATCAACCATTAGACATCATCTGTAACAATTTATTTGAATAACCCCATGATTGGTCTTGGGGCCTCAAGATTCCAAATTGATCAATGTAGCACCAAGGTTCGACCATGTGGTTCATCAAATTTTAAAAAATTGAAACGGATATGCTCATTTGTAGTTTTCATGATGGATGACAAAAGCGGTTCATGATTGAAAAAACCGATAAATTTCTACTTGATCACAGTATCTATACCGTGATGAAGATTTTCTGATCATTTTTTGAGATTGACGTATCAATATTGAACAGATCAACACAATGAGCTTTGTACGATGGAGGGTGTGTACAGACCGCCCACATTAATGTGTATGCGGGTATACGTAACCCTCACGCTCCCAACAAGTGAGAAACAAGAATACTCAAGTGTGGATCCAAACATATTGACAAGTCAAGGACAAAAACGGGCAAAACTTCGACGTCTCGGATATAAATATTATGATCGAGTAGATTTTACCATGTTGGTTCAAAGATGGACCAAAAATAACATACATATGGCTCAAACTGGGTTAGGACAGAAAAGGCCACCTTGACGAGGACGGGGTAACCTATCACCGAATGCTCGATGAATAATGGGCCCCCATTCCCTTTATATACTATGTTGCAAGGATCCAAGCGACGTGGAGTAGCATAACGCATTCCCAGGCGGACCCAAGAAACGCTCATTAGAGGCTGCTCGCCGGTCGTGGTCTAACAAAGTACAGGCCAAGGCTGTGTGTTTCGCCTAGCGGGCCGCCCCACATGCATGGGACCCGGTTCGACTACTCGCACGAAAGTGTGACTGAATCCATTCCCCCCAAAACAATATGTACAAACAATAAATATAGTACCCTAGATCTAGCATCAAATGTCAAGCAAATCAATATAAGGAAAGTATCCTAGGAGTCTGAATATTCATCCCCAGTGGAGTCGCCACTGTGAGGACAATGGGAAATCGATGTGATCCTCCTCGGGATGGAAATGTGTATCCTGTATCGATGAAGATCGATTTGTTCTGTTGGAGTCGCCACCTAGATTAAGGTCTAGGACCTCTAAAAATGTAGCCTCACCCTAAGGTAAGATTTCTATTGACTCGTGACCCAATGTATCGGTTCTTTGGTCTGCAAGAGATCGGGTAAGTATTCAGGGTACGGTTATGGGAAGGTGTTAGGCACCCAAACCGCCCGATCAATATCGGCCTCCTAAACTTTCCTTATTCTAATTTTGACTGTGCTTGGTCAACTGGATGACTAGGGTTCAATGGGGGATGTCCTAAACCAAGTTGCTAAGTTATTTTAACCTAGGGTTCAGCCAATCATGTTTTAAAACAAATAAACAAGCAAATGTAATGTATAATATTATACAGTGAACCGGACCAAAGATGGTTTGGTCTTGGACTGAATCTGAGATTTGTAAGACATCTCAAATTGCCTACGTATTCCAATCCAGGAAATCAAGTCCAAAAATGTAGTTCAAAATGGTTTGTGTAATTAATGATTATGGAAGTGATTTATGCATTTGCTTCAATTAGATTCTTTATTGTTCAAGTTGAAGTTTATGCTGGATGTATGATTGATGGGTGGCTTTGTACCGTATTTGGAATTCCCAAATTGCCTACGTATTCTAGGGTGTGCCCTAGAAATCAGGTACGACGTAGTTCGAAAGGGTTTTGAGAGTCGGATTTGGAATGTGTACCAAAATCCTTCTAATTTTGTCAATAGGATCTAGGGATGAGACCTAAATTCCTACCATTTTATTTGGGATGTGTACCAAATTCTTTCTATTTTTGTTAATAGGATCTAGGGATGAGACCTAAATTCCTACCATTTTTATTTGGGATGTATACCAAATTCTTTCTATTTTTGTCAATAGGATCTAGGGATGAGACCTAAATTCCTACCATTTTTATTTGGGATGTGTACCAAATTCTTTCTATTTTTGTCAATAGGATCTAGGGATGAGACCTAAATTCCTACCATTTTTATTTGGGATGTGTACCAAATTCTTTCTATTTTTGTCAATAGGATCTAGGGATGAGACCTAAATTCCTACCATTTTTATTGTTTCCATTCTAAGGTTTTTAGGGTTTCTTATCCCTTTTCATTGTGATTTTCATTTTTTAGGGTTTCATACCCTAATTATTCTCTTTATTCTAGGGTTTATTTTGCCCTAATTATTCTTTCCATTTTTAGGGTTTCACTACCCTAATTGTTCAATTCATTCCATTTTAGGGTGTATCTTGCCCTAGTTGTTGTACAATGTAAACAATCTAACATAGCAATGTGAGCTTAAATATAGCAGTGTAAGCATCCAAATATAGCATATTGGAAATATATTCAAATTTAGCAACAAATCAGTCAAAGATAGAAAGTGAGCATGTGAATCAATACAAACATGGTAAGTGTGCATCCAAACATGGCAGTAATCTTCCAATATGGCATGTGAGCATGTGTAACGGACAAATATGACAATAAGCATGTGTAGCATTCCAAAACAACAAGAATCATGTAAGCACCCAAAGATAACATGTGAAAGCATTCCAAGTATGGCATGTGAGCAATGTGAGCATCAAATATGGCAATTATGTGGCATCATATGTATCAAAACAACTTGTATGCATGATATTCAGATTCACTTAAATTAATCATAATGAAGATGATGAAGGTAATTCGGGAGCAACTGTATAGATTGGTTATTGGAAAATCATAAATGGAGATGGTAGATGTTAATGGTTGCAATCTGATTTGTATGGCTGTGGACAGATCGTGAGGAGTGGTGCATTGGTGTTGGGATTCGGTGATTGGATGGATGTATATTGGGTGATGAGTGATATGGTGGTGAGCAGGTGTAAGGTGAGAGATTTGATGAGGTGTTGCAGGATGAAATTGATACTGCAGATGATAGCAAACTGCCTGGCCGTGGCTGGGTTTTGATTAATGATGCAGGCTAGACAAGAGTGAAGAGATGGGATTGTGAGTGTAGCTAGGCAGGTGTTTAGATGATTATGTGAGTGGAAGCTTGGGTTTGGTGCTTGGTGGGGCTAAAGCAGCAATGGGTATGACACGGTGGGGAATCACGGAGATGGAGTTGCGGTGATGATGATTTTTCCATGGCCAGGTAGCCGGGTGCATGAGGATTATAGGTTGCAAGCTTGGGTGGCTAAGAAAGCACGGGAGTGTGTCGGTTGGAGTAGATTAGGTGTTGCTGGGTTTAAATGGGAATGGTGGATGGCCAGGTGGCTTGGTTTTAGACAGGATGGCTGGGTAATTGAAGATATGGGCAGCAGGTGGAATGAACAACATATGCATAAAAAAAAACTTAATAGAAAGACAGAAACAAACCAACTTACCTCCTTCTCTCTCTATGTTCTTCTCTACTTCTTCTTCTTTTCTGTTCTTCCCCGTTCATTCTTCTCTTTCCCGCAGCTCTCCATTTTTTCTCCTTTTTCCCCAAAACCGCGAGCCTCTCCCCCTCTTCACATTTTTTTTATTTTTTTCTTTATTTCTCCCTCTTTTTTCTCCCTTCTTCCCTTTTTTTTCTCCCAAAATCGTGAGCCTCCTCCCTCTTCACGTTTTTTTTTCTTTTTTCTTATTTTTCCTCCTTTTTCTCCCTCCTTCCCTTCTTTTTCTCCCAAAACCAAGCTCTCAAAACCTCTCTCACATTTTTCTCTTTACTTCTATTTTATTCTCCCTCTTTTTCTCTCTTATTTCCTTCTTTTTCTCCCAAAACCAAGCTCTCCAAACCTTTTCACGTTTTTTCTCTTTCCCCTCTTTTTTCTCTTTTGAAAATCCTCTCAACCCCCATTTCCTTCTCTCTTTCACGTCTCTTTTATCTCCCCCCCCCCCCTTTTTTTCTCTTTTGAAAAAAATCTAGAAACCCTAAATCTTCTCCCTTTTCACGTCCTCTCTCTCCCCCTTTTTTTTCTCTTTTGGAAATCATCTAGAAACCCTAAAAAAACTCCCTTTTCACGTCCTCTCTCTCTCCCTTTTGGAAATCATCAAGAAACCCTAAAAAAACTCCCTTTTCACGTTTCATCTCTCCCCTCTTTCCTTTTTCTTCTCAAAATCTTTTGGATTATCTCAAAACCCTAAATCCCCCTTCTCTTTCACGTTTCCTCTCTCCCCTCTTTCATTTTTCTTCTCAAAATCTTTTGGATTATCTCAAAACCTTAAATCCCCCCTTCTCTTTAACGTTTCCTCTCTCCCCTCTTTCCTTTTTCTTCTCAAAATCTTTTGGATTATCTCAAAACCCTAAATCCCCCTTCTCTTTCACGTTTCCTCTCTCCCCTCTTTCCTTTTTCTTCTCAAAATCTTTTGGATTATCATTTACATATAATAATATATATTATATACATATATACACATATATTTAATAACATACATATATATATATAATATACAATATATATAATATATTAATATTATACACATAGATGAACTGATTCGAAATGGGTTGAGACTAACTTGGGTTGACTGAGTTAAACTGATTGGGTTGAGCTAGGTTGGACCAGAACTGGCTTGAACTGAGTTGACCAGATTGATTGGAATTAATTAGATTTTCTCTCTCTATTATTTCATGGGTTACTTTCACTGTCATCCCGCACGGGATTTTTTGATAACCTTTATTCCAAATTTTCTACGTTCACTTTGTAGAACATTAAAAATGAAGAATATTGGAACTTGAATCACCTCATTTGGAAATAAAATGGCCAACTTATGACTTTCTGAAGTTTAAGCAAACCAATTATCGATAATTTGGCTGACCATTCTGCATGAGATCCTTCGGAGGCTTCTACCGAAAATATTTTACATCCACTTTGTAGAGCACTAAAAATGGAACATAATGAGACTGGAATCACTTGATTTGGATATGGGATGATCAAAATATGAATTTTTGAATATTAAATGACCATTTCCATATGTAATTTTACATGGGACCCTCCGAAGACTTTTACCCGAGATTTTCCACCTTCACTTTGTAGGACATCACAAATGAAGAACAATGGCCATGGAATCGTCTGAATCCGACGTAGAACGGAAAAGATATGAAGCTTTGAAGTTTTAACGATAATTTTGCATGAAAGCTTGCATGGGACCCACTGGTGACTTCTACCCGGGATTTTTTAGGTCAACTTTGTAGAACATCATGAATGAAGAATAATGGCCTTGGAATCATCTGAATCCGATGTCGGATGATGAAGATATGATGATTTGAAATTCAAACAATCCGACTTACGATAATTTGCATGAAGGCCCCTAGGATTATTTATAATAATTTGAGAAACCTCCCTTATATGTATCATCCGACTAAAATGGTCATATCTTCTTCATTTGATATCAGAATTGAGTAATTCTGGTCTCATTTCGAAGATAATTCTATGAACTATGCATCCATGCAAAATTATAACCCATGACCTTACTGTGAACCCATTGAAAACTTCCTCAAATTCAGAGACCCATTGAAAACTTCCTCAAATTCAAAGACAAAAATCCAAACTTTCGATCATGTTTCTCCTTTTGTTGTCCACATGCCATCAGGACTTTGTTTAGCTGGGATGGCAAAAATGGGGTGCTTACAATATCAGGGGTAGATGACCGTGGATGCATATCAACAGCGTTATGAAGAGCTGTTCTTCTTTGCACCCACCAGTATGCAAGAGGAAAACACAAAGACCCGAAGGTTCGTCATGGGACTCAGGGGAAGCATCCGCGAGCTTGTTTTGGTACTGGAAAAGAAAATCTATAATGAAGCTACACAAATTGCTCGATTGATAGAGTCGAGCCAGAAAGAGAGCTACCTTGCTCAAAATAGGGGAATAAAAAGTCCTAATGGGAATTCTTACAACAAAGGGAACACCAAGATGTTCAAACCCTTTCGTACTCGAGGTTTTAATGCTGCAGCCTAGACTACTCCCGCAGCCCCACAGCAACAAAAGCCAACCACTAAAGGGATGAAATGTTATAACTGCCTCCAAGTGGGACATATGGCAAGGGAATGTCCTAAGCCCAAGAAGCAGCTACATCAAGGACGAGTTTACGCGGTTACGTCTGAGGATGCTGCCGCATTGCCTGATGTGGTCACAGGTATGACTTAAATTTTTTTAAGTTAGTTGTATTACAATGTATGGGCATATATACTAAACCAAAACAAATCACAGGTATCATACCTATAAATGGCATTCCCGCTAGAGTACTCTTTGATTCAGGAGCTACTCATTCTTTTATATCTGTGTCATTTGGAAAGAAGTTAAATCTACCCCTTAAATCCTTAGACGGCAAACTACTTGTATGATCACCTATGGGATTAGAAGTAGTGTTAGAAAAAGGTTATGGACCATGTCTAGTTCTTATTTATGAAAAAACCTTGGATGCAACCTTGACCAACGAGCGACTTTGAGCATCTTGGGAATGGACGGTTAGCCGGCATTCTGCAAACCTATGTGGCCAAAAAGAAGCCGACATTTAAAGACAAAGAGGTGCGAGTTCAGTTTTTCGGGAATCAAACCCCCGAAATGAAGCATACCTCCGCCCTAAAGGCAAGATGCCTTGAGAAAGGAGCGAGGGTATTTAGTATCCGGGTCGATCTTACCAAGGAAGCACCAGAATGGAAGATATTGAGGTCGTGCGTGACTTTCCAGATGTATTTCCTGAAGAACTACCAGGAGTACCCCGATATGGACATTATGAATTTTTGGTCATGTCTTTCGGATTGACGAACGCACCAACAACCTTTATGGAACTTATGAATCGGATATTCCATGATATCTTGGATACGTCGGTTATTGTATTCATCGATGATATATTGGTCTACTCCAAAGACGAGGAAACTCATATTAAGAATCTAAACGCCGCTCTACAGCGACTACGTAAGGAGAAGTTCTACGCCAAATTTTCAAAGTGTGAGTTTTGGCTAAAGGAAGTCGCTTTTCTAGGCCATGTAGTCCACTGAAGGAATTAAAGTGGATCCCAGCAAGATCGAGGCTATTGTAAAGTGGGAAGCACCGAAGAGCGTTTCAGAAATTAGAAGTTTCTTTAGTCTAGCTGGGTATTATTGATGATTTGTGGAAGACTATTCCCGAATTGCCATACCTCTCACCAGCTTGACTAAGAAGGGCAAGAAGTTTGTTTGGACTGATAAATGCGAGAAGAGTTTCCAAACCTTAAAGGCTAGATTGATATTTGCTCCAATCTTGACCATCCCGATTCTAGGACAACCATTTATCCTGTACACCGATGCGTCAGGACTGGATTAGGATGTGTACTTATGCAAGGAGAATAAGTAATTGCCTATGCCTCAAGACAGTTGAAGACACATGAGAAGAACTATCCCACTCATGATTTGGAACTAGCAGCAGTAGTACATGCTGTCAAAACATGGAGACATTACCTGTACGGGGAGAAGTTTCAGATTAAATCAGACCATAAAAGTCTTACTTATCTATTTAATCAAAAGGAGTTGAATATGAGACAAAAAAGATGACTGGAATTATTGAAAGACTATGACTGTGATATCCAGTATCATCCGGGGAAAGCTAATGTAGTAGCCGATGCATTGAGTAGAAAGGCAATGATAAAATCTCAGGGAGAGGTTAGCACAACTGTCGCAATGTGTACTACCGGGAAGGTATTAAGTTACGATAATGAGCAGTTTGTGATAGATGCACCAGATGGATCAGCCAACCAAGGGTTTATTCATCGGTTTTCAAATATATTCGCCTCATTGAAGATTATACCGGATATAATTGATGAAGTAAAGACAGCTATCAAATCAGACCCTTACCTAAGAACAGGACAAAAGGACATTGAAAAAGGTAGGACTATCCCTGAGTTCACCTTGGACGAAGAAAAGGTACTGAAGTACAAAGGAAGAATATGTGTACCTGAAACAGAAAGCTTGGACATTAGACACCGATTGATGAAAGAAGCCCATACCACCATCTATTCGATACATCCTGGAAGTACAAAAATGTATCATGATCTAAAGAAATTATATTGGTAGAGAGGAATGAAAGCAGATGTAGCTAAGTTCGTGTCTCAATGCCTAAATTGTCAGAAAGTAAAGGCTGAACGACAAAGACCGGCCATACTGTTACAGCCGTTATCGAAACCAGCATGGAAATGGGACTGCATCACTATGGATTTCGTCACAGGATTACCATTGACTCCTCGAGTGGTTGACGCAGTTTGGGTTATTGTAGACCGCCTGACTAAAATAGATCGCTTTATACCTATACAACCTTAGTATACACTTGAGAGGTTAGCTAAGCTCTATGTGGATAACATTGTGCGATTACATGGTTTACCTAAAAGCATTGTGTCCGATAGAGATCCACGATTTACTTCAAAGTTTTGGAAAGGATTGCAAAAGGCTATGGATACAACATTGAAGTTTAGTACTACATTCCATCCACAAACAGATGGACAGTCAGAGCGTACAATTCAGATCCTAGAGGATATGCTCCGAGCATGTGTAATTGATTTTAAAGGATCATGGGATGTAAAGTTACCATTGATTGAGTTCGCTTATAACAATAGCTATCAGGCTATCATACAGATGTCACCCTATGAAGCACTGTATGATAGAAAATGTCGAACTCCTTTGTTTTGGAATGAAGTTGGGGAACGTAGTATTGTTGGACCTGAATTTGTTGAAGAGACATGTCAAGTGGTCGACATTATTAAGGAAAGAGTATGAACGGCTCAGAATCGTCAGAAGCAATATGCAGACACTAGACGCCGAAACCTTGAGTTCATCGTAGGTGATAAGGTATTCCTCAAAGTGTCACCTATGCAAGGTTTAAAATGGTTCGGACTGAAAGGGAAATTAAGTCCGAGATATGTCGGGCCATATGAGATTCTAGCCAAACGTGGAAAAGTGGCTTACCAGTTAGCACTACCACCGTCTATGTAAGACCCGTATCAAACTAACCCAATCTTACCACCTTGAACCAGGTCTACCTATCATGGTCGAACCAAACGGATCAAGTGCGTCACGATCCCAAGTATTAAACTGACCCAAAAACACTAAAATTAGGGGGAGGGTCGCATACCCACCAAGGGAGGGTCGGACCCCCCCAGTATAAAAGTCAGACCCCCAGTTTTATACCAGGGGTCGGACAGTTTAAGGACCAGGGGTCGACGGGATCTCCGACCCCCCTATTGATCCCCGGTAATCGGTAAAAACAGCACGAACCGAAAATTAGGAAACTTTCCTAATTTTAATGGGATTCCTTCCTAATCTCAATGGGACTTATTTTGGGATTTTATACTCTATAAATAGGACGTACCTAAGCCTCTTTCACTCCTTTTAGAACCCTAATTGGATTGAGAGAAAGAGAAGAGAAGGAAAAGAGAAAGAGAAGAGAAGGAAAGTGGAGAAGAAGATCAAGGAGAAGGCTTCAGAGAAACAAGCCTAATTCTCAGGTATGGATACTATTTCCATGTAATTCTCCAGACCTTAGAATAGCTAGAGAAGAGGGAATGATCTAGGAGAAACCCAAATCATCCACCCATGGTTAGGTTTTCATGGAAAACCATGGGAAAAATTATGAAAGTTATATAGGTCAATGAACTACGGTTCTAGGCCATAGAACATGTGTGGAATGGACTGTAGAAGCAAGGCATAGGACCCAAAACGCGAAGAATGGACTGTAGGATGAAAAATTGATAAAACCCACAGGGGTCGCAGGGGGGTCGATGGCCAATCGACCCTACCAGACCCTGATCATCGACCCCCAGTGTTTGGGAAGTCCAGAATAGGGGTGGTCGCACCCAGGGTCGATCAAACCTCTGACCCTATCATCGACCCCAGTTAGCAGCATGCTTTTTAAAGTCTGAATTAATTCTAATTAAATTCTATCGACTTGGTTAGGTTTTCTACTGATATAATATCGATATATAGTTAATTCTTAAATCTTGAAAGAGGACCTACGATCAAGTAAAGGTGAGGGAACAAGACCTAAACTAATTGGTTAATAATAAATTGTTTTATTTTGAGTCCAATGCCATGATTGATTCTATGTGTGTATGCTTGTTATGTGCATTCAACATTTCATCCAATATTTCTATTATTACCGTTCATGCATATTTAATTATTGTTTATAACATGATGATGATGATGATGATGATAGGAATAGGCATGTGGATGTATGTGTATGGTTGGTGTGCTTGATGCGAGCGAGTATCAGGGGGAGGACGTGACACTGTGGTTCATCCTGGTCACCAGACTCTAGCTCTATCTCTAACTCAAGTCTTGTCCATTAAACCTCGTTGTATCGTCATTACCTTAGCGGAACTAATACGTCGTAGGGTATCAGGGGGGGACGTGACACTGTGGTTCATCATGGTCACCAGACCCTAGCTCTATCTCTATGGACGTATTGAGGGATGCTGGGGTGAGGCCTTGGATACAGTGTTTGGCATTAGGATTGGTTAGCTGCGAGTCCGGTTTGCAAGCCCTCACCAGCAGGGGCTTACGTGTTGGTATGGCATTGTACAGCAATAAGCGTTAACCTTTGTTGTACAATGTTCAAGGTGAGTGCATGTGGGACGACAATAAGCGTGACCTTTGGGCTGCTTCACACACTCGTGTATAGAGGAGGGGTCAATAAGCGTGACCTTTGACCTCCGACCCTTTCTATAGCACATTGCAAACTTATTTACTAGACCAAAGATATGAATTGAATGCATGCATATATTTGTTGCATTGTTTTGTTTGCTCACTGAGCCATGATGTGTGCTCACCCTCTCGATGTCGAATATTTTTAGTTGATGATGCAGGTACCACAGTTGCAGATTTTATAAATGACTCGGTGTATGCGCGCGTTGCTGCAATGGAGGCTGAAGACTTAGAGGATACGCATGACCCCTCATGCGAGTGCAACTCATGCGTGTTCTATTAGGCTTTTATTTGAATTTATAAAAGATATAATTGATTTTTATTTAGTTATGTCTCAGTTGATACAACAATAATTTGATATTTTAATTATGATTATTACATTTAGAATGCTCAGTTCATTTACTATAAGACTTCTGCTATTGTGTATTTATTCTTATTATGGTTGTGGATGTGAGTGGTTTTATTTTTAATGGATACCGCCTACTAGAGATCCTGGTTGAATCATTGGTTTATAGCGGTTCATCACACCGTTCTGAATGGTGCAGAATTTGGGGTGTGACAACTTGGTATCAGAGCATCTCAGGCTTTATCTGTGAAACCATATACTTCCACAAAAGGGTGTGGACTGAGATAGGATGAAAATTTAAAAGATGTAATAATAACACACCATAAGCACCTGTGTTGTTTGAGACTAAACTGAAAGAGAATAATGCATCTATTAAATGAGAAACAAATTTATATACAACCAAAAGGAAGAACAAACGTCTATATATATATATATATATATATATATATATATATATATATATATATATATATATATATATATATATATATATATATATGATCAAACAGAATACAGTCCACAATCCGAACAGTTACTCTGAAGTATAAAAAGAAAAATAAAAGGAGTACATCAAGAAGCTGGAGGTGGTGCCTCCCGGTCTCTATCATATTCCTCAGCGTAGACCCTGGTCAACCAGGCTATCTGAGTCTGGCTCGTCTGGAGACTAGCTGTGAGATCAGCCACCCGCTGGTCAGACATACGTTGAGCCTCTCGTATCTCGTGTAATATCCTCATCATGTCATCAGATGGAGTATACGAAGGACCAGTCGCGTGCGAAGGACCAGCTGAAGAAGACGGACCAACTCCAGTAGCATGAGTAGGTGATGGAAGGGGTATGGCATCTACATCCATGTACAGCCGATCGTCATCATCCCCAGGAACCCCTGCTCCAGTGGCTGTTGCTGCAGCCTCAGCATCAGCTATCTCCACTAGAGTGCGAGGGCGCACCATTGGGTTCCTCTCCTTATCACTGACCTAGGCATCCCGCATGCCCATCTTGCAAATAGCCTCCCAATCCAGAGGCGATGAGAAGGATTTCTCCTTAATCTTCTCATCCACTAGGTCAACCCCCAGGCGGGTAAGCAAGGTAGTGATCATGTGTCCGTAAGGAAGGTTTCCAGTGTGACTGGGCAACGTAGCACTGATCATGGTACGCATAATGATGTATGGAAGGCAGACGGGCTGCCTAGTGCATATACAGTATAAGAGATACTGGGTCAGCTGGGAGATCCTCTCGTAATGACCACTCTGCGGTATCAGGTTATGCTGAATGATCTTGCAGTATACCCGTGGATCTGAACGCAGATAACACGCTCTCATCTGCCAGCGATCAGGTCGGATGAGCTGACTATCGATCTCAGCCCTCATCTGTAGAGAGAAGAACTGGGGCTCTCCAGGAGCACAGAACACCATGGGGCCAGCATAGGAAATCCCAGTAAGTCGGCCAGCTGCCGATAATCAAATGAGATGTCAACTCCCTTGACGTAGCTCGTGATGCGTAGCTCATCACCCCTCCACATCATTGTAATCTCCCACCACCTGGAGATTACAGTAGAACTGGCATACCAAATCAGGACGGGTACACACGTCATAAGTGACGACAGGGAGCCATCCCATATCACCAAATGCTCTCCACATTGAATAAGGCTAACTCAGCCAAGTTCACTTTGCGGCCTCCCTCTACCTTCTTGCGAGCGTAGTGGGCATAATGTGTCTCGGCTTTGTTGGAACGGAAGCAAAGACGGTCGCGAACTCTGGGTACCTTGGTACAAGCCATAGTATCTGAAAATAAGAAAGAAAAACAAATAATGGGTTAGTAGAGAGGAAAAACCTGAGATTTCGACGTAATAACGATGTAAATTGGACAAAAACCTCACTTTTCACCCATACACATTGGCAGGAGGACTTACATAGATCCTAAACTAACTTGTGAGATTCAAACAGTCGAAAATTGCAACTAATTAGATTGAATTGCAAGAAATTTCAAGAAATACAAAATTTTGACAAAATTAGGGCAAAAATTGAAAATTTCAAGTTTCTCGATAACCAACCGATGAAACTCAAATATTTTTTAGGGCTTTCGTTCCTCGAGTCACCAATAACAAAAGCCCCCAATAAAAATCAAATTTTTACGGTTGGAAAAAGTTTAATTTGAAAAATACAAGATAAACGAGTAAAAACCTTGGTTAAGAAACCTAAAAACATGAAAGGTAGAAGAAATACCTGTAGCGGAGGTGTAGACGACGAAACGAGGAGTGCAAACCACCAACGGGTCGGAATGGGCACTGTAGCAACTCAGAGGGACGAGTTGAGTCGAAGCGGAGAAGAAAGAATGAGAAATGAACTTTGAATCGGACTTAAAAATCAGATTTTTTGTCCGGGGGTCGGAAAACAATCGACCCCCGCATCGACCCCTGGATCGACCCTCGGCTCTCGGGAACCTGACAGAGAACCAGGGGTCGCACCCTGGGTCGGACATCCTCCGACCCCCCAATTAACCCCTGGCTCTCGGGAAGAATGGGTGATTTCCCAGGGTCGGATACTGAGGGTCGGATACCCATCGACCCCCACCATCGACCTTGCAGTGAAAACATAGTATTTTCGACAGAATGATCTGAAAAATTGGAAATTTGCATTTGTTAGTGGATTTAAAATATGAGAATGAAGTAATTAATGATTGTCTCTCGTGTTCAATGATTTCAGGTAATCCTACTAGCAGATTTATTTATGGCGGGACGCAGAGCAACCAGACAGAGCCGTAACTCTATCCCACCACCACCTGTGGGGGAAGATAACCAGACACACCCGGAACCACAGGGGGACAGGAACACGGCACCATCCATCATAAATGGGCAGGCAAATCCTACCAATCTGCCAGCTCCACCTACAGACTTGGCCACAGTTGTAATGAACCTGGCCCAACAGCTGCAACAGATGCAACAGGCACAAGCTATTATCCAAGCTGCCATAGGCATAACTCTTCCAGTTGCACAAACACCTCCAATGCCAGCTGGACAGGCAAGCACAGCACCCGGGGGAAGTAACACAATACCCCACGCACCTCAGACTCCTATCAGGCAGGCTCAAATATCGAATCCTGAAATAGCTCAAGGTGGATATCAATACCAACCACCTATATATGGAGTGTTTGTCCCGCAGCCTCTAGACCACTCCAGACTGGTGGAGCATTTTTTGAAATTAAAACCCGAATTTAATGGCAAGCCAGCAGATCCTTTATGGCCGGCACACTGGGTCGACGAAATGGAAAGAAACTTTATGATGATGACATTAAATGAAGAAGAGAAAGTGTTGTGTGCCACCTTTATGCTGAAAGGAGATGCACACCATTGGTGGAGGTCTACCAGAGCTTATTTACTTACAAAGCACGCTGAATTGACATGGGATATTTATAAGGAGTCCTTCTTTGAGAAGTACTTTCCAAGAAGTTTCAGAGATGGAAAGAGAGTTCCTGAGTTTATATCAGGGACAGATGACCGTGGATGCTTATCAACAGCATTATGAGGAGTTGTTCTTCTTTGCACCCACTAGTATGCAAGAGGAAATCACAAAGACCCGAAGGTTCATCAGGGGACTTAGGGGAAGCATCCGTGAGCACGTTCTGGGACATGAAATGAAAATCTATGATGAAGCGGCACAAATTTCTTGAGTTATAGAATCGAACCAGAAGGAGAGTTATTTCATGCAAAACAGAGGTATAAAAAGGCCAGCTGGAAATTCTTATAACGGAGGGAATAACAAAACATCCAAACCCTTCCGTGCTCAAGGCTTTACCGCTGCAGCCAAGACTATCCCCGTAGTTCAACAGCAACAAAAGCCAATTACTGAAGGGATAAAATGTTTTAACTGCCAACAAGTAGGACATATAGCAAGGGAATGTCCTAAGCCCAAGAAGCAGCTACATCAAGGACGAGTTTACACGGTTACATCCGAGGATGCTGCCGCATCGCCTGATGTGGTTACAGGTATGACTTATATTTTGTTAGTTGTATTACATTGTATGAGCATGTAGACTAAACCAAAACAAATCACAGGTATCGTACCTATTAATGGCATTCCCGCCAGAGTACTCTTTGATTCAGGAGCTACTCATTCCTTTATATCTGTGACGTTTGGAAAGAAGTTAAATCTACCCCTTAAATCCTTAGACTACTGACTACTTGTACGTCACCTATGGGATTAGAAGTGGAGTTAGAAAAAGGTTATGGACCATGTCCAGTTCTTATTGATGAAAAGACCTTGGATGCGACCTTGATCCAACTTGAGATGGCAGACTTTGACGTCATCTTGGGAATGGACTGGTTAGTTCGGCATTCTGCAAACCTATTGTGCGCCGAAAAGAAGCTGACATTTAAAGACAATGAAAGAGCAGAGTTCAGTTTGTCGGGAACCAAACTTCCCCGTAAATGAAAGCTCATACTCTCGGCGCTAAAGGCTAAGAAGTGCCTTGAGAAAGGGGCAGTCGGGTATTTAGTATCTGTGGTCGACCTTACCAAGGAAGCACCACGAATGGAAGATATTGATGTTGTGCGGGACTATCCAGACGTATTTCTTGAAGAATTACCAGGATTACCACCCGATCGAGCTACAGAGTTTGTTATAGATCTTATACCTGGAGCCGCACCAGTATCGAAAGCACCCTATCGAATGGCTCCTACTGAACTGAAGGAATTAAAAGTACAACTACTGGAACTACTGGACAAGGGTTACATTCGCCCTAGCATATCACCATGGGGAGCGCCAGTTTTATTCGTGAAGAAAAAGGATGGTAGCGTTCGCTTGTGTATAGACTACCGAGAACTGAATAAACTGACAATCAAGAATCGGTATCCATTGCCTCGGATCGATGACCTGTTCGATCAGTTGCAAGGTGCCAAAGTGTTCTCAAAGATTGATCTTCAGTCAGGTTACCATCAGTTGAAGATTAAGGATGGTGATATCCCCAAGACAGAATTCAGGACCAGATATGGACATTATGAATTTTTGGTCATGTCTTTTGGATTGACAAACGCACCAGCAACCTTTATGGAACTTATGAACAGGGTTTTCCACGACATGTTGGATACGTCGATTATTGTATTCATTGATGATATATTAGTCTACTCTAAGGACGAGGAAACTCATGTCAAGAATCTAAACGCCGCTCTACAGCTACTATGAAGGGAAAAGCTCTACGCCAAATTTACAAAGTGTGAGCTTTGGCTAAAGGAAGTCGCATTTCTAGGCCATGTAGTATCCGTTGAAGGAATTAAAGTGGATCCCAGCAAGATTGAGGCTATTGTAAAGTGGGAAGCACTGAAGAGCGTTGCGAAAATTAGAAGTTTTCTGGGTCTAGCTGGGTATTATCGACGATTTGTAAAAGACTACCCCGAATTGCCGTATCTCTTACCAGTTTGACTAAGGGCGAGAAGTTTGTCTGGACAGATAAATGCGAGAAGAGTTTCCAAACCTTGAAAGCTAGATTGATATCAGCTCCAATCTTGACCATCCCGATTCCAGGACAACCATTTATCTTGTACACCGATGCGTCAGGACTGGGATTAAGATGTGTACTTATGCAAGGAGAACAAATAATTGCATATGCCTCAAGACAACTGAAGACACATGAAAAGAACTACCCCACTCGTGATTTGGAACTAGCGGCAGTAGTACATGCTGTCAAAATATGAAGACATTATTTGTACGGGGAGAAGTTTCAGATTAAATCAGACCATAAAAGTCTTACTTACCTATTTAATCAGAAGGAGCTAAATATAAGACAAAGAAGATGGATGGAACTATTGAAAGACTATGATTGTGATATCCAGTATCATTCGAGAAAAGCTAATGTAGTAGCCGATGCGTTGAGTAGAAAGGCAATGAATAAATCTCAAGGAGAGGTTAGCACAACTGCCGCAATGTGTACTACCAGAAAGGTATTTAAGCACGGTAATGAGCAGTTTGTGATAGATGCACCAGATGGATCAGCCAACCAAGGGTTTATTCATTGGTTTTCAAATATGTTCGCCGCATTGAAAATTATACCAGATATAGTTGATGAAGTGAAGACAGCTGTCAAATCAGACCCTTACCTAAGAACGGTACAAAAAGACATCGAAAAAGGTAGAACTAACCCTGAGTTCACCTTAGACGAAGAAAAGGTACTGAAGTACAAAGGAAGAATATGTGGACCCGAAACAGAAAGCTTGGACATTAGACACCGATTGATGAAAGAGGCTCATACCACCATCTATTCTATACATCCTGGAGGTACAAAAATGTATCATGATCTAAAGAACTATATTGGTGGAGAGTAATGAAAGCATATGTAACTAAGTTCATCTCTCAATGCCTAAATTGTCAGAAGGTAAAGGCTGAACGACAAAGACCAGCAGGACTGTTATAGCCGTTACCGGAACCAGCATGGAAATGGGACTGCATCACTATGGACTTCATCACGGGATTACCACTGACTCCTCGAGTAGTTGACGCAGTTTGGGTGATTGTAGACCGCTTGACTAAAACAGCTCGCTTTATACCTATACGACCCCGATATACACTGGAGAGGTTAGCTAAGCTCTATGTGGATAACATTGTGCGATTACACGGTGTACCTGAAAGCATTGTGTCCGATAGAGATCCACGATTTACTTCAAAGTTTTGGAAAGGATTGCAAAAGGCTATGGGTACAACATTGAAGTTTAGTACTGCATTCCACCCACAGACAGATGGACAGTCGGAGCGTACAATTTAGATTTTAGAAGATATGCTTCGAGCATGTGTAATTAACTTCAAAGGATCATGGGATGAAAAGTTACCACTGATTGAGTTCGCATATAATAATAGCTATCAGGCTACTATACAGATGGCTCCCTATGAAGCACTGTATGGCAGAAAGTGTCGAACTCCATTGTTTTGGAATGAAGTTAGGGAACGTAGTATTGTTGGACCAAAATTTATTGAAGAGACTTGTCGAGTGGTCGACATTATCAAAGAATGAGTGAGAACAGCTCAGAATCGTCAGAAGCAATATGTTGATACCCGACGCCGAGACCTTGAGTTCGTCGTGGGTGATAAAGTATTCTTAAAAGTATCGCCTATGCGACGATTGAAACGGTTCGGATAGAAAGGGAAACTCAGTCCAAGATATGTCGGGCCATATGAGATCTAGCTAAGTATGGAAAAGTGGCTTACCAGTTATCCCTACCACCATCTATGTCAAATGTGCATGACGTATTTCATATTTCCTTATTGAAGAAGTATGTCAAAGATCCTACGCACGTTCTGACAGTAGATCTGCCTGATTTGACTGATGATTTGACATTTGAAGTAACACCAACTGAAATCACCAGTCAAAAGGTTCAACGACTATGCAACCGAGATATTTATTATGTTAAGGTCACTTGGAGAAGTAGAGACATGGAAGAAATTAAATGGGAAGAAGAGAATGCTATGCGAAAGCAATACCCTCATTTAATCGACTCAAAAGGTATGAACAATTTCGGGGACGAAATTTTTATAAGTAGGGGGGAGTTGTAAGACCCATATCAAACTAACCCGGTCTTGCCACCTTGAACCAGGTCTACCCATCATGGTCGAACCAAACGGATCAAGTGCGTGAATGAGATCACGATCCCAGGTATTAAACTGACCCAAAAACACTAAAATTAGGGGGAGGGTCGCATACCCAGCAAGGGAGGGTCGGACCCCCCCCCAGTATAAAAGTCAGACCCCCAGTTTTATACCGGGGGTCGGACAGTTTAAGGACCAGGGGTCGACGGGATCTCCGACCCCCCTATCGATCCCCGATAATCGATAAAAACAACACGAACCGAAAATTAGGAAACTTTTCTAATTTCAATGGGATTCCTTCCTAATCTCAATGGGACTTATTTTGGGAGTTTCTACTCTATAAATAGGACGTCCCTAAGCCTCTTTCACTCCTTTTAGAACCCTAATTGGATTGAGAGAAAGAGAAGAGAAGGAGAAGAGAAAGAGAAGAGAAGGAAAGTGGAGAAGAAGATCAAGGAGAAGGCTTCAGAGAAACAAGCCTAATTCTCAGGTATGGATATTATCTCCATGTAATTCTACAGACCTTAGAATAGCTAGAGAAGAGGGAATGATCTAGGAGAAACCCAAATCATCCACCCATGGTTAGGTTTTCATGGAAAACAATGCGGAAAATTATGAAAGCTATATAGGTGAATGAACTACGGTTCTAGGCCATAGAACATGTGTGGAATGGACTGTAGAAGCAAGGCATAGGACCCCAAACATGAAGAATGGACTGTAGGATGAAAATTTGACAAAACCCACAGGGGGTATCACGGGGGGTCGATGGCCAATCGACCTACCAGACCCTGATCATCGACCCCCAGTGTTCGGTAAGTCCAGAATAGGGGTGGTCGCACCCAGGGTCGATCAAACCTCTGACCCTAGCATCGACCCCAGTTAGCAGCATGCTTTTTAAACTCTGAATTAATTCTAATTAAATTCTATCGACTTGGTTAGGTTTTCTAGTGATATAATATCGATATATAGTTGATTCTTAAAGCTTGAAAGAGGACCTACGATCAAGTAAAGGTGAGGGAACAAGACCTAAACTAATTGGTTAATAATAAATTGTTTTATTTCGAGTTCAATGTCATGATTGATTCTATGTGTGTATGCTTGTTATGTGCATTCAACATGTCATCCAATATTTCTATTATTACCATTCATGCATATTTAATTATTGTTTATAACATGATGATGATGATGATGATGATAGGAATAGGCATGTGGATGTATGTGTATGGTTGGTGTGCTTGATGCGAGCGAGTATCAGGGGGAGGACGTGACACTATGGTTCATCCTGTGCTTGGATGCATGCATATGTTTGTTGCATTGTTTTGTTTGCTCACTGAGCCATGATGTGTGCTCACCCTCTCGACGTCGAATATTTTTAGTTGATAATGCAGGTACCACAGTTGCAGATTGTATAAATGACTCGGTGTATGCGCGCGTTGCTGCAATAGAGGCTGAAGACTTAGAGGATACGCATGACCCCTCATGCGAGTGCAACTCATGCGTGTTCTATTAGGATTTTATTTGAATTTATAAAAGATGTAATTGATATTTTATTTAGTTATGTCTCAGTTGGTACAACAATAATTTGATATTTTAATTATGATTATTACATTTAGAATGCTCAGTTCATTTACTATAAGACTTCTGCTATTGTGTATTTATTCTTATTATGGTTGTGGATGTGCGTTGTTTTATTTTTAATGGATACCGCCTACTAGAGATCCTGGTTGAACCGTTGGTTTATAGCGGTTCATCACACGATTCTGAATGGTGTAGAATTTGGGGTGTGACAGTCTATGTCAAGTGTGCATGACGTATTTCATATCACCTTATTGAAGAAGTATGTCAAAGACCCAATGCACGTTCTGACAGTAGATCTACCTGATTTGACTGATGATTTGACATTTAAAGTAACACCAATTGAAATCACTAGTCGAAAGGTTTAACGACTACACAACCGTGATATCTATTATGTTAAGGTCACCTGGAGAAGTAGAGATATGGAAGAAATCACATGGGAAGAAGAGAATGCTATGCGAAAGCAATATCCTCATTTATTTAACTCGGAAGGTATGTACAATTTCAAGGACGAAATTTTTATAAGCAGGGGGGAGTTATAAGACCCGTATCGAACTAACCTGGTCTTACCACCTTGAACCAGGTCTACCCATCATGGTCGAGCCAAATGGACCAAGTGTGTAAGACCCGTATCAAACTAACCCGGTCTTACCACCTTGAACCAGGTCTACCCATCATGGTCGAACCAAATGGATCACGTGCGCGAAGGAGATCACGATCCCAGGTATTAAACTGACCCAAAAACATTCAAAATAAGGGGAGGGTCGCATACCCAGCAAGGGAGGGTCGGACCCCCCCAGTATAAAAGTTAGACCCCAGTTTTACATGGGGGGTCGGACACTTTAAGGACTAGGGGTCGAGGGGATCTCCGACCCCCCATATCGACCCCTAGTAGTCGGTAAAAACAGTTCGAACCGAAAATTAGGAAACCTTCCTAATCTCAATGGGACTTATTTTAGGAGTTTCTACTTTATAAATAGGACGTCCCTAAGCCTCTTTCACTCCTTTTACAACCCTAATTGGATTGAGAGAAAGAGAAGAGAAGGAAGAGAAGGAGAAGAAAAGGAAAGTGGAGAAGAAGACCAAGGAGAAGGGATTCAGAGGAAGAAGCATACTTCTCAGGTATGGATACTATCTCCATGAATTTCTTAAGAACTTAGAGTAGATAATGAAGAGGGGATTATCTAGGAGGAACCCAAATCATCCACCCATGGTTAGGTTTTTCATGAAAAACCATGGGGGAAATTATGAAAGCCATATAGGTGAATAAACCACGATTCTAGGCCATAGAACATGTGTGGAATGGACTGTAGGAGCAAGCCATAGAACCCCAAACACGAAGAATGGACTAAAGGAAGAAAAATTGACAAAACCCACAGGGGGTCACATGGGGGGTCGATGGCCAATCGACCCTACCAGACCCTGAGCATCGACCCCCAGTGTTCGGGAAGTCCAAAATAGGGGTGGTCACACACAGGGTCGATCAAGACTCCGACCCTAGCATCGACCCCCAGTTAGCAGCTTGCTTTTTAAAGTCTGAAATAATTCTAATTAAATTCTATCGACTTGGTTAGGTTTTCTAGAGATATAATATCGATATATAGTTGATTCTTAAAGCTTGAAAGAGGACTTACGACCAAGTAAAGGTGAGGAAACAAGATCTAAACTAATTGGTTAATAACAAACTATTTTTATTTCTTGAGTCCAATGCTATGCTTGATTCTATGCGAATATGCTTGTAATGTGCATTCAACATGTCATCCAATATTTTTATTAATTGTTTCATGCATATTTACTTTGTTGTTTATAACATGATTATGATGATGATGATAGGAATAGGCATGTGGATGTATGTGTGTGGTTGGTGTACTTGATGCGAGTGAGTATCAGGGGGAGGTGTCATAGGCCGGGTCTCAGCACTCTAGCTCTATCTCTAACTTGAGTCTTGTGCATTAGCATCATCGTATCACCATTACTTTAGCAGAACTATTATGTCGTAGAGTATCAGGGGAGGTGGTCTCGGTCCTTGTAGTCTCTGACTCTATCGAGGGGCCTTAGCTCTATCTCTATGGGCGTTCTGAGGGATGCTAGGGTGAGGCCTTGGATACACTGTTTGGCATTAGGATTGGTTAGTTACGAGCCCAGTTTGCAAGCCCTCGCCAGCAGGGGCTTACGTGTTGGTATGGCACTGTACAGCAATAAACGTTAACCTTTGTTGTACAATGTTCATGGTAGGGTGGATGGGGACGACAATAAACATTAACCTTTGGGCGGACTTCCACACCCTGTGTATAGAAGAGGGGTCAATAAACGTTAACCATTGACCACCGAACCTTTCTATTGCGCATTGCAAACTTTAAACCAGACCAAAGATGTAAATTGAATGCATGCATATGTATTGTTGCATTGTTTTGTTTGCTCACTGAGCCATGATGTGTGCTCACCCCCTCGACGTCGAACATTTTTAGTTGATGATGCAGGTACTACCATCAAAGATTATGTCAACACTCCAGTATACGGGCACATGGCGGCGATGGAAGTTGAAGACGAAGTGGATACGCATGACTCCTCTTGCGAGTGCAACTCATGCGTATTCGATTAGATTTTATTTAATTATTTGGATTTAGTAAAGACATGTAATTGATATTTATTTATGTCTTAGTTGGTACAGAATAATTTGCTACTTAAATATGATTATCACATCTAGAATTCTTAGTTCATTTTACTATAAGACTTCCACTATTGTGTATTTTACTCTGATTTTGAATGTGGATGTATGAGGTTTAGATAAAACGGATATAGCCTACTCGAGATCCTGGTTGAACCGTTGGTTTGCTAGCGGTTCATCACACCATTCTGAATAGTGCGGAATTGGAGTGTGACAACTTGGTATCAGAGCATCTCAGGCATTGTCCGCTAAACTAGCATACCTTCACGACGAATTGTGAACTGAGATAAGAAAAAAAAAGTAAAAAATTGTAATATTAACACACTATAAGCATAAGTGATGTTTGAGACCACACTTAAAAAAAGAATAATGCATCTATTAAAGGGAGAACAATTTTAAATACAATGAGAGAGAAACAAACGTGTATAAATAGCTAAAGCAGAGTACAGTCCACAACCCGGACAATTACTCTGTAGTACAAAGAAAGAAAAATAAATATGGGCATTACCATTATCAGAGGGAAAATATGGCTGGGCGTAGAGTAACCAGGTAGAGCCGAAACGTAGTTCCACCACCACCACCCGTGGAGGAAGCCAGTCAAGAAAATATATATGCACAGGGTAATCCACAGGTTGCACCACCAGTAAACCAGGGTCAGCCAAATCCTACAAACTTGCCACCTCCACCATCGGAGCTGGCAACCGTGGTTATGAACCTAGCGCAACGGCTGCAACAAATGCAACAAGCACAGGCTCAAATGCAAGCAGTAATGGGAATAATGTTTCAGGCAGAACACGCTACACCAATGCTGACTGGACAAACAAGTGCAGCACCGGTGGGTAACCACCCAGCACCTCAAACACCTCAACCACCAGCTGCACAGATTCCAGTACCAAGTCCTGAAGCAGCTCAGGTTAATTACCAGTATCCACAACCTATGTTTGGGGCATACCCTCAAAATCAAATGGACCACTCCCGACTGGTCGAGCGATTCTTAAAGATGAAACCCAAGGAGTTTAACGGTAAACCGTCCGATCCTTTATGGCCAGCGCATTGGATCGACGAGATGGAGAGGAATTTTCTGATGATGACTATCACAGAAGAAGAGAAGGTATTATGTGCCACCTTCATGCTAAAAGGTGATGCACATCATTGGTGGAAATCTACTAGGGCCTACCTATTAACCAAGCACGCCCTATTGACCTGGGCTATATTTAAAGAAGCTTTCTTTGAGAAGTACTTTCTCCGAAGCTTCAAAGATTCTATGGAGAAGGAGTTCCTGAGTTTATATCAGGGACAGATGTCCGTGGATGCATATCAACAGCGTTATGAGGAGCTGTTTTTCTTTGCTCCACTCAGCATGCAAGAAGAAGACACTAAGACCCATAGGTTTGTCACGGGACTTAGAGGAAGCATCAGAGAGCATGTTCTAGGTTTGGAGAAGAAAATATATAATGAAGCCGTGCAAATTGCTCGAGTTATAGAATCGAGCTAGAAGGAGAGTTATTTCATGCAAAACAGAGGTATAAAAAGGCCAGCTGAAAATGCTTATAATGGAGAGAATAACAAGACATTCAAACCCTTCCGTGCCCAAGGCTTTACTACTGCACCCAAGACTACCCTAGTAGCTCAACAACAGCCAAAGCTAAATACTGAAGGTTCAAAATGTTATAACTGCAATCAAGGGGCATATGGCAAGGGAGTGTCCTAAGCCCAGGAAGCAGCTACATCAAGGACGAGTTTATGCTGTTACATCTGAGGATGCTGTCGCATCACCCGATGTGGTCACAAGTATGACTGAAACCTTTTAAGTTGTATTACATTGTGTGAGCATGTACACTAAGTTAAAATAAATCATAGGTATCGTACCTATAAATGACATACCCGCTAGAGTACTCTTTGACTCAGGAGCTACTCATTCTTTTATATCTATGTCATTTGGAAAGAAGCTGAATTTACCCCTCAAAACATTAGACTACAAACTACTTGTACAGTCACCGATGGGGTTAGAAGTAGAGTTAGAAAAAGGTTATGGGCCATGTCCAGTTCTCATTGGCGAGAAAACCTTAAATGCAACCTTGATCCAACTTGGGATGGCAAACTTTGACAATCTTGGGAATGGACTGGTTAGCTCGGCATTCTACGAACCTATTATGCACCGAAAAGAAGCTAACATTTAAAGACAAAGAAGGAGCAGAATTTAGTTTTGCGGGAACCAAACTTCCCAGTAAACGCAAGCTCATACTCTCAGCACTAAAGGCTAAGAAGTGCCTTGAGAAAGGAGCAGTCGGGTATCTAATGTCAGTGGTCGACCTCACCAAAGAAGCACCACGGATGGAAGATATTGATGTCGTGTGGGACTACCCCGACGTATTTCCTGAGGAACTACCAGGATTACCACTCGACCGAGCCATAGAGTTTGTGATAGATCTTACACCTGGAGCCGCACCAGTATCAAAAGCATCTTATCGAATGGCTCCTACTGAACTAAAGGAATTGAAAGTACAATTACAAGAACTACTGGACAAGGGTTATATTCGACCCAGTATATCACCATGGGGAGCGCCAATATTGTTCGTAAAGAAGAAGGATGGTAGCGTTCGATTATGTATCGACTACCGGGAGTTAAACAAACTGACATTCAAGAATCGATATCCACTACCTCGGATCGATGACTTATTCGATTAGTTGCAAGGAGCAAAAGTATTTTCTAAGATCGATCTTTGGTCAGGCTACCATCAGTTGAAGATTAAAGATGGTGATATTCCTATGATAGCTTTCAGGACCAGATATGGACATTATGAATTCATGGTCATGTCTTTTGGATTAACAAACGCACCAGTAACTTTTATGGAACTTATGAACCGGGTTTTCCATGATATGTTGGATACGTCGGTTATTGTATTTATTAATAATATATTGGTATATTCCAAGGACAAGGAAACCCATATAAAGAATCTAAACGCCACTCTACAGCGTTTAAGGAAAGAGAAGCTGTATGCCAAATTTACCAAGTGTGAGTTTTGGCTAAGTGAAGTCGCCTTCTTAGGCCATGTAGTATCCGCTGAAGGAATCAAAGTGGATCCCAGCAAGATCGAGGCTATTGTAAAGTGGGAAGCACCAAAGAGCGTTGCAGAAATTAGAAGTTTTCTGGGTCTAGCTAGTTATTATCGGCGATTTATGGAAGACTATTCCCGGATTGTCGTACCTCTCACCAGTCTGACTAAGAAAGGTGAAAAGTTTGTGTGGACGGATAAATGCGAGAAGAGCTTTCAAACCTTGAAGACCAGATTGATATCCGCTTCGATTTTGACTATTCCGGTTCTAGGACAGCCATTTGTCTTGTACACTGATGCGTCAGGACTGGGATTAGGATGTGTGCTTATGCAAGGAGAACAAGTAATTGCTTATGCCTTAAGACAGTTAAAGACACATGAGAAAAATTATCCCACTCATGATTTGGAGTTAGCGGCAGTGGTACATGCTGTCAAGATATGGAGGCATTACCTATACGGAGAGAAGTTCCAGATTAAATCGGACTACAAAAGTCTTACTTATCTATTTAATCAAAAGGAGTTGAATATGAGACAAAGAAGATGGCGGGAACTATTGATAGACTATGATTGTGATATCCAATATCATCCGGGGAAAGCTAATGTAGTAGCGGATGCGTTGAGCAGAAAGGCAATGATAAAATCTAAAGGAGAGGTTAGCACAACTGCAGCAATGTGTACTACTGGAACGGTATTCAATCACGGCAATGAGCAGTATGTGATAGATACAATGGATGGATCAGCCAACCAAGGGTTCATTCATCGGTTTTCCAATATGTTCGCTGCATTGAAGATTATACCGGATATAATTGATGAAGTGAAGACAGCTATCATATCAGACCCTTACCTGAGAACGGTACAAGAAGACATCAAAAAAGATAGAACTAACCCTGAGTTCACCTTGGACGAAGAGAACGTATTAAAGTAGAAAGGAAGAATATGTGTACCCGAAACAGAAAGTGTGGACATTAGACACCGACTAATGAAAGAAGCCCATACCACCATCTATTCGATACACCCGGGAAGTATAAAAATGTATCATGATCTAAAGAAATTATAGTGGTGGAGAGGAATGAAAGCAGACGTAGCTAAGTTCGTGTCTCAATGCCTAGATTGTCAGAAGGTAAAGGCTGAACGACAAAGACCCGCAGGACTGTTACAGCCGTTATCGGAACCAGCATGGAAATGGGACTGCATCACTATGGACTTCGTCACAGTGTTACCATTGACTCCTCGAGTAGTTGACGCAGTTTGGGTGATTGTAGACCGCCTGACTAAAACAGCTCGCTTTATACCGATACGACCTCAGTATACACTAGAGAGGTTAGAAAAGCTGTATGTGGATAATATTGTTCGATTACACGGTGTACCAGAGAGCATTGTGTCCGATAGAGATCCACGATTTACTTTTAAGTTTTGGAAAGGATTGCAAAAGGCTATGGGTACAACATTGAAGTTTAGTACTGCATTCCATCCATAAACAGATGGACAGTCAGAGCATACAATTCAGATTCTAGAAGATATGCTACGAGCATGTGTAATTGATTTTATAGGATCATGGGATGAAAAATTACCACAGATCGAGTTCGCGTATAACAATAGCTATCAGGCTACTATACAGATGTCATCCAATGAAGCACTGTATGGTAGAAAGTGTCGAACTCCGTTGATTTGGAATGAAGTTGGGGAACGTAGTATTGTTGGACCGGAGTTTGTTGAATATACTTGTCAAGTGGTCGACATTATCAAAGAAAAAGTGAGAACAGCTCAGAATCGTTAAAAGCAATATGCAGATACTCGACGCAGAGATCTTGAGTTCGTCGTGGGTGATAAAGTATTCTTAAAAGTATCACCTATGCGAGGATTGAAATGGTTCGGACAGAAAGGGAAACTAAGTCCAAGATATGTCGGGCCATATGAAAATCTAGCTAAGCGTGGGAAAGTGGCTTACCAGTTAGCACTACCACCATCTATGTCACACCCCAATTGTGCTCTATTCAGAATGGTGTGATGAACCGCTAACAAACCAACGGTTCAACCAGGATCTCGAGTAGGCTATATCCGTTTTATCTAAACCCCATACATCCATATTCATAATCAGAGTAAATACACAATAGTGAAAGTCTTATAATAAATTGAACTGAGAATCTACTGTGATATTAATATTTAAATAGCAAATTATTCTATATCAACTGAGACATAAATAAATATCAAATACAGGTCCTTAATAAATCCAAATAAAGAAAACTAGAAAAATATCTAATCGAATACACATGAGTTGCACTCGCAAGAGGAGTCATGTGTATCCACTTTCTCTTCCACTTCTATCGCCGCCACGTTCTTGTATACTGGAGCATTTACATAATCTTCAACAGTCGTACCTACATCATCAACTAAAAATATTCGACGTCGAAAGGGTGAGCACACATCACGGCTCAGTGAGCAAACAAAACAATGCAACAATACATATGCATGCGATTCAATTCATATCTTTGGTCTGGTTTTACGTTTGCACTATGCTATAGAAAGGATAAGTGGCCGCCGCACCTCTATGCACGAGAGTGTGGATACGCCCGATGAACCTCTCACCGTCGCCCACAGCACCCACAATACAACGAAGGTCACGTTTATCGATGCACAACTCCATACCAACAAATAAACCCCTGATGGCTAGGGCTGCAAACGGGGCTCGCTACTAACCAATCCTAATGTCAAACAGTGTATCCAAGGCCTCACCCCAGCATCCCTCAGAGCACCCGTAGAGATAGAGCTAAGGCCCCCCGGTAGAGAATAGGACTCAAAGACCGAGACCCTCCTTGATGCCCTACGTCGCAATAGTTCTGCTAAGGTAATGGCGATACGATGACATCAGTGGACATGACTTGAGTAGACCATGGCACAATATACACCCCATGAAGAACGGTCATGGCTGTACCGGTTGATACCATCCCTACCCGCACCATATACATTGGCCAAACACAAACATTCACATGCCTATTCCTATCATCATCACCATCATCATGTTATAAGTAATAAAGTAAATATGCATGAACAATTAATAGAAATATTGGATGACATGTTGAATGCACATACAAGCATACATGCATGGAATCAATATGGCATTGGACTCAAGAAATAAAAGTAGTCTATTATTAACCAGTTAGTTTAGGTCTTGTTTCCTCACCGTAGCTTGTTAATAGATCATCTTCCAAGCTTTAGAATCACCTTTATAATGATATTATATTGCTAGAAGACCTAATAAAGTCGATAGAATTTAATTAGAATTAATTTTGAATTTAAAAACCATGTTGTTAACTAGAGGTCGGAGATAGGGTCAGAGTCATGATCGACCCCTGGTGCGACCACCCCTACTCTAGACTTCCCGAACACTGGGGGTCGATGTTCAGGGTCTGGTAGGGTCGATTGGCCATGGACCCCCTGTGCGACCCCCTGTGGGTTTTGGTCAATTTTCTTCCTTTCAGTCCATTCTTCGTGTTTGGGGTCCTATGGCTTGCTCCTAAAGTCTATTCTACATACATTCTATGGTCTAAAACCATAAATCATTCACCTATATAGCTTTCATGAATTCCCCCATGGTTTTCCAAGAAAACCTAACCATGGGTTGATGGTTTGGGACTCTCCAAGATCATACTATCTTCATTACCTAACCTAAGGTCTGTAGAAACTCATGGAATTAGTATCCATACCTGAGAAGAATACTCCTTCTCTGCAACTCTTCTCCTTTTTGCTTTCTTCTCTTCCTTGCTTCTCTTCTTCTTCTCTTCCTTCTTTTCTCTTTCTCTCAAATCAATTAGGGTTGTAAAAGGAGTGAAATAAGCTTAGGGACGTCTTATTTATAGAGTAAAAACTCCTAATATAAGTCCCATTGAGTTTAGGAAAGAGTCCAACCGAAATTAGGAAACATTCCTAATTTCTGTTTCTGGCGGCAACTGGGGGTCGATGAGGGGGTCGATGATCCCGTCGACCCCTAAATCATAAAGTGTCCGACCCTCTTTGTAAAACAGGGGGTCTGACTTTCTGTCTTGGGGGGTCCGACCCTCCCTTGCTGGGTATGCGACCCTCCCCTTAATTTAAGTGTTTTTGGGTCAATTTGATACCTGGGATCACGATCTCCTTCATGCCCTTGGTCCATTTGGCTCGACCATGATGGGTAAACCTGATTCAAGGTGGTAAGACCAGGTTAGTTTGATACGGGTCTTACAACTCCCCCCTACATATAAAAATTTTGTCCTCGAAATTATACGTACCTTCTGAATCAAATAAGTGAGGGTATTGCTTCCGCATAGCATTCTCTTTTTCCCATGTAATTTCTTCCATGTCTCTACTTCTCCAAGTGACCTTAACATAATAGATATCTTGGTTGCGTAGTCGTTGAACCTTTCGGCTGGTGATTTCAATTGGTATTACTTCAAATGTCAATTCATCAGTCAATTTTGGTAGATATACTGTCAGGACATGCGTTGGATCCTTGACAAACTTCTTCAATAGGGAAATATAAAGAAAAATTTTCATTTACACCCCATCAAAGATCCTTAACATCATCTACACCCACAAGAATACCGAAACATCACCTAGGTCCACTAACTTTGGCTGTGGTAATCATAGAAGTCCACTCCATCAGTTGATTGCCGTTAGATGCTGACGACAGGTGGATTGAAACTTTTCACAGATAAGAATACCCTTTTTGTAGGGAAAAAATACCAATATACCCTTCTGATAACTTTGGCTGTCCTCTATTTTGATGTATTTACATTTTTTTTTTTCTCTTTTTTAAGATAACAATGACATTATCTTGTCTTCACCATAAATACCCCCAGTTCTCTTTAAATCACTCACCAGCCTTTCACCTTTGAGCTTCATCGACCTGGACAATCAAAAATGGCAGAATCTGCAATCCCATCCTTCCCGAAAAACCCTTCAACCATCCTTCCTGGAAAACCCTACAACACAGCAAGTTTTTCGCTTCAACATACACAAAAAGAACTTCTTCAGCGGAACCCGTAAGGAACCCAATTCGAGGGTTGAAACCTGATTCACCACCATGAAACTGCTAAGGAATCTAGAATCTCGGTCTCCTATGATCCAAATATGAGGTTGCCGCTCTGCCTGTCACCGTAAGCCACTCGCGATGGGATCATTAGCAGTTGGCAAGAAAATGATTTCAAATTCTTTGTATGATCACTGATTGAATATGAGAGAGAATGCAAAAAGCAGACAAATCATTAAGTTAGAATATTTGTTTGGCCAAAACCCTAAAAAAAACCTTTTCAAATAAAATATAAAAAAAAACTCTTCTCAACGCAGAGGGGATGCTGCCATCGGAGCAGGGAGGATGCTTGGGTGATTCAGTAGCTCTTCTCAACGTAGAGGAGACTAGAGCTTGAGTGAGAATAAACGAGAGAGTAAAAATTTGCAGAAGGAATAAGTAACATTTGAAGGCTAAATTCGTAAATGAACATAAATTTTCTTTCTTAAAATTTTAATTTGAGGGGTAAAATTATATTTCAACAATTTTAATGATTTCCGTCAGTTAAGTGGACCTAGGTGATGTTTCGGCATTCTTGTGGGTGTAGATGATGTTAAGGATCTTTGATGGGGTGTAGATGAAATTTTTTCAAATATAAAATACGTCATGCACACTTGGCATAGATGGTGGTAGTGCTAACTGGTAAGCCACTTTCCCACGCTTAGTTAGAATCTCATATGGCCCGACAAATCTTGGACTTAATTTCCCTTTCTATCCGAACCGTTTCAATCCTCGCATAGGCGATACTTTCAAGAATACTTTATCACCCACAGAAAACTCAAGATCTCTGCGTCGAGTATCTGCATATTGCTTCTGACGGTTCTGAGTTGTTCTTACCCTTTCCTTGATAATGTCGACCACGTGACAAGTCTCTTCGACAAATTCTGGCCCAACAATACTGTGTTCTCCAACTTTATTCCAAAACAAAGGAGTTTGACCCTTTCTGCCATACAGTGCTTCGTAGGGTGACATCTGTATAGTAGCCTGGTAGCTATTGTTATAAGCGAACTCGATCAGTGGTAAATTTTCATCCCATGATCCTTTGAAGTCAATTACACATGGTCGTAGCATATCTTCTAGAATCTGAATTGTACGCTCTGACTGTCCATCTATCTGTGGATGGAATGCAGTACTAAACTTCAATGTTGTACCCATAGCCTTTTGCAATCCTTCCCAAAACTTTAAAGTAAATCGTGGATCTCTATCGGACACAATGCTCTCTGGTACACCGTGCAATCGAACAATATTATCCACATACAGCTTTGCTAACCTTTCCAGTGTGTACTGAGGTCGTATCGGTATAAAGCGAGCTGTCTTAGTCAGACGGTCTACAATCACCCAAACTGCGTCAACTACTCGAGGAGTCAGTGGTAATCCCGTGATGAAGTCCATAGTGATGTAGTCCCATTTCCATGCTGGTTTCGGTAATGGTTGTAACAGTCCTACGGGTCTTTGTCGTTCAGCCTTTACTTTCTGACAATTTAAGCATTGAGACACGAACTTGGCTACATCTGCTTTCATCCCTCTCCACCAATATAGTTTCTTTAGATCATGATACATTTTTGTACTTCCAGGATGTATTGAATAGATGGTGGTATGGGCTTCTTTCATCAGTCGGTGTCTAATGTCCACACTTTCTATTTCGGGTACACATATCCTTCCTTTGTACTTCAGTACCTTCTCTTCGTCCAAGGTGAACTCAAGGTTAGTTCTACCTTTTTCGATGTCTTCTTGTACCGTTCTCAAATAAGGGTCTGATTTGATAGTTGTCTTCACTTCATCAATTATATCCGGTATAATCTTCAATGCAGCGAACATATTTGAAAACCGATGAATAAACCCTTGGTTGGCTGATCCATCCGCTGTATCTATCACATACTGCTCGTTGCCGTGATTGAATACCATTCTGATAGTACACATTCCTGCAGTTGTGCTAACCTCTCCTTGAGATTTTATCATTGCCTTTCTGCTCAACGCATCTACTACTACATTAGCTTTCCCCGGATGATACTGGATATCCCAGCCATAGTCTTTCAGTAATTTCAGCCATCTTCTTTGTCTCATATTCAACTCCTTCTGATTAAATAAATAAGTAAGACTTTTATGGTCTGACTTAATCTGGAACTTCTCTTCGTACAAGTAATGTCTCCATATCTTGACAGCATGTACAACTGCAGCTAACTCCAAATCATGAGTGGGATAGTTTTTCTCATGTGTCTTCAACTGTCTTGAGGCATAAGCAATTACTTGTTCTCCTTGCATAAGCACACATCCTAATCCCAGTCCTGACGCATCAGTGTATAGGGTAAATGGCTGTCCTGGGATAGGAATAGTCAAAATCGGAGCGGATATCAATCTGGTCTTCAATGTCTGGAAGCTCTTCTCACATTTATCCGTCCACACAAACTTTTCACCTTTCTTAGTCAAACTGGTGAGAGGTACAGCAATCCGAGAATAGTCTTCCACAAATCTCCGATAATAACCAGCGAGACCTAGAAAACTTTTAATTTCTGCAATGCTCTTTGGTGCTTCCCACTTTACAATAGCCTCGATCTTACTGGGGTCCACTTTGATTCCTTCAACGGATATTACATGGCCTAGGAAGGCGACTTCACTTAGCCAAAACTCACACTTGGTAAATTTGGCATATAGCTTCTCTTTCCTTAAATGTTGTAGGGCGGCGTTTAGGTTCTTAATATGGGTTTCTTTGTCCTTGGAATATACCAATATATCATCAATAAATACAATAACCGACGTATCCAATATATCGTGGAAAACCCGGTTCATAAGTTCCATGAAAGTTGCTGGTGCGTTTGTTAATCCAAAAGACATGACCAAGAATTCATAATGTCCATATCTGGTCCTGAAAGCTATCTTAGGAATATCACCCTCTTTAATCTTCAACTGATGGTAGCCTGACTGAAGATCGATCTTAGAAAATACTTTTGCCCCTTGCAGCTGATCGAACAAGTCATCGATCCTAGGTAGTGGATATCGATTCTTGATTGTCTGCTTGTTCAACTCCCGATAGACGATACATAATCGAACGCTACCATCCTTCTTCTTTACGAACAATACTGGCGCTCCCCATGGTGATATACTGGGTCGAATATAACCCTTATCCAGCAATTCCTGTAGTTGCACTTTCAATTCATTCAGTTCAGTAGGAGCCATTCTATAAGGTGCTTTTGATACTGCTGCGGCTCCAGGTATAAGGTCTATCACAAACTCTGTGGCTCTGTTGGGTGGTAATCCCGGTAGTTCCTCCAGAAATACGTCGGGATAGTCCTGCACGACATCAATATCTTCCATTTGTGGTGCTTCCTTGGTTAGGTCGACCACTGATACTAGATACCCGACTGCCCCCTTCTCAAGGCACTTCTTAGCCTTTAGTGTTGAGAGTATAAGCTTGTGCTTACGGGGAAGTTTGGTTCCTGCAAAACTGAATTCTGCTCCTTCTTTGTCTTTAAATGTTAGCTTCTTTTCGACGCATAATAGGTTCGCAGAATGCCAAGCTAACTAGTCCATTCCCAAGATGACATCAAAGTCTGCCATCCCAAGTTGGATCAAGATTGCGTCTAAGGTTTTGTCGCCAATGAGAACTGGACATGGCCCATAACCTTTCTCTAATTCCATTTCTAACCCCATCGGTGACCGTACAAGTAGTTTGTAGTCCAATGTTTTGATGGGTAAGTTCAGCTTTTTTCCAAACGACACAGATATAAAGGAATGAGTAGCTCCTGAATCAAAGAGTACTCTGGCGGGTAGGCCATTTATAGGTACGATACCTGTGATTTATTTAACTTAGTCTACATGTTCATACAATGTAATACAACTTAAAAGGTTTCGGTCATACCTGTGACCACATCGGGTGACGCGGCAGCATCCTCAGATGTCACAGCATATACCCGTCCTTGATGTAATTGTTTGTTGGGCTTAGGGCACTCCCTTATCATATGTCCCACTTGGTTACAGTTATAACATCTCGGACCTTCAGAATTTGGCTTTGGTTGCTGTTGAGTTACCGGGGTAGTCTTGGAAGCAACAGTAAAGCCTTGAGCACGGAAGGGTTTAAATGTCTTGTTGTGCCCTCCGTTATAAGCAATTCCGGCTGGCCTTTTTATGCCTTTGTTCTGTGTAAAGTAACTTTCCTTCTGGCTCGATTCTATAACTCGAGCAATTTGGACAACTTCATTATATATCTTCTTTTCCAAACCCAGAACGTGCTCTCTGATGCTTCCTCTAAGCCCCGTGACAAACCTACGGGTCTTAGTGTCTTCTTCTTGCATACTAAGTGGTGCAAAGAAAAACAGCTCCTCATAACACTGTTGATATGCATCCACGGACATCTGGCCCTGATATAAACTCAGGAACTCCTTCTCCATAGAATCTCTGAAGCTTCGGGGAAAATAATTCTCAAAGAAAGCTTCTTTATAAATAGCTCAAATCAATAGGGCATGCTTGGTCAATAGGTAGGCCCTGGTAGATTTCCACCAATGATGTGCATCACCTTTTAGCATGAAGGTGGCACATAATACCTTTTCTTCTTCTGTAATAGTCATCATAAGAAAGTTTCTCTCCATCTCGTCGATCCAGTGTGCTGGCCATAACGGATCAGACGGTTTACCATTAAATTCCTTGGGCTTCATCTTCAAAAATCTCTCAACCAGTCGAGAGTGATCCATCCGATTTTGGGGGTATGCCCCAAACATAGGTTGTGGATACTGATAATGAACCTGAGCTGCTTCCGGACCTGGTACTGGAATCTGTGCAGCTAGTGGTTGAGGTGTTTGAGGTGCTGGGTGGTTACCCACCGGTGCTGCACTGGCTTGTCCAGTCTGCATGGGTGTAGCATGTGCGGCCTGGAACATAATCCCCATTGCAACTTGCATTTGAGTCTGTGCGTGTTGCATTTGTTGCAGCTACTGTGCTAAGTTCATCACCACGGTTGCTAACTCCGATGGTGGAGGTGGCAAGTTTGTAGGATTCGCCTGAACCGGATTTTCTGGTGGTGCAACCTGCGGATTTCCCTGTGCATATATATTTTCTTGACTAGTTTCCTCCACAGGTGGTGGTGGAATTGCATTTCGGCTCTGCCTGGTTACTCTACGCCCAGACATAATTTCTTCTGAGAATGGGGGTGCCTGAAAATCATCAAAATATGTGAGACAATCATTTATACTTCATGTAAGCACGTTAACCGATAAAAACTTTCAAAATTTTCAGCTCATTGTATGAAAATTATTGTCTTTTCTATGCAGGGTCGATGGTGGGGGTCGATGTTATGTCTGACCCTAAGTATTCGACCCTGGGAATAACTTGTTCTTCCCAAGAGCTGGGGGTCGATATGGGGTTCGATGGGTGTCCGACCCCCAGGTCCGACCCCTGGTTTTCTGTCAGATTCCCGAGAGCTGGGGGTCAATATGGGGGTCAGTATGGGGGTCGATGATCCTGGTCGAATTGTCCGAGCTCCAGACCAAAAATCAGACTTTTAAGATCCAATTCTGGGTTCATTTCCCATCATTTCTTCCCCGTTTCGACTCGTCTCCCACCTCTGAGTTGCTACAGTGCCACTCTGCTGTATTGATCATTTCGGTTTCGTGTTTCGACGTCCACATCACTCATACAGGTATGTTTTCTCATTTTTACCTGTTTTTAGGTTTCCATTTCTAGGTTTAAGCCCATTTAACTTGTATTTTTCAAATTAAACTTTTTCCAACCGTAAAAATTTGATTTTTATTGGGGGCTTTTGTTATTGGTGTCTCGAGGAACAAAAGCCCTCAAAAATTTTTTAGTTTCATCGGTTGGTTATCGAGAAACTTGGATTTTACTCTTTTTGCCCTAATTTGTCGAAATTTTTGATTTCGCGCAATTTCTTCAAATTGGATCCCATTAGCTAGAATTTCCTACTGTGTGAGTGTTGTAGGATATGTTAAAACCTACGTAAGTCCTCCTCCCCACGTGTATGGGTGACAAGTGTGGCTTTTTGGCCAACTTACGTCGTTATAATGTCAAAATTTTGGTTTTTCTACCCTACTAACGTACTATCTGTTTTTCTTTCTTATTTGCAGATATTATGGCTCGTACCAAAGTACCTAGAGTTTGTGATCTTCTTCGTTTCTGTTCCAACGAAGCCGAGGCACAGTATGCCCACTTCGCTCGCAAGAAAGTAGAGGGTGGTCGTAAGGTGAACTTGGCTGAGTTAGCCCTGTTCAATGTGGAGAGGGCATTTGGTGATATGGGATGGCTCCCAGTCATCACTTACGACGCATGCACTGTCCGGATTTGGTACGCCAGTTTTATTGTAACCTCCAGGTGGTGGGGGATTACAATGATGTTGAAAGGGGTCATGAGCTACGCATCACCAGCTATGTCAAAGGGGTGAACATTTCATTCGATTATCAGCTGGCCGACCTACTGGGCATTTCCTATGATGGCCCCATGGTTTACTGTGCTCCTAGAGAGCACCAATTCTCCTCCACAGAGATGAGGGCTGAGATTGATAATCAGCTTCTACGACCTGATCGCTGGCAGATGAAGGCATGCTATATGCGTCCGGCTCCACGGGTATTTTGCAAGATTATTCAGCATAACCTGATCCCGCAGAGTGGCCATTACGAGAGGGTTTCCCAGCTGACCCAGTATCTGTTGTACAGCATTTGCACTAGATCTGATCTGAGGATGGAGGAGTTACTAGACGCTTAGTGTGTGAGAGTGGATGAGCTCATAGATTCCCAGCGTACATCAGACATGAGGATAGGAGAGTTACTAGACGCTCAGTGGGTGAGAGTGGATGAGCTACTAGACTCCCAGCGAACATCATCCATGAGGATGGGAGAGCTCATGGAGGCTCAGCACCGGACTAATCAGCGGGTAGCCGATCTTACAGCTAGTCTGCAGACGACCCAGACTGAGATAGCCTGGTTGACTAGAGTCTATGCTAAGGACTATGACAGAGATCGTGAGGCGCCGCCTCCTCCTTCGCCTCCAACTTCATGATTGTATCTTTTCTCTTTCTTTGTACTACAGAGTAACTGTCCGGGTTGTGGACTGTACTCTGTTTTAGCTATGTATATACGTTTGTTTCTTTCACATTGTATTTAAATTTGTTCTTCCTTTAATAGATGCATTATTCTCTTTTAAGTTTGGTCTCAAACATCACTTGTGCTTATAATGTGTTAGTATTACTGTTTTTTACTTTGATCCTATCTCAGTTCACAATTTGTCATGAATGTATGCTAGTTCAGCAGACAAGGCCTGAGATGCTCTGATACCAAGTTGTCACACCCCAATTCCTCTCTATTCAAAATGGTGTGATGAACCGCTAACAAACCAACGGTTCAACTAGGATCTCGAGTAGGCTATATCCGTTTTATCTAAACCCCATACATCCATATTCATAATCAGAGTAAATACACAATAGCGGAAGTCTTATAATAAAATGAACTAAGAATCTACTGTGATATTAATATTTAAATAGCAAATTATTCTGTATCAACTGAGACATAAATAAATATCAAATACAGGTCCTTAATAAATCCAAATAAAGAAAACTAGAAAAATATCTAATCGAATACACATGAGTTGCACTCACAAGAGTCATGTGTATCCACTTCCTCTTCTACTTCCATCGTCGCCACGTTTCCGTACACTGGAGCATTTACATAATCTTCAACAATTGTACCTGCATCATCAACTAAAAATATTCTACATCGAAAGGGTGAGCACACATCACAGCCCAGTGAGCAAACAAAACAATGCAACAATACATATGCATGTGATTCAATTCATATCTTTGGTCTGGTTTTACGTTTGCACTGTGCTATAGAAAGGATAGGTGACTGCCGCACCTCTATGCACGAGAGTGTGGATACGCCCGATGAACCTCTTACCGTCGCCCACAGCACCCACAATGAACATTGTACAACGAAGGTCACGTTTATTGATGCACAACTCCATACCAACAAATAAACCCCTGATGGCTAGGGCTGCAAATGGGGCTCGCTACTAACCAATCCTAATGTCAAACAGCGTATCCAAGGCCTCACCCCAGCATCCCTCAGAGCACCCGTAGAGATAGAGCTAAGGCCCCCTTGTAGAGTATAGGACTCAAAGACCGAGACCCTCCTTGATGCCCTACTTCGCAATAGTTCTGCTAAGGTAATGGCGATACGACGACATCAGTAGACATGACTTGAGTAGACCATGGCACAATATACACCCCATGAAGAACGGTCATGGCTGTACCAGTTGATACCATCCCTACCCGCACCATATACACTGGCCAAACACAAACATTCACATGTCTATTCCTATCATCATCACCATCATCATGTTATAAATAATAAAGTAAATATGCATGACCAATTAATAGAAATATTGGATGACATGTTGAATGCACATACAAGCATACACGCATGGAATCAATATGGCATCGGACTCAAGAAATAAAAGTAGTTTATTATTAACCAATTAGTTTAGGTCTTGTTCCCTTACCTTAGCTTGTTAATAGATCCTCTTCCAAGCTTTAGAATCACCTTTATAATGTTATTATATTGCTAGAAGACCTAATAAAGTCGATAGAATTTAATTAGAATTAATTTTGAATTTAAAAACCATGCTGTTAATTGGGGGTCGGAGATAGGGTCAGAGTCATGATCGACCCCTGGTGCGACCACCCCTATTCTGGACTTCCTGAACACTGGGGGTCGATGTTCAGGGTCTGGTAGGGTCGATTTGCCATCGACCCCCTATGCGACCCCCTATGCGACCCCCTGTGGATTTCGGTTAATTTTCTTCCTTTCAGTCCATTCTTCGTGTTTGGGGTCCTATGGCTTGCTCCTAAAGTCCATTCAACATACATTCTGTGGTCTAAAACCATGAATCATTCACCTATATAGCTTTCATGAATTCCCCCATGGTTTTTCATGAAAATCTAACCATGGGTTGATGGTTTGGAACTCTCCGAGATCATACTCTCTTCATTTCCTAACCTAAGGTCTGTAGAAACTCATGAAATTAGTATCCATACCTGAGAAGAATACTCCTTCTCTGCAACTCTTCTCCTTTTTGCTTTCTTCTCTTCCTTGCTTCTCTTCTTCTTCTCTTCCTTCTCTTCTATTTCTCTCAATTCAATTAGGGTTGTAAAAGGAGTGAAAGAGGCTTAGGGACGTCCTATTTATAGAGTAAAAACTCCTAAAATAAGTCCCATTGAGTTTAGGAAAGAGTCCAACCAAAATTAGGAAACATCCAAATTTCTGTTTCTGGCGGCAACTGGGGGTCGATGAGGGGGTCGATGATCCCGTCGACCCCTAAATCCTAAAGTGTCCGACCCCCTTTATGAAACAGGGGCTCTGACTTTCTGTCTTGGGGGGTCCGACCCTCCCTTGCTGGGTATGCGACCCTCCCCTTAATTTAAGTGTTTTTGGGTCGATTTGATACCTGGGATCACGATCTCCTTCATGCCCTTGGTCCATTTGGCTCGACCATGATGGGTAAACCTGATTCAAGGTGGTAAGACCGGGTTAGTTTGATACGGGTCTTACAATCTATGTCAAGTGTGCATGACGTATTTCATATTTCCTTATTGAAGAAGTATGTCAAAGATCCAATGCACGTTCTGACGGTAGATCTGTCTGATTTGACTGATGATTTGACATTTGAAGTAACACCAACTAAAATCACCAGTCGAAAGGTTCAACAACTACGCAATCGAGATATTTATTATGTTAAGGTCACTTAGAGAAGTAGAGACATGGAAGAAATTACTTGGGAAGAAGAGAATGCTATGCGAAAGCAATACTCTCATTTATTCGACTCAGAAGGTATGAACAATTTCGGGGACAAAATTTTTATAAGTAGGGGGGAGTTGTAAGACCCGTATCAAACTAACCCGGTCTTACCACCTTGAACCAGGTCTACCCATCATGGTCGAACCAAATGGATCACGTGCGTGAAGGAGAACACGATCCCAGGTATTAAACTGACCTAAAAACATTCAAAATAAGGGGAGGGTTGCATACCCAGCAAGGGAGGGTCAGACCCCTCCAGTATAAAAGTCAGACCCCCAGTTTTGCATGGGGGCTCGGACACTTTAAGGACCAGGGGTCGACGGGATCTCCGACCCCCCCTATCGACCCCCAGTAGTCGGTAAAAACAGTTCGAACCAAAAATTAAGAAACCTTCCTAATCTTAATGGGATTCCTTCCTAATCTCAATGGGACTTATTTTAGGAGTTTCTACTCTATAAATAGGACATCCCTAAGCCTCTTTCACTCCTTTTACAACCCTAATTGGATTGAGAGAAAGAGAAGAGAAGGAAGAGAAGGAGAAGAGAAGGAAAGTGGAGAAGAAGACCAAGGAAAAGGGATTCAGAGGAAGAAGCATACTTCTCAGGTATGGATACTATCTCCAAGAATTTCTTAAGACCTTAGAGTAGATAATGAAGAGGGGATTATCTAGGAGGAACCCAAATCATCCACCCATGGTTAGGTTTTCATGAAAAACCATGGGGGAAATTATGAAAGCATTGTGGTTAATAAACCACGGTTCTATGCCATAAAACATGTGTGGAATGGACTGTAGGAGCAAGCCATAGGACCCCAAACACGAAGAATGGACTGAAGGAAGAAAAATTGACAAAACCCACAGGGGGTCGCATGGGGGGTCGATGGCCAATCGACCCTACCAGACCCTGAGCATCGACCCCCAATGTTCGGGAAGTCCAAAATAGGGGTGGTCGACCCATGGTCGATCAAGACTCCGACCCTAGCATCGACCCCCAGTTAGCAGCATACTTTTTAAAGTCTGAATTAATTCTAATTAAATTCTATTGACTTGGTTAGGTTTTCTAGAGATATAATATCGATATATAGTTGATTCTTATAACTTGAAAGAGGACTTACGACCAAGTAATGGTGAGAAAACAAGATCTAAACTAATTGGTTAATAACAAACTATTTTTATTTCTTGAGTCCAATGCTATGCTTGATTCTATGCGAATATGCTCGTAATGTGCATTCAACATGTCATCCAATATTTCTATTAATTGTTTCATGCATATTTACTTTCTTGTTTATAACATGATGATGATGATGATGATACGAATAGGAATGTGGATGTATGTGTGTGGTTGGTGTACTTGATGCGAGCGAGTATCAGGGGGAGGTGTCATAGGCCGGGCCTCAGCACTCTCTCTCTATCTCTAACTCAAGTCTTGTGCATTAGCATCGTCGTACCGCCATTACTTTAGCAGAACTATTACGTCGTAGAGTATCAAGGGAGGTGGTCTCGATCTTTGTAGTCTCTGACTCTATCGGGAGGCCTTAGCTCTATCTCTATGGGCGTTCTGAGGGATGTTGGGGTAAGGCCTTGGATACACTGTTTGGCATTAGGATTGGTTCGTTGCGAGCCCGGTTTGCAAGCCCTCGCCAGTAGGGGCTTATCGTATTTGTATGGCACTGTACAGCAATAAATGTTAACCTTTGTTGTACAATGTTCATGGTAGGGTGGATGGGGACGACAATAAACGTTAACCTTTGGGCGGACTTCCACACCCTGTGTATAGAAGAGGGGACAATAAACGTTAACCTTTGACCACCGAACATTTCTATTGCGCATTGCAAACTTTAAACCAGACCAAATATGTGAATTGAATGCATGCATATGTATTGTTTTGTTTGCTCACTAAGCCATGATGTGTGCTCACCCCCTCGACGTCGAATATTTTAGTTGATGATGCAGGTACTACCGTCGAAGATTATGTCAACGCTTCAGTATACGGGCATATGGCAGCGATGGAAGTTGAAGACGAAGTGGATACGCATGACTCCTCTTGCAAGTGCAACTCATGCGTAATCAATTAGATTTTATTTTAATTATTTGGATTTAGTAAAGATATGTAATTGATATTTATTTATGTTTTAGTTGATACAGAATAATTTGCTACCTAAAAATGATTATCACATCTAGATTTCTCAGTTCATTTTACTATAAAACTTTCGTTATTGTGTATTTTACTCTGATTATGAATGTGGATGTATGAGGTTTAGATAAAATAGATATAGCCTACTCGAGATCCTGGTTGAACCGTTGGTTTGCTAGCGGTTCATCACACCATTCTGAATAATGCAGAATTGGGGTGTGACAAAGTGTGTGAAGGAGATAACGATCCCAGGTATTAAACTGACCCAAAAACACTAAAATAAGGGGGAGGGTCGCACACCCAGCTAGGCAGGGTCGAACCCCCCAATATAAAAAGTCAGACCCTGAGTTTTTAACCGGGGGTCGGGCAATTTAGAACCAGGGGTCGACGGGATCTCTGACCCCCTCATCGACCCCTAGTCTGTCGACAGAAACCGTGAATTGGGAACTTTCCAAATTTCAATGGGATTCTTTTCTAATCTCAATGGGACTTGTTTTGGGAATTTCTACTCTATAAATAGGACATCCCTAAGCCTCTTTCACTCCTTTTAGAACCCTAATTGGATTGAGAGAAGGAGAAGAGAAGGAGAAGAGAAGGAAAGTGGAGAAGAAGATCAAAGAGAAGGCTTTAAAGAAACAAGCCTAATTTTCAGGTATGGGTACTATCTCCATGTAATTCTAAAGACCTTAGAATAAATAGTGAAGAGGGTATGATATAGGAGAAACCCAAATCATCCATCCGTGGTTAGGTTTCAATGGAAAACCATGGTGGAGATCATTAAAACCATGTAGGTGAATAAACTATAGTTTAAATCTATAGAACATGTATGAAATGGATTATAGAAGCAACCAATTGGACCCAAACACGAAGGAATGGACTGTAGGATGAAAATTTTGACTAAACCCACGGGGAGTCGCACGGGGGGTCGATGGAGAATCGACCCTACTAGACCCTAACATCGACCCCAAGTGTTCGGGTAGTCCAGAATGTGGGAGGTAGCACCTAGGGTCGATGGAAGATCCGACCCTGGCATCGACCCCCAGTTAACAGGAAGCTTTTTAAAATCAAAATTAATTCTAATTAAATTCTATCGACTTGATTAGGTCTTCTAGTGATATAATAGTGATATTTAGTTGATTCTTAAAGCTTGAGAGAGGATCTACAATCAAGCAAAGGTGAGGGAACAAGACCTAAACTAATTGGCTAATAATAAACTGTTTTATTTCTTGAGTCCAATGCCTTGATTGATTCTATGCGTGTATGCTTGTTATGTGCATTCAACATGTCATCCAATATTTCTATTATTACTGTTCATGCATATTTAAATTATTGTTTATAACATGATGATGATGATGATGATAGGAATAGGCATGTGAATGTATGTGTGTGGTTGGTGTACTTGATGCGAGCGAGTATCAGGGGGTGTCATAGGCTGGGCCTCATCACTCTAGCTCTATCTCTAACTCAAGTCTTGTCCATTGACATCTTCGTATCGCCATTACGTCGTAGTGTATGAGGGGAGGTGGTCTCGAACCGTGTAGTCTCTGACTCTGCCGGGGGGCCTAAGCCCTATCTCTATGGACGTATTTAGGGATGTTGGGGTGAGGCCTTGGATACACTGTTTGGCATTAGGATTGGTTAGTTGCGAGTCCAGTTTGTGAGCCCTCGCCAACAGGGGCTTATGTGTTGGTATGGGTAGAGTATCAGGGAAAGTGTTATAGGCCGGGCCTCAGCACTTTAGCTCTATCTCTATTCCATGGTAGGGTGGGTGGGGACGACAATAAACGTTAACCTTTGGGCGGGCCTCCACACCCTGTGCATAGAGGCGAGGCGGCCACCGAACCTTTCTATAGCACATTGCAAACTTATTTACCAGACCACAGATATGAATTGAATGCATGCATATGTTTGTTGCATTGTTTTGTTTGCTCACTGAGCCATGATGTGTGCTCACCCTCTCGACGTCGAATATTTTTAGTTGATGATGCAGGTATCACTGTCGAAGATTATATGAATGCTCCTGTGTATGAGCACGTGGCGACAATGAAAGCTGAAGACTTAGTGGATACGCATGATCCCTCATGTGAGTGCAATGCATGCGTATTCGATTAGATTTTCATTTGAATTAATAAGGGAATGTAATTGATACTTTATTTATTTATCACTCAGTTGATACAACAATAACTTGATATTTTATTATGGTTATCACAGTTAGATTTCTCAGTTCATTTATTATAAGACTTTTGCTATTGTGTATTTATTCTGATTATGGTTATGGATGTGTATGATTTTATTTCTAATGGACACAGCCTATTAGAGATCCTAGTTGAACCCTTGGTTTATTAGCGGTTCATCACACCATTCTGAATAGTGCGGAATTGGGGTGTGACAACTCAACCCTAGGTTTTGACCCAACATCAGTGTAATAGTCAAAATTATCTGGGGACCAAGGGTTGACATGGTGAGACCCGATACAATGAATCCGAATCCTTAAGGATTTGGAGTGTGGGCCTCCCAGAACCTACTGGGAGCCGCATGATTTGAGTAGCTGGTGTTATCTAAAGTGGAGATTGCCAACATCAATGCCAATGAGTTAAAAGCCCTGAATGCTGCTGTGAACACCGCTCCAGTGGTTCCGCAAGAACCCCTAATGGTTCCATAGGAACCCCTTGCCACAACTGATCTTCCAACCACAACAATGCCTTCCATGCCAATTCCAATCAACCCTCCCACAAGCAAGGGCAAGCAAGTTGATGTTACTCCCATCAAAATCCCTGAGAGTGGTAAACCTCTTCGACCCCTTTATCGAGCTTCTTTTATTGGTAAGTTTCGTTATTCGGTCTTGATTTCTCTCTTTTTTCTGTAGATAATGATCATGAAGAGATTATCCAGACTCTTCAACGTTAGAAGAGAAAGATCGCAGTTATGGACACGGCTCAAGATGTTCTTCGGAAACTGCCCCCTGGTCCAGAGCCCCTTTAGAAGATTCTCCCGCAGATGTCCGCACCCCTTGCCATGGCTGCTTCAATTACTGTCACAATGATATCCACAACAAGTGCTGCTATGGGCTCGACCATTTTGGCCCCCTTTACTGCAACTGCTTCTATTGTTTTGAGCTCTACAGTTGATGTTGCTTCAACTGCCATTGCTTCCTCGACCCTCGTTGTGGGCTCTTCATTAAGCACTGTTGTTGGTTTGATATTTGCTCCTTCGACTATCATAGTAAGTGCAGCCATGATGGTGTCTGCCAGGGTTTCTTTAAGTTCTGCTACTGTTTAACTGGTTACGCAATTGTGCCTAGTTCAATTGTCCTCCACTGCTACTACCACCACAAGCATGCAACGCTAGTACACGAGTGCTGCCTTGGTGCCCTTTACAATCTCTGCCACGAGCGCGTCTACTGCTTCTTGTGGCTTGACTCTAGCGGGCACTGGTGGCTCTGCCACTACTAGAACTGCACCAGCTGCCAAAGCAAAGTGCTTCGCCCCTAAGTGGAACGTACTTACTAGAGATTCGAAGGTGAGAAATTACAAGGTAGCCAAGGAAATCGTGCAACATGGGTATATCCCTGACGACTTGGCAATGTTCTATAATTCTTCTTTTGAGAAGGTTCATGACCACCAGAGCGGGGCTGTGGCTATGGTAAACTTTTCTATTTTTACTTTTTTACTTCCATCATGTTCATTCTTCCTCTTAACCTTTGTCTCTTGTCTTTTTAGTTGATGAATGGCACCAATTTCTACAAGGAAGTCGTCGATAAGTTGGTCACAAACCTAAAATCTTCACAAGCACTTTGCTACCAAGCCATTCAAGATCGAGACAATGCTATTCATGAGTGTGAAATTGTTGTTAAAAAGGTTTATACTGAAATGCCCCTAGCGTCTGAGAGCATCCCTTCAGGCTGACCTTACTGCTGCTAAGTTGGAGAGAGATGAAGCCAATAAGCTCCCCAGTGAGTATAAGTTCAAGATGGATCAGGCCCAGACTTCTCTGGACTTAAACATGAGATCACACTTGTATCTAAACAGAAGTATAAAAACTTGGAAGATGCTAATATCCGAGTTGCCAAGAGACTTCATGTAAGACCCGTGTTAATCTAACCCGGTCTTACCACCTTGAACTAGGTTTACCCGTCATGGTTGAGTCAAATGGACCAAGGGCGTGAAGGAGATCGAGATCCCAGGTATCAAATCGACCCAAAAACACTTAAAATAGGGGAAGGCTCGCATACCCAACTAAGCAGGGTCGGACCTCCCAAAACAGAAAGTCAGACCCTCAGTTTTGAAGGGAGGGTCGGACAGCTTAGAACCCTAGGGCCGACGGGATCATCGACCCTCCCATCGACCCTCGGTTACCGTAGGAAATAGAATTAGGAAATTTCCTAATTTTCGATTGGGATTCTTTCCTAATCTCAAAGGGACTTATTTTAGGATGTTCCTACTTTATTTAAAGGATGTCGCTAAGCCACTTTCACTCCTTTCACAACCCTAATTGAATTGAGAGAAAGAGAAGAGAAGGAAAAGAAGAAAAAGAGAAACAAGGAAGAGAATTAAGCCAAAAGAGAAGAGTTGCAAAGAAGGATTATTCTTCTCAGATATGGATACTAATTCCATGAGTTTCTACAGACCTTAGGTTAGCTATTGATGAGAGTGTGATCTCGGAGAAACCCAAACCATCAACCCATGGTTAGGTTTTCATGGAAAACCACAGAAGAATGCATGAAAGCTATTTAGGTGGATGATTCATGATTCTAAACCATGGAATGAATGTTGAATGGAATGTAGAAGCAAGCCATAGGACCCAAACACGAAGAATGGATTAAAAAGAGGGAAATTGGACCAAAGTGCACAGAGGGTCGCACCAAGGGTCGATGACCATCCGACCCTAGGTGATTCTGACCATCGACCCTCAGTGTTCGGGAAGTTCAGAGTTAAGGGAGGGTCGCACCTAGGGTCGATCAGTACTCCGACCCTACCTCCGACCCTCAGTTAACAGAGTGGTTTTTAAATCTGGAATTAATTTTAATTAAATTTTATCGTCTTTGTTAGGTCTTCTAGCAATATAATAACATTGTAAAGGTGATTCTAAAGCTTGGAAAAGTATCTTTTAGCAAGCTAAGGTGAGGAACCAGAACTCCAAACTAATTGGTTAATAACAAAACTGTTTTCTATTTTCTTGAGTCCTATGCCATGCTTAATTCTATGTGAATATGTTTGTAATGTGCATACAACATGCCATCCAATATTTCTATTACTTGTTCATGCATATTTACTTTATTGTTTATAACATGATGATGATGATGATGATAGGAATAGGCATGTGTTTGTATGTGTGTGGTTGGTGTACTTGATGCGAGCGAGTATCAGGGGAGGTGTGATGAGAACGTCAATAAACGTTAACCTTTGGCGGGTCTCAGCACTTTAGCTCTATCTCTAACTTAAGTCTTGTGCATTAGCATCGTCATATCGCCATTACTTTAGCAGAACTATTATGTTGTAGAGTATCAGGGGAGGTGGTCTCGGTCCTTGTAGTCTCTGACTCTACCGGGGGGCCTTAGCTCTATCTCTATGGACATTCTGAGGGATGTTGGGGTGAGGCCTTGGATACACTTTTTGCATTAGGGTTGGTTAGTTGCGATCCCAGTTTGCAGCCCTCACCAATAGGGGCTTACGTGTTGGTATGGCAATATATAGCAATAAACGTTAACCTTTGTTATATAATGTTCATGGTTGGGTGCATGTGAGTCGACGATAAACGTGATCTTCGGGTGACGTCACACACTTGTGTATAGAGGCGGGGTCAATAAACGCGACCTTTGACTACCTAAACCTTTCTATTGCATACTGCAAACTTTAAACCGGACCAAAGATATAAATTGATTGCATGCATATGTATTGTTGCATTGTTTTGGCTACTCACTGAGCCGTGATGTGTGCTCACCCCTCGACGTCGAATATTTTTAGTTGATGATGCAGGTTATACCATTGAAGATTATATGAATGCGTCTGCGTATGGGAACGTGGCAGCAATGGAAGCTGGAACTGAAGTGGATACATACGACTCCTCTTGCGAGTGCAACTCGTATGTATTTGATTAGATATTGTATAGGTTTCTTTATTTGGATTTATTAAGACATGTATTTGATATTTAAATATGTTTGTCTCAGTTGAAACAGAATAAATTGTTATTTAAATTTTAATATCACATAGATTCTCAGTTCATTTATTTATAAGATTTCCGCTATTGTGTATTTACTCTGATTATGATTACGGATGTGTGGAAGTTTAGATAACGCGGGGATAGCCTACTCGAGATCCTGGTTGAACCGTTGGTTTATTAGTGGTTCATCATACCATTCTGAATAGTGCAGAATTGGGGTGTGACAACTTGATATCAGAGCATATCAGGCCTTGTCCGCTAAACTAACATTCATTCGAGACAATTGTGAACTGAGATAGGATAAAAGTAAAAACCATAATATTAACACACTGTAAGCACAAGTGATGATTGAAACCAAATTTAAAAAGAGAATAATGTATCTATTAAAGGGGAAACAAGTTACATACAATGAGAGAGAGAAACAAAATGTATATACACAACTAAAGCAGAGTACAGTCCACAACCCGGACAGTTACTCTATAGTACAAGAAAATAAATTACAATCAAGAAGCTGGAGGTGAAGGAGGAGGCGGGGCCTCACGGTCTCTGTCGTAGTCCTTGGCATAGACTCTAGTCAACCATGCCACCTGAGTCTGAGTCGCCTGCAGACTAGCTGTGAGATCAGCCACCCGCTGATCAATCCGGCGCTGGGCGTCTAGAAGCTCCCCTATCCTCAGATCCGATGCGCGCTGAGCCTCTCTAATCTCGTGAAACATACTCAGCACATCATCAGCAGGTGGGTGTGAAGGACCAGCCGCATGAGAAGGACCGGTCTCCGGTACAGGATCCGCCGCAGAAGAAGTAACAACACCAGCCGCATGCATAGGTGAAGGCGGTGGTATCGCGTCAACATCCATATACATACGGTCATCATCGTCGACGGGATTCACACGAGCTCTAACAGCGGCAGCAGCAGCCTCAGCATCAGCCATCTCGATACGAGTGTGAGGGCGCACCATCTCGTTCCTCTCCTCATCACTAACCTGGGCATCCCGCATACCCATCTTGTAGATAGCCTCCCAATCTAGAGGCGACGAGAAGATCTTCTCCTGGATCTTCTCATCTACCAGGTCAACCCCCAGACGGGTCAGTAGAACTGTAATCATGCGTCCATAGGGTAGATTACCCCTATGACCGGACAATGTAGCACTAATCATGGTCCACATGATGATGTAAGGAAGGCAGACCAGCTGTCTGGTGCAGATATTGTATATCAAAAACTGGGTCAGCTGAGAAACCCTCTCATAGTGCCCACTCTGCGAGATCAGATTATGCTGGATAATCTTACAGAAGACCCGTGGAGCTGGACGCAAGTAACAGGCTCTCATCTGCCAGCGATCAGGTTGTAACAGCTAGTTGTCGATCTTTGCCCTCATCTCCATAGAAACAAACTGTGGTTCTCCAGGCGCACAGTACACCATGGGGCCATCATAAGGTATGCCCAACAGATCGGCCAGTTGCCAATAATCAAAAGAAATGTGCACCCCTTTAACGTAATTGGTGATGCGCAACTCCTGACCATGCTCAACGTCATTGATGCGTGTCGAGCGCAACCAAAAATAAATTACTCTACTTATAATGAATAGTAATGATAAGTAAAGGTCGATCCACAGAGACTAGTTAATCAAATTGTCTACTTACCAAGAAAAATGAGGGGGGGTTTCTTCTGCAATTTAATTGACAAGAAATTAAATAACAAAAATTCAATGGAAGATGATGTCGATTCAAGGAAATTATCTCACGGCTGCAAATTGATCACTGACCTCATATATATTATTCTCTATTCAAATATTTAACCAAGGATTATCAAAAAGCCATACAATCCTTACCTTCCCTAATTTCATTAATTGAGCCCAGCTCACAATTTAATTCTTATCAATAAACCAATTGGTATTAAGCAATCCTTAAGAATTTACTGATAGCATTACACTCTTGGAGGGAGTTAAAGATGAACAACAATATAACAAACGTCAGATTATTTAATTCATTCTATGTTTCCTTTAAGCAAGTAACAAAAACTTGGATCATAATTGTTCTGCTCAATTGCTACTTTTCCTGAACTCCATAACAATTACGGATTATGGATTCAGGTTAGCAATAAACCACATAACTCAATCAATTAATAGGCCTCTTAATAAACTGAATCATACAGTCATTAACTTGAAAAATCAAGAAACACAGATATTTGAATAGAAGAATAATTAAAATAAAGAACAAAATCTCACAATTTTACTAACCGGATTGAATTCCCCTTGAATCGACTAAAGAACTTAGCTAGACATGATAGAAAAGAAAGACAAAAGAAATAAAATTATCTTCTCAATAATTCTTGGATGCTCTATTACGTAGCATTTACATTGCTTAAATAGCCAAAGTAGAGAAGATTAAAACTGGTATGTCTAGAATTGAAAACCTTATTACATGGAAATAAAGATTAAACAAAATCTGCTTGCCTAGATTAGATAGAGAATCATTCCATCATTAACCAAATGTCACCTCTAGATTTGCCAATCTTTGTAATATTCCATAAAGGTATATATTATCCTCAAGATTTCTGACAATCAATCAAATCCTTCCAATAATAAACCTTCTATGTGTGGTAATCTTCCTTCTCTGATTTCAATTCAAATCAATTTTCCAGATCTGATTTTTGGATCACGTTTGATTTCTAGAATTCTTTCCACATTAAAAACCTACATGAAATTCAAAAGATCATTATTGAAATATCAGAATTTCTTTTATTTTAGACATAAATTACTAATACTTTCCACCAATGTCTTATATATAAGGAATCATCAAAATGAGTACCATAAGACATATAATATGTTAAATAGACTAAATATAAGGGAAATAAATATATAAAATTATGAATCCATCAGTCATTGTAATTCCCCACCACCTGGAGATTACAATAGAACTGGCGCACCAAATCCGGACATGTGCACGCGTCGTAGGTGATGACAGGGAGCCACCCCATATCACTAAATGCCCTCTCTACGTTGAACAAGGCTAGCTCAGCCAAGTTCACCATACGACCACCTTCCACTTTCTTACGAGCATAGTCGGCATACTGTGCCTCGGCTTCATTAGAACGGAAGCGAAGTGGATCACGCACTCTGGGTATCTTGGTACGAGCCATGGTATCTGCAGATAAGAAAGAGAAAGGGAGACAAGGGGTTAATAGGATAAAAATCCGAAATTTGATTTAATAACGACGTAAGTTGACCATAAAGCCCCATTTCTCACCATGCAAGTGGGCATGAGAACTTACGTAGGTTTAAACATACCCTACAACCGACATGCAGTAGGAAATTTTAACTGACGATGTCCAATTTGAAGAAATTCAAGAAAATCAAAAATTTGGACAAATTAGGGCAAAAAGGGAAAAATTCAAGTTTCTCGATAACCAACCGATGAAACTCAAAAAATTTTGAGGGCTTTCGTTCCTCGAGACACCAATAACAAAAGCCCCCAATAAAAATCAAATTTTTACGGTTGGAAAAAGTTTAATTTGAAAATACAAGTTAAATGGACAAAAACCTAGAAAAGAAAACCTAAAAACAGGTAAAAATGAGAGGACATACCTGTATGGATGACGTGGACGTCGAAACCCGGAGTCAAACCGACCAAAAACAGTGGAGTAGCACTGTAGCAACTCAGAGAGGAGAGACGAGTCGAAACGGAGGAGAAATAATAGGAAATGACTCAAAATCAGATCTTAAAAATCTGATTTTTAGTCTGAGGGTCGAATAATTCGACTAGAACCATCGACCCTCGAATCGACCCTCCCATCGACCCTCGGCTCTCGGGAACCTGACAGAAAACTAAGGGTCGAAACTGAGGGTCGGACACCCATCGACCCTCGCATCGACCCTTAGCTCTCGGGAAGAACAGGTCATTCCCAGGGTCGGATACCAAGGGTCGGACATACCATCGACCCTGCATTGAAAAGACAGTATTTTTTATAAAATGAGCTAGAATTGGAATTGATTATCGGTTAGCATGCCTACAGGAAATATAAATGACTTCTCACCTATTTTGATAATTTTCAGGCACCACCAATCACAGAAAGGAATTATGTCTAGACGTAGAGTAACCCGACAGACCCGGAATATAGTTCCACCACCACCACCCGTGGAGGAGACCAGTCAGGAAAACGATTATGCACCGGGTAATCCAGAACCGGCAAACCCTACAAATTTGCCACCTCCATCACCAAAGCTAGCAACCTTGGTGACGAATCTGGCACAACAGCTGCAGTAGATGCAACACGCACAGGCTTAGATGCAAGTTTCCATGAGCATTATGTTTCAAGCCACTCAGGCTGCACCCATGCACACAGGACAAGCCAGTGCACCACCGGTGGATAACCACCCAGCTCCTCAGACACCTCAACAACCTGCCGCACGCATTCCGGTGCGGTTTCGAAAGCAGCTCAGGGTAATTACCAGTATCCACCCCATATGTTGGGGCAAACCCCCAAAATCAGTTGGACCACTCTCGACTAGTGGAGAGATTCTTGAAGATGAAACCCAAGGAATTCAACGGCAAACCGTCTGATCCTTTGTGGCCAACACACTGGATAGACGAGATGCAGAGAAATTTCCTCATGATGACTATCACAGAGGAAGAGAAAGTATTATGTGCCACCTTCATGCTCAAGGGCGATGCACATCATTGGTGGAAATCCACGAAGGCATATCTACTGACCAAGCACGCCCTACTAACTTGGGCTATATATAAAGAAGCTTTCTTTGAGAAATATTTTCCATGGAGCTTCGAGATTCTATGGAAAAAGAGTTCCCGAGTTTATATCGGGGATAGATGACTGTGGACGCATATCAACAGCACTACAAAGAGTGCAACCAATCGGGACATATGGCAAGGGAGTGCCCTAAGCCCAAGAAGAAATTCCATCAGGGACGGATATATGTTGTTACGTTCGAGGATGTGGCCGCATCACCCGATGTGGTCACAGGTATGACTGAAACTTTTTGAAGTTGTAATTACATTGTGTGAGCATGTAGACTGAGTTAAAATAAATCACAGGTATCGTACCTATAAATGGCGCACCCGCCAGAGTACTCTTTGATTCAGGAGCTACTCATTCATTTATATATGTGTCATTTGGAAAGAAGATAAATTTACCCATCAAAACATTAGACTACAAATTACTTGTACGATCACCGATGGGGTTAGAAGTGGAATTAGAGAAAGGTTATGGACCATGTCCAGTTCTCATTGGAGAGAAGACCTTAGATGCAACCTTGATATAACTTGAGATGGCAGACTTTGATGTCATCTTAGAAATGGACTGGTTAGCTCGGCATTCTGCAAATCTGTTATGTGCCGAAAAGAAGCTAACGTTCAAAGACAAAGAAGGAGCAGAATTTAGTTTCTCGGGAACCAAAATTCCCCGGAGACGCAAGCTCATACTTTCAGCACTAAAGGCTAAGAAGTGCCTTGAGAAGGGGGCAATCGGGTATCTAGTATCAGTGGTCGACCTAACCAAGGAGCACCACGAATGGAAGACATTGACGTCGTGCGAGACTACCCTGACGTATTTTCGGAGGAACTAACCGGATTACCACCCGACCGAGCCACAGAGTTTGTGATAGACCTTATACCTGGAGCCGCACCAATGTCAAAAGCACCTTATAGAATGGCTCCTACTGAACTAAAGGAATTAAAAGTGCAACTACAAGAACTGCTGGACAAGGGTTATATTTGACCCAGTATATCTCCATGGGGGGCACCGGTGTTGTTCGTAAAGAAGAAGGATGGTAGCGTTCGATTATGCATCGACTATCAGGAGTTAAATAAACTGACAATCAAGAATCGATATCCACTACCTCGGATCAATGACTTGTTCGATCAGTTACAAGGAGCAAAATTATTTTCTAAGATCGACCTTCGATCAGGCTATCATCAATTGAAGATTAAAGAAGGTGATATTCCGAAGACAACATTCAGGACCAGATATGGACATTATGAATTTTTGGTTATGTCTTTCGGATTAACTAATGCACCGGCAACGTTCATGGAACTTATGAACCGAGTTTTCCACGATATGTTGGATACGTCGGTTATAGTATTTATTGATGATATATTGGTATACTCCAAGGACAAGGAAACCCATATCAAGAACCAAAACGCAGCCCTACAGCGTTTAAGGAAAGAGAAGTTATATGCCAAATTTTCAAAGTGCGAGTTTTGGCTAAGTGAAGTCGCCTTCCTAGGCCATGTAGTATCTGCTGAAGGAATCAAAGTGGACCCTAGCAAGATCGAGGCTATTGTGAAGTGGGAAGCACCAAAGAGCGTTTCAAAAATTAGAAGTTTTATGGGTCTAGCTGGTTATTATCGGAAATTCGTAGAAGACTATTCTCGGATTGTCGTACCTCTCACCAGTTTGACTAAGAAAGGTGAAAAGTTTGTGTGGACGGATAAATGTGAGAAGAGCTTCCAGACATTGAAGTCCAGATTGATATCCGCCCCGATTTTGACTATTCCTATTCCAGGACAGACGTTTACCTTATACACTGATGCGTCGGGATTGGGATTAGGATGTGTGCTTATGCAAGGAGAGCAAGTAATTGCGTATGCCTCGAGACAGTTGAAGGTACATGAGAAAAATTACCCCACTCATGATTTGGAGTTAGCGGCAGTAGTACATGCTGTCAAGATATGGAGACATTACTTATATGGAAAGAAATTCCAGATTAAGTTGGACCATAAAAGTCTTACTTATCTATTTAATCAGAAGGAGTTGAATATGAGACAAAGAAGATGGCTGGAACTATTGAAAGACTATGATTGTGATATCCAGTATCATCCGGGAAAAGCGAACGTAGTAGCGGATGCATTAAGCAGAAAGGCAATGATAAAATCGCAAGGAGAAGTTAGCACGACTGCAGCAATGTGTACTACCGGAAGGGTATTCAATCACGGCAACGAGCAGTATGTGATAGATACAACGGATGGATCAGCCAACCAAGGGTTTATTCATCGGTTTTTGAATATGTTCGCGGTATTGAAGATTATACCGGATATAGTGGATGAAGTGAAGACAACTATCAAAGCAGATCCTTATCTAAGAACAATACAAGAAGATATTGAGAAAGGTAGGACCAACCCTGAGTTCACCTTGGATGACGAGAAGGTACTGAAATACAAAGGAAGAATATGTGTACCTGAAACAGAAAGTGTAGACATTAGACACCGACTGATGAAGGAAGCCCACACCACCATCTATTCGATACATCCTGGAAGTACAAAAATGTATCATGACCTAAAGAAACTATATTGGTGGAGGGGAATGAAAGCAGATGTAGCTAAGTTCGTGTCCCAATGCCTAAATTGTCAGAAGGTAAAGGTTGAACGATAAAGACCCGCAGGACTGTTTCAGCCATTATCGAAACCAGCATGAAAATGGGACTGCATCACTATGGACTTTGTCACAGGGTTACCATTGACTCCTCGACTAGTTGACGCAGTTTGGGTGATTGTGGACCGTCTGACTAAAACAGCTCGCTTCATACCTATACGACCTCAGTATACACTGGAAAGGTTAGCGAAGCTGTATGTGGATAATATTGTTCGGTTACACGGTGTACCAGAAAGCATTGTGTCTGATAGAGATCCACGATTTACTTCCAAGTTTTGGGAGGGATTGCAAAAGGCTATGGGTACAACATTGAAGTTCAGTACTGCATTCCACCCACAGACAGATGGACAGTCAGAGCGTACAATCCAGATTCTAGAAGATATGCTACGAGCATGTGTAATTGATTTTAAAGGGTCATGGGACGAAAAGTTACCATTGATCGAGTTCGCTTATAACAATAGCTCTCAGGCTACTATACAGATGTCACCTTATGAAGCATTGTATGGCAGGAAGTGTCGAACTCCCTTGTTTTGGAATGAAGTTTGAGAACGTAGTATTGTTGGACCGAAATTTGTTGAAGAGACTTTCCGAGTGGTCGACATCATCAAGGAAAGAGTGAGAACAGCTCAAAACCATCAGAAGCAATATGCAGACACTCGACGAAGAGATCTGGAGTTCGTCGTAGGTGAAAAAGTATTTTTGAAGGTATCGCCTATGCGAGGATTGAAGAGGTTTGGACAGAAAGGAAAACTAAGTCCAAGATATGTCGGGCCATATAAAACTCTAGCTAAGCGTGGAAAGGTGGCTTATCAGTTAGCACTACCACCATCTATGTCAAGTGTGCATGACGTATTTCACATTTTCCTATTGAAGAAATATGTCAAAGACCCAACGCATGTTTTGACAGTGGATTTGCTGGAATTGACTGATGATTTGACATTTGAAGTAACACCAACAAAAATCACTAGTCAAAAGGTTCAACGTCTACGCAACAGAGATATCTACTATGTTAAGGTCACATGAAAAAGTAAAGACATGGAAGAGATTACATGGGAAAAAGAGAATGCTATGCGAAGGCAATACCCTCACTTATTTGATTCAGAAGGTACATACAATTTCGAGGACGAAATTTTTATAAGTTGGGGGGAGTTGTAAGACCCGTGTCAATCTAACCCGGTCTTACCACCTTGAACCAGGTTTACCCATCATGGTCGAGTCAAATGGACCAAGGGCGTGAAGGAGATCGAGATCCCAGGTATCAAATCGACCCAAAAACACTTAAAATAGGGGAAGGATCGCATACCCAGCTAAGCAGGGTCAGACCTCCCAAAACATAAAGTCAGACCCTCAGTTTTGAAGGGAGGGTCGGACAGCTTAGAACCCTAGGGTCGACGGGATCATCGACCCTCGGTTACCGTAGGAAATAGAATTAGGAAATTTCCTAATTTTCGATTGGGATTCTTTCCTAATCTCAAAGGGACTTATTTTAGGATGTTCCTACTCTATTTAAAGGACGTCCCTAAGCCACTTTCACTCCTTTCACAACCCTAATTGAATTGAGAGAAAGAAAAGAGAAGGAAAAGAAGAAGAAGAGAAACAAGGAAGAGAATTAAGCCAAAAGAGAAGAGTTGCAGAGAAGGATTATTCTTCTCAGATATGGATACTAATTCCATGAGTTTCTACAGACCATAGGTTAGCTATTGATGAGAGTGTGATCTCGGAGAAACCCAAACCATCAACCCATGGTTAGGTTTTCATGGAAAACCACAGAAGAATACATGAAAGCTATTTAGGTGGATGATTCATGGTTCTAGACCATGGAATGAATGTTGAATGGAATGTAGAAGCAAGCCATAGGACCCAAACACGAAGAATGGATTAAAAAGAGGGAAATTGGACCAAAGTGCACAGAGGGTCGCACCAAGGGTCGATGACCATCCGACCCTAGGTGATTCTGACCATCGACCCTCAGTGTTCGGGAAGTTCAGAGTTAAGGGAGGGTCGCACCCAAGGTCGATCAGGACTCCGACCCTACCTCCGACCCTCAGTTAACAGAATGGTTTTTAAATCTGAAATTAATTCTAATTAAATTCTATCAACTTTGTTAGGTCTTCTAGCAATATAATAACATTGTAAAGGTGATTCTAAAGCTTGGAAAAGTATCTTTTAGCAAGCTAAGGTGAGGAACCAGAACTCCAAACTAATTGGTTAATAACAAAACTATTTTCTATTTTCTTGAGTCCTATGCCATGCTTAATTCTATGCGAATATGTTTGTAATGTGCATACAACATGCCATCCAATATTTCTATTACTTGTTCATGCATATTTACTTTATTGTTTATAACATGATGATGATGATGCTGATAGGAATAGGCATGTGTTTGTATGTGTGGGGTTGGTGTACTTGATGCGAGCGAGTATCAGGGGTGGTGTGATGAGAATGTCAATAAACGTTAACCTTTGGCGGGTCTCAGCACTTTAGCTCTATCTTTAACTTAAGTCTTGTGCATTAGGATCGCCGTATCGCCATTACTTTAGCAGAACTATTATGTCGTAGAGTATCAGGGGAGGTGGTTTCGGTCCTTGTAGTCTCTGACTCTACCGGGGGGCCTTAGCTCTATCTCTATGGACATTCTGAGGGATGCTGGGGTGAGTCCTTGGATACACTTTTGGCATTAGGATTGGTTAGTTGCGAGCCCAGTTTGCAGCCCTCGCCAACAGGGGCTTACGTGTTGGTATGGCAATATATAGCAATAAACGTTAACCTTTGTTATATAATGTTCATGGTTGGGTGCATGTGAGTCGACGATAAATGTGATCTTCGGGTGACGTCACACACTTGTGTATAGAGGCGGGGTCAATAAACGTGACCTTTGACTACCTAAACATTTCTATTGCATACTGCAAACTTTAAATTGGACCAAAGATATAAATTGATTGCATGCGTATGTATTGTTGCATTGTTTTGGCTACTCACTGAGCCGTGATGTGTGCTCACCCCTTGACGTCGAATATTTTTAGTTGATGATGCAGGTTATACCGTTGAAGATTATATGAATGCGTCTGCATACGGGAACGTAGCAGCAATGGAAGCTGGAGCTGAAGTGGATACACACGACTCCTCTTTTGAGTGCAACTCGTGTGTATTTGATTAGATATTTTATAGGTTTCTTTATTTGAATTTATTAAGACATGTATTTGGTATTTAAATATGTATGTCTCAGTTGAAACAGAATAAATTGTTATTTAAATTTTAATATCACATAGATTCTCAGTCATTTATTTATAAGATTTCCGCTATTGTGTATTTATTCTGATTATGATTACGGATGTGTGGAAGTTTAGATAACGCGGGGATAGCCTACTCGAGATCCTAGTTGAACCGTTGATTTATTAGCGGTTCATCACACCATTTTGAATAGTGCGGAATTGGGGTGTGACACTTCAAGATGCCAATAAGGAGCTCAAAGATATCAAGCTGGTTAGGGAGAACTTTCGGAATTGGAATACAAGCCTGTAGCGGGACAATGACCATATAAAAATAGAGCAGAGGAAGTTGATTGCTACGCAGACTACTTTAGAGGGTGAGAACTCTTTTCTTAAGACCGAGCGAGACAATTTGAAGTCGAACTTGGAGCTTCTCCGAGGGAGAGAAACTTTTCTTAAAATAGAGGTGGCTCAATTCAAGGATCAAAGCCTTATAGGCTGAGGTTGCTTGTCTGATCGAAGAGGTCAATAAGGTGCAAAGTACTCCAGCTCCTAACACGAAGGCCTTACTGGCCACTCTGATAGAATCTCCAGAGATGAACACTTACATAAAGAAGGAAAAAGCTTGAGCAGTTCACGAAGCAACTAAGCAAATAATATATGCTTCCTCCAGCTTCCCTGATCATGACTTCTCCACATGCACCCTTCTGGCCAAGGTACTCCATGACAAACTCCCAAAGAAGAAGAGTCCTCCTCTTGTGCCCTTTGCTCCAGTTACTAGGACAGAGCTTTCCATTGTTGTTATATCCCCCCACGAAGTACCCCTGATATCTATCATTCCTCCTCCAGCAAATCCTCAAGAAGAAGTCACATCTAAAGACCTTCCTTCTTCAAGCTCTTAACTAGAAACTCAACAAGACCCCCAACGCGAAGAAACCCCTAAGGATCAAGTGTAATTTCCCTCTCTTTTTTTTTTTTTTTTTTTTTTTTTTTTTTTTTTTTGTGAGGCTTCTTAGCCTATCTTTGTATCTGAACAACATTCTCTTAATGAAAAAAGATAGTATTGCAATCTTACTAAGTCTCTCTTTTTCTTTCCCTTTTTTATATTTTTTTTTTTTTTTTTTTTTTTATATTTTTTTTTTTTTATATATATATTTCTATCCATATATATATATATATATATATATATATCTTCATCCCTTAGTACTTGCTTTATCTTTTCCTCTTACTATCTGCCAAACTGATTGGTTTGGTCTGCGATTGAACCAATCAGGTTGCATAATTTTTTTTCTTTTTGAGTTGATTTCTTTCAACAGACCCTTAGGCAAACTTTCTCTTCAGACTAACGTTAATAACGACCCCCCAAGCTGATTGTGTTAGTATAACACTAAGATGATTAGATAGTAAATTCTCTTCTTACTGTCGATTTCATCAACAGGCCCTTAGGTAGACTTTCTTTTTTCGGTCTTACGTCAATGACGACCCCCAAGCTGATTGGGTTAATCTATAACTAAGACAATCAGATTGTAAATTCTCTTTTTACTAGGTCGAACTCGTTGATAGGCTCCTTAGGCAGATTTTTTCAGGCCTTAAGTTAAAGATTACCGCCCAAGCTAATTGAGTTGGTCTATGATTAAGCCAATTTGATTGTAAATTCTCTTTTTACTAGGTCGAACTCATCTACAGGCCCTTAGGCAGACTTTCTTTTTTCGATCTTATGTCAATGATGACTCCTGAAGTTGATTGGGTTAGTCTATGACTAAGACGATCAGATTGTAAATTCTCTTCTTACTTGGTTGTACTCGTCGATAGGCCTTTAAGGCAAATTTGTTTTGAACTTTTAGACAAAGTGAGACAAGGTGAGAAAACAACACTTATCTTTCATTTAGCTTAAATCGAATCATACATAGTATTTCCTCAGATTCATGGAGTGCCATGTATGTGGTATAGCCGATCCTTCCATCGTCTCCAGATGATACGACCTTGGCTGTATCGCTTTGGCCACTCGATACAACCCTTCCCAAGTAGGCATCAGTTTGCCTTGCCAAGTAGGTTCAGTGTTGCACAGAACGAGATCCCCAACTTGAAAAAGGTTTTCCTTTACTCTTGAGTTATAGTGTCGAGCGGTCTTCTGTTGGTACACTGCAATATAAAGCCTGGCTGTTTCATGCACATCCTCGAGGAGGTCAAAATCCATCCTTAGAATATCTGGATTTGTATCTTCATTGAAGTTGAGCACCTGATAACTCTTTTCGACCACTTTACTGGAATAACTGCTTCAAAACCAAAGGCTAGCTTGAAGGGTGTTTCCCAGTTGCTGTTTGACAAGTAGTACAATAATAACACATTTGGCAGCTCCTTGATCCAAAGTTTTGGTTTTCCTCGTGGCAACGTGCCAATCCTTGTAAAAGGGTGCAATTGGTAACCTCCTTCTATCCATTGTCCTCCGGGTGAGCAATGAAAGCAAATTTGTGTCCAATCCAATGATCCCAGTAAAACTTTCTGAATGCTCTACTGGAGAACTGTCGGCCATTATCGATGATCAGAACTTGTGGGATGTCGTACCTATAGAGTACGTTAAGCTGAAAGAATTCATCAGCCTTGTGAGAGGTGACCCTTGCCATAGCTTTAGCTTTGATCCACTTACTGAAGCAATTAATCGCCACCAGGATGAACTTAAGTTGTCCCTTTGCCTATGGGAACAACCCTAATATGTCCATTCCCCATATTGCAAAGGGGATGGATGCCAGAATTGGTTGCAAGAGTGCTGGTGGTCGATGGGGCACATTTTTAACACTTTTCATAGGTCCTAGCATACTTTTCACAGTCCTTAGCCATGTTCTGCCAATAATAACCTTATCTGAGCAGCTTGAAACATAAGGTTCAACCACATTGGTGTCCTCCACAAATTCCTTCGTGAACCTCAGCCATCACATATTCTACTTCCGAGGGTCGTAAACACCATAGAAGTGGAAGAGTAAGACTTTTTGTACAGTACCTCCTCATAGATCACATATGCATTGGACTTGGCTTGTATATGTCATGCTTCTTTGCGATCAACAGGAAAAACATTCTCCCAGAGATATGTTAAGATTGGATCCATCCAGGAGGTTTCAACATCTATGGGGAGTACCTCTTGGGCAGGATCTATACATCGATGCAACAATTGTTCCATATAAACAGGCACTTCGAAGCTACTTAAATCTTCCAGTCCTAGCTTAGAAAGGGCATCAACTTCCTCATTTTCTTCTTGGGGTACATTATAACCTCGAACTTATCTAAGGGTAAAGTGGGCCGCTTGACCTCAGCCAAGTACTTTGTCAAATATTCTTGCCTTACTTTGTTTACCCCCGATACCTGTCGAATCACCAATTGTGAATCTCCGTATACAATCAGGTGCCAATCTATTATCGCTAGATTTTGCTTGGTGCACAAGATGCTGCCGCGTATCTACAGATCAATAGCACGCAGTGAGGTGGGTGGGTTTACCCCGTGGCCACTCTGATGCCTAAGTCAGTAATGGTCTAGGACAAGTAGAATGGAACTCAGGGATAAGATACCCAAGTTCCTTAAAGAGAAGGGACTGATGTATAAGAGCTCTGTGAGACCTTTCCTTCCCAGTTCATTAAAGACAATAGGATGAAAGCTAAGTGTTGTAGGTGAGTTAGCACTCACAGAGAGAGAACTAAAGATTCTGGAAGAATTCTAAAGAGTAACGGTACCTTAGTTGAGAGTAAAAGTTTGATCCTTTTCCCTTGCTATCTTCTTCTATTTATGGGCCAAGTATGGAGCTTGTCGAGCAAGTTTTCCTTCTCTAGCCAGCTTGTCCCATTCCTCAATGTCATCATCACTCTATTATGTAGGATAAAGGGGTCTAGAAGGGAGCATATCTCCAATATCTAGCATTTTCAACCATTTTCTATCCATGTGATTGAGATTGCTTGATGTGAGTGGTAGTCCTTTTCCCTTTCTCGAGTAGATTTAGGATCTTTTCTTTCGTGGTGCTCCTTGTTGAAACGATGTGGCTGGTCGTGCCAGCATATTTTGCATTTAATGTCCCTTATCAGCATTTAGCATTTATTATGGTGCAATTAATGCTTGTCTGGTACATTTAATTCCATTAAATCTCCCTGATACTAAGCTTGAGCGGCAGAATCGTGTCGCCACCAGATAAGTTGAGCTGGATTCTCTGCTTTACTTAGTATACACGTAGAGCCTCCTAATGAACGCCACATGTTCGACCCTTGGTACACCTTCCTTGATTACCTTTGGATAGTCTCGATCGACCTGTCACATTTTCCCCCAATAGCTACAATCAATCCAAAAACACTAACCCTAGAGAAATCAGTCCAAAAACCCTAACCCCAAAGAAATCAATCCAAAAACCCTAACTAATCATATTGCATATTTCAAAATAAAACGGGGTAGGAGAAAAGATTCAAAAGAGTTGAAGGGTTTACCTAGGAAGAATGAGAAAAGGATAGAATGGGTGAAGAATCGAAGGGCCTACTCCCATTTTCGACTGTAATGCTTGAAATAGGTGTAAACCCCATTAATGGCGTTCGACTTTCTCAGGAGAAAAGAGAGAGAGAGAGAGAGAGAGAGAGAGAGAGAGAGAGAGAGAGAGAGAGAAGAAGAAGAAGAAGAAGAAGAAGAAGAAGAAGAAGAAGAAGAAGAAGAAGAAGAAGAACTAACATGTTGAAGATATGTCGATACGCTGAGGAGAAGATGAAGGTAGAGCTTTTCATTTGACCAAGGAGAAAACCTAATAAAACACAGGGTTGAAAGTTGTAAAATGAGAGTCGAAATCACCCGCCTCTTGATTTTGGCTCTCAATTTGAAAAAACAAGTTTTTTTTACTCTCAAATTTTGGCTCTGAGAGTCATTTTTTGAATCGGTTTACTCTATGGGAGCTGAAATTAACATGGGTTTATCAAACACATTTTGACTCCCAAATGGTTCCCTGGGAGTCTGAATCAAAAGTAGAATGGGAGCAGAGTGTTAGCAAATAGGGCCCAAACAGGCTCCTGCTCTCAATAACCTTTGAAATCGATTCTAAAACAGTATCACTAAACATACTCTTGCTCTTAGTGAAGAACCCTGGGAAAAAATAGAAGTTCAAAAATGATTCTGGAGCAAGAGTCAAGGTGCAGGAGTTTGTAATCCAACGGGACTTAGTAATGGGACGGTTCGGGTAATAGCCCGTTAGCAAGGAATTCGTCCCATCTAAAACCGTTATGGGTCATGAGTCATGACACCGAACTGACACTTGTTCATTCTCACACTTTCTAGGTATTCAAACAAGGGAAGGAAATATTTCTACCGAAAAAAAAAAAAAAAAGCAAGGAAGGAAGGAAAGTATTACATATTGTATAACCCTCGCTTTCGATACTTTTTGAATGAGATCTTCAGTTTCTGTTCTGCTTTTGGTACATCAAATTTCATTGACCAGAAAGCACTAGACTTATCGAAAGAGGGAGAGAATGGCGAAGGATATAGTGTTTTTGCTTTGGTGGATTAGTCTCTTTCTAGACTCGGGGCAGGCTATATGGTTGAATCTTCCTGGGTCAGGAACGAAGTGCGTTTCAGAGGAAATCCAGCACAACGTCGTCGTCTTGGCTGATTATACGGTAGTTTCGGACGATCGGTCTTACGACGTCCCCCCCATATCTGCCAAGGTAAGTCTATAAATTTTTTTTTCCTTTCAAGATTGCCGCTTTTTTTTAACTGATTGGGAGCCTTAGGGTTTGGATTTGGCTTATTATTTGATTAATTTTTCTTAATTTTGGAGTATTTTTTTACTGATCTAGTTGTTTATGCTGAGGAGTTGTTGGTAGTTTGGTGATATAGTTCACAATCGCAGTCACAACTAGCATAAGTCAAGACGGCCTTTTCCTGTTTTTGATAAGGTCAATAAAAGAAAGGGGAGGGATTACCAAAATTTTAGATCACCCGCATGTTATCAAATAATAAGTATCCAAATCTTTGTGCTCCCTAAGGAATAACATTCTATATGAAGAACAATACACATTCTACAGATGCTTTTTTTGATGACCTTTTCTTATGACTGAAGAAACTTATTATTAACGGAGAAGGGGTGAGGGGCGAAAGCTCTGAAATCAAGAGCACCATAGTAATATGGAGAAAGGACGATACCTTAATGTTCTAATTATGGGACTGGAATACTGCAGGACATGAAGAACGACATTTTATTCCTCTTAACTATGAGCTTTCAATTCAAAAAAAAGTGAATGGGACAGGTGCTTTTGAATCTTTTATTGATGGAGGATCAATATTCCTTTGCGCAAAGAGCAGATACAAACTCATTCTGATTTTTTGATTTATCATTGATGGTTGGAAGTATATCAACTTTTGGTCAAGATGGGTTTTGGTTCTCTTAGTTCAGTGATGACTTTTGGAAGGTTTAAAGTGAATGATAACTGTAAACAGTAATGAAAATATTAAGGTTTGAGATTTCTCGATATATATGAGTTCTGAGTATGTCATTACTACCAAATTCCTAGCTGATTTTTGCCACAGTGAGGTCTGGGAGTTTTGATGGGCTTTTGATCGAAGTATCAGGAGGTTTAGTTTTGGTATGGATTAGGGTGTTTCAAGAAAGTAGGATTTGATATATAAAATAAGCTAGGTAAATTTCTATAACTCCCTCATGGTTTTAAATTTCAGTTTCGGACCTGGTTTCGGCCAAGGGCCAAAACCGAAATTTCTTCGGAAATGGCCGAAACCTAGCTGAAATCTAGTATTTTTTTTTGTTCGAAATGTAATTTCGGTAGGAAAAAAAAGGTTTCTTAAGCCCAATTTTTTCTAGTGATATTTTGTTTAACCTTTTTCACATATCCATTGAACTATTTTCACTAAAAAAAAAAAAAATCTTACATTTGGACCGAAACCGAAATTTGGGACCGAAATAGGGATATTTAAACTGAAATTTGGACTGAAACAATGATTTCAACCAGAATTTGGACCGGAACCGAAATCTGGTACTTTCCCATTTCAATACCTGGTTTTGTTTCGGACTAGTGAAATTTTGAAACATTTAGGACCGAAACCGAAATTTCGGCCGAAATTTAGAACCATGAACTCCCTATACTAAGGCCTATAACTACTCAAACTCTTCTACTCATAACTTTTTTTTAGATTTCCCCAAAATACCAAACTTTGACCTCTCGTCACTAATATTTTAAATCTTTAAATTACCCTTGCCCTCATCCCAATGGCTGCCCGTTGTTCTCCCTCGGCTCTATGTGTCTGCCCCTATTCTCTCTCTCTCTCTCTCTCTCTCTCTCTCTCTCTCCTCTCCTGCCTACCCTCTTGTAGCACCCGCCTCCTCCCTAGCCTCCCCTCCTACAACACACCGTCCCTCTTCTCTCTCCTGATTGCCCAGTCACCCATTCTCTCTCTCTCTCTCTCTCTCTCTCACACACACACACACACACACACACACGTGGATGACAAATTTTTGGGGTTCCGACTATATGACTCCCCAGATAACAACAGCTGCCAGTGCGATTTGTACACCAAATCTTTGTGGTCCAATGAACAAAGGAAAAAGAAACATTGAGTAATGGAAAAACCGCCTAATCCAAGAGTTATAGGTGTCACTTGTCTTCATTCTTTCTTCATGTGACTTGGATGTAGCAAAAAACCGCAGCGAAGGTGATGGTGGCAAGACCTGCAACAATAAGACCTTCACTAACAATGGGATTTATCCAACAAACAATGCTTCGCGGACAGTCTGATATCAGGTGGTTCTACGTCTTCCGACTCTTGTTCCTTGTCTTCTTCTTTTGAAGCCAAAGTAGCAGGTGAGTCCGGCAAATGCATCCCCACATATGAATGCAAGTAACACTGCACATAGCAACAAATCCTAACTTTCAGATTTTATATTCATTAGAAGGGAATGGATTTATTGTTAATTTATCTATGGAATCAAACCTTTCCGGTTTGTATTCCATTTCCCAATGTATTTAATGCTATGCCTTTTAGTTTTGTTTGCTAATTTTCTTTTTAAAATCTGCCAGTTGCTGCCATTTTGGAGTGAACACAGTCAAGAAAAGACTCGTCCAGCAGCCACATTTTCTGAAACTTGAACAATCTTGGAAAAAGGGGCTTTGGGTTTGCGAGGGGTGGGAACTAGGGAAAGAGAGTGACGGGGCAGTTGGGAGAGAGAAGAGGGAGAGTGTGCTACAAAAGAGGAGGGTGGGGAAAGAGAGGAGGGGAGGGGAGAGGAGAGAGATGCAGCGGGGTAGACAGAGAGCGGGGGGAGAGAGAGTGATTGGGCAGCCTTTGGAGATGGAAGCAGGGGTAATTTAGGAATTTGAAAATATCAGGGGAGAAAGAGAGGTGGAAGTTTTTGGTTTTTTGGGAAAATTTGAAAACAAGTTACGAGTAGGGGAGTTTGAGTAATTATTGACCAAGTATGGGGGAAGTTTTAAAAATTTGTCCAAATAAGTTCCACATAGGAGTCATTAGGTTCCATATAGTATAACAAGAGCATCACTGAAAGAACTATATATATATATATATATATATATATATATATATATATATATATAATTTTTTTTGGGGGGGAGGGGGAGAATGGGTTGGAATGTCATACCAAAAAATAACGTGATTAAATGAGGCCCCAAAATACCGTAGAGATCTACCCATCTTAGACTTGGATAACTCACCAGTTAACTTGTTAGTAATGCATCTTCACTATGAAAGGAAATTTTTTTTGCGGTCACTAAATGCATGTTTGGGCCAACTTATTGGGCTTAAGCTTTTGGCCTTCCAAAAGCCAGGTTTTAGGAAGCTGGTAGGATGATCCAACAAAAAACATTTTTGGAATCTTTACCACTTCTAGCACTAGGGTCCAGAAGCTGGTGGGGGCAGGCTTATGGCTCTTCTGGCACTAGTGGTGGTGAAGATTCTAAGCCTAAAATTCTGGTTGGGGATTGCTTCCTTCCCTCATAAAAGCTGACTTTTGAAAGCCCATAAGCAGAAGCCCAATAAAGCCTCCAAATTGGCACTAACACATTTGGCACTTCTAATACAACAACAAAACCTTATTCCTACTAAATGGGGTTGGTTACATGGATGCTTGTTCTCTAATCAGCTCTGTTCGATGTCATACTTGAAACAAGGCCTAAGCTATGCATGTCTTTCCTCATAACCTCCTCTAGAGTCATCTTAGGTCTGCCCTTAGCTCTTTTAGATCCTTCAATCTGAATCAAATCACTCATCCGTATTGGAACATCTAAAGGCCTCTGTTGAACATGGCTATACCATCTTAAACGACTTTCTCGTACCTTATCATGTATCAGCGCTACTCTTAATTCACCTCTAATACGATCATTCATTACCTTATCCTTCATAGTTTTGCTATACATCCATTTCAACATCCTCATCTTAGCTACACTAAGTTTATCTCTATGATTCTTTTTAACTGCTCAACATTCCGCATTATACATCATAGCTGGTTAAATGACTGTCTTATAAAAATTTCCTTTAAGTTTCCAAGGATTAGAACTTCAGACGCACTTCTCCACTTCATCCATCCTATTTTAATCTTCTGTGAAGCTTTAACTTTTATATCACTTTCTTTATTAAAGATTGAACCTAGATACCTAAAATAATCACTTCGCAGTATCTCATTCTCATCACTTTTCACCACTTCATAATCCGTCCTTGTGTGACTAAAGTTACACACCATAATACTCCATTCTTCATTCTACCTATCTTAAAACCTTTTGATTTCAATGTTGATCTCCATAACTCCAATTTAATGTTAATCTTTACTTTTGCCTCATTTACCATAACAATATCATAGGTTTTTATTGTATCAATCTACTCTTCTTTGATTCCCGTTGAAGCATATACTCGGGGGGTGGGTGCCGGGCGGATTATTTCAAAGTGGACTTTCCATTCATTATGGTTTAAATGTGTTAATATATGCTAAAATAGGGTTTCCTTGGAGTATTAGGCCTTAAAATGACCATTTTAAGGTCGAAACACATTTTTTTAATCCTTTGCAGCTTTTTTATAGCGTCTCGCCGGAGATCTCGGTTTCTAGAGGGTTGAGACACCCTTGAGACTCGAGATTTCAAACCTTGGTTCAGCTGCTCTTGGGTAAGCTACTAAACCCATAATATTAGCTCGATCCAAGTTAGTTTGATATGTTTTTGTTGAATTTGTTCGAACCAGTAGACACAGCCAGTTGCAGGGAAGTATGAGCAATGATAGTAATAGTCCAGGAAGAAGAAAGAGGAAGATTAGAAGGAGAGCCAAGGAGAGGGAGATATCAGAGTAGAGTCTCTATTTGTAGGGATGAGAAGAAGGGAGAAAGAGGGAGAATCTTTACTAGGACAACTAAAGCCACGTAGAGAGTCAAAACAAAATTCTTCATTCTTCGTAAAATCTATTTAATTCCTTGGCAGGTTATATGTATTTAAAGGAAAGCTTGCAACTCAAAATAGAAACCCAATAAAATTGGAAATAAATCAAACTCCTAATCTCATCCTAAAACTGAAACAAATATAAGACTATATCAGAAATAAAATCCTAAGAAATACTACTTCCCCAATATGAAAATTACAATAAAATATTCCAACTAAAATAGAAGACCAAATAAATCCTAATCCATATCATTCGTTTTAGCATGTGGGCCTGCCACTACATCAGTTCGTGACTATGCAATGATGGAATTTGTGATCCCGCCTTCATTCTTTGAAGAACGGACCCCATGACTTGCAGGCTACATCCTTACCACTCGTGCATTACCGGAATTCTGTTATGGATTGTGGTTGGATGTGCATCACACGAAATTCTTTCTTCGCCTTTTGCAAAATTCGTGGACAAACTTTTTCAAGCCGAAGAAAACTGATGCAATGGCAGGCTTACATGCTGAAACGAATGATATGGATTAGGATTTATTTGGTTTTCTATTTTAATTGGAATATTTTATAGTAATCTTTCATATTGGGAAAGTAATAGTTTCTTAGGTTTTTATTTTTGATTTAGTCTTAGATTTGTTTGGGTTTTAGGAAGAGATTAGGAGTTTTAATTTATTTCCAATTTTATTGGGTTTGTATTTTGAGTTGCAAGCTTTCCTTTAAATACACGTAACCTGCCAAGGAATTAAATAGATTATCAAGAATGAAGAATTGAGTTTTGAGTGTTTGCATGGCCTGAAGTTGCTTGCAAGTTGCGGCACTGTACTTCCCCCCTTCTCTTTTCCTTCTTCCATGCAATCGTGACCCCTTTCTGGTAAGGATTCTTCCTCTTTCTCCCTTCTTATTATCCCTGCACTAGAGATCCTACTTCGATGTCTCCCTCTCCTTGGTTCTCCTTCTAATCTGCCTCTTCCTTTGATGGCAGAGAGGGTTCAAAACAAATCAAATTAACAAGTCCTCTTTGCTACAGGATCTTTGCACAGTCCAAGTGCAAAACAGAATTAGAAAGTAATGAAGAAATTTACTTATCTTGAGATCAGACCCTTAGAACCTTATGTAACTTGTCACGGATGGTCTTTATAAGAGATGTGAACACACTCTGAATTCTGAAAGTGATCCGAGAAGTACTGTAGAAGTTAGGAGCCTCGAAACTCTGCTGAAACTGGTTACCGCCACTGCCTGGTAGATCAGATTGGTTGCTGCTTGCTTTTGCTCTCCACTTTTTTCTAATTTGTATTTGATTGACTCAATAGTATAATAGAACATAAACAGTAAGCAATAAAGTTAAGAGAATGATATATTGAAGCAAAGGATTTAGAGGGAAAGAAGTTTTGGTTGGGTCTCACAACTGTAGGAGACTCAACCCAGAAAACTTCGAAAGCTCTTCTTTTTTTTTCCTGAATAGTCTGCCGCCAGCCTTCTCTTACTTCTTATTTATATCTTTTGAAAGATTACAAAGAATTAGGAAAGTTTTGAAAATAGAGACTTCAACTAAAACAGAAACTTCCTTTATACAATAGGAAAGTTTCTAAAACAGAAATTAGGAATCTAAGAAAACTTCTAAACAATAAAACTCCTAAATAACTGATTGCTATATTTTAGGAAACTACTGACACTCTCAAATAAAAGAATCCTAATATCAAAAGAGTCTTAATATCTATCAAATACTAACATTGCTGTCGACTATTAGAGCTGGCGGTACTAGTGCTGGCGGTAGGATAGATTATCAGCTGGTTGCTTAGCCAGCATTAGCTTGTCCCAATGGCCCAGGCCCATTTAGTTTCTTTCGGCCCTTCTTTCTTGAATAGACCTGGCCTGCATCATCCTTCTTCCTGGACTGTTACTGTTATTGCTCATTCTTCCCTGCAACTTGCTGTGTCTACTGGTTCAAACAAACACATCAGAATCATATCAAACTAACTTGGATTGAGCTAATATTCTGGGTTTTAGTAGCTTACCTAAGGACAGCTCAACTTGTCAAGCTTGGTGTCAAAATCCTGCGTGGGCTGCGAGTTCCATCATCCAGGTCAGATCTGGTTCTTCCTAGTCCGCCATGTCCAGTTTCAGGGGTTTTATCAGTTTTCAGATTTGGAGGTGTCTGTTGGTTAGATTCAAGAGGCCTATGGGTGAGGAAATAAACCCTTCAATTTCAAGCCCAAATAAGCTGTCATCGAGTGAGATCTCTCTCATCATTCTGGTATTTGTGCCCCATTCTGAACCTTGAACGAAGGTTGAATTAATATGGTTTCCCATAATACCCCTGTCACTTTACTCTTATTCGTTCTTTATCCCATTTGGTTTAAGACCAGAATTACCCCAACCCTTTGGTCCTAATTCCTGTTATATTCTAGGTCCTGTTTGGCTACGGGGAACCCTTTAGGTATTCCTGACAATTACCATATTGCCACTACACTTCAACTTAAACCATTTGACACTTGGCTGGGCCTATAGCGGGATCCAATCAAGGTCTCCTGACCTCAGGTCCCGCATCATAGTAGGATCAACTCATGAACATAGCCAACTGGGTCAGCAGTGCACATCTTAGGAATATGCAAGCATAACAGTGAAATAAACTCAGTAAACCAGCCTATCCGCAAGGAATATGCATCATACAAAAATAGTAACATCAGTAATAATGGTAGGGAACTGATCTGATATGAAAGAAGGCTTCTAATAGCCTCTCACAACCATCGGCCAGCAAGGCAGTCTTTCTCTATCAGCCTGTAAACAGCACCTATAGGCAGTAATAGATTTCAGTCGATTCCAGCAAAGAGGATGATCAGATCATGCTCAAGCCTCCATTGAACTTAGATTTCCTAGGTTGAAATGTGCTCTCCATAGTACAGCTAATTCTGATGGCTAGATCTAGAGTTATGGCTAGCCTTCAAAATTAGAAACAAATAGGCTGAAATTAGTAACTTTCAAGGGCCGTTGGATCAGCACCAAATTTCTGTCGAGGGACTGACTATGAGAGGGAGGAACAATACCAGAAATTGAGCTTGATGTGATGGTCAGATCTGGAGTTATTGGACTTGGACTGGGCAGCAAGATATCACATGAACAGTAAATCGTGAGCGGTACTTTCTCTATTTATTTGATTTTTTTATATAACAAGAAAGGGAAAAGAATCGATGGAAGGATGGTAATGGTGGAATACGGTAGGGGATATGACGTAAAGCCTCTCTCACCTTAAGACCTAGGCATCCCTTATCGGGTCTCTCACTCCAACCGTCTTATAAATCATTTTCTTTTCATTAATCAAAACTAAGGAGCAATGCTTCATTACAATGTAATTATAGACTTCTAAAAACTAACCGAATGGGACTGAAAGAGCTCCCATCATGGGCTGCTATTACATGAATTTGAAACTAATTAACATAGGAACAATGCAAATTGAAACTACCTAATAACTATAAACTGAAAATAGAATGTAAATAAACTCCCTAATAGCTATCAGCACAAAATAGAAGCTCTTAAGATTCCTTTGGCTAATAGCCAACACTGACTTACTAAACTAAGAAAATAGAAACTTGCTTATTTACAAAAATTTCTAAAACTGAAAATAGCAATTACTAAAAGCTAAAGACTTGCTTTGTCAGCACTCCAATTAGAATTAGCAAGTCTAAAATAGAAGACGGGCCAAAGAATGTCAAAGCATCTTCTTAAAACAGACTCTAAATCTGCCGGTACCATGTGAATAGTGTTGGCTGGCTGGTTTGACCTGTTATTCGCATTAGCATGAGCTGCTGTTGGTTGGGCCAGAAGGGGCCAGAATGAATGATAAGAAGAAGATGGAAAATAAAAAGATATGAATCAAGCTTCTCACTTGATCCTGAACTGGAATCTCACCAGCCATACCTTAGCATTTGACAAAGGGTATCACTGCATCTCACAGCAATCTATTCTAAATTACATAGATCAGTAGAGGCAATCAATTCATAAATCGTGGGGGAGGCTCTATGGCCTCACAACTTTATTTAGAAACTTAAGGAATGAATCATATTGGCTTTCAGACAATTAATCAGTCAGTAGGATACACACCTGCACATAACAGGAAATAAAATAATTAAAATAGCTCAATTGCTGACAAGGCATTGAATTGGTGAGTCGGTGACCCTCCCTAATTACGAGAAGTTAAATGACTATACCAGTAGAGAAACCATACACCCTGAAAGGGTATTAGACAGCTACATATTGGTCAGGGAACATAACATTCTCAGTCTTATCAAACCAAGAAAGCCATTCAACCCTCTCAGTGGCTGGATGATGGTTCTTCTCTGTGGACAAAGTCCAATGGATTGAGCTTCTTTTCAATTGTACACTGATCACCAATTTTATGGCCTTGATTTTATCTTCTAGAAAGCTAGGAATCAATTCCTTGATCTCTGGTTAAATTTTTTGGTTCTCCTCACCCTTGGTGACCGACTCTTATTTTAGGCCTGATTGTGTGACACTGCTACTACTCACCTATTTAGAAGGATTTGATGTTCCAGACATCATGGCATATCATACACACATTTAATCTCTCCAAACATTTTTACTGCAAGTTTTTTAACCCTTGAGATTTTTTAGAGTGGCTCAAGCCATTTGAATGTCATTCTTTCAAATCTGGAGAAGACTCATGGCAAGCTGCAACTTCACTATAAAGTCTCCTCTACCTTTCTGATGGTGAATTAGTGGGACCATCTTATACTGTCGATGCATTAAATACCAAAAAAAAAAAAAAAAAAAAAAATTACGAATCAATTTAAATGTGTGTTGAAAAAATAAAACAAATAAAACACGAAGGTCTACATTCATGCTCCTCCCTCTACTCATAAAGAAAAAATCATGAGAGTAATTCAATTGATTAAATTAAAGTTTCTAGCAATTATTTGTTGTTCCTTGATATATCTAAAGAGCTTTTGTTTGCTATTGCAAGCAAACCGCAGTGGTTGCTGTTTTTGAAAAGATTCCAGAATGTAGCGGCCTAAATGCCATTGTGGGTAGGGTATTGCTTATCTTTTCTCTTTGGCAAGTTTCAGCACCATGCACCTGTGGATAGAGCCACATTAGGAAAATCAACAGACATTTAAGAGATCATCCTAAGATCAAACTTGCAATGCGAGATGTAAAAAAGTGAACTGTAGTCTGTAGACGTGGCTTCCAGAAATTTCTCTATGAGTTAACCATCTGGATCTGTTAGGTCCAACCTCTGTGGCAGAAAACTACCAGCACTGAGCTTGCCTGACAGCATTATAATTGGAAGACCCTTGAAGTTCCTATCTTTGGAAAGTGCAGCTGCATTCAGTGGAGGCTGCTTCTATGTCTAGGATCTAAAGAATTTTTTTTTGGCTTCAATCTGCAAGTGGTTTAGGGACATGTGCTGAATTCAGAAGCAGACAGAATTAGATAGAATTCTCTTAATTAGGATTGGTATTTTTTTTTTATTGCTATTGTGATCAGCCCTATACAATATATTGAGGTTGGTCTGCCTTTCCCTTCCGAAATGTTAATTTTGGATGGTCATGTTGAACTTTTTGGCATTAATTCTTTACTTATTTGGGGGTGGGGTTGCCTATGGGGGTGATTGAGAGATGAAGAAGCACTTTTATTGGAATGTATTTCCAATGTTGAGTGTGATAAAATATTCTAAGGTTGGAAGTCATCCCCCCCCCCCTCCAAAAAAAAAAAAAAAAAGAAAGAAGAAAAAAGAAAAAGAGGTGGCTTGTGGAGATCACTACTTTTTGCCACTAAGATATCACTGACTTAATGAAATCTCTTGGTACCTGTCTGTCAGAAAACAATGGCTTCCGCTTACAAGTAGTGTATCAGCAGTTTGAGCTTTTCTGGGGGAAAAAAAAAATATCTAGGGTAGATTTCTGATCACTAGTGGACCCCCATTAGCTATATACATTTGGAGACCTTCTCAAGGCAAAGCTTGCCATTGTTGGATGCACTCAATTTTCCAAAAATCCTGATGGAAATATATTAAAAAGGAAAGAAAAGATAAGAAAAGCAATTTGTAATAAATTCAGCTGTGTGGATCATCCTGAATTTTAAACGTTGTATCATCACAGGATGCATCTGCTTTTATCATTCTATATCTATCAAAAACTTCCTCAACTATTAAAGTTGAGGTTTGTCTTTCAGTTGGACTTGGGATAATGCCAGGTACTGATTTTGCAGTTTGTATATTACTATTCACACTGGGGACTTCTTTTGTAGGTCACTTCACCATATGGGAACACCCTTCATCATTTACAGAATGTTACCCATGGGCAGTTTGCATTCACAGCCGACGAAGCTGGAAATTATTTGGCATGTTTTTGGGTTGAGGACCCAAATAAAGCAGCAGGGGCAAGTGTCAATCTGGACTGGAGAATTGGAATTGCAGCAAGGGACTGGGATTCTGTTGCCAGAAAAGAGAAGATTGAGGTATGCAATTTCCAAGTTTTTTGCTTTCTTGGTATTTTTCCATTTTAAGACTTAGGACCTAAGTTGCAAATTTTGTTTCAGATACAATTTTGGGTATTTTGGATTTTGGATGGGACACAAATATGTAATATATTGATTTAAATTGGGAATTTTGGTATTTTGCTAATTTTGGGCTACTTTGGGAATTTGGGCCAATTAGGAAGTTTGGTCCAAATTTCTGCAATATTAGAAACACAAATTCTAAGAAGAATAGGTGAAAATCAGCTCATTTTCTTGCTGTGCGTCGAAATCTCTGGCCTCTCCATCTCATTGTAACTAAAATGTAGAAACCCTTGCCCTAAGCCTAGGGCAGGGGTTCATCCCTACAGATGGGGATGATCCAGGCTAGGGATTGGAAGACCCAAATAGCCTGCAAGAATGGACCCATAGATCTTGTGGCAATGACAGATTAAAATTTTTTCTGATCTGCTCGTAAGGCTGATGGAAACTGATAAGATTTAAGTATGAAAAGTTAAGTGAAACAGGGGTAGAGGTAGTGAATAAGGTATGAATATGATAGAAAAAAGAATTGCTGGGAACAACAAGATAGAAGAATAACTGAACAGAAATAGTGGAAGCAGCAGGGTATGATATAGGTGAAGAAATAGAGGACTAATAAGAAAAAACAGACCTGATATTAAGATTAAAGCTTGCTGAATTTTCTGTAACTGTAGCCTGCAGTAGAGCAGTAAGGGAGAAGAAATAAGAGAAAGAAATACAGAAGAAATAAAGAAGGGATGGAATCAATGGGGGGAGAAGAAGTAATCAAGGGGAAGTAAGACATAAAGATACTAGGAAAAAAATAAGGGAGGAATGACTGATACGAGAACTAAAATCTTTATTTCAACTCAATCAAGCGGCCACAGTTAACTTGCTGAAGTAAGAAATAGAGATATTAGGGGGGAAAAAAATAAGGAAGGGAGGAAGGATTGGTAATAGAACTAAAATCTTTATTTCAACTCAATCAAGCGGCCACGGTTAAATTGTTTATGGACTGAATAGGACTTCCTTCAAAACATAAATACTTACCTAAATAGGACTTTCTTAAAGTAATTGACAAATAACCTACCAATGAAACAACACAATTATCAACCTCCCCTAAAATTTTCACCATTAGGCGTCTCAACTTAAAATAAAAATGACTATCACCCCTAAAGACAATTCCTAATTTAAAAGGGTTAATTACACCCTGGATACTTAACATTTCAAGAAATTGTACCAAAGATTCATAATGTTTCATAAATTGTGTTTGGGGTAACTAAATCAGAACAGGTCTACCAGGGTGTGACAAAATTCCAATTTTGATCCACCTTCCCTCCTCTCCTCCCCTTCCTTGCCACTCCCCTCCCTCCTGTAATCCTCCTCTACTGACCAGCCCCTCTCTTTGCCTTCTCCCTGTCGAAGAAATTTATGAACAGCCGGTGATCTCTACTTTTCTATGAGCTGGCTACAAGGAACTGGATTCCTCTAAGGGTCTCGACATAAGGAACGAGATGGACTGGACCAAACTCCTTAGAGGTTCTGTTGAGAAGGCAAGAATGTCTAGATGCTGTAGTGTTTAAGAATACAGGAGAAGTGGGGGAATGTTGAACAGTTGCAGCAAATTAGGGCTTAGTGATTGGGGTGTTGGAGGTTCTTTAAAACCCACTAATACATCCTGAGTAATGAAAACCCCCCTTCTCTCTCTCTCTCTCTCTCTCTCTCTGGAGCGTCGATACAACCATGCAACTTTGATAAAACCTGTAGGTTTCATTTTTTTGTTTATTTCACTAATTGGGATCTGGATTCTGGAATCGCAAAATCGGAACCAGGTTTTTTGTTTCCTAACATTTCAAATTTGAAATTGCAAGTTCTTCAAACCGGAGTGAACATGTAAATTTCTTGTGTGTTTTGGTTTGATAGCTTCTGAACTTGCACTATTGAATGTAGATTGACACTGTTACCGTGAAGATCAGATTATTTCGAGCTCTCCAAAGTCTAGACAGAATGTAGTGTTGTATATCTCAAAACTGTATCCACATGATTTCTTAGGAAGTTTTGAGAATCCACTCTACGCAGCCCACCTACCAGCCCCAACATCCCCTAATCTTGATCTTCTGAATGTATTAACATGAGAGAGAGAGAGGAGAGAGTCGATGGTTAGAGAATGGGGGCAACCCATGGGGAGAGGTTATGTGAGGGAGGGGAGTAGCAGGGAAGGAGAGGGGAGGAGGGAGTGTTGGGAAATATTGGAATTTTCTCCCACCCCGATAGTTTTATTCTGATTTTGGTATCCCGAACACAATTTATGAGACGTTACTTACCTTTGGTATAATTTCTTGAAACATTAGGTACCTTGGGTGTAAAACCAATTAAAAATTATCCTACGGTTGAGGCCCATGGTAATACAAACTTCCTATTGGTAGAAACAAATCTAAGACCCTAGTTTCGAGATTAATTCACACCATACACATATCATTTTTTGACTGCATTAAAGTAAGGAACGTGCCTGCTAAGGCTGCAACAGGGCTGGGTTTTTTAGAACCCTATCTTGAGTGCCTTAAACTTAGCCTAGGTCGAGCCCAACCCTACCAAGTTCAGACAAATTTGCAACCTAACCCCACACTGGCAGGGTTCAGCCTAACCCAACTCAACCCTGATTGACCTTGATCGGGTCTGGCCGGGCCGGGTTGACCCTGATTGACCCTGATTCAGGGTCGGGTTGACCCTGATTGGCCTTGAATCCGTCCAATGAACAATATAACTTAAAAAACATTCCCATGTTTTAAAATTAGCCAAACACAAAGTCACTAAGTAAAGGTCAACTGCTATCGGCAAATTATGTGCGCGACTGTAACACGGAATAAATAACTCAAAGTTCAGGTGAAATTACACAGCAAAAAATAGAAAATTTGTTTTCTTTTTTCTTGGATAGCGAAAGAGAAGAGATGGACCAACTTGTCGAACACATATAAGACAAGGCCTTCTTGGTCAGGAAGCCATGATGTTTATATACCTTCGATTACATGAAATGAACATATGATAGAAAAAGAAAATAAGATGATAGATGTTGGATGTTTGGAATAATGTCAACTATGTCTAGAGGAGATCAGTGAGGTAGGATGAGGGCGAGCCTTGGTGTGACGGTAAGGTTGTCATATTGCAACCTGGTGGTCACAGGTGAGAAACACAAAAACAGCCTCTCCATGTTGTGGGGGTAAGGTTGCGTACATTCTATTCCTCCTTAGACCCTGTAGTAGCGGGAGCCTCGTGCAATGTGACACCCTTTTATCAGTGAGGTAGGATACCAGTTCGCTATTGTGTGTCTCCACTAAAATATAATCAACGCTTTCTGCTAAGGCTTGTAACATCCCTGATCTGATCGCAAGAGCTTCTCCTTGAATTGATTGAATCCAAGGTGCCAGTATAGAGGCGTAGGAAATAGGATAGCCCAAGGTTCAAGGTACCAGTTTCGACCAGCCTCGAAACCGAGTTGTCTCGGGTTTCAACCAAAACTCGATTGAAACCTAGGATTTTTCTCAAAAAACCTTGAAACCATGGTTTCGAGGCCCAGAATTGTATTTTTATCTGATATTTTTATGTAACCTATTTCAACTTTGTTATACCTATTTCATATGTTAGTTTGGAAAAAAGACATCCAAGATAATAACATGTGTGGACCCAAGTTTGCTAGTGTACGTTGAGACCTGGGATTGTGTCCAGAGTTAAGTAGACAAACACTTATTTATGACTAATATCATTTAAATAAATGAATTACTTAAGATATTATTCATAAATAAGCAAACACCCCCATTTGAATCCAATAAAAAAATAGTTTAAAATTCAAATTTCAAAAGTATGAGAAGTTAACTTTCCAGTTCAAGAACAAATACGGGTTTTTCGGTGCGGGGGTGATTTTCAACTTCTAAATGATAGGCTTTTACCTAAATCATAAATCTTATTATAGTATAGTATTACTAACCAAGAGTGTGCCAAAATAATCTCTTGCTTTGATGTCCAAAAAATTATTTTCATCCAAGAGACTTTAAATAGCATTCGTGTACTCTTAACAAGGTTTGATCGGAACGTAACTCCTTCAATATAATTCTGATTCAAGCAATCTTAGATTTATTGCAAAGTTAGCGTAATAACTTTCCAACAAACCAGAGATTGTAAATCCGAATTATAATAGAAGAGTTACACTCCGGTCAAACCTTGTTCGGAGACGCGAATGCTGTTTAAAGTCGTTTGAATGGAAATAATTTTTTGGGTATCAAAACAAGAAATTATTTTAGCGCACTCTTAGTTTTTAGTGATGTTTTACTATAATAAAATTTATAGAATTTTTAGATTTGGGAAAAAGGTTAGCATTTGGAATTTGAAAATCGCCCCTGCATCCAAAAATCTATTTTTGTTCTTGAACTGGAGGGTTGACTTTTTATCCTTTTGGAATTTGAATTTTAGACTATTTTTGTAGGATTCAAATGGGGGGTATTTGTTTATTTAGTAATAAATAAGTACTGCCTAATAATTGTTGCCTTGTTCCTGTATACTGTTCCTGCCTTTGGAGTCCAAATCTGGTCAAGTTTGGGTCGAAGCCTGCCGAAATAGGAAAGTTTCGATTGAAACCCAGACTTTTATAAGTCGAAACTTGGTCAAGTTAGACCAAAACCTGGTACTTTTCAGTACCGACCTAAGGTTTCGTTTCAACCTTGGTCAAAACTGAGTTGTGCTGATAGAAACCACTGGTTTCGATCGGCACCTTGAACCGGGATAGCCTCTATGGTCTCAAATTAGATAACCCAAACCCCTTAATTCGTCTTTGGATGGGAGCAAGGCATGGCAGTTGAGTCCATAAGGAGGACGACACTATTGCCTCTGCTCTTTGACTGATTCCGATAAGGACATTGTGGTAGTACAGCAACTAGTGATTGATTGACAAGAAGTTTGAGAAAGCTGATTAGAGTGAAGAAATACCTGTGTATATGAGCCAAAAAGATCCTCTGGTTAGGTCTACTGATGTTGTGATGATCTGAGAGGGCCAGAGATGATGCCATGAGGGTGAGGGAGAAGTTGAGAAGTAGAGAAGACTGAAGAGAATAGAGTCTTCGCAGACTCGTGATGATTAGGGATTTAGGGTTAGCCCTTAGTCGGTTAGGTTCATACTATATATATATATATATAGGGTTAGGCCGGGCTCAACCCAATGCTTCAACCCAACCCAACCCTATCAGGGTTTGATGAAATTTGGGCCTTAACCCAGCCCTGTCAAGGTTTAGGGCAAGTTTACCCTGTTAGGGTTCAGGGTGGGTTAGGGTTGGGTTCGGGTTGTCAGGGCTAAACTTGCATCCCTAGTGTCTGCTATTGCATCTCATTGGCTAGTCTTTTCATGGAGTCTTTCATCTCTGTAACAGAGCTGCCATCACCCTTACTTGTCTCCATGCTCTGTAGTCTCACTTTGAATCCCTCTGTTTCTCTCTCTCTCTGCTTGTATTGTGCCTGAGTAAGGGTTGAGGAAAGGGATAAAATCTCTGTTATCTGTGCTAGTGTTATATTTGAGATTCTTTGAGCAGGGTTTTTTTTCCCTATTTTTTTTTTTTGGTTGGGGAGGGAGAAAAGGAAGGGGGTTGGGGTCCTTGGGGAGAGGGAATAATAAGGGTAGGTGATGCAGTGGCAGGCCCATAAATGGAACTTAATTAGTCTTTGATTTTGTCCAGGATATTGTAATTACATTTATTTATTTTACAAGAACTAGTTAGTGAATAGATCTGTACCATAAGGAAGTAAATCTGTTACTTTACGACATATTGCGGATTCCTTGAAGTCCTTGACTGATTGAGTGAGCGAGCTTGAAGCAACCATGTATAATGTTCAGTTCGCAAGTGGGATAGTGGTGGAAGTTCAACGCCAACGATATTAAGGCGAAGGGTGAACCCAAAGTTGCACCACCAAAGGAGGATCCAATGCCTCCTTTTGTTGTGGAAGACCTAGTGGATGAAGTCAAAATAAACATCGAAGAGCTTCCAACAACTTTTGATGAGTAGGATGAGCTCACCATTGATGTTTCAACCAAGTGGTCTACATTGAAGAGGTGAAGTTGAAGACCATATTAGTTACAAGACGGATTTTATTGAAGTCAATGAGGACACATGTGAGGTTAATATTCCTTGTAGGTGATGTAGTCTAAGAATTGGTCCATGGAACCAGCCTAAAGCCAAGCCCCAAAAGCCAAGAACACTGTTCACGTTAGAAAATTTTGTTTTCTTCTAAAATTCAAAAAAAGTTTGATTTGTTTCCTTAAAATTATTCATTAGTTTCGTTTCTTAAGGTTGGTTATCATATGAGTCAATCATAGATATTATTTGTTTTGGAAACTTTCCTAAAAGTTATAAAAGGAAGTTTTTCTTTTTAATTTTTGGACATTTCTTTTAGGAACTAGTCCTTCTATCTTTTGTATTTCCTTTTAACATTATAAATAAAGAGGAAGAAGATGCTGGCAGCAGAGTTGGCCAGAGTTTATTATTAAATTCTTGTGTGAATCTCAAAATAAGTGAGTTTTTCCATAATTTTATAATTCTAGTTTGTTAAAATACAGGTTTGAGACCTTCGAGCAAGATTGGTTTCGATCTTGCCCGTTGGATCAAGTTCATTTTCTGGAAGATTGTTTCTCATATCGTAAGGATCATTGTTTTCAAGTTTCGAGGCATTTTATTGGATAGATTTGAAGTTGAGTAATTATTTGTCGAATTTAATCATTCTTACTTGTTAAAGTGTTAAATTTGAATTGGGCTGGTTGAAATATCCTACCCTAGCAAGGTTTGGGCATAAATTGAGATGTAACCTTACCTTTGCCATCAGTACGGCTCCATTGACTAATAGTGAAACATTAGTGAGATTGAGGCTATAGCAATTGAGGAGATGACTGAAGACATAGGGGCAAATATGGTCGTTCCTAGGGACACCCCCTTCATAGTTGGCTCCTTTTATTAAGTCGAACATATTGACTTTGCGATCCCGCCAAGGTGGTAGAATTTCTTTCAAGCTTTCAAGAGCAACCGGACTTCACTTTTCAAAGGGAGCTGAACACTCACTCCGACATACTGATTTTGAATTGTTTTTTAACTTGTGGTCAAGTTTTTTTTAAAGCAGTGGGGAATTGATGCTAGGGCTGCAACAGGGCCGGGTTGGGCCGGGTTGGGCCGGGTTTTTCAAAACCCTAACCCTAACCTTGACTATTTAAACATAACCCTAACCCAACCCAACCTTGTCAGGGTTAGAAAATGTACAACCCTAACCCTGACCTTGGTAGGGTTGGGCTTAACCCTAACCTACCCTGATTGACCTTGATAGGGCTGGGTTGGGCCGGGTTAACCCTGATTTAGGGTTGGATTGACCCTGATTGACCCTAAAATATACAACAAAATATATATATAACAATTATAACTTAAAGATATAACAAATACAAATATATATATATATATATATAGGGTTGGGCCGGGCCGGGCTCAACCCAGGGGGTCAACCCTAACCCAACCTAACCCTGCCTGGGTTGATCAAATTTTGAGCCCTAACCCAACCCTACCAGGGTTTGGGCCGGGTTCAACCCTGCTAGGGTTCAGGGCGGGTTTGGGCAGGTTCGGGTTGTCAGGGTAAAACTTGCACCCCTAATTGATGCAGTATGGTTCAGCCAGCAACGGCCCAGTCCATTGGGACAGCAGGCTTTTCATGCCCAACCTTTACTGTTCAAGTGAACGGTACCTACATGTCCAACGGGACCTCCTTATGATTGCAACAAGTTATTCTTGAGTGATCCTTTCCATATTCAAACAGATTTATTGTGCCTTTTCATATTCCAAGGCAGCATTAAGTGTCTTCCTTTTCAATGTCTTATCTGTAGTTCTCCGTGTTTTGGGAACAGTTTTAAATGTCTTGGAATTGTTTTCTATTTCTAGGAATTGTTTTCTATCTTGTTTTTGTTTTCTAGGTCTAGGGTTTGTTATCAAGGTATGGATTTTAGTTTCTAGGCATTGGGAATTCCATTTATTCTTGGAATTCCAATAGTCCATTTAATTCAAGTTGATGTAACCAAGGGGTTGTTAAGCTTCATTTTCCCTATATAATAGAATTGTGGGTTGTTGTTACAGACTTACAGCATCCAAAACTATGTGAAATCCTCTCTTTAAGAACTTGTGAGAATCAAGTGTGCCTAGGTGGGACTCCTATGGCTGGGTAATTAGTGAGACTTGAGGCTGCCACCTATCTATCTTCATCTTCAACTATCATCATCACCCTCATCCATATTCATCACCATCTCCGGTATTTTATTTGAGACCCGGATGATATTCTTTATCAGCCCTCGATCTTGGCTTGCCAGCCTTTAGGGTGGTATCAATTCCGTTTGTAATAATCTCAAGATCGGTGAGGAACACTTTCCGTAATTTTAATTTTTCTGATCTATCCATCCCTACCTTCTCTATGAATTAGGGGATTTTTTTTTTTTTTTTTTTTTTTTTTGGGGTGAATAGAATTAGGAAGGCTAAGACAGGAAAACATGAAGAATCAGAAATTATGGTTTTGGTGGGGTTTATAAGCACCAATTACACTCTATAGCCTTTTCACTTTATCCCCATTTGCAGAATTTCTTCAAAGAACCAGTTATGGTTCTCTTCAAATTTCCCTGATAAAGCTTCCCTGAAATGGGTGTTTATTCTTGGGCATCATGTACAGGTCTAATCCCCCACCCAACCACCTCCTAAACTAAAAAAGAAAAACAGAGCATGGCTGTTAATGGACAGATTGTTCTTTCTTGTGAAGATGAAAGGATGAGCCATAGGCCTATTCATGGTCCAAGGCTTGCCATTGGAGCTTTGTTGTTGATTTGTGAAGTCAAAGATGAACATGTATGGGAGAGGCCGAGGGTTGGGGAGCCTCAGGCAGGGATAGGGGGCTGTGGGAGGAAGAAAAAGATTACAAAAATTAACTCTTCACATAAGCATATGAAACATATTTCTCATTCTATAATCCATTATGCCTACTAATTACCAAACACATTTTATTTTTATCAAAAATGATTTTTATAGATAAGTTTTAATAATTAGGTCATAAACCAAAAACATAAATGATACCAAAAAGAGCCTTGACTCCTTGGGGCTCTACCTTCCCCCCCACCCCAAAAAAAAAAAAAAAAAAAAAAAAAAAATATATATATATATATATATATATATATATATATATATATATATATATTTATTTATTTATTTATTTATTTTTGTTTCATTTTCACTGATCATTGCTGGATTTATGTATCAAGATATATTTAGGTATTAATTCTTTCATTAATTAGGGCGTTGAACTTGAATTGAGGAAGCTTGAAGGAGCAGTGGAGGCCATTCATGAAAATTTGCTCTATCTCAAGAGCAGGTAACTTATTTGTCTTTTACTTAACATGCCCCCCCCCCCAACACACACACACACACCAAAAAAAAAAAAGGGTGGATAAACATTAAATTTAGGGGGAAGGTTCTCTAGGAGAGTGGAGCATGGAGAGGGGAGTCATTATGACTCTTGACGGGATGTGGGAGGGCCATTATGGGAACTTCAAATACAGGGTTGGGCGGGGGTACATTTTTGAGGGTGAGATACTCCAGACCATGAGTCCCCTTACCTGAGGGCAGATGAGAAAAACTTATCCCTTAAATTTATTCATTAATTTATTTATCTGATGTATGTATGTCGCAGGGAAGCAGAGATGAGGGAAGTTAGTGAAACCACCAATGCCAGAGTAGCATGGTTCAGTATCATGTCCTTGGGGGTGTGCATTTGTGTGTCGGTTTTGCAGTTGTGGCACTTGAAGCACTTCTTCCAAAAGAAGAAGCTTATCTAATTTCACCCAACTGATTATTTTTCCTGATGCAGTACTACCAGAATGAAGAGGATTAGAATCCTATTTATATTTGTACCTTAATGCCATTTTTTAGGTAGAATATCCAGCCTCGGGTGAATGTAACATGTATTATGTATAGCAAGTGCTCCATGGGTATGATCTTGATTCCAGTGCTGTCCTATGAAGAGGATTAGACTACTATTTATTTCTCTACCATAATGCCGTGTTGTCAGGTAGAATATCCAGCTTCGCTTGAGATTTGGGTGAATTTAACATATACTATGTATAGCCAAATGCACAAAGGGTATGTATGATCTTTCTTCCAGTGCTCTATTCTCATTTTATTATACACATGATGGTGATGGGTAACTTCTCTTTGGATAGGCAGAATGATTTTTATACTCTTTGGGTGTAACACTTGTGATTCTGACTTTGAATTTTCTTTTATTAGGTTGCAAAGTTAATATGTAATCAACGAACTATGATCAACATGTTTACCATGTCTGGGGCCTGGGAATTTGGTGCCTAACCTATTGTTAAATTCCATCATTTGTCATTGTGCCAAGGAAAGGAATAATCCTTTGATGTTTGGATGCTCTTAAACATTTCTTATTGATTAGATGGTGTTAACATTTCAATTCTTATGGGGCTGTAAGAATTGTTCACGGGTATGTGGATGCAGATGTGGCCTAAGAATCTAGCATAGGGTGTATGCAGAAGCTAGTCTTTCACAGTCGACACAATCAGGTGAAGGTATGATGCATCACTTGACATCTTGATGATGTGTGATATATCTTGTTTCTCTGTTCTAAAACTTTTCTTTTGGGGCCTCTTTTTTATGAATTTATGGAAAGTTTAAAGACATTGTGCTGGGAGTGATGGCCACCAGTTTAGGATTGGTTTCATAAATAAAAACTAGGCCCTATTAAATATTGCTCAAGCCTAACCAGCATTGCACCTAAGGGTGTCAATCGGTACTGTTTTGGTTTTTGGTTTGATTTTTGGTTCGATTTTAGATATATTTAACGTTAACCAAAACCAATTTGATTCCTAATTGGTTTCAATTCGCAAACCATACCAATTTGTAAATGGTTCGGCTTATAGGATCCCTAATCGGTTTCCCCCTCTAGCCTTTCTGCAAATTCTACTTGCAATTGTGGAAGTCCATCAAAGTTGACAGAAATAAGGTGGTGATGAGGGATGAGAAAGCATGAGAGAATCAGAGATTATAATATTTAACGGTTTATTCAGTTTATAGATTTGCAGTCGATGGCTTTTTGGTTAAAACAGAAGCTGACTGATTGATTAGATTTTTTTTTGGTTGGTTTTGTTATGATTTATTAGTGTCGGTTTAGAATTGATACCCTTAATTGCACCCTAAGCATGTAACGGACTTCCTGATTACAGAAGGAAATTGGTGCATGGCCAGCGATTCCCATCTGGAAAGATCAGAAACAGTAGGGCCATGCATGATGACATTCTTATTCTTAGGGTTTGTTTTTGTTTTTTCTCTTTTTCCTGCACTGAATTTCTGGGACTTGGATCCTCTGCTGTGCGGTGATGTGGCAACATGGATCCAACAGTTGGAAATGCATCAGAACATGTACGCACTCCATCATTGGCACGGCGCAGCAGAGGGTCCTTACATGAATTCCCAAGTAAAAAAGAGATTTCTGGGCAACTCTATTCCCGAGTAAAAAAAAAGAGGGAAATGTGTTGGTTTGCTACCCTACTCTGTTTTCTCTTCCTATGCTGTCGCTTTACACATCGTTTCTAGAAGCATCATTATAGGGCTAGACACCAGGCAACCGGTCACGAAAGGGCCATGCGGAAAAAAGTTCAATGGCAAAAACAGAGCTTTTGTTTTTTAATGAGTTTTGATGGATAATAGGAGTAAATAAGATGTGGAGTGTTACGTCTCAGTAAGCGAAAGGTACTGAATTTGATTCTTCTTACTGTCTTGAAGCCATTCACATGAGGGTGTTAAGTGCTCTTTTTTTTCCTACTATGAGTGAAGTGGAATGGTTCTCATTAATTTTGTATTAATCCGGTTCATGCGGTTGTGGGGTCAGTATGGGTCCGTAGGATTAGTTAGGCCAAAGGTTTGAATATTCGTCGCTAGCAAAAAATTTTTTTTTTTAAAATATGAGAGGGTGAGGGATTTTCAAGCTTGCAGCAAATTTTAATGGTGGACAATTGAAGGCAAACAAATTTCCATCGTGAATTTTGAATCTGTTACTGTTATATGGTTTACGTAAAAAATTAAGCCATAAAGTTCCTATACATGTGTTGGGAGCAAATTATACCGATAGGAAGAAATTTGGCCAAGACAGAAGTTAGGCATCATCATACTCCGAGGCAAAGACGACAACTACCTCCAAGTTTGCTGTACTTGTTGTCAGAATAGTACCTTGTGGACCAATAAAGTGCTCTAACTGTAATCAGGTTGGACACATAAGGTCACGATGACCCAAGCTAGCAGAAGCCCCGGGAACACAGTAGGGGCGTACATGTGTATGCCATGTCCACCGAGGATGCAGAAAAGACTATTGGAGTAGTAACAGGTAACCCTAAAAATCTATCTGATTAAATAATTATATGCATATAGATTTAGGTTCTCTTTGGTTTGTATTATATAATGTATTATATAATATATTATAAAATTTATAATTGTTTGGTATAATTTATAATGTTTATTTATAATTAAAATAAATCAATATAATTCATTATCTACAAATAGGTGAGTAGCTGTTTATTATTATTAGAATAATCTATTAGGTGATTGTTTATATTTTTCATTATATAATGCATTATGTTTAGTGGTACCAAACGGTCATTATTTATTACTCATAATCTATTATCATAATTGATTTATTACAAATAACTCATAATACATTATATAATACAAACCAAAGAGAGCCTTACTAAATTTAGCTTTATCTAAAATAGGTACCTTCTTAGTATATCTGTAAAACATGCGCGAGTCCTCTTTGACTTGGGAGCGACACATTCATTCGTGTCACCAAACTTTGCTAAGAAGTTGGATTTACCCACAAAGCTGCTAGTTTCGAATTTGACTCTTCGAATGGCGTTGGGTTTAGAAGTTGTTTTGTCTGAGTACTATGAACCCTGTCAAGTTCAACTAAAGAACAAGACAATGGATGCGAACTTGATTGAGCAGGACATGTTAGACTTTGATGTAATCCTAGGAATGGACTAGCTCGCCACCCATCGAGCTAATGTCCTATGTGCCGAAAGAAAGATTTCTTCTGAAGCTACTGATGAAGAGTCGTTTGAGTTTATTGGAGACAACCCAAGAAGAAGAAGAAACTCTTCGTGTTAACACTTCAAGCATGTAAGTTGTTACACCAAGGGTGTGTCAGCTATTTAACTTCAGTAATCGACACTACAATAGAAGTACCACCGCTGGAACACATAGATGTGGTAAGAGAATTTTCGGATGTATTATTAGAAGATTTGCCAGATCTACCACTTGACTGGAAAACCAAGTTCATGATCAATGTATTCCCTGGATCGGCACCGGTTTCCAAAGCACCTTGCGCCTATTGAATTGAAGGAACTGACGATGCAGCTACAAAAGCTTCTAAACAAAGGATTCATTCGACCAAGCATTTCACCTTGGGGGAGCGCTAGTTCTATTTGTAAAGAAGAAAGATGGAAGCGTGAGATTGTGCATAGACTACTCGGAACTCAACAAACTCACGATTAAGAATCGATATCCACTCCCAGGATCGATGATCTCTTCGATCAATTACAAAGAGCTCAAATATTTTTTAAGAATGATCTTCAATCCGGATATCATCAATTGAAAGATTAGAGAATGTGACATGCCGAAAACTGCATTCAGAACTTGATATGGGCATTACGAGTTATTTCTTATGTCGTTTGAATTGACTAATGCCCTGATATCATTCATGGAACTCATGAACAGAGTGTTCCACGATTTCCTGGATCACTTGGTGATTGTATTCATAGATGACGTTCTAGTCTACTTCAAAAGCATCGAAGAACATGTTGTTTACCTGAGACAAGCTCTGTAGAGACTATGATAAGGGAAGCTGTATGCAAAATTCAAGAAGTGCGAGTTCCGGCTAAGGGATGTAACATTCTTGGGATGTGTAGTTTCAGCTTCAAGGATATCAGTAGATCTTAGCAAGGTTAAGGCTGTCCTTGAATGGAAAGCACCCAAGACAGTCACAAAGGTCAGAAGCTTTCTTGGACTAGCTAGATACTATCGAAGATTTATTGAAGACTTCTCATGAATAGCCATTCCTCTAACGAAATTAACTAAGAAGGGCACCAAGTTTGAATGGTCAGAGAACTATAAGGAGGGTTTTCAGAAACTAAAGGAAAAGCTCATCTCTACCCCAGTGTTGACGATACCATCATGACTGTACAGATTGGTATTCTACACTGATGCCTCCAAGTTGGGACTTGGATGCGTTCTGATGCAAGAAGGGAAGGTAATCGCTTATGTTTTAAGGAAATTGAAGGAGCATGAAAAGTACTACCCGACTCATGACCTTGAGTTAGCTACAATGGTGTTCGCACTCAAGTCATGGAGACACTACTTACACAGGGAGAAGTGTCAAATAAAGTAATCACAAGAGTTTCACCTACTTGTTCAACAAAAAAGAACTGAACATCAGATAACGAAGGTGGTTAGAACTACTCAAGGATTATGATTGTGATATATAATATCACGCTGGAAAGGCAAATGTAGTCATCGATGCCCTTAGAATAAAGGTGGTGTGCCTAGCAGATAATGGGACCCGCAAGGAAGAGTGTAAAGCATATATGTACATTTATACCATATCAGTGACCACTTCTCCACCACCACTTGAAAGTACCATCACCAATTCTATTGTGGAAGAATGGATTCAAGCTATGATAGCTACGCTCATAGCCCTGTCAATACAATCAACATTATTGAAAGAAATTAAAATGGTAATTTCAAATGACCTCCTCCTCAGCACACTAGTACATAATCTGGAAGGAGGAAAACAATATCCAAATTTCACTCTCAACGACAACGGAATTCTATATTATTGTGGGAGAGTGTGTCTGCCAGAATCTGCCAAGGAATTAAAGGAGACCATTCTGATAGGACATTTGTCTCCATATTCTATGCATCCTGGTAGTACTAAGATGTACCATGATTTAAAGAAGGAATTTTAATGGAGAGGAATGAAAGCCGATGTCTCTATATTCATAAATAAATGCTTGACATGTCAGCAAGTCAAAGCAGAATGACAAAGACCGGACGACAAATTACAACCATTGCCGATACCGGAGTGGAAATGGGATCATATTACCATGGACTTCATCACAGGGTTGCCATTGACATCACACTCTGTTGACGCAGTTTAGGTTCGCCAAAACAGTTAGATTCATTACTGTTCGATTACAATATCCTATGGATAAGTTGGCTCGATTATATATAGACAACATCATATGTTTACATGGTGCCCTAGCCAACATAGTGTCTGATCAAGATCCAAGATTCATATCAAAGTTTTGGGAAGGATTACAGAACTCCATGGGAACTCAATTGAAGTTTAGCATGACATTCTACCCTCAAACTGATGGGTAGGCCAAGAGAACCATAAAAATACTTGAAGATATGTTTGGAGCATGTGTATTGGACTTCAAAGGGAGTTGGGATCAAAACCTTGCATTGATGGTGTTGGCCTATAATAATAGCTATCAATCTGCCATTATATGACTCCCTATGAAGTATTATATGGAAGAAAATATAAAACTCCTTTATACTGGAATGAAGTTGGGGAAAGAAGATACCTTGGGCCAGAAATCATCCAAGAAACCTGGGAGAAGGTTGATTTGATTAGAGAAAGGATCAAAACTGCTCAAACTAGACAAAAGAGCTACGCAGATATAACACGCAAGGACCTTGCGTTCCAGATAGGCGACAAGGTATTCTTGATGGTATGTCCTCTCAAGAGAGTGAAAAGATTTAGCAAGAAAGGAAAACTGAGTCTAAGATATGTGGGATCATACGAGATTCTTGGAAGAAATGGGTTAGTATCTTATCAGCTAGCTACTTTACCCCCAACATTGCCAAAAGTTCACAACGTGTTTCACATATCAATGCTAAAGGATTATGTAAGTGACCCTACGCACATTCTAAACACCGAACCGCCAATGATGGATACCAATTTAACTTATGAAGTGGAACTGTTGGCGATATTGGATAAGAAGATCCATGAACTCAGGAACTATACCATTACCTACATTAAGGAGCAATGGAAGAACCATCTCAAAGAGGAAGTATAAAACCCGCACCCAAAATTTCAGGCTAATTTGAATTTTTTTATCGTACATCATATTTTCCCACCAACACGGCTCTAGTGTCCATATAGGAGTATAATGGATCTCAGGTAAGACTTAAATCATGTCTATGATATGTTAGAACTGCTAAAAATCCATTAAGATGTAGAACCATTTGAAGCATGGCCAATTTGAACTGAATCAGGCCATGCGGTCGATTGGATAGGTCAATGAAATGTGCCTAATCGATCGCACGATCACAGAATGGGCCGAGTTAAGCCCATTTAATTGGGCTTTATTTTATTCGTTTTCAATACCTCTTGGGCAACTCAATAACGTATGAGACATATCCTAAGACATATATGACTGCCAATTAGCAACCTAGAACTTGCTATAATCGTAATACCTTTAGAACATCAATTAAGGGAGAGAGTTGGGCTCCAACATGAACTTTGATCCTCTCTCCATATAACCAACCAAAACCATGATCGTCTCTCCATATAACCAACCAAAACCCTAGTGTGTAAAAATTTTACAAGCTCTGAGCATGAATTAGAAAGAGAAACTTAAGAGAAGATTGAAGGAAGGAAGGACCTAAACCTCATTGTAATGGTTAGAACATCAAACCCTCGACCTCTGAGGTTGTCTTCAACCTCTGGAAATGGGAAAACGTTTTCCTCATCCATTGATGACCATTACAGTTAAATTCAAGAACATTGACCAGAATTGACTAATCGACATAAAGGTAGGATTTTTATTAGAATTGTGAGGTAGTAGTAGTAAATTAATGAAGGGAATCATTCCCCAATAATGTACAGACCCTTAGACCCTCTAGAAGCAATGTGGTCAATGAACCAAAGAAAATGGATCGATAAAAACTCAGTCCAAGCTCCCTGGAATCGTTAGGTCGATCGATCAGGTCGACCAAAGTGGTCTGATCGACCGCACCACTGTGATCGACCGCACGATCACAGAAATGTGTTTTTCTTTTGATCTACTTCTATTCGGCCACTAATAATAATACTGACATAGTGGACTCACCTAACACCTCAAGAGACTTATTGTAGATCATATTGAATTGATATTCAATAGGAATGCTTTCCTATAAGTGTAGACACGTACGGTTTCATAGACGACGTTCATAGTCAATAACCGTACATGTATATAATTGATAGAAAGGGATTCAACCTCTGATAAGTGACCTCACAATATCTTAAAACCTTTGTAAACATGTTTCCAATTAGGTATAAGGCTTTGGAACTTGAGTTGACCAAACTATAGTCGATAAGGACTATCAGGTTGACAAAAGGTGTCTAATCGACTGCATAAGCATATCGACCACACTCATCGACCTGACAATTACAATAACCCTACTTTGTCTAATTCTTCGATTGTCAATTATCAAACTTAACCAATTGACCCTAGGGCATTACCCTAAAACTAATGAGGATACCCCAGACCTATTAAAAGCATAAACAAACAATCCAAAGTAATAATCATGCATCAATCGCAATTAGGTAAACCGACGTGGAAAGAATGGGAATTACTTTGTTTACATCAGCGTAACTTATTGCTTACTATCACAGGTGAGGGGATTAACTTGATTTATTTTACTATTTTCCATGTGTGTGCTATGATTATGGTATAGATTACTGTGTGATAACATGCCATCCAATATCTGTTATAACTGTTCATGTATTCTTTTTTTTTCTTTTTTTGGCTAAAGCTCACCAAGTATATTAATTAATAAGAAAGAAATATATAAATACAAATCTCCTATGGCTCAACCCCACCTTCAGCATTGCCTTCAGCAGGGCCCATAGGAGACCTCAGGAGCACTGAAATAGTTTAACCTTTGACATTGCCATCAACAGTTTCTTTGGAAAACTAACACTATAAAAATCAAAGTACATCAATGTTTTGTAATCCCCTACTAAGTCTCTAATCCGAAACACCTATCATCATTTGAACTGATGATAGTGGTACATTAGAGTACTTAGTCATTACCATCTATACCAACCAACCAACTACTAAAAATGATACCTAGGCTTGTGGGAAGCATCTCACACAACCTTCCTGGCTATGAAGTTTGGACACCCATTCCATACATGTGATGCTATATCATATGTCGCCCTTATTGCTAGTAGGTCTGTAAAACCCATACTCCATGGTCCTGATCTAACATGGGTTATCGTGTTGTGATAGGTCTTCTCATCATAATTGGGTCAAACGAGATAGTCGAATGACGAAACCACGCATCAAGGTACAAAAACTGACAACTTCAACATTGACCAGTTTGATTGGTTGAGCTTGTTCGGTCACGCGGGCAATCATTGGTCAGTGCCGTATGGGAATAACCGGTCCATTTTAGAGTTTCCGATCATTTTGTGAACTGGACAACCCAAATTCTAATAGAAGAATGGAATTTGGTGGGACCTACCTTCCAACTATTGCATGGAAACCTTCCCATACAAGTGGTGGATCCATATAAGGACTCTCTCCCTATATAAAAGCCTTACCTTTCCATTCTCTTTAATTCTTTGGCCATCCAAAACCCTAGAGTTGAGAGAAAGATCTGAGGGAGGAGCTGTGGAGAAGAAGAAGGCTGAGAAAGGGAGAATCATCCTTGAAGCAAGAACTCACCATCGGTTTCTGATCTACGTTGTCACGAAACCAACGATAAGTTCCTAATCACTATAGAAAGGTTAAGATATACATGAGGTTAGGATCACAGTCATTGATGACTATTGGTTGATTCCCATACATTAAGGGATCTTGTGTTGGAATGGTTCACAAGATCCAATAATGAGAAGATTGTAGTAAACTAAGGTTTACAATGGAAGACTTAAGCCTAACATATCTCTGGCCATAGAACGATGTAGGATGAACCCTAGAATGAGTTGAGGGATCAACTTTGAAGAAAAGAAAGATTGAGAGACAACCTGGACAATGTTCGATGTGTTCTCCGATGGCATACAGAGTGACACCAGTAATGCCACTGGTTATATTCGAAAATGCCTCTAGAAGTTAACCGAAGTGGTGTCCGATGTAGCTATTATCAGACCAGACAATGTCCGGTGGGACTTATTCCACTCTAGACAGTGAATCTGAAGAAAAATAAATTACTAGAAGTTAACCTGATTTAATCTTATTGTTTATTTAGGACTTGTGAGCAAACAAGGTTAGTCTATGCAACTCAGGGAGTGTCTGACATCACTCAACAGGTGAGGGACAGAACCCAAAACTAACTGGTTAACTAATCAATGAACCTTACATGTTGTTTAGTGCATTGTGCATTTAACATGTCATTCAATATTTGTTATTTATTGTTCATGCATATTTATTTATATTATTATGAGATTGATGTTAAGCATGTGTTTGTTTAGTTGGTGTAGTGAGTGGAAAGGGGTAGGAGCCTTGGACCATTCATCTCATTGACACTGCTTTGTATCGCCATCTATCTTAGCGTACTTGGTACGAGGCAGGGTATCAGGGGGGTGCTGGCGGTGTTGGTTGTAGCCTTACCATTAGGCTCTAGCTCTAGCTCTATCTCGTAGTAAGAGATACTGGGGTAGGACCATGGATATGCTTGTGATGTCATGTGAGATTGGTTAGTGACATATCTCTAGTTTGCAAGCCCTCGCTAGTAGGGGTGTAAGTATTGGTATAAGGCAGAGTATCAGGGGGTGCTAATGGTTTGGTTGTAGCCTATCGTTAGGCTCTAACTCTATCTCTCTCATACTGAGTGATGTGGGATGACAACGATTTTGGTTGGAGCCTAACAGTTGGGTGTACTCAAACTCTCATGTATGGAGGTGTGGTTGTAGCCTATCCTTACCATAGTACATTGCAAGCTTTACCAGACCAAATGATTGAATGTTATCTCATGCATATTGCTTGTTGCATTATTTTGTTTCTTACTGAGCAAGGTTGTGAGCTCATCCCATGATATCGTTTCTTTTTTAGTTGATGATGTAAATATTACTATGGAGGATTGCATCAATACGCCTTCATATGGACGAATGGTGGCTCTTGATGTGCAGTTGGTAGAGAGCGAGCATGACTATAAGACCCGTACTCTACTAACCCGGTCTAACCTAAGTTAATGTCTCCTAACAGGTCTTCCTATCATAATCGAGTTAGACGAACCAACTAAATGACAGAACCACAAAGCCAGGTATGAAAAACTGTCAATCCTAAACTATCTGGTCTGACGAACTAAATTGTCCAGTCTGTGTATTAGGCGACCGGACAAGCGACCGTTCAATCATAAAATGGACTCCGAGTTTAGGAAAGTTTCCTAGTTTTGGTGGGATTACTCTCCTAATTGGGAGAGGACTCTAGTAGGAAGTTCCCACTTATATAAGTGACGATTCTCTACTTTTTCCTACTCTTTTGATGAATCACAAACTGTCATACCCCATTCATGACGTATCGATACTATGGAATGCAATGGGATCTCTCCATCTTATCAGGGCATAAGAAATCCGCTTCCAAGATCGCACATCACAGTGTTCCACCAGTCAACCCCAAAGCATTAATTATAAATTATTAGAGTAACATAAACATTTCTAAATTTCATTCCCAACTAAAACATCTAATAAGAAACTTAAAAATGATTATGAAGTGAAAGTCTTATAAACCAATTATCATATGCTGACATCTAACAAGTTAAAATGAACTCATCCAAGTTATTCAAATCCATAATTATTAAAGTTTAAATAAACCATTAAATTATTATCTCAAATCCACAATAATTAAAACCATTATCCAATTATCCGGAATAATTCAAATCAAAGTAATAACCATTATTCAAAGCTTATTCAAAATGAAAACCCAAAAGAATAAAATCCCAATGCTAAAGCAATAACGAAGTAGGCGCATCCTAGGCCTAGAAGTAACTCTACGCATTGCACGACGGATCAGAGACGTCCTCCTTAGGTTCACTTTCTTCATCCTCCACACCAGATGGAAGGCAAACCAAAGCGTCAAGTGAAGAACCTACAACATGTAAAAAGAGTTTGTGCGCACAAGGTAAGCTCAACCACCAAGCTTAGCAAGAAAACTAAACGTGCAACAAACAAATGCATGCAACTATCAACTACGGTATGATAAATAATTGTATATGCCAACTTGTGGGCCACTACGATGAATGCTACCTCACTCGACGTACAACAAACATCCTCAGTATTGCATGGGTTACTCCAAAAGATGATGCCGCCTCACTCGGTATACAGCAACACCCCTTATGTATGGGTCCATCGTTATGGTACAAGTTCATATTATGTCTGCCACTTGCCCATAACTCGTCCCAAGTCTACACTACATCGGGCACCTAAGGAGATGACAGTCCTACTAGTCAACTCGCCTACCCATCCACACTACATCGGGTATGAGGAGCATCGCAGCTATGTTCATGCCACCTTTTTATTGAACCCATGCCATTACATAACCCCCTAATGGCTAGGGGTACAATTATACGGGTAATTATGCTCAACTAGCCATGTCCACCTAATTAATCATATTACTGAATCGTAACATCACCAAGCTTCTAACCCCGTCTGAGCCCCCACATAGGACATCGTTACTTGGTTAAGTTACATATGGTCAATGCAAAGCAGCATCAGTAAGAAGTGGTGCAAGTGTCTCATACCACCCACCTTCCTCCTTACCAACTTAACCAGACATCATGAATCAAACATAGATCAGTCTCTTTTGTAAAAATGTAGTAGGTGTCCCATACCACCCACCCTCCAATCCTTACCGGCACTGTTGATCTCAAACACAAGGATGCATATGCATGATTACACAGAACAGTTTATTGAATGGCATGTTATCACAGAAGAGCATGTTATCAATCACATCCATCATACAACATAATAAATAGAGAAATATACGCATATAAGAGATCTAGTTTCCTTATAGAAAGTTAGAGAGTAAATCTTTGGAAAGCCGATCAAGTAGTTGCCTACCAAAGTCCTCGTAGCTCTATCAAGTCAAGCAATATTCATTAATATATTATCCAATAGAATTAACTCCGCTAGTATTATACTACCAGTCCCAAGCCTAGATAAAGGAGGAGGGTTGGTACGTTAGGTTGGCAGCCAGTACCACCAAAAACATAGGCAAACCCTTATCATGGATTATAAACAAAAGATAATCAGCGTAATACTAGGGCATGCTTTATAAACGACGCATTACACCTGGTCCATGGTGTAGCAAAAAATGGGCAAGGGCCGCCGCATTGCCCAAATGAAGTGAAAAGTTGGTTAGGGCCACCACATCGGTACCTGGATGTGGTGATATATTGGCAAAGGTTTTTACACCATGGACGAGTGTGGGCAAAGAAGCTAGTCCATAAGTGTAGGATTATAATAGCATTTTGGAACATAGGATCCTTAACGGGTAAGAGTTTAGCATTGATAGATGTTATGAGGAGAAGAAGGATTAACATAGCTTGCATACAAGAGACTAGATGGAAGGGCAAAAAAGCTAAGGAGTTGGATGGCTTTAAACTTTGGTATACGGGGGATAAAAATTATAGCAACAGAGTGGGTATAATAATGTATAAAGATTTAAAGAATGATGTGGTAGATGTAAAAAGATTTGGTGATAGGATTATAGTCATCAAGTTAATGATGGGGAAAGAGATAGTCAATATAATTAGCGCTTACGCACCCCAAGTAGGATTAGATGCAAATAGTAAACTACAATTTTGGGAACACATGGATAGATTAGTGCAAGGTTTACGACAAGGAGAAAAAAAGATTATAATAGGGGGTGATTTGAATGGACATGTAGGGGGAGATCATAGAGGTTATGAAGATGTGCATGGGGGATATGGTTTTGGAGTGAGGAATGAGGAGGGGACCTTAATTTTAGATTTTTCTATGGCTTACGATTTATCCATTGTAAACACATACTTTAAAAAGAGAGAGGAGCATATAGTCACCTTCAAAAGTGGGCATCATAAAAGCCAAATAGATTTCTTTCTAACTAAAGGTCCGATAGATTGTTATGTAAGGATTGTAAAGTTATACTCAGGGAGAGTCTAACCACTCAGCATAGATTATTGGTTTTGGATATATGCCTCACTATGTCAAGTAGTAGGAATGGTCAGGTTTTTTGCCCTAGGATAACATGGTGGTGCTTAAAAGAAAATACCTTGAAAGCTTTTAGTGATAATGTTGTCAAACAAGGAATGTGAAATTTTAAGGGACTGCTTCTATTAAGAAAGTTGCTAAAGAGGTTCTAGGTATGTCGAAAGAAAAATGTCATTCTTCTAGAGAGTCTTGGTGGCGGAATGATGAGGTTCAAGCAGCCATTAAAGTTAAGAAAGATAGTTTTAAGGCATGGCAAAAGAGTAAGGATATAGAGGATCTAAAAAGATATAGACTTACTAAAAATGAAGCCAAGAAGCTTGTGGGAAAAGTAAAGGCAAAGAAATATGAAGATTTTTATATCAATTTGAGCACTAAGGAAGGAGAAAAAACTATCTATAAAATAGTTAAGATGAGGGAAAGGATGAGTAGAGATTTAAACCATGTTAAATGTATTAAAAGTGCAGATGATAGAGTTATAGTAAGGGTAAGGATATTAAAGAGAGATGGAACGATTATTTCTACAGCCTAGTAAATGAAGACGTCTCAGGAAATAGTGCACCAGATTGCTATGAGCTCTAGAAAAATACCAAATGAATGGAGGAGTATTAATGTGGTTTCTATCCACAAAAGCAAAGGTGATATTCAGAGCTATAATAACTATAGAGGCATAAAACTAATGAGTCATACTATGAAACTGTGGGAGAGAGTTACTGAAACCCGCTTGAGAAAAGAAACTACCATTACGGAGAACCAGTTTGGTTTTATGCCAGGTAGATCCACAACAGAGGCTATTTACTTGCTTAGGAGACTCATGGAAATATGTAGAGAAGGCAAGAAAGACCTCTATATGATTTTTATCGATCTAGAAAAGGCATATGATAGAGTCTCTAGGGAGTTAATCTGGAAAGTACTAAAGAAGAGATGTATTTCAAGCAAATATGTGGACATAGTTAAGGAAATGTGTTATAATGTGATAACTAGTATGAAAACCATGGGGGTTAAGGTCTTGAATTCCCAATTACAATGGGGTTACATCAAGGATCAACTTTAAGTCCTTATTTGTTTGCCCTCATTATGAATGATCTAACCAGAGACATTCAAGATGAAGTTCCTTGGTGTATGCTTTTTGCTGATGATATTATTTTAGTGGATGAGGCAAAAGCAGGGATTAATGCAAAGTTGGAGCTACGGAGATCATCATTGGAATCAAAAGGTTTTAAGATAAGTAGAACGAAGATGGAGTATATGGTGTGTAACTTTAGTCACACACGGACGGATAATGGGTGGTGAACATTCTTGAGAGGGGGATACAACAAAGTAATCATTTTATGTATTTAGGTTCAATCATAAACAAAGAAGGTAATATAGACGATGATGTTTCACAGAGGATTAAAATAGGATGGATGAAGTGGAGAAGTGTGTCTGGAGTATTGTGTGATCGGCGTATTCTTTTAAAACTTAAAGGAAAATTCTATAGGATAGTTATTTCACCAGCTATGATGTATGGTGTAGAATGTTGGGTAGTTAAGAAGAATCATATTGATAAACTTAGTGTAGTTGAGATGAGGATGTTAAGATGGATGTGTGGCAAAACTAAAAAGGATAAGTTAAGGAATGATCGTATTAGTGCTGATTTGGGAGTAGTGACAATACATGATAAGCTATGAGAAAGTCGTTTGAGGTGGTATGATCATGTTCAACAGAGGCCGTTAGATGCTCCCGTTCGGAGGAGTGATTTGATTCAGATTGAAGGGGTTAAAGGACCTAGTGGCATACCTAAGATAACTCTAGGGGAGGTGATGAAGAAAGACATATATAGCTTAGGTCTTGCTTCAAGTATGACATCGAACAGAGTTTATTGGCGGACAATAATCCATGTTGTTGACCCCATTTAGTTGGGATAAGGCTATATTGTTGTTGTTCTCATTGTATATTATCCAATAGAATTAATCAGGTTTTTCATTAAGTTCATTATTCTGGTGCTCATAGCGTTAAATACTTGTCTGATAACTTATGGCTATCGCCTACTGTTTGCCTAATCATGATATGACATCTGGGGGTTCATTATTTGTTTTATTCATTGCTGTTCATTACCTTAGGGTATGTCTAAACCTTACAGCAAGCCTGTTGTCCATAGGAGATAGGTTAAATAAATATTGATTCTCCATAAGACAACACACTCGCTAGCCAGAATCACCTTTTAAGAGCTTTAATACTAAAATGGACTTCTTTTAGCGAAGTCAGGGGTTCTAGCATCGTACCAGAGTTTGATTACTATTTCCTAATGTTCAATACTTGCTGCCCAGGGTTTTTTAACATTTTAAGTAGTGAACAATAAGCTACCTAAACATGTTATAGGGTATTTAGTCAAAACAACATAAAGAACGTTCATAGAAATTTGATCTCAAAAATCTAAACCCATAGACAGGCTCATAAAAATTTTAGAAAGCCACTGACCAAAGCTGTCACACCCAAATTCTGGACTAACTAGTAGTGTGATGAACTGTCATAAAACCAACGGTTCAACCAAGATCTCGTATAGGCCATACCCACCATATTAGACCAAACACATTCCACAGTAATAATTAGAGATAATAATAAAATAGTGAAAGTCCTTATAAATAATTAACTAAGGTCTAACAATGATAAAATAAATATTTAATCCAGTTATCTCCAAATAACTCAAGACATAGCGTAATAAAATCCATTACATGTTCTAATATTCAAATATAGCTAAGCTAATAAAAAATACATTGGTTGCATTCGCATGACGGCTCGTGCGCATCCTCTACAACTTCCATATCTATAGCCACCATGTGTCTATACAATGGTGCATTCACGTAATCTTCTACAGTAAGACCTACATCATCAACTAAAAATATTTGACGTAGAAAGGGTGAGCACACATTACTGCTCAGTGAGCAAATAAAACAATGCGCAAACATATGCATACATTCAATTCAATATCTTTGGTCTGATTTTGAGTTTACAACTGTGCTATAGAAAGGATTGTCGACCACTGCACCTTTGTACACGAGTATGTGAATCCGTCTAATGGATCAAACATCATTGCCGTCCCACATGCACCCACCATGGAATAGAGATAAAATGTCTGGATTACACATCACCAACACTTCCCCTTATGCCCTACCTATACCAATACGTAAGCTCCTGCTGGCGAGGGCTTACAAAATAGGCTCACAACTAATCAATCCTAATGCCATCCAAATGTATCCAAGGCCTCATCCCAGCATCCCTTAACACATCCATAGAGATAGAGCTAAGCCTCCCCAGCAGATTCAAAGACCATATGGTCCGATACCACCTCCCCTGATGCCCTACGACGTAATAGTTCTACTAAGGTAATGGCTATGACGATATCAATGCGAAGCATGGCTTAGGGATCAAACACCCATCCCCACACAACACTCCAATCACACTCACAAACACATGCCTATTCCTATCATCATCAATCAACATGGTATAAATAATAAAGTAAATATGCATGAATAGGAATAGCAGTAATATTGGATGATATGTGAGATGCACATTACAAGCACACAAGCATAGAATCATTCATGGCATTGGACACAACAAAATAAAGGTAGCTTGTTATTAACCAATTAGTTTAGGTCTTGTTCCCTCACTTGTAAATGATATTTGATCTTCTTTCAAGCCTTGCAAATCACTTGAACAACTTTGGGAACCTAAGGAATTATATAGATTTGGATTAGGATTCATGTGTAATATGTTACAGTAGTAGGAAATCAGAACAGACCACAGATAGGTGACTGATTGGTCCTATGTTCACATGTCTGTGTTGACCATACCTCGTACAGTCGATCTCCTATGGTTGCACTATATGCGACCACACCTGTGACCACATGTTTCCTGTATTCTTCCCGAATGACTGTGGTTGACCCTATGATCACCCTATGGTCAACCATAGCAGCGACTATATGAGTTTGGCCTGATTTTTAGTCCTCATATGAGTTCCGCCTCTTGGCTCATCAACAAGATTCTCCCTAATGATCATTCTTTGGCCATAATTCTTAGTTTTTATTAAACAAGTACCCTAACCCATTCTCCATGATCTCCTTTGAGATTTGCTTAGAAAATCCCATAGTTGAATCCTCACATTGGGTTTGTATCACAATTTACATTAAAAACTCCTACTCTAGGTATTCTATGGCTACAGAGACAAGGTTCATACCTTGCTTGTTGCAAAGAGTCTACAAAACTCCTTCTCTCAGCCTTCTTCTATAAATCTCCTTCTCCTTCTCTTCCTCTTCCTCTTCCTTTCTCCCTTAAGTTTTAGGGTTTGATAATATTCTAAAATAATGAATAAGGGTTGGGGGATGTCCTTTATATAGAGAGAGAAACTCTCCATATAGAGCTCTCCAACAATAGGAAAGAGATCCCCTTTGATTTGGAAAGTTTCCAAATTTCAGAGTCTGATTTGGGTGCGTGCGGTCGAACGTACTGTCGCAAAATCCGTCGACAACACCTTTTAGATGTATCGACCACACGTCCCATTTTGAGTGGTCTTAATCCTTCATTGTATGGTTAACTATACCTACTCAGGTAGTTGACCATACACTTAATTTTAAGTGTTTTTAAGTAGATTCTCTTACCTGGTCTCGTGGTTTTCTTCACATGATTTGTAAGATCTGTATCGAACTAATCAGTCTTACCACCTTGTACCAGGTCTACCTATCATGGTTGAGCCAAGTGAACCAAGTGCGTGAAGAAACCACAAGACTAGGTATGAAGTTTAACTCAAAAACAATCAAATATGAGGGTAGGGTCGCATGCCTAAACAGGTGTGACCGACCCCACCTCAAAAGAGTCCAACCCATGACTTTTTAGTCGTAGGGTCGCATGACTAAAAAAACGTAGGGTCGACGGATTCTGCGACCCTACATCCGACCCTACGTTAACAGTTAGAAACCGAAAATTAGGAAACCTTCCTAATTCAAAGGGGGTCTTTCCTAAACTCATTGGGACTTATTATGGAGGATTTTCCTCTATAAATAGGACGTCCCTTAGCCTCTTTCACTCCTTTAGAACCCTAATTGAAAGTGAGAGAAAGAGAAGAGAAGGAAGAGAAGGAAACTTGAAGAAGAAGACTAAGGAAGAAGAAGTTCAGAGAAACCTCTGAATCTCAGCAAATCTAAGGTATGAACTTAAATCCCTACATGAATTGGGAGCCTAGAATAGTTTATGAAGAACATAGGATTATGATAAACCCAAATCATCCATCCATGGATAAATTCCAAGAGATTCCATGGAAGAGATCATTATGGACAATGAATGGTGTATAAATTGTAGTTTTGAGCCATAGAACAATCAAAGAATGGACCATGTTAGTAAATTAAAAGATCCAAACATGAAGGAATGGACTTTAGAGTGAAAGGTCGACACAGAACACGTGTGGTCGCACGTAGGGTCGAATGATATCCCACCCTACAAGACCATATGATCGACCACATGCCCTCGGGAAGTCCCAGGGAGGGTGTGGTCGCACGTAGGGTCGAATGGTATCCGACCCCACCTACGACCCTACACCCTAGGGTCACAGAAACTGCTACCCTAGGTGCTACCCTACCCTGCGACCCTACCCCTGTGGTTGCAGAAGCTGCTACCCTAGGTGCTACCCTACCTGCGACCCCTCAGCTTCTGTTATTCTAAACATATGGGGATTAATTCTAATTAAAATTTATCGACTTGTTAGGTCTTTTCAGTGGTTTAAAAGTGAATTATAAAGCTTGAACGAGGATCTCCTAGCAACCAAAGGTGAGGGAACAAAACCTAAACTAATTGGCTAATAATAAACTATTTTCGTTTATTGAGTCCAATACCATGAATGATTCTATGCTTGTATGATTGTAATGTGCATATCACATGTCATACACTATTTCTGTTATTACTGTTCATGTATATTTAATCTGTTTATTTATAACATGATGATAATGATGATGCTAGGAATAGGCATGTGAATGTATGTGTGTGGTTAAGTGTACTTGATGCGAGTGGAGCATCAGGGGGAGGATGTGACACTGTGGTTCATCCTGGTCACCAGAATCTAGCCCTATCTCTACTCAAGTCTTGTCCACTGACATCGTCGTATCACCATTACTTTAGCAGAACTATTACGTCGTAGGACATCAGGGGAGGTGGTCTTGGACCATGTAGTCTCTGACTCTGTCGGGGGGCCTTAGCTCTATCTCTATAGACGTATTGAGGGATGCTGGGGTGAGGCCTTGGATACACTATTTGACATTAGGATTGGTTAGTTGCGAGCCCAGTTTGCAAGCCCTCGCCAATAGGGGCTTACGTGTTGTTATGGGTAGGGCATCAGGGGAAGTGTGATGCGGTGCAATCCTAAGCACTTTAGCTCTATCCCTATTCCATGGTGGGTGCATGTGGGGGCGGCAATGGTGTTTGATCCATTGGGCGGTTCCACACATTCGTTTATAGAGGTGCGACGGTCACCTATCCTTTTTATTGCACATTGCAAACTTATGAACCAGATCAAAGATATGAATTGAATGCATGCATATGTTTGTTGTATTGTTTTGTTTGCTCACTGAGTCGTGATGTGTGCTCACCCTTTCGACGTCGAATATTTTTAGTCGATGATGCAGGTACCACAGTAGAATATTATATGAATGCTCCGATGTATGGACATGCGGCGGTGATGGATGCAGAAGTTATGATGGAGTCGCATGATTCGTCATGCGAGTACAACTCATGCGTCTTCGATTAGATTTTATTTAAATTATATAGACGATGTAATTGATTAAATTATTTTATTTTATGTCTTAGTATTTTTGAAGATAATTGAATAATTTATTTATGTTATCATCTTTAGACTCTCAGTTCATTTAATATTAAAGACTTCTGCTATCGTGTATTTATTCTGATTATGGTTGTGGATGTGTATGGTTTAAGCAAACGGACACAGCCTATTCGAGATCCTGGTTGAACCGTTGGTTTTGACGATTCATCACACCATTCGAAATAGTACAGAATTGGGATGTGACACGATTGGTCTACTCGATCCAGCTATGATGGGAAGACATAACATGATACGGTTAAACTGGGTTAGTAGAGTGCGGGTCTTACAAAAGCTGGTCACCAACAGGGGTCAAAATCCCATGCAACATGTGGCATCAACCACACGGTCTGACCACCAGGCTTGCAGCATGTATCATCTATTGCACTTCGAAACGTGGTCGTTTGATAGTGCCGGCACCCCAAAAGGGTTACCTAGCTCCTGTAGGTTGGGTTTATGGTCTCACAACACAAGGGAAATGCATGGTTGGTCTGTAAACCAAAACCTGATGCATAAGGGATTTTACATCAAAGAAATATTATTTCTAGGTTCTAAGGCCTTAATAAATTCCAAATAAATTATAGAGAGTCACTGGCCAAGTTTGGCCAGATTTTGATGTCGGAATGGAGTGCAGTTGATGGCATCAACCGCACATCTCTATGGCCAGGTCGTGCGACATGTACCATCGACCACACATCAAAACGTGGTCCGATGGCCACCAAACTTCTCTAACATGTTTCTTGTATTTTTCTTGGTTTGAATAGGTTTGAGCTCCAAATACGATTTCTACACTAGGTTTTGGATATCGTTTTGACTGTCCATTTAATCGAGATAACAGCTCTAGTTTATTTCCTTTAGATCTGATTTCCAACGTTGAGTCCAACATCATACCAGGAGTTTACGTCCCCTACAATCCTTCTGAAGTCTTCAATCATTCATAGATGATTATTTAATTCATTTGATTCATTAACCATCATTATTTTGTCAACATTACTATTTACGATACTTCTTCATGAAGGGCAGCTCATACTTGCATTAACATCACCAATGGTGGGTGCTACTAGGAAGTAAGGCCTTTTCTTAAGCTCCAATGACTAGATCCATCCCTTTCATTCATTGTACCAGCTACTTCTCATGGTAAAATTCGAAGAGCAGTAGCTTGTACACGTGTGACCGCACCATTAATGGTGGTAATATTCTTATCTCAGATCTTTCCCAAAGCCTCTCTAATAGTTATGATAGAGATAGGGTTTACCTACATTGGTTCCTCTCGAATCGGCTTTCCGTCTTGTTCGCAATTGAAAGGTGAGTTCCTCCTTTTCTTTTTGTCCTTCTTCTCCCTTGCTCTTATCATTTTCTCTGTGCTGGGCAGTACTTAGAGAGAAGCTTTCTCTCTTCTCTTCTTCTTCTCTCTGTTTAATCTCTTCTAAGTTTCTGGCTTGGTAGGAGGATTTGGGAAGAAAGAATACCACCCATATCCAAAAACAATTGAATGGAGTATCCTTGAAACCAAAGTGGAAAAAATTATAATTTCTCTCCTTCCCTTCCATTCTCAGCTCAATCAAGAGTAACCTTCCATGAATACGGTGCTGATGATAGGCTTTCCATGTAGGGAGACCACCTTCAAATTGGTCACCATTCTGATTTGCGCCTGGAGGTGGGGCTGGTGTGCTGCTTCACCACCCATGTCTCCAGTCGGACCATCTTTTGGGTCGACCAGTCTAGGCGTGTGCATGCTAGGCTCTTGGTAGTTGTATAGACTGAGTCGAGACTTCTTCTAGTGCATTCTCATGCACTCTAATGATGCGAGAGGTTCAAGATAGTGGTTTGGTGTCACCTCACAAGTATGACATCGCCTTTGGCCTTGTCGGTACTAAATGTTTGTCCGTGGAAAAAACTTGACACATGCCCAAAATGGTCAAATCCTAACAGGGTTTGGGTACAGGTCTTACCAAACCCTAGAATTGAGAGAGAGTTGAGAAGAAGGTTTGGAGAAGAAGAAATCTCTAAGAGAGCAAGAAGGAGAGAAGGAGAATAACTCACCATCGATTTCTAGCAATCTCCGTTGAGAGACCAACGGTAAATTCCTAACTTCTGCATTTAAGTTAGATAGCTCATAGCCGTCAGAGGCGGTAACTAACTTTACTACTATATGAATCGTCTAACGAAAAGGAGTTTATTGACAAGAGGGTTCAGACCTAAGGTTACAGTCAAACCCTAATGTATTCTTGACCTTAGAATGGTATGAGATGAACCCTAGAAGGGAACCAAAGAATTGACTTTAAAGGAAGTCAGACTGGAAGACAACTTAAAGGATGATATGGAGGTTGTCCAGTCTGGTTGTCTGGAAGCACCTAGTATGGGACCGACAAGCAACCAGACACTATCGAAAAACATCTCAGGGTTGTGCAGATCAATGTCTGGTCACACAACATGCAGTACCAGACAGTCAACCAGACAATGTCTGAAAGGCCTAAATTGCCAGTTCGAACAGTCAGTCTAAATGATAGTAAATTATGAAAATAAATCCTAATCTAATCTTGTTGATTGTTTAGGACATATAGACGAGAAAGGCTGATTCCAAGGGTCTCAGAGAGTGTCAAACATCACTCACAAGTGAGGGACAAGACCCCAAACTAACTTGTTAATAATAAACTACCTTGTGTGTATGTTGATCTGATTAGTTGTGCATATAACATGTCATCCAATATGTGCTATTAATGTTCATGCATATTTATATTATTTCTTTATGATGATGATGATGATGAGGATTGGCATGTATTTATGTGTGGTTGGTGTGTTGAGTGGGGAGAGGTTGGAGCCTCAACTCATTCACCATACTGACATCGTCGTATCGCTGTTACCTTAACATGCTTAATACATCGCAGGGTATCAGAGGGAGTGCTTGCAGTATTGGCATAGCCTTACCAATGGACTCTAGCTCTATCTCTGTTATGTATTAAATGATGCTGAGATAAGGACTTGGATACACTTTGTTGACATTTGGGATTGGTTAGTGACGAATCCAGTTTGTAAGCCCTCACCAGTAGGGGCATACGTAGTGGTACAAGGTAGGGTATCAGGGGTGTGTTGATGGTTTGGTTGTAGCCTTCCATTGGGCTTTAGCTCTATCTTTATTCTGTAGTGAGTGTTTTGGGGCAACGAAGGTTTTGGTTAGAGCCTGACCATTGTATGTGCTCACACTCTTGTGTATAGAGGCGTGGTTATAGCCTATCCTTACCATAACACATTGTAAACTTAAACCAGACCAAATGATTGAATTTCACATCATACACTTTGTTTGCTACATGTTTTGTTTCTCACTGAGGTAAGTGAGCTCACCACACGAATTTGTACTCTTTTTAGTTGATGATGCAGGTACTATGATTGAAGACTATATTAATGCACCTTCTTATGGACAGATGGCAGCTATGGTCGTCCATTAGATGGAGAATGAGCATGACTCGTCATGCGAGTGCCTCTACTGCTTTTACCTTTAGGCTTTCACTTTTGTGTTTGGGATTATAAGACATGTAACGAGTTATTATTATTTTATGTTTTGGTCAACATTGAGACAACTAGGTTATTTACTTATTTATCATTAAGACTCCTAGTTCATTAATAAAGACTTCAGTTGGTTATTATTTATTCTGATTAATGGTTATATGTATGGTTTGATTGTTGACATAGTCTTATGTGATCCTAGCTTGAATCGTTGGTTCATTAACTGTTCAATCACACTTCTGGTTCAACCATAATTGGGGTGTGACAACTTGGTATCAAAGCGCTCGGGTTCTGCCAATCAAACTTATGTACATTAACATGTGTCTATGAACTAAGATAAGTTAAATTTAAAAGATTTAATACAAACACATTTAAGCTCGTATGCTGGTTGAGACACAGACAGTAAACAAGATCATAATGCACACTATGAGAAGAAAGAATCATGTATAATGTGTCAGATAAAAATGAAGGGTACAATCCACAGATTGGACAGTTACCCTATAAACAAAGAATGGTAAGAAATAAAGAAAACAAAAGAGAATAAATATCACTAGGCTGGTGGCTGAGCAAGTACCTCCTCATCACTCCTGTAATCCTACTCATAAGCCTCTCGATGCCAGTGCACCTCATCCTGTGTGACCCAAAGACTCTGAGCGAGCTTCGCCATACGTTGGTCTGTCTCACCTTGAGCCTCTCAGATCTCAAGGAGCAATGCCATCAATGGATTCGAAGGGGGATGGGAAGGTCTCGCTACAGGTATGGGCTGGGGTGCCAGAGGGGGAATATCATCTACATCCATGTATAAGTCATCCCCTCCACCCTCAACTGCTACTGCTACTGTTGTGGCTACTGCCCCTTGCAACGGCCACTGACAAGCCTCCAACTCCTAGTCATTAATGACGACATCGTGTAGGTCCATCTTGCAGATGGCGTCCCAGTCCAAGTCTGTCATGACCATCTCCTCGTCCATCCGCTCGCTCTTCATGTCTACACCAAGACAGTCAAGGAGTGTAGTGATCAAAAGGCCATAGGGTAAGTTACCCTTAAATTAGAGCGTTGCCGCACGATGCATGGTGCAGATGAGTACGTAGGGCAAGCACACCTCTTGCCTAAAGACGATGCAAAAGATGAGGTACTGGGTTAGCTAGGACACCTCATTATAGTGACCGCTCTAAGGTAGAATGTTGTGCTGAATAATACGACAGTAGACGCGGGTATGATGACATAAGTTGACCGCTTTCATCACACGGTGGCCGCCCTGCATAATCTGACTCCATGTGATGCCACTGAGTCCCTCAGACAGGTACTTGCACTCCTTAGGCGCACAGTAGACTAGCTCGCCAGCTTTAGAAATGCCCAGCCAATCTACCAACTCATGGGTGTTGAACCAGATGTCCACACCCTTCATCTTGCTAGTGATGCGAAGCTCCCTACCTCTATCAAAATCGTTGGGGTCACCCTCTAATTGCAGGTTATAGTAAAACTGCTTCACGAGGTTTGGATGGGTGGAGGCCTGATACTGGATCACTGGTAGCCAACCCAATGCATCAAATCCCTCCAACTCCCTCAGGTTCACGAACCGGCCCACCTCAATGCTCCTGGCCTGAAACCAAGGGTACTGGGCCTATGCCTCGGCCGAACAAAATCGACGTGCATCAAAAAGTCTAGTAGGTGGGAGTGGACCTCGAGAACCAAAAGGTGCCACATTCTTGGCGGCGGCTTTAATTCTAGACATAATGAACCTGCAGGAATCAAATCAAATAAACAAGTGTTAGTTGAAATCTTATAAATTTTGGTAGCATAACGACAAGAAATGACCAAAAGCCTCAAGCTTGCCACAAAATGAAGGCAAGAGGACTTACGTCAATTGAGAAACATACAAACAAGCTAACCTACCATCTAATTGACCAAATAATTGAAGGAATTAAGGAAAATTTTGAAAATTTGAATTTTACCCAAATTTTAGGGCATAAAATCAAAATAGTTAGGGTTCTCAATGAAACCACCAACAAAAACCCAAATTGGTTGAGGGCTTTTGCTCATTGGGTCCCCAAAGGTGATTCTAACCAATAAAAAGAAGTTTCCTAAGGATGAAAAATTTCCTATTGAAGAAAAAGAAGAAAATGGCGAAGAAACCGTAGAAATTTTCTAAACAAAAGGGTAGAAATGAAGGGCACTTACCTTCTGGGGGTTGCCGCATGTTTTGTGTAAGACCCGTGTCAATCTAACCCGGTCTTACCACCTTGAACCAGGTTTACCCATTATGGTCAAGTCAAATGGAACAAGGGCGTGAAGGAGATCGAGATCCCAGGTATCAAATCGACCCAAAAACACTTAAAATAGGGGAAGGGTCGCATACCCAGCTAAGCAGGGTCGGACCTCCCAAAACAGAAAGTCAGACCCTCAGTTTTGGAGGGAGGGTCGGACAGCTTAAGACCCTAGGGTCGATGGGATCATCGACCCTAGGGTCGATGGGATCATCGACCCTCCCATCGACCCTCGGTTTCTGCCGAATATAGAAATTAGGAAATTTCTATATTTTTCGATTGGGATTCTTTCCAAATCTCCAAGGGACTTATTTTAGGATGTTCCTACTCTATTTAAAGGACGTCCCTAAGCCATTTTCACTCCTTTCACAACCCTAATTGAATTGAGAGAAAGAAAGGAGAAGGAAAAGAGGAAGAAGAGAGGCAAGCAAGAGAACTTAGCAAAAAGGAGAAGAATTTCAGAGGAAAAGTTATCTTCTCAGGTATGGATACTAATTCCATAAGTTTCTACAGACCTTAGGTTAGTAATTGTTGAGAGTGTGATCTCGGAGAAACCCAAACCATCAATCCATGGTTAGGTTTTCATGGAAAACCCTAGGAGAATGTATGAAAGCTATCTAGGTGGATGATTCATGGTTTCAGACCATGGAATGAATGTTGAATGGAATGTAGAAGCAAGCCATAGGACCCCAAACACGAGGAATGGACTAAAAAGTGGAAATTGGACCAAAATGCACCAAGGGTCGCACCCAGGGTCGATAGGCCATCCGACCCTAGGTATTCCTGACCATCGACCCTCAGCATTCGGGAAGTCCAAAAAGAGGGGAGGGTCGATAGACCCATCGACCCTAGCATCGACCCTAGCATCGACCCTCAGCTAACAGAGTAGTTTTTAATTCCGAATAAATTCTAATTAAATTCTATCGACTTTGTTAGGTCTTCTAGCAATATAATAACATTAGAAAGGTGATTTTAAAGCTTGGAAAAGTATCTTATAGCAAGCTAAGGTGAGGAACCTTAACTCCAAACTAAATTGGTTAATAATAAACTATTTTCTATTTCTTAAGTCCTATGCTATTCTTGATTCTATGCGAATATGTTTGTAATGTGCATACAGCATGCCATCCAATATTTCTATTATTTGTTCATGCATATTTACTTTATTGTTTATAACATGATGATGATGATAGTGATAGGAATAGGCATGTGCTTGTATGTGTGTGGTTGATGTTCTTGATGCGAGCGAGTATCAGGGGAAGTGTGATGAGAACGTCAATAAACGTTAACCTTTGGCGGGTCTCAGCACTTTAGCTCTATCTCTAACTCAAGTTTTGTGCATTGGCATCGTCGTATCGCCATTACTTTAGCAGAACTATTATGTCGTAGAGTATCAGGGGAGGTGGTCTCGGTCCTTGTAGTCTCTGACTCTACCGGGGGGCCTTAGCTCTATCTCTATGGACATTCTGAGGGATGCTGGGGTGAGGCCTTGGATACACTGTTTGGCATTAGGATTGGTTAGTTGCGAGCCCAGTTTGCAGCCCTCGCCAACAGGGGCTTACGTGTTGGTATGGCACTATATAGCAATAAACGTAACCTTTGTTATATAATGTTCATGATTGGGTGCATGTGAGTTGACGATAAACGTGATCTTCGGGTAACATCACACACTCATGTATAGAGGCGGAGTCAATAAACGCGACCTTTGGCTACCTAAACCTTTCTATTGCATACTGCAAACTTTAAACCGGACCAAAGATATAAATTGACTTTTTGCATGCATATGTATTGTTGCATTGTTTTGGCTACTCACTGAGCCGTGATGTGTGCTCACCCTTCGACGTCGAATATTTTTAGTTGATGATGCAGGTTATACCGTTGAAGAATATATGAATGTGTCTGCGTACGGGAACGTGGTAGCGATGGAAGTTGAAGCTGAAGTGGATACACACGACTCCTCTTGCGAGTGCAACTCGTGTGTATTTGATTAGATATTTTATAGGTTTCTTTATTTGGATTTATTAAAAACTTGTATTGATATTTACTTATGTCTCGGTTAATACAGAATAAATTTTTATTTAAATTTTAATATCACATAGATTCTCAGTTCATTTGTTTACAAAATTTCCGCTATTGTGTATTTACTCTGATTATGATTACGGATGTGTGTAAGTTTGGATAACGCGGGGATAGCCTATTTGAGATCCTGGTTGAACCGTTGGTTATTTAGCGGTTCATCACACCATTCTGGTTAGACCAAAATTGGTGTGTGACAACTTGGTATCAGAGCATCTCAGGCCTTGCCCGCCGAACTAACATACATTCGAGACAATTGTGAACTGAGATAGGATAAAAGTAAAACAGTAATATTAACACATTATAAGCACAAGTGATGTTTGAGACCAAATTTAAAAAGAGAATAATACATCTGTTAAAGGGAAAACAAGTTACATACAATTAGAGAGAGAAACAAGATGTATATACATAATGAAAGCAGAGTATAGTCCACAACCCGGACAGTTACTCTGAAGTACAAGGAAATGAAGGTACAATCAAGAAGCAGGAGGCGAAGGAGGAGGCGGTGCCTCACGATCTCTATCGTAGTCCTCAGCATAGACTCTAGTTAACCAGGCTATCTGAGTCTGGGTCGTCTGTAGACTAGCTGTGAGACCGGCTATCCTCTGATCAGTCGCACACTACACCTCTAGGAGCTCTCCCATCCGCGCGTCTGATGCGTGCTGAGCAGCCAACAACTCATACATCCTCAGATCAGATCTGCGCTGAGCATCCCTGATCTCCTGCAGCATCTCTATCATGGCTGAAGGTGGAAGTGAAGGATCAGCCGAATGGGAAGGACCAGCCTCAGGTGCAGGAGCCGCCGCAGAAGAAGTACCAACTCCAGCCACATGTGTAGGTGAAGGCGGTGGTATCGAGTCGACGTCCATATACATACGATCGTCATCGTCGACCGGATCCACACGAGCTCTACCAGCAGCAGCAGCCTCAGCATCAGCCATCTCGACCCGAGTGTGAGGGTACACCATCGCGTTCCTCTCCTCATCACTAACCTCAGCATTTCGCAGCCCCATCTTGCAGATTGCCTCCCAATCTAGAGGCGACGAGAAGGTCTTCTCCTGAATCTTCTCATCTACTAGATCCACCCCCAGACGGGTCAGTAGTACTGTAAACATGCGTCCATAGGGTAGATTACCCCTATGACCGGACAATGTAGCACTAATCATCGTCCGCATGATGATGTAAGGAAGGCAGACCGGCTGGCGAGTGCAGATACTGTATATCAGAAACTGTGTCAGCTGAGAGACCCTCTCATAGTGCCCACTCTGTGGGATCAGATTATGCTGGATAATCTTATAGAAGACCCGTGGAGCTGGACGCAAGTAACAGACTCTCATCTTCCAGCGATCAGGGCGTAACAGCTGGTTGTCGATCTCTGCCCTCATCTCCATCTCAACAAACTGTGGCTCTCCTGGCGCACAGTTACCATGGGGCCATCATAGGGAATGCCCAACAGATCGGCCAGCTGCCGATAATCGAAGGAAATGTGCACCCCCTTGACGTAACTGGTGATGCGCAACTCCTGACCATGCTCAACGTCATTGTAATTCCCCACCACCTGAAGATTACAATAGAACTGGCGCACCAAATCTGGACATGTGCACGCATCGTATGTGATGACAGGGAGCCACCCCATATCACCAAATGCTCCCTCTACATTGAACAAGGCTAGCTCAGCCAAGTTTACCATGCAACCCCCTTCCACTTTCTTACGGGCATAGTCGGCATACTGTGCCTCAGCTTCATTCGAACGGAAGCGAAGTGGATCACGCACTCTGGGTACCTTGGTACGAGCCATAGTATCTGCAAAATAAGAAAGAGAAAGGAAACAAGGAGTTAATAGGATAAAAATCTAAAATTTGATGTAATAACGACGTAAGTTGACCATAAAGCCCCATTTCTCACCATTCAAGTGGGCATGAGAACTTACGTAGGTTAAAACATATCCTACAACCCACATACAGTAGGAAATTTTAACTGACGAAGCTCAATTTGAAGCAATTCAAGAAAAATAAAAAATTTCGACAAATTAGGGGAAAAAGAGAAAATTTTAAGTTTCTCGATAACCAACTGATGAAACTCAAAATTTTTTGAGGGCTTTCGTTCCTCCAGACACCAATAACAAAAGCCCCCAATAAAAATCGAATTTTTATGGTTGGAAAAAGTTTAATTTGGAAAATACAAGTTAAATGTGTAAAAACCTAGAAAAGAAAACCTAAAAACAAGTGAAGATGAGTGGATATACCTGTATGGATGACGTGGACGCCGAAACCCAGAGTCAAACTAACCAAAAATAGTAGAGTGGCACTGTAGCAACTCAGAGAGTAGAGACGAGTTGAAACGGAGGAGAAATAGTGAGAAATGACCCAGAATCGGATCTTAAAAATCTGATTATTGGTCCGAGGGTTGGACAATTCGACTGGACTCATCGACCCTCGAATCGACCCTCCCATCGACCCTCGGCTCTCGGGAACCTGACAGAAAACTAAGGGTCGGAACTGAGGGTCGGACACCCATCGACCCTCGCATCGACCCTCAGCTCTCGGGAAGAATAGGTCATTCCCAGGGTCGGATACCCAGGGTCGGACATACCAGCGACCCTCACCATCGACCCTGCATAGAGAAGACAGCATTTTTTTTATAAAATGAGCTAGAATTGGAATCGATTATTGGTTAGCGTGCCTACATGAAATATAAATGACTTCTCACCTATTTTGATGATTTTTTAGGCACCACCAATCACCGAAAGGAATTATGTCTGGACGAAGAGTGACCCGACAGACCCGAAGTGCAGTCCCACCACCACCACCAGTGGAGGAGACTAGTCAAGAGAATAACTATGCACTGGGAAATCCAGAACCGGTAAACCCTACAAATTTGCCACCTCCACCACCAGAGCTAGCAACAGTGGTGATGAATCTGGCACAGCAGCTGCAGCAGATGCAACACACACAGGCTCAGATGCAGGTTGCCATGGGAATTATGTTCCAAGCCACTCAGGCTGCACCCATGCACACCGGACAAGCTAGTGCAGCACCAGTAGGTAATCACCCAGCCCCTCAGACACCTCAACAACCGGCTGCACCGATTCCATTGCAGGTACCGAAAGCAGCTCAAGGGAATTACCAGTATCCACCCTATATGTTTGGGGTAAACCCCCAAAATCAGCTGGACCACTCCCGACTAGTGGAGAGATTTATGAAGATGAAACCCAAGGAATTCAACGGCAAACCGTCTGATCCATTGTGGCCAGCCCACTGGATAGACGAGATGGAGATAAACTTCCTCTTGATGACTATTACAGAGGAAGAGAAAGTACTATGTGCCACCTTCATGCTCAAGGGCGACGCACACCATTAGTGGAAATCCACGAAGACATATTTACTGACCAAGCACGCCCTACTGACATGGGCTATATATAAAGAAGCATTCTTAGAGAAATATTTTCCACGAAGCTTCAGAGATTCGATGGAGAAGGAGTTCCTGAGTCTTTATCAGGGACCGATGTCAGTGGATGCGTACCAACAGCATTATGAAGAGCTGTTTTTCTTCGCACCACTGAGTATGCAAGAAGAAGAAACCAAAACCCGTAGGTTCGTCACGGGACTGAGAGGAAGCATCAGAGAACATGTTCTGGGCTTAGAGATGACAATATATAATGAAGCTGTCCAGATTGCTTGAGTGATTGAATCGAGCCAGAAAGAGATTTATTTTACTCAGAACAAAGGCATCAAAAGGCCAGCCGGAAATTCTTACAACGGAGGCAATAACAGGACGTATAAGCCTTTTCGTCCTCAGAACTTTACTACTGCACCCAAGACCACTTCAGCAGTGCAACCTCAGTCAAAGCCAAATTCTGAAGTCCTGAAGTGTTTTAACTGCAACCAACCTGGGCATATGGCAAGGGAGTGCCCAAAGGCCAAGAAGCAGTTACATCAAGGACGGGTATATGCCGTTACATCCGAGGATGCGGCCGCATCACCCGATGTGGTCACAGGTATGACTGAAACTTTTAAAGTTAAAATTTCATTGAATGAGCATGTAGACTAAGTAAAAATAAATCACAGGTATTGTACCTATAAATGGCGTACCCGCCAGAGTACTCTTCGATTCCGGAGCTACTCATTCATTTATATCTGTGTCATTTGGAAAGAAGACAAAATTACCCATCAAAACATTAGACTACAAATTACTTGTACGGTCACCGATGGGGTTAGAAGTGAAACTAGAGAAGGGTTATGGACCATGTCCAGTTCTCATTGGAGAGCAGACCTTAGATGCAACCTTGATAGAACTTGAGATGGCAGACTTTGATGTCATCTTGGGAATGGACTGGTTAGCTCGACATTCTACAAATCTGTTATGCGCCGAAAAGGAGCTAACGTTCAAAGACAAAGAAGGGGCAGAATTCAGTTTCTCGGGAACCAAACTTCCCTGGAAACGCAAGCTCATACTTTCAGCCTTAAAGGCTAAGAAGTAACTTGACAAGGGAGCAGTCGGGTACCTAGTATTAGTGGTTGACCTAACCAAGGAAGCACCACGAATGGAAGACATTAATGTCGTGCGGGATTACCCTGACGTATTTCCAGAGGAACTACCCGGATTACCACCCGACCGGGCCACGGAGTTTGTAATGGACCTGATACCTGGAGCCGCACCCGTATCAAAAGCACCTTATAGAATGGCTCCTACGGAACTGAAGGAACTAAAAGTGCAACTACAAGAACTACTGGACAAGGGTTATATTCGACCTAGTATATCTCCATGGGGGGCACCGGTGGTGTTCGTAAAGAAGAAGGATGGTAGCGTTCGATTATGCATCGACTATCGGGAGTTGAATAAACTGACAATCAAGAATCGATATCCACTACCTCGGATCAATGACTTGTTCGATCAGTTACAAGGAGCAAGAGTATTTTCAATGATCGATCTTCGATCGGGCTATCATCAGTTAAAGATTAAAGAAGGTGATATTCCGAAGACAGCTTTCAGGACCAGATACGGACACTATGAATTTTTGGTGATGTCTTTCGGATTAACTAATGCACTGGCAACGTTCATGGAACTTATGAACCGAGTTTTCCATGATATGTTGGATACGTCGGTTATAGTATTTATTGATGGCATATTGGTATATTCCAAGGACAAGGAAACCCATATCATGAACCTAAATGCAGCCCTACATCGTTTAAGGAAAGAGAAGCTATATGCCAAATTTTCAAAGTGCGAGTTTTGGCTAAGTGAAGTCGCATTTCTAGGCCATGTAGTATCCGTTGAAGGAATCAAAGTGGACCCCTGCAAGATCGAGGCTATTGTAAAGTGGGAAGCACCAAAGAGCGTTTCGGAAATTAGAAGTTTTCTGGGTCTAGCTGGTTATTATCGGAGATTCGTAGAAAACTATTCTCGGATCGCCGTACCTCTCACCAGTTTGACCAAGAAGGGTGAAAAGTTTGTGTGGACGGATAAATGTGAGAAGAGCTTCCAGACATTAAAGACCAGATTAATATCCGCCTCAATTTTGACCATCCCCGTTCCAGGACAGACGTTTACCTTATACACCGATGCGTCGGGACTGGGATTAGGATGTGTGCTTATGCAAGGAGAGCAAGTAATTGCTTATGCTTCAAGACAGTTAAAGGTACATGAGAAAAATTATCCCACTCATGATCTGGAACTAACGGCAGTAGTACATGCTGTCAAGATATGGAGACATTACTTATATGGGGAGAAATTCCAGATTAAGTCGGATCATAAAAGTCTTACTTATTTATTTAATCAGAAGGAGTTGAATATGAGACAACGAAGATGGCTGGAACTATTGAAATACTATGATTGTGATATCCAGTATCATCCGGGAAAAGCGAACGTAGTAGCGGATGCGTTAAGCAGAAAAGCAATGATAAAATCTCAAGGAGAAGTCAGCACGACTGCAGCAATGTGTACTACCAGAATGGTATTCAATCACGGCAGCGCGCAGTATGTGATAGATACAGTGGATGGATCAGCCAACCAAGGGTTTATTCATCGGTTTTTGAATATGTTCGCGGCATTGAAGATTATACCGGATATAGTGGACGAAGTGAAGACAACTATCAAAGCAGATCCTTATCTGAGAACAGTGCAAGAAGATATTGAGAAAGGTAGGACCAACCTTGAGTTCACCTTGGATGATGAGAAGGTACTAAAATACAAAGGAAGAATATGTGTACCTGAAACAGAAAGTATGGACATTAGACACCGACTGATGAAAGAAGCCCATACCACCATTTATTCGATACATCCTGGAAGTACAAAAATGTATCATGATCTGAAGAAACTATATTGGTGGAGGGGAATGAAAGCAGATGTATCTAAGTTCGTGTCTCAATGCCTAAATTGTCAGAAAGTAAAGGCTGAACGACAAAGACCCGCAAGACTGTTACAGCCATTACTAGAACCAGCATGGAAATGGGACTGCATCACTATGGACTTCGTCACAGGACTACCATTGACTCGAGTAGTTGACGCAGTTTGGGTGATTGTGGACCGTCTGACTAAAATAGATCGCTTCATACCTATACGACCTCAGTATACACTGGAAAGGTTAGCAAAGCTGTATGTGGATAATATTATTCGGTTACACGGTGTTCCAGAAAGCATTGTGTCTGATAGAGATCCACGATTTACTTCCAAGTTTTGGGAAGGATTGCAAAAGGCTATGGGTACAACATTGAAGTTCAGTACTGCATTCCACCCACAGACAGACGGACAGTCAGAGCGTACAATCCAGATTCTAGAAGATATGCTACAAGCATGTGTGATTGATTTCAAAGGATCATGGGATGAAAAGTTACCAGTGATCGAGTTCGCTTACAACAATAGCTATCAGGCCACTATACAGATGTCACCTTATGAAGCACTGTATGGCAGGAAGTGTCGAACTCCCTTGTTTTGGAATGAAGTTGGAGAATGTAGTATTGTTGGACCGGAATTTGTTGAAGAGACTTGTCAAGTGGTCGACATCGTCAAGGAAAGAGTGAGAACAGCTCAGAATTGCCAGAAGCAATATGCGGATACTCGACGAAGAGATCTGGAGTTCGCCGTAGGTGATAAAGTGTTTTTGAAAGTATCGCCTATGCGAGGATTGGAGAGGTTCAGACACTAAGGGAAGCTAAGTCCAAGATATGTCGGGCCGTATGAAATTTTAGTTAAGCGTGGAAAAGTGGCTTATCAGTTAGCACTACCACCATCTATGTCAAGCGTGCATGACGTATTTCACATTTCCTTATTGAAGAAGTATGTCAAAGACCCAACGCATGTTTTGACAGTGGATTTGCTAGAATTGACTGATGATTTGACGTTTGAAGTAACACCAACAGAAATCACTAGTCGAAAGGTTCAACGTCTACGCAATAGAGATATCTACTATGTTAAGGTCACATGGAAAAGTAGAGACATGGAAGAAATTACATGGGAAGAAGAAAATGCTATGCGGAAGCAATACCCTCACTTATTTGATTTAGAAGGTACCTACAATTTCGAGGACGAAATTTTTATAAGTTGGGGGGAGTTGTAAGACCTGTGTCAATCTAACCCGGTCTTACCACCTTGAACCAGGTTTTCCCATTATGGTCGAGTCAAATGGACCAAGGGCGTGAAGGAGATCGAGATCCCAAGTATCAAATCGACCCAAAAACACTTAAAATAGGGGAAGGGTCGCATACCCAGCTAAGCAGGGTCGGACCTCCCAAAACAGAAAGTCAGACCCTCGCTTTTGGAGGGACAGTCGGACAGCTTAAGACCCTAGGGTCGATGGGATCATCGACCCTCCCATCGACCCTCGGTTTCTACCGAATATAGAAATTAGGAAATTTCTATATTTTTCGATTGGGATTCTTTCCAAATCTCAAAGGGACTTATTTTAGGATGTTCCTACTCTATTTAAAGGACGTCCCTAAGCCATTTTCACTCCTTTCACAACCCTAATTGAATTGAGAGAAAGAGAGGAGAAGGAAAAGAGGAAGAAGAGAGGCAAGCAAGATAACTTAGCAAAAAGGAGAAGAATTTCAAAGGAAAAGTTATCTTCTCAGGTATGGATATTAATTTCATAAGTTTCTACAGACCTTAGGTTAGTAATTGTTGAGAGTGTGATCTCGGAGAAACCCAAACCATCAATCCATGGTTAGGTTTTCATGGAAAACCCTAGGAGAATGTATGAAAGCTATCTAGGTGGATGATTCATGGTTTCAGACCATGGAATGAATGTTGAATGGAATGTACAAGCAAGCCATAGGACCTCAAACACGAGGAATGGACTAAAAAGTGGAAATTGGACCAAAGTGCACCAAGGGTCGCACCCAAGGTCGATAGGCCATCCGACCCTAGGTATTCTTGACCATCGACCCTCCGGATTTGGAAAGTCCAGAAAGAGGGGAGGGTCGATAGACCCATCGATCCTAGCATCGACCCTCAGTTAACAGAGTAGTTTTTAATTCTGAATAAATTCTAATTAAATTCTATCGACTTTGTTAGGTCTTCTAGCAATACAATAACATCAGAAAGGTGATTTTAAAGCTTGGAAAAGTATCTTATAGCAAGCTAAGGTGAGGAACCTTAACTCGAAACTAAATTGGTTAATAATAAACTATTTTCTATTTCTTGAGTCCTATGCTATGCTTGATTCTATGCGAATCTGTTTGTAATGTGCATACATCATGCCATCCAATATTTTTATTATTTGTTCATGCATATTTACTTTATTGTTTATAACATGATGATGATGATAATGATAGGAATAGGCATCTGCTTGTATGTGTGTGGTTGATGTGCTTGATGCGAGCGAGTATCAGGGGAGGTGTGATGAGAACGTCAATAAACGTTAACCTTTGGCGGGTCTCAGCACTTTAGCTCTATCTCTAACTCAATTCTTGTGCATTGGCATCGTCGTATCGCCATTACTTTAGCAGAACTATTATGTCGTAGAGTATCAGGGGAGGTGGTCTCGGTCCTTGTAGTCTCTGACTCTACCGGGGGGCCTTAGCTCTATCTCTATGGACATTCTGAGGGATGCTGGGGTGAGGCCTTTGATACACTGTTTGGCATTAGGATTGGTTAGTTGCGAGCCCAGTTTGTAGCCCTCGCCAACAGGGGCTTATGTGTTGGTATGACACTATATAGTAATAAACGTAACCTTTGTTATATAATGTTCATGATTGGGTGCATGTGAGTTGACGATAAACGTGATCTTTGGGTAACATCACACACTCGTGTATAGAGGCGGACTCAATAAACACGACCTTTGGCTACCTACACCTTTCTATTGCATACTGCAAACTTTAAACCAGACCAAAGATATAAATTGACTTTTTGCATGCATATGTATTGTTGCATTGTTTTGGCTACTCACTGAGCCGTGATGTGTGCTCACCCCTCGACGTCGAATATTTTTAGTTGATGATACAGGTTATACCGTTGAAGACTATATGAAAGCGTCTGTGTACGAGAACGTGACAGCGATGGAAGTTGAAGCTGAAGTGGATACACACGACTCCTCTTGCGAGTGCAACTCGTGTATATTTGATTAGATATTTTATAGGTTTCTTTATTTGGATTTATTAAAGACTTTTATTGATATTTACTTATGTCTCGGTTAATACAGAATAAATTGTTATTTAAATTTTAATATCACATAGATTCTCAGTTCATTTATTTACAAGATTTCCACTATTGTGTATTTACTCTGATTATGATTACGGATGTGTGTAAGTTTGGATAACGCGGGGATAGCCTATTTGAGATCCTGGTTGAACCGTTGGTTATTTAGCGGTTCATCACACCATTCTGGTTAGACCAAAATTGGGGTGTGACATTTCGATTGGAGAAAAATGCTTCAAGATTGTCCATAAGGACTGTAGCAACTCAACGACACCGAGTTGTGTCAGAGACAAGGGAGAAAACAAAGAAGAAAAGTAGAGAAATGACCGAACTCGTGGGTTTAAAAAGTGATTATGGGTTGTCCGGTCAGACATTTCGACTTATAAAGTCAACTGGATAGTCGACCTTACAGTTAACTGGAGACTCTCGGGGAGTATCTGAGAGTTGTCCAGCACGTCCAATGGGGCTAATTACCAGACTAGACAATCAATCAAACAAAATTTTCTAACTGTCCAAATACGTCTGGCAAGTTGACCGATAAGTCAAAAATGGTTTAAATAGGAGACTGGTCAAGGGCAACCAGATAAATTTTTATTTTTGGTTGTGTATTCTTTGCTACTCTATTTTGCTGTGTTTTTCATGCACTATATGGGACTAACCCTGTAAATTTTCAATATGTTGTACATTGTCTCATACATGTTGGCCCTGCAGATCCTTCGACAGCAATAGATTGAAATGGCAGGTTGTACTCGTAGAGGCAGCCGAAGGGGCCGTAACCCGACTCCATTACCACCACTTAGAGGGGGAAATGGAAAAGAAAATACAGCAAAGTAGACCCTGAATAATGAAAACCAGATGGGGGAGAACCAAGAAGCAACTATTCAGGCCAATCAGAACAACTTATCCAGACCTCTTGGAGACTTGAAAATAGTTGTAACTAACCTGGCCCATCAAGTGCAAGAGCAACACCAGATGTTGATGGAGTTGCGAGCTTCATTGGGCACTATTGTGCCACCCACTACCAATGCTACATCAACACCTCAAGGCTAGACTAATACGGCACCTGTCGGTAGTAATGCTAACCCTACAGCCCAATACTATCAACAAAGATTCCAGCGATGAACACCCCAATACAGAACCAGGGTGTATACCAAGGTGGTTACCCATATCAACCACCAATGTATGGGATGTATGCTCCTGGATAGAATGATTTGATGAGACTGGTTGAACGATTTATGAAGATGGAACCCCATACATTCTCAAGCAAGGGATTGAACCCATTGGGTCAGCACAGTGGATTGACGAGCTAGAGAAGACTTTCTTGGTAATGGTTATCACGGAAGAGGAAAAGGTCCAATGCACCACTTTCATGCTAAAGGCAGGTGCAAACCACTGGTAGAGATCCACTCGCACCTATCTGATGACCAAGTACACTCAGGTGACTTAGGATATCTTTAATGAGGCATTCTTTGAGAAGTATTTCCTTAGAAACTTCAGAGATCATATGGAGCGAGAATTTCTAAGTCTGCACCAGGGACAGATGACCGTGGACCCCTACCAACAATGTTTTGAATAATTGTTCTTCTTCTCTCCTACCAGTATGCAAGAAGAAGACACAAAGACCCAATGGTTCACCATAGGACTTAAGGGTAGCATCCGCGAGTACATGCTGGGCCTAGAGAAGAAAATATATAATGAAGTGGTACAAATTGCTCGAGTTCAAGAGTCCAGTTAGAAGGAGAGCTTCTTAGCTCAAAACCATGGACTAAAAAAGGCTAACAATGATATGTCAATTGAAGGGAACCCAATGCCTTTCAGATCATTTAGGCTATAGATAACTACTGGACCAGTCAAGGCTACCTCGAATAATGGACACCAAGAGGACAATCAGGTTGGAAACATAAATTTCTTCAATTGCAACCAGATTGGACACTATGCCAAGACGTGCCCTCAACCTAAGAAGCAACTAAAGCAAGGAAAGGTGTATGCTGTGACATCTGAAGACGCAACTGTATCACCTGATGTGGTTACAGACCTAACATTTATTTACGGTACTCTTGTGTGAGCCTGTAGACTAAATATAGGTAAAACTCCAAGTACTATGATTATAGCTGGTATACCAGTCATAGTTCTCTTCGACTCTAGAGCCACCCACTCTTTTGTGTCCGTCTCATTTGGAAAGAGATTGGACATACCAGTCAGACCTCTAGACCATAAACTGTTAATACAATCCTTTAGGACTAGAGGTAATGTTAGACAAATGCTATGGACTGTATCCTGTTCGTATTGATGGACGTGATTTGGCTGCAAACCTAGTTTGAATCGAGATGGCAGACTTTGACGTTATCTTGGGGATGGACTGGTTGGCTCAACATTCAGTGAACCTATTATGTGCCAAGAAAAAATTGTCATTCAAGGGTAAGGACAACGTATAATTTGATTTTCTTGGAAGCGAATTACCTAGGAAGCGGAAGCTTATACTTTCTACACTTAAGGAAAAGAGGTGCCTCGAGAAGGGCGGAGTCGGTTATCTTGTATCCGTGGTGGATGTTACTAAAGAAGTACCACAGATGAAAGACATCGAAGTAGTGTGAGAGTTTCTGTGTTTCCAAAAGACCTACTTGGGTTGCTACCTGATCGAGCAACTAAGTTCGTGATAGACCTCTAACCAAGGTCGACACTAGTGTCTAAGGCATCCTACCGAATGGCTCCTATAGAACTGAAGGAACTGAAGACCTAATTATAGGAGTTGTTGGATAAGGATTTTATACGGCCAAGTATCTCACTATAGGGAGCACCAATACTTTTCATGAAGAAGAAAGACTATAGTGTTTGATTGTGTATAAACTATTGAGAATTAAACAAGCTTACTATCAAGAACTGATATCCATTACCTCAGATTGATGACTTGTTCGACTAGTTGCAAGGTGCATGGGTGTTCTCTAAGATCAACCTTCGGTCAGGGTATCATTAGTTAAAGATTAAGGATGATGACATCCCTAAGACTGCATTCAAAACTAGTTACAGATACTATGAATTCCTGGTTATGTCATTTGGATTGACCAATGCCCCTGCATCATTTATGGAGCTTATAAATCTAGAGTTTTATGACATGCTGAATACTTCATTCATAGTCTTCATAGATGATATATTGATCTATTCTAAGGACGCGAGACTCATGCGATACATCTTAGAGCAACCTTACAATGGCTGAGAAGGGAGAAACTCTATGCTAAGTTCAAGAAGTGTGAGTTCTGGCTAAATGAAGTAACTTTCTTGGGTCACCTAGTTTAGTCAGAAGGGATAAAAGTAGACCCCAGCAAGATTAAAGCAATTGTAGGGTGGGAAGCACCTAAGAACGTTGCAGAGATAAGAATTTTTTTGGGATTAATTGGATACTATAGACGATTTGTAGAGGACTACTTAAGCATTTGTAGATATTAATGCTGATATCAGCTCCCGTCTTAACCATTTCGGCACCAGGACAACCATTCACACTGTATACGGATTCCTCTAGATTGGTTTTAGGATGTGTTTTAATGCAAGGTGAACAAGTGATCACTACGCCTCAAGGAAACTAAAGGAGCGCAAGAAGAATTACCCTACACATGACTTGGAATTAGCAGTAGTGATTCATGCTATAAAGACTTGGAGACACTACTTGTATGGTGAGAAGTTTCAGATTAAGTCAAACCACAAGAGCCTCACCTATCTCTTTACTCAGAAGGAGCTGAACATGAGGTAGAGAAGGTGGTTAAGACTGCTAAAAGATTATGATTATTATATTCAGTATCACCCGAGCAAGGCTAATATAGTAGTAGATGCATTGAGCATAAAAGGAATACTAAAGCCAGAAGGAAGACCTATTACGAATGCCTCTCTATGCTACGTAGTATTAGCTTTTGACAAAATAAAGTGCAACGCATACTGGAATCTCCAGATGGCCCTATAAAGCAAAGATTAATCCATAAGTTTTTGCTTATGTTTGTCACACTGAAGATTCTACCAAATTTGACAGACGAAGTGAAAGCGACAATTCTACAAGACCCATATCTGAGAAAAGTGCAAGAGGACTTGGAGAAAGGTAAGCCAAACCCTAACTTCACCTTGGATACAGAGAAGATACTTAGATATTGTAAGACCCGTATCGAACTAACCGGTCTTAGCACCTTGTACCATGTCTACCTATCATGGTCGAGCCAAATGGACCAAGTGCGTGAAGGAAATAGCGAAACCAGGTACTAAACTGACCCAAAAATAGTAAAATGGAGGGCCGGGTCGCATACCCAGATAGGCAGGGTTGACCCCCCCTCACTAAGAAGTCAGACCCCTGATATTTTAACTGGGGGTCAGACAACTTAGAACTGAGGGTCGACGGGATCTCCGACCCCCTCATCGACCCCCTCTTTGCCGACAGAAACCACAAATAGGAAACTTTCCAAATTTCAATGGGATTCCTTCCTAATCTCAATGGAACTTATTTTGGGAGATTCTACTCTATAAATAGGACGTCCCTAAGCCTCTTTCACTCCTTTTGAAACCCTAATTGAAAGTGAGAGAAAGAGAAGAGAAGGAGAAGAGAAGAAAAGTTGGAGAAGAAGACTAAAGTGAAGAATTCAGAGAAACCTCTGAATCTCAGCAAAACCTAAGGTATGGGTATGTTTCCATTGATGATCTAAGACCTTAGAATAGTTCATGAAGAGGGTATGGTCTAGGAGAAACCCAAATCATACATCCATGGGAGGATTTCAATGAAATCCATGGAGGAAATCATGGTAGGCAAAGTAAGGAAGAAACCTAGAGTTCTAAGCCATAGAACAAGCATAGAATGGATTGTGAAAGTAAGCCATAGGACCCAAACCTAAAGGAATGGACTGTAGGATGAAATTCTCGACTCAAACCACGGGGGGTCACACGTGGGGTCGATTGGGAATCGACCCTACCAGACCACAGGATCGACCCCCAGCATTCGGGAAGTCCAGGAAGGGGGTGGTCGCACCCAGGGTCGATGGAACATCCGACCCTGGCATCGACCCTACCCTAGGGGTCACAGTAAACTGCTACCCTACCTGCAACCCACCCTGCGACCCTCGCTTAACAGCAAGTCTAAAATTGCCTGAATGATTTCTAACTAAAATCTATCGACTTGTTAGGTTTTCCTATTGATATAAAAGTGATTCTTAAAGCTTGAAAGAGGATTTATACTCAAGCAAAGGTGAGGGAACAAGACCTAAACTAATTGGCTAATAATAAACTGTTTTTATTTTCTTGAGTCCAATGCCATGACTGATTCTATGCGTGTATGCTTGTAATGTGCATTCAACATGTCATCCAATATTCTTGCTATTAATGTTCATGCATATTTAATTCTATTTTGTTTATAACATGATGATGATGATGCTAGGAATAGACATGTGAATGTATGTGTGTGGTTAGTGTGCTTGATGCGAGTGGAACATAAGGGGGGGACATGACATTGTGGTTCAGCCTGGTCACTAGACTCTAGCTCTATCTCTACTCAAATCTTGTCCACTGACATTGTCGTATCGCCATTACTTTAGCAGAACTATTACGTCATAGGGTATCAGGGGAGGTGGTCTCGGAGCGTGTAATGTTCGACTCTGCCAGGGGGCCTTAGCTCTATCTCTATGGACGTATTGAGGGATGCTGGGGTGAGGCCTTAGGTACATTGTTTGACATTAGGATTGGTTAGTTGCGAGCCCAGTTTGCAAGCCCTTGCCAGCAGGGGCTTACGTGTTGGTATGGGTAGAGTATCAGGGGAAGTGTGATGCGGTGTGGTCCTAAGCACTTTAGCTCTATCTCTATTCCATGGTGGGTGCATGTGGGACGATAATAAATGTTAACCTTTGGCGGCTTCACACACTCGTGTATAGAGGTGAGGCGGCCACCGAACCTTTCTATAGCACATTGCAAACTTATAAATCAGACCACATATATGAATTGAATGCTTGCATATGTTTGTTGCATTGTTTTGTTTGCTCACTGAGCCGTGATGTGTGCTCACCCTTTTGACGTCGAATATTTTTAGTTGATGATGCTGGTATCACTGTGGAAGATTATATGAATGCTTCTGTGTACGGGAACATTGCTGCAATGGAGGCTGAAGACTTAGTGGAGACGCATGACTCTTCATGCGAGTGCAACTCATGCATTTTCGATTAGATTTTTATTTGAATTATTAAGGAAATGTAATTGATATTTTATTTACTTATGTCTCGATTGATATAACATAATTTGATATTTTATTTATGATTATCACAGTTAGATTCCTCAGTTCATTTAATATTAAGACTTTCGCTATTGTGTATTTATTCTAATTATGATTGTGGATGTGTATGGTTTAATTTAAACGGACACAGCCTGTTAGAGATCCTGGTTGAACCGTTGGTTTATTAGCGGTTCATCACACCATTCTGAATAGTACGGACTTGGGGTGTGACAGATATAGAGGAAGGTTGTATATACTTGAAAGTGAAGAGTCAGACCTCAAACACAAAATAATGATAGAAGCCCGTTCTACTCCTTATTCGATGTATCCTGGAAGTATCAAGATATACCATGATTTGAAGAGACTATGCTGGTGAAGAGGAATGAAAGTAGACATGGCTAGATACATGTTTCAGTATTTAAAGTGTCAGCAAGTGAAGGCCAAAAGGTAGAGACCATCAGGTTTACTACAACCATTACTTGAACCAGCATGGAAATGGGATTGCGTCACTATGGACTTCGCCACTAGGTTACCATTAACCCCTAGATCCGTCGACATAGTCTAGGTAATTGTAGATCGCCTTACAAAAACAGCTCGTTTCATTGCGATCAAACCTCAATATACCTTTGAGAAACTAGCCAAACTGTATGTGGACAACATTGTCATACTCCATGATGTACCTGAGAGCATAGTGTCAGATCGAGATCCTCGCTTTACTTCCAAGTTTTTGCGAAGACTACATATGGCTATGGGTACTAAGCTAAAGTTTAACACCATGTTCCACCCTCAGACGGATGGTCAGTCAGAGAAGACCATTCAGATCTTAGAGGATATGCTTCGAGCCTGTGCGATTGATTTAAAGGGAGCTTGAGACAAAAAGTTACCATTAATTGAGTTTGCTTACAACAATAGTTATTAGGCTACCATACAAATATCACCCTATGAGACATTGTATGGTAGGAAATGTCAAACCCCTCTATTCTAGAACAAAATGGGGAATGAAGAATCATGGAGCCAGAATTTATTGAAGAAAGCTATCAAGTGGTAGACAGAATTAAGGAACAGGTGAAGACTGCTCAAGTTTGATAGAAGAATTATGCAGATAACAGACGTCGAGACTTTGAGTTCGCTGTTGGTGACAAGGTGTTCTTGATGATATCACCAATGCGCGGCTTAAAGCAATGTGGTAAGAACGAAAAGTTATGTCCTCAATATGTGGAACCATATGAAATTTTGCAAGACGTGGAAAAGTAGCGTACCAGCTTGCGTTACCACCATCTATGTCTGGTGTATACGATGTATTTTATGTTCCCTATTAAAGAAGTACATCAGAGACCCATCTCACATATTAACTGTGGATCCTCTAGACCTGACAGAGGAACTGAAGTTTGAGGTTGTGTCGAAAGGTTCAAAAACTCCAAAACTGGGAAATTTTCTATGTCAAAGTTACCTGGAGAAGTAAAGACATGGAAGAACATGGGAAGAAGAAGTAGTAATGCTGAAACAATACCCTCATCTATTCGACTCGAAAGGTACATTCAAACTTTGAGGATGAAATTTTATTTTAAGGGGGAGTTATAAGACCCGCACTCCACTAACCCAGTTTAACCTGGGTTAACGTGTCGTGACAGGTCTTCCCATCATAACTGGGTCAGATAAACCAATTAGATGACGAAACCACAAAGCCAGTAATAGAAAACTATCAACCCTAAACTGTTCGGTTAGACAAACTGAATTGTCTGATCTGCGTATTAGGCGACCGATCAATCATAAAATGGACTTTGAGTTTAGGAAAGTTTCCTAGTTTTGGTGGGACTACTCTCCTAATTGGGAGAGGACTCTAGTAGGAAGTTCCCACCTATATAAGTGACGATTGTCCACTTTTTTCCACTCTTTTGATGAATTACAAACTTTAGAATTGAGAGAGAGAGAGTCAAGAAGAAGGTTCAGAGAAGAAGGAAGCTCTAAGAGAGCAAGAAGGAGAATGAGAGAAGGAGGGAAGGAGAAGAAATCACCATCGGTTTTCAGAAATCTCTGTTGAGAGACCAACGGTAAATTCCTAACTTCTGCATCTAAGTTAAATAGCTCACAGTCGTCAGAGGTGATGATCTAACTTTATTACTGTACAAATCGTCTAACGAAAAGGAGTATAGTGACAAGAGGGTGCAGACCTAAGGTTACAGTCGAATCCTAATGTATTCTTGACCTTAGAATGGTGTAAGTTGAACCCTAGAAAGGAGCCAAAGAATCGACTTTGAAGGAAGTCAGACTGAAAGACAGAGTAAAGGATGCCCTGGAGGTTGTCCAGTCTGGTTGTCTAGAAGCACCCAGTATGGGACCGGATAAGCTATTGGACACTCTTGGGAAACATCTCGGGGTTATCCAGATCAATGTCTTGTCACACAACATGCAGTACTAGACAGTCAATCGGACAATGTCTGAAAGGCCTAAATTACTAGTCCGGACAGTCAGTCTGAATGACAGTACATTATCTGAATAACCCTAATCTAATCTTGTTCATTGTTTAGGACATATAGATGAGAAAGGCTGGTTCCAAGAGTCTCAAAGAGTGTCAAACATTACTCATAGGTGAGACACAAGATCCAAAACTAACTGGTTAATAATAAATTACCTTGTGTGTATTTGATCTGATTAGTTGTGCATATAACATGTCTCCAATATCTGCTATGAATGTTCATGTATATTTATATTATTTCTTTATGATGATGACGATGAGGATTGGCATGTGTTTGTGTGTTGAATGGGGAGAAGTTGGAGCCTCAACTCATTCATCATACTAACGTCGTTGTATCGCTATTACCTTAGCGTGCTTAATACATCACAGGGTATCAAGGGGAGTGCTTGCTGTGTTGGCCATAGCCTTACCAATGGAATTTAGCTCTATCTCTGTTCTGTATTGAAGGATGCTGGAGTAAGGCCTTGGATACACTTTGTTGACATCTAGGATTGGTTAGTGACGAACCCAATTTGCAAGCCCTCACCTACAGGGGCATACATACTGGTATAGGATAGGACATCAGGGGGGTGCTGATGGTTTGGTTGTAGCCTACCATTGGGTTCTAGCACTATCTTTATTCTATAGGGAGTGTTGTGGGGCGACGACGGTTTGGGTTAGAGCCTGACCGTTGGGTGTGTTCACGCTCTCGTGTATGGAGGTGTGGTTGTAGCCTATCCTTACCATAGCACATTGTAAACTTAAAGTAGGCCAAATGATTGAAGTCCACATTATGCATATTGTTTGCTGCATGTTTTGTTTCCTTTTGAGCTAAGTTGTAAGCTCACCCCACGAATTCGTACTCTTTTTAGTTGATGATGTAGGTACTATGGTTAAAGACTATATTAATATGCCTTCTTATGGACAGATGATAGCTATTGTAAGACCCATACTCTACTAACTTGGTCTAACCGTGTCGTGCCAGGTCTTCCCATCATTCCTAGACCAAGTGGACCGAGCGTGTGAAGATAGATCACAAACCAGGTATGAGAATCGAATTAAAAACACTGAAAACATACCTAAGGTTGCATACATGGGTAGGTATGGTCGAACATAAGGAAGAGAACAAAAACCTCAAATCCAGAACCCCACGGTCGATGATTTAGACCCTACGGTCGACGGTTTATGCGACCGTATGATTGACGTGAGACCCCAGATCAAACTCTGAGTTTTGGAAACTTTCCTAAACTAAGGGATTGCTTTCCTAATTGAAAGAGGACTCTATATGGAGAGTTTTCCTCTGTATAAAGGACATCCCTTAGTCCTTTTTCACTCTTTTAGAACATTAGTAAACCCTAGAGAAAGAGAAGGAAGAGAAGGAAGAGAAGGAGAAGAAGAAAAAGCTAAGGAGAGGAATTTGCTGAGAAGAGATTGGCTCTCTATCACAGGGAAAGGTATGAAACAAATCTCTGGAGATGTAAACTCTAAGGAATAAGACTTCTATGGAAGATAGACAATATCAACCTATTATGATTTATGTGATTTTCTTGAGAAAATTCCAAGGAGAACCATGAGGAATGAATTTGATGATTAGGGTTGATAAGAAACTACTAATGATAGCCATATGATATCTTTAGAATAAATCCCATTGAAGATCAGAAGAATTGATCCAGGAAGACCTCGAATTACATGTAGTCTGTGACCAGAAATCTCAAGGTCGCAGCAATGGTTGATCATAGCATGACCAGCATGACTAGAGGATCAACCATAGGCAATCAGGAAGATTTCAGAAATCATACGGTCGCAGCTACGGTCGCACCATATGCGACCGTAAAGTACCAACCATAGGCAGTAAGGTCGATATTGTATGAGACAATAGGACCAATCAGACACCTATCAGTACTCTGTTTTGATTTTTGACTACTGTAACATGTCACATTTGAACCCTAACTTAAATTCATATAACTTTTAGGTTGTTAAATCAATTCAAAGAGAATTTCAAGGTTTGGAAGGAGATCAACTATTGCTAACAAGTGAGGAAACAAGACCTAAACTAATTGGTTAATAACAAACTATTTATTTTTATTGAGTCCAATGCCATGATTGATTCTATGCTTGTACACTTGTAATGTGCATCTCACATTTCATCCAATATTTCTTCTATTACTGTTCATGCATATTTAATTCTATTTATTTATAACATGATGATGATGATGATACTAAGAATAGGCGTGTGAATGTATGTGCGTGGTTGGTGTGTTGGATGCGAGTGGAGCATCAGAGGAAGGACATGGCATGGCGGTCTTCGACCTCATTACCAGACTCTAGCACTATCTCTACTCAAGTCTTGCCACTAACATCGTCGTATCACCATTACCTTAGTAAAACTATTAAATCATAGGGCATCAGGGGAGGTGGTCTCGGACTGTGTGGTCTCTGACTCTGCTTGGGGGCCTTGGATACACTATTTGGCATTAGGATTGGTTAGTTGCGAGCCCAGTTTGCAAGCCCTCGCCAATAGGGGCTTACGTGTTGGTATGGGTAGGGAATCAGGGGAAGTGTTGGTGGTGTTTGATCCGAACACTTTAGCTCTATCTCTATTCCATGGTGGGTGCATATGAGATGATAATGGTGTTTGATCCATTGGGTGGATTCACACATTCCTGTATAGAGGTGCGGCGGCCACCAAACATTTCTATAACATATTGCAAACTTATAAACCAGACTAAAGATTTGAATTAAATGCATGCATATGTTTGTTGCATTATTTTGTTTGCTCACTGAGCCGTGATGTGTGCACACCCTTTCGACGTCGAATATTTTTAGTTGATGATGCATGTCCTATTGTTGAAGAATATATGAATGCGCCAACGTATGGACACGTTGCTGCGATGGACGTAGAAGCTGAAGAAGATGCGCATGATTCATCATGTGAGTGCAACCAATGTGTTTTTGCTTAAGTTTAGTTATAATTTGAACATCAGATATGTAATTGATTATTTATTTTTATGTCTTGTGGTTTGGAGATAATTGGATTAAATACTTATTTATCACTGTTAGACTCTCAGTTCATTATCTGTAAGACTTTCGTTTATTTGTTTATTACCTTTAATTATTAATGTGGAATGTGTGTGTGATTTGATATGATGGGTACGACCTATACGAGATCCTAGGTGAACCGTTGGTCTATTGGAGGTTCATCACACCATTCTAGTTAGACCAGAATTTGGGTGTGGCAACTTGGTATCAAAACTTCTCAGGTTCTACCCATTGACCTAACTACTTCCACATGAGTCATGAATTGAGTTAGGATAAAATTTAAAAGCTGTAATAAGAACACACCATAAACACCTATGTTGTGTGAGACATAAACTAAGAAAGAGAATAATACATATATGTAAAGGGAAAACCAATTATATATATATATATATATATATATGTATGTATGTATGTATCCAAATGGGAATAAGACAAATGTACATCCAAATCAGAGTACAGTCCACAATCCGGACAGTTACTCAGTAGTATAAAAGGAAAATGTAATAAATGATATCATGGAGCTGAAGGTGCTGGAGGAGGTGGTGCCTCACGATTTCTATCATAGTCCTTAGCATATACTCTCATGAGCCAGGCCACCTGAGTCTGAGTCGCTCGGTGACTAGCTGTCAGATCCGCTACCCGCAGGTCTGTAGAGCACGGGCATCTAGAAGCTCTCCTACTCTCCAATCAGTCATGCGCTGAGTCTCTCGAATCTCACATAACAGCCCCATCATGTCATCTAGTGGTGGGTGTAAAGGGCTAGCTGAATGAGAAGCCCTAGAAGGGCCAGCTCCAGTAGAATGCTGTGGTGATGGAGGGGGGATAGCATCAACATCCATGTACATCCGATCATCATCCTCTTTATCATCACCCTCGTGTGCCTCTACTGCTACTGCTGCTGTCGCCTCTGCATCTGCTGTCGCTACCTAAGTGAGAGGACGTCTCATAGCATTGCTCTCATCATTAGTAACCTGTATCTCTCTCATGCCCATCTTGCTGATGGCCTCCCAATCAATGTCAGCTGAAAAGGTGTCCTCAAGGATCCTCTCATCCACTAGGTCCACCTGTAGACGAGCGAGCAAGGTGGAGATCAGCTGCCCATAAGGCAAGTTACCTCTCAAGTCAGGCAATGTAGCTCTGTGTAAAGTCTGAAGAATAATATATGGGAGGCAGATAGGCTGCCTAGTATAGATACAGTACAACAGGTACTGAGTCAGCTGTGAGACCATCTCATAGTGTCCACCCTGGGGAATAAGATTATGCTGGATAATCTTACAGTAGACCTATGGCTCTGGACGCAGGTTGACTACTTTCATCTCCCAGCGGTCATCCCGAAGAATCTGATTATCTATTTCTGCATGCACCTGTGTAGATAGAAACTGTGGCTCCCTGGGTGCATAGTAAACCAACTGACCATCGTTGGAAATGCCTAGGAGATCAGCCAACTCCTGATAGTTGAAAGAGATCTGAACCCCTTTCACCCAGCTGGTGATCTGAAGCTCTTTACCCCTGTCAACATATTCTAAGTCACCCTCTACCTGTAGGTGACAGTAGAACTTCTTGACCAAGTCCAGGGGAGTGCAAGCCTCGTACAAGATCACTAGAAGCCAGCCCAGATTACCAAACGCCCTTTCCACATCAAACAGGGCTAAATGGGCTAAGTTCACACACCGACCCCCTTTCACTTTTTTTTGATCAAACCAAGGATATCACACCTCTGCTTCAATGGACCTGAAGCATCGTGGGTCATGAACTCGAGGAACCTTAGTGTGAACCATGACAACTGCAAGAGAAGAAAATAAGAAAAAAAACAAGTTAGATAAATTTGAAAATTTGACAGCATAACGACGTAAAATGGAAAAAGCTACACTTTTCACCAAAACATTTGGGCAGGAGGACTTACTTAGGTCCCAAACCATCCTGCAAGGCTCATACAATAAAAAATTTAAACTAGGTAGGTCAAATTTGAAGAAATTTTGACAATTGAGAAAAACCCCTAAATTTAGGTAAAAAATGGGAATTTTCAAGTTTCTACTAAACTAACCGATGAAACTCAAATTTTCTTGAGGGCTTTCATCCATTGGGTGGCCAATAGCAAAAGCTCCTAATGAAAAATTAAATTTTTATGGTCAGAAAAATATTAATTAGAAGAAAACCCTACAAATAGAAAAACCCTAGGTATGAAAGCTTAAAAATGGAGAAAAGTAGAGAACGTACCTCAAGGAAGGGAATGGAGATCGTAGATCGAAGGAAAAATCACTAAGCTTGTACGGTAGATGCTGTAGCAACACAGTGGTGGCGAGTTGAGTTGTGATCGTAGGAAAGGAATGGAGAATGAGAGGGAAAAATCTCAAAAATAGGTTTAAAAACCTGATTTTGAATCATACGGTCGCACAATTCAACCAAAACCATCGACCGTATGATCGACCATAGGGTCTTGGTAAGTTTTCAAGATTTTGAAGGTCGCACTTATGGTCACACAAGATGCGACCGTAGGCCATCGACCGTATGACTGACTATTGTCTGCATTTTGATTCTGTTTGAACTTTTGCCTATTGATTTTGTTTTTCTCATGCCTTCCATTGTGAGACTAACCCAATACTACCATCATATCTTATCTCACATGTACAACCTTTCCGAGTACCTTTCAACCAAGAGTTTAAATGGCTGGACGCAGAGTAAGTAGAAGGAGACGGAATGCAAACCCATCTCCATCACCTATGGAGACTAATGACAATGAGGGTCAACAAGGATAGGAACAAAATATTGGAACTCAACGTGTTACACATCAGAATGTGCACACCCAAACCAACCCAACCAACTTACCTACACCACCTACAGATTTGGCTACTGCAGTGATGAATTTGATACAGCAAATGTAGTATACACAGTAAATGCAAGCCAACATGCACACTACTATGGGAATTGCTTTCCTAACTGCAAACACAACATCTTTACCTATATGACAAGCTAGTATGACATCTGGTGATAGCAACACTGTACCCCAAGCACTGCAAACACCAGTAGTACAAGGCCAAGTGCCAAACCCTGAAGCACTGCAAGGAAAGTATAACCAACGTAATTATCAGTACCGACCACCTATGTGTGGAGCATATGCACAGTATCAGCTTGATCACTCTAGACTGATCGAGCATTTCTTGAAGTTGAAGTTGAAGGAATTTACAAGCAAGCCATCAGATCCGTTATGGCCAGCTCACTGGATCGATGAGATGGAAAAAAACTTTATGATGATGACTATAAATGAAGAAGAGAAGGTATTATGTGCCACTTTTATGCTGAAAGGTGATGCACACCATTGGTGGAAATCTACTCGGAGTTATCTATTGACAAAGCGCCCCCAACTGACCTGGGCTATCTATAAGCTTTGTTCGAGAAGTATTTTCCTAGGAGTTTCAGAGATCAAATGGAAAAGGAGTTTCTGAGTCTGTATTAGGGATAGATGACTGTAGACGCATATCAACAACATTATGAGGAACTATTTTTCTTTGTTCCCTCTAGCATGCAGGAGGAAAATACCAAATTTCGAAGGTTCGTTATGGGACTTAGGGGAAGCATCTGTGAGCATGTATTGGGATTAGAAAAGAAAATTTATAATGAAGCTGTACAGATTGCTCGAGTATTGGAATCAAGCCAAAGGGAAAGTTATTTTGCTTAGAACAGAGGTATAAAGAGGCCCAATGGAAACTCATACAATGGAGGGAACTCAAAGATATTTAAACCCTTCCATACACAAGGCTTCAATGCTGCAGCCAAGACTACTCCAACAGCCCAACCTCAACAGAAGCAAAGTACTGCTGGAGTTAAATGCTTCAATTGCGATCAAGTAGGACATTATTCAAGAGAGTGTCCTAAGCCAAGGAAGCAGCTACAGCAAGGAAAGGTTTATACAGTTACATCTGAGGATGCTGCCGCATCGCCTGATGGGGTCACAGGTATGACCTGAACTGTTCATTTTGTATTACCTTGTGTAAGCATGTAGACTAAGTTAAATCAAATAACAGGTATCGTACCTATTAATGGCTTACCCGCCAGAGTACTCTTTGACTCTAGAGCTTCTCATTCTTTTATATCTGTGTCATTTGGAAAGAAGTTAAATCTACCCCTCAGATCTTTTGACTAAAAACTGCTTGTACTATTACCTATGGGATTAGAAGTGAAACTAGACAAAGGTTATGGACCATGTCCAGTTCTTATCAGCAAGAAGATTTTGGATGCAACCTTAATTCAACTTGAGATGGTAGACTTTGATGTTATCTTGGGAATGGATTGGTTAGCTCAGCACTCCACAAATCTATTATGTGTGGAAAAGAATCTAACATTTAAAGACAAGGAAGGAGCAAAGTTTAGTTTTGCGGGAACCAAACTTTCCCATAAATGAAAACTCATTCTCTCTGCATTAAAGGCTAGAAAATGCCTCGAGAAAGGAGGAATTGGGTATCTAGTATCCATGATCGACCTCACAAGGAAGCACCACTAATTGAGGATATTGAAGTTGTGTGTGAATTTTTGGATATATTTTCTAAGGAACTACCAGGACTACCACCCGATCGAGCGACAGAGTTCGTTATAGATTTTATACCTAAAGATGCACCAGTATCGAATGCACCTTATCGAATGGCTCCTACTGAACTGAAGGAACTAAAGGTACAATTACAGGAATTACTGGGCAAGGGTTATATCAGACCCAGTATATCACCATGGGGAGCGCCAGTATTATTCGTGAAAAAGAAGGACGGTAGCGTTAGATGTGTATAGATTATCAAAAATTGAATAAGCTTATAATCAAGAATCGATACCCATTGCCTCGGATCGATGACTTGTTCGATCAGTTGCAAGGTGCCAAAGTGTTCTCCAAAATTGATCTTTTGTCAGGATACCACCAGTTGAAGATTAATGAAGGTGATATTCCAAAGACATCATTCAGAACCAAATATGGACATTATGAATTTTTAGTTATGTATTTTGGATTGACTAATGCATCCGTAACTTTTATGAAACTCATGAATCAGGTATTCCATGATATGTTGGATACGTCAGTCATTATATTTATTGACGACATACTAGTCTACTCTAAGGACAAAGAAACTCATGTCACAAATCTAAGAGTCGCTTTGCTGCAACTAAGAAAAGAGAAGCTTTACGCAAAATTTACGAAGTATGAATTCTGGCTGAATGAAGTCGCTTTCTTAGGCCATGTTGTATCCGTTGAAGGAATTAAAGTGGATCCTAGCAAGATTGAAGTCACTGTGAAATGGGAAGCACCTAAGAATGTTGCAGAAATCAGAAGTTTCTTAGGTTTAGCTGGTTATTATCGACAATTCTTGGAAAATTACTCTAGAATCGCCGAACCTTTCACCAGTCTGACAAAGAAAGGAGAAAATTTTGTTTGGACTGATAAATGTGAAGAGTGTTTCCAAACATTGAAGGCTAGATTGATATCAGATCCCATCTTGACTATTTCGATCCCAGGACAACCATTTACCTTGTACACTGATGCGTCTGGGTTAGGTTTAGGATGTGTGCTTATGCAAAGAGAACAAGTAATTGCGTATGCCTCTAGAAAACTGAAGACACATGAGAAGAACTATCCCTTTCATGACTTGAAATTAGTAGCAGTAGTACATGCTGTTAAGACATGGAGACATTATTTGTATGGAGAGAAATTTCAGATTAAATCATATCATAAGAGTCTCACTCATCTTTTTAATCAGAAGGAGTTGAACATGAGACAAAGAAGATGGCTGGAATTATTGAAGGATTATGATAGTGATATCCAATATCATCCAGAAAAAGCTAATGTAGTTGCTGATGCACTAAGCAGGAAAGCAATGATAGAATCCCACGAAGAAGTTAGTGTAAATACTGTGGCGTGTGTCATAGGGAGAATATTTAATTACGATAAAGAGCAATTTGTGATTGATATTCTGAATGAATCAACTGACCAAGGGTTTATTCATCTATTTTTAAACATGTTTGCTATATTAAAGATTGTACCTGATCTATTAGATGAAGTGAAAGCAGCTATTAAATTAGTCCCTTATCTGAGAACAGTGCAAAAAGACCTCAAAAAAGGTAGGATTACTCCTGAGTTCTCCTTTGACGTTGAAAAAGTACTAAGATACAAAGGAAGGGTATGTGCTCCTAAAAATGAAGACTTGGACGTTAGACACAGATTAATGAAGGAAGTTCACACCACCGCTTATTCGGTACATCCTGGAAGTACAAAGATGTATCATGATCTGAAGAAACAATATTGGTAGAGAGGAATGAAAGCGGATGTAGCTAAATTTATGTCTCAATGCCTGAATTATCAGCAGGTAAAGGCTGAAAGGCAAAGACCTGTAGGATTGTTATAGTCACTGCTAGAACTAGCATGGAAATTGACTGCATCACTGTGGACTTCGTCACTGGGTTACCATTGACTCCCCGAGTAGTTGACGCGGTCTGGGTGATTGTGGATCGTTTGACCAAGATAGCTTGTTTCATAGCTATAGGACCTCAGTATACCCTAGAGAGGTTAGCTATGCTTTATGTAGATAATATTATCCGATTACATGGTGTACCTGAAAGCATTGTGTCCGACAGAGACCCACGCTTTACCTCAAAGTTTTGGGAAGGATTACAGAAGGCTATAGGTACAACATTAAAGTTTAGTACTGCATTCCATCCTCAGACAGACGGACAGTCGGAGCGTACTATTCAGATTTTAGAAGACATGCTTCAAGCTTGTGTCATTAATTTCAAAGGATCATGGGATGAGAAGTTACCATTGATTGAGTTTGCTTATAACAACAGCTATTAAGTGACTATATAGATGTCACCCTATGAAGCACTAATGTCAAACTCCTTCATTTTGGAATGAAGTTGGAGAACGGAGTATTGTTGGACCAAAGTTTGTTGAAGAGACTTGTCAAGTAGTCGACATTATCAAGGAAAGAGTTCGAATAGCTCAGAACCATTAGAAGCAATATGCAGATAATCGACGCAGAGATCTCGAATTCACCATAGGTGATAAGGTATTTTTAAAAATATCACCTATGCGTGGTTTGAAAAAATTTGGACAGAAGGAAAAGCTGTGTCCCAGATATATTGGACCTTATGAAGTTCTAGATAGACGTGAAAAAGTAGCATATTAGTTACCACTACCACCATCAATGTCTAGTGTACATGATGTATTCCATGTCTCACAATTGAAGAAGTACGTCAGAGATCCAACACACGTGTTAATAATGGATCCATCGGATTTGACTAAAGATTTGATGTTCAAAATAGTACCTTTTGAGATCACTAGTCGAAAGGTGCAACGTCTTTGTAATCGTGACATTTACTACGTTAAGGTCACTTGGAGAAGCCAAAATATAGAAGAAATTACATGGGAAGAAGAGAACACTATGCAGAAGCAATATCCTCACCTATTCAACTTGGAAGGTATGTGTAAATTTCGAGGACAAAATTTTTATAGAAGGGGGAGTTGTAAGACCCTCACCCCACTAACTTGGTCTAACCGTGTCGTTTCAGGTCTTCCCATCATTCCTGGACCGAGCGTGTGAGGATAGATTACACACCAGGTATGAATCGAGTTAAAAACACTGAAAACATACCAAAGGTCGCATACCTGGGTAGGTATGCTCGACCATAAGGAAGGGAACAAAAATCTCAAATCCAGAACCCCACGATCGATGATTTTGACCTTACGGTCGACGGTTTATGCAACCGTATGATCAACCGTGAGACCCCAGATCAGACTCCAAGTTTTGAAAACTTTCCTAAACTAAGGGATTGCTTTCCTAATTAAAAGAGGACTCTATATGGAGAGTTTTCCTCTATATAAAAGACGTCCCTCAGCCCTTTTTCACTCTTTCAAAACATTAGTAAACCCTAGAGAAAGAGAAGGAAGAGAAGGAAGAAAAAGAGAAGAAGAAAAAGCTAAGGAGAGGAATTTGCTGAGAAGAGATTGGCACTCTATCATAGGAAAAGGTATGAAACGAATCTTTGGAGATATAAACTCTAAGGAATAGGACTTCTATGAAAGATAGGCAATATCAACCTATTATGATCTATGTGATTTCTTTGAGAAAATCCCAAGGAGAACCATGATGAATGAATTTGATGATTAGGGTTGATAAGAAACTACTAATGATGGCCATAGGATAACTTTAGAATAAACCCCATTGAAGATCAGAAGAATTGACCCAAGAAGAACTCGAATTGCATGTAGTCTGTGACCAGAAATCTCAAGGTCGCAGCTATGGTCGACCATAGCATGACCAACATGACCAGAGGATCGACCATAGGCATTCGGGAAGATTTCAGAAACCATATGGTCGTAGCTACGGTCACACCATATGCAACCATAGGGTATCGATCGTAGGCAGTAAGGTCGATACAGTATGAGACCATAGGACCAATCAGGCACCTATCAGTGGTCTGTTTTGATTTCTGACTACTATAACATGTCACATATGAATCCTAACTTAAATTCATATAATTTTTAGGTTGTTAAATCAATTCAAAGAGAATTTCAACGCTTGGAAAGAGATTGAGTATTGCTAGCAGGTGAGGGAACAAGACCTAAACTAATTGGTTAATAACAAACTATTTATTTTAATTGAGTCCAATGCCATGATTGATTCTATGCTTGTATGCTTGTAATGTGCATCTCACATATCATCCAATATTCTTGCTATTACTATTCATGCATATTTAATTTTGTTTATTTATAACATGATGATGATGATGATGATGCTAGGAATAGGCATGTGAATGTATGTGTGTGGTTGGTGTGTTGGATGGGAATGGAGCATCAGGCGGAGGACGTGGCATGGCAGTCTTCGACCTCGTCACCAGACTCTAACTCAATCTCTATTCAAGTCTTTCCCACTAACATCGTCGTATCGCCATTACCTTAGTAGAACTATTACATCGTAAGACATCAGGGGAGGTAGTCTCAGACTATGTCGTTCTGACTCTATCGGGGGGCCTTAGCTCTATCTTTATGGACGTATTGAGGGATGCTGGGGTGAGGCCTTGGATACACTATTTGGCATTAGGATTGGTTAGTTGCGAGCCCAGTTTGTAAGCCCTCACCAATAGGGGCTAACCTGTTGGTATGGGTAGATTATCAGGGGAAGTGTTGGTGGTATTTGATCCGGATACTTTAGCTCTATCTCTATTCCATGGCGGGTGCATGTGGGACGGCAATGGTATTTGATCCATTGGGCAAATTCACACACTCATATATAGAGGTGCGGCGGCCACCAAACCTTTCTATAGCATATTGCAAACTTATAAACCAGACCAAAGATATGAATTGAATGCAGGCATATGTTTGTTGCGTTGTTTTGCTTGCTTACTGAGCCGTGATATGTGCTCACCCTTTTGATGTCGAATATTTTTAGTTGATGATGCAGGTCCTACTGTTGAAGAATATATGAATGCGTCAACGTATGGACACGTTGCTGTGATGGACATAGAAGCTAAAGAAGATGCACATGATTCATCATGCAAGTGCAACCAATGTATTTTTGCTTAAATTTAGTTATAATTTGAACATCAGATATGTAATTGATTATTTATTTTTATGTTTTGTGGTTTGGAGATAATTAGATTAAATACTTATTTATCACTGTTAGACTCTCAGTTCATTATCAGTAAGAATTCTGCTTATTTGTTTATTACCTCTGATTATTAATGTGGAGTGTGTGTGTGGTTTGATATGGTGGGTACGACTTCTACGAGATCCTGGGTGAACCATTGGTTTATTGGCCGTTCATCACACCATTCTGGTTAGATCAGAATTGTGGTGTGACAGCTATGGATGTGTATTCGATGGAGAACGAGCATGACTCATCATGTTAGTACCTCTACTACGTTTACGTTTAGGGTTTCACTTTTGTGTTTGGGATTATAAGACATGTAATGACTTATTGTTATTTAATATTTTGGTCAACATTGATATAACTGGATTATTTACTTATTTATCACTAGACTCTAAGTTCATTAATAAAGACTTTCGCTGGTTATTATTTATTCTGATTAATGGTTATATGTATGGTTTGATTGTTGGCATGGTCTTTTGTGATCCTAGCTTGAATCATTGGTTCATTGACGGTTCAATCACACTTCTGGTTCAACTAAAATTGACTCATCTTGCGAGTGCCTCTATTGTGTTTATCTTTAGGAGACTGGTCATTTGAACGGATTTTTAAGTTTGTAATAAGATATTATTTATGTTTTGGTCAACTTTGAATAATTGGGTATTATTTATTTATCACTTAGACTCTCAGTTCATTTAATAAAGACTCACGTTGTTTTATTTAAATAGTTTGATTGTTGGTTATTATGTATTGGTTTGTGTTGGTTGACATGGTCTTTCAAGATCCTGGTTTGAGTCGTTGGTTCGGTGATGGTTCAATCATACTTCTGGTTTGACTAGAATTGGGGTGTGACAAGGTCTGCCACTATATTTGTTTTCCTATAGCAACGAGTAATTCTCATAAGACAATAAGCAGCCACTCTTCTATTTTCCTCTATAGCCATGGTATCTCTTTAGACTGCAACATAGACACCACTAAGCTTACATCCGATTCCAGCCAAATCTGATTGTAGACTAATTTAATTGCTTCAGTAATACCATGCATAGCACTCCTTAGCTCCACCATATAGTCTGTAGTGATTTCTATATACTTAGCAAATGCCATTAAAACCATACCTTTGTCATTTCGAATCACCCCTCCTACACCCGATACACTCGGCTTCCCTGAACAACTCCCATCCACATTTTCCTTACACCATTGAGGTGGAGGGCTTCTCTAAAATTGATCAATCATTGTATTCTTTTTCCCTGCAACTGTTGTAAGGTTAAAGTACCTAGCCTCTTTCATGTCTTCATTTGTTGCAATTATAATAGGCTTTTTTACCAATAAATCCTTACAATCCTACCGAATCAGATTCTAAGTGTGTCTTCCAGATTGCTTAGAACAACCATATTTTGTTTCTTTTCTAACTTTCCAGACATTATTACACACTATAAACAATAAACATTTCCAGACAGGTCTCTAAGGCAATATTCTCCCTTTTCTGTTCCACCAATTCATCATTTCATCAAAAGAATTAAAGAATGGAACTTATACCTTAAAGATTTCTTCAATCTACTTCCATATTGTTTGAACAAACTCACAGTAATTGAATAGGCGCTCCGACGTTTCTTCGGCTTTCTAGCATAGGTTACATCTTGAAGGTAGACAAATCCCTTGCCTCTTTACAATATCATCCGTAGAGATTATTTTATGACATAATCTCCACACAAATCAGCTTAGACGTAGAGTATAGTTTCCATTCCATACCACTGAATACCACCTCGGTTTATTGCCATGGGTTCTAAGCAAGTTCCAAGAAGATTTAGAAGAAAAAAATCTAGTTCTATCTCCTGTCCAAACCAACTTATCCTCCCTATCTAATGATAATGGGATAGTCTCTGGAATATCAAAGTAATGCTTCAAGGTCATTGACTAAACATGGGAGAATCACCATCTTCCATTGTTTATAAACCGACCAAGGCAGGAATATCTTTTAAATTCTAGCCTCAACCAATCCTCCAATGTATAATCTCCATGCCACTTGTCATTCTATATATTTATCTTTGAACCATCACCCACTATCCATCTTGAATGCTTGGCCGACCAGTCCCATAATTTTTGAATACTAGTCCAAACCGGAGATACACATGTTGGAATTCTGACTGACCCATTCTTTTTAAGATAATGTCCCCTCATAAACCTAGCATAAGCCTATTCCTCAGTCCTCATAATCCATGCCATTTGGATAATATGGCTTCATTAACATCTTTCAACCATCGTATTGCCATTCCCCCTCATTCTTTGGTTTACAAATCAAATTCCATTTAACTACAACAACATTTCTCTGATTAGGATTTCCTGACCATATAAAGTTTTGCATCTAGCTCTCCACCATTTAGAGTAGTGCTTGAGGCCATTTATAAATACATAAAGAATGCACAAACACACTACTTAGAGCTGATTTAACAAGTTCTACCCTTCCAGCATATAAAAGTATTTTCCCTCGCCAGACATTGAACTTCTTTCTGAATCTATCTACCAGAGATGTGAAGTAATCTCTTTTGATTCTTCCTTTAAAAAATGTAACTCCAAGATAAGTATTAGGAAACGTACCTTGTATAAAGTTTAGGAAATCCAGCATCCTTTTACGTCCACTCCTTGTAACCTCATCTAAGAAGAAGATTTTACTCTTAGTAGGATTAATACACTTACCACCACAATCTGCATATCAGTTCAGCAACTATTTCAACTGCTTACAGGAAGAAATATTTGCTTTGATAAAGATTAATATATCATCTGCACATAGAAGATGGGTTGGGGCTAGTACTCCTTTCCCTTTAAATATTGTTTCAATCAAGCCCTTCTCCTCAATTTTGTTCAAAACTAGTGTTTTATTGACACATGGTAACTTGTGATTGATTGCTAAGGTTGTTAGTGGGTTACTGATCGCCTATAAATAGGACCTGTGACCTCATTTTCAGATAGAATCACGAAGTAAGAGTGTGATAAAGTGTAAAAGAGATATGATTTTGATATTCCAGCAATAAAGGAAATCCCTTTATTCAAATCGACCCCCTTCTTTCTTTTTATTCAAAGACACAAAATTAGTACAAAGAGATTGGACTCTCGAATGAGACTAAGCAACTACTGACTGTTCCGACTCACCAAGACCTATCTTGATGTTGACTGAAACCCATATCTGAAGTTGAGCTTAGTGTAAGCGATCAAACAAATCATAGAATGGAAAAATCAGAATAACCACTAGCTGGGATATGGATGGAGTCTCGCTCAGTAAAGAGAGTTGTAGATTAGGGGAAGGATAAGGATAGAAGGATCAACTGATGCTTTGTCCTCTTCCATCATATTAATTGTTAGAGGTGGGCGAAGAGGATTAGTCATGACATTCGTCGGACGACTATGGTTGTCACACCCCAATTCCATACTGTTTAGAATGGTGTGATGAACCGCTAGCAAACCAACGGTTCAACCAGGATCTCAAGTAGGCTATCCCTGCATTATCAAAACTCCCACACATCCGTAATCATAATCAGAGTAAATACACAATAGCGGAAATCTTATAATAAAATGAACTGAGAATCTACTGTGATATAAATATTAAATAGCAAATTATTCTGTATCAACTGGGACATAAATAATTATCAAATACATGTCTTTATTAAATTCAAATAAAGAAACCTAAGAAAAATCTAATCGAATACACATGAGTTGTACTCGCAAGAGGAGTCATGTGTATCTACTTCAGCTTCAGCTTCCATCGCCGTCATGTTCCCTTATGCTGGAGCATTCATGTAATCTTCAACTGTATAACCTGCATCATCAACTAAAAATATTCGACGTCGAGGGGTGAGCACACATCACGGCTCAGTGAGTAGACAAAACAATGCAACAATACATATGCATGCAATCAATTTATATCTTTGGTCTGGTTTATAGTTTGCAATGCGCAATAGAATGGTTGGGTGGTCAAAGGTTAACGTTTATTGACCCCGCCTCTATACACAGGGTGTGGAAGTCCACCCGAAGGTTAACGTTTATCGTCGTCCCCATCCACCCTAATCATGAAATTATACAACAAAGGTTAACGTTTATTGCTATATAATACCATACCAACACGTAAGACCCTGTTAGCGAGGGCTTGCAAACTGGGCTCGCAACTAATCAATCCTAATGCCAAACAGTGTATCCAAGGTCTCACCCCAGCATCCCTCAGAATGTCCATAGAGAGAGAGCTAAGTCCCCTCGGTAGAGTCAGAGACTACAAGGACCGAGACCACCTCCCCTAATACTCTACGACATAATAGTTCTGCTAAAGTAATGGCGATACGACGATGCTAATGCACAAGACTTGAGTTAGAGATAGAGCTAAAGTGCTGAGACCCGCCAAAGGTTAACGTTTATTGACGTCCTCATCACACCTCCCCTGATACTCGCTCGCATCAAGTACACCAACCACACACATACAATCACATGCCTATTCCTATCATCATCATCATCATCATCATCATCATGTTATAAACAATAAAGTAACTATGCATGAACAAGTAATAGAAATATTGGATGACATGTTGTATGCGCATTACAAACATATTCGCATAGAATCAAGCATGGCATTGGACTCAAGAAAATAGAAAATAGTTTGTTATTAACCAATTAGTTTAGAGTTCTGTTTCCTCACCTTAGCTTGCTAATAGATACTTTTCCAAGCTTTAGAATCATCTTTATAATGTTATTATATTGCTAGAAGACCTAACAAAGTTGATAAAATTTAATTAGAATTAATTCTGAATTTAAAAACCCTTCTGTCAACTGAGGGTCGGAGGTAGGGTCGGAGTCCTGATCGACCCTGGGTGCGACCCTCCCCAAATCTGAACTTCCCGAACACTGAGGGTCGATGGTCAGGATCACCTAGGGTTGGATGGTCATCGACCCTCGGTGCGACCCTCGATGCACTTTGGTCCAATTCCCTCTTTTAGTCCATTCTTCACGCTTGGGATCCTATGGCTTGCTCCTACATTCCATTCTACATTCATTCCATGGTCTGAAACCATGTATAATCTACCTAGATAGTTTTCATGTAATCCCCCATGGTTTTCCATAAAAACCGAACCAAGGGATGATGGTTTGGGTTTCTCCGAGATCACATTCTCATCAATATCTAACCTAAGGTCTGTAGAAACTCATGGAATTAGTATCCATACCTGAGAAGAATACTCCTTCTCTGCAACTCTTCTCTTTTGGCTAACTTCTCTTCATTGCTTCACTTCTTCCTCTTTTCCTTCTCTTCTCTTTCTCTCAATTCAATTAGGATTGTGAAAGGAGTGAAAGAGGCTTAGGGACGTCCTTTAAATAGAGTAGGAACATCCTAAATAAGTCCCATTGAGATTAGGAAAGAATCCCAATCGAAAATTAGGAAATTTCCTAATTTCTATACCTTACGGTAACCGAGGGTCGATGGGAGGGTCGATGATCCCGTCGACCCTAGGGTTCAAGATGTCCGACCCTCCCTTCAAAATTGAGGGTCTGACTTTCTGCTTTGGGAGGTCCGACCCTGCTTAGCTGGGTATGCGACCCTCCCCTCAAACTAAGTATTTTTTGGTCGATTTGCTACCTGGGATCTCGATCTCCTTCACGCCCTTGGTCCATTTGACTCGACCATGATGGGTAAACCTGGTTCAAGGTGGTAAGACCGGGTTAGATTGACACGGGTCTTACAACTCCCCCCTACTTATAAAAATTTCGTCCTCGAAATTGTACGTACCTTCTGAATCAAATAAGTGAGAGTATTGCTTCCGCATAGCATTTTCTTCTTCCCATGTAATTTCTTCCATGTAACTACTTTTCCATGTGACCTTAACATAATAGATATCTCGGTTGCGTAGACGTTGAACCTTTCGGCTGGTGATTTCTGTTGGTGTTACTTCAAATGTCAAATCATCAGTCAATTCCGAAAAATCTACTGTCAAAACGTGCATTGGATCCTTGACATACTTCTTCAATAGGAAAATGTGAAATACGTCATGCACACTTGACATAGATGGTGGTAGTGCTAACTGATAAGCCACTTTACCACGCTTAGCTAAAATTTCATACGGCCCGACATATCTTGGACTTAGTTTTCCTTTCTGTCCGAACCTTTTCAATCCTCGCATAGGCGATACCTTCAAAAATACTTTATCACCTACGGTGAACTCTAGATCTCTGCGTCGAGTATCTGCATATTGCTTTTGACGATTCTGAGCTGTTCTTACTCTTTCCTTGATAATGTCGACCACTCGGCAAGTCTCTTCAACAAATTCTGGCCCAACAATACTACGTTCTCCAACTTCATTCCAAAACAAAGGAGTTTGACACTTTCTGCCATACAATGCCTCATAAGGTGACATCTGTATAGTAGCCTGATAGCTATTGTTATAAACGAACTCGATCAATGGTAACTTTTCATCCCATGATCTCAATTACACATGCTCGTAGCATATCTTCTAGAATCTCGATTGTACGCTCTGACTGTCCGTCTGTCTGTGGGTGGAATGCAGTACTGAACTTCAATGTTGTACCCATAGCCTTTTGAAATCCCTCCCAAAACTTGGAAGTAAATCGTGGATCTCTATCAGACACAATGCTTTCTGGAACACCATGTAATCGAACAATATTATCCACATACAGCTTTGCTAACCTCTCCATGCGATTTTATCATTGCTTTTCGGCTTAACGCATCTGCTACTACGTTCGCTCTTCCTGGATGATACTGGATATCACAATCATAGTCTTTCAATAGTTCCAACCATCTTCTTTGACTCATATTCAATTCCTTCTAATTAAATAGATAAGTAAGACTTTTATGGTCTGACTTAATCTGGAATTTCTCTCCGTATAGGTAATGTCTCCATATCTTGACAACATGCACTACTGTCGCTAGCTCCAGATCATGAGTGGGATAATTTTTCTCGTGTACCTTTAACTGTCTCCTTGCATAAGCAATCACTTGCTCTCCTTGCATAAGCATACATCCCAGTCCCAGTCCCGACGCATCAGTGTATAGAGTAAATGTCTGTCCTGGAACGGGAATAGTTAAAATCAGAGCGGATATCAATCTGGTCTTCAGCGTTTGAAAACTCTTCTCACATTTATCGGTCCACATGAACTTTTCATCTTTCTTAGTCAAACTTGTGAAAGGTACGGCAATCCGGGAATAGTCTTCTACGAATCTCAGTTAATAACCAGCGAGACCCAGAAAACTTTTAATTTCTGAAATGCTCTTTGGTGCTTCCCACTTTACAATAGCCTCAATCTTGCTGGGGTCCACTTTGATTCCTTCAGCAGATACTACATGGCCTAAGAAGGCGACTTCACTTAGCCAAAACTCACACTTTGAAAATTTGGCATATAGCTTCTCTTTCCTTAAACACTGTAGGGCAGCATTTAGGTTCTTGATATGAGTTTCTTCGTCCTTGGAGTATAACAATATATCATCAATAAATACTATCACCGACGTATCCAACATATCATGGTAAACCCGGTTCATAAGTTCCATGAAAGTTGCTGGTGCGTTCGTTAATCCAAAAGACATGACCAAGAACTCATAATGTCCGTATCTGGTCCTGAAAGCTGTCTTAGGAATATCACCCTCTTTAATCTTCAATTGATGATAGCCTGATCGAAGATCGATCTTAGAAAACACTTTTTCTCCTTGTAACTGATCGAACAAGTCATCGATCCTGGTAGTGGGTATCGATTCTTGATTGTCAGTTTATTCAACTCCCGATAGTCGATGCATAATCGAACACTACCGTCCTTCTTCTTCACGAATAACACCGGCGCTCGCCATGGTGATATACTGGGTCGAATATAACCCTTTTCCAGTAGTTCTTGTAGTTGCACTTTCAGTTCCTTCAGTTCTGTAGGAGCCATTCTATAAGGTGCTTTTGATACGGGTGCGGCTCCAGGTACAAGATCTATCACAAACTCTATGGCTCGGTCGGGTGGTAAACCTGGTAGTTCCTCTGGAAATATGTCGGGATAGTTCTGCATGACTTCAATATCTTCCATTTGTGGTGCTTCCTTAGTTAGGTCGACCACTGATACAAGATACCTGACTGCCCCCTTCTTAAGGCACTTCTTAGCCTTTAGTGCTGAGAGTATGAGCTTGCGTCTACGGGGGAGTTTGGTTCCCATAAAACTGAATTCTACTCCTGCTTGGTCTTTAAATGTTAGCTTCTTTTCGGCGCATAGTAGGTTCGTAGAATGCCGAGCTAACCAGTCCATTCCTAAGATGACGTCAAAGTCTGCCATCTCAAGTTGTATCAAGGTTGCATCTAAGGTTTTCTCACCAATGAGAACTGGACACGGCCCATAACCTTCTTCTAACTCCACTTCTAACCCCATCGGTGATCGTACAAGTATTTTACAGTCTAATGTTTTGATGGGTAAATTCAACTTCTTTCCAAACGACATAGATATAAAAGAATGAGTAGCTCCTGAGTCGAAGAGTACTCTGGCGGGTATGCCATTTATAGGTACGATACCTGTGATTTATTTTAACTTAGTCTACATGCTCACACAATGTAATACAACTTAAAAGGTTTCAGTCATATCTGTGACCACATCGGGTGCTACGGCAGCATCCTCGGGTGTAACAACATAAATTTTTCCTTGATGTAGTTGCTTCCTGGGCTTGGGACACTCCCTTTCCATATGCCCCGCTTGATTGTAGTTATAATATTTTGGACCTTTAGAATTTGGCTTTGGTTGCTGTTGAGTTACTGGGGTAGTCTTGGGTGCAACAGTAAAGCCTTGAGCAGGGAAGGGTTTAAATGTCTTGTTATTCCCTCTGTTATAAGCATTTTCGGCTGGCCTTTTCATACCTCTGTTCTGTGTAAAATATCTCTCCTTCTGGCTCGATTCTATAACTCGAGCAATTTGCACAGCTTCATTATATATCTTCTTCTCCAAACCTATAACATGCTCTCTGATGCTCCCTCTAAGCCCCGTGACAAACCTACGGGTCTTAGTGTCTTCTTCTTGCATGCTGAGTGGTGCAAAGAAAAACAGCTCCTCATAACGCTGTTGATATGCATCCACGGACATCTGTCCCTGATATATACTCAGGAACTCCTTCTCCATAGAATCTTTGAAGCTTCGGGGAAAGTACTTCTCAAAGAAAGCTTCTTTATATATAGCCCAAGTCAATAGGGCGTGCTTGGTTAATAAGTAGGCCCTGGTCGATTTCCACCAATGATGTACATCACCTTTTAGCATGAAAGTGACACATAATACCTTCTCTTCTTCTGTAAGAGTCATCATAAGAAAATTCCTCTCCATCTCGTCGATCCAATGTGCTGGCCATAAAGGGTCAGACGGTTTACCGTTAAACTCCTTGGGCTTCATCTTTAAGAATCGCTCAACCAGTTGGGAGTGGTCCATCTAATTTTGAGGGTATGCCCCAAACATAGGTTGTGGATACTGGTAATTAACCTGAACTGCTTCAGGACCTAGTATTGGAATCTGTGCAGCTGGTGGTTGAGGTGTTTGAGGTGCTGGGTGGTTACCCACCGGTGCTGCACTTGTTTGTCCAGTTTGCATTAGTATAGCATGTGTTGTTTGAAGTATCATTCCCATTGCTGCCTGCATTTGAGCCTGTGCTCGTTGCATTTGCTGCAGCTGTTGTGCTAAGTTTATAACCACGGTTGTCAGCTCTGGTGGTGGAGGTGGCAAATTTGTAGGATTTGCCTGACCCTGATTTACTGGTGGTGCAACCTGCGGATTACCCTGTGCATATATATTTTCTTAGCTGACTTCCTCCACAGGTGGTGGTGGTGGAACTGCGTTTTGACTATGCCTGGTTACTCTACGCCCAGCCATATGTTCCTCTGAGATTGGTGGTGCCTAAAAATCATTAAAATACATGAGACAATCATTTATACTTCATGTAGACACGCTAACCGATGTTATTTTCAAAATTTTCAGATCATTCTGTGAAAAATACAGTCTTTTCTATGCAGGGTCGATGGTGGGGGTCGATGGTATGTTTGACCCTCAGTATCCGACCCTGGGCAATCACTTATTTTTACCGAGAGCCGGGGGTCGATGCGGGGGTCGATGGATGTCCAACCCCCAGGTGCGACCCCTGGTTTTCTGTCAGGTTCCCGAGAACTGGAGGTCAATGGTCCTGGTCGAATTCTCCGACCCCCGGACCAAAATTCAGATTTTTAAGGTCCGATTTTCAGTTCATTTTCCATTCTTCCTCCTCCGTTTTGACTCGTCTCATTCCTCTGAGTTGCTACAGTGCCAACTCCGCTACATTGGTCATTTTGATTCCGTGTCTCGACGTCTACATCATTCCTACAGGTATGTATCGAACCTTTACATGTTTTTAGGTTTTCTTTTCCAAGTTTTAGCTCGTTTACCTTGTATTTTTCAAATTAAACTTTTTCCAACCGTAAAAATTCGATTTTTATTGGGGACTTTTGTTATTGGTGACTCGAGGAACGAAAGCCCTAAAAAATATTTGGGTTTCATCGGTTGGTTATCGAGAAACTCAAATTTTTCTCTTTTTACCCTAATTTTTCAAAATTTTTGATTTCTCGTAATTTCTTTAAATTGGATTCCATTAGTTAGGATTTCCTACTGTGTGAGTGTTGCAGGATATGTTAGAACCTACGTAAGTCCTCCTACCCACGTGTATGGGTGAAAAGTGAGGCTTTTGGCCAACTTATGTTGTTATAATGTCCAAATTTTGGACTTTTCTACCCTACTAACATATTATCTGTTTTTCTTTCTTATTGTAGATACTATGGCTCGTACCAAAGTACCCAGAGTTCGCGATCCTCTTCGGTTCCGTTCCAACGAAGCCGAGGCACAGTATGCCCACTACGCTCGCAAGAAAGTAGAGGGAGGTCGTAAGGTGAACTTGGCTGAGTTAGCCCTGTTCAATGTGGAGAGAGAATTTGGTGATATGGGATGGCTCCCTGTCATCACTTACGACGCGTGTACCTGCCCTGACTTGGTACGCCAGTTCTATTACAATGATGTGGAGAGGGGTGATGAGCTGCGTATCACGAGCTACATCAAGGGGGTTGACATCTCGTTTGACTATCGGCAGCTGGCCGACCTACTGGGCATTTCCTATGCTGGCCCCATGATTTTCTGTGCTCCTGGAGAGCCCCAGTTCTTTTCTCTACAGATAAGGGCCGAGATTGACAGTCAGCTCAATCGACCTGATCGCTGGCAGATGAGAGCGTGCTATCTGCGTTCAGATCCATGGGTATATTGCAAGATCATACAGCATAACTTGATACCATAGAGTGGTCATTACGAGAGGGTCTCCCAGCTGACCCAATATCTCCTATACTGTATATGCACTAGGCATCCTGTCTGCCTTCCATACATCATCATGCGTACCATGATCAGTGCCACGTTGCCCAGTCACACGGGCAACCTTCCTTACGGATGCATGATCACTACCTTGCTTACCCGCCTGGGGGTTGACTTATTGGATGAGAAGATTCAGGAGAAATCCTTCTCATCGCCTCTGGATTGGGAGGCTATTTGCAAGATGGGCATGCGTAGAGGAACGTGATGGTGCGCCCTCGCACTCGCGTAGAGATGGCTGACGCTGAGGCAGCAGCAGCAACCGCTGGAGTTCATAGTGAACCTACGGGTGATGATGACCGTCTGTACATGGATGTGGACTCCATACCACCTCCTTCACCTACACATGCTACTGGAGCTAGTACTTCTTACGCGGCTGGTCCTTCTCATGCAGCTGGTCCTTCACACTCACCTTCTGATATGTTGGGAATATTGCATGAGATCAGAGAGGCTCAACGCAGATCTGATCTGAGGATGGGGGAGTTACTAGACGCTCAGCGTGTGAGAGTGGATGAGCTACTAGACGCCCAACGCACATCGGACATGAGGATGGGAGAGCTCATAGATGCTCAGCGCCGGTCAGATATGCGTATGGAGGAGCTTTTGGGTGCTCAACGCGTGACTGATCAGCGGTTGGCTGGTCTCACAGCTAGTCTTCAGACGAACTACACTCAGGGAGCCTAGTTGACTAGAGTCTACGCTGAGGATTATGACAGAGATCGTGAGGCACCGCCTCCTCCTTCACCTCCAGCTTCATGATTGTATTTATTTTCTTTCTTTGTACTATAGAGTAACTGTCTGGGTTGTGGACTGTACTCTGCTTTAGCTATTTATATACGTTTATTTCTCTCTCATTGTATTTAATATTGTTTCCCCTTTAATAGTTGCATTATTCTCTTTTCAATTTGGTCTCAAACATCACTTGTGCCTATAGTGTGTTAATATTACAGTTTTTACTTTTATCCTATCTTAGTTCACAATTTGTCGTGAAGGTATGATAGTTTAGCGGACACGGCCTGAGATGCTCTGATACCAAGTTGTCACACCCCAATTTCGCACTGTTCAGAATGGTGTGATGAACCGCTAGCAAACCAACGGTTCAACCAGGATCTCAAGTAGGCTATCCCCACGTTATCTAAACTCCCACACATTCTTAATCATAATCAGAGTAAATATACAATAGCAGAAATCTTATAATAAAATGAACTGAGAATCTACTGTGATATAAATATTAAATAGCAAATTATTCTGTATCAACTGGGACATAAATAATTATCAAATACATGTCTTTATTAAATTCAAATAAAGAAACCTAAGAAAAATCTAATCGAATACACATGAGTTGCACTCGCAAGAGGAGTCATGTGTATCTACTTCAGCTTCAGCTTCCATCGTCGTCACGTTCCCGTATGCTGGAGCATTCATGTAATCTTCAACTGTATAACCTGCATCATCAACTAAAAATATTCGACGTCGAGGGGTGAGCACACATCACGGCTCAGTGAGTAGACAAAACAATGCAACAATACATATGCATGCAATCAATTCATATCTTTGGTCTGGTTTATAGTTTGCAATGCGCAATAGAAAGGTTGGGTGGTCAAAGGTTAACGTTTATTGACCCCGCCTCTATACACAGGGTGTGGAAGTCCGCCCGAAGGTTAACGTTTATCGTCATCCCCATCCATCCTAATCAGGACATTATACAACAAAGGTTAACGTTTATTACTATATAATACCATACCAACACGTAAGCCCCTGTTAGCGAGGGCTTGCAAACTGGGCTCGCAACTAACCAATCCTAATGCCAAACAGTGTATCCAAGGTCTCACCCCAGCATCCCTCAGAATGTCCATAGAGATAGAGCTAAGGCCCCCCGGTAGAGTCAGAGACTACAAGGACCGAGACCACCTCCCCTGATACTCTACGACATAATAGTTCTGGTAAAGTAATGGCGATATGATGATGCTAATGCACAAGACTTGAATTAGAGATAGAGCTAAAGTGCTGAGACCCGCCAAAGGTTAATGTTTATTGACGTCCTCATCACACCTCCCCTGATACTCGTTCGCATCATGTACACCAACCACACACATACAATCACATGCCTATTCCTATCATCATCATCATCATCATCATGTTATAAACAATAAAGTAAATATGCATGAACAAGTAATAGAAATATTGGATGACATGTTGTATGCGCATTACAAACATATTCGCATAGAATCAAGCATGGCATTGGACTCAAGAAAATAGAAAATAGTTTGTTATTAACCAATTAGTTTAGAGTTCTGTTTCCTCACCTTAGCTTGCTAATAGATACTTTTCCAAGCTTTAGAATCACCTTTATAATTTTATTATATTGCTAGAAGACCTAACAAAGTCGATAAAATTTAATTAGAATTAATTCTGAATTTAAAAACCCTTCTGTCAACTGAGGGTCGGAGGTAGGGTCGGAGTCCTGATCGACCCTGGGTGCGACCCTCCCCAAATCTGAACTTCCTGAACACTGAGGGTCAATGGTCAGGATCACCTAGGGTTGGATGGTCATCGACCCTCGGTGCGACCCTCGATGCACTTTGGTCCAATTCCCTCTTTTAGTCCATTCTTCACGCTTGGGATCCTATGGCTTGCTCCTACATTCCATTCTACATTCATTCCATGGTCTGAAACCATGTATAATCTACCTAGATAGTTTTCATGTAATCCCCCATGGTTTTCCATAAAAACCGAACCAAGGGATGATGGTTTGGGTTTCTCCGAGATCACATTCTCATCAATATCTAACCTAAGGTCTGTAGAAACTCATGGAATTAGTATCCATACCTGAGAAGAATACTCCTTCTCTGCAACTCTTCTCTTTTGGCTAACTTCTCTTCATTGCTTCACTTCTTCCTCTTTTCCTTCTCTTCTCTTTCTCTCAATTCAATTAGGATTGTGAAAGGAGTGAAAGAGGCTTAGGGACGTCCTTTAAATAGAGTAGGAACATCCTAAATAAGTCCCATTGAGATTAGGAAAGAATCCCAATCGAAAATTAGGAAATTTCCTAATTTCTATACCTTACGGTAACCGAGGGTCGATGGGAGGGTCGATGATCCCGTCGACCCTAGGGTTCAAGATGTCCGACCCTCCCTTCAAAATTGAGGGTCTGACTTTCTGCTTTGGGAGGTCCGACCCTGCTTAGCTGGGTATGCGACCCTCCCCTCAAACTAAGTATTTTTGGGTCGATTTGCTACCTGGGATCTCGATCTCCTTCACGCCCTTGGTCCATTTGACTTGACCATGATGGGTAAACCTGGTTCAAGGTGGTAAGACCGGGTTAGATTGACACGGGTCTTACAATGGTGCACTTTAAACTTTTTTTGATTTAACAGGCCTTGGATGGCATGCCTTAGCGCAAAATAACTATCCGTGGCATGCCCTTTCTACGTATGATACGCACAGAATAGATCAGGATTGTACCATTTTGGTGGAGGATCAGAGATAAGTTGGGGATCAACTTTGGTGATCTTCCCGTCCTTGAGGAGTTTAGATAGTATAATATTTAAGGGCATGCCTAAGTCCGTAAACTGCCTAGTTTGCCGTGAGGCAGGTGCATCAAGTTTGAATGGTGCTAATGAAGATTGGGGAGTTGACGGTTGAGAGGCTACTACATTCACCTCTGTACTTCTGGTTGGGAACGCCTTTCGAGTTCCACTAGTGCTAGGTATTGATTTCCCAACCCTAGGTAATTGATCGGCATGAATTGCATCCTCTATCTATTGTCCAGCCTCAAGGAGTACCTCGAATGTCATAAAATGTTGGGTAAATAGATATTGGGAATACTGGGGTTGGAGATTTTAAATCAATATTCTAACTTGCTCTTTCTCAGAGGGACGGTCCCAAATTTAGGCGGCCTTCTTACGAAAGCGTATTTTCTTTCTGATGGATCCAGAATAGATAGTTGTCTCATCAAGTGGAGCAGCTGCTGATCGTAGACCACCCTTACCTTAGCTGGATCTCGCTGGTGCCACCCAAACTGTAGGTAGGCGGTGGATGTGTGACTTTTGGAGTTGTCGTTCGTGCACCAGTCCCCAATGGAAGAATGAGTGATCCGTTCCCCTACAGATCATGGCCTTACCACTCGGTCCTCGATGGCCAGCGGGGGATTTGGTATAGCAGCTCACATTCGTGTGCACTGCGGGTTCTCCCTGGACTGGACATGTGTTAGTTGTAGGAAGTATGGTTCCGAAAGTGACTTCGGTTCGCCAGTTCAAGCTCAACTCCTCGATGAACCCTTATTTGAGTCAAGCGCATGCCAAAACAAGGTGATCGGAGGGAGGCTACTTGTAGCGCACTAGCTGATCGTAGACCAAAGAAGCAATGGTCGAGCTGATCTATGACCACCCTGGGTAAGGCTTTTCTTACTGGGCCCGTAATAAAGTCAAGGCAATGGTGTTCATAGATCAGATAGTCCCACCGACTCAATCGATCGAGAGCTAGCATCAGAAAAAGTAGTAGACAATCAAAGACTTTGCACTAAGAGCTAGAGACAGGCTAAGCGAAAATCATCTTTATCTTAAATTTATAGAAAGCAGAAAGGGTGGTCTATGATTAGCTGATCAATCCATTAAATTCAAGGATGGGAGGTAAACCCCAGACGGAAAGAAATAGCAGGAGTTGGATATTTTTTCACATTAAAGGCTTGAACCGAGAAAGATAGCAAGGGTAGGATGGAAAAGAGGCTATGGACGAAGTTGCAGGAGATTTGGTAAAGGATATGGAGCTAGTAAAGGTGACCAGTAAAAGCCTCAACATACGCCTCCAGTGCAAGAGGTAATGAGGGACATTAAGGAGGACGTGGTAGAGCTGATTACTGATATGTGCGCCAAGGAGGTGGCGAAGGAAGTGAAGTTCCATAGGTCATATGGCACGAGATTGTGCTACTGATCGAGGTTGGCCAGAGCACCAGCGGCCCCTTTTGGGTATGCGAGTACTAAGAGTCCTCTCACTACCAACCATCAAACATCATCTGGCAAGGTCTTGCCAGTATCAACAATGAAAAAATAACCAAATGGAAACAACAACTAACTATGGCTCTTGGTCCAGACAATGACAGAGTTTCCTCAACTAGAAAAACAACAAAAGGAGATAACAAGTCCTCTTGTCTGAGACCCATTCCTGGTCCAAAATATCCTATTAGGCCTCCATTAATCATAATAGATAGTCTAGCAGATTCTAGTAGATTTTTAACTCTATTCACAAATGTATCATATTCTATCAAACATGTCATAAATGGTAAGAAAATTATCCTATTCTACCAAATATGTGCAAATTTATTCAAATATGGTAAGAACTATCCTACTTACAAAATATAAAAATGACCAAATATGGTAAGCAATATATTTATCTTACCATATATGTAAGACCCGCATGCTAAGAACCCGGTCTAACCTTACATTCTCGTGTCGTGATCGGTCTCCCATCATAATCAGCTCAAGTGAACCAATTGTATCAAGAAACCACAAGATAAGGTAAGCAACGAGTCAAATTTAGTTGGTGTGGTTGACTATTTAAGATCATGTGGAAGCAACCAGTCAAAAACTTAAAACCAAAAAATTTTGGTCGTGTGGTAGCAGTTTTGAGGGGTATGGACGATACGTGTGGTCGACCACACATGAGGCCACACATGAAACAACACATGAGGCCACACATGAAACCACACATGAGACCGCACATGAGACCACACAACGTGTGGTCGCATATTTTTGACGTGTGGTCGACGAATTCTGTGACCCCACATGGGACCACACGATGCTGAATTGACTCCGTATTTAGGAAACTTTCCTAATTTGAGGGGGGCTCCTTCCTAATTGAAGTGGGACTCTATATGGAGGTTTCCCTCTATATAAGGGACGTTCCTTAGTCTCTCTTACTCTTTTAGAACCCAAATTGAAACTCTAAACCTAAGAGAAAATGAGAGAGAGGAAGAAAAAGAGAAGAAGGAGATTTAGAGAAGAAGGTTGAGAGAAAGGTTTTACAAGAGAAGGTTCTAGCTCCCTACAACAAGTGAGGTATGAAACTTATCTCTGTAGATGTAGATTCTATTGAATAAGGTTTCTATTGTGGATCGGGGATGTCAAACCAATATGATCAATGTGATCCTTTGAGTAAATCTCAAGGATAACCATGAGGGATGGATTAGGGATAATGGTTAATGAAAAACTGTAAATAATGGCTATATGATAACCATAGGATGATCCCAAGTGATGAGCCAAGGAATCGACTCAAGAAGAATTTGGATTAAAGATGAAAACTGACCAAACATCATGTGGTCGCAGCCTGTGGTCGACCACAGGGTGACTAGAGGGTTGACCACAGCTATTCGGGAAGTTTTCAGGAAAGGTGCGGTCGCATCACACAAAATGCGACCACAGGGTCCAACCACACAGTGTGTGGTCTCATATATTGCGACCATAGGTTCGACCACACGATGCCAGCAAGCATATTTTGAGACTAAACAAGGTTTTTGACTACTGTAATTTGATAAACTTGAATCCTAACTTAAATATATTAATTGTTTAGGTTCTCAATAGATTCAAAATGACTTCCAAAGCTTGGAAGAGGAACAAATATCAATCAAAGGTGAGGGAACAAGACCTAAACTAATTGGATATTAACAAGCTATTTTATTTCATTGTGTCCAATACCATGAATGATTTTATGATTGCTTGCTTGTAATGTGCATCTCACATGTCATCCAATATTATTGTCATACTTTGCTCATATATATTTATTTATGTCTATTTACAATATGATGATGATGATGCTAGGGATATACATGTGATTGTATGTGTATGGTTAATGTGCTTGATGCGAGTAGAGCATCAGGGGGAGGATGTGACATTGTGGTTCATCCTGGTCACCAGACTCTAGCTCTATCTCTACTCAAGTCTTGTTTATTGGCATCGTTGTATCGCCATTACTTTAGCAGAACTATTACGTCGTAGGGCATCAGGGGAGGTGGTCTCGGACCGTGTAGTCTCTGACTCTGTCGGGGGGCCTTAGCTCTATCTCTATGGACTTATTGAGGGATGCTGGGATGAGGCCTTGGATACAATGGATGACATTTAGGATTGGTTAGTTGCAAGCCCAGTTTGCAAGCCCTCACCAATAGGGGCTTACGTGTTGGTATGGGTAGGGCATCAGAGGAAGTGTTATGCGGTGTTTGATCCGGACACTTTAGCTCTATCTCTATTCCATAATGGGTGCATGTGGGACGACAATGGTGTTTGATCCATTGGGTAGATTCATACACTCGTGTATAGAGGTGCGGCGGCCACCAATCCTTTCTATAGCACATTGCACACTTAAAAATCAGACCAAAGATATGAATTTAATGCATGCATATGTTTGTTGCATTGTTTTGTTTTACTCAGTGAGCTCAAGTTGGAGAGTTGACCCTTGCATGCGTAATTTTTTTTCGTCTCTGACGTTGCAGGTATTACGGTTGAAGATTATGTCGACACGCCAACATATGAACAGGTGGTGGCTATGGATAAGCAAGCTGTGGATGACTATTATGTTTCGTTAAGCGAGAGTTTTAACTATGGATGCGCTTAGTGTTTAACTTTCGTATTTGGATATTTGTAATATGTATTAAATTATGTTTTGGTTACTTGGAGATAACTAGAATATTAATTATTTATCATGATTAGATCTCAGTTCATTATTAATAAGACTTCCGCTATTTATTTTATTATCTTTGATTAATGTGGAATGTGTTTTGGTTTAACATGGTTGGCATAGCCTATACAAGATCCTGATTGAACCGTTGATTTATTAATGGTTCATCACACCATTCTGGTTAGTCCAGAATTAGGGTGTGACAATATATGTCAAGAGCATCAAAATATAGCAAGAAATATGTCCATCTTACCATATATGTCAAAAACTTTGAGAAAAATAGCATTGACACTTTTTATGTACTCATCTTGTAAAATCTCTAGGAAATTAAATTTTCAATGAAAATAAAATCCAATTATATGCTTAGAAACCAGATTGAAAATGCTAACTTTTCTCTTTCAAGATTTGAAGAAACAATTTCTATCATATTCAGATTTAACACTCAAAGTGATGTAAAATCCTATTCCAGATTCTACTTGATTTCAGTGTAAAAACCACCAAAAATTCAATTTTGAACCAAATCACTTTAAATTAACTCTAAGAGTCACATAACTCGAAGGGCTACATTCCCCAAGTTCATTACTTTTCAAACTTTTGAGTGAAAACACTAGTTCTAGGCCCATGAATAGAGCACTTTTGTGCTATCTCTGATTCTGACCTCTATACATTGCACGATTTGTTTGAGGTCATCCCAAATCCAAATCTATCTGGATTTCTTGGAGGATCTTCCGAACTCATTAAGGCATATTCAATAATTTTTTTGGTAGTCAAAAAATTTAATCTTATATGTCTGAATTGACATATACAATCGAGTTTCAGATCTAAACTTTATTCATGGATTTTTTTTTGCCTAGAAAATTCTCCATGGATGGAGATCAAATTTGAGGGAGAGACTCTCTGTAACATATATTTTTAAAAAAAATATCTGATTTGAATTTTAATGGTGAAATTTATACAAGAATGCAAACCAATATGCTATTCTACACTTATTCCTATGCAAGCCTATTCTAGCATGTTTCTTCAAGCAGGCTTTAATAGAGATGTGGAAGAGATGCTTACCTTGTCCCTATTGTAGGGATAGAGACCTTGCTGGAGCTTCCAAGCTTGAATGAAGATGTGTAGAGGTAGGTAATCCTCTCTTTCTTCGTCTCTCTTTCTCTCTTTCTCTCTTTCTCTCAGTCTCTCTATTTTGGATGGGGGCTATGAATTTCGTGGATGACATCTTTAGAGACCCCATGGGTCTTATTTATAGGCCAAGGGTCCTTCCTTCTTACCAATTCATGTATTGATTTGTTTCCTTTTTTATTTCCTTTCAAAGTTTCCATACTTTGCATTAGATTTGAAGACACATTGGATCTTTACACATGGCATCTTATCAATGGCTCAAATAGAATCTTTGAATCGGTCTCTAATTAGAGACCAGTTAGCTCCCAAAAAGTTTCCAAGTTTTTTCCTTTTTTCTATCTCTTTTTCTTTTTTTTTTCTTTCTTTCCTTGGCTAATTGCCACCTCACCATGAGGGATTTCTCTCCATTCATGGTTTTGGAGAGATCTTCTCTCTCCAAAACCATGGAAGGAGGTCTCTCTTTCCTTTTTTTTTATCTTTGTTTTTTTTTTTTTGCAATTTTGACTTGTCTTTACTTTTGTCTTCTTTCGCAATCCACCCCATATGAGTGGAAATGGGCAATGTTAAGCCCATCAAATAAGCCCATTAGGGGTAAAGGCTTTATGGGGCTCCAGGTAAGCTTCCAATTCTTCTTCCACTTTTTTTTTTTTTTTTTTTCATTCTCTCCATTTCTTCCTTACCTTTTTCTTACATCACCTATGAATTATGGGGGGATGTATGGGCATGGCTTCTAAGTGACACATGACTATTCTAGGTGACATCTAGAAAGGTTAATAGGTAATTATGATAGGGTTTAACTAGGTTTAACTATAAGTGACTCTAGGGTTTAAGTATGACCAACTTTGACTTTAGTGATTGGGATGGTTCTAAGTGATTCTATGGTTGGAAATGACCGTAAATGACCTAAATATGGTAGTTTTTTGGTCTTTCAAAGGGGTTAGTGCTACAAGGTTTATATATGACAAGTTTTTAACCTAAGTTAAGTATGACAATGAGAGGCCTATTTATGGTAGGTTTCTAACCTAGGGGTTGAACTGAACTCTAATAGGTTATTTTTGAAAAGTTTAGACTCTACTTAGGGTTTGACCCCTATGAGGGTTCTCTATGGAAACTTTGGACTCTAACTAAGGTTTGGGTTCTAAGAGGTTCCTAAAATAACAGGTGAGGGTTCCTAATGTTAGGGTATAACACAGGTTAACCCAAAATGATTGGTGAAGGTTGTAAGAAATTGGTGAGACAAAAATGGGGTTCTTACACATATCAGCTATTTCAGCAATTTCATCTAATTTTCCAATGGAACTTTGTATAATCGGTTTTCCTTTGTTTTAAATATATCTACGCATATTTAGATATTATTTATATTCACTAATGCATAGTTGACACATTACTCATTTTTCTTCCAACTTGTGTGTTTTGCAGCAAAATGACTAGGCAACGTTGCGATACTATTGGAGAGGGCTCTTCTTCTGGTGTCAGAGAGGAGAGACATGCGACATAGACATTCAATGCTTTAAGGTTTCCCTCCCACTACGAGCAAGATGCCTGGCCATGATTTGAGCGGATTGGAAGCAGGTGTGTAGTATTTGAGGAGTTAGAGTGCTTCGCTGTTGGTGAGGCTTTCACAAAGATGGGTGGGCATGTGTCCTAAGGTATCGGGTCGTTACTTCAGACATTTCTATCGCAACCTTCGGGTAGAGGGTGATATCGATGACGATGGCACAGTGACGGGTCTACATATCACCAGCAGAGTGAGAGGGGTAGACATCTCATTCGACATCCATCAACTGGCTGGTTTACTCAATATTTCGACAACCGGTGATTATGTCTATGCAGGGCCAAAGACTACGTCTACATCATTTGTTTTAGAGGCATTTCGTCAAGAGATTTTGAGACAGGTTAGACATTCGGACGAGACACACAAGGAGTCACTTTATAGGCCTTGTCTGTGTCTACAGTAGGATCATATAGCATAACATCCTTCTGAGGAGTGGTCATTGGGATGCAATAACTTGCTTAAATGAGTATGTGACCTACTGCGTCTGCACTCATTATCATATCTGCCTGTCCAACATTATCATGAGGATGATGATAGTAGCCGCAGAGTGTTCCTAGTTGAGGAACTCTCCATAGGGGAGGTTACTCACACATCTATTCAGGTAAGTAGGTGTAGATATTTTCAGCGGGGAGGAAGTGGAGCATTCGGTCCACTCAGACTTTGGTTGGCATGCAATGGGACACATGCAAGATTTACAGGATGTTGTTCTTAGAGACAATGAGCTCGAGGCTAGATCTCGATCAGCATTCATTCCTGTGGCTTTTAGAGGCATAGAGGAGGAGATGGCACAAGCTCATGCAAAGGCGATGGCAGTAAAGGGTGCGGATGCATAGGATGTTCCTATGGACTTTGCTGATGATAATGATGATCAGTAGGAGGACATTCCTCCAACAGAGGTTAGGGAGCAGTCACTTGCTCTTGCAAAGGTTCCTAGTCTAACACCTACAGTACCAGATCCTACGGCTAGGGATCTTTATATGATGATGCAGAAGGTCATTGATCTCATCGAGGAGGTATTTAGTAATGTTCGATGGATGTAGAGGGCCTTGGCTACAGCTGGTATCATTGTTCCTTCAGATACAATTGAGAGTTCTGATGCAGCTGCTAGGACACATGATGCTTCTGTCGGTGCCGATCAGCAATAGTTCTTTTTGGGGCTCCTACATATCATTTTCCTCTTTTTGTTTATTATTTACTATGTATTTTTTGTTTGTTCAGTGCTTATCTGATTGTCGAGTAATAGGCCAGGTTGTGGTCTATATTCTCTTGTACAAAACATTTATTATTAATGAAATCGAGATGTTTTGGAATTTAGTATATTATGCTCTTGTTTATAGTCTATGCACTTGGTTTCAAACAAAAGATGTTTAACTATGATTTTCTTATGAGCTTTTAATTAATCCTAACTCAACTTTTAACCAGACTCAGATATTTGTCCATATGAGAGATGAGTTTTGTGAGCAATTTTACAGAGCAATGTTGCTTTGATACCAACTTTTGTCACGCCTCAAAACCGACATTGTTTGGGTATGACTGGATTCCCTACTGTACAAGTATATCCATAACCAGGATCACATTTGTAGTGCAACACTCACAAAACTTTCCATCCATTCATACTCACAAATAAGGATCAAATAAGAGATAATAAATAAATGCTAGAATCATTTTCATTAAATTGAAGCTCAAAACTAGAGTTATAATAACATAAGGAAACGTTTATGTATTTGAAAACCATGACATAAATCAGCTAACACATAAGCAAACTAGCCTAACTATCACGAGTCATATTCACTTGAAAACATTCACTAACTAACCAAGCTAACAAATAATTAAAACTAAAGTTCTGTCCCTATCCATAGAGACCATCTTTACACTCGTATGTAGAATCTTGCAACTCTTCTTCAGAAAATTCTTCTTCAGACAAACCAGCAATATCAGTAGTACTTATAACATAATCTAAAAATATGTATGTACAAAGTGGTGAGCAAACCACATGCTCAGTGAGGAAATCAGCACACACAATCACACAATGCATGAATAAATTATTTATGACTCGGTAATAAACAAGAATGCACTATGTTGCGGCACACCAAGCACAGGCATGAACACTCAAGCAGGGTGAGGTAAATGATTCACACTTGGTTTACCGCATATGAATAACTATCCAAAGAATGAAGATAATGACACCTCAAATCACACCAAGGCACCTACCGACATTCCTCTAAGATAGGCTTCATCTTGGCTTCAACAAAACTAAGTCTCAACCCTTTCACTGGGTATGTGCCCACTCCCTGAGGTACCTCCCTTCATTGGGTAACAAGCCTAGTCTATGAGAAAAAGTACTTAGAACCTGACATCATCCATAGGTCTCATCCTAGAAATTCTAAAGGAAGGTTACCAACCCATATCCAATTCGCTCCCTTCAATAGCTGAACCTTTGTATATAAGTGTCACACCTCAATTCTGAACCAACCAGTAGTGTGATGAACAGTCATGAAAACCAACGGTTCAAACCAGGATCTCATATAGACTGTGCCCACCCAGTTAAACCAAACACATTCCACAATAATAATTAGACTAAATAATTAAATAGCGAAAGTTTTATTAATAATGAACTGAGGTCTAACATGATAAAAAAAAATACTTAACAAATTATCTCTAAGTAAAAAAAATATAATTAATACCTATTACAAGTATCAAAATATGAAAGTTAACGACTAAACATAAACATAGTTGAAACACTCACTTAACGAGTCATATTCGTCCTCCATAATTTGCAAATCCATAGCCGCCACATGTCCATACGTTGACGTATCCATGTAGTCTTCAACCGTAACATCTGCAACATCAGAAACTAAAAAGAATTATGCACATGAGGGCAACTCTCCAACTTAAGCTTAATGAGTGAACAAAACAATGCATAAACATATGCATGCATTCAATTCATATCTTTGGTCTGGTTTCAAGTTTGCAATGTGTTATAGAAAGAATTGGCGGCCGCCATACCTCTATACACGAGTGTGTGAATCTGTCCAATGGATCAAACACCATTGTTGTCCCACATGCACCCACCATGGAATAGAGATATAGCTAAGGCATTCGGATCACACACTGCCAACACCTCCTCTGATGCCCTACCCATACTAATACATAAGCCCCTATTGGTGAGGGCTTGTAAACTAGACTCACAACTAACCAATCCTAATGTCATCCAATGTATCCAATGCCTCATCCCAACATCCCTCAATACGTCCATAGAGATAGAGCTAAGACTCCCTGACAAAGTCAAAGACCACACGGTCAGAGACCACCTCCCTGATGCCCTACGATGTAATAGTTTCGTTAAGGTAATGGCGATACGACGATGTGAGTCGGCAAGACTTGAGTAGAGATAGAGCTAGAGTCTGGTGATCAGGTTGAACCACAATGCCACGTCCTCCCCCTGATGCCCTATTCTCATCCAATACACTAACCACATACACAATCACATGCCTATTCCTAGCATCATCATCATCATGTTATATATAGATAGAAATAAATATGCATGAACAGAAATAGCAGTAATATTAGATGACATGTAAGATGCACATTACAAGCATACAACATAGAAACATTCATTTCATTGGACAAATAAAGTAAGACAGTTTGTTATTATCCAATTAGTTTAGGTCTTGTTCCTTCATGATGTTTGTTCCTCTTACAAGTTTTAGAAGTCACTTTGTATCTATTGGGAACCTAAACAATTAATGTATTGAAGTTAGGGTTCGATTGTACCAAGTTATAGTAGTATCATCTCAAAATATACTTGTTGTTATCATATAGTCGACCCCTGTGGTCGACCTTGTGGTCTCAATATATGTGATCACATGACGTACGGTCGATCCTGTGGTCGCACTACATGCAAACGCACGTGCGACCACATGATTTCTAAGAACTTCCCGAATAGCTATGGTCAACACACTGATCACCCTATGGTCGACCATAGCTGTGACCATATGAAATTTGGTATGATTTTTACTTCCAATATGAGCTCCTCCTCTGGGTTCAATAATAAGGTTCCTCCTATGATCAATCTATGTCATTAAATCATAGTTTTTCCCTCATCCATTATTCCTAACCTATTCTCTATGGTTTCCCATATAAAACCTATAACCAAAATCGTTGTATCAGGTTCCACATATCAACTTGAAATGAACCTATTCTATCTAATTTACCCTACAGAGTCAAGTCCATACCTTAATCTTGGTGTAGAGAGATAGAATTCTTCTCTGCAAAACCCTTCTCTAAGCTTTCCTCCCCTTCTTTTCTTCTCCTTCTCCTCCTCTCTCTTTCTCCCTTAGGCTTAGGGTTTGAGATTGATCCAAAAAAGTAAAATAGAGTGAAGGGATATCCTTTATATAGAGGGAAATCTCCCATGTAGAGTCCCTTTACAATAAGGAAAGAGATCCCCTTTGATTTGGAAAGTTTCCAAATCACAGAGTCAGTTCTGGGTTCGTACGATCGATGATGTGGTCGCATAATCCATCGACCATACAAACCAAACATGTGACCACACATTGTATGGTCTCAATCTAGTCGACCATACCCCTCAAAAATGCAATCATACGTCCAAAATTTATTGGTTTTTAGCTTTTGACTGGTTGCTTTCACACAAACTTAAACAGTCAACCACACCAACTAAATTTTGTTTGTTGCCTACCTCATCTTGTGGTTTCTTCATATAATTGGTTCACTTGACCGATTATGATAGAAAGACCGGTTACAACACGATAACATAAGGTTAGACCGGGTTCGTGGCATGCGGGTCTTACAACTGCACCACCCTTAACAAAAATTTCGTCCTCAAAATTTTCACATACGGATCTTACAACTCCCCCACCCTCAAAAGAAATTCCATCCTCAAAATTTAGATGTACCTTCTGAGTCGAATTGGTGGAAATACTGTTTCCACATTATATTTTCCTCTTCCCATGCAACCTTTTCCACGTCTTGGATTTGCCAGGTTACCTTCACATAATAAATATCCCAGCTTCGGAGATGTTGTACCTTCCAACTGGTGATCTAAAGCTGGTACTACTTCAAAAGTTAAGTCTTCTATAAAATCCGGTGGATCTACGATCAATACCCGTGATGGATCTCCAATGTACTTCTTCAATAGAGACACGCAAAATACGTCCCGCACACTAGAAATAAATGGTAATAATGCTAGTTGATATGCAACTTTTCCACATCTCTCTAAAATTTTATAAAGTCCAAAACATATATAGGACACAACTTTTTCGTATTGCCAAATAGTTTCAAACCACGCATAAGTGATATCTTCAAGAATATTTTGCCACTTAAAGTGAACTTGAGATCTTGGCATCTTTTCTGGCAATTTTGAGCTGTCTTGCTCCTTTTCTTTGATCTTGTCCGCTATCTGATAGGTTTTTCCAATAGACTTAGGTCTTACAATTCCTCGTTTTCTAACTTTCATTCCAAAACAAAAGAGTTAGACACTTCTACCATACCATGCTTCATAGATGACATCTATATGGTAGCTTGGTAGCAAAATCAACCAACGACAACTTCTCAACTAAAGCTCCTTTAAAATCAATCTCACAGGCTCGAAGAATACCTCCTAGGATCTGTATAGTCCACTCTGACTGTCTATTAGTTTAAAGGTGAAATGCGGTACTAAACTTTAACCTTGTTCCCATAGCTTTTTGTAGTCCCTCCCAAAACTTCGAGGTAAAACGTGAGCCTCTATCTGATACTATGCTCTCAGGCATAACATTTAATTTGATAATATTATGCACATATAGCTTAGCTAACCGTTCCAAAGCACACCGAGGTCGTATAGCAATGAAATGAGCCGTCTTTATAAGGCGATCAACAATCACCCAAATTACGTCAACCGATCAGGGAGTCAGTGGTAAACCGGTGACATAGTCCATTGTAATGCAATTTTACTTCTAAACTGACTTCAATAGTAGTTGTAGTAAGCCTACTGGTCTTTGTCTTTCAGCCTTTACTTGTTGACAATTCAGACACTGAAACTCGCACTAAGCCACATCTGTTATCATTCCTCTTTACCAGTACAATCTCTTCAAGTCATGACACATATTCCAGGTTGTCCTGAATATAGAGTACAATAGGCTCCTATTGTCACACCCCAATTTTGGTCTAACCAGAATGGTGTGATGAACCGCTAAATAATCAATGGTTCAACCAGGATCTCAAATAGGCTCCCTGCGTTATCCGAACTTATACACATCCGTAATCATAATCAGAGTAAATACACAATAGCGGAAATCTTGTAAATAAATGAACTGAGAATCTATGTGATATTAAAATTTAAATAATAATTTATTCTGTATTAACCGAGACATAAGTAAATATCAATACAAGTCTTTAATAAATCCAAATAAAGAAACCTATAAATATCTAATCAAATACACACGAGTTGCACTCGCAAGAGGAGTCGTGTGTATCCACTTCAACTTCAACTTCCATCGCTGCCACGTTCCCATACACAGACGCATTCATATAGTCTTCAACGGTATAACCTGCATCATCAACTAAAAATATTCGACGTCGAGGGGTGAGCACACATCACGGCTCAGTGAGTAGCCAAAACAATGCAACAATAGATATGCACGCAAAAAGTCAATTTATATCTTTGGTCCGGTTTAAAGTTTGCAGTATGCAATAGAAAGGTTTAGGTAGCCAAAGGTCACGTTTATTGACTCCGCCTCTATACACGAGTGTGTGACGTTACCCGAAGATCACGCTTATCGTCAACTCACATGCACCCAATCATGAACATTATATAACAAAGGTTACGTTTATTGCTATATAGTGCCATACCAACACGTAAGCCCCTATTGGCGAGGGCTGCAAACTAGGCTCGCAACCTACCAATCCTAATGCCAAACAGTGTATCCAAGGCCTCATCCCAGCATCCCTCAGAATGTCCATAGAGATAGAGCTAAGGCCCCCCGGTAGAGTTAGAGACTACAAGGACCGAGACCACCTCCCCTGATACTCTACGACATAATAGTTCTGCTAAAGTAATGGCGATACGACGATGCCAATGCACAAGACTTGAGTTAGAGATAGAGCTAAAGTGCTGAGACCCGCCAAAGGTTAACGTTTATTGACATTCTCATCACACCTCCCCTGATACTCGCTCGCATCAAGCACATCAACCACATACATACAAGCACATACCTATTCCTATCATTATCATCATCATCATGTTATAAACAATAAAGTAAATATGCATGAACAAATAATAGAAATATTGGATGGCATGTTGTATGCACATTACAAACATATTCGCATAGAATCAAGCATAGCATAAGACTCAAGAAATAGAAAACAGGTTTATTATTAACCAATTTAGTTTGGAGTTAAGGTTCCTCACCTTAGCTTGCTATAAGATACTTTTCCAAGCTTTAAAATCACCTTTATAATGTTATTATATTGCTAGAAGACCTAACAAAGTCGATAGAATTTAATTAGAATTTATTCAGAATTAAAAACTACTCTGTTAACTGAGGGTCGATGGTCAGGAATACCTAGGGTCGGATGGCCTATCGACCCTGGGTGCGACCCTTGGTGCACTTTGGTCCAATTTCCACTTTTTAGTCCATTCCTCGTGTTTGGGGTCCTATGGCTTGCTTCTACATTCCATTCAACATTCATTCCATGGTATGAAACCATGAATCATCCACCAAGATAGCTTTCATACATTCTCCTAGGGTTTTCCATGAAAACCTAACCATGGATTGATGGGTTGGGTTTCTCCGAGATCACACTCTCAATAATTACTAACCTAAGGTCTGTAGAAACTTATGGAATTAGTATCCATACCTGAGAAGATAACTTTTCCTCTGAAATTCTTCTCCTTTTTGCTAAGTTCTCTTGCTTGCCTCTCTTCTTCCTCTTTTCCTTCTCCTCTCTTTCTCTCAATTCAATTAGGGTTGTGAAAGGAGTGAAAATGGCTTAGGGACGTCCTTTAAATAGAGTAGGAACATCCTAAAATAAGTCCCTTTGAGATTTGGAAAGAATCCCAATCGAAAAATATAGAAATTTCCTAATTTCTATATTCGGCAGAAATCGAGGGTCGATGGGAGGGTCGATGATCCCGTCTACCCTAGGGTCTTAAGCTGTCCGACCCTCCCTCCAAAACCGAGGGTCTGACTTTCTGTTTTGGGAGGTCCGACCCTGCTTAGCTGGGTATGTGACCCTTCCCCTATTTTAAGTGTTTTTGGGTCGATTTGATACCTGGGATCTCGATCTCCTTCATGCCCTTGGTCCATTTGACTTGACCATAATGGGTAAACCTGGTTCAAGGTGGTAAGACCGGGTTAGATTGACACGGGTCTTACACCTATCATTATCCTATTCATGATGTCAGAGTCTTCTCCTTTAGGTATTCAGAATCTACCTCTGTATCTGAGTAACGTTTCCACATCCAAAGTAAGTTAGAGTTAGGTTTTCCTTTCTCTAAATCTTCTTGCCCGTTCTCAGATATAGATCTATAGAATTGTTGCCTTTACTTCATCCATCAAATCAGAGATGATCTTTAACGCTACAAATGTAAGCGAGGAACTATTGCTCCATAAGTTCATCCTTAAGTTCTCGCTCAATTGGATCGTCATGAGTTTCTATTATATGTTGCTATTTTTCTAAATCTAAATCTGTTGTTGCAGAACACAAGATGGTGTTTATACCAGGTCCTCCTTCTGGCTTTATTCTTCCCCTTTTTGCTCAAGCTTTAGCTACCACATTAGCCTTGCTTGAGCAACACTGAATATCACAATCTTAATCATTCAAGAGTTCTAACCATCTTCTCTGCCTCACGTTCAACTCTTTCTGGGTAAAGCGATAAACAAAACTCTTGTAATCCGATTTAATCTGAAATTCTTCTCTGCATAGATAATGTCTCCAAGTCTCGATTGCATGAATCACCGCCTAACTCCAAGTCATGAGTAAGGTAACTCTCCTCATGCTCCTTCAGTTGTCTTGAAGTATATGCAATCGTTTATTCACCTTGCATCGACCTGCATCCTAAATTCAATCCGGAAGCATCGGTGTGTAGGGTAAAAGGTTCCCCTAGTGCCAGAACGATCAAGATGGGAGCTGATATCACCCTTGCTCTTAGAGTCTAGAAACATTCTTCACACTTGTCAATCAAAATAAATTTCTCTCCCTTCCTGGTTAGCTTGGTAAGTGGTATTGCGATCCTAGAGTAGTCCTCCATGAATCATCTGTAATAACCAGCTAAACCCAAGAAACTTTGGATCTCTGTAATGTTCTTAGGCGCTTCTATGATTCTTTCTATCTTGTTAGGGTCCACTTTTATCCCTTCTGATGACACTATGTGACCCCGAGAATGCAACCTCATTTAACTAGAACTTACACTTCATGAACTTGGCATAAAACTTCTCCATTCTCAGCCGTTGTAAGGCTGCTCTAAGGTACGTTACAAGACTTTCTTCATCTTTGTAATAAACAAATATATAGTCTACGAAAACTATGACTGACGTGTCCAACATGTCATGGAACACCCGATTCATAGGCACCATAAAAGATACAGGGCATTGGGTTATCCCAAGGATACACCCAAGAACTCATAGTGCCCGTACTTGGTTTTGAAAGTTATCCTCAGAATATTACTATCCTTGATCTTTAACTGATGATACCCTGACCGAAGATCAATCTTAGAAAATACCTTTGCTCTTTGTAGCTGATTAAACAAGTCATCGATCTGAGGTAGTGGATATCGGTTCTTGATCGTGAGCTTGTTCAATTCTTGGTAGTCTATACACAGTCGAACACTACCAACCTTCTTCACGAACCACACTGGTGCTCCTCGTGATGAAATACTTGGCTAATTAGGACCTTTGTCTAATAACTCTTGTAGCTGAGTCTTCAATTTCTTCAACTCCGTAGGAGCTATTCTATAGAGTGCCTAAGACACAGGTGCCAACCTTGGTAACAAGTCGATAATGAACTCAGTCGCACAATCAGGTGGCAACTCAGGTAAGTTTCCTGGAAACACGTCAGGAAATTTACGCATCACATCAATATCTTTCATCTATGGTGCTTCTTTAGTAAAATCTACCACAAAAATCATATATCCAACTCCTTTCTTTTCAAGGCATCTCCTCGCCTTTAGTACAAAGAGGATAAGCTTTCACTTCCTAGGCAATACGCTTCCAACAAACTAAATTCTTTGTTGTCTTTGCTCTTGAATGATAACCTCTTCTATGCACATAACTGCTTGTAAAGTGTTGAAACAATCAGTCTATCCCCAAGATAATGTTAAGGTCTGCCATCTCAAGTCGAATTAGGTTGCATCCAAATTCTGTCCATCCATACGATTCAGACATTATTCATAATACTCATCTAATATAACATCTAGTCCAAAAGGGCATGGACTAGCAAAATCTGGTTTAAAGGTCTTAATGGCACGTATAATCCCTTTTTACCATTTATGGTTTTCATTGACTATTGACAATTATCTCATATCCCAAAAAGTTCATTAGCTTACATCAATAATCTCATATTACACTCATTAGCTTACATCTCTTTTATTACTGCTGCTCTACCTTGATCTTTCTATCATACATCCCGGACAGCATCTTTTGATTGTTTACTCACTACATATGTCACACCCCAATTCCGCACTATTCAGAACGGTGTGATGAACTGCTAAATAACCAACGGTTCAATCCAGGACCTCAAATAGGCTATGTCCATTAGCTTAAACCATACACATCCACAACCATAATCAGAATAAATACACAATAGCAAAAGTCTTAATATTAAATGAACTGAGAATCTAACTGTGATAATCATAAATAAAATATCCAATTATGTTGTATAACCTGAGACATAAATAAATAAAATATCAAATTACATTTCCTTAATATTTTAAATAAAAATCTAATCGAAAACGCATGAGTTGCACTCGCATGAGGAGTCATGTGTCTCCACTATATCTTCAACCTCCATTGCAGCCACATGCCCATACGCAGAAGCATTCATATACTCTTCCACAATGGTACCTGCATCATCAACTAAAAATATTCGAATTCAAAAGGTTGAGCACACATCACGTCTCAGTGAGCAAACAAAACAATGCAACAAATATATGCATGCATTCAATTCATATCTGTGGTCTGGTATATAAGTTTGCAATTTGCTATAGAAAGGTTCGGTGGCCGCCTCGCCTCTATACAAAGGGTGTTTAAGCCCACCCAATGGATCAAACACCGTTGTCGTCCACATCCACCCCACCATGGAATAGAGATAGAGCTAAAGTGCTTAGGACCGCACCGCATCACACTTCCCCTGATGCTCTACCCATACCAATACGTAAGCCCCTGTTGGCGAGGGCTTGCAAACTGAGCTCGCAACTAACCAATCCTAATGTCAAATAGTGTATCCAAGGCCTCACCCCAGCATCCCTCAATACGTCCATAGAGATAGAGCTAAGGCCCCCCGACAGAGTCAGAGACTACACGGTCCGAGACCACCTCCCCTGATGCCCTATGACGTAATAGTTCTGCTAAGGTAATGGCGATACGACGATGTCAGTGGACAAGACTTGAGTAGAGATAGGGCTAAAGTGCTTAGGACCGCACCACATCACACTTCCCCTGATGCCCCACTCGCATCAAGTTCACTAACCACACACAAACATTTACAGGCCTATTCCTAGCATCATCATCATCATCATGTTGTAAATAAACTGAATTAAATATGCATGAACAGTAATAACAGGAATAGTAGATGACATGTGATATGCACATTACAATCATACAATCTGAGAATCATACATGAGATTGGACTCCATAAACGAAAACAGTTTATTATTAGCCAATTAGTTTAGGTCTTGTTCCCTCACCTTTGCTTGAGTGTAAATCCTCTTTCAAGCTTTAAGAATCACCTTTATATCAATAGAAAAACCTAACAAGTAGATAGATTTTAATTAGAATTCATTCCCATAATTTTAAGTTTGCTGTAGAGCTAGGGTCGCAGGATGGGTCGCAGGTTGGGTCGCAGGTTTCTGCTACCCCAAGGTATAGGGTCGATCCTAGGGTCGGTTGTCCTATCGACCCTAGGTGCGACCGCAGCTTCCCTGGACTTCCCGGGAGCTAGGGGTCGATCCTGTAGTCTGGTATGGTCGATTCCCAATCGACCCTACGTGCGATCGCACGTGGTTTGAGTTGACCTTTTCATTCTACAGTCTATTCTTTCATGTTTGGGTCCTTTGGCTTACTTCCACAGTCCATTCTATGCTTGTTCTATGGCTTAAAACTCCAGGTTACTTCCTTACTTTGTCTACCATGATTCCCTCCATGGATTCCATTGAAATCTTCCCATGGATGGATGATTTGGGTTTCTCCTAGATCATACCCTCTTCATGAACTATTCTAAGGTCTTAAACAATTCATGGAAAGCATATCTATACCTGAGGTTTGCTGAGATTCAGAGGTTTCTCTGAATTTCTTCTCTTTAGTCTTCTTCTCCAATTCTCCTTCTCTTCTCCTTCTCTTCTCTTTCTCTTACTTTCAATTAGGGTTTCAAAAAGAGTGAAAGAGGCTAAGGGACGTCCTATTTATGGAGGAAAACCTCCCAAAATCCATCCCAATGAGTTTAGGAAAGGTTCCCTTTGAATTAGGAAAGTTTCCTAATTTTTGGTTTCTATCAGGTTGCCTAGGGTCGATGCTAGAGTTGCAGATCCCGTCAACCCTAGGGTTTCAGTTGTCCGACCCTAGGACTAAAAGTCATGGGTCTGACTTACTGATGAGGTGGGGTCAACCCTAACTGTTTAGGTATGCGACCCTACCCTCTATTTTACTATTTTTGGGTCATTTTCATACCTGGTCTTGCTATTTCCTTCACGCACTTGGTCCATTTGGCTTGACCATGATAGGTAGACCTGGTACAAGGTGGTAAGACCGGTTAGTTCGATATGGGTCTTACAACTCCCCCCTGCTTATAAAAATTTCATCCTCGAAATTTATACATACCTTTCGAGTCGAATAGATGAGGGTATTGCTTTCGCATAACATTCTCTTCTTCCCATGTGATTTCTTTTATATCTCTGCTTCTCCAGGTGACCTTAACATAATAGATGTCACGATTGCGTAGTCGTTGAACCTTTCGGCTGGTGATTTCAGTTGGTGCTACTTCAAATGTCAAATCATCAATCAATTCAGGTGGATCCACTATCAAAACGTGCATTGGATCTCTGACGTACTTCTTCAATAAGGAGATATGAAATACATCATGTACACTTGGCATAGATGGTGGTAGTGCTAACTGGTAAGCCACTTTTTCACGTTTGGCTAGAATTTCATATGGCCCGACATATCTCGGACTTAGTTTCCCTTTCTGTCTGAACCGTTTCAAACCTCGCATAGGTAACACTTTGAGGAATACCTTATCACCTACGGAAAATTCAAGGTCTAGGCGTCGAGTATCTACATATTGCTTCTGACGATTCTGAGCCGTTCTCACTCTTTCCTTGATGATGTCAACCACCTGACAAGTTTCTTCAACAAATTCTGGTCCAACAATGCTATGTTCTCCAACTTCATTCCAAAACAAAGGAGTTCGACACTTTCTACCATACAATGCTTCATAGGGTGACATCTATATAGTATCCTGATAGCTATTGTTATAAGCGAACTCGATCAATGGTAATTTTTCATCCCATGATCCTTTAAAATCAATTACACAAGCTCGGAGCATGTCTTCTAAAATCTGAATGGTACGCTCCGACTGTCCGTCTGTCTGAGGATGGAATGCAGTACTGAACTTCAATGTTGTACCCATAGCCTTTTGCAATCCTTCCCAAAACTTTGAAGTAAATCATGGATCTCTGTCGGACACAATCCTTTCAGGTACATCGTGTAATCTAACAATATTATCCACATACAACTTAGCTAACCTCTCCAGTGTATACTAAGGTCGTATAGCTATAAATCGAGCCGTTTTAGTCAGGCGGTCTACAATCACCCAAACTGCATCAACTACTCGGGGAGTCAATGGTAACCCGATGACGAAGTCCATAGTGATGTAGTCTCATTTCCATGCTGGTTTCGGTAACGGCTGCAATAGTCCTGTAGGTCTTTGTCATTCAGCCTTCACTCTCTGACAATTTAGGCATTGAGACACGAACTTAGCTATATCTACTTTCATTCCTCTCCACCAATATAATTTCTTTAGATCATGATACATTTTTGTACTTCCAAGATGTATCGAATAGGCGGTGGTATGGGCTTCCTTCATTAGTCGGTGTCTAATGTCTAAACTTTCTGTTTCAGGTACACATACTCTTCCTTTGTACTTCAATACCTTTTCATCGTCCAAGGCGAACTCAGGGATAGTCCTACCTTTTTCAATGTCCTCTTGTACCATTCTTAGATAAGGGTCTGATTTAATAGCTGTTTTCACTTCATCAATTATATCAGGTACAATCTTCAATGTGGCAAACATACTTGAAAACCGATGAATAAACCCTTGGTTAGTTGATTCACCCGGTGCATCTATCACAAACTGCTCATTACCGTAATTGAACACTTTTTTGATAGTACACATTGCGGCAGTTGTGTTAACCTCTCATTGAGATTTTATCATTGCCTTTCTACTCAGCGCGTCAGCAACCACATTAGCTTTTCCCGGATGATACTAGATATCACAATCATAGTCTTTCAATAGTTCCAGCCATCTTCTTTGTCTCATATTCAACTCCTTCTGATTAAAGAGATAAGTAAGACTCTTATGATCTGATTTAATCTGAAATTTCTCTCCGTACAAGTAATGTCTCCATATCTTGATAGCATGTACTACTGCCGCTAATTCCAAATCATGAGTGGGATAGTTCTTCTCATGTGTCTTCAATTATCTTAAGGCATAAGCAATTACTTGTTCTCCTTGCATAAGTACACATCCTAATCCCAATCCTGACGCATTAGTGTACAAAATAAATGACTGTCCTAGAATTGGAATGGTCAAGATCGGAGCAGATATCAATCTAGCCTTCAATGTTTGAAAACTCTTCTTACATTTCTCAGTCCAAACAAACTTTTCGCCCTTCTTAGTCAAACTGGTAAGAGGTACGGAAATTCGAGAATAGTCTTCCACAAATCATCGATAATAACCAGCTAGACCCAGGAAACTTCTAATTTCTGCAACGCTCTTTGGTGCTTCCCACTTTACAATGGCTTCGATCTTGCTAGGATCCACTTTAATTCCTTCAGCGGATACAACATGGCCTAGGAATGCGACTTCATTTAGCCAAAACTCACACTTTGTAAATTTAGCGTAAAGCTTCTCCTTCCTTAATCGCTGTAGAGCGGCATTTAGATTCTTAATATGAGTTTCCTTGTCCTTGGAGTAGACCAATATATCATCGATGAATACAATAACCGACGTATCCAACATATCATGGAATACCCGGTTTATAAGTTCTGTAAAAGTTGCTGGTGTGTTTGTCAATCCAAAAGACATGACTAAAAATTCATAATGTCCATATCTGGTCCTGAATGCTGTCTTGGGAATATCACCGTCTTTGATCTTCAACTGATGGTAGCTGGACCGAAGATCGATTTTGGAGAACACCTTGGCACCTTGCAACTGATCGAACAAGTCATCGATCCGAGGCAATGGATATCGATTCTTAATTGTCAGCTTATTCAGTTCCCGGTAGTCTATACACAGTCGAACATTACCGTCCTTCTTCTTTACGAATAATACTGGCACTCCCCATGGTGATATGCTAGGTCGGATGTAACCCTTGTTCAGTAGTTCTTGTAGTTGTACATTTAATTCCTTTAGTTCAGTAGGAGCCATTCTATAAGGTGCTTTAGATACTGGTGCGACTCCAGGTATAAGATCTATAACGAACTCTGTCGCTCGGTCGGGTGGTAGTCCTGGTAATTCTTCAGGAAATACATCTGGTAAGTCACGCACAACATCAATATCCTCCATTCATGGTGTTTTCTTGGTAAGATCGACCACAGATACTAGATACCCAACTGCTCCTTTCTCAATGCACTTCCTAGCCTTTAATGAAGAGAGTATGAGCTTTCGTTTACGGGGAAGTTTGGTTCCCACAAAACTGAACTCTGCTCCTTCCTTGTCTTTAAATGTCAGCTTCTTTTCGGCACATAATAGGTTTACAGAATGCCGAGCTAACCAGTCCATTCCCAAGATGACGTCAAAGTCTGCCATCTCAAGTTGAATCAGGGTTGCATCTAAAGTTTTCTCATCAATAAGGACTGGACATGGTCCATAACCTTTTTCTAATTCCACTTCTAATCCCATCGGCGATCGTACAAGCAATTTATAGTCTAACTTTTTGATGGGTAGATTCAGCTTCTTTCCAAATGACACAGATATAAAAGAATGAGTAGCTCCTGAATTGAAGAGTACTCTGGCGGGAATGCCATTAATAGGTACGATACCTATGATTTGTTTTTATTTAGTCTACATGCGCACACAATGTAACACAAAATGAAAAGGTTCAGGTCATACCTATGACTACATTAGGCGACGCGGCAGCATCCTCAGATGTAACAGCATAAATCTTTCCTTGCTGTAGCTGCTTCCTGGGTTTAGGACACTCCCTTGAATAATGTCCTATTTGATTGTAGTTATAGCATTTTACTCCTTCGTTATTTTGCTTTTGTTGCGGTTGAGCTGCTGGAGTAGTCTTGGCTGCAGCGTTAAAATCTTGAGTACGGAAGGGTTTGAATGTCCTTGTATTCCCTCCGTTATATGAATTTCCAGTTGGCCTCTTAATGCCCCTGTTTTGAGCAAAATAGCTCTTTTTCTGGCTCGACTCTATCACTTGAGCAATTTGTACCGCTTCATTGTAGACTTTCTTCTCAAGTCCTAATACATGTTCACGAATACTTCCCCTAAGTCCCATGATGAACCTTCGGGTCTTTGTATCTTTCGCTTGCATACTGACTGGTGCAAAGAAGAACAGCTCCTCATAACGCTGTTGGAATGCATCGACAGTCATCTGTCCCTGATACAAACTCAGGAACTCTTTCTCCATAGAATCTCTAAAACTTCTAGGAAAGTACTTCTCAAAGAATGCCTCCTTATATATATCCCAAGTCAATTGGGTGTGCTTGGTTAACAGATATGTCCTGGTAGACTTCCACCAATGGTGTGCATCGCCCTTTAGCAACAACACTTTCTCCTCCTCATTCACTGTCATCATCATAAAATTTCTTTCCATTTCATCAACCTAGTGTGCTGGCCACAAAGGATCTGCTGGCTTGCCATTAAATTCTTTGGGCTTCATCTTCAAGAAACACTCGACCAGTCTGGAGTGGTCCAGCTGATGAGGAACATAGGCCCCATACATAGGTGGTTGGTATTGATATCCACCTTGAGCTACATCGGGGTTTTGTACTTGAGCTTGCATGACTAGTGTTTGAGGTGCGTGGGGTACCTTGTTACTTCCCCCTGGTACTGTGCTTGCCTATCCTGCTGGCATCGGTGTCATCTGTGCAGCTGGAAAAGCCATGCCTATGGCAGCTTGCATAGTAGCTTGTACCTGTTGTATTTGCTGTAGTTGTTGTGCCGGATTCAGTACGGCTGTAGCTAGGTCTGTAGGTGGAGCTGGCAAATCTGTAGGATTTGCCTGGTCGTGAGTTACTGGCTGTGCCACATTCGAATTACCCTGTACTTCTGGGTTTTCATGGCCGCCCTCCTCCACAGATGGTGGTGGTGGAATAGAGTTACGGCTTCGTTTGGTCACTCTTCATCCAGCATCTGCTCTGGTAGTGGTAATGCGTAAAAATCATAGGTTACATGAGGAAATCATCATATAATTCATTTCCATATTTAAATCCACTAGTCAATGAAATTTTCAAATTTTTTAGATCATTTTGACAAAAATACTTTATTTTCCATCCTAGGGTCGATCCCTATGCGACCCTAGGGTATGCGACCCTGAGATTCATTGTCACTTACCGAGAGCCTAGGGTCGATGGTAAGGTCGATGGATGTCCGACCCTAGGGTCGACCACTAGTTCTCTGTCATATTACCGAGAGGCTAGGGTCGATGAGGGGGTCGGAGGTAGGGTCGCATGTTTTGGTCGAATTATGCGACCCTAGGACTGAAAATTAGGTTTTTAATCCCGATTTTTGGATCCATTTCTCATTCTCTCTCCTCCTTTCCGACTCGGCTCATTCCTCTGAGTTGCTACAGTGACAACTCCGACCCGTTGGTGATTTTTGCTCTCTTTTCGACTTCTACTCCTTCTCTACAGGTATGTTCTATACTGTTTCATGTTTTTAGGGTTTTTTAACTAGGTTTTTGCTCGTTTATATCGTTTTCTTCAAATTAAACTTTTTCCAATAGTAAAAATTTGATTTTTATTGGGGGATTTTGTTGTTGGTGACTCAATAGATGAAAGCCCTCAAAAATATTTGAGTTTCATCGGTTGGTTATCGAGAAACTTGAAATATCCCATTTTTACCCTAATTTGTCGATATTTTTGAATTTCTTGCAATTTCTTCAAATTCAATCTTCTTAAATAAAATTTCCATCTGTATGAGTCTTGTAGGATAGTTTAGAATCTGTATAAGTCCTCCTACCCATGTGTATGGGTGATAAGTTAGGCTTTTGCCCGATTTATGCCGTTATAATGCCGAAATTTTTGGGTTTTTCACCATTATTGAACTATTATCTGTTTTTCTTTGTTTTTGCAGATAATATGGCTCGTACCAAAGTACCCAGGGTTCGTGAGCCAGTTTGCTTCTGATCCAATAAGGCTGAAGCTCAGTATGCTCATTATGCTCGCAAGAAGGTGGAAGGAGGTCATCGGGTGGACTTGGCTAGCCTAGCCTTGTTCGATGTAGAGAGAGCTTTTGGTGACATGGGCTGGCTTCCCGTGATCATCTACGACGTCTGTACCCATCCAGATTTGGTGAGACAGTTTTATTGTAATCTCCAGGTGGTGGGAGATCACAATGACACTGAGAGGGGTAGGGAGCTCAGGATCACAAGCTACGTCAAGGGAGTAGAGATTTTCTTTGACTACCGGCAGTTGGAGGACCTCTTGGGCATTTCATACGACGGCCCCTTGGTATATTGTGCCCCCAGAGAGCCCTAGTTCTTTTCCTTGGAGATGAGGGCTGAGATAGACTGTCAGCTTATCAGAGGGGATCGCTGGGAGATGAAAGCGATCTACCTACGTCCAGAGCCTCGGGTGTACTGTAAGATCATCCAGCACAACCTGATACCCCAGAGTGGACATTACGAGAGGGTCTCCCAGTTGACCCAGTATTTACTTTACTGTATCTGCACTAGGCAGCCTGTCTGCCTCCCTTATATTATTATGCAGATGATGATCAATGTCACACTGCCTGGTCAGGTAGGCAACCTGCCTTACAGACGCCTGATCACTACACTGCTTACCCGCCTGGGTGTTGATTTGGTGGATGAGAGGATTAAGGAGAAATCCTTCTCATCACCTCTGGATTAGGAGGCCATCTATAAGATGGGCATGCAGGATGCTCAGGTCAGCGACGATGAGAGGAACGCTCTGGTGCGTCCTCGTACTCGGGTGGAGATGGCAGACGCTGAGGCAGCAGCAGTAGCCGCTGGAGCAGGGGTTCATGGGGGTGATGCTGGGGATGAGGATCGTTTGTACATGGATGTGGACTCCATACCTCCTCCATCACCTATACATACTACGGGAGCTGGTCCTTCACATGCAGCTGGTCCTTCACACCCACCTTCTGATGACATGATGGGGCTACTGCGAGAGATTAGAGAGGCTCAGAGCATGTCTGATCTGAGGGTGGGAGAGCTTCTAGATGTTCAGCGCGTGACTGATCTGAGAGTGGGAGAGCTTCTAGATGCTCAGCGCGTGACTGATCGGTGGGTTACTGATCTCACAGCTAGTCTTCAGACGACCCAGACTCAGGTTGCTTGGTTGACTAGAGTCTATGCTGAGGATTATGACAGAGACCGCGAGGCACCACCTCTCCCATCACCTCCAGCTTCATGATGTATTTTTCTTTTATTTTTCTTTCGTACTACAGAGTAACTGTCTGGATTGTGGACTGTACTCCACTTTAGATGTGTGTATATACGTTTGTTTTTCATTCGAGTGTATATGAACTTGTTTCTCATTTAATAGATACATTATTCTCTTTCAAATTTTGTCTCAAACAACACAGGTGCTTATAGTGTGTTATTATTACAGCTTTTAAATTTTAACCTATCTCAGTTCACAACTTTTGTGGTAGTATACTGGTTTAAAAGACAGGGCCTGAGAGCTCTGATACCAAGTTGTCACACCCCAATTCCATACTATTCATAACGGTGTGATGAACCGCTATATAACCAATGGTTCAATCCAGGATCTCAAATAGGCTGTGTCCATTAGCTTAAACCATACACATCCACAACCATAACCAGAATAAATACACAATAGTGAAAGTCTAAATATTAAATGAACTGAAAATCTAACTATGATAATCATAAATAAAATATCCAATTATGTTGTATCAACTGAGACATAAATAAATAAAATATCAAATTACATTTCCTTAATAGTTCAAATAAAAATCTAATCGAAAATGCATGAGTTACACTCGCATGAGGAGTCATACGTCTCTACTATATCTTCAGCCTCCATTGCAGCCACGTGCCCGTACACAGAAGCATTCATATACTCTTCCACAGTGCTACCTGCATCATCAACTAAAAATATTCGAATTCGTAAGGGTGAGCACACATCATGGCTCGATGAGCAAACAAAACAATGCAACAAATATATGCATGCATTCAATTCATATCTGTGGTCTGGTATATAAGTTTGCAATGTGCTATAGAAAGGTTCGCTGGCCGCCTCGCCTCTATACACAGGGTGTGTAAGCCCACCCAATGGATCAAACACCATTGTCGTCCACATCCACCCCATCATGGAATAGAGATAGAGCTAAAGTGCTTAGGACCGCACCGCATCACACTTCCCCTGATGCTCTACCCATACCAACACATAAGCCCCTGTTGGCGAGGGCTTGCAAACTGGGCTCGCAACTAACCAATCCTAATGTCAAATAGTGTATCCAAGGCCTCACCCCAGCATCCCTCAATACGTCCATAGAGATAGAGCTAAGGCCCCCCGACAGAGTCAGAGACTACACGGTCTGAGACCACCTCCCCTGATGCCCTACGACGTAATAGTTCTGCTAAGGTAATGGTGATATGACGATGTCAGTGGACAAGACGTGAGTAGAGATAGGGCTAAAGTTCTTAGGAATGCACCGCATCATACTTCCCCTGATGCCCCACTCGCATCAAGTTTACTAACCACACATAAACATTCACATGCCTATTCCTAGCATCATCATCATCATCATGTTGTAAATAAACTGAATTAAATATACATGAACAGTAATAACAAGAATAGTAGATGACAAGTGATATGCACATTACAATCATACAATCAAAGAATCATACATGGGATTGGACTCAATAAACGAAAACAGTTTATTATTAGCCAATTAGTTTAGGTCTTGTTCCCTCATCTTTGCTTGAGTGTAAATCCTCTTTCAAGCTTTAAGAATCACCTTTATATCAATAGGAAAACCTAACAAGTCGATAGATTTTAATTAGAATTCATTCCAAAAATTTTAAGCTTGTTGTAGAGCTAGGGTCGTAGGATGGGTCGCAGGTTGGGTCATAGGTTTCTGCTACCCCAGGGTATAGGTTCGATCCTAGGGTCGGTTGTCCTATCGACCCTAGGTGCGACCGCAGCTTCCCTGGACTTCCCAGGAGCTAGGGGTCAATCCTGTGGTCTGGTAGGGTCGATTCGCAATCGACCCTACGTGTGACCGCACATGGTTTGAGTCGACCTTTTTATTCTACAGTCTATTCTTTAATGTTTGGGTCCTTTGGCTTACTTCCACAGTCCATTCTATGCTTGTTCTATGGCTTAAAACTCCAGGTTACTTCCTTACTTTGTCTACCATGATTCCCTCCATGGATTCCATTGAAATCTTCCCATGGATGGATGATTTGGGTTTCTCCTAGATCATACCCTTTTCTTGAACTATTCTAAGGTCTTAAAAAATTCATGAAAAACATATCCATACCTGAGGTTTGCTGAGATTCAGAGGTTTCTCTGAATTTCTTTTCTTTAGTCTTCTTCTCCAATTCTTCTTTTCTTCTCCTTCTCTTCTCTTTCTCTCACTTTCAATTAGGGTTTCAAAAAGAGTGAAAGAGGCTAAGGGACATCCTATTTATAGAGAAAAACCTCCCAAAATCCGTCCCAATGAGTTTAGGAAAGGTTCCCTTTGAATTAGGAATGTTTCCTAATTTTCGGTTTCTGTCAAGTTGCCTAGGGTCGATGCTAGGGTCGCAGATCCCGTCAACCCTAGGGTTTCAGTTGTCCGACCGTAGGACATGGGTTTGACTTCCTGATGAGGTGGGATCGACCCTAACTGTTTAGGTATGCGACCCTACCCTCTATTTTACTATTTTTGGGTCAGTTTCATACCTGGTCTTGCTATTTCCTTCATGCACTTGGTCCATTTGGCTCGACCATGATAGGTAGACCTAGTACAAGGTGGTAAGACCAGTTAATTCGATACAGGTCTTACAACTTATCCGAAGTCTACCTATAAGCATAGGGTAGATGCTTATATTTTCATTAATTCCATCAAACTCTCTTGGTCTTTACTTAACACCTCACTCGACATTGGGCATCACTCAGTATTAATTTTACTAATTTAAATACTATCAATGCCACGATTTTTGACTTCATCCTTGTATCCACTCTTAGATATGCTTTTTGAAATCTTTTACCTTATCAAGATTCATACCGATATAGCTATATGTAACTCTCGAGTGCTATCTACTCTTTACTGGCTACTCTTGGTAGTTCTCACTTCTTGGTCATGCACTCTTTTACAGGCCATGACTCAAATCCATCCATCTAGCAATCTCATAATAGATTCTCCATTACTCTTGACTATAGAGATTTATCTGAATCTAATCATCTTTCCTCCAATAATTTCCTTATTAACTAAGTATCTTTATCCACGGAGGTCAGGGAATGTAAGAATAAGAATGTTTATCCAAAAACAATTTGTTTCCTTCTTTCGAATTCAGTATCATGATGAACACTTGTTTTATCTAGTGAACTTCGGTTTAAAGGATCAGGAGTAAATAAATGGTAATTAATCTGACTATGAATTGAATTGGACCCATGGTTGTCAACTACAAGGTGTCTGAATATGTGGAAATAAAGGTTCCACAGCTCTTAGCCTCATGGTTACAGGTTCTATCGAGTATATAATGCCATTGGTCAAGGCACTACGGGAATAAATCTAGAGAAAGTTTTGGTACATCAATAACTCAGGTATACAATAAAAAAGATTTACATTCGAAATGATTAAACCATTAGGCTGTTCTATTAGTTCATTTTTCTATTCATGTTGTCGATCATGAGAGTAGCTTAGATTGGTATTGCCACACCCCAATTCTGGTCTAACCAGAATGGTGTGATGAACCACCAATAAACCAATGGTTCACCCAGGATCTCGTATAGATCGTACCCACCATATCAAACCACACACACATTCCACATTAATAATCAGAGGTAATAAACAAATAAGCAGAAGTTTTACTGATAATGAACTGAGAGTCTAACAGTGATAAATAAGTATTTAATCTAATTATCTCCAAACCACAAGACATAAAAATAAATAATCAATTACATATCTGATGTTCAAATTATAACTAAACTTAAGTAAAAACACATTGATTGCACTCGCATGATGAATCATGCGCATCTTCTTCAGCTTCTACATCCATTGCAGCAATGTGTCCATACGTCGACGCATTCATATATTCTTCAACAGTAGGACCTGCATCATCAACTAAAAATATTCGATGTCAAAAGGGTGAGGACACATCACAACTCAGTGAGCAAACAAAACAATGCAACAAACATATGCATGCATTCAATTCATATCTTTGGTCTGGTTTATAAGTTTGCAATATGTTATAGAAAGGTTTGTTGGCCTCCGTACCTTTATACACAAGTGTGTGAATCCGCCCTATGGATCAAACACCATTGTCATCCCACATGCACCCATCATGGAATAGGGATAGAGCTCAAGTGTTCGGATCAAACACCGCCAACACTTCCCCTGATGCCCTACCCATACCAACATGTAAGCCCCAATTGGCGAGGGCTTGCAAACTGGGCTCACAACTAACCAATCCTAATGCCATACAGTGTATCCAAGGCCTCACCCCAGCATCCCTCAATACGTCCATAGAGATAAAGCTAAGGCCCCTGACAGAGTCAAAGACCACACGGTCCGAGACCACCTCCCCTGATGTCATATGACGTAACAGTTCTACTAAGGTAATGGCGATACGATAATGTTAGTGGGCAAGACTTGAGTAGAGATAGAGCTAGAGTCTGGTGACGAGGTCGAAGACCACCATGCCACGTCCTTCCCCTGATGCTCCACTCGCATCCAACACACCAACCACACACATACATTCGCATGCCTATTCCTAGCGTCATCATCATCATCATGTTATAAATAAATAGAATTAAATATGCATGAACAGTAATAGCAGGAATATTGAATGACATGTGAAATGCACATTAAAAGCATACAAGCATAAAATCAATCTTGGCATTGGACTCAATAAAATAAATAGTTTGTTATTAACCAATTAGTTTAGGTCTTGTTCCCTCACCTGTTAGCAATACTCGATGTCTTTCCAAGCCTTAAAATTCTCTTTGAATTGATTAAACAACCTAAAATTAATTAATTTAAGTTAGGATTCATATGTAACATGTTACAGTAGTCAAAAATCGAAACAGAGTACTGATAAGTGTCTGATAGGTCCTATGGTCTCATGCTGTATCGACCTTACTGCCTACGGTCAATACCCTATGGTCGCATATGGTGCGACCGTAGCTGCGACCATATGGTTTCTGAAATCTTCCCAAATGTCTATGGTCGATCCTCTGGTCATGCTGGTCATGCTATGGTCGACCATAGCTGCGACCTTGAGATTTCTGGTCACAAACTACATGCAATTCGAGTTCTTCCTGGGTCAATTCTTCTGATCTTCAATGGGGTTTATTCATCCTATGGCCATTATTAGTAGTTTCTTATCAACCCTCATCATCAAATTCATTCCTCATGGTTCTCCTTGGGATTTTCTCAAGGAAATCACATAGATCATAATAGGTTGATATTGCCTATCTTCCATAGAAGTCTTATTCCTTAGATTTTATATCTCCAGAGATTTGTTTCATACATTGTCCTGTGATAGAGTGTCAATCTCTTCTCTGCAAATTCCTCTCCTTAGCTTTTTCTTCTTCTCTTTCTCTTCCTTCTCTTTCTTCTCTTTCTCTAGGGTTTACTAATGTTCTGAAAGAGTGAAAAAGGGCTGAGGGACGTCTTTTATATAGAGAAAAACTCTCCATATAGAGTCCTCTTTTAATTAGGAATGCAATCCCTTAGTTTAGGAAAGTTTCCAAAACTCAGAGTCTGATCTGGGTTCTCACGGTCGATTATACGGTTGCATAAATCGTTGACCGTAGCGTCAAAATCATCGACCGTGGGGTTTTAGATTTGAGATTTTTGTTCCCTTCCTTATGGTCGACCATACCTACCCAGGTATGCGACCTTTGGTATGTTTTTAGTGTTTTTAACTCGATTCTCATACTTGGTTTGTGATCTATCTTCACATGCTCGGTCCACTTGGTCCAAGAATGATGGAAAGACCTAGCACAATACGGTTAGACCAAGTTAATGGAGTGCGAGTCTTACAGGTATAGTTAGGACTAATTCTATGAAAATTATATTTATAACCCCAATTGGCAGGTTGAATCGAGAAGGTATCCTGTCAAGGCACGATAATTTAGAATCAAGAATGTGCATCTCTTATAATCATAAGGATAAGTCAACGATGCACCACCCTATATACACCTGTCTAGATATATGGCCACATTAGATTTGATCCCTTGTTGAAAACGTACGAGGCTTTATCTTTAGAAAACATTCCTCAACTCATATCGGATCATTCTACCATGATGCAGTTATCCCATACATCGGTGGTTGATAAGGGTAACTACCTTAATACACTACTTATTGTGCACCAAGATTCTACACTAGGGTATGTGTTACTGGGACCTGTTGTACAATAGGTACTGTGTTACGGCTAACATATGTTGGAGGTACAGTGTTGCTACCAACAGGTACCGTACTTGGTCTGACCCAGAGGTATTAGTGTAGCATTGGCAACTTGGGTAGCGATTTCCATGGTAACTTGCATAACCGGTATCATCTGTTGTTGCTCTTGCATTTTGTTGGACTAAATTTGTTACAACCATGGCCAAGGCATTTCGTGGTCAAGGAAGATTGGCTGTAGCAGCCTGGTTGTTCACCCCTTTGACTTACCCCAGTCTGATTATCATTATTTGATATCTGCTCAAATGGGTTCTCATTATCCGTTCTCGACCCAGATGGTGGTGGGGTCAGATTGTGGCCTCTTCTTAATGCTCAGCGGGAGATGGATCAGTGTGTGGCAGATCTCACTTTGAGTCTCCACGTCACCCATGAGTATAGCTTTATCATCTTTTATAGTTACTCTTATTTTTTTGGTGTATGGCTATTGTTCTCCTATCTCTATTGGATTCGGTCTGAGATCTTTTACCTTTACCTCTGCAGGGATTTAGGAGTTATTAACCATTCTCTTTTTTCCTTTGTCATACATCGAGTTTCACATCTTGTGAATACCAACTTAGTATTCTAATTTTCTACTTTATAAATGCTCCCTTCTTGCTACTGTACTATATCCTTTGTATACTCAGGCAACTATTCAACTGGTAGACCGTACCATATGTTATTTGTTTATCAGGATACATTTAGATTTTTTTTCTTTTATCTGTATATACATATGGTTCCACGTTTTATATGTACATTATTGTCTTGTTTAAGTTTTGTCTCAACCAACACAGGTGCTTATGGTGTGTTTGTATTAAAGCTTTTAAATCTAACCTAACTCAGTTCATGACTCTTTTGAAAGTATTAAAGTTTAATGGGCAGAGCTTGAGAGCTCTGATACAAAGCTGTTACACCCCAATTCTGAACTAACCAGTAGTGTGATGAACCGTCATGAGAACCAAAGGTTCAAACCAGGATCTCGTATAGACTGTGCCTACCTGGTTAAACCAAACATATTCCATAATAATAATCAGAGTAAATAACTAAATAGTGAAAGTCTTATTAATAATGAACTAAGGTCTAACATGATAAAAAAATACTTAACAAGTTATCTCCAAGTAATCAAAACATAATTAATATATATTACAAGTATCAAAATGTAAAAGTTAACCACTAAGCATAAACATAGTTGAAACACTCACTTGACGAGTCATATTTGTCCTCCACAGCTTGCACATCCATAGCCGTCACATGTCTATATGTTGGCGTATCCATGTAGTCTTCAACCGTAACACCTGCAACATCAGAAACTAAAAATAATTACGCGCGTGAGGGTCAACTCTCCAACTTGAGCACAGTGAGTGAACAAAATAATGCGCAAACATATGCATGCATTCAATTCATATCTTTGGTCTGGTTTTAAGTTTGTAATGTGCTATAGAAAGGATTGGCAGCCACCGCACCTCTATACACAAGTGCGTGAATCTGCCCAATAGATCAAATACCATTGTCATCCCATATGCACCCACCATGAAATAGAGATAGAGCTAAGGCGTCCGGATCACACATAGCCAACACCTCCCCTGATGCCCTACCCATACCAAGACATAAGCCCCTATTGGTGAGGGCTTGTACTGGGATAACACTAACCAATCCTAATGTCATCTAATTTATCCAAGGCCTCACCCTAGCATCCATCAATACGTCCATAGAAATAGAGCTAAGGTCATCCGATAGAGTCAAAGACCACATGGTCCTAGACCACCTCCCCTGATGCCCTACGACGTAATAGTTCCGCTGAGGTAATGACGATACAACGATGTTAGTGGGAAAGACTTGAGTAGACATAGAGCTAGAGTCTGGTGACCAGGCTGAACCACAATGCCACGTCCTCCCCCTAATGCCCCACTCCCATCCAATACACTAACCACACACACAATCACATGTCTATTCCTAGCATCATCATTATCATCATGTTATAAATAGATATAAATAAATATGCATAAACAAAAATAACAGTAATATTCGATAACATGTGAGATACACATTTCAAGCATACAACATAGAAACATTCATTTCATTGAACAAATAAAGTTAGTTTAGGTCTTGTTCCCTCACCTTTGATTGATGTTTGTTGCTCTCCCAAGCTTTGGAATTCACTTTGAATCTATTGGAAACCTAAATAATTAATGTATTTAAGTTAGGGTTCGATTGTACCAAGTTATAGTTGTCGAAAATCTTGTTTCATCTCAAAATATACTTATTGTTATCGCATGGTCGACCCATGTGGTCGACCCTGTGGTCTCAATATATGCGACCACACGACGTACGGTTGATCCTATGGTTGCACTACATGCGACGGCACGTTCGACCACACGATTTCTAAAAATTTCCCTAATAGCTGTGGTCGACACACTGATCACCTTTTGGTCGACCGTGGCTGCCACCATACAAAGTTTGGCCTGATTCTTACTTCCAATATGAGTTCCTCCTCTGGGCTCAACAATAAGGTTCCTCCTATGATCAGTCTATGTCATTAAATCATAATTTTTCTCTCATCCATTATCCCTAACCTATTCTCTATGGTTTCCCATAGAAAACCTATAACCGAAATCATTGTATTAGGTTCCACATATCAACTTGAAAAGAACCTATTCTATCTGATTTACCCTACAGAGTCAAGTCCATACCTTAAGCTTGCTGTAGAGAGATAGAACTCTTCTCTGCAAAACCCTTCTCCAAGCTTTCCTCCCCTTCTCTTCTTCTCCTTCTTCTCCTTCTCCTCCTCTCTCCTTCTCCCTTAGGCTTAGGGTTTGAGATTGATCCAAAAGAGTAAAATAGAGTGAAGGGATGTCCTTTATATAGAGAGAAAACTTCCATGTAAAGTCCTTCTATAATAAGGAAAGAAATCCCCTTTGATTTGAAAAGTTTCCAAATCACGGAGTCGGTTCTGGGTTCGTATGGTCGATGGTGTGGTCAAATAATCCGTCAACCATACAAACCCAACATGCGACCATACGTTGTGCGGTCTCAACCTAGTCGACCATACTGTCGACCATAGGTCTAAAATTTACTGGTTTTTAGTTTTTGACTGGTTACTTCTACACAAACTTAAACAGTCAACCACACCAATTAAATTTGATTTGTTGCTTACCTCATCTTGTGGTTTCTTCATACAATTGGTTCACTTGAGCCGATTATGATAAGAAGACCGATCACGACATGAGAACAAAAGGTTAGACCGGGTTAGTCCCGTACGAGTCTTACAATAAGTCTATGCCAATACCTAAACCCCTATTGGCAAGGGTTGCTAGTCACGAGATGTTATTACCTAACCATGTTCATTACTAATGTGGATTCCCATACCCTAGCTTAAGGACCAAGACAACCGCTCCATTCTAGCCATCTGAATCCACTAGGATACAAGCATATGACAAACAATCATGTTATCACACATCCAACATGTTATCAATCCAAATACAAGTAATATGCAAGAATGCATGAACGGTTATAACAGATATTGGATGGCATGTTATTAAACAGTAATCTGAACCACAGTCAAACACCCACATAGAAAACAGTAAAATAAATCAAGCTAATTCCCTCACCTGTGACGGTGAGCAATAAGTTACTGTGATGCAGAAAATGTAGTTCCCTTGTTTCCTATGTCAGTTTTACCTATTTGCGATTGACATATGATTATTACATTGGATTGTTTATTTATGCTCTAGATAGGTCTAGGGTATCCCATTAGTCTTAGAGTAGTGTCTTAAGGTCAATGGTTAGGTCTGATAGTCGATAGTGAAAGAATTCGACAAAATAGGGTTACTATATTGTCAGGTCGATGAGTGTGGTCAATCAGCCTGTGCTGTCTATCAGATACCTTTTGTCAAACTAACAGTCCTTATCGATTGTAGTTTGGTCAACTCGAGTTCCATAAGCTTATACCACATTGGAAACATGTTTACAAAGGTTTTAAGATGTTGTGGGGTCATTTATCAGAGGTTGAATCCCTTCCTATCAATTATACACATGTACGGTTATCGACTATAAATATCGTATATGCAACTGTATGTGTCTACACTTATAAGAAAGTATTTCAATTGAATCATCAATTTAATATGGTCCACAATAAGTCTCTTAAGGTGTTCGGTGTATTCACTAAGCCAGTATAATTATTAGTGGCCGAATGGAAGGAAATCAAAAGAAGAACACCTCACTGTGATCGTGCGGTCAATCAGACCACTTTAGTCGACCTGACCGATCTACCTAACGATTCCAGTGAGCTCAGACTGTGTTAGTTTCGATCATATGTCTCTGGTTCATCATCCACATTGCTTTCAAAGGGTCTCTAATGGTCTGTACATTATTATGGAATGTTTCCCTTTATTAATTTACTACCATTACACATAATTAAAATAAAAATCCTATATTTATGTTGATTAGTCAAGTCTGGTCAATGTTCTTGAATTCGACTGTAATGGCCATCAATGGCTGAGGAAAAACATTTCCCACATTACCAGAGGTTGAAGACAACCTCAGAAGATGTTTTAACCATTATAATGAGGTTTAGAACTGAGATTATATGTTGAATCATGTAAACACCTCCTGCCTTTTCATTTCTCATGCTTAAATCGCAGGGAAGAAGTTCTACAATCGATGCTCCATCTTCTACTCTTCCTTCAAATCGTAGGAGGGACTATAGAAGCATAACTGCTCTTCCTAGGCTCCGTCGTCTACTCATTAGAGGTTCCTTAGTCTTGATTTCGTCAGGACCTTTTTTCAGCTTCTTCGTTACTTTTCATTCTCTTTGAGTCCCTTCTTCCATAGATTTTTCTTTTTGTTCTTCTATTGCTTGATTTTTCTCTTCCCCACCCTTGGGTTTGTCTCATGATTTTGTGAGGTCTTCTTCTACGAGGCTGAGGTGCTGCTCCGATGTCTATACAATAATAGGAGCAAATGTTGCTTTTACAACTACCTCCCTTATTTTCTTGCTTTTTTTTTTTCTTTCTTGGTGTTCTTGCCCATGAACGATGGATCCTTCACAATCAATCAAAACCAAGAATAATTAATTATATCTGGATAGAGAAGCTCAAATCAATCGAAACTAATTGGAAATAAAATAATTCTCTTGAAGAGCAGGTGAGTATCTTTTGCTCTACTTGTTAAAATACCCAAATCGATTTCTCCAATATCTTCTTAAGTGCCTAACTAAATTATTGATTCCTCTTATCTATTCAATCCAAAACCACAATAAACAACAAATAGTTATTAATTGATTTCTTTTAGCTGTTGTAGAGAAAAAGGGGATTTGAAGGAGGGGATGGGAGAGAAAAACTAGAGAGATAGAGGGAATGAAATAATGGAGAAAAAAAAAAAGGTTTGCAACCCTGAGCTACATGATGGGTAGGAAGTCATGGCCTGCCGTCGGGTTCTCCAACGATTTTCTTCTTTTTCGCTTCCTGTTGCAGAACTTCCTTGTAGTTTTAGCTTGAGAAATGAGAAAGGGAGAAGGTGTTTACATGATTCAACTTACAATCGAACTTCTATACTCCCCATTTGGTATGGCCATTAGATTGAAAGAGTGACACATGGCGAAAATCCGAAGTCTCCGCCATCTATACTATGCCCGTACACATAGGAGACGATTCGGATTGTATAATGATATTGTTATTCATATATTCAGTGGCGTTCAGTCTTTAAACGTTACTAAAAAAGTGTTTTTTCTTCTAAGAAACAAAACCTAAATGAAACGGTTGATTCAAACCTGGCTGACTCTGATACCAGTAAAAAACTTTTAATAACCTGAAACACAACATGTTGAATCGTAAATAATTTAAATGACATACCCGGATCCATTGTGTTTGAGGGAGTCGTCCACATGCATTGTCAGCCTTATCTGCTCCATTTTTTGATATACATCAGACCACAACTACCAATGGGTATAACTATATATATATATATATATATATATCTATATATATATATATATATATATATATATATATATATATATATATATATATATATATATATATTGGGTAGGGAGCAACCCGAAAGAAGGCTAATTTCATCCTTCCCTTAAGATCATTACTTAGGACCCCATACTTATATATATATATATATATATATATATATATATATATATATATATATATAGACATGGAGTAGGGAGCAACCCTGAAAGAAGGCTAATTTCATCCTTCCCATAATAAGATCAAATTACTAATAGGTACCCTCAATACTTTACACATAAGATTGGGTAATTGGAACCCTCCCAATAGGGTACCATCCAACCTAGTTTATCAATCAACACCCTTCCACTAATCCTAACCTATACAATGACTGGTGTGTGCCCATACTTGTTGAAAACATTACAATACCTCTGTAAATCTATTGTTACACTCTCACTCTCACTCCCACTCCGTTCTATATTCTCTAACCTTCCCATAGAAAGTTAATGTAAGACCCGTATCGAACTAGCCGGTCTTACCACCTTGTATCAGGTTTTCCTATCATGGTCGGGCCAAGTAGACCAAGTGCATGAAGAAACCACAAGACCAGGTATGAAATTTAACCCAAAAACAGTCAATTATGAGCTTGTGGTCGCATAGCTAAATAGGTGTGATCGACCACACCTCAAAATAATGCAACCACAAAAATTTAGGTTGTGTGGTCGCATGTTTCAGAGGGTGTGGTCGATGGGTTCTGCGACCCTACCTCCGACCACACGGATTCTAGACAAAACCAAGTTTAGGAAACCTTCTTAATCCGAAGGGGGTTCTTTCCTAAACTTAGTAGGGATTATTATGGAGGATTTTCCTCTATAAATAGGATGTCCCTTAGCCTCTTTCACCCTTTTAGAACTCATACAGAAAGTGAGAGAAAGAGAAGAGAAGGAAGGGAAGGAGAATTGAAGAGGAAGACTAAGAAGGGGAAATTCAGAGAAGACCTCTGAATCTTCAACAAGTTTAAGGTATGGAAAATTTCCCATGTCAATTGAGAGCCTAGAATAGTTCATGAAAGAGATAGGATTTAGGTGAAACCCAAATCATCAATCCATGGACAAATTTCAAGAGAATCCATGGAGGGAATTTATGTAGATGTGGATTCTCTATAAAAATACTAGTTCAGAGCCATAGAAAAATCATAGGAAGGATCATAATGATAAGCCAAGGAATCTAAGCATGAAGGAATTGGAGTTGAGAGTGAAAAGGTCGACCATCACACATGTGGTCGCACGTGTGGTCGCATGATGTGCGACCACACGAGACACACATATTTGACCACACACCCTCGGGAAGTTTCTAAGGAGGGTGTGGTCGCATGTGTGGTCGCAGGATATGCAACCACACCTTCCGACCACACGGCCTGTGGTCGCAGAAACTGAGACCACAGGTGTTGCAACACCTACAACCCCTCAGTTTCTATTAGTCTAAATTCATGGGAATTAATTTTAATTTAAAATCTATAAATTTGTTAGGTTTCCAAGTGGTTTAAAAGAGATTTACAAAGCTTGAATGAGGATCCACTATAAACCAAAGGTGAGGGAACAAGACCTAAATTAATTGGCTAATAACAAGCTGTTTTACTTATTGAGTCCAATGCCATGAATGATTCTATGCTTGTATGCTTGTAATGTACATTTCACATGTCATCCAATATTCCTGTTATTACTGCTCATGCATATTTAATTTTATTTATTTATAACATGATGATGATGATGATGTTAGGATTAGGCATGTGAATGTATGTGTCTGGTTAGTGTGCTTGACGCGAGTGGAGCATCAGGGGGAGGATGTGACACTATAGTTTATCCTGGTCACCAGACTCTAGCTCTATCTCTACTCAAGTCTCGTCCACTGGCATCGTCGTATCGCCATTACCTTAGCAGAACTATTACATCGTAGCGCATCAGAGGAGGTGGTCTCGGACCATGTAGTCTCTGACTCTGTCGGGGGGGCCTTAGCTCTATCTCTATGGACGTATTGAGGGATGCTGGGGTGAGGCCTCGGATACACTGTTTGACATTAGGACTGGTTAGTTGCGGCCCAGTTTACAAGCCCTCACCAATAGTATCGCACCCCAATTCCGTACTGTTCAGAATGGTGTGATGAATCGCTAGCAAACCAACGGTTCAACCAGGATCTCGAGTAGGCTATATCCGTGTTATCTAAACTTCCACACATCCATATTCATAATCAGAGTAAATACACAATAACAGAAATCTTAAAATAAAATGAATTGAGAATCTACTGTGATATAAATATTAAATAGTAATTTATTCTGTATCAACTGGGACATAAATAATTATCAAATACATGTCTTTATTAAATTCAAATAAAGAAACCTAAGAAAAATCTAATCGAATACACATGAGTTACACTTGCAAGAGGAGTCATGTGTATCTACTCCAGCTTCAGCTTCCATCGCCGCCACATTCCTGTATGCTGGAGCATTCATATAATCTTCAACCATATAACCTGCATCATCAACTAAAAATATTCGACGTCGAGGGGTGAGCACACATCACGGCCCAGTGAGTAGACAAAACAATGCAACAATACATATGCATGCAATCAATTCATATCTTTGGTCTGGTTTATAGTTCGCAATGCGCAATAGAAAGGTTGGGTGGTCAAAGGTTAACGTTTATTGACCCCGCCTCTATACACAGGGTGTCGAAGTCCGCCCGAAGGTTAACGTTTATCGTCGTCCCCATCCACCCTAATCATGACATTATACAACAAAGGTTAACGTTTATTGCTATATAATACCATACCAACACGTAAGCCCCTGTTAGCGAAGGCTTGCAAACTGGGCTCACAACTAACCAATCCTAATGCCAAACAGTGTATCCAAGGCCTCACCCCAGCATCCCTCCGAATGTCCATAGAGATAGAGCTAAGGCCCCCCGGTAGAGTCAGAGACTACAAGGACCGAGACCACCTCCCCTGATACTCTACGACATAATAGTTCCGCTAAAGTAATGGCGATATGATGATGCTAATGCACAAGACTTGAGTTAGAGATAGAGCTAAAGTGCTGAGACCCGCCAAAGGTTAACATTTATTGACGTTCTCATCACACCTCCCCTGATACTCGCTCGCATCAAGTACACCAACCACACACATACAATCACATGCCTATTCCTATCATCATCATCATCATCATCATGTTATAAACAATAAAGTAAATATGCATGAACAAATAATAGAAATATTGGATGACATGTTGTATGCACATTACAAACATATTCGCATAGAATCAAGCATGGCATTGGACTCAAGAAAATAGAAAATAGTTTGTTATTAACCAATTAGTTTAGAGTTCCGTTTCCTCACCTTAGCTTGCTAATAGATACTTTTTCAAGCTTTAGAATCACCTTTATATTGTTATTATATTACTAGAAGACCTAACAAGTCAATAGAATTTAATTAGAATTAATTTTAAATTTAAAAAACTATTCTGTTAACTGAGGGTCGGAGGTAGGGTCGGAGTCCTGATCGACCCTGGGTGCGACCCTCCCCAAACTCGGAACTTCCCAAACACTGAGGGTCGATGGTCAGGATCATCTAGGGTCGGATGGTCATCGACCCTCGGTGCGACCCTCGGTGCACTTTGGTCCAATTCCCTCTTTTAGTCCATTCTTCGTGCTTGGGATCCTATGGCTTGCTCCTACATTCCATTCTACATTCATTCCATGGTCTGAAACCATGTATAATCCACCTAGATAGCTTTCATGTAATCCCCCCATGGTTTTCCATGAAAACCTAACCATGGGTTGATGGTTTGGGTTTCTCCGAGATCACACTCTCATCAATATCTAACCTAAGGTCTGTAGAAACTCATGGAATTAGTATCCATACCTGAGAAGAATACTCTTTCTCTGCAACTCTACTCTTTTGGGCTAAATTCTCTTCCTTGCTTCTCTTCTTCCTCTTTTCCTTCTCTTCTCTTTCTCTCAATTCAATTAGGGTTGTGAAAGGAGTAAAAGAGGCTTAGGGACATCCTTTAAATAGAGTAGGAACATCCTAAATAAGTCTCATTGAGATTAGGAAAGAATCCCAATCGAAAATTAGGAAATTTCCTAATTTCTATTTCTTACGGTAACCGAGGGTCGATGATCCCGTCGACCCTAGGGTTCAAGATGTCTGACCCTCCCTTCAAAATTGAGGGTCTGACTTTCTGCTTTGGGAGGTCCGACCCTGCTTAGCTGGGTATGCGACCCTCCCTTCAAATTAAGTGTTTTTGGGTCGATTTGATACCTGAGATCTCGATCTCCTTCATGCCCTTGGTCCATTTGACTCGACCACGATGGGTAAACCTGGTTCAAGGTGGTAAGACCGAGTTAGATTGACACGGGTCTTACAACTCCCCCCTACTTATAAAAATTTTGTCTTCGAAATTGTATGTACCTTCTGAATCAAATAAGTGAGGGTATTGCTTCCGCATCGCATTTTCTTCTTCCCATGTAATTTTTTCCATGTCTCTACTTTTCCATGTGACCTTAACATAATAGATATCTCGGTTGCGTAGACGTTGAACCTTTCGGCTGGTGATTTCTATTGGTGTTACTTCAAATGTCAAATCATCAGTCAATTCTGGTAAATCTACTGTCAAAACGTGCGTTGGATCCTTGACATACTTCTTCAATAGGGAAATGTGAAATACATCATGCACACTCGACATAGATGGTGGTAGTGCTAACTGATAAGCCACTTTACCACGCTTAGCTAGAATCTCATATGGCCCGACATATCTTGGATTTAGTTTCCCTTTCTATCCGAACCTTTTCAAACCTCGCATAGGCGATACCTTCAAAAATACTTTATCACCTATGGCGAACTCCAGATCTCTGCGTCGAGTATCTGCATATTGCTTCTGACGATTCTGAGCTGTTCTTACTCTTTCCTTGATAATGTCGACCACTCGGCAAGTCACTTCAACAAATTCTGGCCCAACAATACTACGTTCTCCAACTTCATTCCAAAACAAAGGAGTTTGACACTTTCTGTATAGTAGCCTGATAGCTATTGTTATAAGTGAACTCGATCAATGGTAACTTTTCATCCCATGATCCTTTGAAATCAATTACACATGCTCGTAGCATATCTTCTAGAATCTGAATTGTATGCTCTGACTGTTCGTCTGTCTGTGGGTGGAATGCAGTACTGAACTTCAATGTTGTACCCATAGCCTTTTGCAATCCCTCCCAAAACTTGGAAGTAAATCGTGGATCTCTATCAGATACAATGCTTTATGGAACACCATGTAATCGAACAATATTATCCACATACAGCTTTGCTAACCTCTCCAGTGTATACTGAGGTCGTATCGGTATGAAGCGAGCTGTTTTAGTCAGACGGTCCACAATCACCCAAACTGCGTCAACTACTCGAGGAGTCAGTGGTAGTCCCGTGACGAAGTCCATAGTGATGCAGTCCCATTTCCATGCTGGTTCCGGTAATGGCTGTAACAGTCCTGTGTGTCTTTGTCGTTCAGCCTTTACTTTCTGACAATTTAGGCATTGAGACACGAACTTGGCTACATCTGCTTTCATTCCCCTCCACCAATATATTTTCTTTAGATCATGATATATTTTTGTACTTCCAGGATGTATCGAATAGATGGTGGTATGGGCTTCTTTCATCAGTCGGTGTCTAATGTCCATATTTTCTGTTTTCGGTACACATATTCTTCCTTTGTATTTCAGTACTTTCTCTTCATCCAAGGTGAACTCAGGATTGGTCCTACCTTTCTCGATATCTTCTTGTACTGTTCTCAGATAAGGATCCGATTTGATAGCTGTCTTCACTTCATCCATTATGTCCGGTATAATCTTCAATGTAGCGAACATATTTGAAAACCGATGAATGAACCCTTGGTTGGGTGACTCATCCGTTGCGTCTATCACATATTGCTCATTGTCGTGATTGAATACCATTCCGGTAGTACACATTGCTACAGTTATGCTAACCTCTCCTTGCGATTTTATCATTGCTTTCTGGCTTAACGCATCTACTACTACGTTCGTTTTTCTCGGATGATACTGGATATCACAATCATAGTCTTTCAGTAGTTCCAACCATCTTCTTTGTCTCATATTCAATTCCTTCTGATTAAATAGATAAGTAAGACTTTTATGGTCTGACTTAATCTGGAATTTCTCTCCGTATAGGTAATGTCTCCATATCTTGACAGCATGCACTACTGCCGCTAGCTCCAGATCATGAGTGGGATAATTTTTCTCATGTACCTTTAACTGTCTTGAAGCATAAGCAATCACTTGCTCTCCTTGCATAAGCACACATCCCAGTCCCAGTCCCGACGCATCAGTGTATAGAGTAAATGTCTGTCCTGGAACGGGAATAGTCAAAATCGTAGCGGATATCAATCTGGTCTTAAGCGTTTGGAAACTCTTCTCACATTTATCGGTCCACACGAACTTTTCACCTTTCTTAGTCAAACTGGTGAGAGGTACGGCAATCCAAGAATAGTCTTCTACAAACCTTCGATAATAGCCAGCTAGACCCAGAAAACTTCTGATTTCTGAAATGCTCTTTGGTGCTTCCCACTTTACAATAGCCTCGATCTTGCTGGGGTCCACTTTGATTCCTTCGAGCGGATACTACATGGCCTAAGAAGGCGACTTTACTTAGCCAAAACTCACACTTTGAAAATTTGGCATATAGCTTCTCTTTCCTTAAATGCTGTAGGGCAGCATTTAGGTTCTTGATATGAGTTTCTTCATCCTTGGAGTATACCAATATATCATCAATAAATACTATAACCGACGTATCCAACATGTCGTGGAAAACGCTATTCATTAGTTCCATAAAAGTTACTGGTGCGTTCGTTAATCCAAAAGACATGACCAAGAACTCATAATGTCTATATCTGGTCCTGAAAGCTGTCTTAGGAATATCACCCTCTTTAATCTTCAATTGATGATAGCCTGATCGAAGATCGATTTTAGAAAATACCTTTGCTCCTTGCAATTGATTGAACAAGTCATCGATCCGTGGTAGTGGATATCGATTCTTGATTGTCAATTTATTCAAATCCCGATAGTCGATGCATAATTGAACACTACCGTCCTTCTTCTTCATGAATAACACCGGCGCTCCCCATGGTGATATGCTGGGACAAATATAACCCTTTTCCAGTAGTTCTTGTAGTTGCACTTTCAGTTCCTTCAGTCCGTAGGAGCCATTCTATAAGGTGCTTTTGATACGGGTGCGGCTCCAGGTACAAGATCTATCACAAACTCTGTGGCTCGGTCGGGTGGTAAACCTGATAGTTCCTCCGGAAATACGTCGGGATAGTCCCACACGACTTCAATATTTTCCATTTGTGGTGCTTCCTTGGTTAGGTCGACCACTGATACTAGATACCTGACTGCCCCCTTCTCGAGGCACTTCTTAGCCTTTAATGTTGAGAGTATGAGCTTGTGTCTACGAGGAAGTTTGGTTCCCGTAAAACTGAATTCTGCTCCTGCTTGGTCTTTAAATGTTAGCTTATTTTTGGCACATAGTAGGTTCGCAGAATGCCGAGCTAACTAGTCCATTCCCAAGATGACGTCAAAGTCTGCCATCTCAAGTTGTATCAAGGTTGCATCTAAGGTTTTCTCACCAATGCGGACTGGACATGGTCCGTATCCTTTTTCTAATTCCACTTCTAACCCCATCGGTGACCGTACAAGTAATTTGTAGTATTTTGAGGGATAAGTTTATCTTCTTTCTGAATGACACAGATATAAATGAATGAGTAGCTCCTGAATCAAAGAGTACTCTGGCGGGTGCGCCATTTATAGGTACGATACCTGTGATTTATTTTAACTTAGTCTACATGCTCACACAATGTAATTACAACTTCAAAAGTTTCAGTCATACCTGTGACCACATCGGGTGATGCGGCCGCATCCTCGGATGTAACAGCATATACCCGTCCCTGATGGAACTGCTTCTTGGGCTTAGGGCACTCCCATGCCATATGTCCCGGTTGGTTGCAGTTATAACACTTCGGACTTGCAGAATTTGGCTGTGGCTGAGGTTGAGTTACTGGAGTAGTCTTGGTTGCAGCATTAAAATTCTGAGGGCGGAAAGGCTTATATGTCTTGTTATTGCCTCCGTTATAAGAATTTCCAGCTGGCCTTTTGATACTCCAGTTCTATGTGAAATAACTCTCCTTCTGGCTCGATTCAATAACTCGAGCTATTTGGACAGCTTCATTATAAATCTTCTTTTCTAAGCCCAGAACATGCTCTCTGATGCTTCCTCTCAGTCCCGTGACAAACCTATGGATTTTGGTTTCTTCTTCCTGCATACTCAGTGGTGCAAAGAAAAATAGCTCTTCATAACGCTGTTGGTACGCATCCACTGACATCTGCCCCTGATATAGACTCAGAAACTCCTTCTCCATAGAATCTCTGAAGCTTCGTGGAAAATATTTCTCAAAGAAAGCTTCTTTATAAACAGCCCAAGTCAGTTGGGCGTGCTTGGTCAATAGATAGTCCCGGGTAGATTTCCACCAGTGATGTGCATCGCCTTTGAGCATGAAGGTGGCACGTAATACTTTTTCTTCCTCTGTAAGAGTCATCATGAGGAAATTTCTCTCCATCTCGTCTATCCAGTGTGCTGGCCATAATGGATCAGACGGCTTGCTATTAAACTCCCTAGGCTTCATCTTCAAAAATCTCTCTACCAATCGAGAGTGATCCAATTGATTTTGGGGATATGCCCCAAACATATGGGGTGGATACTGGTAATTAACCTGAGCTGCTTCCGGAGCCTATACTGAAATCTGTGCAGCAGGTTGTTGAGGTGTCTGAGGTGCTGGGTAGTTACCCACCGGTGCTGCACTAGCTTGTCTTGTCTGCATAGGTGCATCTTGAGTGGCTTGGAACATAATACCCATCGCAACTTGCATCTGGGCCTGTGCGTGTTGCATCTGTTGCAGCTGCTGAGCCAGATTCATTACCACGGTTGCTAGCTCTGGTGGTGGAGGTGATAAATTTGTAGGGTTTGCCTGTTCTGGATTACCCGGTGCATAATTATTTTCCTGACTGGTCTCCTCCACGGGTGGTGGTGGTGGAACTGCATTTTGGTTCTATCGGGTTACCCTACGTCCAGACATAATTCCTTCTATGATTGGTGGTGCCTGAAAATTATCAAAATAGGTGAGAAGTCATTTATATTTCATGTAGACACGCTAACCGATATAAAATTCTAATTCCCGCTCATTTTTAAAGAAAAATACTATCTTTTCTATGCAGGGTCGATGGTGAGGGTCGATGGTATGTCCGACCCTTAGTATCCGACCCTGGGAATGACCTGTTCTTACCGAGAGCTGAGGGTCGATGTGAGGGTCGATGGGTGTCCGACCCTCAGTTCTGACCCTTAGTTTCTATCAGATTCCCGAGAGCCGAGGGTCGATGGGAGGGTCGATTCGAGGGTCGATGGTTCTGGTCGAATTGTCCGACCCTCAGACTAAAAATCAGATTTTTAAGATCCGATTTTGGATCATTTCTTATTATTTCCCTCCCGGTTCGACTCGTCTCTCCCCTCTGAGTTGCTACAGTGCCACTCCACTGTGTTTGGTCGATTTGAGTCTGGGTTTCGACGTCTACGTCATCCATACAGGTATGTTCTCCCATTTTTACCTGTTTTTAGGTTTTCTTTTTCTAGGTTTTTGTCCATTTAATTTGTATTTTTCAAATTAACTTTTTCCAACCATAAAAATTCGATTTTTGTTGGGGGCTTTTGTTATTGGTGTCTCGAGGAACGAAAGCCCTCAAAAATTTCTGAGTTTCATCGGTTGGTTATCGAGAACTTGGATTTTTTGCTCTTTTTGCCCTAATTTGTCGAAATTTTTTATTTCTCAAAATTTCTTCAAATTGGACTTCATTAGTTAGAATTTCTTACTGTGTAAGTGCTGTAGGATATGTTGGAACCTACGTAAGTCCTCCCGCCCACGTGTATGGGTGAAAAGTGAGGCTTTTGGACAACTTACATCGTTAAAATGCTAAATTTTCAGATTTTTATCCTACTAACCCCTTGTCTCCCTTTCTCTTTCTTATCTGCAGGTACCATGGCTCGTACTAAGATACCCAGAGTTCGTGATCTGCTTCGCTTTCGCTCTAATGAAGCCGAGGCACAGTATATCGACTATGCTCGTAAGAAAGTGGAGGGTGGTCGTATGGTGAACTTGGCTGAGCTAGCCTTGTTCAACGTAGAGAGAGCATTTGGTGATATGGGGTGGCTCCCTGTCATCACCTACGACGCGTGCACATGTCCGGATTTGGTGCACCAGTTCTATTGTAATCTCCAGGTGGTGGGGAATTACAATGACGTTGAGCATCACCAGTTATGTTAAAGGGGTGTACATTTCCTTTGATTATCGGCAACTGACCGATCTGTTGGGCATACCCTATGATGGCCCCATGGTGTACTGTGCACCTGGAGAGCCCCAGTTTGTTTCCATGGAGATGAGGGCAGAGATCGACAATCAGCTGCTACGACCTGATCGCTGGCAGATGAGAGCTTGTTACCTGCGTCCAGCTCCACGGGTCTTCTGTAAGATTATCCAGCATAATCTGATTCCGCAGAGTGGGCACTATGAGAGGGTTTCTCAGCTGACCCAGTTTTTGATATATAGTATCTGCACCAGACAGCCGGTCTGCCGTCCCTACCTCATCATGCGGACCATGATTAGTGCTACATTGTCCGGCCATAGGGGTAATCTACCCTATGGACGCAAGATTACAGTTCTACTGACCCGTCTGGGGGTTGACCTGGTAGATGAGAAGATCCAGGAGAAGACCTTCTCTTCGCCTCTAGATTGGGAAGCTATCTGCAAGATGGGTATGCGGGATGCCCAGGTCAGTGATGAGGAGAGGAACGCGATGGTGCGCCCTCATACTCTCCTTGAGATGGCTGACGCTGAAGCCGCTTCTGCCGCTGCTAGAGCTCATGTGGATCCTATCAATGATGACGATCGTATGTATATGGATGTTGACTCGATACCATCGCCTTCCCCTACACATGCGGCTGGAGTTGGTACTTCTCCTGCGACGGCTCCTGCACCTGAGGCTGGTCCTTCTCATGCGGCTGGTCCTTCACTCCCACCTTTTGACATGATGGAGATGTTGCAGGAGATCAGGGAGGCTCAGCGCAGATCTGATCTAAGGATGGAGGAGTTATTAGACGCTCAGCGTATGAGGGTGGATGAGCTCATAGCGATCCAGCGGGCGACTGATCGGAGGATAGCTGATCTTACAGCTAGTCTCCAGACGACCCAGACTCAGGTGGCCTGGTTGACTAGAGTCTACGCTGAGGATTATGATAGACATCGTGAGGCACCGCCTCCTCCTTCACCTCCAACTTCATGATTGTATTTATTTTCTTGTACTATAGGGTAACTGTCCGGGTTGTGGACTGTACTCTACTTTAGTTATATTTTGTTTCTCTCTCTCATTGTATGTAACTTGTTTTCCCTTTTATAGATGCATTATTCTCTTTTTAAATTTGGTCTCAACCATCACTTGTGCTTACAGTGTGTTAATATTACTGTTTTTTTTTTTTTTACTTTTATCCTATCTCAGTTCACGATTGTCTCGAATGTATGTTAGTTTAGTGGACAAGGCCTGAGACGCTCTGTTACTAAGTTGTCACACCCCAATTCCGTACTTTTCAGAATGGTGTGATGAACTCTAGCAAACCAACGGTTCAACCAGGATCACGAGTAGGCTATATCCGTGTTATCTAAACTTCCACACATCCATATTCATAATCAGAGTAAATACACAATAGCAGAAATCTTATAATAAAATAAACTGAGAATCTACTTTGATATAAATATTAAATAGCAATTTATTCTATATCAACTGGGACATAAATAATTATCAAATACATGTCTTTATTAAATTCAAATAAAGAAACCTAAGGAAAATCTAATCGAATACACATGAGTTACACTCCCAAGAGGTTTCATGTGTATCTACTTTAGCTTCAGCTTCCAATGCCGCCACGTTCCCGTATGCTGGAGCATTCATATAATCTTCAACCGTATAACCTGCATCATCAACTAAAAATATTCGACGTCGAGGGGTGAGCACACATCACGGCTCAATGAGTAGATAAAACAATGCAAAAATACATATGCATGCAATCAATTCATATCTTTGGTCTGGTTTATAGTTTACAATGCGCAATAAAAAAGTTGGGTGGTCAAAGGTTAACGTTTATTGACCCCGCCTCTATACACAGGGTGTGGAAGTCCGCCCGAAGGTTAACGTTTATCGTCGTCCCCATCCACCCTAATCATGACATTATACAACAAAGGTTAACGTTTATTGCTATATAATACCATACCAAAACGTAAGCCCCTATTAGCGAGGGCTTGCAAACTGGGCTTGCAACTAACCAATCCTAATGCCAAACAGTATATCCAAGGCCTCACCCCAGCATCCCTCAGAATGTCCATAGAGATAGAGCTAAGGCCCCCCGGTAAAGTCAGAGACTACAAGGACCAAGACCACCTCCCCTGATACTCTACGATATATTAGTTCCGCTAAAGTAATGGCGATACGACGATGCTAATGCACAAGACTTGAGTTAGAGATAGAGCTAAAGTGCTGAGACCCGCCAAAGGTTAACGTTTATTGACGTTCTCATCACACCTCCCCTGATACTCGCTCGCATCAAGTACACCAACCACACACATACAATCACATGCCTATTCCTATCATCATCATCATCATCATGTTATAAACAATAAAGTAAATATGCATGAACAAATAATAGAAATATTGGATGACATGTTGTATGCACATTACAAACATATTCACATAGAATCAAGCATGGCATTGGACTCAAGAAAATAGATAACAGTTTGTTATTAATCAATTAGTTTAGAGTTCCGTTCCTCACCTTAGCTTGCTAATAGATACTTTTCCAAGCTTTAGAATCACCTTTATATTGTTATTATATTGCTAGAAGACCTAATAAGTCGATAGAATTTAATTAGAATTAATTCTGAATTTAAAAAACTATTCTGTTAACTGAGGGTCGGAGTCCTGATCGACCCTGGGTGCGACCCACCCCAAACTTTGAACTTCCCGAACACTGAGGGTCGATGGTCAGGATCATCTAGGGTCGGATGGTCATCGACCCTCGGTGCGACCCTCGGTGCACTTTGGTCCAATTCCCTCTTTTTGTCCATTCTTCGTGCTTGGGATCCTATCGCTTGCTCCTACATTCCATTCTACATTCATTCCATGGTCTGAAACCATGTATAATCCACCATGATAGCTTTCATGTAATCCCCCATGGTTTTCCATTAAAACCTAACCATGGGTTGATGGTTTGGGTTTCTCCGAGATCACACTCCCATCAATATCTAACCTAAGGTCTGTAGAAACTCATGGAATTAGTATCCATACCTGAGAAGAATACTCCTTCTCTGCAACTCTACTCTTTTGGGCTAAATTCTCTTCCTTGCTTCTCTTCTTCCTCTTTTCCTTCTCTTCTCTTTCTCTCAATTCAATTAGGGTTGTGAAATGAGTGAAAGAGGCTTAGGGACATCCTTTAAATAGAGTAGGAACATCCTAAATAAGTCCCATTGAGATTAGGAAAGAATCCCAATAAAAAATTAGGAAATTTTCTAAGTTCTATTTCTTACGGTAACCGAGGGTCGATGGGAGGGTCGATGATCCCGTCGACCCTAGGGTTCAAGATGTCAGACCCTCCCTTCAAAATTGAGGGTCTGACTTTCTGCTTTGGGAGGTCCGACCCTGCTTAGCTGGGTATGCGACCCTCCCTTCAAATTAAGTGTTTTTGGGTCGATTTGATACCTGGGATCTCGATCTCCTTCACGCCCTTGGTCCATTTGACTCGACCATGATGGGTAAACCTGGTTCAAGGTGGTAAGATCGGGTTAGATTGACACGGGTCATACAAATAGGGGCTTACGTGTTGGTATGGGTAGGGCATCAGGGGAAGTGTCATGCGGTGTTTGATCTGGGCACTTTAGTTCTATCTCTATTCCATGATGGGTGAATGTGGGATGGCAATGGTGTTTGATCCATTGGGCGGCTTCACACACTCGTGTATAGAGGTGCGGCTGCCACCTATCCTTTCTATTGCACATTACAAACTTATGAACTAGACCAAAGATATAAATTGAATGCATGTGTAAGACCCATATTGAACTAACCAGTCTTACCACCTTGTACCAGGTCTACCTATCAAGGTCGAGTCAAATGGACCAAGTGCGTTAAGGAAATAGCGAGACCCGGTATTAAACTGACCCAAAAAAGTAAAATAGGGGACAGGGTCGCATACCCAGATAGGCAGGGTCGAACCCCCCCCTCATTCGGGAGTCAGACCGCTGAAATTTTGACCGAGGGTCAGACAATTTAGACCTGAGGGTCAACGGGATCTCCGACCCCCTCTTTGCCGACAGAAATCGTAAATAGAAAACTTTCCAAATTTCAAGGGGATTCTTTCCTAATCTCAATGGGACTTATTTTGGGAGGTTCTCCTCTATAAATAGGACGTCCCTAAGCCTCTTTTATTCCTTTTGAAACCCTAATTAAAAGTGAGAGAAAGAGAAGAGAAGGAGAAGAGAAGGAAAGTTGGAAAAGAATACTAAAGAGAAGAATTCAGAGAAACCTCTGAATCTCAGCAAACCTAGGTATGGGTATGTTTCCATTAATGATTTAAGACCTTAGAATAGTTCATGAAGAGGGTATGGTCTAGGAGAAACCCAAATCATCCATCCATGGGAGGATTTCAATGAAATCCATGGAGGAAATCATGGTAGGCAAAATAAGGAAGAAACCTAGAGTTTTAAGCCATAGAACAAGCATAGAATGGATTGTGGAAGTAAGCCATAGGACCCAAACATGAAATAATGGACTGTAGGATGAAATTCTTGACTCAAACCACGGGGGGTCGCATGTGGGGTCGATTGGGAATCGACCCTACCAGAACACAGGATCGACCCCCAGCATTCAGGAAGTCCAGGGATGCGGTGGCTGCACCCAAGGTCGACGGAACATCCGACCCTAGCATCAACCCTACCCTTGGGGGTCGCAGTAAACGGCTACCCTACCTGCGACCCGTCCTACGACCCTCGCTTAACAGTAAGCCTAAAATTATCGAAATGACTTCTAACTAAAATTTATCGACTTGTTAGGTTCTCCTATTGATATAAAAGTGATTCTTAAAGCTTGAAAGAGGATCTACACTCAAGCAAAGGTGAGGGAACAAGACCTAAACTAATTGGCTAATAATTAACTGTTTCTATTTCTTGAGTCCAATGCCATGATTGATTCTATGCGTGTATGCTTGTAATTTGCATTCAACATGTCATCCAATATTCCTGCTATTAATGTTTATGCATATTTAATTCTATTTTATTTATAACATGATGATGATGATGGTGATGCTAGGAATAGGCATGTGAATGTATGTGTGTGGTTAGTGTGCTTGATGCGAGTGGAGCATCAGGGGAAGGACTTGACATTGTGGTTCAGCCTGGTCACCAGACTCTAGCTCTATCTCTACTCAAGTCTTGTCCACTGACATTGTCGTATCGCCATTACCTTAGCAGAACTATTATGTCATAGGGTATCAGGGGAGGTGGTCTCGGACCGTGTAGTCTTAAAATCTGTCGGGGGGCCTTAGCATTATCTCTATGGACATATTGAGGGATGCTGGGGTGAGGCCTTGGGTACACTGTTTGACATTAGGATTGGTTAGTTGTCAGCCCAGTTTGCAAGCCCTCACCAGCAGGGGCTTATGTGTTGGTATGGGTAGAGTATCAGGGGAAGTGTGATGCGGTGCGGTCCTAAGCACTTTAGCTCTATCTCTATTCCATAGTGGGTGCATGTGGGACGACAATAAACGTTAACCTTTGGGCGGCTTCACACACTCGTGTATAGAGGTGAGGCAGCCACCGAACCTTTCTATAGCACATTGCAAACTTATATACCAGACCACAGATATGAATTGAATGCTTGTATATGTTTGTTGCATTGTTTTGTTTTCTCACTGAGCTCAAGTTGGAGAGTTGACCCTCGTGCGCACAAATATTTTAGTTTCGGATGTTGCAGGTATTACTGTTGAAGATTATGACAACATGCCAATATGTAAACGGGTGGCGGCTATGATGAGCAAGCTATGGAGGACTATTGTGATTCGTCAAGCTAGCGTTTCAACTATGGATACGCTTAGTGTTTAATTTTCGTATTTGGATATTGTAATATGTATTAAATTATGTTTTGGTTACTTGGAGATAAATATAATATTAATTATTTATCATGATTAGACCTCAGTTCATTATCTGTAAGCCTTCCGCTATTTACTTTATTACCTCTGATTAATGTGGAATGTGTTTTGGTTTAACAACGTGGGATAGCCTATACGAGATCCTAGTTGAACCATTGGTTTATTGATGGTTCATCACACCGTTCTGAATAGTGTGGAATTGGGGTGTGACAACTTGGTATCAGAGCTCTCAGGCCTTTCCATGAAACCTGAATACTTCCACTGGAGTCCATGAATTGAGTTAGGATAATTAAAAGCTTTAATACAAACTCACATAAGCACCTGTATTGGTTGAGACCGAACTTAAACAAGACAATAATGTACATATAAAAGGTGAAACCATATATATACACTCAAATAGAAAGAAAATACCAAAATTTATCCTGATAAACAAATAATATAGGGTACTATCTATAAGTTGGGCAGGTATCTAAGTATACAAAGGATATAGTACAGTAAGAAGAAGGAAGCATCTGTAAAGCAGAAAAGTTAGAATACCGAGTTGGTACTCACAAAATGTAAAACTCGATGTATGATAGGGAAAGAAGAAAAATGGCTAGTAATGCCTAAGTCCCTGCAAGGGTAAAGGGAAAGATCTCAGGCTGAATGCAATAGAGATAAGAAAACAATGGCCATAGACTAAGAATAAGAGTAACTACAAGAAGATAAAGCTATACTCCTGGGTGACATGGAGACTCAGAATGAGATCCACCACAAGCTGATCAATTACCCGCTGAGCATTAAGTAGAAGTTGCAACTTGACCCCACCACTATCTGGGTTGAGAACGAGTAATGAAAACTCATCTGAGCAGATGCTAAATAATGATAATCAGATTGGGGCAAATCAAAGGAGGTGAACAACCAGGCCACTCCAGCCAATTACCTGGACTACCTAAGTTGCCAATGTTACATCAACACCTCCGAGTTAGACCAAGTACGGTACCAATTGGTAGCAACACTGTACCCCCAACACCTGTTAGCTGTAACACAATGCCTACCATACAGCAAGTCCTAGTAAAGCACACCCCAGTGCAGAAGTTTGGTGCACAACAAGTAGTGTATCAAGGTGGTTACCCTTATCAGCCATCGATGTATGGGATAGCTGCATCATGACACAATGATCTGACCAAGGATTGAGGAATATTTTTTGAAGACAAAGCCTTAAACATTTTCAGCAAAGGATCAAATCTATTTGTGGCCATATATCTAGATAGGTTTATATAGGATGCAGTGCATTGTTGATTTACTCTTATGATTATAGAGGATGCACATACTAGATTTTAATTTATCGTGCCTTGATAAGATACCTTCTTGATTTAACCTGTGAAGTGGAGTTATAGATATTGTTTCTTTAGTATCAGTCCTGATTATACCAACATAAGCCACTCTCATGATCGTTAAAAAATGAACAGAGGTATGAACTGAATGAACCGTTAAATGTTTAATCATGTTGAGCTTACATCTTTTTTATTTTACTTGATTTACTGATGTACGAAAACTTTCTCCAGATTTATTCCTATAGTGCCTTGACCAATGGTAGTATATATACTCAATAGAACCTGTAACCATGGGGTTAAGAGTTGTAAAACCTCTATTTTCATATATTTGGACCACTGTGCAACTTAACGACCTTTTAATGTCGGTTGGATTATCATAGATTTACTCCTGATCCTTTAAACTTAAGTTTATTAGATAAAGCAAGTGTTCGTCATTATACTAAATTGAAAGAAGGAAATGAATTATTTTGGATAAACATTCTGATTCATATATTTCTCGACATCCATTGATAAGATGTTTAGTGATAATGGAATTATTGAAAGAAAGATGATTAGATTCAGATTAAATGCTATGGCCAATGAACCTCAGATGAAGAAATGGAGGATCTATTTTGAGATTGTTGAATAGATGGATATGGTCATAAAAGAGTGCATGAGCAAAAGTGAAAACTATCAAGAGTAACTAGGAAAGAGTAGATAACACTCAAGTAAAGTTAAAGATGGCTATATCGGTATGAATTTTGACAAAGCAGAAGATTCCTAAAAGCAAATCTAAGAGTGGATACAAGGATAAAGTCAAAAATCATGGCATTGATAGTATTCAGATTAGTACAAGTAATACTGAGTTACGCCCAATGTTAAAGGAAATGACCAAGACAGTTTGGCAGAATTAATGAAATTTTAAGCATATACCCTAATGCTTAGACTTGGGATATGTAATGAGTAAATAATCATAAGATATTTTTCGAGGTATATGAAAGAGAGATCAGGATAGAACAGAAGTGATAAAGGAAATATAAGCTAATGAACTTTTCAAGATATGGGATTATTAGCGATAGTCTTTGAAATCATAAGAGATGAAGGAACTAGACAAGCTCTTAAGACCTTCATACCAGATTTGCTAGTTCAAACCTTTTGGACTAGATGTTGTATTGGATGAGTGTTATGAACAATGTTCGAATCATATGAATGGACAGAATTTGGATGCAACCTAAATCGACTAGAGATGGCAGACTTTGACGTCATCTTGAGAATAGACTGGTTGTCTCAACACTCTACAAGTGTTATGTGCATAGAAGATGTTATCATTCAAGAGTAAAGACGGCATATAAATTATTTTTATTGGAAGCATGTTTCCTAAGAAGTGAAAGTTGATCCTCTCTATGCTAAAGGCGAAGGGATGCTTTGAAGAGAAAAAGTTGGACATATGGATCCGTGGTATACGTTCCCAAAGAAGCACCACAGATAGAAGATATTGATGTGATGCATAAATTTCCTAAAGTATTTCCAGGAGACTTACCTGGGTTACCATCTGATCATACGATTGAGTTCGTCATCGACTTGTTACCCAAGGACGATACTTGTGTCAAAGGCACCTATGAATAGCTCTTATAGAATTGAAGGAACTGAGACTCAACTACAAGAGTTATTAGACAAGGGTTCTATCACAGGGAGAGCCAATGCAATTCGTGAAGAAGAAGGATGATAGTGTTGCCTGCGTATAGACTACCGAGAATCGAACAAGCTCCCGATCAAGAATCGATATCTATCATGTAAGACCCATGTCAATCTAACCCGGTTTTATCACCTTGAACCAGGTTTACCCATTATGGTCGAGTCAAATGGACCAAGGGCGTGAAGGAGATCGAGATCCCAGGTATCAAATCGACCCAAAAACATTAATTTTGAGGGGAGGGTCGCATACCCAGCTAAGCAGGGTCGGACCTCCCAAAGCAGAAAGTCAGACCCTCAATTTTGAAGGGAGGGTCGGGCAGCTTAAGACCCTAGGGTCGACGGGATCATCGACCCTCGGTTATCGCAGAAAATAGAAATTAAAAAATTTCCATATTTTCGAATGAGATTCTTTCCAAATCTCAGAAGGACTTATTTAGGATATTCCTAGTCTATTTAAAGGACGTCCTAAGCCACTTTCACTCCTTTCACAACCCTAATTGAATTGAGAGAAAGAGAGGAGAAGGAAAAGAGGAAGAAGAGAGGCAAGCAAGAGAACTTAGCAAAAAGGAGAAGAATTTCAGAGAAGGAGTAATCTTCTCAGGTATGGATACTAATTCCATGAATTTCTACAGACCTTAGGTTAGAAATTGTTGAGAGGGTGATCTCGAAGAAACCCAAACCACCAATCTATGGTTAGGTTTCCATGGAAAATCATAGAAGAATACATGAAAGCTATCTAGGTGGGTTATACATGGTTTCAGACCATGGAATGAATGTAGAATGGAATGTAGGAGCAAGCCATAGGATCCCAAACACGAAGAATGGATTAAAAGAGGGAATTGGACCAAAGTGCACTAAGGGTCGCACCTAGGGTCGATAGACCATCCGACCCTAGGTATTCCTGACCATCGACCCTCAGCATTCGGGAAGTTCAGAAAGAGGGAAGGGTTGATAGACCCATCGACCCTAGCATCGACCCTACCTCCGACCCTCAGTTAACAGCATGGTTTTTAATTCTGAATAAATTCTAATTAAATTCTATCGACTTTGTTAGGTTTTCTAGCAATATAATAACACTGTAAAGGTGATTCTAAAGCTTGGAAAAGTATCTATTAGCAAGCTAAGGTGAGGAACCTTAACTCCAAACTAAATTGGTTAATAATAAACTATTTTCTATTTTCTTGAGTCCTATGCTATGCTTGATTCTATGCGAATATGTTTGTAATGTGCATACAGCATGCCATCCAATATTTCTATTACTTGTTCATGCATATTTACTTTATTGTTTATAACATGATGATGATGATGATAGGAATAGGCATGTGCTTGTATGTGCGTGGTTGATGTGCTTGATGCGAGCGAGTATCAGGGGAGGTGTGATGAGAACGTCAATAAACGTTAACCTTTGGTGGGTCTCAACACTTTAGCTCTATCTCTAACTCAAGTCTTGTGCATTAGCATCGTCATATCGCCATTACTTTAGCAGAACTATTATGTCGTTGAGTATCAGGGGAGGTGGTCTCGGTCCTTGTAGTCTCTGACTCTACCGGGGGGCCTTAGCTCTATCTCTATGGGAATTCTGAGGGATGCTGGGGTGAGGCCTTGGATACACTTTTTGGCATTAGGATTGGTTAGTTGCCAGCCCAGTTTGCAGCCCTTGCCAATAGGGGCTTACGTGTTGGTATGGCAATATATAGCAATAACCATTAACCTTTGTTATATACTGTTCATGATTGGGTGCATGTGAGTTGACGATAAACGTGATCTTCGGGTAACGTCACACACTCGTGTATAGAGGCGGAGTCAATAAACGCGACCTTTGGCTACCTAAACCTTTCTATTGCATACTGTAAACTTTAAAACCGGACCAAAGATATAAATTGACTTTTCGCATGCATATGTATTGTTGCATTATTTTGGCTACTCACTGAGCCGTGTTGTATGCTCACCCCTCGACGTTGAATATTTTTAGTTGATGATGCAGGTTATACGGTTGAAGATTTTATAAATGCTTCTGCGTACGGACGGTAGCAGCGATGGAAGTTAAAGCTGAAGTGGATACACACGACTCCTCTTGCGAGTGCAACTCGTGTGTATTTGATTAGACATTTTATAGGTTTCTTTATTGGATTTATTCAGACATGTATTTGATATTTAATATTTATGTCTCAGTTGAATACAGAATAATTTGCTATTAAATTATTAATATCATTTAGTTTCTCAGTTCATCTTATTATAAGATTTCCACTATTGTGTATTACTCTGATTATGATTACGGATGTGTGCAAGTTGGATAACGCGGGGATAGCCTATTTGAGATCCTGGTTGAACCGTTGATTATTTAGCGGTTCATCATACCATTCTGGTTAGACCAAAATTGGGGTGTGACAACTTGGTATCAGAGCATCTCAGGCCTTGCCCGCCGACTAACATACATTCGAGACAATTGTGAACTGAGATAGGATAAACTAAAAGCTTTAATACAAACACATTGTAAGCCCAAGTGATGATTGAGACCAAATTCAAAAAGAGAATAATGAATCTATAAAAGGGAAACAAGTTACATACAATGAGTGAGAGAAACAAAACGTAAATACATAACTAAAGCAGAGTACAGTCCACAACCCGGACAGTTACTCTGTAGTACAAGGAAAAATAAAGTACAATCAAGAAGCTGGAGGCAAAGGAGGAGGCGGGGCCTCACGATCTCTGTCATAGTCCTCAGCAAAGACCCTAGTCAACCAGGCCACCTGGGTCTGGGTCGTCTGGAGACTAGCTGTGAGACCGACTATCCTCTGATCAGTCGCATGCTGCACCTCTAGGAGCTCTCTCATCCGCGCGTCTGATGAGTGCTGAGCAGCCAACAGCTCATCCATCCTCAGATCAGATCTGCGCTGAGCATCCATGATCTCCTGCAGCATCTCCATCATGGCTGAAGGTGGAAGTGAAGGATCAGCCGAATGGGAAGGACCAACCTCAGGAGCAGGAGCCGCCGCATAAGAAGTACCAACTCCAGTCACATGTGTAGGTGAAAGCGGTGGTATCGAGTCGACGTCCATATACGTACGATCGTCATCGTCGACCGGATCCATACGAGCTCTAGCAGCAGCAGCGGCAGCCTCAGCATCAGCCATTTCGACCCGAGTGTGAGGGCGCACCATCGCGTTCCTCTCCTCATCACTAACCTCATCATCTCGCAGCCCCATCTTGCAGATAGCCTCCCAATCTAGAGGCGACGAGAAGGTCTTCTCCTGGATCTTCTCATCTACCAGATCCACCCCCAGACGGGTCAGCAGCACTGTAATCATGCATCCATAGGGTAGATTATCCCTATGACCGGACAATGTAGCACTAATCATCGTCCGCATGATGATGTAAGGAAGGCAGACCGGCTGGCGAGTGCAGATGCTATAAATCAGAAACTATGTCAGCTGAGAGACCCTCTCATAGTGCCCACTCTGTGGGATCAGATTATGCTGGATAATCTTACAGAAGACCCGTGGAGTTGGACGCAAGTAACAGGCTCTCATCTGCCAACGATCAGGACGGAGCAACTGGTTGTCAATCTCTGCCCTCATCTCCATCTCAACAAACTGTGGCTCTCCCGGCGCACAGTACACCATGGGGCCATCATAGGGAATGCCCAACAGATTGGCCAGCTGTCGATAATCAAAGGAAATGTGCACCCCCTTGACGTAACTGGTGATGCGCAACTCCTGACCATGCTCAACATCGTTGTAATTCCCCACCACCTGGAGATTACAATAGAACTGGCGCACCAAATCTGGACATGTGCACGCGTCGTATGTAATGACAGGGAGCCACCCCATATCACCAAATGCTCCCTCTACATTGAACAAGGCTAGCTCAGCCAAGTTCACCATGTGACCCCCTTCCACTTTCTTATGGGCATAGTCAGCATACTGTGCCTCGGCTTCATTCGAACGGAAGCGAAGTGGATCACGCACTCTGGGTACTTTGCTACGAGCAATAGTATCTATAAAACAACAAAGAGAAAGGAAACAAGGAGTTAATAGGATAAAAAACCAAAATATAATAACGACGTAAGTCGACCATGAAGCCCATTCATCATCATATAAGTGGGCATAAGGACTTACGAAGGTTTAAACATATCCTACGACCCACATGCAGTAGGAAATTTCAACTGACGATGTCCAATTTGATGAAATTCAAGAAAAATCAAAATTTTTGACAAATTAGGGCAAAAAGAGAAAATTTCAAGTTTCTCGATAACCAACCGATGAAACTCAAAATATTTTGAGGGCTTTCGTTCCTCGAGACACCAATAACAAAAGCCCCCAATAAAAATTGAATTTTTACGGTTGGAAAAAGTTTAATTTGGAAAATACAAGTTAAACGTGCGAAAACCTAGAAATGAAAACCTAAAAACAGGTAAAAATGGGAAGACATACCTGTAGTGATGACGTAGACATCGAAACTCGGAGTTAAACCAATCCAAAACAATAGAGTAGCACTGTAGCAACTCAGAGAGGAGAGACGAGTCGAAACGGAGGAGGAATAGTGAGAAATGACTCAGAATTGGATCTTAAAAATCTGATTTTTGGTCCGAGGGTCGGACAATTCGACTAGCACAATCGACCCTCGAATTGACCCTCCCATCGACCCTCGGCTCTCGGGAATCTGACAGAAAACTAAGGGTCGGAACTGAGGGTCGGATACCCATCGACCCTCGCATCGACCCTCAGCTCTCGGGAAGAACAGGTCATTCCCAGGGTCGGAAACTAAGGGTCGGACATACCAGCGACCCTCACCATCGACCCTGCATAGAAAAGACAGCATTTTTTTTATAAAATGAGCTAGAATTGGAATTGATTATTGGTTAGCGTGCCTACATGAAATATAAATGACTTCTCACCTATTTTGATGATTTCTAGGCACCACCAATTAGCGAAAGGAATTATGTCTGGACGTAGGGTGACCCGACAGACCCGAAATGCAGTCCCACCACCACCACCCGTGGAGGAGACTAGTCAAGAGAACAATTATCCATCGGGAAATCCAGAACCGGCAAACCCAACAAATTTTCCACCTCCACCACCAGAGCTGGCAATAGTGGTGATGAACCTGACACAGCAGATGCAACACGCACAGGCTCAAATACAGGTCACCATGGGAATTATGTTCCAAGCCACTCAGGCCGCACCCATGCACACAGGACAAGCTAGTGCAGCCCCGGTGGGTAACCACCCAACTCATCAGACCCCTCAACAACCGGCTGCACAGATTCCAGTGCACGTACCGGAAGCAGCTCAAGGGAATTACCACAGTCCACCCTATATGTTCGGGGCAAACCCCCAGAGTCAGCTGGACCACTCCCGACTAGTGGAGAGATTTTTGAAGATGAAACTCAGAGAATTCAACGGCAAGCCGTCTGATCCATTGTGGCCAGCCCACTGGATAGACGAGATGGAGAGAAATTTCCTCATGATGACTATCACAGAGGAAGAGAAAGTACTATGTGCCACCTTCATGCTCAAGGGCGACGCACACCATTGGTGGAAATCTACGAAGACATATTTACTGACCAAGCACGCCCTACTGACTTGGGCTACATATAAAGAAGCATTCTTCGAGAAATATTTTCCACGAAGCTTCAGAGATTCGAATGAGCTTGTACCAGGGACAGATGACTGTAGATTCATACCAACAGCGTTACGAAGAGCTGTTTTTCTTTGCACCGGCTAGCATGCAAGAAGAAGATACCGAAACCCGTAGATTCGTCGTGGGACTAAGAGGAAGCATCAGAGAAAATGTTCTGGGCTTAGAGAAGAGAATTTACAACGAAGCTGTCCAGATTGCTCGAGTGATTGAATCGAGCCAGAAGGAGAGTTACCTTACTCAGAATAGAGGCATCAAGAAACCAGCCGGAAACTCCTACAACGGAGGCAATAACAGGACGTATAAACCTTTCCGTCCTCAAAATTTTAATGCTGCAACCAAGACTACTCCAGCAGCTCAACCTCAGCCAAAGCCAAATTCTGAAGTCCTGAGGTGTTTTAACTGCAACCAACCCAGGCATATGGCAAGGGAGTGCCCTAAGCCCAAGAAGCAATTCCATCAGGGACGGGTATATGCTGTTACGTCCGAGGATGCGGCCGCATCACCCGATGTGGTCACAGGTATTGTACCTATAAATGGCGTACCCGCCAGAGTACTCTTCGATTCCGGAGCTACTCATTCATTTATATCTGTGTCATTTGGAAAGAAGACTAAATTACCCATCAAAACATTATAATACAAATTACTTGTACGGTCACCGATGGGGTTAGAAGTGGAACTAGAGAAAGGTTATGGACCATGTCCAGTTCTCATTGGAGAGAAGACTTTAGATGCAACCTTGATACAAATTGAGATGGCAGTCTTGGGAATGGACTGGTTAGCTCGACATTCTACAAATTTATTATGCGCCGAAAAGAAGCTAACGTTCAAAGACAAAGAAGGAGCAGAATTAAGTTTCTCGGGAACCAAACTTCCCCGGAGACGCAAGCTCATACTTTCAGCATTAAAAGCTAAGAAGTGCCTTGACAAGGGAGCAGTCGGGTATCTAGTGTCAGTGGTCGACCTAACCAAGGAAGCACCACGAATGGAAGACCTTGACGTCGTGCGGAATTACCCTGACGTATTTCTGGAGGAACTACCCGGATTACCATTCGATCGGGCCACAGAGTTTGAAATAGACCTGATACCTGGAGCCGCACCTGTATCAAAAGCACCTTATAGAATGGCTCCTACGGAACTGAAGGAATTAAAAGTACAACTACAAGAACTGCTGAACAAGAGTTATATTCGACCCAGTATATCTCCATGGGGGGCACCGGTGTTGTTCGTAAAGAAGAAGGATGGTAGCGTTCGATTATGTATCAACTATCGTGAGTTGAATAAACTGACAATCAAGAATCGATATCCACTACCTCGGATTGATGACTTGTTCGATAGTTACAAGGGGCAAAAGTATTTTCAAAGATCGATCTTCGATCAGGCTAACATCAGCTGAAGATTAAAGAAGGTGATATTCCGAAAACAGCATTCAGGACCAAATATGGACATTATGAATTTTTGGTTATGTCTTTCGGATTAACTAATGCACCGGCAACGTTCATGGAACTTATGAACCGAGTTTTCCACGGTATGTTGAATACGTCGGTTATAGTATTTATTGATGACATATTGGTATATTCGAAGGACAAGGAAACTCATATCAAGAACCTAAACGCAGCCCTACAGCATTTAAGGAAAGAGAAGCTATATGCCAAATTTTCAAAGTGCGAGTTTTGGCTAAGTGAAGTCGCCTTCCTAGGCCATGTAGTATCCGCTGAAGGAATCAAGGTGGATCCCAGCAAGATCGAGGCTATTGTAAAGTGGGAAGCACCAAAGAGCGTTTCAGAAATCAGAAGTTTTCTGGGTCTAGCTGGTTATTATCGGAGATTCGTAGAAGACTATTCTCGGATTGCCGTACCTCTCACCAGTTTGACTAAGAAAGGTGAAAAGTTTGTGTGGACCGATAAATGTGAGAAGAGTTTCCAAACACTGAAGACCAGATTGATATCCACTCCAATTTTGATTATTCCTATTCCAGGACAGACGTTTACCTTATACACCGATGCGTCGGGACTGGGATTGGGATGTGTGCTTATGCAAGGAGAGCAAGTGATCTGGAGCTAGCGGCAGTAGTACATGCTGTCAAGATATGGAGACATTACTTATACGGAGAGAAATTCCAGATTAAGTCGGACCATAAAAGTCTTACTTATCTATTTAATCAGAAAGAGTTGAATATGAAACAAAGAAGATGGCTGGAATTATTGAAAGACTATGATTGTGATATCCAGTATCATCCGGGAAAGGCGAACGTGGTAGCAGATGCATTGAGCAGAAAAGCAATGATCAAATCTCAAGGAGAAGTCAGCACGACTGCAGCAATGTGTACTATCGGAATGGTATTCAATCACGGCAACGAACAGTATGTGATAGATACAACGGATGAATCAGCCAACCAAGGGTTTATTCATCGGTTTTCAAATACGTTCGCGGCATTGAAGATTATACCGGATATAGTGGATGAAGTGAAGACAGCTATCAAAGCAGATCCTTATCTGAGAACAGTACAAGAAGATATTGAGAAAGGTAGGACTAACCCTGAGTTCACCTTGGATGACGAGAAGGTACTGAGATACAAAAGAAGAATATGTGTACCTGAAACAGAAAGTATAGACATTAGACACCGACTGATGAAGGAAGCCCACACCACCATCTATTCGATACATCCTGGAAGTACAAAACTGTATCATGATCTAAAGAAACTATATTGGTGGAGGGGAATGAAAGCAGATGTAGCCAAATTCGTGTCTCAATGCCTAAATTGTCAGAAAGTAAAGGCCGAACGAAAAAGACCCGCAGGACTGTTACAGCCATTACCGGGACCAGCATGGAAATGGGACTGTATCACTATGGACTTCGTCACAGGACTACCATTGACTCCTCGAGTAGTTGACGTAGTTTGGGTGATTGTGGACCGTCTGACTAAAACAGCTCGCTTCATACCTATATGACCTCAGTATACACTGGAAAGGTTAGCGAAGCTGTATGTGGATAATATTGTTCGGTTACACGGTGTATCAGAAAGTATTGTGTCCGATAGAGATCCACGATTTACTTCCAAATTTTGGGAAGGATTGCAAAAGGCTATGGGAACAACGCTAAAGTTTAGTACTGCATTCCACCCGCAGACAGATGGACAGTCAGAACGTACAATCCAGATTCTAGAAGATATGCTACGAGCGTGTGTGATTGATTTCAAAGGATCATGGGATGAAAAGTTACCATTGATCGAGTTCGCTTATAATAACAGCTATCAGGCCACAATACAGATGTCACCATATGAAGCACTGTATGGCCGAAAGTGTCGAACTCCCTTTTTTTGGAATGAAGTTGGAGAATGTAGTATTGTTGGACCGGAATTTGTTGAAGAGACTTGTCGAGTGGTCGACATCATAAAGGAAAGAGTGAGAACAGCTCAGAACCGTCAGAAGAAATATGCAGATACTCGACGAAGAGATCTGGAGTTCGCCGTAGGTGACAAAGTATTTTTGAAAGTATCGCCTATGCGAGGATTGAAGAGGTTCGGACAAAAAGGGAAATTAAGTCCAAGATATGTCAGGCCGTATGAAATTCTGGCTAAGCGTGGAAAAGTAGCTTATCAGTTAACACTACCACCATCTATGTCAAGTGTACATAACGTATTTCACATTTCCCTATTAAAGAAGTATGTCAAGGACCCAACACATGTCTTGACAGTGGATTTGCCGGAAATGACTGATGATTTGACATTTGAAGTAACACCAACAGAAATCACTAGTCGAAAGGTTCAACGTCTACGCAACAGAGATATCTATTCTGTTAAGGTCACATGGAAAAGTAGAGACATGGAAGAAATTACATGGGAAGAAGAAAATGCTATGAGAAAGCAATACCCTTACTTATTTGATTCAGAAGGTACATACAATTTCGAGGATGAAATTTTAATAAGTTGGGGGGAGTTGTAAGACCCGTGTCAATCTAACCTGGTCTTACCACCTTGAACCAGGTTTACCCATTATGGTCGAGTCAAATGGACCAAGGGCGTGAAGGAGATCGAGATCCCAGGTATCAAATCGACCCAAAAACACTAATTTTGAGGGGAGGATCGCATACCCAGCTAAGCAGGGTCGGACCTCCCAAAGCAGAAAGTCAGACCCTCAATTTTGAAGGGAGGGTCGGACAGCTTAAGACCCTAGGGTCGACGGGATCATCGACCCTCCCATCGACCCTCGTTTACCGCAGAAAATAGAAATTAGAAAATTTCCATATTTTCGAATGGGATTCTTTCCAAATCTCATAGGGACTTATTTAGGATATTCCTAGTCTATTTAAAGGACGTCCCTAAGCCACTTTCACTCCTTTCACAACCCTAATTGAATTGAGAGAAAGAGAGGAGAAGGAAAAGAGGAAGAAGAGAGGCAAGCAAAAGAACTTAGCAAAAAGGAGAAGAATTTCAGAGAAGGAGTAATCTTCTCAGGTATGGATACTAATTCCATGAATTTCTACAGACCTTAGGTTAGAAATTGTTGAGTGGGTGATCTCGAAGAAACTCAAACCACCAATCTATGGTTAGGTTTCCATGGAAAACCATAGAAGAATGCATGAAAGTTATCTAGGTGGGTTATACATGGTTTCAGACCATGGAATGAATGTAGAATGGAATGTAGGAGCAAGCCATAGGATCCCAAACACGAAGAATGGATTAAAAGAGGGAATTGGACCAAAGTGCACCAAGGGTCGCACTCAGGGTCGATAAACCATCCGACCCTAGGTATTTCTGACCATCGACCCTCAGCATTCGGGAAGTTCAGAAAGAGGGAAGGGTCGATAGACCCATCGACCCTAGCATCGACCCTACCTCCGACCCTCAGTTAACAGCATGGTTTTTAATTATGAATAAATTCTAATTAAATTCTATCGACTTTGTTAGGTCTTCTAGCAATATAATAACACTGTAAAGGTGATTCTAAAGCTTGGAAAAGTATTTATTAGCAAGCTAAGGTGAGGAACCTTAACTCCAAACTAAATTGGTTAATAATAAACTGTTTTCTATTTTCTTGAGTCCTATGCTATGCTTGATTCTATGCGAATATGTTTGTAATGTGCATACAACATGCCATCCAATATTTCTATTACTTGTTCATGCATATTTACTTTATTGTTTATAACATGATGATGATGATGATAGGAATAGGCATGTGCTTGTATGTGTGTGGTTGATGTGCTTGATGCGAGCGAGTATCAGGGGAGGTGTGATGAGAACGCCAATAAACGTTAACCTTTGGCGGGTCTCAGCACTTTAGCTCTATCTCTAACTCAAGTCTTGTGCATTAGCATCGTCGTATCGCCATTACTTTAGCAGAACTATTATGTCGTAGAGTATCAAGGGAGGTGGTCTCGGTCCTTGTAGTCTCTGACTCTACCGGGGGGCCTTAGCTCTATCTCTATGGGCATTCTGAGGGATGCTGGGGTGAGGCCTTGGATACACTTTTTAGCATTAGGATTGGTTAGTTGCGAGCCCAGTTTGCAGCCCTTGCCAATAGGGGCTTACGTGTTGGTATGGCAATATATAGCAATAACCGTTAACCTTTGTTATATACTGTTCATGATTGGGTGCATGTGAGTTGACGATAAACGTGATCTTCGGGTAACGTCACACGCTCGTGTATAGAGGCGGAGTCAATAAATGCAACCTTTGGCTACCTAAACCTTTCTATTGCATACTGCAAACTTTAAAACCAGACCAAAGATATAAATTAACTTTTTGCATGCATGTGTATTGTTGCATTGTTTTGGCTACTCACTGAGCCGTGTTGTGTGCTCACCCCTCGACGTCGAATATTTTTAGTTGATGATGCAGGTTATACGGTTGAAGATTTTGTAAATGCTTCTGCGTACGGGACGGTAGCGGCGATGGAAGTTGAAGCTGAAGTGGATACACACGACTCCTCTTGCGAGTACAACTCGTGTGTATTTGATTAGGCATTTTATAGGTTTCTTTATTGGATTTATTCAGACATGTATTTGATATTTAATATTTATGTCTCAGTTGAATACTGAATAATTTGTTATTAAATTATTAATATCATTTAGTTTCTCAGTTCATCTTATTATAAGATTTCCGCTATTGTGTATTACTCTGATTATGATTACGGATGTGTGCAAGTTGGATAACGCGGGGATAACCTATTTGAGATCCTGGTTGAACCATTGATTATTTAGCGGTTCATCATACCATTCTGGTTAGACCAAAATTGGGGTGTGACATATCACCTCGGGTCGATGACTTGTTTAAACAGTTACAAAGAGCAAAGGTAATTTCTAAGATTGATCTTCGGTCAAGATATCAACAGCTGAAGAATTTGGACAGTGATATCTCGAAGATACCTTTTAGAATCGAGATTGGGCAATTTTAAATTCTCAATTATGACAATGGGATTAACCAATGCCCCTACATCTTTTATGGAGCTGATGAACTGGGTGTTTCATGACATGTTGGACACGTCGGTCATAGTTTTCATAGATGATATTTTGGTTTATTCCAAGAATGAAGCAACTCATACAATGGATTTTAGAACAGCTTCACAACAGCTGAAAAGGGAAAATCTTTATGCCAAGTCAAGAAATATGAGACCCGATTAAACAAAGTGATCTGCTTAGATCACATAGCATAGTAAAAAGGGATTAAAGTGGACCCTATTAAGATAGAAGCAATTGTATGGTGAGAAACTCCTAAGAACATTGTGAAGATCAGAAGTTCCATGGGTTTAGCTGGTTATTATAGACGATTTATAGATGACCACTCTAAGATCGCAAAAACCTCTTACCAAACTAACCAAGAAGGGAGAGGAGTATAATTGGACTGAAAAGTGTGAAGAATGTTTCCAGATTCTAAAGTAAGGTTGATATCAACTCTCATCTTAATCATTTGGACACCAGGGAAACCGTTTACCCTAGACATCGAAGCTTTTGGATTGGATCTAGGATGCGGGTTGATGCAAGGTAAATAAGCGATTATATATGCTTCAAGAAAACTGAAGGAGCATGAGAAGAGTTACCCTACTCATGACTTGGAAGTACCGGTGATGAGTTATGCAATCAAGACTTGGAGACATTACCTATATAGAGAATAATTTCAGATTAAATCAGATCATAAGAGTTTTACTTACCTCTTTAATCAGAAGGAGTTGAATATGAGACAAAGAAGATGGCTGGAACTATTGAAAGACTATGATTGTGATATCCAGTATCGTCAGGGAAGCTAATGTGGTTGCTGACGTGCTGAGTAGAAAGGCAATGATAAAATCTCAAGGGGAGGTTAGCACCACTGCTGCACTATGTACTATCAAAAAAGTATTCAATTATGGTAATGAGCAGTTTGTGAAAGATGCACCGGGTGAATCAACCAACCAAGGGTTTATCCATCGGTTTGTAAATATGTTCGCCACATTGAAGATTGTACCCGATATACTTGATGAAGTGAAAGCAGCGATTAAATTAGACCCTTAACTAAGAACGGTACAAGAAGACATTAAAAAAGGTAGAACTATTCCTGAGTTCACCTTAGATGATGAAAGGGTACTGAAGTACAAAGGAAGAATATGTGTATCTAAAATAGAAATTTTGGACATTAGACACCGACTAATGAAGGAAGCCCATACCACCGTCTATTCGATACACCCTAGAAGTACAAAAATGTATCATGTCCTAAAGAAATTATATTGGTGGAGAGGAATGAAAGCAGATATAGCCAAGTTCGTGTCTCAATGACTAAATTGTCAAAAGGTGAAAGCTGAACGACAAAGACCAGCAGGACTATTACAGCTATTACCAGAACCAGCATGGAAATGGGACTGCAACACTATGGACTTCGTCACAGGGTTACCATTGACTCCCCGAGAAGTTGACGTAGTTTGGGCGATTGTAGACCGACTGACTAAAACGGCTCGATTTATAGCTATACGACCTCAGTATACACTGGAGAGGTTAGCTAAGTTGTATGTGGATAATATTGTCAGATTACACGGTGTACCTGAAAGCATTGTGTCCGACAGAGATCCACGATTTACTTCAAAGTTTTGGAAAGGATTGTAGAAGGCTATGGGTACAACATTGAAGTTCAGTACTGCATTCCATCCTCAGACAGATGGACAATCGGAGCGCACCATTCAGATTCTAGAAGACATTCTCCGAGCTTGTGCAATTGATTTTAAAGGATCATGGGATGAAAAGTTACCACTGATTGAGTTCACTTATAACAATAGCTATCAGACTACTATACAGATGTCACACCCCAATTCCGTACTATTCAGAATGGTATGATGAACCGCTAGCAAACCAATGGCACAACCAGGATCTCATATAGACGGTATCCGGTTGATCTAAGCTTCATATATCCACATTCATAATCAGGGTAAATACACAATAGCGGAAGTCTTATAGTAAAATGAACTGAGAATCTACTGTGATACTAATATTTAAGTAGCAAATTATTTTGTATCAACTAAGACATAAATAAGTACCAAATACATGTCTTTAATAAATCCAAATAAAAAAAACTAAAAATCTAATCGAATACACATGAGTTGCACTCGCAAGAGGAGTCATGTGTATCCACTTCATCTTCAACTTCCATCGCCACCACGTGCCCGTACACTGGAGCATTGACATAATCTTCGACGGTAGTACCTGCATCATCAACTAAAAATATTCGACGTCGATGGGGTGAGCACACATCATGGCTCAGTGAGCAAACAAAACAATGCAACAATACATATACATGCAGTCAATTCATATCTTTGGTCTGGTTTAAAGTTTGCAATGCACAATAGAAAGGTTGGGTGGTCAAACGTTAACGTTTATTGACCCCGCCTCTATACACAGGGTGTGGAAGTCCGCCCAAAGGTTAACGTTTATTGTCGTCCCCATCCACCCTACCATAACATTGTACAACAAAGGTTAACGTTTATTGCTGGCGAGGGCTTGCAAACTGGGCTCGCAACTAACCAATCCTAATGCCAAACAGTGTATCCAAGGCCTCACCCCAGCATCCCTCAGAACGTCCATAAAGATAGAGCTAAGGCCCCCCGGTAGAGTCAGAGACTACAAGGACCGAGACCACCTCCCCTGATACTCTACGATGTAATAGTTCTGCTAAAGTAATGGCGATACGACGATGCTAATGCACAAGACTTGAGTTAGAGATAGAGCTAAAGTGCTGAGACCCACCAAAGGTTAACGTTTATTGACGTTCCCATCACACCTCCCCTGATACTCGCTCGCATCAAGTACACCAACCACACACATACATTCACATGCCTATTCTTATCATCATCATCATCATCATGTTATAAAAAATAAAGTAAATATGCATGAACAAATAATAGAAATATTGGATGACATGTTGTAGGCACATTACAAATATATTCGCATAGGATCAAGCATGGCATTGGACTCAAGAAAAGAGAAAATAGTTTGTTATTAACCAATTAGTTTAGAGTCATGTTTCCTCACCTTAGCTTGCTAATAGATCCTCTTACAAGCTTTAAGATCACCTTTATATTGTTATTATATTGTTAGAAGACCTAACAAATTTGATAGAATTTAATTAGAATTAATTTTGAATTTAAAAACCATTCTGTTAAGTCAGGGTCAGAGTAATGATCGACCCTGGGTGCGACCACCCCTATTCTGGACTTCCCGAATACTGCGGGTCGATGCTTAGGGTCTGGTAGGGTCGATTGGCCATCGACCCCCCATGCGACCCCCTGTGGGTTTTGGTCGATTTTCTTCCTTCAATCCATTCTTCGTGTTTGGGGTCCTATGGCTATTTCCTATAATCCATTCTACACATGTTTTATGGTCTAGAACAATGATTCTACCACCTATATGGCTTTCATGATTTTCCCCCATGATTTTCCATGAAAACTTAACCATAGGTTGATGGTTTGGGTTTCTCCAAGATCATACTCTCTGCATTATCTATCCTAAGGTCTTTAGCAATTCATGGAATTAGTATCCATACCTGAGAAGAATACTCCTTCTCTGCAACTCTTCTCCCTTGGCCTTCTTCTCTTCTTTCCTTCTCTTTTCCTTCTCTTCCTTCTCTTCTCTTTCTCTCAATTCAATTAGGGTTGTAAAAGGAGTAAAAGAGGCTTAGGGACATCCTATTTATAGAGTAGAAACTCCTAAAATAAGTCCCATTGAGATTCGGAAGGAATCCCATCGAAATTAGGAAACTTTCCTAATTTTCAGATTTACCGAGTACCGGGGGTCGAAGATCCCGTCGACCCCTGGTTCCTAAATTGTCCAACCCCCCATGTAAAACTGGGGGTCTGAGTTCTGTCTTGGGGGGGTCCGACCCTCCCTTGCTGGGTATGCGACCCTCCCCTTAATTTAAGTGTTTTTGGGTCAGTTTAATACCTGGGATCATGATCTCCTTCACGTACTTGGTCCATTTGGCTCATCCATGATGGATAGACCTGGTTCAAGGTGGTAAGACCGGGTTAGTTTGATACGGGTCTTACAACTCCCCCTACTTATAAAAATTTTGTCCCCGAAATTGTTCATACCTTCTGAGTCGAATAAGTGAGGATATTGCTTTCGCATAGCATTCTCTTCCTCCCATGTAATTTCTTCCATGTCTCTACTTCTCCAAGTGACTTTGACATAATAGATATCTCGGTTGCGTAGTCGTTGGACCTTTCGACTGGTGATTTCCGTTGGTGTTACTTTAAAATTTAAATCTTCAGTTAAATCAGGTAGATCTACTGTCAGAACGTGCGTTGGATCTTTGACATACTTCTTCAATAAGGAAATATGAAATACGTCATCCACACTTGACATAGATGGTGGTAGTGCTAACTGGTAAGCCACTTTCCCACGCTTAGCTAGAATCTCATATGGCCCGACATATCTTGGACTTAGTTTCCCTTTCTGTCCGAACCGTTTCAGACCTCGCATAGGTGATACCTTCAAGAATACTTTATCACCCACAACGAACTCAAGATCTCTGCGTCGAGTATCTGCATATTGCTTCGACGATTCCGGGCTGTTCTCACTCTTTCCTTGATAATGTCGACCACTCGACAAGTTTCTTCAACAAATTCTGGTCCAACGAGACTACGTTCCCCAACTTCATTCCAAAATAAAGGAGTTCGACACTTTACGCCATACGAGTGCTTCATAGGGTGACATACGTATAGTAGTCCCGATATGTGGATGGAATGCAGTACGAAATTTCAATGTTGTACCCATAGCCTTTTGCAATCCTTCCCAAGACTTGAAAGTAAATCGTGGATCTCTATCGGACACAATGCTCTCTGGTACACCGTGTAATCGAACAATATTATCCACATACAGCTTTGCTAACCTTTCTAGTGTATACTGAGGTCGTATCGGTATAAAGCGAGCTGTTTTGGTGAGACGGTCTACAATCACCCAAACTGCGTCAACTACTCGAGGAGTCAATGGTAACCCTGTGACGAAGTCCATGGTGATGCAATCCCATTTCCATGCTGATTTCGATGCTTGGTCCTATTTTACGTTCCTGACAATTTAGGGTCTTTGGAACAAACTTCGCTACATCTGCTTTCATTCCTCTCCACCAATATAGTTTCTTTAGGTCATGATACATTTTTGTACTTCCAGGATGTATCAAATAGATGGTGGTATGGGCTTCATTTATCAGTCGGTGTCTAATGTCCACACTTTCTATTTCAGGTACACATATTCTTCCTTTGTACTTCAATACCTTTTCTTCATCCAAGGTGAACTCAGGGTTAGTTCTACCTTTTTCGATGTCTTCTTGTACCGTTCTCAGGTAAGGGTCTGCTTTGATAGCTGTCTTCACTTCATCAATTATATCCGGTATAATCTTCAATGCAGCGAACATATTTGAAAACCGATGAATAAACCCTTGGTTGGCTGATCCATCCGGTGTGTCTATCACATACTGCTCATTGCCGTGATTGAATACCATTCCGGTAGTACACATTGCTGCGGTTGTGCTAATCTCTCCCTGGGATTTTATCCATCGCCTTTATGCTCAACGCATCCGCTACTACATTATCTTTCCCCAGATGATATTGGATATCACAATCATAGTCTTTCAGTAGTTCTAGCCATCTTCTTTGTCTCATATTCAACTCCTTTTGATTAAATAAATAAGTAAGACTTTTATGGTCCGATTTAATCTGGAACTTCTCTCCGTATAGGTAATGTCTCCATATCTTGACAGCATGTACTACTGCCGCCAACTCCAAATCATGAGTGGGATAATTTTTCTCATGTGTCTTTAACTATCTTGAGGCATAAGCAACTACTTGTTCTCCTTGCATAAGCACACATCCTAATCCCAATCCTGACGCGCACGGTGTACAAGGTAAATGGCTGTCCGGGAACGGGAATAGTCAAAATCGGGCGGATATCAATCTTGTCTTCAAGGCTTGGAAGCTCTTCTCGCATTTATCCGTCCACACAAATTTTTCACCCTTCTTAGTCAAACTGGTGAGAGGTACGACAATCCGGGAATAGTCTTCCACAAATCTCCGATAATAACCAGCGAGACCCAGAAAACTTCTAATTTCTGCAATGCTCTTTGGTGCTTCCCACTTTACAATAGCTTCGATTTTGCTAGGGTCCACTTTGATTCCTTCAGCGGATACTACATGGCCTAGGAAGGCGACTTCACTTAGCCAAAACTCACATTTGGTAAATTTGGCATATAGCTTATCTTTCCTTATACGATGTAGAGTGGCGTTTAGATTCTTAATATGAGTTTCCTTGTCCTTGGAATATACCAATATATCATCAATAAATACGATAACCGACGTATCCAACATATCGTGGAAAACCCAGTTCATAAGTTCCATGAAAGTTGCTGGTGCATTTGTTAATCCAAAAGACATGACCAAGAATTCATAATGCCCATATCTGGTCCTGAAAGCTGTCTTAGGAATATCACCATCTATAATCTTCAACTGATGGTAGCCTGACCGAAGATCGTTCTTAGAAAATACCTTTGCTCCTTGCAACTTATCGAACAAGTCATCGATCCGAGGTAGTGGATATCAATTCTTGATTGTCAGTTTGTTCAATTCCTGATAGTCTATACAGAGTTGAATGCTACCGTCCTTCTTCTTTACGAACAATACTGGCGCTCCCCATGGTGATATACTGGGTCGAATATAATCCTTGTCCAGTAGTTCTTGTAATTGTACTTTCAATTCCTTTAATTCAGTAGGAGCCATTCAGTAAGGTGCTTTTGATACTGGGGCGGCTCCAGGTATAAGATCTATCACAAACTATGTGGCTTGGTCGGGTGGTAATCCTGGTAGTTCCTCAGGAAATACATCAGGGTAATCCCGCACGACATCAATATCTTCCATCCGTAGTGCTTCTTTGGTAAGGTCGACCACTGATACTAGATATCCGACTGCTCCCTTCTCAAGGCACTTCTTCGCCTTTAGTGCTAATAGTATGAGCTTGCGTTTACGGAGAAGTTTAGTTCCCGCAAAATTGAATTCTGCTCCTTCTTTGTCTCTAAATGTTAGCTTCTTTTCGGCGCATAATAGGTTTGCCGAATGCCGAGCTAACCAGTCCATTCCCAAGATGACGTCAAAGTCTGCCATCTCAAGTTGGATCAAGGTTGCATCTAAAGTTTTCTCGCCAATGAGAACTAGACATGGCCCATAACCTTTCTCTAACTCCACTTCTAACCCCATCGGTGACCGTACAAGTATTTTGTAGTCCAATGTTTTGATGGATAAATTCAGCTTCTTTCCAAATGACACAGATATAAAGGAATGAGTAGCTCCTGAATCAAAGAGTACTCTGGCGGGTATACTATTTATAGGTACGATACCTGTGATTTATTTTACTTAGTCTACATGCTCATACAGCGTAATACAACTTAAAAGGTTTCAGTCATACCTGTGACCACATCGGGTGATGCGGCAGCATCCTCGGATGTAACAACATAAACTCGTCCTTGATGTAGCTGCTTCTTTGGCTTAGGACACTCCCTTGCCATATGCCTCGCATGATTGCAGTTATAACATTTTGGACCTTCAGAATTTGGCTTTGGCTGTTGTTGAATTACTGGGGTAGTCTTGGGTGCAGTAACAAAGCCTTGAGCACGGAAGGGTTTAAATGGCTTGTTATTCCCTCCGTTATAAGCATTTTCGACTGGCCTTTTCATGCCTCTGTTCTGTGTAAAATATCTCTCCTTCTGGCTCGATTCTATAACTCGAGCAATTTGCACAGCTTCATTATATATCTTCTTCTCCAAACCTATAACATGCTCTCTGATGCTCCCTCTAAGCCCCGTGACAAACCTACGGGTCTTAGTGTCTTCTTCTTGCATGCTGAGTGGTGCAAAGAAAAACAGCTCCTCATAACGCTGTTGATATGCATCCACGGACATCTGGCCCTGATATAAACTCAGGAACTCCTTCTCCATAGAATCTTTGAAGCTTCGGGGAAAATACTTCTCAAAGAAAGCTTCTTTATATATATCCCAAGTCAATGGGGCATGCTTGGTTAATAGGTAGGCTCTGGTCGATTTCCACCAATGATGTGCATCACCTTTTAGCATGAAAGTGGCACATAATACCTTCTCTTCTTCTGTAATAGTCATCATAAGAAAATTTTCTCCATCTCGTCGATCCAATGTGCTGGCCATAAAGTATCAGACGGTTTACCTTTAAATTCCTTGGGCTTCATCTTCAAGAATCTCTCAACCAGTCGAGAGTGATCCAATTGATTTTGGGGGTATGCCCCAAACATAGGTTGTGGATACTGATAATTAACCTGAGCTGCTTCCGGACCTGGTACTGGGATCTATACAGCTGGTGGTTGAGGCGTTTGAGGTGCTGGGTGGTTACCCACCGGTGCTGCACTGGTTTGTCCAGTCAGCATTGGTGTAGCATGGGCTGCCTGGAACATAATCCCCATTGCTGCTTGCATTTGAGCCTGTGCGTATTGCATTTGTTGCAGCTGTTGCGATAAGTTCATAACCACGGTTGCTAGCTCCGGTAGTGGAGGTGGCAAGTTTGTAGGATTTGCCTGACCCGGATTTACTGGTGGTGCAACCTGCGGATTTCCCTGTGCATATATATTTTCCTGACTAGTTTCCTCCACAGGTGGTGGTGGTGGAACTGTGTTTCAGCTTTGCCTGGTTACTCTACATCCAGCCATATCTTCCTCTGATAATGGTGATGCCTGAAAATCATTAAAATACGTGAGACAATCATTTATACTTCATGTAGGCATGCTAACCGATGTTATTTTCAAAAAATTTAGATCATTCTGTGAAAAGTACTATCTTTTCTATGCAGGGTCGATGGTGGGGGTCGATGGTATGTCCGACCCTCAGTATCCGACCCTGGAAATGTACCTATTCATCCCGAGAGCCGGGGGTCGATGCGGGGGTCGATGGGTGTCTGACCCCCAGGTGTGACCCCTGGTTTCCTGTCAGATTCCAGAGAGCTGGGGGTCGATACGGGGGTCGATGGATGTCTGACCCCCAGGTGCGACCCCTGGTTTTCTGTCAGGTTCCCGAGAGCTGGGGGTTGATATGGGGGTCGATGTAGGGGTCGATTATCCTGGTCGAATTCTCTGACCCCCGGACCAAAAATCAGATTTTTAAGGTCCGATTCTGGGTCCATTTCCCATTATTCCTTCCCCGTTTCGACTCGTCTCCCACCTCTGAGTTGCTACAGTGTCACTCCGCTATATTGGTCATCGGTTCCGTGTTTCGACGTCCACATCACTCCTACAGGTATGTCTTCTCATTTTTACCTGTTTTTAGGTTTTCATTTCTAGGTTTTTGCCCGTTTATCTTGTATTTTTCAAATTAAACTTTTTCCAACCGTAAAAATTCGATTTTTATTGGGGGCTTTTGTTATTGGTGACTCGAGGAACGAAAGCCCTCAAAAATTTTTGAGTTTCATCGGTTGGTTATCGAGAAACTTGGATTTTGCTCTTTTTGCCCTAATTTGTCGAAATTTTTGATTTCTCGTAATTTCTTCAAATTGGATTCCATTAGTTAGAATTTCCTATTGTGTGAGTGTTATAGGATCTGTTAAAACCTACGTAAGTCCTACCCACGTGTATGGGTGACAAGTGAGGCTTTTTGGCCAACTTACGTCGTTATAATGTCCCAATTTTGGTTTTTACTCTCTACTAACCCATTATTGGTTTCTCTTTCTTATTTGTAGATACTATGGCTCGTACCAAAGTACCCAGAGTTCGTGATCCTCTTCGTTTCCGTTCCAACGAAGCCGAGGCACAGTATGCCCACTACGCTCGCAAGAAAGTAGAGGGAGGTCGTAAGGTGAACTTGGCTGAGTTAGCCCTGTTCAATGTGGAGAGAGCATTTGGTGATATGGGATGGCTCCCTGTCATTACTTACGACGCGTGCACCTGCCCCGACTTGGTACACCAGTTCTATTGTAAACTCCAGGTGGTGGGGGATTACAATGATGTTGAGAGGGGTCACGAGTTGCGCATCACGAGTTACATCAAAGGGGTGAACATCTCGTTTGACTATCGGCAGCTAGCCGACCTACTGGGCATCTCCTATGATGGCCCCATGGTTTTCTATGCTCCTAGAGAGCCCCAGTCCTTCTCTCTACAGATGAGGGCCGAGATCGATAACCAGCTCCTTCGTCTTGATCGCTGGCAGATGAGGGCATGTTATATGCGTCCAACTCCACGGGTGTATTGCAAGATCATTCAGCATAACCTGATCCCGCAGAGTGGTCATTACGAGAGGGTTTCCCAGCTAACCCAGTATCTTCTATACAGTATTTGCACTAGGCAGCCCGTCTGCCTTTCGTACATCATCATGCGTACCATGATCACTGCTACATTGCCCAGTCACACTGGTAACCTCCCTTACGGACGTATGGTCACTATCTTGTTTACCCGCCTGGGGGTTGATTTAGTGGATGAGAAGATTCAGGAGAAGTACTTTTCATCGCCTCTAGATTGGGAGGCTATTTGCAAGATGGGCATGCAGGATGCTCAGGTCAGTGATGAGGAGAGGAACGCGATGGTGCACCCTCACACTCGTGTAGAGATAGCTGACGCTGAGGCAGCTGCCGCCGCCGCTGAAGTTCATACGGAGCCTGCTAGTGATGATGACCGTATGTACATGGATGTAGACTCTATACCACCTCCTTCACCTACACATGTGGCTGGAGCTAGTACTTCATATGCGGCTGGTCCTTCACATGCGGCTGGTCCTTCTCACCCACCTCTTGATATGATGGAGATATTGTAAGAGATCAGAGAGGCTCAGCGCAGATCTGATCTGAGGATGGGGGAGTTACTAGACGCTCAGCGGGTGAGAGTGGATGAGCTACTAGACGCCCAGCATACATCAGACATGAGGATGGGAGAGCTCATAGAGGCTCAGCGCCGGACTGATCAACGGGTAGCTGATCTTACAGCTAGTCTTCAGACGTCCCAGACTCAGATAGCCTGGTTGACTAGAGTCTACGCTGAGGATTATGACAGAGATCGTAAGGCACCGCCCCCTCCTTCACCTCCAGCTTCATGATTGTACTTATTTTCTTTCTTTGTACTACAGAGTAACTGTCTGGGTTATGGACTGTACTCTATTTTAACTATTTGTACGTGTTTGTTTATCTCTCATTGTATTTAAAATTGTTCTTCCTTTTATAGATGTATTATTTTCTTTTCAAATTTGGTCTCAAACATCACTTGTGCTTATAGTGTGTTAATATTACAGTTTTTACTTTTATCATATCTCAGTTCACAATTCGTCGTGAATGTATGTCAGTTTAGCGGACACGGCCTGAGATGCTCTGATACCAAGTTGTCACACCCCAATTCTACACTATTCAGAATGGTGTGATGAACCGCTAGCAAACCAACGGCTCAACCAGGATCTCGTACAGACGATATCTGGTTGATCTAAGCTTCATATATCCACATTCATAATCAGGGTAAATACACAATAGCGGAAGTCTTATAGTAAAATGAATTGAGAATCTACTGTGATATTAATATTTAAGTAGCAAATTATTTTGTATCAACTAAGACATAAATAAGTATCAAATACATGTCTTTAATAAATCCAAATAAAGAAAACTAAAAATCTAATCAAATACACATGAGTTGCACTCGCACGAGGAGTCATGTGTATCCAATTTCATCTTCAACTTCCATCGCCACCATATGCCCGTACACTGGAGCATTGACATAAACTTCGACGGTAGTACCTACATCATCAAATAAAAATATTTGACGTCGAGGGGGTGAGCACACATCATGGCTCAGTGAGCAAACAAAACAATGCAACAATACATATGGATGCAGTCAATTCATATCTTTGGTCTGGTTTAAAGTTTACAATGCGCAATAGAAAGGTTGGGTGGTCAAAGATTAATGTTTATTGACCCCGCCTCTATACACAGGGTGTGGAAGTCCGCCCAAAGGTTAACGTTTATTGTCGTCCCCATCCACCCTACCATAACATTGTACAACAAAGGTTAACGTTTATTGTTGTACAGTGCCATACCAACACGTAAGCCCCTGCTGGCGAGGGCTTGCAAACTGGGCTCGTAACTAACCAATCCTAATGCCAACAGTGTATCCAAGGCCTCACTCCAGCATCCCTCAGAACGTCCATAGAGATAGAGCTAAGGCCCCCCGGTAGAGTCAGAGACTACAAGGACCAAGACCACCTCCCCTAATACTCTATGACGTAATAGTTCTGCTAAAGTAATGGCGATACGACGATGCTAATGCACAAAACTTGAGTTAGAATAGAGCTAAAGTGCTGAGACCCGCCAAAGGTTAATGTTTATTGACGTTCCCATCACACCTCCCCTGATACTCGCTCGCATCAAGTACACCAACCACACACATACATTCACATGCCTATTCCTATCATCATCATCATCATCATCATGTTATAAACAATAAAGTAAATATGCATGAACAAATAATAGAAATATTAGATGACATGTTGTATGCACATTACAAACATATTCGCATAGGATCAAGCATGGCATTGGAGTCAAGAAAAGAGAAAACAGTTTGTTATTAACTAATTAGTTTAGAGTCCTGTTTCCTCACCTTAGCTTGCTAATAGATCCTCTTACAAGCTTTAAGATCACCTTTATATTGTTATTATATTGCTAGAAGACCTAACAAAGTCGATAGAATTTAATTAGAATTAATTCTGAATTTAAAAACCATTCTGTTAACTGGGGGTCGGAGGTAGGGTCAGAGTAATGATCGACCCTGGGTGCGACCACCCCTATTCTGGACTTCCCGAACACTGGGGGTCGATGCTCAGGGTCTGGTAGGGTCGATTGACCATCAACCCCCCATGCGACCCCCTGTGGGTTTTGGTCGATTTTCTTCCTTCAATCCATTCTTCGTGTTTGAGGTCCTATGGCTTGTTCCTATAATCCATTCTACACATGTTCTATGGTCTAGAACAATGATTCTACCACCTATATGGCTATCATGATTTTCCCCCATGATTTTCCATGAAAACCTAACCATAGGTTAATGGTTTGGGTTTCTTCGAGATCATACTCTCTGCATTATCTATCCTAAGGTCTTTAGCAATTCATGGAATTAGTATCCATACCTGAGAAGAATACTCCTTCTCTGCAACTCTTCTCCCTTGGCCTTCTTCTCTTCTTTCCTTCTCTTTTCCTTCTCTTCCTTCTCTTCTCTTTCTCTCAATTCAATTAGGGTTGTAAAAGGAGTAAAAGAGGCTTAGGGACGTCTTATTTATAGAGTAGAAACTCCTAAAATAAGTCCCATTGAGATTTGGAAGGAAATCCCTTAATTTAAATGTTTTGGGTCGTTTTTTTTTAATACCTGGGATCATGATCTCCTTCACGCACTTGGTCCATTTGGCTCATCCATGATGGGTAGACCTGGTTCAAGGTGGTATGACCGGGTTAGTTTGATATGGGTCTTACAACAGATGTCACCCTATGAAGCACTGTATGGCAGGAAGTGTCGAACTCCTTTGTTTTGGAATGAAGTTGGAGAACGTAGTATTGTTGGACCGGAATTTGTTGAAGAGACATGTCGAGTAGTCGACATTATCAAAGAAAGAGTAAGAACAGCTCGAGTTCGTCGAAGTAAAGATACTAGACCCGAGACCTTGAATTCAATGGGGGGGTTAATGTTTTTCCTCAAAGTGTCACCTATGCATGGTTTGAAACGATTCGGACAAAAAGGGAAACTAAGTCCGAGATATGTCGGACCATATGAGATTCTAGCTAAATGTGGGAAAGTGGCTTACCAGTTAGCACTACCACCATCTATGTTAAGTGTGCATGATGTATTTCATATCTCCTTATTGAAGAAATATGTCAGAGATCCAACGCACGCTTTGAGGGGGATCTACAGTGGATCTTTGACACCTGGGGTGGCCCGAGACCCCCCGAAGGCCCCCGAAGTGACATTTATTATGTTAAGGTCACGGACGAGAGAGAGATATAGAAGAAAAAATCACATGGGAAGAAGAGAATGCTATGCGAAAACAATACCCTCATCTATTCGACTCGAAAGGTATGTACAATTTCGAAGATGAAATTTTTATAAGCAGGGGGGAGTTGTAAGCCGGTCCCCCGTCCATTAGGCTCATCCGTGAAGGAAATAGCGAGACCAGGTATTAAACAGACCCAAAAATAGTAAAATAGGGGGCAGGGTCGCATACCCAAATAGGCGGGGTCGGACCCACCTCATTAGGGAGTCAGACCCCTGAAATTTTGACCGAGGGTCGGATAATTTAGACCTGAGGGTCGACGGGATCTTCGACCCCCTCATCGACCCCCTCTTTGCCGACAGAAATCGTAAATAGGAAACTTTCCAAATTTCAAGGGGATTCTTCCCTAATCTCAATGGGACTTATTTTGGGAGGTTCTCCTCTATAAATAGGACGTCCCTAAGCCTCTTTTATTCCTTTTGAAACCCTAATTAAAAGTGAGTGAAAGAAAAGAGAAGGAGAAGAGAAGGAAAGTTAGAAAAGAAGACTAAAGAAAAGAATTCAGAAAAACCTCTGAATATCAGCAAACCTAGGTATGGGTATGTTTCCATTAATGATTTAAGACCTTAGAATAGTTCATGAAGAGGGTATGGTCTAGGAGAAACCCAAATCATCCATCCATGGGAGGATTTCAATGAAATCCATGGAGGAAATCATGGTAGGCAAAGTAAGGAAGAAACCTAGAGTTTTATGCCATAGAACAAGCATAGAATGGATTGTGGAAGTAAGCCATAGGACCCAAACATGAAATAATGGACTGTAGGATGAAATTCTCGACTCAAACCACGGGGGGTCGCACGTGGGGTCGATTGGGAATCGACCCTACCAAACCACAGGATCGACCCCTAGCATTTGGGAAGTCCAGGGATGCGGTGGTCGCACCCAGGGTCGATGGAACATCCGACCCAGGCATCGACCCTACCCCTGGGGGTCGCAGTAAACTGCTACCCTACCTGCGAACCGTCCTGCGACCCTCGCTTAATAGCAAGCCTAAAATTATCGAAATGACTTCTAACTAAAATCTATCGACTTGTTAGGTTCTCCTATTGATATAAAAGTAATTCTTAAAGCTTGAAAGAGGATCTACACTCAAGAAAAGGTGAGGGAACAAAACCTAAACTAATTGGCAAATAATAAACTATCTCTATTTCTTGAGTCCAATGCCATGACTGATTCTATGCGTGTATGCTTGTAATGTGCATTCAACATGTCATCCAATATTTCTGCTATTAATATTCATGCATATTTAATTCTATTTTATTTATAACATGATGATGATGATGATGTTGCTAGGAATAGGCATGTGAATGTATGTATGGTTAGTGTGCTTGATGCGAGTGGAGCATCAGGGGAAGGACGTGACATTGTGGTTCAGCCTGGTCACCAGACTCTAGCTCTATCTCTACTCAAGTATTGTCCACTGACATCGTCGTATCGCCATTACCTTAGCAAAACTATTACGTCGTAGGGTATCAGGGGAGGTGGTCTCGGACCGTGTAGTCTTCAACTCTGCCGGGGGGCCTTAGCTCTATCTCTAGGGACGTATTGAGGGATGCTAGGGTGAGGCCTTGGGTACACTGTTTGACATTAGGATTGGTTAGTTGTCAGCCCAGTTTGCAAGCCCTCGCCAGCAGGGGCTTATGTGTTGGTATGGGTAGAGTATCAGGGGAAGTGTGATGCGGTGTGGTCCTAAGCACTTTAGCTCTATCTCTATTCCATAGTGGGTGCATGTGGGATGACAATAAACGTTAACCTTTGGGCGGCTTCACACACTCATGTATAGAGGTGAGGCGGCCACCGAACCTTTCTATAGCACATTGCAAACTTATATACTAGACCACGGATATGAATTGAATGCATGCATATGTTTGTTGTATTGTTTTGTTTTTTTCACTGAGCCCAAGTTACAGAGTTGACCCTCGTGCGCACAAATCTTTTATTTTCTGATGTTGTAGGTATTACGGTTGAAGATTATGATAACATGCCAATATGTAAATGGGTGGCGACTATGATGAGCAAGCTATGGAGGACTATTGTGATTCGTCAAGCTAGCGTTTCAATTATGGATACGCTTAGTGTTTAATTTCCGTATTTGGATATTGTAATAAGTATTAAATTATGTTTTGGTTACTTGGAGATAAATAGAATATTAATTATTTATCATGATTAGACCTCAGTTCATTATTTGTAAGCCTTCCGCTATTTACTTTATTACCTCTCATTAATGTGGAATGTGTTTTGATTTAACAACGTGGGATAGCCTATATGAGATCCTGATTGAACCGTTGGTTTATTGACGGTTCATCACACCATTCTGAATAGTACGGAATTGGGGTGAGACAGCATGCATATGTTTGTTGCATTGTTTTGTTTGCTCATTGAGTCATGATGTGTGCTCACCCCATTTTTAGTTGATGATGTAGGTCCTACAGTAGAAGTTTATATGAATGCTCCAATGTACGAGCATGTTGCGACGATGGATACAGAAGCTATGATAGAGTCGCATGAATCATCGTGCGAGTGCAACTCATGTGTCTTTGATTAGATTTATTTATCGAATTATTCAGAACATGTAATTAATTAATTTATTTTATTTTATGTCTTCAGTTATTTGAGATAATTGGATACTTTATTTATGATATCACTGTTAGATACTCCGTTCATTAATATTAAAGACTTCCGCTGTTGTTTATTTACTCTGATTATGGTTGTGGATGTGTATGGTTTAAGCAAAAGGACACAGTCTATTCGAGATCTTGGTTGAACCGTTGGATCATTGATGGTTCATCACACCAATCTGGTTGGTGCAGAATTGAGGTGTGACAACTTAGTATCAGAGCTCTCGCGCCCTGTTAAACCTGTATACTTCCACAAAAGTTCATGAACTGAGTTAGGATAAAATTTAAAAGCTTTAATAAGAACACCCCATAAGCACCTGTGTTAGATGAGACCAAAATTAAGAAAGAGAATAATGTACTATTAAGATGAGAAACAAGTTTCATATACACATCGAATAATAAAAAATATATATATATATATATATATATATATATATCCAAATCAGAGTACGGTCCACAATCCGGACAGTTACTCTGTAGTACAAGGAAAAAGAAAATATACATCATGGAGCTGGAGGTGTTGGAGGAGGAGGTGCCTCATGATCTCGGTCATAATCCTCAGCATACATCCTCGTAAGCCAAGCTACCTGAGTCTGGGTCACCTGGAGACTAGCTGCCAGATCTGCCACCCGCTGATCAGTCGTATGCTAGGCCTCCCGAATCTCACGTAGCAGCCCCATCACGTCATCTGGTGGTGGGTGTGAAGGATAAGCTGAGTGGGAAGGAACCTGAGAAGGGCCATCTCCAGTGAAATGGAGTGGTGATGGAGGAGGTATGGTGTCCACATCCATGTACATACGATCATCATCCTCAGCATCACCCCCATGGACCTCTGCTGCTGCTGCTGCTGCCGCCTCCGCGTCTGCTATCTCTACTCGAGTACGGGGATGCACCATAGCGTTCCTCTCCTCGTCACTGACCTGCACATCACGCATCCCCATCTTGCAGATGGCCTTCCAGTCAAGGTCAGTGGAGAAGGTATCCTCATGAATCCTCTCATCAACTAAATCGACATGCAGGCGAGTGAGCAGGGTAGTTGTCAAATGCCCATAGGGAAGGTTGCCCATCTGACCAGGCATCGTAGCACGGCGCATCATCCTGATGATAATGTATAGAAGGCAGACGGGTTGCCTAGTGCATATGCAGTATAGGAGATACTGGGTCAACTAGGAAACCATCTCATAGTGCCAACTCTGAGGAATCAGGTTGTGCTGAATAATCTTGAAGTACACCCGAGGTTCTGGCTGTAGGTTGATTGCCTTCATCTCCCAGCGATCATACCTAAGAAGCTAGCGGTCAATCTCTGCACGCATCATCATAGATAGGAACTGGGGTTCCTTGGGTGCACAGTATACTAAGGGGCCATCGTTTGATATACCCAGGAGATCAACCAACTCCTGACAGTTAAAGGAGATCTCCACCCCTTTAACATAACTAGTGATCCTGAGCTCCCTACCCCTGTCTGTATCATTTGGGTCACCCTCTACCTGAAGATTACAGTAAAACTGCTTCACCAGTGCAGGACAGGTGCAACCCTCATACAAGATTACAGGGAGCCAACCCATATCACCAAAGGCACCTCCACATTAAACAAGGCTAAATTAGCCAGGTTTACACAATGACCCCCTTCCACCTTTTTACTCTCATAACGAGCATACTGAGTCTCTGCTTCATTAGACCAAAAGCGAAGAGGATCATGAACTCTGGGGACCTTGGTACGAGCCATGTTATCTGCAAAGACACAGACCAACAAGCAAGATATTAGATATAGAGAAAAACTCAAAATTTTGGCATTATAACGGTGTAATTTGGCCAAAAGCCTCACTTTTCACCCAAACCGTTGGGCAGGAGGACTTACATATGTTCCAAACCATTCTGCAAGACTTATACAATTGGAAATTTTAAACTAGGAAGATTGAATTTGAAGATATTTTGACAATTTGGAAAAATCCCAAAAAATTAGGTCAAAAACGGAAAATTTCAAGTTTCTCATAAACTAACCGATGAAACTCAAATTTTCTTGAAGGTTTTCATCCATTGGGTGGCCAATAGCAAAATCCTCCAATAAAAATCAAATTTTTACGGTTAGAAAAATTTTAATTTGAAGAAAACGCTATAAATAGAGAAAAACCTAGTTTTGAAAGGTTAAAAATGAGGACCAGTAGAGAACATACCTGAAGGAATAGAGCGGAGGTCGTGAATTAAAGAAAGAATCACCAAACACGAGTGGTCAACACTGTAGCAACTCAGTGGAAGCGAGTTGAGTTGAAAGCAAAAGAGAAAGTGGAGAATGACTCCAAAAATCAGGTTTAAAAACCTGATTTGGGGTCGTGTGGTAGTAGAATTCGACCAAATATGCGACCACACAATCGACCCCACGATTGACCACAGGCTCTCGGTGAGCTGACAGACTTCATGTGGTCGAACCCTGTGGTCGCACATATTGTGACCACATGATCGACCACAGGCTCTCCGTGAGCTGACAGGGCTTTGTGAGGTCGCATACCCTGTGGTCACATATATTGCGACCCCACCATCGACCCCACGATGGAAAATGCTGTATTTTGACTGAATGACTTGGATATTTAAAATTTCACAATGATTAATTGGATTTTGACATGGGAATGACGTATATTATGATTGCCTCACATGTTCTATGATTTTCAGACACTACCACTACCGAAAATAGGAAATGGCTGGTCGAAGAGTAACCAGACGAGGACGTAACCTAATTCCACCACTACCACCTGTGGAGGAAGATAGCCATGAAAATCCTGAAGGACAAGAGAATTAGAATGTGGCAGCACCAGGAGCCAATGACCAGGCTAATCCAACAAACTTACCAGCCCCACCTACAGATTTGGCTACAGTAGTAATGAATCTAACACAACAGCTGCAGCAAATACAACAAGTACAAGCCAATAAGCAAGCTGCTATGGGAATGGCTTTTCCAGCTGTACATACTACACCTATACCAGCCAGACAAGCTAGCACCGTACCAGGGGGTAGAAAAACGGTACCTTAAGCACCTCAAACGCCAATTATACAAGCTCTAGTACAAAACCCTGAGGTAGCTCAAGGCAATTACCAGTATCAACCACCTATATATGGGGCCTATGCTTAGTATCAGTTGGACCATTCTCGACTGATCGAGTATTTTCTGAAAATGAAGCCTAAGGAATATAATGGCAAGCCAACGGATCCTTTGTGGCCAGCTCATTGGATCGACGAGATGGAAAGGAATTTCATGATGATGACTGTTAATGAGGAAGAAAAAGTGTTGTGTGCCACATTTATACCTGAAGGAATGTACGGGCATGTTGCGGCAATGGATACAGAAGCTATGATGGAGTTGCATGAATCGTCGTGCAAATGCAACTCATGTGTCTTTGATTAGATTTATTTGTCGGATTATTCAGAACATGTAATTGATTAATTTATTTTATTTTATGTCTTCAGTTATTTGAGATAATTGGATACTTTATTTATGATATCACTATTAGATACTCAGTTCATTAATATTAAAGACTTCCGCTATTGTTTATTTATTCTGATTATGGTTGTGGATGTGTATGGTTTAAGCAAAAGGACACAGCCTATTCGAGATCCTGGTTGTACCGTTGGATCATAGACGGTTCATCACACCATTCTGGTTGGTGCAGAATTGAGGTGTGACAACTACCCTAACCCCTCACTCTTATCCTCCCTCTTAGCGGCTGCGACAATGGCTTTTCTTTCCTTTAAGTTTAGACTTCAAACACTCACACCTGGCATCAATCCTTTCCTTTCGCAAACAACGTTCTATCTTCATCTTTCAAGTTCAAACTTCAGACACTAACAATCAGCGCCGTCAATATGAAATCAAGTAACCTTAAGTCCTTAAGCCTCTCTCTGTTGCATTCTTTCTCTGATTCTCTATTTTTTTTTTCTGTCTTTTGTCCGTTTAGTGTTATTGTTATTTTAAATAATGGATGCTTTCCAAAATTGTGAGACTGCAGATATTCCTAGTGAATCGAGCAAGTCACAGATCTTTTCATCCTTCATCTAAAATTCCTCGTCTCTCACGCATTTTCTATTGTTTACTCTCCCTCAGTCCATCCTTATTAGGGAAAAAAGGAGAAGTTTAGGGCCCGTTTGATAAAACTTCTGCTTCTGGATTCTATGGATTCTGACTCCCAGGGAGCCATTTTGGAGTAGAAGCACGTTTGATAAGTCCAGTTAGGGCCCGTTTGATAAAACTTCTACTTCTGGATTCTGGATTCTGGTTCAAATTTGGATTCTACTCCGAGCTACTCCGGGATTATTTTGGAGTAGAAACTTGTTTGATAACACAATTCAAAAATGGATTCCAGAGCATCTTTAGATTAGAAACATGTTTGATAACACACTATCCCCCCAATCGAAATCTAGAAAAATAGTCATGGTAGTAGTGAGTGGTGGTGGTGGGTGGTGTCAGTGGTGGTGGTGGTGGTGGTGGTGGTAGTGGGTGGTGGTGGCGATGATGGTGGTGGTGGTGGTGGTGGGTAATGGCAATGGTGGGTGGTGGATGGTGGTGGCAGTGGTTGTGGTGGTGACGACGGTGGTATTTGTGGTGTTGGTGGCGGTGGTGGCGGTGGTGGTGATGGTGGTGGTGGTGGTGGTGGTGGTGGTGGTGGTGGTGGCGGTTATGGTGATGGCGGTGGTGGCGGTTATGGTGATGGCAGTGGGTGGTGACGGTGGTGGTGGTGGCGGTGGCAGTGGCGATGGTGGTGGCTGGTGGTGGCGGCGGCAGTGGCGGTGGTGGCTGGTGGCTGGTGGGTGGTGGCGGTGGTAGTGGAGGTAGCGGTGGTGGTCGTGGTGCCAGCTGCGGCGGCGGCGGCGATGGCAGTAGTGGTGGTGGCAGTAGTGGTGGTGGTGGTGGCGATGGTGGAAGTGGGTGGTCGGTGGTGGTGGGTGGTGGGTGGTGGGTGGTGGGTGGTGGGTGGTGCCAGTGGTGGTGGTGGGTGGTGGCGACGGTAGTGGTAGTGGTCAAGTGAGAGTCATGTGAGAGTTGACTCTTTTTTTTTTCCTAAAAAATTGATCCAACAGCTTGGAGCAAGTATTTATGACTCCAAAATTTTGGATTCTAGAGCCATTCTGAATCCGGTTCACTCTGTGAGAGTTGGAATCCAACCGGACTTATCAAACGCACTTCTACTCCAAAATGGCTCCCTGGGAGCCAGAATCCATAGAATCCAGAAGCAGAAGTTTTATCAAACAGACCCTTAGAGCAGGGATAAGACAAGATCAGAGAGAGCTGGGTGGAGAAAGCGTAATTTTTACAATAGGCACTCTACAAGACTACAACAACCATGGTGTTCAACCTCTTTTGACTTTTTTTTTTTCCTATTAAAACCTAAGGGGAAGTTGTAAATCCGTAGAAGAAGGTGTAAGAAACCTGCACTTGCCAAAAAAATCTAGTGGAAAAATCATGGCTGAAATACCTATCAACCTCTCGAAGGATCGAAATATTTCAGACGGTATTCCTCTGGTGAAAGGCATGTATGGAGATTTCTTAGGTGGATTAATGGTTCAAATAGTGGTTCTTCGGTGCATCATTTGGTACAGGCTCATGCTTTTCCTATTCGAGTACAGAGGACCTAAGATGCTCATCATAGAACAATTTCCATATATGTCTGATTCAATCATGTCTATCGTCGTTGATTCTGATGCATGTGATGTCGTTGGATATTCTGATGTGATAGTCGTTGGATATTGATCTGGTAATAAGTTCTTCTCCAGACACCACTCCCCTTCTGTCGTGTTTTTTAAGATGAAAAATAAATTCATATGTTCATGGGTGTTGTAGGGGAACTCCTAGCCAGAGCCTATCAAGAAATTTATCTTGAACAATCGGCAGCTTATCTTTTAAGAGGATGCATGAGATTATAGATCTTGAGGTTTCAGCAAACAAAGGAGCTCGGCGACGATGGCAGAAGTGTAGGTTTCTTCTAAAAGGATGCGTGAGACTGTAGATCTTGAGGTTTTAAAGGCAAAGAAGGGAGGTCGGCGACGGTGGCCGCAAGTGCAGGTTTCTTCCACCTTCCCGTTAACTTCCCTTTAAGCTTTAGTCGAAGAGGAAGAAGAAGATGATGCTACCCATGAAGTTTAAAAAAGAAGATGATGCTACGATGAAGACTGATGCTGCTATATTTTGGCATCTACCCATCCTTATTCTACTCTCAAGCTAGGGTGTCAATTTTGGGACCGCTCTGTGTCCCCTGAGCCAAGCCGACTGGTTAAAGATGCATCAAGCCAGATTGTTTAATAAATGTGTTGGTCTTAGGATCGGACCAATTAATAATAGGTCATTCACAGTGCAGGGTGCAACCCAACAGTCGCTCGACCGATTAAAGCCTGAGTTGGTATAAACCGACTAAAATCCGATTAAAGACATATAAGTTTCTTCTTTTATTTTTTTCCACCTATTTTTCCCACCCATTTTTCCACCTATTTGTGAATATACAGTCCTACTAAATGAGATTACAATGGGTCTTTTGATATCCTGGCCTCCAAGGTGACATGATTTTAGCAGATGATGCTAAGAGAATGTTACGGCCACATGTAAATATTCTTTAAAATGTATATTTTGATCCCTTTTTTTTTTATCATTATCCATATACATTCTTCATTTATGAGTAAATACAAATCAATAGGTTGGATTTACAACAAAATAGACCGATTATAACTGAGCATAAAATCGAATAGCATAACCGAATATAAGATCGAATAAGATAACCGATTATGGACATTAATAAACCCAATTGAACCGATTAACATAAGACTGATTAGGGACTCAGACTGACCGGACCGAATATAAATGAGTCAATGTCTTGCAAATTAAGATCGATTAGTTAAACATGTCGATCACGGTGCAAGCTGTTAAATTGGTGGAGACTGATTAGACCTGACCAAGACCAACCGAGACCGACCGATTAACACCCCTATCTCAAGCCATCCCAACCATCAGTCATTGGATGAGTCATGTTCAATTTCTTTGTCATCTAAGAGAAGCTGGCGCCTCTCCTGCTGATACCCAACAGGAGAATATTTGGATCTACTTTCTGTAGTGGGGTTTTATTTGGTGGGTGCTTTTTTTTTTTTTTTTAACTTAACTTTAGTGGTGTTCACTTTCGTCCTTTCCAATATGTTTTTTTTTTTTTTTTTTTTTTTTTTTTTTTGTTGTCTCCTAAATGTATGGTGTGCTCGTCTATTCGAATGGTGCTTTGACGATCATGCACAGGTTTGATCGCCTTACCTCATCAAATGCACTGCCTAGCCTTCCAATAATCTCTTGTTTATAATTAAAAGACAGTTACCTCCCCTGTAATTTACCTTATTGATCGTTGACCCCCAAAGGTTTCAAAAAAAATAGTTACCTCCCTTAAATAACTATTAAAATCCAAATAACCCCACGCGTTAAGAATATTCTGTTAGATGGTAACGGTGGGAGTCCAATATTTTTTTAAAGACCAAATTACCCTTTTAGAGAGATGAACTACCTATTTTACCCTTACTATTTAATAGGGTTACTACCATTTTGGGTCTTCTGCACCAAAAATTCATTTTCCAGTCTCCTCCACCATTTTGGGTCTTCTACAAAAACTCTCCTCCACCATTTGGATTTTTCTGCAAAAACTCCAGGGATTCCATTTCACGATCTCGGCCTTCATCTTCTCCTCTGCGATCTCGGCCTTCATCTGCTCCTCTGTGATTTAGGCCGGCAACTCCATTTCGATCTTGGCCTGCAAAACCAAAAGAGTGAAGATCAAGGATTTAATCGCCATCTGTACGAAGTCATTCTCTGCAAAACTAGAAGAGAGAACATCCGGAACTCTCCGGTGCTTTCTCTTTCTCTCTCTCCCCCTCACTATTTGATCTCTCTCCATCTCCGTTTTTGTTGAATACTTGGGTTTAGGGTTTTGGAGAATTTTTTCCCAATGGTAGCCGATTTTGACTCCAAAACCTACGAAATTTTGTTTCTCAGGATTTCGATTTTCTCGACTTGTGTTTCTGGTTTCTCTTTTTCTTAGATTTGGGTTCTCTTTCTAGGAACCCCTTTGGTTCTTTCCATTATTTAGTTCTCTGGGGTCCTCTTACTTCTCGTCCATAATTCAGTTTGATTTCTCTCTTATCTTTTTTTCATAAATTTTCATTGAAGAACTTGATGATTTAGGAATGGCAGGAGGAAATGCAGTCCAGTTTGAAGATTATTTGCCGATTATGGCTGAGAAATTGGAGTCATCACGTTTGAAAGCTGGAAGAGGAATTCTACTTTATTGGGTTGTAGGGGTTGAGAGATGATGAATTGTTGTCTATGTTGCGTGAAGGTGATGTGGATGGGTTGTAGGAATCAAGAGGGCTATCAACAAGGAAGAGCGAAGGAGGACCAGAATATGAATTTCATATTAAGAATGAGAATCCAACATGATTAAACACAAATCAGAATACCAACTCATGGAAATCAAAACTAGTGCTTAATCAAGGAGTTTTGCCTCATTGGTCGCCTGTAATCGTTCCGCTTGCATCTGAGTCCAACATATCATCTCCGCTGGAAAGAACGTGAGGGAGAATGAGAAGAAGATGAGATTAAGGTTTATTTTAGTTGGATATAAAAGGGTTATATTGGTCTTTTAACAGTAATAAGATTTAAAATATGGATAAAAGGTTGAAGGAAGAGTTGTCCATAAAAAAATTAACTTTAACACTGTTAAAAATTGGAGCTATTTGGATTTTAATAGTTATTTAGGGGAGGTAACTATCTTTTTTAAAACCTTTGAGGGTCAACGGTCAATAAAGTAAGTTACAGGGGAGGTAACTGTCTTTTACCCTATAATATTAATACGAGGATACTTGATTTTAGGTGCCAACAATGGCCCAACATTTTTTTCTGGTTGAATTTCTCTCCTTAGCTTTAGGAATTGTGTAAGACTGATGCCTCAACTTACAGCCGTTGAGTTTTTCAATAGAATTTCTTTTTACAAAAGAAAAAGGTAGATAAAATAAATAAATAAAATTGGTTCAACATGCAATGGCTTTACACTTCCAAATTTTCTCCTTATGTGGAGAAGTCCAGGGACAGATCTTTTGTGTAGTGTGTATCAGTATGGGACTCACTATGATATACCAGGGTCAGGGTCGCTATGCCCGGCCCCGCCCATTCAGGTCAAATCAGGGTGGGCCAGGACTAGCCCTGGTAGGGTAAGGGTACTGGTTGGGCTTTTATCAGGTCCCGGAAGCGTGGGCCTGAACTCAGGACTACATTTTAGGGACCCAGGGTAGGGTTTGGGTTTTAAGAAACCTGACCCAGCCCGGTCCTGTTGACCCCTTGATTCACAAAAGAATTTCCTAGGAAAGAACCCCAGTGGGCAGGACCTAGGTCTGGATATAACTGGACTCGGTTTGGGCCTAGAAATAGCCCAAAAGAACCAATTCACATTAAACTCATTTTGGGGTTCAAACGAAACAGGAGCACAGGACTTGACGCTAACAAAGCAAAATTCCCTCAAGCCCCCGGCAAAACAGGCCCTTAGGTTCAACAGAGAACTAAAACAAACAGGGTCGCTAACCAAACAAGGCCTAAGGCCCACTATATTTTAGAGATATCATCTTCCTCCAAAACCAAACCCGAGACCTATCATCTTTTGTTTTTGCCGGGTTTTTTCTTTCATTCTTTTTTGTGTTACTGTTGCACCCGCCGCTGGAGAGTAAAACAGACGCGGCTGGCCAGCTTACAGCCTCTGTCGTGGCAACCAAATCCTCTCCTGCGGTCCTGCCGCCTGCCAAGGGCCGGATTTCAGCCGGCCCACCCCCCAATGTATTGGTAGGCGGTCAGACTAAACCCAGGTCCTTGGATCGGCGGCAGGAACGTCCTGCCGCAGCAGACGATTTGGATCCCTCTGTCGTGGCCTGCAGTAGTGGGCCATGGGACGTGGGACGTGGGACGTGGGCCGTGGGCCGTAGCCCTACAAATCCGAATTTTTTGAAAATTTTTTTTTGGCTCTCACTGCAACTCTTTGACAGTATGGATCTCTGGTTTGATATGGTATTTGAAATAATAAATCAAAGAAAGTGAAGTTAATCTCCAGATTCACAATGGCAAATCCTCCAATAGAAAGCAGCACTTGATCCAATCACTAAAGGATGATCTCACAACTTATCCATTATCACACATAATGTTAATTTATGTGAAATGTAAAAATTTCACTTCCAATGATAGAAATTCTTGTTATGTTTTAGTCCCTCTACTAAATAACATCACAATTGCATGGACTTAATGGAAACGGATATCACCATAAACCCTAATCCATCAAACAAGTTGTATCAAAGTCTTGACCAGTGTCATTGGACAAAAACAAAGAAAAATAATTTCTAAAATATAATTATGGGAGTAGGATGTACAAGCTAGTGGGCTATATTAGAATCTTATGCAATAATAAGAAAATGGGAGTACAAGAAGAATCGGAACCAATTACTCAGACCAGAGAAAAGGGGTTTAGATTTGAAGTAAGAGAGATAGAGACAAAAAATGCATGTCAATAGCATTTATATCCTTTTCCTTATATATATATATATATATATATATATATATATATATATATATATATATATATATATATATATATATATATATATATATATATATATATACTTCAAAACATTTTGTAAATAATTTACAAAACTACAACAATACCAAAATTTTGTCCAATCAAAGTTAGACAACTCACTGAAGATTTTCTCTTCTCTGGGAAGTTGGATACCTTGTTGAGCATTTTTTTCCATCATTGGTGAAAACTGCATGCCGAGCGCACTGATACACCTTGTTGAGCATTTTTTTTTTCCATCATTGGTGGAAAACTGCATGCCGAGTGCACTAATACATAGTCAATGTAGGCATCATCTTTTGGTACACCATAGACGCATGATGCACAAGTGCAACGATAAGGACCTCAAGTATAGGGACAAAACAACTATCAAAAATTCTTGTTTATTAAACGACTAGTGGTAATTCATACATGAATCTCGAATGATCATGTTCAATATGCATACCATATGAATTCTTACACACATTCTTTTTTTTTTCTTTTTTTCTTTTTTTTTTGATAAATGGAAATTATATTGCATTAATTCGTCATGATACATCGTAGCATCTTCGTTACATAGGTGAAAAAGCCACGAAGTGGAATCGGGCTATGTAACACGTTTTGACCTTGTTATGGCCCTCCGAGCCAAGGAATGCGCCACCTGATTAGTTGACCTTGGAATGTGAGAGAAAATGATTTGACGACCTCGATCTGCAATTGCTAAGATGTCATTTACAATGGGCCATAAATATATATTGTCATCCTTATCCTTACCGTGAATCATAATGATGACTTCTAAATTATCCGACTCAACCAGCAGAGAAAGAAAATCATTAGAAACTGTTTCTGAGACAGCCATCCACTGTGCTAAAGCCTCCCCAATTATAGGGGATAGGAAGGGGAGAGATTGAGAAACAGCCATTAACGGCTTACTAGATGCCTCCCTAAATACAAAACCAACCCCGCTCCCTGTAGAGTGTAAATTCAACACCGTGTCAGTATTGATCTTAATAAAACTAGAAGGAGGAGGAGTCCACGAGATGTGAGTTGCAGATTACAAAGAAGTTGTGGAGTCCCCTAGTGGATGGACAGTATGCTGATGAAATTCAAAGAAAGCTTGTTCTGCCAGCTTGATTGTAAGACCCGCACGCCACGAACCCGGTCTAACCATACATTCTTGTGTCATGACTAGTCTACCTATCATGGTCGAGCCAAGTGGACCAAGTGCATGAAGAAACCACAAGACCAGGTGTGAAATATAACTCAAAAACAGTCAAATATGAGTGTGTGGTTGCATGCCTAAACAAGTGTGACTGACCCCACCTCAAAAGAGTCAAACCAATGACTTTTTGATCGTGGGATCGCATGTTTTAAAAATTTAGGGTCACAGATTTTGCGACCCTACCTGCGACCCTACACCCTAGGGTCGCATGTTTTAAAAAAACGTAGGGTCACGGATTTTGCAACCCTACATGCGACCCTACGAAAACAGTAAAAACCAAAAATTAGGAAACCTTCCTAATCCGAAGGGGGTTCTTTCCTAAACTCATTAGGGCATATTTAGAGGGTTTTTCTCTATAAATAGGACGTCCCTTAGCCTCTTTCACTCCTTTAGAACTCTAATCGAAAGAGAGAGAAAGAGAAGAGAAGGAAGAGAAGGAGAAAAGAAGGAGAATTGAAAAAGAAGGCTAAAGAGGAGGAAAATTCAGAGAAAGCTCTGAATCTCAGCAAACCTATGGTATGAATATATTCTCCATGATTTATGTAAGAGCCTAGAATAGTTTATGAAGAAGATAAGATTAGGAGAAACCCAAATCATCTATCCATGGATAAATTCCAAGAGAATTCATGGAGGAAATCATTGTGGGCAATGGAAAGTGTATCAAAACGATAGTTTTGAGCCATATAACAAGCATAGGATGGACCATGATGGTAAACCAAAGGATCTAAACATGAAGGAATGGACTTAAGAGTAAAAGGTCAACCAAGAACAAGTGTGGTCGCACGTAGGGTCGAATGATATCTGACCTTATGAGACCACATGATCGACCACATGCCCTCGGAAAGCCCCAGGGAGGGTGTGGTCTCACGTAGGATCGAATGGTATCCGACCCCACCTGCGACCCTACACCCTGGGGTCGCAGAAACTACTACCCTAGGTGCTACCCTACCCTGTGACCCTACCCCTGTGGTCGCAGAAACTGCTACCCCACTTGCGACCCCTCAACTTCTGTTATTCTAAATATATTGGAATTAATTCTAATCAAAATCTATCGACTTGTTAGGTTTTTCTAATGATTTAAAAGTGAATTATAAAGCTTGAACGAGGATCTACTAGCGATCAAAGGTGAGGGAACAAGACCTAAACTAATTGGTTAATAATAAACTATTTTTATTCATTGAGTTCAATGCCATGATTGATTCTATGCTTGTATGTGTGTATTGTGCATTTCAAATATCATCCAATATTCCTGCTATTAATGTTCATGCATATTTAATTTCATTTATTTATAACATGATGATGATGATGATGGTAGAAATAGGCATGTGAATGTTTGTGTGTGGTTAGTGTACTTGATGCGAGTGGGGCATCAGGGGGAGGACGTGACACTGTGATTCATCCTGGTCACGAGACTCTAGCTCTATCTCTACTCAAGTCTTATCCACTAACATCGTCGTATCTCCATTACCTTAGCAGAACTATTACGTCGTAGGGCGTCAGGGGAGGTGGTCTTGGACCGTGTAGTCTCTGACTCTGCCGGGGGGCCTTAGTTCTATCTCTATGGACGTATTAAGGGATGCTGGGGTGAGGCCTTGGATACACTGTTTAACATTAGGATTGGTTAGTTGCGAGCCCAATTTGCAAGCCCTCGCCAGCAGGGGCTTACGTGTTGGTATGGGTAGGGCATCAGGGGAAGTGTGATGCGGTGCGGTCCTAAGCACTTTAGCTCTATCCCTATTCCATGGTGGGTGCATGTGGGGGCGGCAATGGTGTTTGAATCATTGGACGGTTTCACACATTCGTGTATAGAGGTGCGGAGGCCACCTATCCTTTCTATTGCACATTGCAAACTTATGAACCAAATCAAAGATATGAACTGAATGCATGCATATGTTTGTTGCATTGTTTTGTTTACTCACTGAGCTCAAGTTGGAGAGCTGACCCTCGCGCGCGTAATTCTTTTTAGTTTCTGATGTTGCAGGTATTACGGTTGGAGATTATGTCGACACGCCAACATATGAACATGTGGCGACTATGATGAGCAAGCTGCGGAGGACTATTATGATTCGTTAAGCAATAGTTTCAACTGTGGATATGCTTAGTGTTTAATTTTTGTATTTGGATATTTGTAATGTATTAAATTATATTTTGGTTAATTGGAGATAAATAGAATATTAATTATTTATCATGATTAGACCTCAGTTCATTATCTGTAAGACTTCCGCTATTTACTTTATTATCTCTGATTAATGTGGAATGTATTTTGGTTTAACATGGTGGGGATAGCCTATACGAGGTCCCGGTTGAACCGTTGGTTTATTGATGGTTCATCACACCATTCTGGTTGGTGCAGAATTGGGGTGTGACATTGATCACCTCTTGCCGATCACCTGAGTGATGATCAAAGTATAGTTCATTTCGTGGATGGATAGTATGCTGACGAAATTCAAAGAAAGCTTGTTCTGCCCCCCTGATCACCTCTTGCAGATCGCCTGAGTGATGATCAAAGTATAGTTCATTTCGTGCTTTCCACAAATTCCAGCAAATGAAGGCAACAAAAGAGAAAACTTGCCTATTCATAGACTTAGAAAACAGATTTAATTTCAGTAAGTTTGAGAAGCCATTGATAAAATTGGAGATTATGTTCTTGAGGAACCACAAAACTCATGTGGGAACCCAACCATACTGCATGAGCAAAAGGGCAATAAAGAAGTATATGATCCATTGTCTCCTCTCTCTCTCTGTTCACATCTTCTACAGAACATGTCCACATGAATCCGTCGACAAATTAGACTGTCACTAGCGGCAATACCATGAGCGCAACAACGCCAAAGAAAATGACATACCTTTGGTAAAGTCTTGCAAGTCCAAATACATCTCCATAAAGTAGAAGGTTCATGTTTTCATGAGTCAACTGTTGAGGAAGATGGTAAGGATGATAATTCAACTTGTCGAAGATGAGCTAGCAAATAAGAGTATCAACAATCTGAGTGAAACTAAGAGGGAAACACCGAATGGCATCGACTTTTGGAGCTGAAAACAAAGAGTATAAAACATTCAGTCTCCAAGAATGAGTTCATGGGTTATCAAATCTGAGACAAGTTGATATTTTGTAAATGGGGGTTTAGGAGATTGAATTTTATGATCTCTCAGATTAGGGATCCATCTGTCCACCCAGATGTTTATAGAAGTACCAGAACCTACCCGCCAAATTAGGCCTTTTAATAATGTCTGTCGACCCTCCAAGATGTTGCACCATAGCCATGAAGGCTTGTGGCCCAAAGATGCTTTTAAAAAAGAAGTTTTGGGATAATAGATTGCCTTCAGTAATTTCACCCAAGGAGCTTCTGGAGTAACCCAAACTCGCCAAGCCAATTTTACCAGCAATGCTTGATTTTGCAATATAGTATCCCGCAAACCTAAGCCACCTTGAGCTTTAGGAAGACAAAGCCAGGTCCAGGATATCTAGTGTATGCCTCTTTCTTTGTCACCATTACTGGCATGGAGTATAGATTTGGGAAGTTTGAAATGGGAAGCAATATAGTTAGACAGTTAGCACCACCAATTTTAAAAGTATTTGCTTACTAGAGTGTGAAAGTAGACCAGCCTTACATGTTTGAAGCTTTGATTTGATTTTTTCACATGCTCCTGGAATAAAGAGAGCTCTTTGAGGCAGCAATATGAGTGAGAAGTCCCAGATACTTAGTAGGTGCAGCTTCATATTTGATTTTGAGAACCCGCAAGAACCACCTACCAAATTTCTAATGGAGTATGAGGGCTAAAAGTAAGACATGATTTACCCAGATTAATTTTTTGACCCAATGCTCAACAATATAAATCTAAACAACTTTTCAAAGTCAATATTTCCCACAAATGAACAGGAGCAAAGAGCAAATTGTCGTCTTCGAAGAGAAGATGAATGACAGGAAAAGCTCGGCCTTTAACATGAATTCCTTGAAGCATCCCTTGATCAGCTTTCTCATTTAAAATACAAGAAAGGACATGGGCACAAAGGATAAATATAAGAGGAGAAAGCGGGTCCCCCTGGCAAATCGCTTATGCCGTATAAAATGAACCATGTTTGTGAGGACAGATGGAAAAATGTAATAACCACACTGAAATGGATAGGGGATGATTTGGAGTCGCCACCTAGATTAAGGTCTAGGACCAAAAACGTAGCCTCATCCTAAGATAAGACTTCTATTGACTCATGACCCAACATATCGGCTTTGGTCCATCAGAGACCGGATAAGCGTTCAAGGTACAGTTTGGGAAGGTGTTAGGCACCCAAAGCTGCCCAATCTGAAAATCGGCCTCCTATATGATTCTACTTTCCTTAGACTTTATGGTTCTGACTGTTCATGGTCAATGGATAACAACTAGGGCTAATGGGGGATCCTATTTCAAGTTGCTAAGTTCTTCTAGTCCAAGTTCAGCCAAACATATTCTCAAAGTATGAAAACAAACAAAATAATGTACAATGAACCGAACCAAAGATGGTTCGGTGATGGACTGAATTTGAGATGTCCAAAACGTCTCAAATTGCCTACGTATTCTAATCTTGAAAATCAAGTTCAAAAACGTAGTTCGAAACGGAATGTGATTAAAGTTTATGGATGTGGATTATGATTAGGCTTTCTTAGATTCAATTTATTCAAGTTGAAGTTTATGCTTGATGATGATGGAGATTGAATCTAGAGATAGCTTACATGGATCGAAATGAACAAGGATATGGATATGGGTATGGATATGAGGGACCTAAGGATACTAAGATGGGGTAACGTACTTGGAGAATCCTTCAAGTTGTCTACGTATCCCAGAGGTCCTGGAAATCAGGTACAACGTAGTTCATTTCTGGGTGGATTAGGTAGCCTCAGGGACTAAGATATGCAAGCACTCTCAGGGAGTAAAGTATGTGTACTCTCAGGGAGTAGAGTATGTATGTCTCTCAGGGAGTAAGTATATGTCTCTTAGGGAGTAAAGTATGTCTCTCAGGGAGTAGGATTTATACTCTCAGGGAGTATGGTATGTCTCTCAGGGAGGAAAGTATGTATACTCTCAAAGAGTAGAATATGTGTATACTCTCAGGGAGTAGGGTATGGAACCGTATCTAGGAGTTTCCCAGACTACCTACGTATCTTAGGGTTTGCCCTAAGAATCAGGATCCGCGTAGTTTGGATTTTGTTCATTGGGCGACCTGCTTGGGTCGAAATATGGGAGATCCAGCCGGACCGAATGATGATCCTAGATGATCTATGGTTGGATTCACATCACACCTATCTGTCTTTCTGCACCTTAGAGGAATGAGTTGAAAGGTAGGGATCCTCCTAAAGCTACCCTTCTAACCTAAACCCTGATTTTGGAATTGTTGGGCTAAGCTTCATGATTATTGATTGAGGCTTTTATCTTTTCCGCTTTTACCCTTCTCTGAATGTGGGTGCCTACATGCACGTCCCCACACCTAGGAATGTCTTCTATCAGTGTACATGCATGGCAGTTCGACTAGGGTGTAGCGAAAAGTAAGTTCTTTGCCGATAACAGATATCATTCAAACATGGCATTAACAGGCATATCAAACATGGTAGTATGCACAAAGCTAGCAGTGTAAGCATCCTACGCATGGTAGTGCACAATATGACAGTGTAATCAAGTGAGCATGGTAGATGCATGGATATAACAATGTAGACAATATCAGATCCTCACTCTAATGGTTATATCTCTTCAAAAATTGATGATCATGGTCAACACTTAGATTTCATCAAAATAGTCAAGATCAACGGCTCAGATTTCACAAAACGATAATCTAATGGTTCAAATCACTCAAAATCAACATCCAACCATTCAGATTCATCAAAACACTCATGATCAAGATCCAATGGTCCAAATTCCTTTTTGAAACACTTATGATCAGGACTCAATAGCTCAAATTTATCTAGGACCCTCATGATCAAGATTCAATGATTTAGATTCATTAAGATCATAATCCAACCATTCAGATTCATTTAAATCATTCCCAAAGATAATCTAGCGGTTCAAATCACTCATCATGATAATCCAACCGTTCAGATTGATTAAAAATCATTTTCAAAGATAATCTAGCGGTTCGGATCACTTATCATGATAATTCAACCGTTCAGATTGATTAAAAATCACTCCCAAGATAATTTACGGTTCAGATCACTCAAGATCACAATCCAAACATTCATATTCCTTTAAAAACACGCACAATGAAGATCCAACATTGAAATCATTCAAAATTACTCACAATGAAGATCCAATGGTTAAAATCATTCAAAATCACTCACAATGAGGATCTAACGGTTGAAATCATTTGAAATGATCATCTAATGGTTTAGATCATTTAAATCATTCACGAAATCGATCCAACGGTCCAAATCAACATCCAAAGGCCCATATTTCATCCACCAAAATATAAAATCAATGGCCATCTTTCATCACATCAAAATTTATAATCAATGGGCCAGATTAAAATTAACTCATTTTAGATTGATGGCTAAAATTAAAACACATCAAACATGCAAGATCAATGGACGATATTCGCAAAAGCATGTAATGATATCGAAATATATAATGTACTAAATAACAATAGGATATACAATGCACCATGATGTCAAAAGAAATAAAAAATATATATATGCAATGCACTTATACAAACCGAGTAGAGGGTGAAATATACAATGCACTGTGCAATAAAAAATAAAATAATAAAACAATGGTGATACAACGTATATACAAAGTGCATTCATAAAATAATATAACCGTGCTATGCGAAAAAAAAAAATCAGTTAGCAACAAAGTAAAATCGTGAACCGAAGAAAAAGACTAAACTAACCTAATAGATTACCAGTGATGGGAAGGGTTCATAAACAGTGGTGCGGGTCGTCGGACAAAGATGGCGGTGGCAACACGATGGTTGTGGGTCATCAGGCGGTTGTGGCAACTGTGACGTAAGTGACCGCAGGAACGATCGAGGCTGTCGACGATGGTCACGGAGAGCTTGCGAGTGGTTGTAGGAGACTGAAAGATGCGAGGTTGAATGGTGTTGAAGGTTGGCGGAGGTAGCAAAAGGTGAGGGGGAGGAGCAAGGGTGGTCGAGCCGGCACGCGAGTGAGTCCCTTCAACTCCCTCCTTTCTTCTCCTCTCCTTGTTTCTGTTTTTTTTTTTTTTTCTCTCTCTCAAATTCACTCTTTCTCTCCAAATCTCATGAACTCTTTGTATTTCCTCCTTGTCTCATCCATTTTTTTTTCTCTTTTTTTTTCTCTTGGCTTCTCTCGGCCAACCTCCCTCTTCTCTAGTTCGGTGGTTTGGGGGGGGGTCTTTATAGGAAAAACTCCCCCAACAGTGAGGCTACTGCTCGGATTTAACGGGAGCCGGATCAGATGGGAGTGGGACTCGATGAAGGAGATGAACAGTCGGGCCGGCGGATTGATGATTGGTTCGATGGTGCTTTTGCGGCTGGGTAGGTGTTAAGAGATGGGTAGGATGATGCGTTGTCGAATTGCAGGTGAGCGGCAGGTAGCTGGTGAAGGGATTTGGAGAGTGAGTTGTCGAGCAGGTAAGTCGACTGGTTTTAGGGGGAAAAGGTGGAGCTGCTGTTGGGCTCAAGAAGGAGGTAGTGATGGTGTACTGCTGTTGGGTATGGGAAAGGTGGAGGTGGTGGCACCTCCATCTCTCCCTCCACCGAAATCTCTCCCTTTCTTCGGCTTTCTTCCTCCTCTCTCTTTCCATTCTCTCTCTCTCTCTCTCTCTCTCTCTCTCTCCCTCCCTCCCTCTTCTTCTTGACCGAATATATATATATATATACTAATATATATAATATAATATGCTGAAATATTATATAATATATAAATATATATAATACATATTATATAAACATATAGGTATATATATAAAAAAAAATTAATATACAAGCACATGGGTTGAACTGACTAGGTCCGGACTGGTTTGGGCTGGGTAAGTATGGACTGGTTGAGTTCGACGGGATTGGACTGAATTGGGTTTGAGCTGGGTTGGGCTGAGTTAGGTCTGAATTGATTTCTCTCTCTATTATGGATCCTCTCAGCTTGCAACTGCGCATGAAAAATTTCGACGGCCTCTGTCTCAGATTTTCCAAGTCCACTTTGAAGAGGACGGACAAAGGAGCACATTGGTGCTCAAATCACTTGATTTGGACGTCAGATGACCAAAATATGAATAATTGAAGCTTTGACGATAATCCTACTGACAACTTTGCATGGGACCCGCTGTTGGCCTTTGTCCCAGATATTTCACGTCCACTTTAAAGAGGACGGACAAAGGAGCACACTGGTGTTTGAATCACCTGATTCGGACATCAGATGACCAAAATATGAAGAATTGAAGTTTTGACGATAATTCTACTGGCAACTTTGCATGGGACCCGCTGGTGGCCTTTGTCCCAAATTTTCCACGTCCACTTTAAAGAGGACGGACAAAGGAGCATATTGGTGCTCGAATCACCTGATTCGGACGTCAGATGACCAAAATATGAAGAATTGAAGTTTTGACGATAATCCTATTGGCAACTTTGCATGAGACCCACTATTGGCCTTTTTTTTTCATGTCCACTTTGAAGAGGACGGACAAAGGAGCATACTGGTGCTTGAATCACCTGATTCGGATGTCAGATGACCAAAATATGAAGAATTGAAGTTTCGATGATAAACCTACTGGCAACTTTGCATGAGACCCGCTGGTGGCCTTTGTCCCAGATTTTCCTCGTCCACTTTAAAGATGACGGACAAAGAGCACATTGGTGCTCAAATCACCTGATTCGGACATCAAATGGCCAAAATATGAAGAATTGAAGTTTTGACGATAATCCTACTGGCAACTTTGCATGGGACCCACTGGTGGCCTTAGTCCCAGATTTTCCATGTCCACTTTGAAGAGGACGGACAAAGGAACACACTGGTGCACTTTGGCTCAGCTCAGAACACTGTAGAGAGCACACATGGACTAATTGACTACTGGTTTGAGAGAGTTTCACTTGCCTCCCCTCTCTCGCTATCTACACACCAATATGGTTGTCCTAGTTAGGGAAAGTAAAAATGGGGTGCTTACAACGTTCTGCTCCATTAATTATCAATGTATAAGATACAGTTTTGATGCAACTCATAACTAACTAGACTAGGTAGGAGCAAACCCTAATTGTATAAGGACTTTCTCGATAAAAACCCATTCAAGCCTATCATAGGCTTTCTACATATCCAATTTCAGAGCAAAGAATCGGGATTTAGAGTTCTTCTGCTACTTGATGTAATGGAAAATCTCATGAGCCATGACAATGTCATCTGAAATCCCCCGGTCATGGATGAAAGCTAACTGATTTAAAGCATTAATGTCACCTAGAAAATCAGTCAGCCTATAGACCAATATTTTTTTAGATAAGCTTCATTATAAAATTACATAGGCTTATTGGTCGAAATTGATCAAGGGATTCAGGTTGCGATACTTTTGGAATAAAACACAAATAAGTTCTGTTAAACATTGGAGGGATAGCTCTGGAATGAAAAACATCAAGCACAAACCTGATTAGATTGGTTTTTGTTGCATTCCAAAAGTGCTAGAAGAAATGTGGGGGAAAACCATCAAGCCCCGGGGATTTCAATGGAGCAAAGCTAAAAACAGCTCTGTGAATTTCTTCCTTGGTGGGTATAGCACACAATCGACTATTCATGTCTTGAGTGACCACGGGGTGGATCGGTTGTAACGATTGAGCAATATCAAACTGAGCAACACCCCCAGATGTAAAAGCCATATAAAAGTGGGTTGGAAAAGCAGAATAGAGATTAGACATACCATATGATTGCTTATACTAACATTCTCCAACCAAATTGGAAAAATATACACTAACAACCATAAGAGCAGAAAATCCCAGTTCTATCTTTATTTGTGGACAATTTCAAATCACACCTATGGCGATCCATCACAAATAAAAATATGAAGGGAAAATTACACGTACTATCCATGGGGTATGGATTTATTACACCTAGCATTTATTAGTTTCTGACAATTATTACACATACCACCCCTAATTTAAAAAACGTATAACAATAAGGTGGATTCCATTAATGATGTGTTAAGTCTGTTAGTGATATCAAATCATTCTAAAATTTTAAGGATGAAAAAACCCTTCACCTTTCTCTTTTCTATTTTGTGAAGAACAGTCTTTGCCTTCAACAATAGCTTCTCCCTCAACATCTTCTACTTTGAGAGCATCTCCATTCATAGCCACTCCGACGATGATGTTTAACTGAAGTGGACTTCCTCCGACCAACATCGACTCTGGCAACGTTTTTCTTATTCTTGAATGTTCAGATCCATCTGAAGATGAAAGAAGAAACTGACAAGCTGAAGCAAATCGCAAAATATGCAAAACCGTTTGAAGAGAGGAAGGGAGAAGAGAGGGGAAAGGTGGACTCGAATGGGTTTTGCCTTCCATCTTCTAGCGATTGACAGAAACAATTAGCAGGTTCCAGGTTGGATGCAAGGTTTGAAGACCAAAGAAATCAGTTTCTACCGAGAAAGTGTATTGGCGAGTAGCTGAATACGATTCGCCAACCGAAAAAAAAAGAAAGAAAGAAGCAGCAAAGACAGTCATTGCTTCGTGATATCTTCTCTTCTCCATTACATTGCCCTGTCTCTCGCTCAACCATTTTCAACCATTTTGCCGAATGCTTTATGTTTTGACCTGTAAATAGATTCAAAGATCACATTGATTTTATTTGCTTCTCTATTTTATTGCTCTATTTCAGAAAAATCAAAGTTTGTGTTTATAAAGTGTTACTGTTCATTTGGTTGCAGATCTGGTATATTCTGCAAATTGCATTCCCAGCTTTTTTTTTTTTACTCCGCTTGGTCAAAGAGAATGAAAAAACGAACAAAATTATCACCATAAGTAAAGAATAAATAAGCTTGTTTACAATTGTACATGGTATAAAAAATGGAATCCACGGTCCTTGGGCTGATTATTATCGATCTGAACCAAAATAAGCAAAAAAAAACTCGTTTCCTGGCCCATTTTCCCCTTCAGTTGGTCACCCAAAAAAAAAAAAAAAAGAAGAAGAAGAAAGAAATAAAATAAAATAAAATAACTAAATAAAATAAAAAATTTAAAAAAATAGAAAATAAAAAATTTAAAAAATTTAATCCCATTTTGGGGTTTCCAGTTCCAGCTAATCTAGAGGGAATCCTACAAATCCAACTGTGGATGCCAGTCCTACGATCTTCGCCGGAGTTGATGTTCGCAGGACCAAATGAGGAAGAGAGATGACCGTTAGAATGAGACATTTGAAATAGAGTTTCAAATATAATGGTTTGGGAAAGGTAAGGGAGGATAAATGAGTAATTTCAACCTTTATTGGTTGTAAACCCAACAAGGGTAAAATTGTCTTTTAAAATTTAGACTTAACACCGTTAACCGAATGAACCTTTTTGTTACATGTTTCTGAAATTATGGGTGGCATGTGTAATTGTCAAAAACTAGTGGATGACATACGTAATTAGTCCATAGTCCGAGGGTGGTACATGAAATTTTCCCAAATATCAATGCAAAGTAATAATATAAAACACTTTTGAATTGGAATTGATGGACACACATATTTCAGAATATATCCAACAATTAGAACTTGATACAACCTAGCAAATCCAAAATAACTATAGAGATGCAGCCTAGAAAACTCCCACCTTTTCTGATACTGTGGGAGTACATTAGTATAATTGACACCCAAGACACTCTCAAAGCAATAGAAAAAAAAAATGTACAATTTGTCATATCCAAATGTCTTCTGCAAGCAAGTCATAATAAATAGTTTATTTCTAAAACAACAGATTATCACCTAAAGAAATAGATATAAATGGGAATTACTCAAGAAACTTCCACAAGCTTGTTTAAAATAGTGTTACATCCACATCCTCCTGCAAGTGCATTCAAAAAGAACCTGGAGTAGGCTTTTAGAAGTATCCTCTTCTGGCAACTTGAGAAGGCATGCAACTTTTGAAAATCCATCATGGTGCATAAACAAAGGAAGTTCCTCCAATTCTGGTCTTTTCTCCTCCTTGTAGAGCTTTGGTGGTGACAAGGCCCATTGCATTGCCCATATGGCTAATGGGCGCATGTAGCACATAGATCGATACTGGTCATCAGTATTCCATCCTTCAGGGGTTTGAAAGGAATATCTGTGATTGGACCAAACAATTAAACTAGAGAAAAAGAACATGGAACAGACGGTATATCAATAATAATTTACACATTAATATTACGTTGTCACTAAGATAATGATCATTTGTATAGACAACTAATGGGTGCACTTAGAAGTTCAATACGTATTAAAAGGGTGATCAATAGAGAAAAAAATGAATTTGATGATGATCACAAATATTTCTTTTGTAAAAAGATTAAAAAAAAATATGATTCAATGAAGGGTCTCAGTTGGAGCAGATATGATCTTTATCAGATTGAATTTTGTTGTAGATACCTCCTAATCAGAAAATGCCAGTCTCAAATACTAACATGAATTCCAAAAGTTTTTATGTATGATTTTTTTTTTTTTTTTGGGTGGGCACGCGGGGGGGGGGGGGGTGAACTAATAGATGTCAGATGATTTTTACTGTCTCCACGAGTGCAAATTTCTTTCCATCAGCATAATTCCATAACTAAAGTTTGCTATCATAAAGGGACTTGTCGAATCAAATGCCAAACAGGAAACTGCCACATTATAAACTAACTTCATCACTATTAAGAATTTTTCAACATGAAGTGATAAGAGAAATTAAATGAAGAGAGATTCTTTTATTTATTTATTTTTTGGGGGTAAGAAACAAAGAGAGATAACAGGTATATCAAAAGCACACTTGAATCCCATCTAACATTTGATTTAGAATCCAATTACAAAGTAGAATTTTAAACAGTAATGAGTATTTCTCTCTTAAGTGTCATCTTTGAAGCTGGAAAAGTTAGAACATTGCCAATATTGACTCTAAAGCATTTACATTTGAGGACAAATTGTATGAGTATATACTTGAGTTTAAGAGTATACAAATGATTTGAGTCACATAAAAAATCCACAACCCTAAGGACACGATTTATTTAATTAGCTATTTTTCAGCATGAAAGTATTGTAACAAAAACCTTCCATTAAAAGACAATTTGGCCAGGAAGATACCGCAGGTGGTTTATGATAATAATAGACAAGCCACATATAGGACTAGAACCAAAAATAACAGATCTAATCATTAACTGTGAAATAGTTGCACATTTAGGTCTCTTTGTAGCGAAATTCTTGGTTGTCTATTTACCTACCAATTACAAAGACATTGGCAAGGACCTTGTATTAGTTTGTCATCAATGCAAGCCATGTAATTAGGAACAAAGTAGCTGGTACAGTTCCTAATTCCAAAACAACACATACACAAGAAAAGGAGAAATAAAGAGCCAACTCACCCAAGCCCTTTTTGGGACCAGGCAGCTTCATGGACTCCAAATGCAGTGTTAAATGCCATTTCAACCAAGCCTTCATGAATCATAGCAGCAGCAACAGAATATGTGACGCCAGACCATATTTCTCTTGACTGCAAGGCTGACATATCAACTGTTCCATCTGGTCGCATCCCATTCACTGCCCCTCGCTTCCCACCCTTCACCTTTAAGACATTGAAATGGTAAACTTTCTCAAGTGCACTTTGTGCTTTGTCTTCGTCAACAATTGTTGAAAGCCCACATGCTCGAGCATACCTACAAAAGGTCCTCAATAAGCTCATAAGGATATTATGGGGAAAACACACACAACTTGAGAAAAATCAGCATTTTCATTCATGAAGGACCTTTTTGCCAAAGGATAATTACCATGAAATTTAAAATACCAATTTTCTTCATGGTTTCTCTCTAGAATCAATACTCTAAAATAGGAGAGAACAACTAGGACAGAGATCTAGGTGATCCACGAAAAAAAAAATTTCATTTTTGTATGGGCTCCACATATTGATAACTTATTATTTGTAGTAGCAAATTTTGGCCCAAAACAAAGATTAAAGTATCACGTATCGGTAGCATATTGGTTGGGCAATTTTAAGAGACGTATCGTATTGTATCTTGGATACAGTGGATACACTAAGATACGGGGCAAGATATGCACGGGAATGATTAGGGAACATGCAAAACACAATTTTTAAGCATAAAACACTAAATAAGCAATCTTGAAATATTTCAAGGATTAAAGACATATTTGATGATATTCAATGAGCTACAACCTTCGGTCGCATGAATTGTAGATTTTCAGCAAGGAAGAAGTCCAGAAAAGTGGAAAAAATCAACTGTATCAAGGTTTATATGTGCATATTGACCATATCAAAGAATATCAATTCTTATCGAGGTGTATCGAACAGTATCAGTTCGTATCGAGGTGTATCAAACCATATTGGTTAGATATAGTTCGATACAAGTTCGGTTTTTTTTTTTTTTGGCGAGAAAATAGAAACTTAAGTGTATCGATATGTATTGAGTGTATCGACCATATCGAAGTGTATCAAGCCGTATCGGTTCGATATGTTCGATACATGTAGATACGCTTTTTGTTTTAAGAAAAGAAAAGAGATACGTATCGAAGAGTATCGTATCGACCATTGTTGAAACGGATACATATTTGTTGATACGGGGTGTATCGTATCGATACTTAAAACCATGCCCCAAAATTATGCCACATGGAAAAATAGTCCTACAACAAAAATTTCAAATGGAAGGCTTAATTAAACAAAGGAAAAGTATACTACCTAAAACGCCACTTCATCTCTTTATGGGCCAGAAGTACAAGAGGGAACCAAATGAATAAAATGCAACCCAATTGGAATGCCTCCCCTCCTTGTAATTTGATTAGAAGTTATAAACTTATTTTAATCCAAGGAATTGTCCAACATTTCACAAAAAGTTCAGAGGTAATTTAATCCCATAAATTTGATATATAGTGAATCAAAAAATTAAGGGAAAATGACCTGATTAAGCAAGATAGCTCCCAAACTTATACAGGCAATTCTGACTGTTATTGAACTATGCACTTTGAAACATGCAATTACAAAACTATGCAATGTGAGGCCTGACAGATGGTTTTTGTATTTAGACTCTCTCTCTCTCTCTCTTTTTCTTCTTTTTTTTGGTGGGGGGGGGGGGGAGGGGCACGGGTGTTCCTCAGTTAAAGACAGCAAGATGAGGAATGAAACATAATCAAATACAAAGACGATAAGGGCAGGAAAATACTGTGCAGTTTGGTAATTTAATTCTTCAAAATGCATGGTTTGGTAAGTATTCAAATAGGCTTCCTATTTCAGTATGTCTCAGAAACATTTTTCTTAAATAGGTAAGTTTTCAGAAATTAATCATGATAAATGCAATAATAAGTTTTTCTTCAAACAACTAACCCATTTTTCTAGTGCACGTTAAAAGGAAAAATGATTTTTACGAAACGCACCATTGACCAGCCAATTGATCAGCCTGAATAGATGCACTCGAACTACCGCCACTATCATCATAATTAAAGTAAGAACCATTCCACAATTTCTCATATACAGCCTTAGCTCTCTTGAACTTCTGCCAGAAATAATCTTGAGAACTAGTGTCACCAACTTCATGTGCCATTGCTGAAGTAGCCTGCAAGGCTGCCACCCAAAGTCCACCAGTATACGCACTCACACCACTAACTGACCATGCATCATAAGTCTGGTCAGGAAAGCCTTCATTCTCAATCATCCCATCCCCATCCTTATCGAACTGATCCATATAAGCCATTGCCATATAGACTGATGGCCAAACAGCTTTTGCAAATAACTTATCACCCGTAGCAATTACATCCCTGTAAACTTGGAGAGCAAATTTAGGATTCAAGTCTTTCCATCTACCTGTGTCGTGAAGGTCATAAGCATTTACTTCAAACCATGGGTTATGCCTTCCAAGATCATGAGGAACAGTACCGAGGACCTTCCTTGGCACCAAAGTACCATCAGATAATAATTTAATCTTACTGGGATCATGCATCATTACTGCTGCTGCAAAATCTCTCTGGATGCTGAGTTCAAGTTTTGGAAACAGCATAATTAATGAAAAAGATGAGTAGAAGTGTACATCATATGTGTTCCACATATGATATTCAAGCCCTTCAAGATAGAGTAATTGACCAATATTTTCTTCACCCTTTTGAAGCAAATATGTTCCAAGAGAAGTATTTGTTGTTACTGGACTGTGTATTTGTCCAAGTATTGATGCCATTTTTTCGAGTATATCCACAGCAGTATCATTTTGATGGTTAGTATCAACTGCGTTTGTGGAGTCTAATATAGACTTGTCAAGGGAAAATTTGGTTTCTCCAATGTTTACTAAACTTTGCATTGGAGGTGATCCATCTGCGAAATGGAAATATTGCAACTTAGATTAAATAGGTGAACAGAGTTCACTGCTTTGAAGTTAGATTATTGGCACCCTAATTACCTGTCCAAATTGTTCCCCCAGCATTAAGGTAGTAGAGCTCATTGAAAAGAGTGACAGGGTACCTGTACACAACCTTCAGAAAATTCAAATTCTTCCAATACGGGGAATAGCCGAAATCATATTGAGCATGAGGTTCTTTCAAGCTCACCATTCAGGAACACTTCTGTCTTCAAGAATAGGTCTCTGCCATGTTTCTATCTGAGACTCCCAATGCCCGTGCTCTATTTTTATAAGTAAATTGAATGAAAATATGATGCTCAAGGCTAAATAAATCATATTTACGTAAGTGAAGCCTAAGTTAACACTTCACCTATTAACATGCAAACAAGTGTGAAGACTAGATTGAACATCAATGCATCTTTTTCTGCAAGCATTCTGACTTTAATATCTAATACACAAGGATCAGCACTATACCATGAATAGCATCAAGTGCGATGTTTGCTGCTGCATCCCCATGTGTGCCGTAAAATTTTGTGTAGCGCCTGCAAGTAAAGTTTGTCACAAATATGCATGATGTTTTCTTATGCAGTTGCTTATTTTAAGTTTGGTCCCCGCACCTGTGATAAGTCTTTCCACTAGAAAATTTTAATACAGGGCAGGCCCATGCCAATGAGAATGTAACAGTGCCAACACTGTGAGATTCAATAGTCAGAGAAGCTGCTATGGCTGCACCAATAGATGATCCTGGTTCTGAAGGCACTGGATTTTCATCAGAATCAAGATGATCAAAAGAACCATGCTGTTAAATAAAAATAAAATATCAGTACCTCAGAGAATAATGAGATAAAATGAACATGATGAATGTAAATGCATGTGTGAATAGGAGACCTGACATCAGCCATTCTGAATGAAACATAAAATATACTTATGGCCCTTTCCCATAGTAATAGCGTACGGTAATAGAGTTTAAGGATTTCCGCACAATAGAGATACACAGAAACCTAGAATTTGGCTATCCTTGATGTAACACCCCAGATTTCCTGATTTAATTGTTGAATTACTTATTTTTGTATGAGGTTTGTACCAGTTTTAAAACTCACAAACAAATCTGATTTGAGGAAAGTCTCATATCATTATATACAGTAGCTTCAGATTTATGTCCCTATGTATACCAGTTTTTACAGATTTATATACTGTGGTTAAATCACTAGCAGTTTTGCATATCTGTCCATGCATTAAATTTCATACAGAGTATGTTCATGTATACTGGGTTATACTTACATCAGTTTCAAGTCCAGATCTTGATCAGGTTTATCATTCTAGATTATATTGCATATCAGATTTAATTCATACTCAGTTCAGTTTATATGTATGGCAGACCAGAAAGTATATACAGTCCATATTCATTAGCAATTTTGTATTTCAGTTGAGTGAATATAACTATATTGTATGACCAATATTATACTAGTATGTTTTATTCAGTCTTCATTATATATGCAGTCCAGAATCATATTCAGTCCAGATTTTTGTATGCAGTCAAGATTGGCATATTCAGTTCAGATTACATGTATCAGTCAGATATATATATATATATATATATATATATATATATATATATATATATATATATATATATATATATATATATATATATATATATCACCGTCATGATTTATATACAATCTTTATGGCAGATTTTTGTACCAGTGTGTATACCAGATTTATATACATCAATACATACATTATACAGATTTATTATATCAGTATCAGAGTTTATATATAGTCCAGTATATCAGTACCTACACCGGGTTTTGGGTCAGTTTCTATATTGGATTCATATACCAGTAGAAGATTTAAATATCATTATTTAGATACTGATTTGCATACTGATCTACATACTGATTTAGATACAAAATTGTAGACAGATTTATATTTTATACCCAGTTTTTATACTTATTTATATACAGATGGTTATACACTATTTATATTTATCATTGAACATCTATGTGTACCCATTTCAGATTTTCTCCTTGTTGTAACATCAGAATCAGGCTCCGGTTTTAGGTTCATATAATCAGTACTATATTAGTATAACTATATAGGTTTCAAATTTGTATAATCAATATATTTGTTGTAAATGTTCACTTAAGTCATTAGAGGTAACATAGTAAAACCTCACTTAAGTGTACATTACGTCCAGGTTCATTATGTCCAAGTTCAATGTCCAGGTTCAATGCATTCTCTCATTTTATTAATTATAAATACCTGGTCTGTGGCACACTATTCCACAACTCAGACCTAGTTTAATTAGTCTGAATCTGACATGGTATTAGAGCCATGAACAGAAAACCTCCCTAGCCCCTGCTGCAATCTTCTTTTTCCTCTCCTTGCCATGATTTCTTCTTCTTCACCAGATCTGGCCGCCTCCTTCTCCTGAACCCTCTCTTCTCCTCCACCTTTAGCCGTTAATCCTATTGGAAAGGCTGTATTCTATGAGGATATCGTAACTTGACAAGATTACAGCCCTATTTCCTCTTTTATATCAATTTTTTTTTCACAGAGATTTTTTCTTAGTTCTTCCCTATTAATGCAAGCAGTCCCTGGAGCTTCTCAACATTGTGGATTGTTTTTTTGATGAAGATCTTCTCTTCTCTGTGAGAAATATGCCTCTAAAATACTTGGATTTTCTCAACAAAGCTGGGTTAAACACAAACCACAGCAAGCATACCCGGTTTCTTGATTGGTTTGGTACATTGTGGTAACATACTTGGAAATAATAGATCAGTTGTGATCATCTTTCTTCTCTAGAATTTGTTTTTCTCACCATTCTCAAGACCAGGTATCCCCTATTCATTACGGCAGACCAGTATTATCATTTTTTTTTTCTGCACTTAGAAAATTGAGATCAGATTGTTTTGAATAAATTGTATGACTTCTGATCTGCTGTGATTATTGATGCATTGCAAAAGTTTATGATTTTTGATCTACTGTAATCATTTGGTTGTAAGTGGAAATTATTTTTGTGAGTTTTCTGTCCATCAAGTTTTGTAAACATGGGTGATTCAGATGTAACATCTGTTGGAACAGACTTAAGTAGATTGGAACATCTTACTATTCATTTGAACATCACCAAGTTAGATGGTGGTAATTATTTGATGTGGTCTAGAGCCACCCAAATTATCCATTATAGCCCAGGGTTTGTCTGGCTATATTACTGGGACTAAAACGAAACCCAACACTGAAGAGGCTCCGTTAGAAAAATGGCAGGTTGAAAATTCTTTGGTAATACAATACCTTATAAATTCCATGCAACCTGCCATTACAAAGAGGTATCTATTATTAGATCCTGCTACCCAGATTTGGAAGTTAGCAAAGGACACATATTCCCAAGTTGGGAATGATATGCTAATTTATGCCATCCAAAAGAAGGTTAATGGAACAACACAAATGGAGTTAACGGTATCACAATATTATACTCAGTTAAGAAACCACTGGCAAGCCATTGACTTTTATGACTCCATACATGCAAAATGTGAGGAAGATGTCACATTGTTCAAGAAAAGGGAAGAAAAATATAGGGTGTACACTTTTTTGGCAGGATTGAACATTGAGCACAACCCAATTCGCTCACAAATACTCAATAAAGAACCATTTCCTACTCTTGAACAAGCCTATGCCATGGTGCAACTGGAAGACCAACGCCGTACTACAATGCTAGCACCCTCTGCTCCTGATCGCTCTACTCTCCAGACAACTGACAAGTACCCAAGCCCTTAAAAGTTCCACTGCAGGTCGAGAAACAGTCAAATGTGACCACTGTGGGAAACTATGGCACATAAAGGAGACGTGCTAGAAACTCAATGGTAAGCCAACGGATTTTGAAACCAAATGGCGTGAGAAGAATATGCAAAGAACCAAGAATTTCAAGGGGCCGCAGGCGCGTCAGACTGAGACTCATGCCAACTCAGAACTCACTTTGCAGGAGACTCTTCAGGCACTCAACCGTCTACTTCAGCCATCTTTCACTGCACCATCCAGGTTTACCACTACAGCTGCTCCTGCCTCTATGCCACCTTCCACTTCAGGTTCTTATCTTGCTCGATCAGGTATGTGCTTAGTGGCCATGGTACGTCTCTATCTCCAACTCCCAGATCATTGACTCAGGGGCCACGGATCACATGACTGGTAACTATAGTTTGTTTCATAAGTATTTTCCTCCTTCTGAGATTGACACTGTTCATGTCACGGATGGCACCCTTTCCCCTGTATCAGGAAAAGGTTCCATACGCTGCATCCCTTCCGTATCTTTGGATTCAGCTCTTCATGTACCCAATTTTGCAATAAACCTTCTATCTATTAGTCGTCTTACCATTGCTTTAAATTGCAAAGTAACATTTTTCCCATCTCATTGTCTGTTTCAGGATCTGGCAATGGAGAAGACGATTGGATATGGTAGGATGCAGGGTGATTTATACTTGCTTAAGGAAGGTCTTCCCCAACCTTCACATTAGCTTTACTCTGCTTCATCAGATTTCCAGCTCTAGCATCAGTGTCTTGGGCATCCATCCTTTCCTATTTTATCTAGTCTATTTCCTTCATTAGCCAATAAATGTAAACAAGACGACTTCTTTTGTGAAGCTTGTATTCTGGCTAAGCAAACTCATTCATTGTATTGTCTTTTGTTTAAACGTAACACTACACTCTTCCATTTAATTCATTTAGATTTATGGGGTCCCACTAGAACTACATCACTGGGCATAAATGGTTTGTGACATTTATAGATGGCTATTCTAGGACAACTTGGGTGTATCTTTTACATCATTAGAGTGAGGTATTTTCATGTTTTCGACAATTCCACCAGATGATAAAGAATCAGTTCAAGCCTCCGTCAAAATTCTCCGCAGTGACAATGAGAGAATATCTCGAGGGTGACTTTCAATAGTATTTGGCCACAAATGGAATTGTTCACCAAACAAGCAGTATTGACACTCTAGTACAAAATGGGGTAGTTGAAAGGAAAAATCGGCATCTTCTTGAAGTGGCCCGTGCATTGATGTTTAAATGGAATGTCCCAGCTCAATATTGGAGTGATGTTGTGCTTACCTCTGCCTACCTCATTAACCGTGTTCCCACACCAGTTCTTGAACACAAGTCCCCATTAACTCTACTCCTTGGCACAAACTCCCACATCATCCCTCCCAAAAATTTTTGTTGTGTTTGGTATGCTCGCAACCATAGATCTCCTAGAAAACTTGATCCCAGAAGTATTCGGTGTATTTTTTGGGCTACTCTTCTACCCAAAAATGATACAAATGCTATCACCCTCCCACCCGCCGCACTTTCATTTCCATGGACATTGTCTTTCATGAACAACATCTTTAGGGGGAGCCTTATCCTCCAGAAGATGGCCCTTTTGTTTTGCCCATGGATCCTCCTATACAGGGGGAGCCTCCTACAAAACCCCCTTTAGAAATAGAGTCCAGCCCCGAAGCTACCACAGAAAACACTCCACCTCAGTAGGATACTCCACCTCCTTTTCACGTATACAGCCGCACCAGACTCAAGCAAAGAAAGACCACCACCATCAACGCTCATCCATATCCCATCGTCAGCTCCAGAACCAGATACTGCCTCAGAAAATGATATTCCTTCCTCTGGCAACACTCTTTCCTCTGAGTTAGACAAACCTATTGCCCTTTGCAAGGGTATTAGGACTTGCACTCAATATCCCATCTCTCAGTATGTTTCATACAAGTCATTATCCCCGTCATACCATGTTTTTGTCTCTACCTTGTCTTCTGTGTCTATTCCTAAGCACTGGTAGGAAGCAATCATAGTTGCGAGATGGAAAACAGCTATAGTAGATGAAATGACTGCCTTGAAGAAAAGTGAGACTTGGGATCTTGTAAAACTTCTAGCTGGTAAGAAACCTGTGGGGTGCAAATGGATTTTCACTGTGAAGCAAAAGGAAGATGGGACCATAGATCGATACAAGGCCAAACTAGTAGCCAGATGGTCCACTCAAACCTATAGGTTCGACTATTAGGAAACCTTTGCTCCGGTGGAAAAGATGACCACAATCCGAGTCATTCTGGCGTGTGCAGTTCACTACCACTGGGACCTCCAACACTTGGACGTCGAAAATGCTTTTCTTCATGGGGATTTAGTAGAAGAAGTCTATATGGATGTCCCACCTGGATTTACTTCTCTTATAACTGAAGGGAAAGTCTACAAGTTGAAACGATCCCTATATGGTCTTAAACGATCTCCCAGAGCCTGGTTTGGGTGGTTCCATAAGGCAATGACCTCAGTTGGCTATACACAGAGTAATGCTGACCACACTTTCTTCATTAAACGAAAGGACGGAAACACTACTATTCTGATTGTTTATGTGGACGACAATGTGATCACAGACAATGACACTGGAGAAATCAAGCAGCTCAAGTTTTTTCTAGGAAAGGAGTTTGAAGTTAAAGATTCGGGAAAGCTCAGATATTTCCTTGGGATTTAGGTGGCATGATCTTCAAAAGGAATTCACCTGTTTCAGAGAAAGTATATCCTAGATATCCTATCTGATACTAGACTCCTAGGATGTTGGCCATGTGAAACTCCAATTGATGCTAACACTTGGCTCAAAGAGAAGAAGGGTGATTCAGTGAACAAAGGGCAATATTAGAGATTAGTTGGAAAGCTAATCTACTTGGCCCACACTAGACCAGACATTGCGTTCGCAGTTAGCCTAGTGAGTCAATTGATGCATGACCCACATTCGTCACATATGGATGCTGTTATCAAGATTCTTCATTACTTGAAATCAGCTCCCGGCAGAGGAATTCTCCTCTCTCCTCATAGTCACCTCCAAATTGATGCCTATATAGATGCAGATTGGGCAGGAAACCCAGATAGGGAATCTACCTCAGGCTACTGCACTTTCATTAGAGGAAACCTAATAACATGGCGAAGCAAGAAACAGAATGTAGTAGTTCGGTCCAATGCAAAGGCGGAATTTCGAGCTATGGCACAAAGGATATGTGAGTTACTATGGCTAAAAAGATTGCTACACGATTTGGGGTATCAGTATCGCTCTTTCCATGAAATTGTTCTGTGACAACAAGGCTGCTATCAACATTGTTGTACAACATGATCGAACAAAGCATGTGGAGATCGACTGGCACTTCATCAAGGAAAAAATTGACAGTGGACAGATTTCCATTCCCTATGTTCAATCAGGGGAACAAGTGGCAGACATTTTCACCAAGGTCTTCCTGGAAAATTGTTTCATCCAGTATTGTCCAAGTTGTGCATGACTGATATATATGCATCAACTTGAGGGGGAGTGTTGTAAATGTTCACTTAAGTCATTAAAGGGAACATAGTAAAACCTCACTTAAGTGTACATTATGTCCAGGTTCAATGTTTAGGTTCAATGAATTCTTTCATTTTATTAATTATAAATACCTGGGTCTGTGGCACACTATTCCACAACTCAGACTTAGTTTAATTAGTCTAAATCTGACAATATTCATCTCAGGTTTATGGACAGATTTGTACATTGTTTTAGGGATCTATTTCGAGGGGTTTAAAAGTGGTGTTTAGGGTTGGGTTAGGTTCTATTTGGGTAGTCGATAAACGATTAATGATAGTAAATTTCATAATACTTGTAGGTTCTGTTGCTGACCATAGAAAAGACGAACAGTGTGTGTACAAGGAAAAAGGAGGTAAGTGGAATGTCATAGGTGTACACCACTAGGTGACACCGAAGTTTATTGCTTTATGTTTTAGGCCATTGTTCTGTTTATTTATTTATATAATATGTGGATGATTGTTTCCTATTAATCGTTATCTATATGATTTATTGTTTCATATGAGTGATGAAAGAAAGTTTGGTTTCTTTTCATCTTAGTTTTTCCCTTGTGAGAATTCCATGTTTTAGTCTTGATTTGTCATATGATAAGGATAAATGTTGAGAATGTGGAGTAAAAGGGTAATTAGCTATATTGTGTCTAGTACAGAGTAGATGACAACAATAGGATGGAGAGTAATTGTCATCTGAGTCACAATCCATTACGCCGCAGATGAATGAGAATGGGGTTATGAACGGATGACTGGGAACACGTATTGGCTGTGGTAAACTCTTTTCTAGGATAATGGTAACTAAATATTCGGGGCAGTTGGCCAGAAGTGGAAATAAGTGAGAAAGTGTTAAAGTGATTGGAAATCAAGTTTTCTTGCATTTATTACTTGAATTGTTTTTGTATTCCTGTGGTATTCTGTCTTATTGGGCTACTGAGCTCACCCCTCTTAAAATGATATCATAGATGACGACGTGACCAAAGAGGAACAAGAGGGAGCGTAGAGGACACGCGGAGTTCTCCTTAAATTTTAGTCACAAGTTTATTTTATTTTTCTAGAAAGGTTGTAATTGGGATTTAAAGTTTAAGTTCAAGAATAATTATCTTTTATTTCATATACCTTAGATTGCCACCAGTAGTGTTAAAAGTCTTATTATATTAATTTGGTTTGAGATCGATTATTTTTATGGGAGTAAAATTTAATTTTTAATTTTATTTGATCGGTCGTAAGATTTGTTCCCATGAGGGTTGTACCCATACCTCGTATAGGTTTGGGTCATGACACTTGATCTTGTTAAACTAACTGCAGATGAAGTAGATTCTAGAGAAATAGCTGGGGATTGAACATGGAATTTTTATCAGACTACAACTTAATGTACGATAGTTACAACGTTCAAACTAATATAGACCATAGAGAACATCCAAAGTTGGGCTTTTCACAACAAAGGTTGGGAATCAACCACTATTGAGAAACATGAAGGTAAAGACCTAATGATCCAGGATATCCGCAGTTTACAGGAAATATTTCTTCTAATTTTCCAATTTGAGTAGAATTGACTATTGTTAGCAATATAGTTCTACATGGTTGTGGGCCCCACCTTCTATATGGCTTATTAGTTTCTTTATGTGGCTTTTCTCTATTGGTAGTAAGAAGTGGATTTGTTTCCACCGTAGTTGTTTATTTGTTTCCTTATTGATTAGGTTCCTTTTTCCTTTTCTTTTATTTAAGAGAGTTTCCTAATATTTACTGTTTTCTACATTTCCTTTGCTAATATATATAAAAGTGTAGGTGAGGAGGATAAATTGGTTGTCGAATCCTCCTCTCTAAGAATTATTTTCTTTCTTCTCCTTATTATTGTCTTCTTCTATGGTTGTTGGGTTTCTGGTTTTATTTTATTTGCATCCTGCAACATGGTATCAGAGCAGTAGTTGATCCTTCCTTGGGATTCTACAACTGCTGTTTTGAGAGTCGTATCTAAGTTTTTGGTTGGTGGTGAAACCCTAATTTGTAGAAGAAGAGAACTAGGGTTTCAATGAAGATGATGAGTGTCTGAAGTTTTATACCTAATCGATTGAGTCTGCTACTGTTGCTGCTACGGCTTTGGGAGTCGACTAATAGTTTCTGTTGTGATGTGCAACTCTTACTGCTGCCATCAAAACTATAATACAGTGAGATCTGTTTCTCAGATCTGTTCTGATCTGCAGAGAACTGATCTACTGATGCTTGTTGCTATCCTTGATGATCTGACTTGTTGCTACTATCTTCATCTATTGTTTTACTGTGATCTGGTACTGCGATGTTCCTGAAACTGCAACTTACCTCTTCCTTTTCATTACCGCCATATCGAGACATGTCCATGAAAATTTTTTTTAGCTGGATGCCTACTTGCAACTGATCTACATCCTGACCTGATTGCTGTTTCCTGATCGTTGGTTCACGATCTCGTTGGTTGTTGCCATCTCCTTTTCTAGCTTTGACTACTATCGTTGCCTACTGCTGGGATTAATTTATCCCCTATTGTTGATATTGCTTGCTGCTGGGATTAATTTATCCCCTATTGTTCTGCTGCTGTCTGACCTATCTATCGAAACTCAAAAGGATTTCTATTTGTTGGCTGTCACGAGGTATGATCTGTTCTTCCCTGCTCCCTGTGGGAATCAAGAGATCTGTGGCTTGCGATCCCTCTCTTGAAGTTTCAAGCTGTTTGGTGCTATATTGAAGTCGATGCCTCTCCAAACTACGAAGCTGTTCTCTGCCCCTGTTTTCCACCCAGGGTTGAAGATGATTGCAGTCACCATTTTTTTTTCAGTCACGATATGGAGTACTAATTTGATTCTATTTCCTAAAATACCCCTGGCTAATATACCAAATTCTGATTTATCCTTTATTTGAACCTCTTTCCAAGATTACCCCTTTCCTCAAAATAGAATTCTGTTTTGTCCTTTGAAGTCTCCTTCCAAAACTGCCTTCATCTATTGAGTCCTTATTACAAGTCTATCCTAAACATGGAATAAAATCTCGGCGAGATCTCGCCAATTTCGCTGGTTTCGTAACTAGCCGAGATGAAAATAGGGTCGATAACCCTTTTCGTCTCGGCAGTTACATGTTCTCGAGATCTCGCCGAGAAATTGCTTTTAGCTTTTTTTTTTCTCTTTATAAAAGAGAGAAGAGCCTGTTCTACTGCTCCTCCCTCTTTCTTCTTAGTTTTTTCAAGTTTTTTTCATTTCTTCCCCCATTCTTTCTTTGTTTGAACTTTTAACTTGCTACAGGTGGTGCTTCGGACTGCGGGGATTGCTGTAAGAGCTTCATATCAACTGTTGAAGGTAAGTTTCTTGCCGAAAAATAAGATTTTTACATGAGGGAGAAAAAAAAAATTTCTAGAATGTGATGAAATTTTTATATGTTAGATACGTGAGCCCGATCTACAAACTCACGGTTTCAGATTTCGATTTTGATTGTTGTAGGTATTTTTTTCAATTATTTGCATTTAAAAATGAATTTCCAGCAATTAAAATTTAAAATAATTATTATTATTACTCATTTGATGATGATGACCTATTTATATGTTAATCACCGTTCGCCGATCTACTGTCCTACGATTTTAGATTTCGATTTCGGTTGTTGTATGTTTTTTTTTTTAATTATTTATATTAAAAAATAATTTTTAGTAATTAAAAATTAATTTAAAATTGATTAAAAATGCTATAAAATCAGGAAAAATAAGGAAAAATGTTCTGATCGCATTTAAAATATGAGAAAAATTTGATATGTAATTTCTGCTGTGTTCAAGTTTGTAAGGTTATTGAAGTTTGTGTTTTCTGTGAAACAGTGCTTGGAAATTATGTCGAGACCAAGTTCTAGGGCAGACGATGGGGGTGACGGTACCAGTTCCCGAACTGACCCTGCATGGCAGTATGCGACTGCACTTCAGGGTGATAGGAAGAAGACCCAGTGTAATTTTTGTGGGAAGAAGCTTTAGTCTGGCGGCATCACAAGACTATAGCAACACTTGAGTGGATTGGGCAAAGATGTTTCCAAATGCCCGTAGTGTCCTGTGGAGATATCCAGGGCCATAGGTGAACATTTGAGGGGAGGGAGGCAGAGGAGGGCAGCAATGGAAAGAGAAAAACAACAATTTGAGGAGGCAATTCGAGGCACCGTACCAGAATCCAGTGAGGAACATGAGGCTGAGGGATGGGATGTAGAAGATATGACAAAGTCACAGAGGCAGAGGCAAGACAGATGCGTCATGCGGCAATGGCTAGTAGAGAAACCCTTAGATCAGATACAGAGAGGACACGGACAGGAGCAGGTACATCTGGAGCAGGTGGCAGTGGTAGTGGATTTGCTGAGCCTGAGCCACAGAGACGGAGCAAAGGGATTGGTTTTTGGTTTTCTAGATCACAAAGTAGAAGGAAAGAACCTGTACCGCAGCCACGGGGACGGGATGATTATGTTCAAGTTCTACAGCAAGATCCCGCAGTCTTTACGAAGCAAGGTAGTAAGCAAAAAAAATAAAGGCAATGTTTGGGGGAAAGAATAGGGAGTCAGTAGGGTATTCTTACTCTAAGTGGTCGTTTTATCATGGCATCCCAAAGAAACGCCACCACAGCCCTTCTTCTAGAGCATGGTAAATGCGGATTCTTGCGAGGCAGGTACAGGGGTTAGAGGGCCAAATCAATATGAGTTAATGACTCATTATTTGCCTCAACATAAGAAGGAATTACAAGACTGGATTCTAGGCCAGAAGAAGAATTGAGAAGATTTAAGAGTAACTATTATGTGTGATGGTTAGACTGGTCCTACCAGAAAGTCCATCATCAACTTCATGGTTTACTGTGATGGGAGGATGGTGTTCCTTAGGTCTGTTGATGCATCAGCTGAAGTAAAAGATGCAGATTATATTTATGGGCTGTTGCAAGAGGTGGTGGTTGAGGTAGGAGCTCAGAACGTTGTCCAGATTGTGACGGACAACGGTAGCAATTTTAAGAAGGCAGGGGAGATGTTAATGAACAATGCCGACTACAATCTCTTCTGGACTCCATGTGCTGCCCATTGTATTGATTTGATGTTGAAGGACATGGGCAAGATAAGTAAAGTCAAGAGAGTGGTTAAGCAAGCAAGACAAGTAACCACTTTCATCTACAACCATGGTTATTCCTTGAACATGCTCAGGGAGAAATGTGGAGGGGACTTGATAAGACCAGGCATCACTAGATTCGCTACGAACTTCATAGCATTGAAGAGCTTTGAAGCGAAGATGGCCGGACTCATATCGATGTTTGCATCTGAGGATTGGTTTTCATGGAGACAATCAGCTACCCCCCAAGGAGTGGAAGCACAAAGTACCATCGCTACAGACGAATTTTGGCAAAATGTGAAGGTGATAGTCAGGGTGTTGCATCCTGTAGTACAGGTGTTGAGATTGGTAAATACTGAGCGAAAACCTACCATGCCACTTCTTTATGCTGTTGTGGACGCATTGAAAGTACGTGTTAAAGCTTTGATACCACGTGGCTACAAGAATTATATAAAGATCATCAATGACCGATGGGAGAGTCAACTCATGCATCCATTGCATAAGGCTGGTGAGTAAATTTGATGATGTATTTACTTTAGTGTTACTTATGTACCAATATAATTTTTATTTGCTTTAACCATGTGTCCACTGTCAAATATTTCAGCATATTATTTGAACCCCAAGTACCAGTATACGCATGTACTTGGGACGAACGCAAAACTCATTGAGGCAGTGAAGCTAGTAGTTGCAAAGTCGGAGCCAGATCCCCAAGCACAGGCATTGGCAAACCTAGAGGTGAGTTGTGTGCTTCAATTACTGAAAATATGATCGCCGTGACACTAATTGTACTGGTTACTGCTATTGCTAGTGCGGCAAAACTATATATTATAATTGCAAATATTTATAATTTTTCGATTATGTGTAGATTAAAACCTTCAGGGAAGCCCGTGGGAGTTTTGGGTTCCCCGCTGCAGTGGTTGGACGTGACAAAAGTGATCCGTGTATGTATTACGTTTAAATGACATACGAAATTAAATTATCTTATGTTTTATGTATCACGTTTAAATGACATACGAAATTAAAATATGTTATTGTTCCTATGCAGCTAAATGGTGGGTGTTGTATGGTAAAGATGCACCTGCTCTGAAGAAGATAGCAAGTAGAGTGTTAGCTCAGACATGCTCTGCGTCTGGCTGTGAGCGAAACTGGAGTACTTTCAACCTCATTCATTCAAAGAGGAGGAATCGACTTGGCTCCCAACGGCTAAATGACTTGGTCTTTGTGCATTACAACATGAGGCTGAGGGTGCAAGACATGTTCCATGATAAGGAGGATGATACCCCGCTCGAGCTCGCCAACATCTTCCAGCTTGACTCTGAAGAGGAAGATCCATTAGTAGAGTGGGTGCGGGACAGGGGAGTACATGTGATGGACGAGCCCGGGGGGATGCCTGACTCCCATTTGGCCAGCCATTTGGATACTGATGTCGACGAGTTTTTAGCTTCGGAAGAGGGTCGAGTCCATACACGGCCACCCGTGTTGTTTGACCCTCCTGCTGGCACTGATACAGAAGATCCTAAGTGGAGTTGGAGTGGTAGTGGAGCTAGTGGTAGTGATCATGGGGGTGGGGGTCGAACCACTATTGTCAATATTAGGGCTGATCCAGAGCCACGAGCATCACCTGTTAGATTCACTGGGGAGAGCCAGTACACTCATGCAACACAGGATGATGACCATGGTGCACGTGCGCCATCCTCATCACGTAGACCACCTTCGTATTCACGTAGGCCTCGGCATCATTCCCATTCTCAACATGATGAAGATGCTGATTACAGTAGTACGATGGACGTCGACGTTGATAGCCTCTCTTCTGGCTTACGAGGATTGAGTGTGGAGGAGAATAGCAGTTACTGCAGTGGACAGGAGCAGTGGAATTTTCCTGGATACAGCACTGGTTCAGCATACACCTCAAATGATTATGTTGATATCAACTTCGTCCCCTATCCCACTGCGACTGCATATGGTTCTTCCTTCGACGATGGTTCAGATGCAGGAGCACAGACACGGAGTCAGAGTGGATCAACCAACTTCTATTCCGTTCTATCAGTACTTCCGCAAGAGTCTACGCACCAGAGTACGACTTCAAAAGTTTTTCCATTCTTCCCAAAGATAGGTATCCTTCGGACAACTATTGATGTTATATTTATGAATCGTGTGCAAGACTACCAGAACTACTTTGCATCAAGAATGTCATGGGAAGATTATGTTGCTCAATTAGAAGACAATTTGCGTCGACAACTTTCCCAGATGTATGATGATAGTAGGATGGATCATCCATGACACTCTACGTATTACTAGACATTGTATCTGTATAAGGATTGTGGAATTGTGGACTATGGGCACAGGAGGACTATGGGATCATTCAATGTAGAATATTTGAACTATGATGTAATGATTTATAATGAAGTGTTATTTTGTTTCTCTTTCCCCTAATGCATTATGTTATTGTCTCATTTGCCATATTTGATTGAATATAATAGCTAATATTAACCTAAATTTACAAGAGACTTCAGCGTTGACTGTCAAAACATGGGTGTAAACCCAAACAACCACAAATGGTCATTATTTTTATAATTTTATACTCTAAATGTATTTATATATGTGAAAATGAGGTTCCCCTGAAGTTGGAGACTTAAAAAATGCATTTTGGCCACCGAGAAAAAGGCTGTCTCGGACAAAATACAGTTTCGGCGAGATCTCGCCGAGATCTCGGTTTCGGAGGAGGCCAAGACTCCTCCGAAACCCAAGATTTTAAACCTTGATCCTAAAGACTTGTTTGTTTGTGCAAGAAGATGGAATAGTCCTGATTATTTACAGAATTGCCATTGTTTATTATATCTTGTTTATTTGTCCATTAGATAGGACTATAACGGATCCAATTGGGTTCTCCAACCGGGGACCTGCATCAAATAGCCCCTTGAATAGTGTGGTTAATTAAAAAATCGCCTCTAACTCTTGTTCGTGACATATTTGGAGTATTACTTTGCTTGAGTGGTCCCATAAGTGTGACCATAATTTACAGAATTGCCATTGGATTTCTATATTTGCAATTTATGGCTTTGGAGGGTCCCTAGATCACACTGATGGAATTTGCATGGAATGTTGATTATTATTTCTCATATTTGGCATATCTGGGATTTTATTTGCTACCAGAACAAGATTCTTGAAGATTATTGGTTTCTTATTTGTGGGTGTTCTCGTTGGGTGTTCTACTCCGTTATTTGTCCAAGTGAAATGTTCCACGTGGGGGGAGGGGGGGGATCATATATATATATATATATATATATATATATATATATATATATATATATATATATATATATATATATATATATATATATATATAATCCCCCCCTATCTGCTCAAATTCATTGAAAAGAGCTCAGCCTACCTACTTGTTGCTACTGCTGTATGATGCCTACTTGTTGCACGTGATGCTTACTTGTTGAGACTACTACTACACCACTAGTTCAATATCTTTTTATTGCAGCCTCTACTACCTGCACGTAATGCGATCTACTTCTACTTGGTTTACAATGACCTACACTGTGTTGTTGCTGATTGGTTCACAGTGACCTCAAACTGTGCTATTGTTGGTGCTTGGTTCACAGTAACTTATATTGTGCTGTTGCAACTTGGTTTACAGTAACCTATACTGTGCTACTTTACTATTACTACTGCTGTTGTTGCTTGGTTCACTGTAATCTATACTGTGCTATTGCTGTTTAGTTCACAGTAATCTATACTGTGTTGCTTTACTACTACTATTGTTGTTGCTGCTTCTACTGATATATTGCTTCAAGCTGAAACTCTTACATTCCCCGTGCTCTAGCTTGAGGGGAGGTGTTAGCGATATAGCTTTACAGGGCTGTGGGGCCCACCTTCTACATGCTTATTAGTTTCTTTATGTGGCTTTTCTCTATTGGTAGTAAGAAGTGGATTTGTTTCCACCGTAGTTGTTTATTTGTTTCCTTATTGATTAGGTTCCTTTTTCCCTTCTTTTATTTAGGAAAGTTTCCTAACATTTACTATTTTCTATATTTCCTTTGCTAATATATATAAAAGTATAGGTGAGGAGGATATATCAGTTGTCGACTCGTCCTCTCTAAGGATTATTTTCTTTCTTCTCCTTCTTATCTTCTTCTTCTACAGTTGTTGGGTTTCTGGTTTTATTTCATTTGCATCCTACAACAACTATGACCTCGTTTTGTACAGGGAAGGCATTCAAACTTAAGTCAACATAGTATCAGTAATGACTATGAAATATTTCATGTACCAAGGGATAGAAGTAAAATTACTCCACCCAATCTAGGTAGATAACAATTCAATTCTCTTAGTGAAATATTCAAATTTTATCTTTTTTTCTCCATGTTCTTTATGATTTGGAGGATTTAAATATCAGTAGACCTTAAAGTAAGAATAAATAAACTCCATTTTGTTCCCCGAGATCAAACCGCAAGAAATGAGAAGAAATTAGATATCAGCATCTAAAGATTGCTTCTTTGATTGAGATTAAATGCTCAGTACATACCAAATGAAATACAGGAGAGAGAGACTGAGCATCCCCATCCCCATGGAATCCTCATTCAAAGGTACAGTGAGATGATCAGATTGGATTTGGGTCAAGAAAGGATGGCTGCAATGTCTTCCATTTTACATGGAGAGACATGGCAGCCGGCCTATCCTCTCCTAGGCTTTTTCCAGAATGGTCAACTTTACAAAGTATCTCTAGGAGGCCAGTTGGATCAGAGAACTGGTGGTATGGACAGCTTCATCTTCATGTTTATTCTCTGCAGCTTCTGCATTGAACTTGGTATGGTCTAGTCTGTTTTAGGGTCACATTCCTCCCCACAGCTTCATCGTTTGGAGAGATCTCACTCGGTCCTTCGCAATTAGGACTTTCTTCTTTCAAAGATAGATAGATATGCACTCAAGGTTCAAAATCTCGAGTCTCGAGGATGTCTCGACCCTCTGAGAAGCTGAAATTTCCGGTGAAACTTTAGAAAAGGTGCAAAGGCTTAAAAGTGTCTCGAGGCTCAAATGTTCATTTTTAGGCTTGATATTCTAGAGAATTACTCTTTTAGCATATATAATCACATTTAAATAATAAAATTGAAAAAATAACCACATGTTGGTTGTTTGGGTTTACACCCATGTTTGATAGTGTTGATCTGAAGTTTAGATATAAACCTAGGGTAATATTGGATATTCTACATAATGTTACACTAGCAGAAAATCAAACAAGGCCAAACGATCCAGAGAAATTATATTTTGGGAGAAGAATAAACATAATAGCACTTAATTAATTGTCATAGTCAAACAACCCAAAGTAGTCAAGTAAACCATACAATCATAATTCATACATTATGTCAAGACCAATCAAGAACATAGTTGTCAAGGCGTCCCCTAGGCACCGCTAAGCGTCCAAGCAGTCTTTCAACCCCTAGGTAGTTGGTTACCTTATTGTATCACGTCTTTTTTATTTGTTTATTTATTTTTTAATAATGTCATTTGTAGCATTGTTATTGGATATATAAAATACATATATACACCATAATGCATGGAATCATGTATACGTATTAAAAACATTTAAAATTGATGAGTTAATCCCTTCCTTTTTGTATAGATCCTCTTATTAAGATGTACCCTTACAACGCCTTGGGTACGCCTAGGCACTCAGGCACCTCTCCAACGCCTTGGCGCATTGACAACTATGGTCGAGAACTAATCGAAAACGACGATAACTGGTAAAAAATGTCAAGAACTAGTTGAAAATGTTGAGACCAGTTGAGAATTGGTAGAGAACTGGTCGAGACCAAGTCTTGTATGAGATCTCGTCTCGACCAATTCGAAAACTTCGAGATCTCGATCTCGCCAAGATTTTGAGCCATATATGCATACTTGTTAGGGTGTCACCTAGCGCCCAGGCGGCCATGTGACGCCTTGGAAAATCCCTTTATCGTCTAGGTGCCTTATCAGGCCTCCAACGCCTTGGTTCACCATGTCACCTTGACAAATATGCATGTATGCACCCAGCCTGCTGCCTTTGTTGGTCAGGAAAGGAAAACATTCCCCATCTCTTATTCGCTTGCCCCTTCTCCCCTCGCATCTGGGAAGGAATCCTCAGCTGATGCTGGCCAATTAGAAGAAGGTACCTCCCCTTTTACCAAGAATGGAAATGGATTTGCAAGACATTTAGAGGGAAGTTGCTTTTGTGACACGCTAGGAAAGCTAGCGTTTTGTGCTACTCTTTATCATATCTAGATGGAGTGAAACCTTCGATCCTGGCCAACCAAGTGTAGAAGTTTCAACCAATTTGAGATGCAATTGCCTTTGAGGTGCGGGAATGCCTCAACCCCCCGCCCCCAAAAAAAAAAAATCTATTCTACCCCGAACAATACGAGAAATAGATTCATTACAAATGCTCGGGATCTACCTATCCAGTTTTAATGTGGACGGGAGCTCCCGTTTTTGGTTTGCTGTGTAGTCTCCTCTTTGCTTTCTCTTGCTTGGTCTCTTGGGCTGCTGTCTTGTATACGCCCTTTGGATTTGGTTATTTATTATATTTTATTCACCAAATAAAAAATTCTACTAACAATGGAACTGTTTCGGACTCAAAATAGGAAAGAATAAACAACAATTAGAAAGGCACCCCAAGACATGACCTGCTGCTCATAACTCCTACCATGAAAAGGAAACTAGCCACGTGGTGGCTAGCTTTTCTTCTTTCTGCATGCTGCAACAGAATCACATAGTTATGAAAAGATAATAAAATGTTTTGCCTACCCTTCCTAAGTTTGTTTTGTTTTCTATAGAAAATTAGGACAAGGAAGTATGGTGTGATATGGCACTGTTTGATGTTTAAATGTTGGGAAGTTCATGGTTATTTTACTTTTACATGACTGACCAAACAACTCCGGAGCATTTTTATCAAGCACAAAATAAACAGAATGCCTCATTCTGGATCTAGAATCCTGCCTGGACCATGGATGGACTAGAGTTCAAAATGCCAGAAAGTGAAAAAGAAAAAGTAACTAAAAAGAAATTATTTAAGTCATAAATACCAACCAAAAAAAAAAAAAAAGTAGACCATTGTCATCATCCCACCTCTTTTATTTCTTGCCACATGTCTTTTGCTGTTATGCCCTGGGAATTTCCAGATATCACGAACCGAGGACACACAGAGACCCGAACACCAGCTTTCTCTTGTGCTGCTATGGCAAATGTTACTGGTGGTTGTCCATTTGCAGTCCTGGATGTGTTTATGAAGTGTATTAGAAAAAGGAAGGAAAATTTAAACAAATAGAATGATTAAAACATGAGGCTGGAAAGGTTTTTCCTCCACATCAACAAAACAGACCTGTGATGTAGAACTACTCCATGCACACCATCCACCCTAGTATAAGTCATGAACTTCTATGTCAAATAAAAACTTACACATAATAATAAAATTAGAAAAAGAATTTACAAAACTATCCACACACTATATAACATATTGTATCAAATATCAAATGAGAAAAAAATATTACAAAAAAATAGATGATCCTACTTCATCTTTGAGTTGGTGTGATCTCCAGAAAATTCAGAGTCCCCACCCACAGAATTCTGAATGGCCAACAAAAGCAGAAGATACTAAGTTGTGATAGCTTCTCTAATGAAGTTCCAGAACCATATTCAAGAGCAAATAAAATGGTTAATGTCCCATAAGATTAAAATGATGCACCATGAATAGTTCAAATGAAAGACAACCTAATAAGTCGAAAAATAGAAAGGTAATTTGCATATATTAACTTACAGCCCATGTGAAAAGCAAGGTGATGTCTGCATCAGTATCCCCAGAATTGAATAGCTAGAAGAAATATAATAGAAGCAACAGTTTAAGATAAAATAAATATTTTTAAGGAGGGTCAAAATTTCAATAAAAAATAGTTCCATATTGGCCCTTACCGTGAATGTAAATACTGCCACAGGGAAACTGCTCTCCTTATAATTGTGAGGAATAAATGGAGAAATCTGACGGCAGACTATTCTCAGTTCTGGGTCAGGTTCACCTGCAATAGGAAAACAGTTACAGTACAAGAAAAAAAACCTAAAGGTAAAGTAGTATTAAGATAATCTATAAGATAAATAAACCAAAGGTATTGCCAATATGACCTTCGTATACAGTCCAAGCCCTGGGATACAAAGCATGATAGGTAGAACTATGCCCAGTCAGATTCCAATCCCAAGATCCTATTCCAGAAATGATATTCTCTCTGCAAATACATGTCCTTTCTCTGTAAGAGTTACTCTGGACTGTGTTACTCAGAATCCTAATAAATAATAAAAATAATAACTATTTTTTCTTAGGTAAAAGAACTTTTCTTGAATATGTAAACAATGATATTTGTTTCAAGCAAAAATGGAGCCCAAGTCCTGATTGACAATTAAACAATGGCATACTTGAGCAATTCTGGCCTCCCGGGACACAATACAGAAGAAAACTTTTTCCCATTTGGCCGTGAAACAAAAACCTACAAAGGAAATCGCATCCAAGCTGAGAAATTTTTAACATTGTATGATTATATCCTATTAAAATATTTTATAGATATTGATGATAAGTCAGATGTCTAGGAAGAATAATACTTTTCCAACTCTAAGAGCAAGATAGAACTTCTTAATACCACAACAGAAAGTGTTAATCTCCATGCTCAAACATATTTAGCATAAAAATCTGAAACACTATATATCCTAAATAACTCATTTCCAAACTTTTACTCTATTGGGGAAGCAAATAAAATAGTGAAAGACAACAACATGAGTGCAACTATTTCATTTAGTTCGTGTTTCATTTCAAAATTAAACTTAAGAAGTAAAAATTTGACCGGTCTTCAATAAGAGAATAAAAACACTTCTTATAATGAGAAAATCTAGAAAAAACACAGTTTAAGATTTCAACAAAATTTATAAACTGTGTAGAAATATCTCTTTCTTTTATAGCCAGGTGCACTATCTCCAGTGCACACCTAGGCATCGACGCCCAATAGGGTGGACCGCAGCGGTGACCACACCTGTGAAACCGTGGGACTATAGGGACTTTTTAGGGATGTTACGCTTATCATTAATTTAACATGTTTAGGTAAATCTTTCAGGTAATTTCACGGGGGAACTCTTGAGCTATGTGAGTTCCATTTCTAGCACCGTCAAGGTGAGTGGGTTGAACCTGATTTCTTTTAAGGAGCGTTTATAACCTGCTCCATGTGAAACTGTATACCTATGCTTGTTACGGTTTGGAGTGCTCGAATACATGTCATCTAATTAACTGCTTTGCCACTGTCATGCATTGGATTATAATAACTGCTTAATGAACTGTATTGTTTATTGAGTTACCGTGCTAGTGTGGCATCCGAAGGGCTGAAGGAAATCCGGTACCGCGACGGCCATGTGAGCCTTGTTTTTCCTAATAGTATACTTGTGGGGAACCGGGTGTCCAACGAAGTCCAGGTACCGTGACTCCCACAGGTGTACAAGTTATGTTTTGGAATATTTTGTCATGCAGGATTTTATCTGGTTAGGTGTATAATCCCATGTGGCTGACCCCTTCCAACAGGGGGCTATGTGTTAGTCTGAGTCAAGTATATGGTATGGACTGGGCATGGGCTAGCAGTTCCCCTCACGGTCAAGGTCGATTTTTTGGTGTCGGGAGTGTACCTGGCATGCGCTGAAAGTACCTTCCCTTTTATGGACAAAGGTCTATTTCTGGTGTCCGAATGAGGTTTCGGATTGCAGATAGAGCCGTAACCAGGATGCCAGGAAGGGGCCTACATTAGGGTTGGTAGGTGTCGTCCAACACCGTGGTGATAACAAATCCATCCCTATAGTATGGGTATCTGTTCCTACAGGCTGGGTAATACCTAATCACTATTGTAGATCACATTAACTTGACTTAGTTTAATTATTCATCTATCATATATTGCTTGTTTGTATGTTCCCAACCCCCTCGTTGCACTTGTTGAAGCTCATCCCCATGCGCATGTTTCTTTCAAATGTATAGGTTACACTGTGGCCAACTACTTGGTTGTTCCCTATGTTGTAGATGACTACAGCGAGGTTGTGGAGGACCCAGTTTCTGAGGCACACGCCTTCGACTACACTTGTGATGCCTTTGTTATTGGATTAAGCGTCCACAGTTTATGTATATTTTTTGTACTACACATGATGTTTATTTTCTACTATGTTTTGTTCAACTTTGTGATACAGATAACACATGTTTATGTATATAATTACCAGTTTGATTCCACCAGCTTATATTACAACTCTGGTTATTCATATAAGTCTTCTGTTGATTTACTATTTACTCTGATTATTGTTGGTGTTATTTGAAGTGTCGATGTGATGTGGTGCCACTATATCGAGATCCTAACAGTAGGTTGGGATGGCAGTAAGCGTCCAATTCATAACTCCAGTGTTTCAAGAGTGGGGTGTGACAAGGTAAGCAAAGCTGGCCCAGGAGTGAAAGGGCCCACAGCATATGAGTTGTACAGCACTTACCTACCCTGCGCCGTAAGAAGGAAGTAGAGAATTATGTTAAGGGGTTGAAGTCACCTTGGGAGTATAGTTGTCAAGGCGTCAACTAGGCGCCTAGGTGGTATTTTATGGCCAAGGCGGCTAGGCGCCTTGTGGATGTTCAAAAGGTGACCACCTAGGTCTTCTGGGCGTTGCCTTGGATGCCTTGGACGCCTTGAAGGCCTGGGCGGTTTGCCTTGTTGCAGATGTGTATATAAATATGTTTCTTTATGTCCTATACTTTATTTTCATATTAATTAGGTTATGTCTTAAATGTTGATTATTTATGTAGAATACTACATATATATATAAACATTAATATAACATTAATATTTTAGAAATAAAAAAATACACTGGGAACGCCTTGGTCGCCTAAGCAATACCTAGGCGCCTAGGATGGCCTCTAAAGCCTTGGGTCGCCTTGTCGCCCTGACAACTATGATTGGGAGGTTTATGGAGTTACTATAAACCATTAATAGAGAGTAATATAGGTTACTGATGACCACAAACAGCTTTCAGGTAGCTGCACACCACAAACAAGCGACTGTAAACGATAACAATATTCTTCAATGTAATAATAAATAGCAGCAACATCACCAGCAAATAGGCTTCAACAATAAAGGCAAGCAAATAGGCTCATTCTCCACCCCCCCCCCCCTTTTTCTAATTTTTGTTTAGGTCTTTCAGCTAATTTGGACGTACCTACATATATAATATTATATATTGTTGAATTAGAGAATGGGAGAGAATTAATTATCTCCCCACTCAACCTTCTTATTTATAATAAAGTCATGAAAGACAAATTACAAATATATCCCTAGTAATAATGCTGGAAATAAATAAAGAAAAACAAAATAGAAGAATTACAACTAAGCCCTCATAATGAACTACGACACTCCCCCTCAAGTTGGTACATATATATCATGCATACCCAACTTGGACAATATCATGTGAAATGGTTTTCTAGGTAAATCTTTAGTAAAAATGTCTGCCAGCTGATCCTCTGATCTAACGAATGGAACCTGAATCTGACCACTTTCTAACTTCTTTTTGATGAAGTGATAATCTACCTCAACATGCTTAGTCCTATTATGCTGAACCGGATCGTGAGTGATGCTGATGGCTGCTTTATTGTCACAAAACAGGGTAATGGATTGAGTGTCTTTAACTTTTAAGTCTTCGAGTAAGCCTTTCAATCACAAGAGTTCACATATTCCCTAGGCCATCGCTCGGAATTCTTCTTGTGCACTGGAACCGGCCACTACATTCTGCTTCTTGCTGCCCCAAATGACCAGATTTCCTCCCACAAAGGTACAATATCCTGAAATTGATTTCGATCTAGACTACCTACCCAATCAGCATCATTATAAGCCTTTATTCTGAGATGATCATGTCGTGAGAGTAAAATCCCTTTCTTTGGAGCAGCCTTTAGGTAATGTAGAATCCTATAGACTGCTTCCGTTTGTGTTGAATAGAGATCATGTATAAATTGACTCACCAAACTCACTGCAAATGCAATATCAAGCCTGGTATGGGATAGATAGATCAGCCTTCCAACTAACCATTGGTATCTGTTTCTGTCTGTTGGTGTTCCTTCTTTCTCCCTGAGCTTAGTATTGGAATCTAGAGGAGTATCACATGAACGACACCCTAATAATCCTGTCTCTGAGAGGAGATCGAGGACATACTTTCTTTGAGAGAGAAAGATACCCTTTGTAGAACAAACAACTTTAATCCCAAGAAAGTACCTGAGTTTTCCAAGATCCTTGATCTCAAACCTTCCCCAAAAACGACTTCAGTTTCCTGATTTCATCATCATTATTTCCAGTAACAATAATATCATCCACGTAGATAAGAAGTGCAATGAAAATTCCTAATGTATACTTGATAAACAAAGTATGATCAGCATTACTCTGAACATATCCAAATGCTAACATAGCTTTGTGAAATCTACCAAACCATGCTCCAGGGAACTGTTTAAATCCATAAAGAAAGCGTTTCAACTTGCATACCTTCCCTTCAGTGCTGGCATCTATAAAACCAGGTTGATAATCCATATAAACTTCTTCTGTAAGTTCCCTGTGAAGGAAGGCATTCTTCAAATCAAGTTATTGTAAATCCCAGTTATGATGTGCTGCACATGCCAAAAAGACCTAGACGGTTGTCATCTTGGCTATTGGGGCAAAGGTTTCTTAGTAATCTATCCCATATATCTGGGTGAATCCACGAGCAACCAGCCTCGTCTTATACCAATCCACCATGCCATCTATTTTCTGCTTGATTGTATAGACCCACTTACACCCCCTACTGGTCTCTTACTCGGCGGGAGAGGAACAAAGTCCCATGTATCATTTTTCTTCAAGGTTCTCATTTCCTCTATCATAACAGCTTTCCACTGTTCATCTATAATTGCATCTTGCCATCTCTGAGGAATAAAATCAGAAGAAAGAAAAGACAAATGCACAAGGGAGGAGATAAAAATTATATGAAACAAAATTGGAAATTGGGTAAAGTATGTAAGATCTACTACCTTTCCGAATGGCAATGGGCAGATCAGAATCAGAGAGAGAATTTCCTTACCAGGAGGAAGTTCAGTCTCTGGATCCAAGGCTAACGAAAGGACATGTGAAGTTGCGTTGACGGTAGTGGTCCTTCCTTGCTTGCTTCTGGCACGGCTGCAGCTATAGACTTGCAGAGGTTTGGCATTAGGACTGGTTGTGGGAATAGGTATAGGTGTAGAAGGTGTATTGTGTCATGGTCCGATGTTGCATCTGTCTCTGGAACATACGGAACCGGGTCCATGATGGCTCTTTCTTGAACTTGTTATATTTCCTCTGGCACATCTTTAAATAGAGGTACATCTTCAAGTTCAGCACTATCCGTCTCCCCCTGAAGATGTGACAAGTAGTACATCAGATGCTCATGAAAGAGAACACCTCTAGTAATAAAAGTCTTCCGAGAAGGAGGATGGTAGCACTTATAACCCTTTTATGTGGTAGGATAGCCAATGAAGATACACCGAAGGCCCCTGGGATCAAGCTTGCCAGGAGATTGATGATTGCGAGCATAACAAACACAACCAAAAACCTTTGGCAGGAGCACAAAAGAAGTAATGCCAAGGAGAAGATCCAGAGGGGCTTTGTTGTTGAGAATTCGCAAAGGAAGCCGATTAATAAGAGACGCAGCAGTGAGAATAGCATTACTCCAAAAATGGGCTAGAACATGGCCCTCAAACAGGAGAGCTCTGGCGGTCTTAGGAAGGTGATGGTTTTTTTCTCTCAGCATCCCCATTTTGAGCAGGTATATAAACACAACTCGTTTGATGGATGATGCCATTTTCTGACAAATAGTGCTGGAATGTGCCATCAAGAAATTCCTTGCCGTTGTCACTGCGAAATACCTTCAGCTGAGTCTGGAACTGAGTCTTTATCACATTGTGGAATTAGCGGAAGCATTGAAACACATCACTTTTATTATGCATAAGATAGACCCAGGTAGTCTGCGGATAACAATCAATAAAGATTACAAACCAACGATGACCAGAAATATAAGTAGTCTTAGTAGGACCTCATACATCAGAATGCACTAAATCAATAAGACCACTGCTTCTATTAAATGAAGGGGAATAGGTTGTGCAAGCCTGCTTAGCCAAAATATAAGCTTAATAACTCATTTTTATTACAATGCTTAAATTAAAAGGGAAACAATTGAGACAAAACTATTGGAGAGGGGTGACCAAGGCCTTGGTGCCACTACTGGAGAGTGTTGACAATGGATAAAGGTGATGTGGGGTAGTTAGTGGTAAAGGTAGAGGGGATGATGTGGGTGTTGAAGGACCATCATCAAACAAGTAGAGACCACCATGCAATTTACCATGTCCAATCGTCTTCCCGCTCACCAGATCTTAAATTACACACGAGGAAAGAAAAAAAGTTACTTTACAATTAAGGGATTTTGTAAGACTACTAATAGATAACAAATTTGTAGAAAAACTAAAAACATGAAGAACAAACTGCAAAGTAAGGATAGAGGAGCAGCGGATGGATCCCTTTTCAGATATAGGAGAGAGAGACCCATCTGCCACGCGGACTGTATCTTTCCCAAAAAAAGGAGAGTACATATAGAAGGAGCTGACAGAAACAGTCATGTGATCAGTGGCTTCACTGTCCATAACCCAAGGGCCAGGGACAGATGAAGCACAGTGACCAGCATGAGAAATACCTGACTGAACAAAATAAAGACTAAATCTGATTATCGAATTCCAATAGTAGCGGTATATATTCTCTTTTCTTTCTTATATAGGCTTACGGTTTTTTGAATTTGGTAATATATATATATATATATATATATATATATATATATATATAGCAGCTTATCGACAACCAATAGTAGGTATATATTTACTCTTTTCTTGCCTGTAGTCTTACAGTTATTTGAATTTAGTTTGGCATTTGGTTGAATTGAAGCTCAGATCAGTAGTTTGTCAAACTTTCCTTGTTACTTCTCTTTATTGCCACTCACTACATCAATTGGTATAGAGCTTAGAGATTTCATCCTATCGATATTGTCCACCTGAAAGGCCATGGCTGTTGTATAGCCCATGAAAACCAGCAGGCAGCAGGTTAACGAAAGATCATAGAGAAGAGATGAAAGTGCTCAAAATTGATATGGCAAGTGCAGTAGAGGGTTAAAAATTTGAATGCTAAAGAGTGACTGGATGGTTGTGGTTGAGATGATTTTTTATTTGAAAGACATCCCAAAGCACAAAAGGGAAGATCATCGCTGCAAAACTACAAGGAGGTCCTTCAGCCTGGTGGGAACAGCTCAATAGAATTTCGCAGAAAAGAGGGATAGTGATAGACTAGGAGAAGATGAAGGACAAGTTGAAGAGGAATGTCTTCCTGTTAACCATGTTCAAATTTTTTTTGTGTGAATAAATAATTGTATTAACAGCACCCTGAAAAAGGGAGAACAAATCTGGGAATCCCAAACCATGTTCAAATATGTATTAATGCCTCATAATTTATGACAAGGAATAAGGAAATCACTTGATTAATGAGTACACCAAAGAGTTTCAACTCAATAACCGTAGTGATCTGAGAGAGAGAGACCTGCAAATCACAAGGTATTGTAGAGCTTTGTGATAGTCCACTTAAGATGCATACCAGAAGGCTCTAGCAATGGATAAACAACAAAAAAGAGGTGGTGGTACTTGTAAGACCAGCACCCAAAATCCATCCCAGGCTAATTTGGATTTTGTCTGATGATAGTTCTTACTGCAGACACCATGGACTCTGAACCAGCATAGTCCAATGAGGCTTCCCAAACTTCTACTTTGTAAGTACACCTTACCATAGAGTGTGAAACTTAGTTATAGTTTGTACATGACACATGTAGTACTTATGGCAAAGAAGGTTGGTAAGACAACTAAAAAAGATCAGGGAAAAGTCCTACAGATTATGCCTATTGGGTGCTGCTACCGGATGCAGTCTGTAGCCGGCACCATCAACCAACAGGCAATCCGAGCAGTAAACCGCTCCCTTCTGCTGTAGGACCCACTTGCATCTTGTGTGGATTTCGTGTACCTTAATATTTAGTCTAGTGAACTAACACTTATTATTAATTATCTCGGGCCTAATAACAACGGTTGGCCCATTAGCCTAGTGGTTTAATTGGGTTAGTTAAGTGTGGGCTTGGTGGAGGTCTTATGATCAAATCTCCATAAACACAAAAGGGGAGACTTAAATCATATTTTTGGTGTTTTTACTTAGTCATTTCACAGTGGCTTGACATGTGGCATGCTAGATGGGAGAAGGCAAAATTTAAAGGGCAAGATTGCAATCTAGAAGCTTGATCGAAATAGGAAAGAAATGTAGGAGAATTGGGAAAGGGAATATGATGAGAGAATCAGAGATAGGAATCTCTCCCCAATTCGCAGGAACTTGCCAATTGGCAATTGGATTAATAAAAGGATGGGAAAGAGATTTAGATGGGAATTGGAGAGAGATCTCCAATTCGCAAGAGATTGCCAAGTGGCATTTGGATTGAAACCCCTTGCCCAAGTTACCAAACTATAGAGGACTCCATCCACTTTAGGTTTCCTACTTCCCATTAGATCATTATCATATTAGGAACTCCATAATTCTAAATATGAGAGAAAGAGAGTTGAGAGACCCAAATTCAGATTTGGAGAAAGAGAGGCCAGAACATCATCGGAGAAGAAGTTTTTGGGAGAAAAATTACCATTAGAGGACCTCCCATAGAGAACCATTTGCAAGCTTGGATTTGGATCCTAAGGTGAGGTGCTAATTATTCCTTCACTTTTACTTATGGTTTCTAAAAGTCTAGGGAAATTTCCTATTTCCATCGATTGAGGCTTCAGATCTCATGAAGCCATTAATGGCCAGATAAGGTGAGAGAGAGAACTTTGATGATCTACATGTTTAGATCTCATAAAGGGAGGGAGTGAATGGTGCAAGAGACCAATCTTGATCTTAGGATAGTAAGGAAACTCTTACACAACGGATTTGATGATTCCTATCTAGTGGGGAATATCAATAGAAGCAACTAGGATGAAATCCCAGAAAAAAAAGGGGTGGAATACAGTCTTTTCAGACTAGGAAATCCACGTATTGAATGCACCTACCAGTCGGAAACCCGCATTCGGTAGCACCATCAGGTAGCCACTAGAATAGTAGAATGGTCGGTCAGAGTCTACCGGAAGCACTTACCATCTGTCAGAGTCTACCTGAAGCACTTACCAGTCACAAGTTTGCAACTGGTAGCCTCCAAAATGACCTGACAAGGTTTTTCAGAGGCTACCGGACCCACCTACTAACTGCTCCTTCAGCCGCAGCCTGCATCCAGAAGCGAGTAATTTACCAGTATAACCTTGATGTCTTGGGAACAAAAGATATTGTGCAATTACTAACTATTACTCAAATACAACATGTTCAGATAAACTTCTTGGGTAATTTTACGGGGAACTCACATATAGTTATTCTAATTGCAAGCACAGTCAAGGTGAGTGGGTTTGACTTGATTTTCTTTCATGGAATGTTTATATAACTGTCATGTATTAATATATACATGCGACGCCTATATGATTGCTTTTAAGTCATCTAATAAACTACATGTCAATATCATGCATTGCATTGTTATCTCTTACTACTATTGGTTGGTATTGAGTGATGGTTGTTTACTTAACTTGTGTGGAGTAAGGTGTGTTCAAGGTTTGTTCCGGTACCATGACCATGACTACTATGTGAGCATTGCTTATTCCTTATCGTATACTTGTCGGAATACTGTGTGGCTGATGGTGGATTTCGGTACCGTGATTCCCCATAAGTGTACAACTTGTGGAACTGTAATGAGTCTATTGACATGTAGAATTGTATGTGGTATGTGTATATTCCCATGTGACTGCACCCCTCCCAACAGGGGTTACATGTTGGCGTGGGCCCATTATACAAGGTATGGACATGGGTGTGGCACCTTCTTTCGTAGCTGAGATTTTTTTCTGTGTTAGAACTTAGAAGTGTGTCGGACATGGTGTGGACATTAGCGCGATACCTCCCTTCGTGCCAAGGTCTATTTTCTGGAGTTGGGACGGTATCGAACATGGTCCCGTAATACCTTCCCCTTCGTGCCAAGGTCTATATTCTGAAGTTGAGATGATGTCTCGGATGATGCCGATGTGTCTGTAACTGAGACACCTGGTAGGGACCTATGTTTGGGTTGGGTCAGCGTCACCGGACGGAGTATGAGGTGCTGAACTCATCCCCGCAGTGAGGGATTCTGTCAAACGTGAGTGACCAATGCCCAAGATACTGTTTGTAGTTCACCATAACCTGACCTAATTTAATCTGTTCATATATCATTACTGCCTAGTTGCATGTTCCCAATCCCCCTACTGAGCTTAGTGAAGCTTACTCCCACATGCGTGTTTCTTTTCAGACTTTGATGTAGGTTATACCATAGCCGATTATGTGGATTCTCCGGACATTGTAAAGGGTTACAGTGAAGATGTAGAGGATCCAACTTCTAAGGCTCATGGTGTTGATTGCTCTTATGATGCCTGTGCCTACGGAGGCCAAGCTTGAGTTAAAATTATTTTGCAATTGGACATGTTGTCCACTTTTTACGTAGTTTGGTTATACTACTTGAGGATTAGTTATATTATGTTTTGAGAACTTTGGTAACACAGATAATACACAGTTATAATTATGTTTTATCATTAAAACCATCAGTTTATAATACCCCTTCATTATATTATTAAGTCTTCTACTATTTACTTTTTACTTTGATTATGTGGTGGTTATGTGGTTGATGGTGTGATGTGGTGACACTGTGTTGAGATCCTAGCGAAAGGTTGGGACGGCGGTAAGCGTCCTAGTCATAGCCCCAGTGTTTCAAGAATGGGGTGTGACAATACTAGTCAGAATTTTAGGTATACAGGGTCAGAGTTCGAGCTAGAATTCCAAAGGAACCTTCACAGAAAACCTACAAAACACCTAAACTAAGCCTTCATCACAACCTGCAGACTCTAGCACCAATAATAGATGCCAATGAAGCAACTACAGAAAGGGCCTGAGTGTTTCAAATATTTGGAGTTTGGACGTACTTCAAAGTTTGAACTACAAAAGGAACCAAGGGCAGTGAGAGGAAGGTTATAGGAATTAGGATTGGATCACAGGATCAGATGGTTCGAATCATGAAGTCCACATGCATTGCCACTCGACTTGAAATCAAGATATGGTGATTGGATTAGTCACAATAACCTTTCGAGCTCACTGGTTGCACGTTCACAACGACCTTAATACTGCACTCTACAAGGAAGCTGCTTTGCGCACCAGCTCAGCATCTCACCTGTCATCTAGCTACACCATATCCCTATACCCAGCAAGAGGTAAGCCTATCACCGACCTTCCAAATTAATGAGCCGGCGATGAAATGCAGGAATCACCCTCAATGCCGATCGATTTTACGGTCTGACATTCTTGCAGCACATTATACTCATTCCACTCCAAATTGTAATCTCTAATAAAGAATATCACTAAGGATGTAAATGGATAGCCCAAAATCTGACTTCAATTCGAATCCGCATTCATTTAGAGAAATCCGAATCCGATTGGATGCGAATTCGGAGGTGAAATCGGATTCAGAGGTGGATTCGGATATCACTCTAACCGAACAGATATAATCCACTCCGATCCGTTTAAATGTAGCTTTAAGATAAATTATATTATATAGCCAAATAAATAGGGGTAGTATAATAAAATGGAATAAAATTGCGTGTAACCGTATAAGTGTTTTGTGCATTTACTCTTTTCTAGATAGTGGAGAGACGTGTTTTGTGCATTTTTTTTTAAGGTAAGTCTATTTTGTGCATTTACTTTTGCTTGAGAGTTGAGAGACGTGTTTTGAGAGCATTTACTTTCTGTTTTGTAAAGTGAACAGAATAGCATTTATTTTCTGTTTTGTAAAGTGAACAGACTCTTTGTAAACTGAACGGACTCGAGCATTTACTTTCTGTTTTGTAAAGTGAACAGACTCTTTGTACACTGATCAGACTCGAGCATTTTACTTTCTGTTTTGTAAAATGAACACTCTTTGTAAACTGAACGGACTAGAGCATTTACTTTCTGTTTTGTAAGGTGAATAGACTCTTTGTAAACTGAATGTCTCTTACCTAAGAAAGTGAAAAGGCTGGGAGGAGATCAGGAGATTCAGAAGAAGCCGCAAACGAGCCAGTGGGGTGATTGTGGCTATGAAGATGCGGTGATCTTGGTTATGAAGATAGTGGTGATTGTGTTGTAAGTAATGAACTGATTCACGGTTCGGTTCAATTTAAGTGGATCTGTTTAGGATAAGAAGATAAGAATGACAACTCATGTACACACATTTAACATGGGTTAAATGTGTAATGTGTGTGCTGGGACAGCTTTATGTACACACATTTAACATGTGTTAAATGTGTAATGTGTGTGCTAGGTAAGCTCTACCTACTTACTTTATTTACCTCATTATAGTTTATTATAAATAAAGGCATTTGGGGGTGAGGTAGATCAACTTACTCATTCATTCTCAATCTCTGATTCAACATGGTATCAGAGCCACCTCTCAAGAGAACCTGACTGCAATCCACCTCTCCCCTCCCTTCTTTCTTCTCCTTGACACAAGGCTCCTTTCTCAAGAGAACCTGAACGCAAGGTGCATCTGACCCCTTCTCTCTTTACCACATCCTGTAAATCCTCCTTCTTCTCTTTTTCTTAACCCCTAACCCATTATTAGGGCTGCAATTTAAGAGGATGTCATAAATTGACAAAGTTGCAGTCCTTTTTTCCTCTTGAAAACAAAAAAAACTAAATTTATTACAGAGACGGGAAGATTTCTCAGCCAGCATATGCCGCAAGCCATTCTAGGGATTTATTTGCTGCGGTTTGTCCTTTTTTGTTGAGAAATATTAATTCTCTGTGGTGAGCAACCTCTCTTGGACCAAGCACCATCGGCGGCAATCTCTTATTGGAATTTTTTTTTCATCTCAGTGCAGCCCATACTTGCGGAATCCTTATTCTGAAAAAAAAAAAAAAACAAAACGAAACTTTTGTGTCTAATCATCATTCCGACACAGGTATTCCTCTTTGTTGGATTTTTTATGGAATTGATACGGGAAGAATCGATTCCTATTTTTCCATGATCATGGTTGTTGAGTGCATTAAATTCTGAATTCTTAGATTTTGCGGTGTCGTTTTTTTTCACTGGGAAATATCTGAGTTGTTACATTAGTGGCATCTATTATTACATCATGTCTGGATTATCTGATGCTACTTCCTTTGAGGTACCAAAATTAGAATTGACTACCATTGCTTTAAATCCTGTGAAATTGAATGGGACCAATTATCTTATGTGGTCGAAGACAGCCTATATGGCCATTGCTGCCAGAGGACTTCTTAGATATATTAATGGTGCGCTTACAGCACCCGACCCAAGTGATAAATTTTACAATAAATGGGTCTCTGAGAATTCAATTGTGATGACCTACCTTATTGGATCTATGGAACCAAAGATAGGTCGGTATTATGTGTTACTACCTGATGCTGCCCATATTTGGACTGCTGCTAAGGAGCCTTACTCACAAGTAGGAATTACTCCAACATATTTTACCTACATGTCAAGATTGGGTCCCTGAAACAGAAGGAACTTTCTGTGGCTGACTACTATTCAGAACTCCGAAGCTTGTGGCAAGACCTAGACTACTATGACACCTTCACAGCTGCTTGCGCAATGGATGCTGCTGCTATGAAAAGTACTAAGGATAAACTCAGAGTTTATACATTCTTAGCTGGTTTAAACTCTGACTTTGATCACGTCTGCTCACAAATTCTGAACCGTGAGCATCTCCCAACTTTGGAGCACACTAATGCAATTTTACAAAATGAGGACTTACGGCGTATCTCAATGATGCCTGTTGCACCAGTTAAGCGATCTGCGCTTTACTCTACATAGCCTTCAGCACACTATTCTTCTCCTAAGGAACTTATTCGTTGTACTCACTGTGGCAAGGAGCGCCACACTAAAGAAACCTGTTGGAAGTTACATGGGAAACCCCTAGATTTTGAAGCCAAAAGACAGGAGAAAAAGTCTAAGTTTGGAAAGATTCAACAAGCACATCAGACGGAAACTTATGAACAGCCCAGACCTCCAACTGTTGTATCTTCTGTGCTCTCTTCTGAAGAACTTCAGGCTTTCAAGAATCTTCTACGATCCACTGCTGCCACCACTGGTCATTAGTCAGTTTTAGGGCCATCAGGTTCATTCTTTGCTCGGTCAGGTACATCCTATGCTGGTCAATGTGCTTCCAATATCACCCATCCATGGGTAATTGATACTGGAGCCACTGATCACATGACAGGTTCTTCCTCTTCATTTATTCTGTATTCTCCCTCCTCTGGGCAGGATACAGTCTGAGTTGCAGATGGGACTCTTTCTCCTATTTTGGGAAAGGAGTCCGTCCGTTGCTCCCCAAATCTTACTTTACAGTCTGTGCTTCATGTCCCAAATTTTTCTACAAACTTACTTTCTATTAGTAGTCTTACAAAATCCTTGAACTGTAAAGTTACTTTTTTCCCTTCTTATTGTGTTTTTCAGGATCTGGAAAGTGGGAGGACGATTGGACATGGTAGAATGCATGGTGGCCTCTACCTTCTTGCAGATGGTCCTTCATCACCAATAGCATATCAGCCTCCACTCATTATCCAACCAACCCCGCACTCTCTTTACTCTACTATCAGTACTTTACAACAGTGACACCGTCGTTTAGGGCATCCTTCAACTGTTGTGTTATCTCAGTTATTTCCTTTTTTTATTTAAACAATGTAAACAGGACGAGTTATTATGTGAAGCCTGTATTCTGGATAAACAGGCTCGTACCTCCTATAAACCTACTTATATTAGGAGCACTGGTATTTTTGACTTTGTTCATTCAGATGTTTGGGGTCCTGCTCGGGTTTCTTCTACTTCTGGTCACCGGTGGTTTGTCACATTCATTGACTGTCACACCCGTACCACTTGGGTTTACTTGATACAAAACAAGAGTGATGTTTTCTCATGTTTCCGTTAGTTCCACAAAATGGTACAAACCCAGTTTCATGCTTCACTAAAAATACTTCAAAGTGACAATGGTCGGGAATACTTAGAAGGTCATTTTCAGCAATATTTACTGGATCACGGTATCATTCATCAGACGAGCTGCGTTGACACACCAGCACAAAATGGGGTGGCTGAAAGAAAAAACCGCCATCTCCTTGAGACAGCCCGCGCTTTAATGATGGATGCTCATGTTCCTGCACATTATTGGGGCGATGCAGTCCTCACAGCCACATCCTTGATCAATTGGCTTCCATCTCACCTTCTTCAAAACAAGGCACCACTAGAGCTCTTACTTGGTGATTCCTCCTTCCCATTGCCACCTAAGGTGTTCGGTTGTGTGTGTTACGCACGCAATCATCACCTACATGGCAAACTGGAGGTGAAGTCTACGGTGTATTTTTTTGGGCTATCCGGCAACTCAAAAAGGATATAGATGCTATCATCCTCCTTCTCGCCGGATGATCATTACAAGGGATGTTATTTTTCATGAGAGTTTAATGTATTACCAGTCCCATCTTCAAGGGGAGCTTGCACCAGTTGAAGTCGAAGATGTGCCTTTACTTATATCAACATCTCCTGAGGAAGTAAGGGTATAAAGTTGTGTGGACTCAGACAGCTCATGTACACCAAGTAAAAATGACGAAATACCAGAACCTCTTCCTACACCAGAGTCTCTAGAACCTCTTCCTACCATGTAGATAGTGAAAACCTGCTTTGATACCATGTGGATAGAACCTCTTCCTATATACACGTGGATATTGGAGATAGTGAAAACCTGCTTTGATACCATGTAAAGTTTCCTTCCTAAAAGTTATAACTATAACTTTTAGGAAGGAAACTTTATAGTCAATCTACTCTTGCCTCGCCAAGTCCTCAACGAGGAACATGGTTTTAAAACTCGACTGACTATCTCGACCTTCTCGGTGGTCTCGAAAGGGTCGAGACGAGAACACTGTTCGAAACTGGGTCTCGACCAGTCTCGACCAGTTCTCGACTGGTTCTCGACTGGTCTCGACCAGTTTTGAACTGGTCCAAGGCTTTATATAAGAGTCTCGGTCGAGATCTCGACCGAGACTCATTTTGCTTCTCAAATCCTTCTGTTTACTTCTCCTCCTCCATTCCTTCTTCTCCAACCTTGCATCTAAGGTTCGAAAACCTCTGTTCTTTGCAAATCTCTCCATCAAAGTGTTGTTGGAGGCTCATTTTGACCTATTCTTTGCAAATCTAAGGTTTGAGGTATGGTTTTTTCCCCTAAAACTTACTTTTTTACATGAATATGTTCAATACATGTTGGTACATCATGAAATTTATATATGTGAGTCATTAGGCCGATCTACAACCTCATCCTTTCGAATGATTTTCTTGCATATATATTTTTTATTATGATTGTCTGTTAAAAAAATATATTTTCCAGCAATTAAAAATTAAAAAAAAATATGATAAATATTAATTAGATGGTATTGAAAATATTATATTATGAACACCGTTGGCCGATCTACGCGGCCACGGTTTCATTTTTTTTTCAGTATATATATATATATATTTATTTTATTTTTTGTTTAAATAAATAAAAAATATATTTCTTAAATATTAATTAGTTTACTTTCAAAATAATATATGTTGAACACCGTTGGCCGATCTACGCGGTCACGGTTTCAGTTTTTTTTTTCTGTACATATTTTTATTTTTATGAATTTTTTATTAATAAATCCTATTTTTCAGCAAAAAAAATTAATAAAAAAAAATATTAATACTTATCTACTGGTGTTCAAAATAATATATGTTGAACATCGTTGGCCGATCTACGCGGTTACGGATTCAGTTTTTTTTCTGTACATATTTTTATTTTTATGAATTTTTTATTAATAAATCCTATTTTTCAGCAATAAAAAATTAATAAAAAAATATTAATACTTATCTACTGGTGTTCAAAATAATATATGTTGAACATCGTTGGCCGATCTACGCGGTCACGGTTTCAGTTTTTTTTCTGTACATATTTTTATTTTTATGAATTTTTTATTAATAAATTCTATTTTCTAGCAATAAAAAATTAGTAAAAAAATATTAATACTTATCTATTGGTGTTCAAAATAATATATGTTGAACATCATTGACCAATCTACGGTTTCATGTTGTCGGATTATATTTTTCAAAAAATAAATTATTTTTATTTAATATCCAAAATTATTAATAATATCTAAATAATTGTGGAAAATTAGGAAAAATATTCTGTTTTCTTGTAACATAGTTTTAAAATTTTGAAAGTAATTTCAATGTATTTTGAGTTGTATTCGCATATTTGATGCTTTTATGTTCTTCAATTCTAAGTTTTATTAATGTAAATCTATTGATTTAAATTTCTCTATTTATCATCTTATGTAACAGTGTCTCGTTCTATATATTATGGCTGCTTCGGGTTCTCGTGAGGGAGGTAGTGATGCTGGTTGTACTGACATGGCTTGGCAGTATTGTACCGCCATTGACGGTGATAGAAAGAAGACCCAATGCAAATTTTGTGGGAAGAAGCTTATGTCTGGTGGGAATACCAGACTTAAGCAACACTTGAGTGGGACTTCTACAGATGTGGCAAAGTGTCCTATAGTTCCTATGGAGATTACCAGGGCCATAGCTGTACAGATTAAGGGAGGCCAGCAGAGAAGGGTAGAGAAAGAAAAAAATAAACAACAATTTGAGGAAGCAATACGAGGTACAGTGCGTGGTTTGGATGATGATAGTTCAGATGATGATGGTCTAGATACCAGGGGTTTGACTGAGGAAGAAGCCAGAGATCTGAGACGGACAACAATGGCTAGTAAAATCAGCCACGAGATGGAAATGGAAAGGTTGAGGCAAAGAGCCTTAGGGGCAGGTGGTAGTAGATCATTTCAGCAGCCCGAAGAACCACAAACACGGAGTAAGGGAGGGTTGGCTTCTATGTTTAGAAGATCAAAAAGTACTAGAGCACAACCCCAGGCACCACCACCTACTGCAAGGGATGAGGATTATGTAGAGATTTTACAGCAGGATTCAACAGTTTTTAAAAAGGCTGGCGCCAAACAGAAGAGATCGAAGAGTATGTGGAACTGGAAAGGTACAAAAGAATTTATTGGGGATGCCTTTGCTAGGTGGTCTATCTATAATAGTATCCCAGCAAATGCCAATAGTGGCCCATACTATCAGCCTTTCTTTGATGCAGTTGCTCAGGCTGGTCCTGGTATTAAAGCCCCCACTCATATGAAGTGATGAATGTCTATCTCCTAAGAATTAAAAAAGAGTTAGAAGTATAGATAGAAGGGTTAAAGAATAATTGGGGTGCATATGGGGTCACTATAATGTGTGATGGTTGGACTGGTCCCACTAGAAAATCCATCATCAACTTCATGGTCTACAGTGATGGGAAGACATCATTCTTGAAGTCTGTGGATGCATCTGCATACACAAAAGATGCTAACTACATCTATGGATTGCTACAGACAGTGGTGGATGAAGTTAGTGCTACAAATGTGATGCAAATTGTGACAGACAATGGCAGCAACTACAAGAAGGCAGGAGAGATGATGATGGCTAACTATAACCTTTTTTGAACTCCATGTGCTGCCCATTCCATTGACTTGATGTTGAAGGACATGGGCAAGATCCAAAAAGTAAAGCAAGTGGTTGAACAAGCACGCCAGGTGACAACATTTGTATACAACCATGGCTATTCTTTGAACTTGCTGAGGGAGAAATGTGGAGGGGACTTGGTAAGACCCGGCATTACTAGATTTGCTACCAACTACATAGCCCTAAAGAGCTTTCAGGCAAAGATGGTAGGCCTCAGATCGATGTTTGCTTCTGAGGACTGGTTTGGGTGGAGGGAGTCCAGCTCTCCTGCAAGGGTTCAAGCACAGACTACTATAGCTTCAGAGGAATTTTGGAGAACACTGAAGGATGTAGTCAAAATTCTGGAGCTAATGGTGAAGGTGCTGAGATTAGTGGATATAGCATTCCAGCCCACCATGCCACATTTATATGCTACCATGGATATGTTGAAGGACCGTATAAAAACTGTACTTCCACATGGAAACAAACATTTTGTGAAGATTATCAAAGATCGATGGGAGAGTCAGCTGATGCACCCATTGCATAAGGCTGGTGAGTATATTTAATAATGTCTTTAATTTAGTTCCACTTAATAGTTGGTACTCTATTTTAATCTGGCAACTCATATTTTGCAACATACTTTTTGAACCACAAGTACCAATATTCACATGTGCTTGGGCTCAATTCTGACCTTATCGGTGCGGTAAAAGATGTTGTAGCAAAATTGGTGTCAGATTATACTGTACAAACACTGGTCAATCTGGAGGTGAGTTGTATGGTTTAAGTGTTGAATTATTTGAATATCCACATATTACAATGGCTAATGGTTACAAATTTTGAAATGGATGTAGATGAAAACGTTCAGAGATGCTCTTGGGAGTTTTGGAACTCCCGCTGCAGTGGCTGGACGAGATAAGACCGATCCTGGTATGGAATTATGGAAATTGAAATTTTCAAGTAAAATATCTTATTTAATATGTGTATTAAAATGTGTTATTCATCTTGTGCAGCTGAGTGGTGGTTGTTGTATGGCGAGCATGCAGCTGAGTTGAGGAGAATTGCAATCAAAGTCCTATCTCAGACATGTTCCGCATCTGGGTGTGAGCGAAATTGGAGTACTTTCTCCCTTATCCATTCAAAGAGGCGGAATAAATTGGGCTCTCAACAGCTAAATGACTTGGTCTACGTCCATTACAACATGAGATTGAGGGTACAATGCTTGAAATTTAAACAAATAAATGAACAAGAGCTGATCGAGCTAGCCAACGTCTTCCAACTATCTTCAGATGAAGAGGATCCCTATGTGGAATGGGTGAGAGACAGAGCAGTTCCAGTGATGGATGAGCCTAGTGGGATGCCCGACCTCACTGTGTCTGCTCCGATGGGTTCTAATCTCGAGCGGTTTATGTCCTCGGATAAGGGTCGTGTACACGCACAATCGCTTAAACCGTTTGAACCCCCAGCTGGTACTGGTAGTGACTTAGAAGGCGATGATGATACAATGGAACAATCTAGCTGGTCAACTTCTGATAGTAGTGGTGATGATGGTAGTGGTGGTGGTGATGAAGGTGGTGGTGATGAGGGTGGTGGCGGTGATGAGGGTGGTGGTGGTGATCCTAAACCGACTGTACCCATTATTAGATGGACCGGTGAGAGTCAATATACACACACTACACAGGATCCAGATCATGGTGGACGCGCATCTTCATCACGGCCTATGACTAGGTATACACGTAGGTCTCGTCAACGGGAACGCCCTTTGCAACCAATGGAAGAAGAAGAAGATCGTTTCTTTGACATCGTTCCTGATCCTGATATTATGCCTGATGTTGAAATTGATAGCATGTCTACAAGTTTTGGAGGACTGAGCATTGAGGGTAGCAGTGGACAGGAGCAGGGGCAGTGGAGTGCTCATGGATTTGGCACCACTTCGGCGTACGGTTCTTATTCCGGTGATGATGACCGCATGATGGGAAGTGCATATGATTATTCCGCTGAGTAATGCTACATCACAGACTGGCTCAAATTTTATGGACAGTCTCTTTTCAGCCCCAAATTTGCAAAGAACCACGCCCCTACACCAACCAATATATGCTCACTTTACTCCACATTATAGTGAATTGTATCCAAGGTTGGGTATTTTTAGAAACTTCCCGGATCATATGTATGAGAAATATGTGGAAGACTACCAGACCTTCTATAGCTGAAGGATGTCGTGGCAGGATTTTGTTTATCAGACCGAGATATATTTTCTTCAACAAAGTCAATCTGATCAGATGGAACCTGCACGCCACTCTACATATGATTAGACATTGAGATGGACTAATGAGAATGTATTATTTCATTTTGAGTATTTAAGTCTTTCATATAATGAGTACTTGTAAATTATGTTATTTTGTGGGATTTATGATTTATGAATGTATGATTTTTCGATAATGTGATTACTTTTTATGCTTCAAATGTGTTTATATATGTTGAATAAGTATTTTCCTACAATATATAGCCTTAAAATGGCTCTAAAATGGACTTAAAACAGCAAAAAATGGCTTAAACCATAAAAAAACCTGTCGAAACTCCCATTTTTACCCTCTGGGAGTTTCGGCAGGTTCTCGCCGACCGAGATCTCGATAATCTCGATTTTCTCAAGGGTCGAGACACCCTCGAGAACCGAGATTTCGAACTATGACGAGGAACGAAGAAGATGACGAGCTTCTTGACTTCAAAGACTACTTCCTTTGCCCTCTGAGAGAAAATAAGATCAGCCAACAATGGAGTTACAATAGAGAGTATTGGGCAAAAGGATTTTTTTTAACACTAAAATCTCTCTCTCTCTCTCCCCCCTCTCGAAGTTCAAATTTATGAATCGTCACAAGGCTCACAACATGAAACATTGTGAATTCCACAATAGTAACACACAAATTCATTACATGTATATGGCAATTTTGATCCATTCTAAGTCTGTAAATTCATTTACTCAATTACTAGGGTCCATTCAAGTTATTCATAAACCCAAACCTTCAAACATAATACTATTGATGCACTTACATTGTATATATCATTGGATCTTTGATTTCCATAAAAACAAAATTTGGATCTTTGATCTCCCCATTTTTATCATTTCAAAGCCGATTCTGGTAGGATTGGAATCGGTTTTGGCAAAGATCGATCCCGATCCTCAAATTGATTAGTAGATAGTAAAGTTTGCATCCTAAAAGTTCAAACTAGTAAGTAGAGGGACTCTCAAGTATATAAGACACTCAAAGTTTTAGACTTAACCAATATGGATTATTCTCAACACTCCCCCTCACATGTAGCGAAAATGAGCATACACGTGGAAAGATGGCACGGAGAAGGAAGGAATATGGTGCTCTAATGCTATATAAAGTTTCCATCCTAGAAGTTCGAACTAGAAAATGGAGGAAGTCTCAAGTATATAAGGCACCCAAGGTTCCAAACTTAACCAATGTGGAATTATTCCCAACATAGACCATTGAGTGAGATAGAAAGAAATTGCTCATTCAAGCGGACGATGGAGACAATAATGGTAGAGATGATTAAGAGATGAATCTGACGGGTCATTCATGGAGATGTGGGAGTGGCTTGGTGATGCGTAAAATCATTCTGCATCCCAAGTGTGAAAAGGCCGATGAGTGGCTTTGTTCAAATTTGTTGTAAACTACATGTCCTATAGGCAGGAAAATTTACAAGATTATTATAGAGAGTGGCAGCAATGAAAAATCTTATTTCCTTAGGAAGTGAAGAAGCTGAACTTGAAAGAGAGCAAAATACCTACCCTACAAGATGGCCTGGTGAAAGGGAATGAGGTACCTACAGTTAGACATTGCGTAGTTAAGTTTTCAGTTGGGTTATTTTGATGAGTTGTGGTGCAATGTGGTAGCTATGGATGTGATGGCAACAAGGGTTCTTTTTCCACATACATCTGTAAATATAAAAAAAAAAATATATATATATATATATATATATATATATATATATATATATCCTTTTTGTAATTCTAAAGCAACTTATTTAACATTTCTGAAATCCCTAGTTCCCTGCAGAAAATTGATTGAATCTTACCATGCAAACTGTGACTGTTAAAATATACATAAGAAAATAAATAACTATGCCAAACTCATCTAGAATCATTTAAAATTGCTGACACGTAAACCATAACAAAATACAGTAAAGGTCACAAAGCCTGTAGCATGGGTATTCTCAGGACAATCAATCAACATTTAAACGTCACCTATTAGCTAAACCAGAAACTGACAGACTTCTTAACCGTGCATCACACCGTCCCATCCATGTTAAGTTTAGTCTGTGTAGTTGAAACCTTAGGCTTTTCAAGAAATCCAATTGTGAATGTAATGATTAAATAAAGACGTAAGCATAATGCTTATTAACTATGGGTTATTTGAGGATCTTTTAGTTAATGGTCTCATTTTCTACTTTAAACAGCTTCATCTAACAGTTGCTTTTGGATTTGCATTACCAATAAAAAGGAGATACAACATCCATAAATATAAAAAGTTCAGTTACAACCATATTTAATTATTTTATTTTTGTTAATGGCAAAGATAATAACTTTGTATAATATACAAAGAAGTATACACAAATATGCGTTTACAGAATTTAAACTGAAAACCAATGAATCGTAACTTAAAGATGCTTTATTGACCATGGACAAACTATATAATTCAAGAGAATTGAAAAGAATACAGAAAGAGTTATTTCTATATTCATGGTGAAAAAGAAAAGATGATAAATAACCATTCAACAAACCTGTTGCCGTACAATGTAGAACCGAGGAGAATAAAAAGGATGGAATTTTAAAATGCAAAACATGAAAACAGAATGACTGAAATAGAGATTTCATTAACATGTGATATTAATCAACATATAATTTGAATGGTCAGCAGATACCATAAATTCAATTTAGTGTTCTCCAGCAGGCACATCAAGCAGTTATCTAAAGAGAGTTACTTTTATAACTGTGTTCTCCAAATCATAAGCAACAAACTTACAGAAAATTGATTTGCTAAAACTGGTTTATTTTCACATATAGCAGGGAATAGCTGCCACCGTTGAAACTCTCCTTTATAGCTTCTTCCAATACTTCCTGCACTGAAGGTTGATGTATTGAAAGTTGAAACACAGGGAATATCAACATGAGATTCTTGGAGTTAAATATTTCACAACCCTTTTTTTTTTCTTTTTGGAGAAGCAGAAAAAGTTTTTTTAGAAAAGAAGCACAAGGATACAGAGAAAGAAAGCAAGCAAGCAAGGAGCAAAGAAAAGGTGCAGGAGCAACTTGCAACACAAAGACATGCCCATTCCGACTGTGACACCCCAGATATTTATACTGTTTTATGTACTGATTTTTTTAAAACAGATTTTAATACTGAGTTTTTTAATGCTGATTTTAATATCATTTTTTTAATACTGATTTTAAAAACTGATTTTTTTAATATTGATTTTAAAACTGATTTTAATACTGAATTTAGGTAGTCGGTACACAATTAGTACTAGAAAACTTCATAATACTCACAGGTTGCATAATGCATTGCTGACTATTGAAAAGACGATCAGTGTAAGTGCAAAGAAAAGAAGTAAGTGAAATATTACAGGTGTACACCACTAGGGTGACACCGAACCACTAGTTTATACTTTATGCTTCGGTGCTATTTAATTATTTCATGATGGCTGATTGTTGTTCTTTTTGTTCATCGTTGTTTATATGATTTATTATTTACATGAATGTGATGAGAAAAAATCTGTTTTTATTCCATTTCAGTATTTCATTTGTAAGAATTTTATTTTTAAATGAATTGCATCCTTTTTTTAATGGTTGTCATAAAATAAAGGAGAATGTGGAAAGAATGGATAATTAGTTACGCTTTGCGTTTATTGGAGAGTAAATAAGGACAATAAGGTGGAGAATCATTGCCATCTGAGTCTCACCCGTTACGCTGTGGATAAATGAGAATGGGGTCATGAACGGATAACCGGGAATATATTTTTGGCTGTGGTAAACTCTCTACTAGAACAATGGTAACTAGTTATTCACTTATAAGAATTGCATATTTTATTAATGGTTTGTCACATAAGAAAGATGAGAATGTTGAGAATGTGAAGAGAAGGATAATTAGTTACACTTTGTGTCTATTAGAAAGTAAGGACAATAGGGAATGGAGAGTCATTGCCATCTGAGTCCCATCAGTTACGCCACGGATGTATGAGAATGGGGTCATGAACGGATGATCCGGAATATATTTTGGTTGTGGTAAACTCTCTACTAGAACAATTGTAACTAGTTATTTGTGGCAGTTGGCCAAAAATGGAAATAAATGTGGAGGTGTTAAAATGATAGAAAATAAGTGTGAGTGTGTTAGAATAAATTTGAAATTGAGTTTTCTTGCATTTATGAATTGAATTGATTCGTTGTTCACCTTTTGTCGTATTCATGTAATATTTTGTCTTATTGGGTTAGTGAGCTCAACCCTTACAATGACATTACAGATGATGAGGTGGCTGAAAGGGGAACAAGAAGAAGCGTAGAGGACACGTGGATTCACCATTAGATTTTAGTTACAAGTTTCAAATTTCTAGATTGGTTGTATAAGGATTTGAAGTTTAAATTTCAAAGATATTTATCTTTTTATTTGATACAAATTAGATTGCCACTAGTAGGTTTTGGTTGGTTTGCTACTTTGCTTATTGTTTTAAATTGGATTATTTTAAGGAAATTAAAGTTTAATTTGTATTTGTTTGGTCGATCGTTAAATCAGCGCCCGTAAGGGCTGTACTCTTACCTCATACAGGTTTGGGTCGTAACACCGACTCCAATCAAAAGTGAGAAAAAACCCAATCCCCCTCTCCCAACCCAACAAAGCAGTTGATTTCTCTACCAAAAAGGTATCTACTTTCGGAACTCCAAAAATACACACCTCTACACATACAAAATAGGCTTATCAAAGTTCCACGATATAGTAAATGTTGTGGGAGGAACTAGAGAATGGTAGGCATGCTTATTTATCTTTCCCGTACTCATCATAATGTATCATATGTTGTGAGAGTAACTAGTTAATTCATGCATGCTCCTCAAATCACTCATCTAAATGCTATATAAATTCTCAGGTATCGAAAATCCTCCCCAGGGAAGGTTTTATTCTTAGAACAATGTGGTAAGCTGAGACTAGAAGCCTTTACTGATGTTAAAGGGCCAAGGTCATTTACAAACAGACAATCTACCCCTTAATTGTGTACCTTTGTGGTCTATGGTCCACGGTGTGTGTGGACTTTTGTGGTTAATCACTCTTCTCCTAGAAATGATGACCAACTTAAAGATGGCAGTGGTTCTTTATTGTGACAAGGCAGTTATTAGTATTGCTCACAATCCTTTCCATCATTTTCACACTATGCATAATGAGGTGGATTGAGAGTGTGCTGTAAAAAATTTTGGGTGCCTTTGAAAGTAGCCATAATTGCATTATATAAAGGTGGAAATCTTGAATCCAGAAAAAAAATTAAAGAGACTTTTAGAATTTCAAAACCCCTTTAGAATTCCCCATACATAGATAAGCAATTCCTAAACATAGAAAACTATCCCCAAACCCCTTTGGAATTCCCCATATATAAATAAGCAATTCCTATACATAGAAAACTGTTCCCAAGAAATTGGTACAAACAAGATATTGAAAATTGAAGATGGAAGGCACCTAATGCTTCTTTGGAATATGGAAAGGAAAAAAAAAAGAATATGCTAGAAGATTGGCAGCTGGAAAGGATCTCTCAAGAATAGCTTTCTACAATCATAAGGATGTTGTGTGGGACCAGAAGGTACTGTTCACAACTGTTAATGTGAACAGTACCTCGTGAACAGTTGTAGGCTAGTTGGAATGGGCTTGATCTAAACCAGGCCAGGCTAGGTCAGGCTTGGCCATGGGTCTAGTCTTGGACTTGGCTGTCCTACTTTACGAGTGTACTTCTTAGAGAAGTACTGATCAGGCCTATGTGAGGGGTCAACTGCTAGATTAGGTGGATGCGCTACATTAACTCTCCTCTTCTCAGGAAAAACTCAACCTAGATTTTTGTACAAGCGAAGAATCAATTGCATGTGATGCACGTCAAACTTCAACCTGCAATAACACTCTAGTAGCACACAAACATCAAGAATGTAATATTGTAAGTATGTAGCTCACTCTTTCAAATACTTTAGCAGGATTACGAAGTCAATGTGCTCAACTTTACAATCAACACTCAAAATATCATTGGTAACAGTCACAACCTCATGTGGAACACTTGTAAAGTCTTCTTTAATCATGATCTCTTCAGTTGCCACCACTTGATCTTGTCCTCTTTTACCTCTTGAACGAAGTCTTCAATGGTGTACTCTAGAAAAGGAACATCGTCCAACTTGCAAAGTATATGGCCTTCGCCTTTAGTCACTTGTGCTTCTATGGTTGGTGGAGGAATTGGATCTTTGTTTTTCAACTCATCATGTGGCTGGATTGCTCATGTAACTCTTTTGGTTTGGAGCATGCTTTGGCAGTCAAGCCACAAAGAGCTATCTTCTACCACATGTGAGAAGGCTTGATGTTGCAAAATATTCATCACAATCAACTACACCCTGTCGTCCTTCCAACCACTGTCGACCAACATGGATGATATATCTGGAAAAATCAAACACCTCATACCAAGCACCACCAATGTACGAAGAAATATAGGATTCAACAGATTCATCCCAGTTATGTTCAATGATGATCTCCTTAGTCTATAACAACATCTCCACTATGGATCACGAGAGGAGATTTGCACTTTGCCTTTCATCTACGAATAAAAGAACAATCTTTCCATAGGGCAGGCAAACTCTAGTCTTTAAAATAAAGAGCTTAAGTAGGCTAGCCATATCAATAGATCTAGGCTCATTGTTAGCCATAGCTTTAATACCAATTGATTAGGGAAGGATTCCCAAATTGCTAGAATCACAAGGAATTGGACAGGACTAGAATGGGGATAATGTGAATAACAGAAATTCTACTCCACAAATAGGGATCAGATTGATGGCAAAATGTTGAAGGTAGTAAATAACCTCGGCAAGCTAGAGTCCCACTAGTGCCTGCTATAGGAGTCTCACCTAAACCTAATTGAGTCAAGCAAAATAATATTCAAATAGAATATTCAGAGAGAGTATGCTATAAAATTTAATAGTTTCCTTTGAAAGCAGCCATGATTGCATTATATAGAGATGAAAATCTTAAATATAGCAAACATTAAAGTGACTCTTAGAATCCCAAAACCCTTTTGGAATTCCCCATACATAGATAAGCAATTCCTAGACAGAAAACTTTCCCCTAGATATTGAAAACTGCAAACAAGATATGGAAAATTGAAGAAGGAAGGCACTTAATGCTGCTTTTGAATATGAAAAAAGTGTTGTAATATGAGATTTAGGGGTATAAGGGTATTCTTGTACTTGTACCCCTACATGCATCATATAATGGAAATAGACCAGTATGACTAGGCTACGCCACAATGTAAATATTGATTGAGGCTCACCTATGAACTATTTTGACCAGGTTTTATACTTTTATCCTACCTGAAGAATTGCTTATCATGACATCATGATCAAAGTTTCAATATTATATACCAGAATACTTGAGGTTTCTCAAGAGATCTCGAAACTGCTCTAATGCTGGCCTACGATGTTTCAAAGTAAGGTGTCAGGGACATCTCTGTATTTTGGGGATGATGTCAAAATCCCTGATGGAAGTGCATGATTTCCAATGACCGATTTTTTGTAGAACCGGATCAAGGACTGTTCTTATTTGAGCCATCTTGTTGTGGCTACGTACTTGTTTTGTGCTTCGATGCTTGTTTTATGAACTTCTGCTTTGTCGGGAGAGTGTATTCTCACGCCCTATCTTCTTGTAAAAGTTAGATCTTGGCTGAGACGGCTAGACTTATCTTTTTGCTATCCACATTGACTTTTTGTGTTGGACCCCATATGTTGTATATATGATGATTGAACAGACATACCCTCATTCTGCAGCAGTTTTATACAATTTGGCAGAGAATACTCTAAATTCAGCATCTAGTAAAAGGAACGGCTTTTACCAAGTGGGCTGGGATAGGTAAAACATTCCCCAAACGTAACCTACCCATACCCATTCTCTAATAGGACCAGTAAATGGATGTTATTTTCCGTTCCCAATAAAGATTGAGCTGAGTTGGATCCAAGGTTTAAAATCTCGGTTCTCAGAGGTGTCTTGGCCTCTTGGAAAACCGAGATCTCGGAGATCTTGCCGAGACAGTGTAAAAGCAACTTTGTTTTGCTCCTGCATGTAGCATTCGATAACACAAAATATCCCGAGATCTTGGCGAGAAACTACCGATAACACAAAATATCCCGAAATCTCGTCGAGAAACTGCCGATAACACAAAGATCTCGGCGAGATCTCAGCGAGAACTTGCATCGAGACCGAGAACCATTATCGCCATGGTTCTCGTCTCGGTGTTCACCAAGAACACCGAGAACACCGAGATCTCGCCGAGATTTTAAACCATGGTTGGATCCTAAGCCCACACTCCAAGTGGCGACTCCCCCTTTCACTCCTAAATTGAGGAGGACGAATTGAATGATTGTGTATCCCCTTTGAGACAGTTAGTTGGGAACCAGGAATGTGCATAGCGTTGATGGCACGCGGATAGGGCCACACATCACAAATGGTGTGGTACCTACACCTGGGTATCAAGGTTGGAGGAGATTATTTCATCAGAAAGAATCAAGAAATTGTCCAAGCTATGGTCAACTCTTATATATCTTATTGACAAACACAAGCCGCAATTAATCTGACATTATATCACGAGAGATCCTAATGTCCTGATATGTCCTTTCCACATTTTTTGCTGGAATTGATTTACCTTGTTAGCGATATAGCTCTACAGGGCTGTGGGTCCCACCTTCTATAATGCCTTATTAGTTTCTTTATGTGATTTTTCTCTATTGGTAGTAAGTAGTGGATTTGTTTCCACCATAGTTGTTTATTTCTTTCCTTGTTGGTTAGGGTTTATTTCCTAAGTTGTCTAGATTTACTTTCCTAGTTAGTTTATGATTGTAATTAAGTAAGTTTCCTAAACTATTATTTCTCCTCTTTGACTATAAATAAAGGAACCATAGGAGGAGAACACATTGATATAGCTCTACAGGGCTGTGGGCCCACCTTCTATATGGCTTATTAGTTTCTTTATGTGGCTTTTCTCTATTGGTAGTAAGTAGTGGATTTGTTTCCACCATAGTTGTTTATTGTTTTCTTATTGGTTAGGTTTATTTCCTAAGTTGTCTAGATTTACTTTCCTAGTTAGTTTATGATTTTAATTAGGTAAGTTTCCTAAACTATTGTTTCTGCTCTTTGATTATAAATAAAGGAACCATAGGAGGAGGAGAATACATTGATTCTCTCTCCCTTTTCTCCATTCTCCATTCTCTCGATCTTCTCTTTCTTTCTTTTCTATTTTGTAACATACCTAATTTTGATATACATTTTGAACATATAAATCACAAAAAGAAATAAATGAATATACTAATGTACTGTGTACATATACAGGAAATACGGTATGTGAACAGCCTACAGTTCATTACCCAAACAATAGACCCGGTTCACTATGTGGAAAGATAATGCAGCAAATTTAACTGTTGGTATCTCAGGGTTGATTTGGATTAGCCGCATACCAAATTTCAGGCTCTAATTCAGTCATTTACCCCCTCATGTACGTCCATGCACCTCCTAATGGTCCATGCACCCTCTTTGTTGTCCCATATTTTTCCATGTAGCAAACTCTATTTGGCTGAAAATTGACTTAATAGTGGACCTTGGGATCTACCTATCTACCAAATTTCAGCCTCATCTGATTTGCCATGTATCACAACCAAATGCTGTCAGCCCACATAAGAAAAGTAATATTGCATAATCTTTTAATAATGATATGGCTTCCTTGTGTATTTCATTTCTCTCATTCGTTCTTTTCTAATTCCTTTCTTCTTCTTTTTTTTCTTTTTTTTTTTGTATGTTGTGCCCCAATTATTCTTTCAAATTCCTATGCATGTTTATTTCATTTTCATTTTCAAATTAAATATCAGTATTCAATTTCCTGCAAGTCAGATATTCCGTTTTTGCATTTTCAAGTTAAATATCGGTATTCAATTTATTGTAAGTCAAGTATTTATCATTTTGTTGATTTTACTGTTTGTGTTTACCTCAACTATAAGCCTAAAAAACATGCATATAGATTTATTGGTAGGTGAAGCATGAAGACCTACCCAATACCACCTAAGGGGACACCTTGGCAAGAAGTGTACAAGCGCTTAGTGAAAACATCCAGGACTGGTTTCTGAAGGTGAAGAAACAAAAGATGTTTGACAATTAGTAGATCATGAAAGTGATAAACTTAATAAAGTTAGAACGTACTGCAAGAATCAACCAATCTAGAAATCAAGTAAAAGCATATACCTGTCCTTTCAAGGCTTCTTCTCTCGTAGATCGCCATATTCGATAACCTATTGGAGCCTTTGGATGGAAAGATGTCCAAATAAGAATTTTTTTTTTTTTAATTTAAATGACATATAGGGAAAACTAGAAGTATCTAGTAGAAATAGGAGGGGGAAAAGGCAAGAGAGTGAAAAAGAAAAGGCATGAAGGATCCCCATAAGAATATAAACACCTTTGTTCTACCAGACTGCCACAAAAAGAACAAAGGCACACAATACAACCTTAAAGACCAAGGAAAACCCAAATCCAAAGCCAAAATATACCATGGGAATCCTCATTCAATGACCAGAAACAAGGAGCACTTTTAAAAAGATCCAAGACCAAAGCAACAAGGTGAGAAGTGAAATCAACACGGTAAACAATAGGGCACACCAGCAAAATCCCTGATAAATTCCATCAAAACCCTTAAAAACACAATACACTACCAAGCCAACAAGCAGATAGCCAGCAGCATGTAACCATGGCGCTATTCTGTTCCCTGTAGAACTAAAACTCTCAGTATATCTACCTCCCCAATCCTTCAAATTACTCATTTCCCTTTAAGTATTCTCAATGACACTGCCATCCTATACTTTGTCATGCTCACAAAGAGTACAGGGTCTTTTTCCTCAACTGCATTGCCTAATATTTCCTCCCATCCAATCTCTGGGAGAAATCACAAGCATGGCCATCATCTCAGATTTAATCTAATCTGTGTATTGTGCATTCAATTTAACATGCATATTTTGGTTAATGGATGGGAGTTCCCAAAATATTCAATGGGAATTCCCCATTCAGTGACCAAAAACATGGAGCATTTATAAAAGAAAGCTGAAATCAAAAGCAACAAGAAAGTGAGAAGCTCAACCAACACAGGAAACAATATTGCAAATCCTGTAAAATCCATAATAAATTGCAACTACAAACCTGACAATCACAATTCAAAACAAGTAGTTGAAAGCAGAAAAGCAGATATAATGTTGGATATAGACATATGTACTGTGAGGACAAAAGGTGTATTTATTTCACAGAAAGGGTTATTTTGGTCATTGTGTTTTAATGAAGTTTGTTTAGACTGAGAAAAGGGTTCAATTGACTCTCTTGGGCCATTCTCTTCATCTTTCTTCTTCCTGGCTCTCTCCATCCAATGCTCTGCTTTCAATTCGAGTCTTGTTCTTTTATTTAGTACCGTTCAGGTCCATCAAACTCCACTTTTGTTTCAGTTTCCAAATCCACTTCCAGCTCTTGCAACTGGTCCCTGTTTCTAAACCAGTACTGGAAAAATATTTTTGTTAAAATGTTATTCCCATTTCTGCTAGAGTTCCAATCTGTTTATTCCCATAATTCGTCATTGAAGTTTTGTCCTAATAATTTTCAAATCAGTTCATTAAAACCAAGCTTATACCCATTGTTATCAACTACCATAACCCTGTCCCTTTTCCAGTCACTCCTTAGACAGACCCAATCTCACCCTTTAATCTCAGATAAATCTGAGATTCTATCAACCATAGTTTAACACAACCTATTGTCTGTTTCTGTATTTTCAGTGATTGTTTTTATCTGTTCTGTTACTAACAAATTAGCATATGTTAATCCTATTTTATACCTGTTCCACCCTTTTAATTTGTCCATAAGCCTAGAAGAATCCATTCTCAAATCCTAATTTAGGGGCTAGGATTTGATTTCTGCACAAGACATGTGCAATATTTTCACAAGTTTCGGGGACCAACAGACACTGCCACGAAGCAGAAAACAGAGACAGAAGGGGTTCTGGCTGTGCCTCAACCTCTGCAAGACCACAACACCGTATTGTATAACTCTCTGGGAGACATTCAATAATAAGTAAACATATTTCAAAAGTTAAGAAAGAATTATTCTACATATTTCAAAAGTTAAGAAAGAATTATGCTAATAAGTTCACATTTATTGAAACTTAAGAATGATGTCTACATGTATCTCTTGGATTCTTTTAATGTAGTTAAAATTTCAGGAATTGGTTTTTCTTTATGATGTCTACATGTATCTCTTGGATTCTTTCTTAACATATTTCAAAAGTTAAGAAAGAATTATGCTAATAAGTTCACATTTATTGAAACTTAAGAATGATGTCTACATGTATCTCTTGGATTCTTTTCATGTAGTTAAAATTTCAGGAATTGGTTTTTCTTGAGATAAATTTCAAAAGAAGATGATAAATTTTTATTACATTGCCATGCTTGTTCTCCAACACATGTATACATTTAAAATTATTTTCTAATCAAAAGCATAGAAAATATAGGATTTGTTGTGAAGCCTACGGTAAATGTTGTAAATGTCCACTTAAGTGAATAGGGTAAATTAGTAAATCCCTGCTTAAGTGACAGTGTTGTCTAGGTTCAATGTATCCTCACCTACTTCACCTACTCTCTTTCTTTATTAGTAATTCATTCAGTCTATAAATACAATTGACCTTTGTCTTTCATAGACATGTCAAACCATTATCAACATGGTATGAGAGCCTAAACCCTAAGGACCCTAACCCTAGGTACCGCCTCTCTCTCTCTCTCTCTCTCTCTTTCTCTCTCTCTCTCTCTCCCCTTTTTTGAAGTTACCGCCCACCACCACCACCCTCACCCCTCTCTCACCTCCTTTCGTTTTCGCTCTCACCTCCTTTCGTTTTCGCTTCCGCTACCACCAGAGTCTCTCAGTGGCCTAGCCAACCACTGCCAAGAGCCTCTGGTTTCTCTTATTCATGATGTTCTCCATGTCGTGAGAACTGGTTGGTATGTATGTTTTTCTTGCTACAATTGTTATGAAGAACTACTCCATGTGTGGATGTTTTTCATCCCTCGTTAAAGATCAAGCTTAAAGACTGGTGGATGTTTTTTTTTTCAAAGAACGATTCTTTTTTAGAGGTTGGAATTCGATGCTACTGCTGCTGTTCTCTCAGTCTGTATATTGCTGATTATGTTCGAAGGTGTGATCTTCTCCGTCTCAGTTTCAGTTTGATTGGAATTTGTGTGAGTTTCTTTGCACAAGGTTCGATTTTTCTAGTCAATATCGATTTTTTGGGTTATACTGAGTAACCAAATCGAGATTTTTATTTGTTATTTTTTGTGATTGCAATGGCATCTGAAATAATGTCTGCTGGAACAGATTTTTATAAAATGGAAAATTTTATCATTTCAACTAATACCACAAAACTTGATGGTGGTAACTACCTGATGTGGTCTCGGGCTACACAACTTTCTATTACAGCTCGGGGGTTTGGATATCTCACCCGAGCCAAGACTAAACCCCATCCTGAAGATACTTCCTTGGACAAATGGAATGCTGAGAATTCCTTAGTGATGCAATATCTAATTAATTCCATGCAACCTGCCATAGCCGAGAGCTATTTTTTATTGGATACAACTGCACAGATTTGGAAGTCTGCCAATGACACATATTCCCAGGTTGGAAAAGATGTATTGATTTATGCTTTGCAAAAAAAAGCTCATGAAATTACCTAGAAGGAGTTAACAGTGTCTCAATATTATACTTAGTTAAGGAGTCATTGGTAGGCCATCGACTTTTATGATTCCATACATGCCAAGTGTGATGAAGATGCTACACTCTTTTAGAAACGGGAAAAAGAATACAGAATATATACGTTTTTTGGCAGGACTGAATGTCGAGCTTTATCCTATTGGCTCACAGATCCTCAGCAAGGATCCTTTTCCTACTCTTGAGCAGGCTTATGCCATGGTTCAGCTTGAAGAACGACTATGTTATCACCTCTATCCCTGATAGGTCTGCCCTCTAGACAAGTACTCGGCCATACAAGGGTTATACTGCATCCAGAGATACGGTAAAATGTGAGCATTGTGGCAAACTCTAGCATACTACAGACACATGCTGGAAACTTCATGGCAAACAAGCAAACTTTGAGGCAAAAAGACGTAAAAAAAGGTATGCAAAAGTCCACGAACTTCAAGGGCTCACAGGCACATCAGATTGAAGCTCATCCAGCTACTGATCCCACAGCCCCACTACAATATAATCACATTCTTCAGGCCCTCAGTCGTTTGCTCCAGCCATCAGTTGCTGCCTCTTTTGATCGTCGTCTACACCTACTCCTACGTCTACCACTCCAGGTTCTCACTTTGCTCGATCAAGTATGTGTTTCAATGGGCACTGTGCATCAATGGTCTCTAATCTTTGGATAATTAACTCTAGTTCCACAAACCACATGACTGGTAACAATAACTTATTTCATCAGTACTTTTCTAATTCTAAAATCAATACTGTTCGTGTGGCGGATGGGACTCTCTCCTCTGTATCAAGGAAAAGTTCCATTCAGTGCACTCCTTCTTTAGCTTTGCAGTCTATTCTTTATGTCCCAAAATTCTCTATCAATCCCATGTCAATCAGTAGTTTTACATCTGCTTTAAACTGTAAAGTTACGTTTTTTTCCTTCTTATTGTCTGTTACAAGATCTGGACACAGAGAGGACGATTAGACGTGGAAGGATGCAGGGTGGTATGTATTTGCTTGAGAAAGGCATCCCAAAGTCAGTTTCAGCTCACCCAAGCCAAGTACATCACCTTTGTTCGGCATCTTCTGACCTTCAACAGTGGCACCAGCAACTCGGGCATCCGTCTTTTAAAGTTTTAGCTAGTCTTTTTCCTTCTTTAGCTAATAAATGTAAACAAAACGAGTTTTTTTTTTTTTTTTTTGCAAAGCTTGTATTCTGGCTAAGTAAACTCAATCTTCGTACAGTCCTTCATTTAAATGCAGCAATACTCCTTTTCATTTAATTCATTCTGACGTTTGGGGACCAGCCAGAACTACTATCATTTCTGGTCACTATTGGTTTGTTACATTTATGGCTAAAACCACTTGGGTATATCTCTTGCATCACAAGAGTAACGTTTTTCAATGCTTTCACCTGTTTCACCAGATGATCAAGACTCAATTTCAAGCTTCTCTAAAGATTCTCCGTAGTGACAACGGCAGAGATTACCTTGAGGGAGAATTTCAATGTTATATAGCGGATCATGGTATTTTGCACCAGAACAATTGTGTTGATACTCCTGCACAGAATGGGGTGGTCGAAAGGAAGAATCGTCATCTACTCAAAGTAGCTTGTGGCTTGATGTTTGCCCATAATGTGCCATCACAATATTGGAGTAATGCCATCCTTACCTCAGCTTACCTTATCAATCGAATCCCGACCCCAGTCCTTGATCATCACTCACTTTTAACCCTTCTTCTCGATGATGACTCCCATATTATTCCCCCTAAGATCTTTGGCTACGTGTGCTATGTGCGCAACCATAGATCCCCAGGAAAACTTTACCCACAGGGTTTCCGTTGTCATTTCTTGGGATATTCTCCAACTCATAAAAAATATAAATGTTATCACCCACCCACCCACCACCCTTTCATCTCCATGGATGTCCTCTTCCATTAGAACCTTTCCTACTACCCTGTGTCCCATCTTCAGGGGGAGCCTAGTCTTCAGGAAGATGGGCCTGTTATCATACCTATGGCCTCTCCTTCATCATCTTCTGCTAAGCCCACATCACCTTCTGCTGAACCCTTTGCTGAAAAAAGTCCCAGCCCAGAAACCATGGAGAAAGCAGACGATACTCCACGTCGCCTACAAGTCTATAACCGTACCAAAATCAAGTAGGGAAAGACCACCACCATCAACACACCTTCACACATCCCTTCACCAGCTCTGGATCCAAAAACTGTTTCAAAGAATGAGATCCTTCCATCTGGTAACATTCTTCCCTCTGAGTCAGACTTACCTATTGCTCTTCGCAAATGTACTAGATCTTGTACTCAGCATCCTATATCTCAGTATGTTTCCTATAAATCATTGTCTCCATCGTATCTTGCTTTTGTCTCTACTTTGTCTTCTGTGTCATTCCCAAACAATGGTAGGATGCAGTCGCAGATACGAGATGGAAAGCAACCATGGTAAAGGAAATGACTGCCCTGAGGAAAAGTGAGACATGGGACTTAGTTGACCTTCTATCAGGGAAGAAGCTTGTTAGGTGCAAGTGGAGCTTTACTGTGAAGCAAAAGGAAGACGGGACTATAGACAGATACAAGGCCAAATTAGTAGCCCGAGGATTCACCCAGACTTATGGAATCGACTATCAGAAGACATTTGCTCATATGGCAAAAATGACTACGATTCGTGTCATTCTAGTCTGCGTGTACATTATAATTGGGACTTACAACAACTGGACATCAAGAATGCATTCCTTCATGGGGAGCTAGCCAAGGAAGTATACATGGATGCCCTGCCAAGAATTGCATCATCAGCCATTGAAAGAAAAGTGTGTAAGTTGAAATGATCCCTCTACAGTCTCAAGCAATCACCTATGGCCTGGTTTGGAAGGTTTCACAAAGCTATGATCTTAGTGGGCTACAAACAAAGTAATGTTGATTGCACGTTGTTTATCAAACAAAACGAAGGGAAAATTATGATTCTCATCGTATGTGTAGATGACATTGTGATTACAAGCAGTGATAATGAAGAGATTAGACAACTGAAGACCTTGGGAAAGGAGTTTGAAGTCAAAGACCTTGGAAAACTGAGATATTTTCTTGGGATTGAAGTAGCACGCTCCACCAGAGGTATTTATTTGTCTCAGCAAAAGTACATACTTGATCTTCTCTTTGAGACTGGTCTCTTAGGATGTCGGCCGTGTGAGACACCAATTGATTCTAATACTCGGCTACAAGAAAAGAAGGGAACACTAGTAGACAAAGAACAGTATCAACAATTAGTTGGAAATTTGATATACTTGGCCTACACTCGCCCTGATATTGCTTTTGCAGTAAGTTTGGTAAGTCAATTCATGCATGACCCATATACTTCCCATATGGATGCAGTCCTCAAGATATTACACTATCTGAAACCAGCTCCTGGCAGAGGTATCCTGCTCTCTTCACAGGGTCATCTCAGAGTTGATGCCTATACTAATGCAGATTGGGCAGGAAATCTGGACAAAAAATCTACCTCGGGATATTGCACATTCATTGGAGGGAACCTGGTTACTTAGCGCAGCAAGAAACAGAATGTGGTAGCTCGTTCCAGTGCAGAGGCCAAGTTTAGAGCTATGGCTCAGGGGATATGTGAGCTATTATGGTTATAGGGATTACTCAAGGATATGGGTATCAATACTCCTAGCCTATGAGATTATTTTGCGATAATAAGGCTACAATTAGCATTGCTCACAATCCAGTGCAACATGATATAACCAAGCATGTGGAAATAGATCCAAGCATGTGGAAATAGATCTAAGCATGTGGAAATAGATCGTCATTTCATCAAGGAAAAATTGGACAGTGGGCAGATCTGTGTTTCATATGTTCAATCAAGTGGTTGATATCTTCACCAAAGAACTCCTAGGGAAGTTGTTTGCACCAACTTAAGGGGGAGTGCTGTAAATATCCACTTAAGTGAATAGGGGTAAATTAGTAAATCCCTACTTAAGTGACAATGCTGTCTAGGTTCAATGTATCCTCGCCTCCTTTACCTACTCTCTTTCTTTATTTGTAATTCATTCACTTTATAAATACAATTGACCTCTGTCTTTCATAGACAAGTCAAACCATTATCAACAGTAACCAATAGTGAAACACAAACAATGACGTTAACGTTTCATTTTTTTTTAAAAATAGATCCCCACTACCATAATGATACATATTTTAGACAATGCCATAGTTATCTTTTACATAGATTACCCTTTTTTATTTTGTGATAACATATTTTGCTAAAAAGGGGGGAAAGGCAGATTGGTGGTGTTGTTGTCTCCTAGATGATAAACATTGTGCATGTCCTTTATATTTTTAACAGTAATTTTGCCTCATTAATGCAAAAGAAGTATAGAAAAGTAATCCTCAAATTTTTCCCATACCGTGTCTTACAAGAGCTTTCAACTGTCCCTTATATTTTCTAGTGTCTAAGCATTTTCATTAATATAAACAATTACTATCTCAAAATTGACTAAGGTACATTTGGCTCTTGTGATTCGATTTTCGGGGATGGATGGATTTCAAAAGACCCAAGTCCAAATCCATAGGTTGTATGCTAAAAAGTAGGCTCAAATCATGGGATTTGATCAAAGGATTTTAAACCCCAATTCAATCAGATTTTATATCCCATCCCAGGCCCTTTCATTTCAAATCCATTTCTCATGAGTGATTGGGATTTCAGCCCTTAATTATCAACTCCTGGCTCACAACTTTGGATCCATTGCTGATCCATCAGAAGTCATCAGGGAAGCGCATCCTCTTTGGTATCGCTCCTCAACATCCTAGATCTCCTACTACTCATTTGCTGTCCTTGGCTCCTTGCTAAAGACTGTGATCCGCTGTCAATTGACCTAGACAATCGGCCGGATCTTTATTCCTTCAATGACCAAGCAACCTCAAATTCTGAAATAAATCGTTGAACACTCCTTGAAACATAATAATTTCTCCAAATGCAGCAATGAAAGCAACCTCAAAGGAGCACCACATTCTCGTCAAACAATTGGTATCCCAGAAACTGAATCCCTAAGAAAGAGCCTTTGTCAGACTTTGCTTTCAATTGGAGGAATATATGAGAATCCCACTTAATGTAGGATCAGTCCCCAACTCAACAAATTAGGAACCAGACCCACAGGAAGGGATTGAATCACTAATATAATCAATAAATCCAACCATTAAAACAGCAAAAAGCAATTCTGTCCACAGCAGAATAGTACAAATATAAAATAACAAGCAAATATCTTTGATGACTACCAATCGGATAGCTAGAACTGGCTCAAACTCCCATCAAACTTAGGCTTCTAGGGAGGAATATGCTCTCAAAGTTGCAAGCGATTCCCATGTTAGATACAAAGATATGGCCTGACTTCAAATTAGAAACTAGAAATCAGAAATTAGTGACTTCCAAGATCTAACAAACCAACCATTGGATATGGATGATTCTGATGTCTAACGAGGTGATCAGTGATGTGAAAACCATATCAGAAACTGAGGTTCATCCGATGGGTAGCTTAGGAGATATGGCAGCAAGAAGTTTTAGGAAGAATACAACATGAACAGTAAACCATGAACAGTATAACCAGAAAGAAAGGAAGAAAAGAATAGAACCTTAGGAGTCCCAATTAAGGTCGGCTGCGTCCCACAGCCTAGGAAACCCTACTCGACATTGCAAGCAAACTTTCTTTTTTCTTTTCTTAAACATACTCAGCCCACGTTGTCAAAGCAACAAGGCGATCTAAGGCGTTCGGGACCATCCTAGGCGCCTAGGCGACCAAGGCGTTCCTAGTGTATTTTTTTATTATTTCTAAAATATTAATGTTATATGAATGTCTATATATATGCAACATTCTACATAAATAATCAACATTTAAGACATAACTTAATTAATATGAGAAAACCAACAAGGCAACAAATAATGAGTCAAGTAGACAATACATATTTATAACTAATATTTGCGTACTTCTAACAAATTTGATCGGAGTGTAATTCCTTTAATATAGATCGGATTCAAGTAATCTCAAATTTGTTGCAAAGCTATCATAATCAGCTTTCCAACAAATCTGAGATTGCTTGAATCCGAGTTACAATAAAGGAGTTACATTCCGTTAAAACCTTGTTCGGAGTACGCAAATGCTGTTTAAAGTCGTCTGAATGTAAATTATTTTTCGGACATCAAAGCAAGAGATTATTTTGGCGCACTATTGGTTTTTAGTGATGCTTTACTATAATAAAATTTATAGAATTTTTATATTTGGAAAAAAAGCCTAGTATTTGGAAGTTGAAAATTGCCCCCGCACCCAAAAATATGGTTTTTGTTCTTGAACTGGAGGGTTGACTTTTTATCCTTCTAGAATTTGAATTTTAGACTATTTTTATTGGATTCAAATGGGGGGAGGGGGTTATTTGCTTATTTATGAATAATATCATAAGTAAATAAAATATAAAATTAAAGAAACATTTACTTGTACTTCCTAATAAATGTTACATGTCTAGCCTAATAATCTTCTAAAGAACATTCAGAATGACACATTGAAAACAAGGCGGTCGCCCAGGTACTCTGGGCATCCAAGGCACCCTAGGCGACCGCCTTTCTCACAGTCACAAGGCTCCCAAGCACCTAGGCTCCAAAAAAACGCTAGGATGCCTAGGCGACGCCTTGACAACAATCAGCCTTGTCCCCTTTCATTCATATAAATTGTAAGACTCGCACCTAAAATTCAGTCCTAATTTGAATTTTGGCACAGACAAGTCTTCCCACTACTACTGCACCAGAAGCTATACCTGAGTAGACACACAAGTTCCGAACATGGTAAGTTACATAAACCATTGTTTTACAATATGTAAATGAGTAGAAATCATGTAAGAATAGAAGGATCCGAAACTTGGACCAACTAGATCAAAGGACAGCATTTTATCCTGGACTGGGTGCAGGCTGTCTGGGTGCAGCCGCACACCCTGCGGCCGGACAGAACAACTGTGGACAGAATTTGATCCGCAATCCGTGGGACCCATGGGAGACACCTGGCCGCATCCAGACATGACCTATGACGTCTTAGATGCGGGATCCATTGTGGGACAAGTGGAAACTAATTTAATTAATTTAATCATATCATATAAGTGGATAAGGAATGTGGGACTCCACACTTTCTCACCTTGTATGCATAAAGGAGAATGAGATATAATCCAACTAAAGGAGAATGAGATATAATCCAACTAAAAAGGAGGAGTTGGAGTTGGAAGGGAATGAAGGACCTGGCTGATAAGTGGCACAATCCCATTGGTTAGACTACCTAGTCAAAGATAGAGTCCAACCAATTCTATCTACTACGAACCGTTGGATGCACACCATGTGACACCCAACCATCATGGGCTGTGACATATGTATGATGGGATAACCCATCTGACCCATAAGGAAAAGTTTGGTGTCGATCTAACGGTATTAAATAATAAATCTCAAAAAATACCTAGCGTCTAAACCGTTGGATGCTAGGAGAATACTCCTTATTGCAGTAGAGAATCTTGTGGATAATATTATTTTTAAATAACTAAAAGAATTAGTAAAATAGTGGAATATGTAACAATATCCCTAGTAGTTAATATTATGACAATATAACATGATTTATTAAAAAATTATAAATTAGTATATAGGGGAAGGCCAAAAACATGGACAGCAAATGGAGCCCACATTGGATTAATTTTTATTATTAAAATCGTAATACTTAGTTGCTTATATCGTGGGCAGCAATGGGACCCACTCTAACTAGATTTATTTAATCTTATCTTAAGGATTAAGGACTAGTGGGAGAAGCATTAAGAGTCCAAGGTGAGTTGGACTCTTGTACTTGTTAAACAAAAAAGGAAGTTGAAACCAAATAGGAAAGTAAAAAGCCAAGTGGCATTAAAAGAGAGTTTTAAGGGAAGTAAAACAGAGGACCCACACCAACTTTTACGTGGAAAAGGAAAGGGAAAGAGAGCCATCTCGCAAATAGTGAGGGTCCCACACACCTATGTGCGTGGAAAAGAGAGAGCAAGAGAGAGATCAGAAGAACTTGAAAAGGGATAGGATTCCTCTTGTGTAAGAAAAGAGATAAAGAAAAGGAGAGGCATTGTAAGATTAAAAATATAAAAATAAAACACAAAAAAAAAAAAAAAAAAAAGATAGAAAGATTAGTACCGCACAAAGGAAAAGGGAAGAAGAGAAACGGAGAGAGAAAGAGAAAGAACTTCATCTTAAATGTCTCTGGTTAGATCATCCATAATGAGGGCAAACAAAAAAGGGCTTAAAGCTGATCCTTGATGTAACCCCATTGTAATTAAAAATTTACGACCTTGACCCCCTACAGTTTTCACACTAGTCACCACATTATAATACATATCCTTAACTATGTCCACATATTTCCTTGAAACGCATCTCTTCTCTAATACTTGCCATATTAACTCCCTAGGAACTCTATCATAAGCCTTTTTTAGATCGATAAAAATCATATGGAGGTCCTTCTTACCTTCTCTACATCTTTCTATGAGTCTCCTAAGCAAGTAAATAGCCTCTGTCGTGGATCTATCTGGCATAAAACCAAACTGGTTCTCAGTAACGGGAGTTTCTTTTCTCAAGCGGGTTTCAATAACTCTCTCCCACAGTTTCATAGTATGATTCATTAGTTTTATGCCTCTATAGTTATTACAGCTTTGAATATCACCTTTCTTTTTGTAGATTGGAACCATAATACTTCTCCTCCATTCATTTGGCATTTTCCCTGAGCTCATAATTTTATTGAACAACTTAGTTAACCAAGATACTCCATACATTCCTAGGCTCTTCCAAACTTCTATTGGGATCTCATCTGGGCCTGGTGCTTTGCCTACATTCATCCTCCTTAAAGTTTCTTTCACTTTTGTCACCCTAATTTTGCGTATATACCAATGACCTGTGGTGCCATGGTGGGTAATATAGCAATCTGGTGCACTATTTTCTAGGACATCTTCATTTAGTAGGCTATAGAAATAATCATTCTATCTCTCTTTAATGTCTTCATCCTTTACTAAAACTCTATCATCCGCACTTTTAATACATCTAATATGATCTAAATCTCTACTCTTCCTTTCCCTCATCTTAACTATTTTATAGATAGTTTTTTCTCCTTCCTTTGTGCTCAGATTGTTATAAAGATCTTCATATTTCTTCATTCTTACTTTTCCCACAATCTTTTTGGCTTCATTTCTAGCAAGTCTATATCTTTTTAAATCCTCTATATCCAGTCTTTTGCCATGCCTTAAAACTATATTTCTTAGCTTTAATGGTTGCTTGAACCTCATCATCCCACCATCAATACTCTCTAAGAGAATGACATTTTCCTTTTGATACACCTACAACCTCTTTAGCAACCTTCTTAATACAAGCAGTCATCTCCTTCCACATTGTATTAGTGTCTCCCTCAAAGTTCCACATTCCTTGTTTGACCACATTATTGGAAAAGTTTTAATTTTCTCTCAAAAAAAAAAAAATAATCCAACTTGCATCAAAGTGTATCTAACTGATATCGCTCGATACGAACCAATATAGTTTGATATACCTCGATACGAACCGATACGGTCGATACACACATATAAAGGTTGATACAACTGACATTTTTCCACTTGTATGGTCTTATTCCTTGCTAAAAACCTACAATTCATGCGAACCAAAGATTGTAGCTCATTGAATGTCATCAAATATGTCTTTAATCCTTGGAAATACTTCAAGATTTCTTATTATAGTGTTTTTATGCTTAAAATTATGTTTGCATGTTCCCTAGTCATTCTCGTATGTATCTTGCCCCATATTTTAGCATATCCTAGCATATACACCGTATCCACGATACGATAATTCTCTTAAAATCGCTCGACCGATATGCTACCGATACACGATACTTTAATCCTTCACTATCATAGATTAAAATTTTCCGTGAAAGTACAGGACGGTTTGCTGATCGGGTTGCTAAAGCCACAAGATTCACAATGGCTCCTGGTAAGTTAGAGAACATCAAGGTATCAAGTATTGACACGATACGGGGCGTGTCGGCCGATACATATCGATATCGACAGCAGTCGATAGGATACAACGCGATACGTTTCCTAGTTTTTTAAAATAGTATGTGTATCGGGGGTATCGACCGTATCGAACCAATACGGGTCAATACGGGTCGATACCCTCAATACCCCTCCGATACGGCTGATACGGTAGAAATAAATTTTTGCATTTTATTTTCTCATTTAAAAATTTTGAAAAAAAAAAAAAAGGAAACGTATCAACCTGTATCCATAAGTATCGACCTGTATCGAACCCGATACAAGTCGATACTTATCGATACAGGTCGATACAATAAAATCAGATCGAATTAGTGGCTCAGTGGCGATACAAGTCAATAAAATAGAAAAGAAAAGCAAAACAGAGATATCAGAATCAGAGAAAGAGAATAAGAAGAAGAAGAAGAATCAGACGAAGAAGAAGAAGAATTAGAAGAAAAATCAGCAGAAGAAGAAGTAGAGGAATCACTGAATCAGAAGAAAAATCAGAATCAGAGAAAGAGAAGAATCGGAAGAAGAAGAAGAAGAAGAACAATCAGATGAAAAAGAAGAAGAATCGGAAGAAAAATCAGAAGAAGAAGAAGAAGAAGAAGAGGAAGAGGAAGAGGAAAAGGAGGAGGAGAAAGAAGAAGAAGAAGAAGAAGAAGAAGAAGAAGAAGAAGAAGAAGACGACATACCAGTTCCGGAAGCAGCCGTAAGGTTGATCGATGTTAGCTTCTTCCTCATCGTTGAGTCCGGCAGAGAAAATTGCTGTAAAATACGAAGCCTTCGACAGAACCTTCACGAATTGGTCTTTTTGGCTTTTTCAACTGCTGATATTTTGTTTGATTTGATAAAATGTATCTGCATGTAAGATAATAAGGTATATAATCTAATAAAAAATCATCATTTTCTTTTAATATACAAATTGCTTCAATAGTTGACAGTGTATTGAAAATATCTACACCATCCAATGAAAGCAAAAGAAATAGTATAAATTACATAAAAAATAAGGCATGTTAATACACTTACCCCTAGGAGGTTGAAATCTGCCTAGACACCATCCTAATAAGGACTAAAGACTCAAAATATAACCCCGAACTCGGAAAATTTAATGTAAGAAACATTTTTCTTTTTAATATTGCTTATTTATAGTGTTTTTTTGTTTTAAAATTGTGTTTTGTAGGTTCCCTAATCATTCTTATGCGTATCTTGCCCCGTATCCATGCGTATCCATCGTATCCACGAAACGATACGATATGTCTCTTAATTTCAGCTAACCGATACGGTACCGATACACGATACTTAATTCCTTGGAGAACATAACATATTTTTTTTTACAATTGATTAGTGTCTTAACTGATTGGTGGCTAATTGGAAGTATTGTTCTTTGTACAACTGATTGGTGGCTTAACTATGGAGCAAGTGCTCCACACTTAAGGAAGATTGCAATGCGGATATTGTCCTAAACGGCCCCCTCAAGTGGTTGTGAAAGGAACTGGAGCACTTTCGGCCTTATACATACTAAACCACGAAATCGCCTCAGTCATCAAAAACTTCAGAAGTTGGTTTACGTGCACTACAACATGAGGCTGAAGAAAAATTTTCTAGAAATGGAGCAGCCCAATGAGATAAATGTAAACCCCATTGACATCAACTACATGCTTGATGAGGAGGACCTAATTAGAGCATGGATAGAGGACACCGATAAAACATTAGTGATGGATGAGATTGCTATAGATAGGCAAACTACCAGAGCTGATCCTTTGGTGGAGGACATCATTCGTCAACTAAATGATGATGACGAAACACAAGCACCATCACAAACACAGGTTGAAGCCCAAAGTGAAAGTAGTTCGTCCTCCTCTGATGGTGATGCCAGGAGGATGTAGTCAGTTGTTCAGTAAGGAGGCACTATTTCTGAGAAGAGATGATAATGATGATGGTGATGGTAGTGGTGGTGGTTGTGGTGGTGGTGGTGGTGCTGGTGCTGGTGGTAGTGGTGCTGGCAGTGCTGGCGGTGTATAGACGTATGATCCAGTGCAGTTTACAAAAGAGGCGGGATATACTCATGCAACTCAAGATGAAGATCATGGTGGTCACCTACAACCAAGGAGTTAAAGCCAAAAGGGGAAGGGGAAGGGGAAGGGGAAGGGGAAGGGCAAGGGCAAGCAGCAAGCCCTTGTTGATGATACTAATATGATTACATTTGAGATGGAATCCATGAGCATGAATTCAGATCCAAGTAATGGAGGAAGATTGATGCATGATGGAGTAAATCCTGACCAAAACTTCAGCGCTGGGAGTACATCATTTGAAAGTTCAAGGGGAAGTCAACCAGAGACATTGTGGCTCCCACCAACAAGAATGTTGACTCCAGATGACTATTCACATTTCTATCATCAGTGGCTTCAATATTATCATCATTATATGGAGTGGGTCCATATTGTACCTATGTAAAAAATATGTACCAAATCTTATTAGTTACACCTCTTCCTGTGACATATGACATAGAGTTCGAACCACTCCATAACTCGACATGGTATTAGCGGAGTAATAAACATGTAAGAAACTCTTTCCTGCTTAATGTTGTTAATCATGGATTTATTGCATTTTTATACTTTAAAATTGTGTTTTGTATGTTCCCTAATCATTTATATGTGTATCCTGCCCCGTATCAATGTGTATCTACGATGTAAGAAACATTTTCCTTCTTAATGTTGCTAATTATAGTGTTTTTATGCTTTAAAATTGTGTTTTGTATGTTCCCTAATCATTTCTGTGTGTATCTTGCCCCATATACATGCGTATCTGTACGTATCCACCGTATCCACGATACGATACAATACGATACGATATGTCTATTAAATTCAGCTGACCGATATGGTACCAATACACGATACTTTAATCCTTGGGAGTGATAGAAATTTCTCCTTTTAAGAATACATTAATGTCTTGTTCTTTTTTAAATTTAGTAAGCAATTATTAATGACCAATGGTCCCTAAAAGCCATTTCCCAGGCTTATTCACTGCATGCTTATGTAAAATCATCTCTTCAACTTCCATTGTATGACAGTGAAACTCAAACTACTGTACTGCTTTGTAGTGTCTTAGCACCATACACTTGTACGAGTCAGTTGTTGGAACTATCTTATTGTTATTTAATTCTGTTAGCATAGTATATTGTAACTGACACTGCTTTGACACGTGTGTGCTAATTTCTAGGACTAGGACTTCTATTTGTATTTGGACTTTATTTAGACTAGTAGCTACTTTATTGTTTATTGTTTCTGTTTTCCTTTTACGATTAGGCTACATAGTTTACTGTTAATTAGGACTCTGGCTTGTAGAGTCCTAGATCCTAACGAGTAGATATTTGCTAGATTTTATAAATATAACAACTACAAGGAGGAGCAGAACCTACCAATCTTCTCACTCTCTCTCTCTCTCTCTCTCTCTCTCTCTCTCTCTCTCTCTCTCTCGCTCCAGTTTAGCATGATTCTCTCTTGTGTCCTTGCTGGTTTGTTTTTAGTTAATTTCTTTTTCTAACACGGTATCAGAACATCGAATAACCTTCTCTTTTTTTTCTGGTTTTGATAGTCTCCTAAAGATCTCCTCTACTTGGTTGTAGCAACCTATGCTGCCTATTGATACTATAATTTTTTGCTATTATTAAGGTACTGCTCATTCCATTCCTACCACAATTTTTTTTTTTGGCTATCAATGTTTTTCTACTACCTACAGCAACCTCTATGTTGCTGCTGCTACACCATTGCTGCCTCCATCTGATCTAATTCCCTGCTGATATCTTAAGCTCAGGTTCGGTTGCAAGTATTTTTTTCCTTACTACTAATAACTACACCAATCTTGAACTACAAAAAGCACAATCAAGTGAGTTCTTTGTTGCTAAATTTATGGCTGGCCTACATCCTGACTACCACTATATTTAAGGGCAACTTCTGACCGGGGAAAAGGTTCCTACTCTTCCAAAGACTTTTTTCGTCTTCAACGCTTGATTACTTCTCCTAAAGGTGACACTATTGTTTCTTCTGCTAGTTTTCATTTTCTCTGGTTAAGATTACAATCTTTAATCTTTCCTTTCTTTGTCTTATGATGACTAGGTCTTAGGTGTGTCTTAGTAGTACATTGGCTGTATATGGACAGCTGTATATGAAATATACATGGACAGAAGTATATTGACTGTATATGGATAGCTGTATATGGATTGTCGATAGTTGTACATGGGCTGCCTAATTGATTATAAATAGTACAGGGATAGGGGGAGATAATTACAATCAATCTTTCCCCCTCTCCACGATTTCTCTCATTTCTATTAGTCTCTTTCTTTGGTTTTCTCTTTTACAGTGTTACATGGTATCAGAGCGAAGTTAATAAACTTCTGCTACAAGTTTTTGGTTGCTAATTTAAGAGTCTATTTCGGTTCTCCCTCTTCTCTTCTCTTTCCCTAATTTTGTCCCATGAATTCTAGACTCAAACCTCGATAAGATGGAGTCGATTAACATGGGATCTCAACACAGTATTTGTTTGGAATCTGTTCTTCATCAGTTCTGAGAATGATGCACAGTTCCTGAATTTTTTTTGTGATTCTATTACATTGCTTCTGTTCAAGAGCTATTCTTTCTTCAGCCCAATATTTTTTTTTTTTTTTGATATCAATGTGTTCAGCCACCAGCGCTACCTGGTATTTTTAACTCATCTTATTTAGCAATTTTTGTTGGAATTCATTCTTGTACTACAGGTTGTACCTCTGTAGCAGTGAAAGATAAGAAGCAATTTCTTTTGGAAGGATATCCCATTGCTACAGCAGTAAGATTCTAGACAAATATCTCTCTTTCTTGTTTTGGTTCTTCTCCAAACATGACTGAATTTAAGAATCATGTGGATGGTGTTCATGTCCAAATTGCTTCAATCAAATTGGTTGGCTCATCTAATTTTCTGTTGTGGAAGCAAGCTGTGACCATCTATCTCATTGCTAGAGATAAGTTGGCTTATATATACGATGATCCCCCGGATTCCAAGGATTCGACATATGGCAGTTGGACCCGCGAAAATGTTACTGTCATGGTCTGGTTGTTTAATAGTATGAAACCTTCTGTGGCTGCCAATGTCATGTTTCACACAACAACCAAGGGTATTTGGAATGACTTACAGGATAACTTCTCTCAAGATACAAACTCATCTCGTGTTTATGACTTATATGAACGTTTATTCAATTGTAAACAGGGAGATAAGTCTATTCCGGAATTTTATAGCTCTCAAAGGAATCTAGGAAGAACTGAATGTCCATCAACCCCTTACTACTGACCTCAATATTTTTAAAGGCTCAGCGTGCAGAATTTGAGGTGGCAACATTTCTGTCTGGTCTCAGTTCTAAGTTGCAGCCTCTTAAAAGCCAATTGCTTATTGGAGATAAAGTTCCGACCTTGAATGAGGCCTTCTGTCGTGTTCAGCGTATTGTCAACCCTAATTTCTCCAAGTCCAACAACACTACTGCCATTGACAACTTTTCCTTGTTCTCTTCTAGTAGCAACCAAGGTCATGGTAGCTCTAGCAGAGGTTGTGGTCGTAGTCGAGGTCGTGGTAGCCGAGGTAATGCTTCAATGCGTATCTTATTGTGGTAAACAGAACTACACTGTTGATCATTGTTGGGTGAAAAATGGTAAGCCTCCTCAATGGAATTCAGGGTCCCCTTCTCAGGTGGCCGGTGTTGTTACATCCCAGAGTGATACCCCCGCACCTAACCCTTGTGTTGATGGAGGTTCCTTTTCCACTGTTACATTACCCAATGATGATTTTCATAATTTGTTGGCTCGGCTCAATCAATTGGATACTCACTGCAATGCTCCACCCACTGCTACTTTGGCGCATACAGGTAATGCTGCCTTCTTTGCATCCATGGCCTCTAATCCTTGGGTTATTGACTCGGGAGCCTCATCTCATATGACTGGTAAGTCATCTGTATTTTCTTTTTTTACCCATTCTGTGCAACCGTCCAAGTTTACCTTGCTGACAGATCCGCTACCAATGTTTTTGGTAAGGGAACTATTTCTCTATCCCCTAGTTTATCTCATTCATCTGTGCTTCATGTCCCTCGTCTACCCATGAATTTACTGTCCGTTAGCTCTTTGGCTAAAACCTTAAACTGTTCCGTCACCTTTTTCCCTACCTGTTGTGTATTTCAAGATCTTTAGACGAAGGTGACGCTTGGTAGGGGGTATGAGAAGGATGGACTGTATTACTTAGACACCATCCCATCCTCTACTGCTGCACTTACTACAACTAAGGTTTCACCAATGCTTTGGCATGTTCGGTTGGGTCATGTTTCTCTCCCTCACCTTCAACTCATGGTTCCTGGTTGCAAAAATATCACTACACTTGAGTGCGAGGCATGTCAATTAGGAAAACACCACCGTTCCTCTTTCCCGTCACGTACTATACCTAGAAGTACAACTCCTTTTTCCTTAGTCCATTCTGATATTTGGGGTCTCATTAAGGTCAAGAGTTGTTCTGATTTTAGCTATTTTGTCACATTTGTGGATGATTACTCTAGAACTACTTGGTTATATTTACTAAAGGATCGCTCTGAGTTCCTTGCTGTATTCAAACAATTTTATTTCGAAATAAAGAATCAATTTGATATTGGCATTAAGATTTTTCGATCTGACAATGCTCTTGAATACACTCAGACTGCTATCTCCTTATTCTGTGCATCCAAAGGTGTCATTCATCAAACTAGTTATTCTTACACTCCACAACAAAATGGAGTTGTAGAACGTAAAAAAGTTCACTTATTAGAGGTCGCTCATTCTCTTCTCCTTCATATGCATTTGCCTTGATATTTTTGGGGTGGTACTGTGTTAACTGCTTGCTACTTGATCAATCGCATGCTATCTTCAATTCTTCAAAATTAAGCTCCCATATCTTTGCTTTATCCATCATCTCCTTTGTTTATCATCTCTCCTCGTACTTTTGGATGCACCTGCTATATACACGACCTTCGTCCTGGACTTGATAAATTATCGCCTCGTGCTGTCAAGTGTGTGTTTATCGGTTACTCTCGTACTCAGAAGGGGTATCGTTGTTATGACCCTCAGACAAGGCACCAAGTGGTAAGTGCTGATGTCCCCTTTTTTGAACATACACCCTATTACCCTATTCCATACCCCAATCCACCAGTTCTGGTCTTAATCCAGGATCCTAGTTTGTCTTCCTCTCTCGCCCCTAAGTCGACTACTGTTGAGGCCCCACTATAGGTATATCAATGTCGTCGAAATACTGTTGCTGTCCCTAACCAAGTGCCAGTCGTCACTCCAATCTCTGCCCCATCTCCTCGCAGCCTTTGTCGAATGATCTTCCTATTGCATTACGAAAAGGTACACGCTCTTGCACTCAGTTCCCATTATATCCTATTACTCATTATGTCTCTACCTCTCACTTTCCTGTGTTGGACCAAAACTTTGCCTATGCCTTCGCTCATACAGATGTTCCAACCTCTCATACTGAGGCATTATCCCGACCTACGTGGAAACGGGCTATGGATGCTTTTCTTTCACGGAATACCTGGTCCCTTAAGGAATTGCCCCTGGGGAAGGATGTGGTTCGCTGTCGGTGGATTTTTACTGTGAAATATAATCCTAATGGATTAGTGGAAGCGTCTCAAAGATCGCCTAATCGTAAAAGGGTTTACTCAAACATATGGAGTGGATTATTTTGAAATTTTTTCACCTGTTGCTCGGCTTAATTCCATTCAGATTCTTATCACCTTTGCCGTCAATTTGGATTGGCCTCTTTTTCAGTTGAATGTCAAAAACGCCTTTTTATATGGAGACTTACAGGAGGAGGTCTATATGGAGCAACCTCCGGGGTATGTTGCTCAGGGGGACACTCGAGTGTGCAAGCTCCATAAGGCTATTTATGGATTAAAACAGTCGCCCCGGGCATGGTTCGACAAGTTTACTAAGGTTGTGGTTGATTATGGATTCACATCTTGTTATACTGATCACTCTATTTTTGTTCGTCGTCGCAATTCCAATGTAGTTATCCTTGTGGTCTATGTTGATGACATCATTGTTTCTGGAGATAACTTATAGGGTATTGATGAAATGAAAGCCTATCTCCATCAACATTTTTAGATGAAGGATTTGGGTGTGCTTCGTTACTTCTTTGGCATTGAAGTAGTTCGAAGCCCCAAAGGTGTTAGTCTCTCCTAAAGAAAGTATATTATTGATCTCCTCACTGACACCAGTATGCTTAAGTGTAAACCAATTAACACTCCTATGGATCTTCATCTCAAACTTGCTACCTGTAATGGGGAGGATTATGCAAATGTCCATCAGTATCGTCATCTTGTTAGCAAGCTACTTATATTACTATCACCAGGCCTGACATATCCTATGCTGTGGGAGTAATTAGTTAATTTATGCAGGCTCCAAAACAAGTTTTGATGCGGGATCCGGGTTGAGAAAACCCTAATTAGATCCGCTAGTAGGCCCACCCAAAACAATAAGAAAGGTTGATTCAATAAACAGTGGCAGAACAGTAAATAAGCTCAAAACTCAACCAGTAATGGCAGTTTTGTAATAAATCAGAAGTTATTATACTTTTGATATCCAAACAGATCCTTAGGACAAAACAGGTATTCTAATTAAATATATAAGGGCAGTGTGGGAATTAGAAGAAAAGAAGGTTAACTTTAGAAATAAGAGGAAAAGAAGGGGTAAAATAAGAAAGGAGAATAAACACACTGTTGTCTTCAACCTCAGAAACGTGAAGCCCAAAATCCAGCGACACTCAATCTGGTTTCAAGTGAGAGATCTCTCTCATATGAACTCCGAATGACTTGAGATTTCAGAAGTAGAATTGTTTTCGGCTATTCTCTGGAATGAAGGTAGTATTTAACCCAGAAAATCAATAAATAGGAGCAATAAACTTGCTGCAACTGGTTCTGGCAGTAGAATATAAAACCAGATGTGATTTCAACCTTAAGCTCTTGATGAGAGTAGATCTTGGGGATTGGGAATCAACGGGTAAGGATGCCCTAGGGTTTGAAGGATACCCACCAGGTTTGTAGAGATGAGGACAGAATATGAAGAGATCGACAGATTGCAAGTGCTGCCAGGTGCCGCCCAAAACAGGGGACAGGTTTAAGAAGAAGGAAGGAGAAATAAGAACGGAGGAAGAGATGGGGAAGACAGCCTAAGAGAAGGGCTGTTCCTGATTGCAGAGAAGAAGGGGAGAGAGAGAGAGAAAGAGAAAGTGCACACCAATGCTTCCTACCCATAGGCACGCAACCACAATAACTCAACTCATTCTTTCATTCTTTTAAATCTTCACTACTCTTTACTCTATTACATCTCTCTTTATAAAAGAAATAACATTCCTAAACTAATGTGAAATAAACTTAGAAAGTAAATAACATCTTTATGAAATCAAATCTAATCTCTATGGCATAAAATAGAAATAATAAATAAGAAAAACCCTAATACTGAAACTTCCTATTCTAATTAATCATCTACCAACCCTTTCCAGACCAAAAGGTTGGTTTGGGTTTGTGCCGGTTCAGGTTTGGCTTGGGTAGTCAAATTGGCTCGTGTCGATCCATCCATGACACTGCTACTGCATCAAGTTCATTGGGAAGCTACATGTCACATATTATGATATCTCAAGGGTGCTCCCAGTAAAGGGTTACTTTATCGGTCTTATAGTAATATTGAACTCTGTGGTTATTCTAACGCTGATTGGGCTGGGGTTGATAATGATCGACATTCAACTACTGGTTACTGTACATTCCTTGGAGGGAACCTCATCACATGGTGTAGCAAAAAGCACACTACTATTGCCCGATCCAGTGCTGAGGCCGAGTATCAGGCTATCGCTCAAACTACTGCAGAACTTATGTGGGTGAAGAATATTTTGGGTGAACTAGGGTTTCCAATCACTCAACCTATTCCTATGTATTGTGATAATCAAGCAGCTATTCACATTGCCAGTAATCCAGTGTTAAAGGAACAGACCAAGCATATAGAAGTTGATTGGCACTTTATTTGGGATGCTATAATGTGTAAAGTGGTCTTTATCCCATTTACTCACTCCAGCTCACAGCTTGGTAACATGTTTACAAAAGCTCTTTTCAAGGAAACTTTTCTTCTCCAGTGTTCAAAGCAGTGCTTCAGCCTCGATTTTGATTGTTGTAGGTATTTTTTTCAATTATTTGCATTTAAAAATGAATTTCCAGCAATTAAAATTTAAAATAATTATTATTATTACTCATTTGATGATGATAACCTATTTATATGTTAATCACCGTTGGCCGATCTACTGTCCTACGATTTCAGATTTCGATTTCGGTTGTTGTATGTTTTTTTTTTTTTGAATTATTTATATTAAAAAAATAATTTTCAGCAATTAAAATTTAATTTAAAATTGATCAAAAATGCTATAAAATCAGGAAAAATAAGGAAAAATGTTCATATCGCATTTAAAATATGAGAAAATTTTTGAAATGTAATTTCTACTGTGTTCAAGTTTGTAAGGTTATTAAAGTTTGTGTTTTCTATGAAACAGTGCTTGGAAATTATGTCGAGACCAAGTTCTGGGGCAGGCGATGGGGGCGACAGTACCGGTTCCTGAACTGACCCTGCATGGCAGTATGCGCCTGCCCTTCAGGGTGATAGGAAGAAGACCCAGTGTAATTTTTGTGGGAAGAAGTTTCAGTCTGGCGACATCACAAGACTGAAGCAACACTTGAGTGGATTGGGCAAAGATGTTTCCAAATGCCCGTAATGTCCTGTGGAGATATCCAGGGCCATAGGTGAACAGTTGAGGGGAGGGAGGCAGAGGAGGGCAGCAATGAAAAGAGAAAAACAACATTTTGAGGAGGCAATTCGAGGCACCATACCAGAATCCAGTGAGGAACATGAGGCTGAGGGATGGGATGTAGAAGATATGACAGAGGCAGAGGCAAGACAGATGCGTCATGCGGCAAAGGCTAGTAGAGAAACCCTTAGATCAGATGCAGAAAGGAAATGGACAGGAGCAGGTAAATCTGGAGCAGGTGGCAGTGGTTGTGGATTTGCTGAGCCTGAGCCACAGAGACGGAGCAAAGAGATTGGTTCTTGGTTTTCTAGATCATGAAGTAGAAGGGAAGAACCTGTGCCTCAGCCACGGGGACGGGATGATTATGTTCAAGTTCTACAGCAAGATCCCGGAGTCTTTACGAAGCAAGGTAGTAAGCAAAAAAAAATAAAGGCAATGTTTGGGGGAAAGAATAGGGAGTCAGTAGGGTATTCTTACTCTAAGTGGTCGTTTTATCATGGCATCCCAACAAATGCCACCACATGCCCTTTCTTTCAGAGCATGCTAAATGCAGTTGCTGAGGCAGGTACAGGGATTAGAGGGCCAAATCAATATGAGTTAATGACTCATTATTTGCCTCAACATAAGAAGGAATTACAAGACTAGATTCTAGGCCAGAAGAAGAATTGGGAAGATTTAAGAGTAACTATTATGTGTGATGGTTGGACTGATCCTACCAGAAAGTCCATCATCAACTTCATGGTTTACTGTGATGGGAGGACAGTGTTCCTTAGGTCTATTGATGCATCAGCTGAAGTAAAAGATGCAGATTATATTAATGGGTTGTTGCAAGAGGTGGTGGTTGAGGTGGGAGCTCCGAACGTTGTCCAGATTGTGACGGACAATGGCAGCAATTTTAAGAAGGCAGGGGAGATGTTAATGAACAATGCCGACTACAATCTCTTCTGGACTCCATGTGTTGTCCATTGTATTGATTTGATGTTGAAGGACATGAACAAGATAAGTAAAGTCAAGAGAGTGGTTGAGTAAGCAAGACAAGTAACCACTTTCATCTACAACCATGGTTATTCCTTGAACATGCTTAGGGAGAGATGTGGAGGGGACTTGGTCAAACCAGGCATCACCAGATTCGCTACGAACTTCATAGCATTGAAGAGCTTTGAGGCGAAGATGGCCGGACTCAGATCGATGTTTGCATCTGAGGATTGGTTTTCGTGGAGACAATCAGCTACCCCCCAGGGAGTAGAAGCACAGAGTATCATCGCTTCAGATGAATTTCGGCAAAATGTGAAGGTGGTAGTCAGGGTGTTGCATCCTGTCATAGTTGTCAAGGCGACAAGGCGATCCAAGGCGTTTGGGGCCATCCTGGGTGCTTAGGCGCCTGGGCGCTTAGGCGCTTAGGCGCCCGCCTAGGCGTTGCCTAGGCGACCAAGGCGTTCTTAGTGTATTTTTTTTATTTCTAAAATATTAATGTTTATATATATGCAACATTCTACATAAATAATCAACATTTAAGACATAACTTAATTAATATGTGGTATGGATCCAAGTTTACTAATGTACACTAAGACCTGGGATTGTGTCTAGAGTTAAGTAAACAATTATTTATGACTAACATTTGCATACTTTTAACGAATTTGATAGGAGCGTAACTCCTTTAATATAGTTCGGATTCAAGCAATCTCGAATTCGTTGCAAAGCTAGCATAATCAGCTTTCCAACAAATCCGAGATTGCTTAAATCCAAGTTATAATGAAGGAGTTACACTCCGGTTAAACCTTGTTCGGAATACGGGAATGCTGTTTAAAGTTGTCTGAATGTAAATTATTTTTTGGGCATCAAAGCAAAAGATTATTTTGACGCACTCTTGGTTTTTAGTGGTGATTTATTATAATAAGATTTATAGAATTTTTATATTTAGAAAAAAGCCTAGCATTTAAAAGTTGAAAATCGCCCTCGCACCCAAAAATATGGTTTTTGTTCTTGAACTGGGGGTTGACTTTTTATCCTTCTGGAATTTGAATTTTAGACTATTTTTATTGGATTCAAATAGGGGGATATTTACTTATTTATGAATAATAACTTAAGTAAATGAAATATAATAAACATTTACTTAAATGATATTAGTCATAAATAAGTACTGTCTGATAAATGTTGTTCCTGTCTGGCTTAATAAATCTCCTAAATAAAATTCAAAGATCAAGGAAAAAATATGAGAAAAAGATGGCCGCCCAGGCATTCTGGGCGTCCAAGGCGACCTAGGCGATGCCCAGGCACCCTGGGCGACCGCCTTTCTCATGTACACAAGGCGCCCAGGCCTGTATAAACCGCCCGGACGCCTAGGCGTCTCCTAGGCGACGCCTTGACAACTATGCATCCTGTAGTACAGGTGTTGAGATTGGTAGATACTGAGCGAAAACCTACCATGCCACTTCTTTATGCTGTTGTAGACGCATTGAAAGTACGTGTTAAAGCTTTGATACCACGTGGCTACAAGAATTATGTAAAGATCATCAATGACCAATGGGAGAGCCAACTCATGCATCCATTGCATAAGGCTGGTGAGTAAATTTGATGATGTATTACTTTAGTGTTACTTATGTACCAATATAATTTTTATTTGCTTTAACCATGTGTCTACTGTCAAATATTTCAGCATACTATTTGAACCCCAAGTACCAGTATACGCATGTACTTGGGACGAACGCGAGAACTCATTGAGGCGGTGAAGCTAGTGGTTGCAAAGTTGGAGCCGGATCCCCGGCACGGGCATTGGCAAACCTAGAGGTGAGTTGTGTGCTTCATTCTCGGAAATATGATCGCCGTGACACTAATTGTACTCAGTTCTCGCTATTATTCTTCTTGGCAAAACTATATATTGTAATTGCAAATATTTATAAGTTTTTCGATTGTGTGTAGATTAAAACCTTCGGGGAAGCCCGTGGGAGTTTTGGGTTCCCCACGCAGCGGGCGGACGTGACAAAAGTGATCTGTGTATGTATTATGTTTAAATGACATACGAAATTAAATTATCTTATGTTTTATGTATTACATTTAAATGACATACGAAATTAAAATATGTTATTGTTCTTATGCAGCTGAATGGTGGGTGTTGTATGGTAAAAATAAACCTGCTCTGAAGAAGATAGCAAGTAGAGTGTTAGCTCAGACATGCTCTGCGTCTAGCTGTGAGCGAAACCGAGTACTTTCAACCTCATTCATTCAAAGAGGCGGAATCGACTTGGCTCCCAACGGCTAAATGACTTGGTCTTTGTGCATTACAACATGAGGCTGAGGGTGCAAAACATGTTCATGATAAGGAGGATGATACCCACTCGAGCTCGCCAACATCTTCCAACTTGACTCTGAAGAGGAAGATCCATTAGTAGAGTGGGTGCGGGACAGGGAGTACCGTGATGGGACGAGCCCGGGGGGATGCCCGACTCCCATTTGGCCAGCCATTTGGATACTGATGTCGACGAGTTTTTAGCCTCGAAAGAGGGTCGAGTCCATACACGGTCACCCGTGCCGTTTGACCCTCCTGCTGGCACTAATACAGATGATCCTGAGTGGAGTTGGAGTGGTAGTGGAGCTAGTGGTAGTGATCATGGGGGTGGGCGTGGAGACCCAGGTGGAGGTCGAGCCACTATTGTCAATATTGGGGCTGATCCAGAGCCACGAGCATCACTGTTGAGATACGCGGGGAGAGCCAAGACACTCATACAACACGGGATGATGACCATGGTGCACGTGCGCCATCCTCATCACGTAGACCAACTTCGTATTGGCGTAGGCCTCGGCATCATTCCCATTCTCAACATGATGAAGATGCCGATTGCGCAGAAGCACGATGGACGTCAACGTTGATAGCCTCTCTTCCGCTTACGAGGATTGAGTGTAGAGGAGAATAGCGATTCTCCGCGGTGGACAGGAGCAGTGGAATTTTCCCGGATACAAAGACCCGGTTCAAAGCATACACCTCAAATGATTATGTTGATATCAACTTCGTCCCCTATCCCACTGCGACTGCATATGGTTCTTCCTTCGACGATGGTTCAGAGGCAGGAGCACAGACACGGAGTCAAAGTGGATCAACCAACTTCTATTCCATTCCATCAGTACTTCCGCAAGAGTCTACTACTTCAGAAGTTTTTTCATTCTTCTCAAAGATAGGTATCCTTCGGACAGCTACTGATGTTATATTTATGAATCATGTGCAAGACTACCAGAACTACTTTGCATCAAGAATGTCATGGGAAGATTATGTTGTTCAATTGGAAGACAATTTGCGTCGACAACTTTCCCAGATGTATGATGATAGTAGGATGGATCATCCACGACACTCTACGTATTACTAGACATTATATCTGTATGAGGATTATGGAATTGTGGACTATGGGCATAAGGGCACTATGGGATCATTCAATATTGAATATTTGAACTATGATGTAATGATTTATAATGAAGTGTTATTTTGTTTCTCTTTCCCTTAATGCATTATGTTATTGTCTCATTTGCCATTTTTCATTGAATATAATAGCTAATATTAACCTAAATTTACAACAGACTTCAGCGTTGACTGTCAATACATGGGTGTAAACCCAAACAACCACAAAGAGTCATTATTTTTACAATTTTATACTCTAAATGTGTTTATGTATGTAAAATGAGGTTCCCCTGAAGTTGGAGACCTAAAAAATGCATTTTGGCCACCGAGACAACCTTTTTAAGCTGTCTCAGACAAAATACATTGTCTCAGCGAGATCTCGGTTTCGGAGGAGGCCGAGACTCCTCCGAAACCCAAGATTTTAAACCTTGGTGCCAGTTTCTAGGACTAGGACTCTTATTAGTATTTGGACTTCTATATAGACTAGTACTTTACTTTATTGTTTATTGTTTTCTGTTTTCCTTTTACGATTAGGCTACATAGTTTACTTTTAACTAGGACTCTGGCTTGTAGAGTCCTAGATCATAGCTAGTAGATATTTGCTAGACTCTATAAATATAACAACTAGAAGGAGCAGCAGAACCTACCGATCTGCTCTCTCTCTCACTTTTCAGTTTCGCGTGATTCTCACTTGTGTCCTCACTGGTTTGTTTTCAGTTAATTTCTTTTTCTAACAGATTCAAATTTCACTTTCTAGACCTCTCATAGGTGTTTCTCAATTGTTTCTATTTCATAGTTAATAAGGCAGAAAGGGGAACAAAGGCGATGGCCACCCTCTTAGATGCCTTGGGGTTCGCCTAGGCATTGCCTTGTTAAATCAGGGCATAAAATGGGGGGGTTTTCTGTTAGGGTGCTAGTTTTATAAGTAGTCCCTGGTGTACCATTTATTCCCATTTACATATATTATCTATTATATATTTTTTAGAAATTATTTTATCTTTTATCGGTGATGGAGGAATGAAGTATGAATCACATGCCCTCTTTCCCTTCCCCTTCGACAGACATTAAGCTAAACCGCCCCTCTCTCCCTCCCCCTCCCCTTCCCCCTCCCTACCTCTCTTCCTCTGTAACTTGTGTCTGCAACAACTGCAACAGGAACCTGATGGTAGAAGCAAAAGTTAGAAGAAGAGGTACACCTTCCACTCTGTCCGTTCTTCTCCCCTCCTCTTCCTCCACCTCCTCCTCCTTCTACAGCTGCAGCTGTGGCTGCTGGTGCAGCAACTTCCCTTTTTCATTGTTTTCTTCAGGCCTCTTCAACAGCAGGGGCATGGTGGGGAGATTGCTGCTGCTGCGCTGCAAGCATAACTGTCTTCCTCCTATGTAGCGGGGGTTAATGCTGCCGCTGCAACAAATTTTTTTTTCATTTGTGGCTTTGGCAGCTTGAACAAAACAGCACCGTTGCCTTACCATCAGGAACCACTTCGTCACCTCCACAGGGCCTAGGTGATGCCTAGGCGACGTTTTGACAACTATGTTCTATCTCACTACCTTAAATTGTTTCAATGTGGCTTCTAGAAACATTTCTGGAGCAGGAGGATTCAAGACCAAACTCCCAACTTAAGTGCCTAGCCTGCAGGCAATGAGCCCTTATAATGGAATTCTCAGGAAAACAACAGTTTAGAAAACTCACAAAATTTTGAGAGAAGTTGAACAAAACAGAAGGGAATGATTCATTGAAGCAGAGAGTTGGTTTGAGAGAACTAAAGGATGACCTAAACCATGCAGTTCTTGAACCTCCTAGGAGATCCGATTGGATGAGATTTGAATTCTTATCATTTTCAGATAGCAAGAAAAATAGTCGTATCAGATATTTAACAAAACACACACACACACACACACACAAGTTGCAAAAGAATAATCAGATATGATTAAGAGGACAGTTATGGAATCTCATAACAGGACATCAGATGATTCAGATCTGTACTGAAAGATAAAAAATATTTTCTGATGGATAATCGTAGCAAAAAAACAGATCATTTAAGAATGGGAAAGCAGAGCATGAGAGAAGGCCAAGAGGAGAAAACAGAGAAGAATAAGAGGAATCAATGGTGAGAAGATAACAGATCAGATTAAATATCTTTCAGCAACAGATGAGTAGTCATGGGCAAGCCAATAACCCCTAAACAAAAAGAAAATTTAATTTTCAAAACCAGAAAAAAAAATTGTAGTTAAATATCAATCTATAAATACAACCTTCCTAAATCCAATAGGAGTCTAATTTGACTTTCTTGAAGACTTATTAGCTAATCTAACCAACTGGGACTCCTAACAGGACTCTTAACAACTTACCGAGAAAAAGACTCTTAAGGACTCCTACATATGAGTAGATGACTGAAATAACTCCAACTAAATGGACTTCCTTGTCAGATCACAGCTTGTCTGAATCAATTACTGCTGAGACGCACCTTAAGACACCAAAAAAATAAAATAAAAATTTTTGCAGTCCCTTTAACAGACCATATTTGGACCTTCTATTTAGGACTACTACAAATAAAACACCAAAATAAATAAACCCAACCCATAACCCATGTAATTTTAAGGAAAAAAAAATAAGTCACTACTCTTCTCTCCAGTTTGCATAAATTTGTTGTCTGCTACCCTTGTCACTGATAATTTCTTGATTCCGCATGTGCTACCTACTCTGGTAACTATGGCCCGGGCAATCTCCTTTTCAACTAATAAAGTACTTAAAATGCAAAAGTTGCAGCTTCGAAGCATTTCATCCCACCATATTCCATGTGACTCCTTACAAGAAAGAGAGAATAGTAGGACCAAAATGCAACAAAGACACCTTAGAAGGCATTAAAATCCACCATTTGGCATAGGCTGTCTGCTAGGTGTGGAAGTTGCAACCACTGATAAAAATAAAAAGAAAATGAACCAAAAATTAGCAAGCCAACTTTCATGAATATCTTGTTTTCAGGAACTGCTTCATGTAGCACCCATGGAGAAATTTGTGTATACACATAATGCAACAAACTATCAGAAAAGAGCCATGAAGAGTCATCTTGCCAAAACAAAACAAAAAATTGCTACATTTATTTGTGGTGTATATATTACATAAGCTATTCTAGCAATAACAAGAAACAATTACTCTAGCTGCACCAATAAGTATTAGATGTACCATATGCATTATGTCTCGAATAGTTAGACTGAACTCCGATGAAGCAATTTCTTCACTGTTCACTTTTCGTTGCCAAGTCAAAGATGCAGGCTGAGCTGGGTCAACCTCAACCTAACAAAACCAAAAGGAGTTCAAAATGAGACAAACATTCAATTACAGTGAAAGCATGATGAGCCTAATCTCCTCATGGAATATCTGGTTTTTCTTGGAGGCCATGATCTATTAATTCTTTTGCCGATGCCATAGCTAGACAAGAAGTACGGAGTGAGTAATTTTCTTTATAGATCCTTATCCATTGGCAAGATATAATGACAAGGCCTTTGAGCAAGTTTTTTAGGTTATACAGTTTAGTTCATTATTGTTGATGTATTGTACATCTCTCCACAGTTCCTTTTTGCAATGCACCCAAAAAGAGAGAGAGAGAGAGAGAGAGAGAGAGAGAGAGAGAGAGAGAGAGAGAGAGAGGGAGAGAGAGAGAGAATCTCTACTTCCAATTTTCACAACTTTAAACATTGTGTATTTGCTTCCATGTGGATAAAGAAGTGCATTAGGGACAGAATGAGCATTCGATTCTTATGAACAGCCTTGTGGAGAAGATATACACCAAGGGCTGCCAGTGTGATGCATTCACATGACATAATAGGTTAAGCAAAGGAGCCAAACAACATCAATGAATGTTGCTTATCCTTCCCTCCCTTCCCAACGTTAAAAAAAAAGGTTAAACAAAAGAGACGAAAATCAATCAAACAGGCAAACAACAATCAACAGATCGATTATGGTGAGAATGCATTTGATCCCTTTAGGGCTAAAGGAAAAAGAACAACAACCTACTCAGCTACTCCACACATTCTATGACCAAATGAATAGCCTACCTCATGAGTAAAGGCATCCAAAGAAGGCTCCCTTTCCCCTCCATCAAAACATTTCTCCAACATCTTGCCACCACCAACCTTGTCGAAGCAGAATTCTAGAGAAAATTATATGACAGAAAACAAATTAACCCAAATAACAAGCTAACAATTTGAGCCAGGATACAGATGCCTTGAGACGAATATTGGAACAATTGGCCTGTGATCTTATATTTAAAAAATTCTCAAAAAGAAAAAAAATGCAGTTAAATTTCTTGATAAACTGAAAGTTAATTCAGTATAATAAAAATACTTGAATGAAGACCTAGGAAAATTCAAGGATTTCGGTAATAATGCAGTGACTAAACAAAGATTCTCCCTCAAAACATCTTTTTACTCCTATGCTCATGAATTTCAACTAATACCATTTTCATCTTAATCTAAAGAAAATTAAAGAAAGAAATGACTTCTCAAACAATAAATTTACATAACCATAAAATGATACTAGTTGAAATTTGGATAAAAGTCTTTTTTTTTTTTTTTTTTTTTTTTTTGTCTGTGTGTAAGTAAATTCGGATGAAACTGTTAAAAAAGAAAACATGTGCATTACAGTTCGTAGATATGGATTTTCAAATAGAATACCGTTGGCATCTCTATGAAATGCTTCAAAGAGAACTCATAACAAATATCTGACGCATAATAAAATATCAAACCAAGGTGCCGAACTACCGATCGACATTACAATATGAAAGAGAGAGAGAGAGAGAGAAGAGCAGGTATCGAGATCGAATTACAGTTAAAAAAATGAAAGACAACCAGGAGCTTTTCCTCCTCATGCAACTTGTGAATGAATAAGATTAAAACTCGAAAACGATAAAAAAAAAAAACAATAGCTACCAGAGCAATAGAAGAACTTCGAAATCGAAGAGATCTAACCTGTAAAAATCAAAGAAAATGCACATGCAGCAGCACAGAGAAAAAGAGAGAGAGAGAGAGAGAGAGAGACCTCAATGGTGGATAGTTCAATCTTGGAAGAGTTTAAATAGATTTAAATTCTTTGAATGATGCCCCCAAATAATAAATTTGGTCCAACGAAGAAAATCTCAATAAAATAGATGCGTGCCCATAGAATCATAAATATGGTAGCTGAAAATTAGAAATTAGAAAACGATTTTATTTTTTAATTGGTAGCGTCTCTGTTTAAAAGAAATGAAAATTGAATTATATCCTTTATATTTTAACGATTCGTCAGCAAAGCCATCAGATTGGAAATAGGAAAGAGATTGATTTGACAGAGGAAGGATTAGGAGAAGAAACGCAGATTAATGTATAAGACCGTCGTCTTGGGCTTTTTATATTATGGGATTTGGTCCCACGAGGGAAAAGTTCAATCAGTTGGTCCGAACACCAAAACAAAAAAAAGTTGGATTTTTCCCTTGATTTTTGTCGGAGGGAGAAGATCTTAATCGAGTTCATCCAGGACCGAAATCCTCTCCCGCGCCAGCCCGCCAGCCTAACATCTGACGGGCTGGAACGCAGGAGAGGATTTTTTTGCGTTCATCCACGTCGGCTAGAATGGTGAAAATTACAAAACTACTTATGATGATTTTTTTTTTTTTTTTTTTTTTTTTTTTTTTTTTTTTTTTTTAAGAAAATGATTTAATAGTACATGTAGTGTTCAAGGCATTTAGGATACAATTTTTCTGAATCTAAGGATTGGAATTTGGTTAAACTCTCGAACACCAATGTCGTAGCTGATTTTGGTCTCGTTTTGGTCTAGAGCTTCCGGTTATGAGTCCAAGAATGCCCATCTTCTCTTTGCATATTTACAAGAAAATCCCACCAATAGGATTTCAAGAGAAATTTCTCTCTTGAAATCCCAGACCGTATGATGCTTCACGCTTTCGCTTAGCCGAGGCCAAGGCACAATATCTTTGGTATAGACGCAAAAGAGTAGAGGTGGGCCGGTTCGTCAACTTGCGTAGCCTAGCTCTATTCAATGTAGAGAGAGCATTCAACGACGTGGGTTGGCTTCTCGTGACCCAATATGAGGGGTGCACTCGTTCGGACTTGGTCAAGTATTTCTACTGCAACCTACAGCTTGAGAGTGATTCAGAGGACTTGGACAGAGATAGGGAGCTTAGGATCACCAGCTGGGTGAAAGGGGTACCCATCTAGTTTAACACACAGCAATTGACAGATTTTTTGGGCATTTGAAACGGTGATGAGTTAATCTACTGCGCCCCAAAGGAGCGTAAATTCTTGTCAAAGACGATGTGAGCAGAGGTGAGCAGACAGATTCTATGAAGCGATCGCTGGGAGATGAAGGCAATTAACCTTCGATCTGAGCCACGAGTGTATTGCAAGATCATACAGCATAACCTCATATTGCAGAGTAGATACTACGAGCAGGTCTCACAGCTCACCCAGTACCTTTTATATAGTATCTGCACCAGGCAGCCAGTCTGCCTACCTTACATCATTATCCGTACCATGCACCGAGCCACGACGCCCCACCTGAAGGGCAACTTTCCCTATGGTCGCTTAATCATCACCCTTTTCACTCACCTGCAAGTAAACTTGGAGGGTGAGAGAATTTACAAAGATAGGATGTCAATTGACCTCGACTGGGATGCTATCTGCAAGATGGAGATGTAGGATGTACAAGTTAGTGACGAGAAGCAAAATGCTCTAGAGCGTCCTCTAGGTCGGGTGGCAACGGCGGTAGCAGTAGCTTTGAGGCAGAGGGTGGTGGGGATGGTGATGATCGGATGTACATGGCTGTAGATGCCATCCCCCCTACGCCACAGCATACCACTGGAGCTAGCCCTTCTCATACTACCCCCTCTGCTAGTCCTTCGCATCCCCTGCCAGATGACATGATGGCTATCCTCCGAGAGATCCGAGATACTCAGTGGGATTTACTCGATGCTCAGCGAGCGACAGATCAATGGGTGGCAAGTCTTGCTACGAGTCTCCGTACGACTCAGGAGCATGTAGCTTGGCTCACGAGGGTCTATGCAGAGGATTATGATAAGGATAGAGAGTCACCACCCCATCCTCTTCCAGCTCAGGGATAGATGTTATTTTCCTTTCTGTTATTAATACTTTTTTTTTATGACTATATTTATAGAGTAACTGTCCAAATTGTGGACCATATTCTGATTCGATGGATACACTATTACTCCTTTTTGATTTCAGGTTATATATATATATATATATATATATATATATATATACATTGTTTCACCTTTTATTTAGTACATTATTGTCTTGCTTTATTTTCAGTCTCAACCAACACTGTGCTTATGGTATGTTCATATTAAATCTTTTATTTTCAATCCTAACTCAGTTCATAGACTCTTGTGGATGTATCTAGGTTTGATTGGCAGAGCCTTAGAGCTCTGATACCAAGTTGTTATACCCTAATTCTAGACAACCCAGAAGTGTGATGAACCGTCATAAGAACCAATGGTTCAAGTCAGGATCTCGTAAAACCGTACCAGTAATCCAAACCATGCACATTCCACATCACAATCAGAGATAATAAAATAAATAATGAAAACTTTTATTAATTATGAATCGAGTATCTAATGTGATAAATAAATACTAAACCAGTTATCTCCAAGTAAACTCAAAACATAAATAAATATCTTATTACAAGTTCCATATCTTGAAATACGAATTTAAATCTAAGCGTAAACACACTGAAAACACTCGCATGAAGAATCATGCTCGTCCTCTACAGCTTGCATGTTCATAGCCGCCACGTGTCTATACGATGACGCATTCATATAATCTTCAACAGTGATACCTACATCATCAACTAAAAATATACGACATTGAGGGATGAGCACACAACACGGCTTAGTGAGTCAACAAAACAATGCACAAACATATGCATGTAGTCATATTCATATCTTTCGGTCCGGTATAAGCTTGCAATTGTGCTATGGTAAGGATAGGCGGCTACTACACCTCCATGTACTAAAGTGTGAGCATGTCCAAAGGATCACACCACTGTCGTCCCACATCACCCACTACGGAATAAAGATAGAGCTAGAGTACCCAGATCACACACCGCCAATACTCCCCTTGATACTCTACCTGCACCAATACGTATGCCCCTATTGGTGAGGATTTACAATTCGTGACTAACCAATCCTAGATGTCATCAATGGTTTATATCCAATGCCTTACCCCAACATCCCTCAATACACCCATAGGGATAGAGCTAAGGCTCATTGGCAGAGCTTACAGCCATACACCGCGTACACCTCCCCTGAGACCCTACGATGTACTAGTTCCGCTATGGTAATAGTGAAACGACGATGTCAATGTGAAGAACATAATAGAGATAAGGCTAGAGCCTAACAAATTTACCCAAAACAAGGCTAGAGCCTAACAAATCACACACTGTTATACTTCCCCTGATACTCTACCCAATCCAACACATCGACTACACATACAAGCACATGTCTATTCCTATCATCATCATCATATCAAATAAGAACAATAATAAAATATACATGAACAGATATATAACAAGTCTTGGATGACATGTGAGATGCACAAACAATCATACAAACATGGCATCATATCAGTTTGACAGAAAGTAAAGGTAGTTTGTTATTAGCCTATTAATTTAAGTTTTGTTCCCTCACCTGTAAACGATATTTGTTCCTCTTCAAAGCTTTGGAAGTTACCTTGAATTAGCTAAAAACCTAAACAATTTATGAATTTAAGTTAGGGTTTGGTTTCATCAAGTTATTGTAGTTATAAACCCAAAACAGGTCTTTCAATTGTTGACTGGTCGACTCTGTAGTTTCCAATATATGTCGACCAGACACTGTATGGTCGACTCTGTGGTCATGCATTGGTCGACCGCACAACCAACCACACAAACCATGGGCACTTCCCGAGAGCTTGTGGTCGACTCACTAGTCCCACCATAGTCTACCAATGATCCGACCACTCAAATTTATGTCATGTTGGTCTTTTAATTCTAGATTTCCTTTGAGCTAACTCATTGGCTCATTAATGGGGGTTCATTTAAAGGTCATTCTATGGCCTTTAAATCGTAGGTTTTCAATTAACAACTACCTTAACCTATTGTCCATGATTTTTTTTCTCTTTGCTTGGAGAATCTTAAGATCTCAGTCACTATATTGGGTTCAACCCACCAATACAATGATGGGAGATCAATTCTAACCAACCCAGTATCTACAGAGATGGGTTTCTCACCTTAGGTTCTTTTTTGTAGAGAGATGAAAACGTCGGCAAGCTTCTCTGCAAAATCCTTTTCCAAGTCTCCTTCTCCTTCTCTCTTTCTCTCAATTCTAGGGTTTAAGATTGATCTAAAAGAGTGAGAGAGGGTAGAAGGATGTCATTTATATGAGAGAAAATCTCCATATAGAGTCCTCTCACAATTAGGAAAGAGACCATCTTAAATTAGAAAAGTTTCCTAAACATGGAGTCAGATCTAGGATTGACCGGTCGACTCTGTGGTCGCAGAATCAGTCGACCACACAATCCAAAACAGTCGATCGTTTAACCTATTATTTGACTAGTTTGACTAGTCTGATTATTGAGTTTGACTAGTCGGCCACACAAGTACCAACAGTCTACCACACAAGTAAATTTGACTATTTTTTGCTTACTTGGTCTTATGGTTCTGTCATACGGTTGGTTCGTTTGAGTCGATTATGATGGGAAGATCTGGCACGACACGGTTAAACCGGATTAGTGGAGTGCGGGTCTTACACACCCAATCCCCACTCATGCACCACTCTTATCCAATAGGGATATGCCACCTAGGATTGCATGCCTCCTAGGATATCCACTCCTAATTACCCCTACTAACCCCATATGGACAGCTGCCACATTACTCAGTGGATCTCACCGCTATGCATAGTATAAAAATAATAGGAAATTCCCATTCTCCAATAGGAGCTTGCCACCTAAGCTCCATTGTCAACTAGGATTTCCACTAACTCATCATCCTATGCATGGACATCCATATGCCATGTGTCATATCTTCATTTATACCTTTACTTTCACCAATCAATACTCATGCAAGTCCCATTCTCCAATAGGAGCTTGCCACTTAAGCTCCATTGCCAACTAGGATTTGCACTCACTCGTCATCCTATGCAGGCACATCATATACCATGTGTCATATCTCATTTATACCTTTACTCTCTCCAATCAATACTCATGCAAGTCCCTTTTCTTAGAGGTTTCTTAGGTGATTCAAGGCTAGCACTTCATCATTCATCATCAAATCACCTAATTAAGGTAACTTTCATATCGATTTCTCATTTTCTGCCCTAATCAAATTTTAGTTTCGAATCCTGGGTGATATTCCATATAATGGTTCGGAACAATGGAGTTTTGTCCCGACATCACTTTAAGAGAAGAGTTCTGTTATACTTGTCATCATGTTTATACCCATTTCTATCCATTCATGTAAATCATTTAAAGCAAAAATCACCATTTTGTTGCTATTTCTTCCAAACTCAAAATCAGTTTTGCTTAGCTTTTGTTTCTCATCAACTAATTGTTTACTTTGTCATCAAAATTCATTATAGATCATTCAACCTTAAATCAGAGACATTTGACTCTCAATCAATGATTTCTTATCAACTGATACATCGTCCAACCTTTAATAGGCACCATTGGAATCTCTTTTTATCATTACTGTAAATGGGTGCACTTATATATCCTTGTATTCTAACACAACTTCCTTCCTTGACAGATTTTTCTCCTTGAATTGGCCCAGTTGCAATGACTTCTCTAAACATTTCAGTTTATCGTAGAAAGGAGTCATCCGTTGCAGGGGCAGCAAGACTTGCATTGGCTTGATCACTAGGATATGACCAACAACAATTTTGGTCAGCAGAGGTAACTAGTAATTGGTATCATTTTGAAAATAGACTGGTGGAATCAAGTCATTTCATCAGATGCAATGAACTAGAGAGATTTGCTATTGATCGAGCATTTTCTGATATGGGCTGGGTACTAGTTCTTCAATACCAGATACCCAAACATTCTAACCCTATGAGGCAGTTCTATTGTAATCTCCAGGTTGAGCAATGTATGGAAAACATTGTAGATGATTTGTCCATATAGATTTCTAGTTGGATATTGGGGCAAAAGATTATCTTGCACATTCATAGTCTTGCCCATCTCTTGGACATATTTGCAGATAAAGAGCTTGTGTATGTGGAGCCAAGGATTCCAATTATATCTGAGTGGGAGCTTGCATTGATATGGGAGCACATGATGTTAGGTCTCGAATTAAGAGAAAGAAACTATCACACCCCAAATTCTGCTCCAACTAGAATGGTGTGATGAACCGTCAATAAACCAACGGTTCAACCAGGATCTCACAATAGGCTATCCCACATATGATAAACCAAAACACATTCCACATTAATCAGAGGTAATAAAATAAATAACGAAAGTCTTACAGATAATGAATTGAGGTCTAATCATGATAAATAATTAATATTCCATTTATTTCCAAGTAACCAAAACATAACTTAATACATATTACAATATCCAAATACGAAAACTAAACACTAAACGTATCCACCGTTGCAACGCTCGATTAACGAACCATGTTCGTTCTCCACAGCTTGCTCATTCATAGCCTCCACCCGTCCATATGTTGGCGTGTAGACAAAATCTTCAATCATAGTACCTGCAACATCAGAAACTAAAAAGAATTACGCGCGCGAGGGTCAGCTCTCCAACTTGAGCTCAGTGAGTAAACAAAACAATGCAACAATCATATGCATGCATTCAATTCATATCTGTGGTCTGGTTTATAGTTTGCAATGTGCTATAGAAAGGATAGGTGGCTGCCGCACCTCTATGCACGAGAGTGTGGATACGCCCGATGAACCACTCACCGTCACCCACAGCACCCAGAATGGCACAATATACACCCCATGAAAACGGCATGACTGTACCGGTTGATATCATACCAACAAATAAACCCCTGCTGGCTAGGGTTGCAAACTGAACTCGCAACTAACCAATCCTAATGTCAAACAGTGTATCCAAGGCCTCACCCCAGCATCCCTCAGAGCACCCATAGAGATAAAGCTAAGGCCCCCCAGGTAGAGTATAGGACTCAAAGACCGAGACCCTCCTTGATGCCCTACGTCGCAATAGTTCTGCTAAGGTAATGACGATACGACGACATCAGTGGACATGACTTGAGTAGACCATGGCAAAATATACACCCCATGAAGAACGGTCATGGCTGTACCGGTTGATACCATCCCTACCCGCACCATATACACTGGTCAAACACAAACATTCACATGCCTATTCCTATCATCATCACCATCATCATGTTATAAACAATAAAGTAAATATGCATGAACAATTAATAAAAATATTGGATGACATGTTGAATGCACATACAAGCATACACGCATGGAATCAATATGGCATTGGACTCAAGAAATAAAACAGTTTATTATTAACCCGTTAGTTTAGGTCTTGTTCCCTCACCTTAGCTTGCTAATAGATCATCTTTTAAGCTTTAAAATCACCTTTATATTGTTATTATATTGTTAGAAGATCTAACAAAGTCGATAGAATTTAATTAGAATTAATTTCGAATTTAGAAACCATGTTTTTAACTGGGGGTCGGAGGTAGGGTCGGAGTCATGATCGACCCCTGGTGCAACCCCCCCTATTCTGGACTTCCCGAACACTGGGGGTCGATGCTCAGGGTCTAGTAGGGTCGATTGGCCATCGACCCCCTGTGCGACACCCTGTGGGTTTTGGTCAATTTTCTTCCTTTCAATCCATTCTTCGTGTTTGGGGTCCTATGGCTTGCTCCTAAAGTCCATTCTACACACATTCTATGGTCTAAAACCATGAATCATTCACCTATATAGCTTTCATGAATTCCCCCATGGTTTTTCATGAAAACCTAACCATGGATTGATGGTTTGGGACTCTCCGAGATCATACTCTCTTCATTACCTAACCTAAGGTCTGTAGAAACTCATGGAATTAGTATCCATACCTGAGAAGAATACTCCTTCTCTGCAACTCTTCTCCTTTTTGCTTTCTTTTCTTCCTTGCTTCTCTTCTTGCTTCTCTTCCTTCTCTTCTCTTTCTCTCAATTCAATTAGGGTTGTAAAAGGAGTGAAAGAGGCTTAGGGACATCCAATTTATAGAGTAGAAACTCCTAAAATAAGTCCCATTGAGATTTGGAAAGAGTTCAATCGAAATTAGGAAACTTTCCTAATTTCAGTTTCTGGCGGCAACTGGGGGTCGATGATCCCGTCGACCCCTAAATCCTAAAGTGTCCGACCCCCTCTGTAAAACAGGGGGCTGACTTTCTGTCTTGGGGGGTCCGACCCTCCCTTGCTGGGTATGCGACCCTCCCCTTAATTTAAGTGTTTTTGGGTCGATTTGATACCTGGGATCACGATCTCCTTCACGCCCTTGGTCCATTTGGCTCGACCATGATGGGAACCTGATTCAAGGTGGTAAGACCGGGTTAGTTTGATACGGGTCTTACAACTCCACCACCCTTAAAAGAAATTTCGTCCTCGAAATTTGAACGTACGGATCTTACAACTCCCCCATCCTTAAAATAAATTTTATCCTCAAAATTTGAATTTACTTCGGAGTCAATAGGTGAGAATTCTATTTCCGCATTGCATCTTCTTCCTCCTATGCACTCTTCTCCACGTCTTGTCTTTGTCGGGTTACCTTCATATAATAATTATCTTGGCTTTGGAAACATTGTACCTTCGCACTAGTGAATTAGGCTGGTACCACTTCAATAGTCAAACATTTTATCTAATCCAGTGATTCTGTGGTCAATACCTTTGATATGGATCTCTAATGTTCTTCTTCAATAGAGACACACGAAATACATCATGCACACTAGACATGGATAGTGGTAATGCTAATTGATATGCAACTGTTCTACGTCTCTCCAAAGTTTATAAGATTCAACACATATAGAGAATATAACTTTCCCTTCTTGTCTAATCGTTTCAAGCTACTCATAAGTGATATCTTTAAGAACACTTTGTCACTTATGGCGAACTCAAGGTCTTGGTGTCTATTCTGACAATTTGAGCTATCCTGCCCCTTTTCTTTGATCTTGTCTGCCACTCGATAGTTTTCTTCAATAGACTCATGTCTTAAAATCCTTCATTCACCAACTTCATTCCAAAGTAGAGGAATTTGACATTTCTACCGTACCATGCTTTATAGGTGACATTTACATGGTAGCTTAATAGCAACTTCAATTCACGGTAACTTCTCAACTCAAGCTCCTTGAAATCAATTTCACAACTCGGAGCATATCTCTTAGGATCTGTATAGTCCGCTCCGACTGTCCGTCGATTTAAGGTAAAATGCGGTACTAAACTTCAACTTTGTTCCCATTATTTTCTGTAGATCCTCCCAAAACTTTGAGATAAGCATGAGCCTCTGACCTACACTAAGCTCTCATGCATACCATTCAATCTGGCGATATTATCCACATATCGATTAGTTAGTCGCTCCAAAGCATACCAAGGTCGTATAGCAATGGAATGAGCTATCTTCATAAGGCGATCAACAATCACCCAAACTGCGTCAATCGATTTAGGAATCAGTGGTATACCGGTGACATAGTTCATTGTAATGCAGTTCCACTTCCAGACTGGCTTTGATAGTTGTTGCTGTGAGCCATGTTGGTCTTTGTCTTTCAGCCTTTACTTGCTGATACTTCAAACACTGGAACACGCACTAACCACCTTTGTTATCATTCCTCTTTACAATCTCTTCAGGTCATGATACATCTTGGTACTCCAGGATGTACTGTATATTGAGTACAATGGCTCTTATCATTATCCTCTTCGTGACATCTAAATCTTTTTCTTCAGGTATTCAAAATCTACCTCTGTATCTGAGTACCGTCTCTGCATCCAAAGTAATTCAGGGTTAGGTTTTTCTTTCTCTAAATCTTCTTGCACCGTTCTTATATACAGATCTAACAAAATTACTACTTTTACTTCATTCATCAATTCCGATATGATCTTTAATGTAATGAACGCAAGCGAGGAATTATTGCTCCTTAAGTCCCTCCATATGTTCTTACTCAATTGGATCATCACGAGTTTCTATTTTATGTTACTCTTCTTCCAAATCTAAATCTATTGCTGCGAAACATAAGACAACATTTATATTGAGTCCTTCCTTGGACTTCATAATTCCCTTTATGCTTAAGGCCTTAGCTACTACATTAGCCTTACTTGGATGACATTGAATATCACAGTCTTAATCCTTCAGGTATTCCTAACCATCTCCTTATCCTCATGTTCAACTCTTTCTAATGAAGAGATAAATAAAACACTTGTAATCCGATCTAATCTAAAATTCTTCTCCGTTTAAATAATGTCTCCAAGTTTTGATTGCATGAATCACAATTGTTTACTCCAATCATGAGTTGGGTAACTCTTCTCATGCTCTTTCAGCATATGAAATCGCTTATTTATCTTACATCAACCCGCATCCTAGATCCAATCCGAAAGCTCCGATGGATAGGGTAAAAGGTTCCCTAGTACCGGAACGATCAAGATGGGAGCTGATATCAATCATTCTTCACACTTGTCAGTCCACTTAAACTCATCTCCCTTCCTGGTTAGCTTGGTAAGAGGTTTTACGATCTTAGAGTGGTCCTCCAAAAATCGTCTGTAATAACCAGCTAAACCCAAAAAACTTCTGATCTTCACAATATTCCATACAATTGCTTCTATCTGAATAGGGTCCACTTTAATCCCTTTATATGATGCTACGTGATCTAAGAAGATCATTTTGTTTTATCATGTCTCATATTTCTTGGACTTGACATGAAGCTTTTCACTTCTCAACTGTTGTGAAGCTATTCTAAGATCCGTTATATGAGTTGCTTCATTCTGGGAATAAACCAAAATGTCATCTATGAAAACTATGACCGACGACACCCAGTTCATCAGTTCCATAAAAGATGTAGGGGCATTGGTTAATCCCAATGTCATAATCGAGAACTCAAAATTACCCAATCCCGATTCTAAAAGCTATTTTTGAGATATTTCTGTTCAAAATTCTTCAGTTGATGATATCTTGACTGAAGATCAATCTTAGAAAATACCTTTGCTCCTTGTAACTATTTAAACAAGTCATTGATCTGAGGTAGTAGATATCGATTCTTGACTGCGAGCTTGTTTAGTTTCTGGTAGTCTATACGCAAACTACACTACCATCCTTCTTCTTCATGAATTGCATTGACACTTCCCATGATGCAATACTTAGCCAATTAGAACCCTTGTCTAATAACTGTTGTAGTTGAGTCTCCATTTCTTCAACTCCATAGGAACTACTCTACAGGTTCCTTTGACACAGGTATCGTCCTTGGTAACAAGTTGATGACGAACTCGGTTGCATGATCAGATGGTAACCCCAGGTAAGTCTCCTGGAAACACATCAGGGAATTCACACATCACATCTATACCTTCCATCTGTGGTGCTTCTTTGGTAACGTATACCACAGATGCCATATATCCAACTTCTTTCTCTTTAAAGCATCTCTTGGCCTTTAGCATAGTGAGGATCAACTTTCTTTTCTTAGGCAACATATTTCCAATAATACTAAATTATATGTCGTCTTTATTCTTGAATAATAACCTCTTCTATGCACCTAACAACTTTGTAAAGTATTGAGACAACCAGTCTATCCCCAAGATGACGTTAAAGTCTGCCATCTCAAGTCTAATTAGGTTGCATCCAAATTTCATCCATCCATTAATATGATTCAATCATTGTTTATAATACTCATCTAAAACAACATTTAGTCCCAAAAGGGCTTAAACTAGAGAAATCTGGTGTAAGGGTCTTAAGAGCTTGCCTAGTTTCTTCATCTCTTTATGATTTTTCAAAGACTATCATCAAGATCTCATATTGCACTCATTAGCTTATATTTCTTTTATCCTTGTTGTTCACTTTTAGGTTTGCCTTTAGAAATCTTCTACCTTGTCAAAATTTCATACTGATATAGCCATCTTTAACTCCACTAGAGTGCTATCTATTTCTTTACTGGCTACCCTTAATAGTTTTCACTTTTGTCGCATGCACTCTTTTATAGACATGATTCATATCCACCAATTCAGTAATCTCAAAATAGATCCTCCATTACTTCATCGGAGATCTCTTGGCTATAAAATCTTATCTGAATTTAATCATCTTCCTTCCAAATAATTTCATTATCACTAAACATGTTATCAATGGATGTCGAGAAATATAAGAATCAGAATGTTTATCCAAAACAATTCATTTTCTTCTTTCAAATTCAGTATGATAAAGGACACTTGTTTTATTTAGTGAACCTAGGTTTTAAGAATCAGGAGTAAATCTATGGTAATCCAACCGGCATCCAAAGATCATTACATTGCACGGTGGTCCAAATGCATAGAGGTTTTATAGTTCTTAACCTCATGGTTATAGGTTTTATCGAATATATAATGCTATTGGTCCAGGCACTACAGGAGTAAATCTGGAGAAAGATTTCGTACATCAATAAATCAGGTATAAATCAGAAGATGTACGCTCAACACGATTAAACATTTAACTATTCATTTAGTTCATATCTCTGTTCATGTTGTCGATCATGAGAATGGTTCAGATTGGTATAATCAGGACTAATACTAAAGAAACAATGTCTATAACTCCAATTGACAGGTTAAATCAAGAAGGTATCTCGTCAAGGCCCGAGAAATTAAAATCTGGTATGTGCATCCTCTATAATCATAAGCGTAAATCAATAATGCACCGCATCCCATATAAACCTATCTAGATATATGACCATAATAGATTTGATCATTTGCTGAAAATGTCCGAGGTATCATCTTCAGAAGACATTCTTCAATCCTTGTCGGATCATTCTGTCATGATGCAACTATCCCATACATCGGTGGCGGATAAGGTTAACCACCTTGATACACTGCTTGTTGTGCACCAAACTTCTGCACTGGGGTGTACATTACTGGGACTTGCTGTGTGGTAGGCACTGTGTTATGGCTAACAGATGTTGGGGTACAGTGATGCTACCAATTGGCACCGTACTTGGTTTGACTCGGAGGTGTTGATGTAGCATTGGCAACTTGGGTAGTGATTTACATAGCAACTTGCATAGTTGGTCTCATCTGTTGTTGTTCTTGTATTTTATTGGGTCAAGTTTATGACAACCATAACCAAGGTACTTAATAGTCCAGGTGGTTGGCTGGAGTGGTCTGGTTGTTCACCTCCTTTAATTCGCTTCAATCTGATTATCATTATTTAGTATCTACTCATATGAGTTTTCATTACCCATTCTCGACCCAGATAGTGGTGGGGTCAAGTTGCAACCTCTTCTTAATGCTCGACGGGTAATGGATCAGCTTGTAATGGATCTCACCCAAGAGTATAGTTTTATCTTCTTGTAGTTACTCTTATTCTTAATGTATGGCCATTATTCTCTTATCTCTGTTGGATTCGGCCCGAGATCTTTCCCTTTACCTTTGCAGGGAATTAGGCATTACTAGCCATTTTCCTTCTTCCTTTGTCCTACATCGAGTTTCACATCTTGTGAGTACCAACTCGATATTCCAATTTTCTGCTATACAGATGCTTCCTTCTTGCTACAATACTATATCCCTAGTATACGTAGATAACTACCCAACTTATAGATAATACCCTATATTATTTATTTAATAGGGAAATTGGTCTTCTCTTTCTGTTTGAGTGTATATATATGGTTCCACCTTTTATATGTACATTATCGTCTTGTTTAATTTCTGTCTCAACCAACACAGGTGCTTATGGTTTGTTTGTATTAAAGCTTTTAATTTATCCTAACTCAGTTCATGGACTCCTATGGAAGTATTCAGGTTTAATGGGTAAGGCCTACGAGAGCTCTGGTACCAAGTTGTCACACCCCAAATTCTGCTCCAACCAGAATGGTGTGATGAACCGTCAATAAACCAACGGTTCAACCAGGATCTCACAATAGGCTATCCCACATATGATAAACCAAAACACATTCCACATTAATCAGAGGTAATAAAATAAATAGCAGAAGTCTTGCAGATAATGAACTGAGGTCTAATCATGATAAATAATTAATATTCTATTTATTTTATAGGTAAATTAACGCCTCAGATGGTGAAAGAATCATCGTATCCCCCGGAAGTAACCAAAACATAACTTAATACATATTACAATATCCAAATACGAAAACTAAACACTAAACGTATCCACCGTTGCAACGCTCGATTAACGAACCATGTTCGTTCTCCACAGCTTGCTCATTCATAGCCTCCACCCGTCCATATGTTGGCGTGTAGACAAAATCTTCAATCATAGTACCTGCAACATCAGAAACTAAAAAGAATTACGCGCGCGAGGGTCAGCTCTCCAACTTGAGCTCAGTGAGTAAACAAAACAATGCAACAATCATATGCATGCATTCAATTCATATCTGTGGTCTGGTTTATAGTTTGCAATGTGCTATAGAAAGGATAGGTGGCTGCCGCACCTCTATGCACGAGAGTGTGGATACGCCCGATGAACCACTCACCGTCACCCACAGCACCCAGAATGGCACAATATACACCCCATGAAAACGGCATGACTGTACCGGTTGATATCATACCAACAAATAAACCCCTGCTGGCTAGGGTTGCAAACTGAACTCGCAACTAACCAATCCTAATGTCAAACAGTGTATCCAAGGCCTCACCCCAGCATCCCTCAGAGCACCCGTAGAGATAGAGCTAAGGCCCCCCAGGTAGAGTATAGGACTCAAAGACCGAGACCCTCCTTGATGCCCTACGTCGCAATAGTTCTGCTAAGGTAATGACGATACGACGACATCAGTGGACATGACTTGAGTAGACCAAGGCACAATATACACCCCATGAAGAACGGTCATGGCTGTACCGGTTGATACCATCCCTAGCCGCACCATATACACTGGCCAAACAGAAACATTCACATGCCTATTCCTATCATCATCACCATCATCATGTTATAAACAATAAAGTAAATATGCATGAACAATTAATAGAAATATTAGATGACATGTTGAATGCACATACAAGCATATATGCATGGAATCAATATGGCATTGGACTCAAGAAATAAAACAGTTTATTATTAACCCGTTAGTTTAGGTCTTGTTCCCTCACCTTAGCTTGCTAATAGATCATCTTTTAAGCTTTAAAATCACATTTATATTGTTATTATATTGTTAGAAGACCTAACAAAGTCGATAGAATTTAATTAGAATTAATTCCGAATTTAGAAACCATGTTTTTAACTGGGGGTCGGAGGTAGGGTCGGAGTCATGATCGACCCCTGGTGCAACCCCCCTTTATTCTGGACTTTCCGAACACTGGGGGTCGATGCTCAGGGTCTAGTAGGGTCGATTGGCCATCGACCCCCTGTGCGACCCCCTGTGGATTTTGGTCAATTTTCTTCCTTTCAGTCCATTCTTCGTGTTTGGGGTCCTATGGCTTGCTCTTAAAGTCCATTCTACACACATTCTATGGTCTAAAACCATGAATCATTCACCTATATAGCTTTCATGAATTCCCCCATGGTTTTCCATGAAAACCTAACCATGGGTTGATGGTTTGGGACTCTCCGAGATCATACTCTCTTCATTACCTAACCTAAGGTCTATAGAAACTCATGGAATTAGTATCCATACCTGAGAAGAATACTCCTTCTCTGCAACTCTTCTCCTTTTTGCTTTCTTCTCTTCCTTGCTTCTCTTCTTGCTTCTCTTCCTTCTCTTCTCTTTCTCTCAATTCAATTAGGTTTGTAAAAGGAGTGAAATAGGCTTAGGGACGTCCTATTTATAGAGTAGACGCTCCTAAAATAAGTCCCATTGAGATTTGGAAAGAGTCCAATCAAAATTAGGAAACTTTCCTAATTTCAGTTTCTGGCGGCAACTGAGGGTCGATGATCCCGTCGACCCCTAAATCCTAAAGTGTCCGACCCCCTCTGTAAAACAGGGGGTCTGACTTTCTGTCTTGGGGGGTCCGACCCTCCCTTGCTGGGTATGCGACCCTCCCCTTAATTTAAGTATTTTTGGGTCGATTTGATACCTGGGATCACGATCTCCTTCACGCCCTTGGTCCATTTGGCTCGACCATGATGGGAACCTGATTCAAGGTGGTAAGACCGGATTAGTTTGATACGGGTCTTACAGAAACTGTCGACCAGTTTTTAGAGTATACAGTCACATTATCTAGCATAATATTGTTCCCAGAAGTGGTCATAGGGATACTATTGTGTATTTTTGTGACTTTGTCGCTTATTGTGTCACGGTGTGACGACAGCTCTGTCTACCATATTTGATTCTGAGAACAATGATTACTTCAACACTCTATTATCAATATGGCAGTATTTCATATGGGAGGTTTCTCACTCATTTATTCATTCAGCTGGGGATAGACCTTTCTTGAGATGATTGTGTGAAGCGGTCTGTCCATTCTGACTTTGGTTGAAATTCACTGTACATGCTTGGCCTTCACGATGTCGCGCTCAGCGATGACGAGTTAAAGAAAAATTCCTCGTCCAAATCCACGATCTTGGCAATGAGTGGAAAGGAAAATTTAACGTAGGATGATTCCATCTTCATTTAGGATTAAGTCAGCTTCAGCAGAGGATAGCAATGATCTGACATACATCCCTACATATTTTTTTCTTGCTCAAAGGTCAGAAGACATGGCATTGTTAGTAATTGAACAAAAAGATATGCTATAATGGTGAGAGGTTTGCGATGATGTTTCGTAGGTGATGGTTCCTCAGACTTCAATTCTTGACGCTGTAGAGCTGCAAAATGTGTTGGTAGACGCTCGCGGTCTTGTGTCTGAGTAAAGTGAGTACCATCAGAAAGCACAAATAACATTTTCGTCTATCGAGTTGCGCATACTACAAGGCATTTCAGGTGTGGATTGACATATGATAGCAACTGAGAATGCGGCATTGCAGTTACTCGACATCAGGAATTACCAAAAAGGAAGTGTCCTCTTTATGGCATGCATTTTTTTGACAGGTCTTGTCTCTACTTCTGCCACTGGCAGTACGAGATGGTAAGATGACGGTTAAGCGTAGGAAGACTCACAAGTATGAGGTTAGATCCGTAGCTGAACTTAGGTAGGTGGAAGGAGTCAGTGGTAGTGTCCTTCATCTGTTTATCAACTTAGTTCATTTGGCTTATTCGATAGAATACGTCTAATTTTTAGAATGGTTATCAAACTCATAGATAAGCCTGTGGCTACTTGCATCATAATGTGTAAGAGTAGAGATTTCGAAACTTAAGTCTATCTATCTTTTTTGCTTAATTATTGTTTCACTTGTTACAAATTATCTCATTTGGTTTTGTACATTATGTTTCTCAATTCTGTACTTGTTCTTTAGTATCTACCTAACTTACTCTTATTTGTATAACATTCATTCACTTAATGTCAGCATTCTTGTTCATCAATGGCTGTATTTGTTGTGATTGGTATGCGGATTGATCATGGCATATTGTGATATGCTCTGATACCAACTCTGGTATCAAAGTGTATTGGATTGATCGTGGTTATATCATGACATGCTCTGATGCCAACTCTATCACACCCCATTTCCCAATGTATCGGTACAATCGAATGCAACGGGATCTCTTCATCTTATCCGGGCACAAAAAATTCTCTTCTAGGATCGCACATCACGGTACTTCACAAGTCAATCCAGACATAATAATTATCAGAGTAAAATCTACTAACTTGTTATTAAAACGATGAATTATCCAAACTGAAAGATTGTAAATTAACGAAAGACTTACAAATTAAAATCATTAAATCAATGTTGACAAATTATTAAATAACTTATTATATTCAAAGTCTAGAGTTTTTCATAACTAAAGTTCATTGTTCAAATATTCTAAAATAAATAATCTAAATTAAATTGTTTCCAACCGTAAATATTGTTAACAGTTTATTCTCAACGTAAACCCAAAATAAATAGAATGTCCCAACTAAAAAGAGAAACATGGGTACAACCTAAGCCCATGCACAACACTACGAATCGCTTCAAGAATCAGATAGTTCTTCCTCAGGTTTAGAATCATCATCCTCCAAACCAGATGGACTACAACTAGAGGCTTCACACGAAGTACCTACAATATCTAAAAGAGTTTGTACGTATAAGATAAGCTTAACCACCGAGCTTAGTAAGAAAACTAAATGTGCAACAAACAATATGCATGCAACTATCAACTATGGTCAGACATATAACTGTAAGTGCCAACTTAGGACAACCCATACACGGAGTCTCCAATTTACATGGGTCATCCCCATTAGATGATACCACCTCACTCGGCGTACAGTATCACCCCCAAGTATGGGTAAGTCATTTTGGTCCTCACATGACCGCAACTCATCCCAAGTCCACCTCGTGGCACTTGATGAAATGGTAATCCCACTGTCGACTCGCCCGCCCATCTACATTATGTAGGGTATGGGAAGCATCGCAGCTATGTTCATACCATCTTTTTATTGCACCCATGCCATTACATAACCCCCTAATGGCTAAGGGTACAGCTATAGAGATATTTGTGTTCGACTAGCCAAGTCTAACTAATTAATCATATTACTGGATCGTAACTTCGCCAAGCTTTCGACCTCGTCCAATCCCCACTTAGGATGTCGTGACTTGGTTAGGTTACATATGGTCAATGCAAAGCAGCGGCAGTAAGAAGTGGTGTAAGTGTCCCATTCCACCCACCTTTCTCCTTACCAACTTAACCAGACATCATGAATCACCAAGACCAGCTCTACCTTTCATGGAGAGATCACGAGGCATCCCATTCCACCACGTTTTTAAATCACTACAAGTTTCACTGATTACACACAAGAGAATGCATATGCATGAGCAAACAATACAGTTTATTGGATGGTATGTTATCAAACACAAGGCATGTTATCAATCTCATAACATCATTCAGCATAATTAAAAAAAAACTAATCTACCAAACAAAAGTTTAGTTCCCTTACTGCCAATTAAAGAGTAAATCCTCGGCATGCCGTTCGAGTAGTGGTCCACCAGAGTCCTCGTAACTAAGGATTCAAAATCATAAACAAAAATATTTGTCAATGCATTATTCAATAGATTTGTTCAAGTTTTTCTTTAAGCTCATTACTCTGGTGAACCAGTTTTAGTAGCTTATCTGATGCTCTACGCCTTCCATTTACTGTTTGCTTAACATGCCATAGCATCTAGGGGTTCATTTCTAAATTCATTCATTACTGTTCATACTCTTGGTATGTCTACACTCGCTAAAAACCTATTATCCATAGGAGTCAAGTGCTATAACATCCTTCCTCCATAAGACACATCCTCACTAGCTAGGATTTCCTTCCTAAAGTCTTAATAATAATAAGGACTTCTTATTACGAAGCTAGGGGTTCTATCATCATACAGGGGTCTGATTTCTAGCCCCTAAGGTTTCCATACTTACTGTCCAAGGGCTTTTTGTTCTTTAAAATAAAAGACAACAATGCATTTAATTAATTGTTAGGACTTTTAGTTAAACCAACATAATTAATGCTTGTAGACGTTCGATTTTTGAGATCTAAGCCTATAGGCGAGCTCATAAAAATCCCGTAGAGCCACTAACCAAAGATGGTCACCAACGGAGATCAGAATCTTGTGTGGTACGTAGTCGACCTCAAGGTCATCTATTACTAGGTGTGCGGCATGTGGTCGATCGTATGTCAAACCGTGGTTACATGACAGTGCCGACACCTCATAGGTTTACCTAAAACCTGTAGGGTTGGTTTAGGGTCTCATAGTACAATGATGGAGTATAGTTGGTCTTTTTACTGGGTGAACCAACACTTATCCCTAATAAAAGTGTTGCACAAAGGGTTTTGTATCAAGGAAAAGTAATAACAAGATTTTAAGGCCTCCAAAAATTCTAATTAATTAACAGAGAACCACTGACCGAGTTGGGTCAAGACCAGACCTTGGATTGGCATGTGGCTGGTATGTGACCGCACGTCATGACAGCCAGGTCTTGCGGTTCGTCATCAACCGCACGTCAGAATGCGGCCCGATGAGCTTCAAACCTTTCCAACGAGGTTTTCCATAATTTTCTTAGTCTATGTACTGAGTTTGGGTTCAAAGCTCGACTTCCATACTAAGTTATGGATACTGTTTTGATCTGACAAGTTGCTGAGAAGTCAGATCTGGTTTAATACTCTAGATCTGATTTTGAAGCCTTCGGATCACATCTGATATCCACGATCTGAGTCTCTAAGGGTCAACTCAGGATCCCTAATGGTCTTTCTATGTTTTATCAATCCATGGATCATCTTATCCACCAGTTAATCCCATGTGCACTTGTGAGGACAAAATAAGAAAATTTATAATTTAAATATGAGTCCTCCGGTTTTCCTAAGAAAAATGTGGATCATAGGCTTTAGCCTTTGATCTTGTTTACCCACACTGATGGATGGTAAGATTTGGAGTCGGCATCTAGATTAAGATGTAGGACCTCAAAATATAGTTTCATCATAGGATATGACTTCTATTGACTCATGACCCAATATATATCGGCTTTGGCCTATCAGAAAAATGGTAAGAGTTCAAGGTACAATTTGGGAAGGTGTTAGGCACCCAAAGCAGCCCGATCTGAAAATTGACCTCCTTTATGATTCTATTTTTCTCAAACTCTATTGTTCTGACTATTCATGGTCAATGGATGATGACTAAGGCTTATGGGGGATCTTATGCTAAGTTACTAAATTCTTCTAACCTAGGTTCAGCCAAACATGTTCTGAAATAAATAAGCAAAATAATATACAGTGAACTGAACCAAATATGGTTTGGTGATGGATTAAATCTGAGACGTCCATCCCAAATTACCTACGTATTCCATCGTGAAAATCAAGTCCATAATGTAGTTTGAACAGATTGTTTTTAAAGTTTATAGATATGGCTAATGCTTAAGCTTCATTAGATTCAATTGTTCAAGTTGAGGTTTATGTTGATAATGATTAAGATTGAATCTAGATAGCCTATGTAGATTGAAGTGAAGATGGATATGGATATGGACATGGAAAATCTAAGAAGACTAAGATGTGGTACCATACTTGGAGAGTCCTCCAAGTTGCCTACGTATTTCAAAGGTCCTGAAAATTAGGTACAACGTAGTTCGTTATGATGGGTTATGGATATGGATAGATTGATGATAGATAGGGATAACCTAAAGGAATTATTTGAGTGTCTTTTGGAAATCTATCCCTCTAGACAAGATTTGAGTGTGTCTTTCGGGAATCTATCCCTCTAGACTCTAATTATGCCTTCGAAAATCTATCCCTTCGGATGAGATTTGAGAATGTCTTTGGGAATCTATCCCTCTGGACAGGATCTGAGTATGCCTTTGGGAATCTATCCCTCTTGACATGGTCTGAGTATGTCTTTCGGGAATCTATCCCCCTGGACAGGATTTAAGTATGCCTTCGGGAATCTATCCCTTTTGACAAGGTCTGAGTACGTCTTTCGAGAATCTACCCCTCTAGACAAGATTTGAGTATGCCTTCGGGAATTATCCCTCTTGACAAGGTCTAAGTACGTCTTTTGAGAATTTATCCCTCTGGACAAGATCTAAATATGCCTTCAGGAATCTATCTGTAAGACCAGCACGCCACAAATCCGGTCTAACCTTACATTTCATGTCGTGACCAGTCTACATATCATGGTTGAGCCAAGTAGACCAAGTGTGTGAAGAAACCCAAGACCCAATAAGAAATTTTACTCAAAAACAGTCAAAATGAGGGTAGGGTCGCATGCCTAAACAGGCAGGGTCGACCCCCACCTCAAAAGAAGTCCAACCCATGACTTTTGGTCGTGGGGTCGCAGGGGTCTCGGATTGTTCGACCCCCCATCGACCCCCTAGCTTCGACCCTAGGGAAACAACAAAAAACAGCACGAACCGAAAATTAGGAAACATTTCTAATTTCAATTGGGACCTTTTCTAAACTCAATTGGGACTTATTTTGGGAGGTTTTCCTTATAAATAGGACGTCCCTAAGCCTCTTTCACTCCTTTTGAAACCCTAACTGAAAGTGAGAGAAAGAGAAGAGAAGGAGAAGAGAAGGAAAGTTGGAGAAGAAAACTAAAGAGAAAAATTTAGAGAAACCTCTAAATCTCAGCAAACCTAAGGTATGGGTATGTTTCTATTAATGATTTAAGACCTTGGAATAGTTCATGAAGAGAGTATGACTTAGGAGAAACCCAAACCATCCATCCATGGATGAATTCCAATGGAAATCATGGAAAACTATGAAAAGTGAGTAACTTGGAGTTTTGAACCATAAAACAATCATAGAATGGACTATAAAAGTAAGCCAAAGGACCCAGACATGAAAGAATGGACTGTGGGATGGAAAAGTCGACTCAAACCACGTGGGGTCGCACGTGGGGTCGAATGGGAATCGACCCTACCAGACCACAAGATCGACCCCCAGCATTCGAAAAGTCCAGGAAGGAGGTGGTCGCACCCAGGGTCGATGGAACATCCGACCCTGGCATCGACCCTACCCTGGAGGTCGCAGTAAACTGCTACCCTACCTGCGACCTGTCCTGCGACCCTCGCTTAACAACAAGCCTAAAATTGTCAGAATGAATTCTAATTAAAATCTATCGACTTGTTAGGTTTTCCTATTGATAGAAAAGTGATTATTAAAGCTTGAAAGAGGATCTACACTCAAGCAAAGGTGAGGGAACAAGACCTAAACTAATTGGATAATAATAAACTGTTTTTATTTTCTTGAGTCCAATGCCATGACTGATTCTATGCGTATATGCTTGTAATGTGCATTCAACATGTTATCCAATATTCCTGCTATTAATGTTCATGCATATTTAATTCTATTTTGTTTATAACATGATGATGATGATGATGCTAGGAATAGACATGTGAATGTTTGTGTATGGTTGGTGTACTCGATGCGAGTGGGGCATGAGGGGAGGTGTTTTGCGGTGTTTGATCCAGGCACTTTAGCTCTATCTCTACTCATGTCTTGTCCACTGACATCGTCGTATCGCCATTACCTTAGCAGAGCTATTACTTCGTAGAGCGTTAGGGGAGGTGGTCTCGGACCGTGTAGTCTTCGACTCTGTCGGGGGGCCTTAGCTCTATCTCTATGGACATATTGAGGAATGCTGGGGTGAGGCCTTGGATACACTGTTTGACATTAAGATTGGTTAGTTGCGAGCCCAGTTTGCAAGCCCTCACCAGCAGGGGCTTACGTGTTGGTATGGGTAGGGCATCAGGGGAGGTGTTATGCGGTGTTTGATCCAGGCACTTTAGCTTTATCCTTATTCCATGATGGGGTGGATGTGGACGACAATGGTATTTGATCCGTTGGGTGGGCTTACACACCCTGTGTATAGAAGTGCGGTGGCCACCTATACTTTCTATTGCACATTGCAAACTTATGATGTCACACCCCAATTCTGCACCATTCAGAACGGTGTGATGAACCGCTACAAACCAACAGTTCAACCAGGATCTCTAGTAGGCGGTATCCATTAGAAATAAAACCACGCACATCCAAAACCATAATCAGAATAAATACACAATAGTGGAAGTCTTATAGTAAATGAACTGAGCATTTTAAATGTAATAATCATAATTAAAATATCAAATTATTGTTGTATCAACTGAGACTTAAGTAAATAGAATATCAATTACATCTTTTATAAATCTAAATAAAACTCCTAATAGAACACGCATGAGTTGCACTCGCATGAGGGGTCATGCGTATCCTCTAAGTTTTCAGCCTCCATTGCAGCAACACGCGCATACACTGAATCATTTATATAATCTGCAACTGTGGTACCTATATCATCAACTAAAAAATATTCGACGTCGAGAGGGTGAGCACACATCATGGCTCAGTGAGAAAACAAAACAATGCAACAAACATATGCATGCATTCAATTCATATCTTTAGTCTGGTAAATAAGTTTGCAATGTGCTATAGAAAGGATAGGTGGCCAAAGATCACGTTTATTGACGCCGCACCTCTATACACGAGTGTGTGAAGCCGCCCAAAGGTAACGTTTATTGCCGACTCACATGCACCTAATTCATGGATAATGTACACACAAAGGTCACGTTTATTGCTGTACCCGTTGCCCATACCAACATGTAAGCCCATGCTGGCGAGGGCTTGCAAACTGGGCTCGCAGCTAACCAATCCTAATGCCAAACAGTGTCACGTCCGCCCCTGATGCCCTACGACGTATTAGTTCCGCTAAGGTAATGGCGATACGACGATGTTAGTGGACAAGACTTGAGTTAGAGATAGGGCTAGAGTGCTGAGGCCATACCTATGACACCTCCCCCTGATACTCGCTCGCATCAAGCACACCAACCACACACATACATCCACATGCCTATTCCTATCATCATCATCAACATCATCATGTCATAAACAATAAATAAATATGCATGAACAGTAATAATAGAAATATTGGATGACATGTTGAATGCACATAACAATCATACACGCATAAAATCATTCATGGCATTGGACTCAAAATAGAACAGTATATTATTAAACAATTAGTTTAGGTCTTGTTCCCTCACCTTACTTGATCGTAGGTCCTCTTTCAAGCTTTAAGAATCAACTATATATCAATATTATATCACTAGAAAACCTAACCAAGTCGATAAAATTTAATTAGAATTAATTCTGATTTTAAAAAGCATGCTGTTAACTGGGGGTTGATGCTAGGGTCGAAAGTTCCATTGACCCTGGGTGCGACCACCCCTATTCTGGACTTCTCGAACACTGGGGGTCGATGATCAGGGTCTGGTAGGGTCAATTGGCCATCGACCCCCGTGCGATCCCCTGTGGGTTTTGTCAATTTTTCATCCTTCAGTCCATTCTTCGTGTTTGGGGTCCTATGGCTTGCTTCTACAATCCATTATACACATGTTCTATGGCCTAGAACCGTAGTTCATTCACCTATATAGCTTTCATGACTTCCCCCATGGTTTTCCATGAAAACCTAACCATGGGTGGATGATTTGGGTTTCTCCTAGATCATTCCCTCTTCTCTAACTATTCTAAGGTCTGTAGAATTACATGGAGATAGTATCCATACCTGAGAATTAGGCTTGTTTCTCTGAAGCCTTCTCCTTCATCTTCTTCTCCACTTTCCTTATCTTCTCTTTCTCTTCTCCTTCTCTTCTCTTTCTCTCAATCCAATTAGGGTTCTAAAAGGAGTGAAAGAGGCTTAGGGACGTCCTATTTATAGAGTAGAAACTCCCAAAATACGTCCCATTGAGATTAGGAAGGAATCCCATTGAAATTAAGAAGGTTTCCTAATTTTCGATTCGAGCTGTTTTTATCGATTATCGGGGGTCGATAGGGGGGTCGGAGATCCGATCGACCCCTGGTCCTTAAGATGTCTGACCCCCGGTATAAAACTGGGGGTCTGACTTTTATACTGGGGGGTCTGACCCTCCCTTGCTGGGTATACGACCCTCCCCTTATGTTTAGTGTTTTTGGGTCAGTTTAATACCTGGGATCGTGATGTCCTTCACACACTTGATCCGTTTGGTTCGACCATGATGGGTAGACCTGGTTCAAGGTGGTAAGACCGGGTTAGTTTGATACGGGTCTTACAACTCCCCCCTACTTATAAAAATTTCGTCCCCGAAATTGTTCATACCTTTTGAGTCGAATAAATGAGGGTATTGCTTTCGCATAACATTCTCTTCTTCCCATGTAATTTCTTCCATGTCTCTACTTCTCCAAGTGACCTTAACATAATAGATATCTCATTTGCATAGTCGTTGAACCTTTTGGCTGGTGATTTCAGTTGGTGTTACTTTAAATGTCAAATCATCAGTCAAATCAGGCAGATCTACTGTCAGAACGTGCGTATGATCTTTGACATACTTCTTCAATAAGGAAATATGAAATACGTCATGCAAACACTTGACATAGATGGTGGTAGGGCTAACTAGTAAGCCACTTTTCCACGCTTAGCTAGAATCTCATATGGCCCGACATATCTTGGACTTAGTTTCCCTTTCTGTCCGAACCATTTCAATCCTCGCATAGGCGATACTTTTAAGAATACTTTATCACCCACGATGAACTCAAGGTCTCGGCGTCGGGTATCGGCATATTGCTTCTGACGATTCTGAGCTATTCTCACTCTTTCTTTGATAATGTCGACCACTCGACAAGTCTCTTCAAAAAATTCCGGTCCAACAATACTACGTTCCCCAACTTCATTCTAAAACAATGGAGTTCGACACTTTCTGCCATACAATGCTTCATAGGGTGACATCTGTATAGTAGCCTGATAGCTATTATTATAAGCAAACTCAATCAGTGATAACTTTTCATCCCATGATCCTTTGAAGTCAATTACACATGCTCGAAGCATATCTTCTAGAATCTGAATTGTACGCTCCGACTGTCCATCTGTCTGTAGATGGAATGTAGTACTAAACTTCAATGTTGTACCCATAGCCTTTTGCAATCCTTCCCAAAACTTTGAAGTAAATCGTGGATCTCTATCGGACACAATACTTTCAGGTACACCGTGTAATCGCACAATGTTATCCATATACAGCTTAGCTAACTTCTCCAGTGTATACTGAGGTCGTATAGGTATAAAGCGAGCTGTTTTAGTCAGACGGTCTACAATCATCCAAACTGCGTCAACTACTCTAGGAGTCAATGGTAATCCCGTGACGAAGTCCATAGTGATGCAGTCCCATTTCCATGCTGGTTCTGGTAACGGTTGTAGCAGTCCCGCTGGTCTTTGTCGTTCAGCCTTTACTTTCTGACAATTTAGGCATTGAGACACGAACTTAGCTACATCTGCTTTTATTCCTCTCCACCAATATAATTTCTTTAGATCATGATACATCTTAGTGCTTCCAGGATGTATCAAATTGATGGTGGTATGGGCTTCTTTCATCAATTGGTGTCTAATGTCCACACTTTCTGTTTCGGGTACACATATTCTTCCTTTGTACTTCAATACATTTTCTTCGTCCAAGGTGAACTCAGGGTTAGTTCTACCTTTTTTGATGTCTTATTGTACAGTTCTCAGGTAAGGGTCTGATTTGATAGCTGTCTTCACTTCATCAACTATCTCTGGTATAATTTTCAATGCGGCAAACATATTTGAAAACCGATGAATAAATCCTTGGTTGGCTGATCCATCTGGTGCATCTATCACAAACTTCTCATTAGCGTGCTTGAATACCTTTCTGGTCGTACACATTGCGGCAGTTGTGTTAACCTCTCCCTGAGATTTTATCATTGCCTTTCTACTCAACACGTCGGCTACTACATTAGCTTTTCTCGGATGATACTGGATATCACAATCATAGTCTTTCAATAGTTCCAGCCATCTTCTTTGTCTCATATTCAGCTCCTTCTAATTAAATAGATAAGTAAGACTTTTATGGTCTGATTTAATCTGAAACTTCTCCCCGTATAGATAATGTCTCCATATTTTGACAGCATGTACTACTACCGCTAGTTCCAAATCATGAGTGGGGTAGTTCTTTTCATGTGTTTTCAGTTGTCTTGAGGCATAAGCAATTACTTATTCTCCTTGCATAAGTACACATCCTAATCCCAGTCCTGATGCATCGGTGTACAAGATAAATGGTTGTCCTGCAGTCAGGATGATCAAGATTGGAACTGATATCAATCTAGCTTTCAGGGTTTGGAAACTCTTCTTGCATTTATCCATCCAGACAAACTTCTCGCCCTTCTTAGTCAAACTGGTAAGAGGTACGGAAATTCGGGAATAGTCTTCCACAAATCGTCGATAATACCCAGCTAGACCAAGAAAACTTCTAATTTTCGCAACGCTCTTCGGTGCTTCCCACCTTACAATAGCCTCAATCTTGCTGGGATCCACTTTAATTCCTTCAGCAGATACTACATGGCCTAGAAATGCGACTTCCTTTAGCCAAAACTCACACTTTGTAAATTTGGCGTAGAGCTTTTCCCTTCCTAGTCGCTGCAGAGCGGCGTTTAGTTTCTTGACATGAGTTTCCTCGTCTTTGGAGTAGACTAATATATCATCAATGAATACAATAACCGATGTATCCAACATGTCGTGGAAAACTCGGTTCATAAGTTCCATAAACGTTGCTGGTGCGTTTGTCAATCCAAAAGACATGACCAAAAATTCAAAATGTTCATATCTGGCCCTGAATGCTGTCTTGGGTATATCACCATCATTAATCTTCAACTGATGGTAACCTGACCGAAGATCAATCTTTGAGAACACTTTGGCACCTTGCAACTGATCAAACATGTCATCGATCTGAGGCAATGGATATCGATTCTTGATTTTCAGTTTATTCAGTTCTCGGTAATCTATACACAAGTGAACGCTACCATCCTTTTTCCTCACGAATAAAATTGGCGCTCCCCATGGTGATATGCTAGGGCGAATGTAACCCTTGTCCAGCAGTTCCTGTAGTTGTACTTTCAATTCCTTCAGTTCAGTAGGAGCCATTCGATAGGGTGCTTTCGATACTGGTGCGGCTCCAGGTATAAGATCTATAACGAACTCTGTAGCTCAGTCGGGTGGTAATCCTGGTAATTCTTTAGGAAATACGTCTGGATAGTCACGCACGACATCATTATCTTCCATTCGTGGTGTTTCCTTGGTAATGTCAACCATAGATACTAAATAACCGACTGCTCCTTTCTCAAGGTACTTCTTAGCCTTTATCGCCGAGAGTATGAGCTTTCATTTTTGGGGAAGCTTCGTTCCTGTAAAACTGAACTCGGCTCCTTCCTTGTCTTTAAATGTCAGCTTCTTTTCGGCACATAATAGGTTTGCAGAATGCCGAACTAACCAGTCCATTCCCAAGATGACGTCAAAGTCTGCCATCTCAAGTTGGATCAAGGTCGCATCCAAGGTCTTTTTATCAATAAGAACTAGACATGGTCCATAACCTTTTTCTAACTCCACTTCTAATCCCATAGGTAATCGTACAAGTAGCTTGTAGTCTAAGGATTTAAGGGGTAGATTTAACTTCTTTCCAAACGTCACAGATATAAAGGAATGAGTAGCTCCTGAATCAAAGAGTACTCTGGAGGGAATGCCATTAATAGGTACGATACCTGTGATTTGTTTTGATTTAGTCTACATGCTCATACAATGTAATACTACTAACAAAATGTAATTCATACCTGTAACCACATCAGGCGATGCGGCAGCATCCTCGGATGTAACCGCGTAAACTCGTCCTTGATGTAGCTGCTTGTTGGGCTTAGGACATTCCCTTGCTATATGTCCCACTTGGTTGTAGTTAAAATATTTTATCCCTTCAATAATTGGCTTCTGTTGCTGTTGAACTACGGGGATAGTCTTGGTCACAGCGGTAAAGCCTTGAGCACGGAAGGGTTTGAATGTTTTGTTACTCCCTCCGTTATAAGAATTTCCAACTGGCCTTTTTATACCTCTGTTTTGCATGAAATAACTCTCCTTCTGGCTCGATTCTATAACTCGAGCAATTTGTGCCGCTTCATTATAGATTTTATTTTCATCTCTCAGAACATGCTTACGGATGCTTCCCCTAAGTCCCATGACGAACCTTTGGGTCTTTGTGGTTTCCTCTTGCATACTAGTGGGTGCAAAGAAGAACAACTCTTCATAGCGCTGTTGATAAGCATCCATGGTCATCTGTCCCTGATATAAACTCAGGAACTCTCTTTCCATAGAATCTCTGAAACTTCTTGGAAAGTACTTCTCAAAGAACGACTCCTTATAAATATCCCATGTCAATTGGGCATGATTCGTAAGTAAATACGCTCTGGTAGACCTCCACCAATGGTGTGCATCTCCTTTTAGCATAAAGGTGGCACACAACACTTTCTCTTCTTCATTTAATGTCATCATCATAAAGTTTCTTTCCATTTCATCAACCCAGTGTGCCGGCCATAAAGGATCTGTTGGCTTGCCATTAAACTCTCTGGGCTTCAGTTTTAGAAAACGCTCCACCAGTCTGGAGTGATCTAGTGGCTGCGGGACATACGCTCCATACATAGGTGGTTGGTTATGATATCCACCTTGAACTATTTCAGGATTTGGTACTTGAGCGTACATGATAGGAGTCTAAGGTGCATGGGGTACTGTGTTACTTTCCCCTGGAGCTATAGTTGCCTGTCCTACTGGAATTGGAGGTGTCTGTGTAGCTGGAAAAGTCATACCTAAGGCAGCTTGCATAGTAGCCTGTGCCTGTTGTATTTGCTGTAGCTGTTGGGCCAAGTTCAATACGACTGTGGCCAAGTCTGTAGGTAGAGCTGGTAGATTTGTAGGATTTGCCTGCCCATTTATGACGGATGGTGCCGTGTTCCTGTCCCCCTATGGTCCCGAGTGTGTCTGGTTATCTTCCCTCACAGGTGGTGGTGGGATAGAGTTACGACTCTGTCTGGTTGCTCTGCGTCCCGCCATAAATAAATCTGCTAATAGAATTACCTGAAATCATTGAACACGAGAGAAAATCATTAATTACTTCATTCCCATATTTTAAGTCCACTAAAAAAATGCCAATTTCCAATTTTTTCAGATCATTCTATCGAAAATACTATGTTTTCACTGCAGGGTCGATGGTTATTCGACCCTCAGTATCCGACCCTGGGAAATCACCCATTTTTTCCCGAGAGCCGGGGGTCGACCGGGGGGGGGTCGGAGTATGTCCGACCCAGGGTGCGACCCCTGGTTCTCTGTCAGGTTCTCGAGAGCTGAGGGTTGATGCGGGGGTCGATTGTTTTAATCGAATTGTCCGACCCCCGGACAAAAAATCTGATTCTTAAGTCCGATTCAAAGTCCATTTCTCATTCTTTCTTCTCCGCTTCGACTCAGCTCGTTCCTCTGAGTTGCTACAGTGCCCATTCCGATCCGTTGGTGGTTTGCACTCCTTGTTTCGTCGTCTACACCTCCGCTACAGGTATTTCTTCTACCTTTTCATGTTTTTAGGTTTCTTAACCTAGGTTTTGGCTCGTTTATCTTGTATTTTCAAATTAAACTTTTTCCAACCGTAAAAATTTGATTTTTATTGGGGGCTTTTGTTATTGGTGACTCGAGGAACGAAAGCCCTCAAAAATATTTAAGTTTCAACAGTTGGTTATCGAGAAACTCAAAATTTTCACTTTTTGCCCTAATTAAATTTTGAATTTCTTGAAATTTCTTACAATTCAATCTAATTAGTTGCAATTTCTGACTGTTTGAATCTCACAAGATAGTTTAGGATCTATATAAGTCCTCCTGCCCACGTGTATGGGTAAAAAGTGAGGTTTTTGTCCAATTTACATCGTTAATACGTTGAAATCTCGGGTTTTTCCTCTCTACTAACCCATTATTTGTTTTTCTTTCTTATTTGCAGATACTATGGCTCGTACCAAGGTACCCAGAGTTCGCGACCGTCTTCGCTTCCGTTCCAACGAAGCCGAGACACGATATGCCCACTACGCTCGCGAGAAGATAGAGGGAGGTCGCAAAGTGAACTTGGCTGAGTTAGCCTTGTTCAATGTGGAGAGAGCATTTGGTGATATGGGATGGCTCCCTATCATCACGTATGACGCGTGTATCCATCCTGATCTGGTACGCCAGTTCTACTATATTCTCCAGGTGGTGGGAGATTACAATGATGTGGAGAGGGGTGATGAACTGCGCATCACGAGCTACGTCAAGGGAGTTAACATCTCATTTGATTATCGGCAGCTGGCCGACCTACTGGGTATTTCCCCAGCTGGCCGACCTACAGATGAGGGCTGAGATTGATAGTCAGCTCATCCGACCTGATCGCTGGCAGATGAGAGCGTGTTATCTACGTTCAGATCCACGGGTATACTGCAAGATCATTCAGTATAACCTGATACCGCAGAGTGGTCATTACGAGAGGATCTCCTAGCTGACCCAGTATCTCCTATACTATATATGCACTAGGCAGCCCGTCTGCCTTCCTTACATCATTACGCATACCATGATCAGCGCTACGTTGCCCAGTCACACTGGCAACCTTTCTTACGGACGCATGATCACTACCTTGCTTACCCACCTGGCGGTTGACTTAGTAGATGAGAAGATTCAGGAGAAATCCTTCTCATCGCCTCTAGATTGGGAGGCTATTTGCAAGATGGGCATGCGGGATGCCCAGGTCAGTGATGAGGAGAGGAACACGATGGTGCGCCCTCGCACTCGAGTGGAGATGGCTGATGCTGAGGCTGCAGCAGCAGCCGCTGGAGCAGGGGTTCATGGGGATGATGACGATCGGCTGTACATGGATGTAGATGCCATACCCCCTCCATCACCTACTCATGCTACTGGAGCTGGTCCGTCTTCTTCAGCTGGTCCTTCGCATGTGGATGGTCCTTCATATACTCTATCTGATGACATGATGAGGATATTACACGAGATACGAGAGGCTCAACGTGTGTCTGACTTGAGGATGGAAGAGCTTATAGAGGCTCAGCGTATGACTGACCAGCAGGTGGCTGATCTCACAGCTAGTCTCCAGATGAGCCAGACTCAGATAGCCTGGTTGACCAGGGTCTACGCTGAGGACTATGATAGAGACCGTGAGGCACCACCTCCCCCAGCACCTCCAGCTTCTTGATGTACTCCTTTTATTTTTCTTTTTGTATTTTAGAGTAACTGTCCGAACTGTGGACTGTACTCTGCTTTGATCATATATATATATATATATATAAACGTTTGTTCTTCCTTTTTGGTTGTATTTATCATTGTTTCTCATTTAATAGATGCATTATTCTCTTTCATTTTAGTCTCAAACAACACAGGTGCTTATGGTGTGTTATTATTATGTCTTTTATATTTTATCCTATCTCAGTTCACGACCCTTTTGTGGAAGTATATGGTTTCACAGATAAAGCCTGAGATGCTCTGATACCAAGTTGTCACACCCCAATTCTGTACCATTCAGAACGGTGTGATGAACCGCTACAAAACAACGGTTCAACTAGGATCTCTAGTAGGCGGTATCCATTAGAAATAAAACCACGCACATCCACAACCATAATCAGAATAAATACACAATAGCGGAAGTCTTATAGTAAATGAACTGAGCATTTTAAATGTAATAATCATAATTAAAATATCAAATTATTGTTGTATCAACTGAGACTTAAGTAAATAGAATATCAATTACATCTTTTATAAATCCAAATAAAACTCCTAATAGAACACGCATGAGTTGCACTCGCATGAGGGGTCATGCGTATCCTCTAAGTCTTCAGCCTCCATTGCAGCAACACGCGCATACACTGAATCATTTATATAATCTGCAACTGTGGTACCTATATCATCAACTAAAAAATATTCGACGTCGAGAGGGTGAGCACACATCATGGCTTAGTGAGAAAACAAAACAATGCAACAAACATATGCATGCATTCAATTCATATCCTTAGTCTGGTAAATAAGTTTGCAATGTGCTATAGAAAGGATAGGTGGCCAAAGATCACGTTTATTGATGCCGCACCTCTAAACACGAGTGTGTGAAGCCGCCCAAAGATAACGTTTATTGCCGACTCACATGCACCTAATTCATAGACAATGTACACACAAAGGTCACGTTTATTGCTGTACCCGTTGTCCATACCAACATGTAAGCCCCTGCTGGCGAGGGCTTGCAAACTGGGCTCGCAACTAACCAATCCTAATGCCAAACAGTGTATCCAAGGCCTCACCCCAGCATCCCTCAATACGTCCATAGAGATAGAGCTAGGGTCTGGTGACCAGGATGAACCACAGTGTCACGTCCCCTTGATGCCCTACGACGTATTAGTTCCTCTAAGGTAATGGCGATACGACGATGTTAGTGGACAAGACTTGAGTTAGAGATAGAGCTAGAGTGCTGAGGCCCCACCTATGACACCTCCCCCTGATACTCGCTCGCATCAAGCACATCAACCACACACATACATCCACATGCCTATTCCTATCATCATCATCAACATCATCATGTCATAAACAATAAATAAATATGAATGAACAGTAATAATAGAAATATTGGATGACATGTTGAATGCACATAACAATCATACACGCATAAAATCATTCATGGCATTGGACTCAAAATAGAACAGTATATTATTAACCAATTAGTTTAGGTCTTGTTCCCTCACCTTACTTGATCGTAGGTACTCTTTCAAGCTTTAAGAATCAACTATATATCAATATTATATCACTAGAAGACCTAACCAAGTCGATAGAATTTAATTAGAATTAATTCTGATTTTAAAAAGCATGCTGTTAACTGGGGGTCGATGCTAGGGTCGAAAGTTCCATCGACCCTGGGTGCAACCACCCCTATTCTGGACTTCTCGAACACTGGGGGTCGATGATCACGGTCTGGTAGGGTCAATTGGCCATCGACCCCCGTGCGATCCCCTGTGGGTTTTGTTAATTTTTCATCCTTCAGTCCATTCTTCGTGTTTGGGGTCCTATGGCTTGCTTCTACAATCCATTATACACATGTTTTATGGCCTAGAACCGTAGTTCATTCACCTATATAGCTTTCATGACTTCCCCCATGGTTTTCCATGAAAACCTAACCATGGGTGGATGATTTGGATTTCTCCTAGATCATTCCCTCCTCTCTAGCTATTCTAAGGTCTGTAGAATTACATGGAGATAGTTTCCTTACCTGAGAATTAGGCTTGTTTCTCTGAAGCCTTCTCCTTCATCTTCTTCTCCACTTTCCTTCTCTTCTCTTTCTCTTCTCCTTTTCTTCTCTTTCTCTCAATCCAATTAGGGTTTTAAAATGAGTGAAATAGGCTTAGGGACGTCCTATTTATAGAGTAGAAACTCTCAAAATACGTCCCATTGAGATTAGGAAGGAATCCCATTGAAATTAGGAAGGTTTCCTAATTTTCGGTTCGAGCTGTTTTTACCAATTACCGGGGGTCGATAGGGGGGTCGGAGATCCCGTCGGCCCCTGGTCCTTAAGATGTCCGACCCTTGGTATAAAACTGGGGGGTCTGACTTTTATACTGGGGGGTCCGACCCTCCCTTGCTCGGTATGCGACCCTCCCCTTATGTTTAATGTTTTTGGGTCAGGTTAATACTTGGGATCGTGATCTCCTTCACGCACTTGATCCGTTTGGTTCGACCATGATGGGTACACCTGGTTCAAGGTGGTAAGACTGGATTAGTTTGATACGGGTCTTACATATGAACCAGACCAAAGATATGAATTGAGTGCATGCATATGTTTTGTTGCATTGTTTTATTTTCTTACTGAGCTCAAGTTGGAGAGCTGACCCTTGTGCGCACAAATCTTTTAGTTTCTGATGTTGCAGGTATTACGGTTGAAGATTATGTAAATAAGCCAACATGTAAACGGGTGGCGGCTATGATGAGCAAGCTATGGAGGATTATCGTGAATCGTCAAGCTAGCATTTTAACTATGGATACGCTTAGTGTTTAATTTCTGTATTTGGATATTGTAATATGTATTAAATTATGTTTTGATTACTTGGAGATAAATGAAATATTAATTATTTATCATGACTAGACCTCAGTTCATTATCTGTAAGACTTCCGCTATTTACTTTATTACCTCTGATTAATGTAGAATGTGTTTTGGTTTAACAACGTGGGATAGCCTATACGAGATCCTGGTTGAACCATTGGTTTATTGACGGTTAATCACACCATTCTGAATAGTGCGAAATTGGGGTGTGACAACTTGGTATATGAGCCCTCAGGCCTTTCCCATGAAACCTGAATACTTCCACTAGAGTCAATGTTATGAGTTATGATAAATTAAAAGCTTTAATAGAAACACACCATAAGCACCTGTATTGGTTGAGACAGTACTTAAACAAGACAATAATGTACATATTAAAGGTGGAACCATATATATACACTCAAACAGAAAGAGAATACCAAAATTTATCCTGATAAACAAATAATATAGGGTACTATCTATAAGTCGGGCAGTTACCTAAGTATACAAAAGATATAGTAGAGTAGCAAGAAGGGATCATCTGTAAAGCAGAGAAATTGGAATACCGAGTTGGTACTCACAAGATGTGAAACTTGATGTATGATAGAGGAAGAAGGAAAATGACTAGTAATGTCAAAATCCCTGTAGAGATAAAGGGAAAGATCTCGGACTAATCCAACAGAGATAAGAGAATAATGGCCATACATTAAGAATAAGAGTAACTACAAGAAGATAAAGCTATACTCCTGGGTGACATGGAAACTCGGAATGAGATCCACCACAAGCTGATCCATTACCCGCTGAGCATTAAGTAGAAGTTGCAACTTGACCCCACCGCTATCTGGGTTGAGAATGGGTAATGAAAACTCATCTGAGCAGATGCTAAATAATGATAATCAGATTGGGGCAAATCAAAGGAGGTGAACAACCAGGCCACTCCAGCCAATCACCTGGACTACCCAAGTTGCCAATGTTACATCAACACCTCCGAGTTAGACCAAGTACGGTACCAATTGGTAGCAACACTGTACCCCCAACACATGTTAGCTATATCACAGTGCCTACCATACATCAAGACCCTATAATGCACATCCCAGTGCAAAAGCTTGGTGCACAACAAGCAGTGTATCAAGGTAGTTACCCTTATCAACCACCGATGTATGGGATAGCTGCATCATGACAAAATGATCCGACCAAGGATTGAGGAATATTTTCTGAAGACGAAGCCTTAAACATTTTCAGCAAAGGATCAAATCTATTTTTGGCCATATATCTAGATAGGTTTATATAGGATGCGGTGCATTATTGATTTACTCTTATGATTATAGAGGATGCACATACCTGATTCTAATTCTCATACCTTGATAGGATACCTTCTTGATTTAACCTGTCAATTAGAGTTATAGATATTGTTTCTTTAGTATTAGTCCTGATTATACCAAACTGAGCCACTCTCATGATCGACAACATGAACAGAGAAATGAACTGAATGAACAGTTAAATGTTTAATCATGTTAAGCGTACATCTTTTCAATTTTACCTGATTTACTGATGTACGAAAACTTTCTCCAGATTTATTCCCTTAGTGCCTTGACCAATGGCATTATATATACTCAATAAAACCTGTAACCTTAAGGTTAAGAGTTGTAAAACTTCTATTTTCATATATTTGGATCACCGTGCAACTTGACGATCTTTTGATGCCGGTTGGATTACCATAGATTTACTCCTGATCCTTTAAACTGAAGTTCATTAGATAAAGCAAGTGTTTGTCATTATGCTAAATTGAAAGAAGGAAATGAATTGTTTTGGATAAACATTCTGATTCTTACATTTCTCGACATCCATTGATAAGATGTTTAGTGAATAAGAAATTATGGAAAGTAAAATGATTAAATTCAGATTTGATTCTATAGCCAAGGAACCTCATATGAAGAAATGGAAGATCTATTTCGAGATTGCTGAATAGATGGATATGGTCATAAAATAGTGCATGAGCAAAAGTAAAAACTATCAAGAGTAACTAACTAGGAAAGAGTAGATAGCACTCAAGTAAAGTTAAAGATGGTTATATCAGTATGAATTTTGATAAAGCAGAAGATTCCTAAAAGAAAATCTAAGAGTGGATACAAGGATAAAGTCAAAATTATGGCATTGATAGTATTCAGAATAGTATAAGTAATACTGGGTTATGCCAAATGTCGAGTGAGATGATTAAGTAAAGACCAAAAGAGTTTGGTTGGATTAATAAATTTATAAGCATATATCCTAATGCTTATAGATAGACTTGGGATATGAAGTAACAATCATAAGATGCTTTTCGAGATATATAATAGAATGATAAAAGGAGGTGTAAGCTAATGAGTTTTTTGGGATATATGAGATTTCAAGCAATAGTCTTTGAAAAACTAAGAGATGAAGGAACTACACGAGCTCTTAAGACCTTATACTAGATTTTGCTAGTTCAAGCCCTTTGGACTAGATATTGTATTGGATGAGTGTTATGAATAATGTTCGAATCATATGAATGGACAGAATTTGGATGCAACATAAATCGACTTAAGATGGCAGACTTTGACGTCATCTTGGGAATAGACTGATTGTTTCAACACTCCACAAAGTTGTTATGTGCATAGAAGAGGTTATCATTCAAGAATAAAGACGGAATATAATTGAGTTTTATTGGAGGCATGTTGCCTAAGAAGTGAAAGCTGATCCTCTCTATGCTAAAGGTGAAGAGATGCTTTAAAGAGAAAGAAGTTGGATATATGGTATCTGTGGTATACGTTACCAAAGAACCATCATAGATGGAAGATATTGATGTGATGTATAAATTTCCAATGTGTTTCCAGGAGACTTATTTGGGTTACCATCTGATCATGCGACCGAGTTCGTCATCGACTTGTTACCCAAGGACGATACTTGTGTCAAAGGCACTTATGAATAGCTTTTATAGAATTGAAGGAACTGAGACTCAACTACAAGAGTTATTAGACTAAGGTCCTAATAGGCTAAGTATTGCATCACGGGGAGTGCCAATGCAATTCGTGAAGAAGAAGGATGATAATGTTGTCTGCGTATAGACTACCGAGAATCGAACAAGCTCACGATCAAGAATCAATATCTTAGATCGATGACTTATTTAAACAGTTGCAAAGAGCAAATGTATTTTCTAAGATTAATCTTCAGTTAAGATATCATCAGCGGAAGAATTCAGACAACGATATTCTAAAAATAGTTTTTAGAATCGGGATTGGGCAATTTTGAGTTCTCGATTATGACGTTGGGATTAACCAATGCCCCTACATCTTTTATGGAGCTGATGAACTGGGTGTTTCATGACATGTTGGACACGTCGGTCATAGTTTTCATAGATGATATTTTGGTTTATTTCAAGCATGAAGCAACTCATACAATGAATCTTGGAACAACTTCACAACAGCTGAGAAGGGAAAAGTTTTATGCCAAGTCCAAGAAATATGAGACCCGATTAAACAAAGTGATCCTCTTAGATCACGTAGCATCATAAAAAGGGATTAAAGTGGACCCTATTAAGAAAAAATAATCATATCGTGAGAAACACCTAAAGAATATTGCGAAGATCAGAAGTTTCTTAGGTTTAGCTGGTTATTACAGACGATTCATGGAGGACTACTCTAGGATCACAATACCTCCTACCAAGCTAACCAGGAAGGGAGAGAAGTTTAATTGGACTGACAAGTGTGAAGAATGTTTTCAGATTCTAAAGTAAGATTGATATCCACTCCCATCTTGATCATTCGGACACCAGGGAAACCGTTTACCCTAAACATCGACACTTTCGGATTGGATCTAGGATGCGGGTTGATGCAAGGTAAATAAGCGATTGCATATGCTTCAAGAAAACTGAAGGAGCATTAAAAGAATTACCCTAATCATGACTTGGAATTACCGGTGATGAATTATGCAATCAAGACTTGGAGACATTATCTATATAGAGAAGAATTTCAACTTAAATCGGATTACAAGAGTTTTATTTATCTCTTCATTAGAAAGAGTTGAACATAAAGATAAGAAAATGGCTGAAATTGCTCATGGATTAAGCCTATGATATACAGTGTCATCCGAGCAAGGCTAAGGTAGTAGCTAAGGCCTTAAGCAAAAAGAGAATTATGAAGTCCGAGGAAGGAACCAGTATAAATGCTGTCTTATGTTTCACAGCAACAAATTCAGATTGAAAGGAGAGTAACATATAATAGAAACTCATGAGGATCTAATTGAGTGAGAACTTATGGATGAACTTATGGAGCAATAGTTTATCGCTTGCGTTCACAACATTAAAGATCATCTCTGAATTGATGGATGAAGTAAAAGTATCAATTTTGTTAGACCTGTATATAAGAATGGTGTAAGCAGATTTAGAGAAGGAAAACCAACCCTGACTTACTCCGGATGCGAAAAAGGTCCTATGATACAGAGGATGATTATGTATACCTGAAGTGAAAAATGCTGATCATAAGATATAAGATAATGTTAAAAGCACATTCTATTCTGTATTGGATACATTCTAGAAGTATAATATATACCAAAACATGAAGAGATTATTTTGGTAGAAGGGAATGGAAGTAGTTGTGGCTAGATGCATGTTTCAGTGTCTGAATTATCAGCAAGTAAAGGCTGAAAGACAAAAACCAACATGACTTACTACAACAACCTTCGGAGCCAGTCTGGAAGTGGAACCATAGTACAATGAACTATGTCAATGATTTGCCACTGACTCCCAGGTCGGTTGACATGGTTTGGGTGATTGTTGATCGCCTTATGAAGATAGCTCATTCCATTGCTATACGACCTCGATATGCTTTAGAGCGGCTAACTAAGCTATATGTGGATTGAATTTGCTACCAAGCTACTATGTAGATGCCACCTATAAAGCATGGTACGGTAGAAATGTCAAATTCTTTTGTTTTGGAATAAAGTTGGTGAATAAGGAATGGTAAGACCTGAGTCTGTTGAAGAAATCTGTCGAGTAGCAGACAAGATCAAAGAAAAGGGCCAAGATAGCTCAAGTTTCTTAGAAGAGACACCAAGACCTCGAGTTCTCCATAAGTGATAAAGTGTTCTTGAAGATATCACTTATGCACAGATTAAAAACAATTCAACGAGAAGGGAAAGTTGTATCCGATATATGTTTTGGACCTCATAAAATTTGGAGAGATGTAGAAAGGTTGTATATCAAATAGCGTTACCGCTGTCCATGTCTAGTGCGCATGACGTATTTCGTGTATCTATATTGAAGAAGTACATTGGAGATCCATATCAAAGGTATTGACCACTGATCCACTCGATTAGATAGAATATTTAACTATTGAAGTGGTACCAGCCTAGTTTACTAGTTGGAATGTACAAACATCTCAAAAAATAAGATAATTATTATATAAAGATAATCTGTCGAAGACAAGACGTGGAGAAGATTACATGGGAGGAAGAAGATGCAATGCGGAAACAGAATTCCCACCTATTGACTCCAAAGTAAATTCAAATTTTGAGGATAAAATTTATTTTAAGGAGGGGGGAGTTGTAAAATCCATACGTTCAAATTTCGAGGACAAAATTTCTTTTAAGGTGGTGGAGTTGTAAGACCCGCACACCACGAACCCGGTCTAACCTTACATTTTGTGTCGTGACCAGTCTACATATCATGGTCGAGCCAAGTGGATCAAGTGTGTGAAGAAACCCAAGACCCAATAAGAAACTTTACTAAAAAACAGTCAAAATGAGGGTAGGGTCGCATGCCTAAACAGGCAGGGTCGACCCCCACCTCAAAAGAAGTCAAACCCATGACTTTTGGTCGTGGGGTCATAGGGGTCTCGGATTGTCCGACCCCCCATCGACCCCCTAGCATCGACCCTAGGAAAACAACAAAAAACAGCACGAATCGAAAATTAAGAAACTTTCCTAATTTCAATTGGGACCTTTCCTAAACTCAATGGGACTTATTTTGGGAGGTTTTCCTCTATAAATAGGATGTCCTTAAGCCTCTTTCACTCCTTTTGAAACCCTAATTGAAATTGAGAGAAAGAGAAGAGAAGGAGAAGAGAAGGAAAGTTGGAGAAGAAGACTAAAGAGAAGAATTCAGAGAAACCTCTGAATCTCAGCAAACCTAAGGTATGGGTATGTTTCCATTAATGATTTAAGACCTTAGAATAGTTCATGAAGAGGGTATGACTTAGGAGAAACCCAAACCATCCATCCATGGATGAATTCCAATGGAAATCATGGAAAACTATGAAAAGTGAGTAACTTGGAGTTTTGAACCATAGAACAATCATAAAATGGACTATAAAAGTAAGCCAAAGGACCCAAACATGAAAGAATGGGCTGTGGGATGGAAAATTCGACTCAAACCACGGGGGGTCGCACGTGGGGTCGATTGGGAATCGACCCTACCAGACCACAGGATCGACCCCCAGCATTCGGGAAGTCCAGGAAGGGGGTGGTCGCACCCAGGGTCGATGGAACATCCGACCCTGGCATCGACCCTATCCTGGGGGTCGCAGTAAACTGCTACCCTACATGCGACCCGTCCTGCGACCCTCGCTTAATAGCAAGTCTAAAATTATCGGAATGAATTCTAATTAAAATCTATCGACTTGTTAGGTTTTTCTATTGATATAAAAGTGATTCTTAAAGCTTGAAAGAGGATCTACACTCAAGCAAAGGTGAGGGAACAAGACCTAAACTAATTGGCTAATAATAAACTGTTTTTATTTTCTTGAGTCCAATGCCATGACTGATTCTATGCGTGTTTGCTTGTAATGTACATTTAACTTGTCATCCAATATTTCTGCTATTAATGTTCATGCATATTTAATTCTATTTTGTTTATAACATGATGATGATGATGATGCTAGGAATAGACATGTGAATGTTTGTGTGTGGTTGGTGTACTGGATGCGAGTGGGGCATGAAGGGAGGTGTTATGCGGTGTTTGATCCGGGCACTTTAGCTCTATCTCTACTCAAGTCTTGTCCACTGACATTGTCGTATCGCCATTACCTTAGCAGAGCTATTACGTCGTAGAGAGTTAGGGGAGGTGGTCTCGGACCGTGTAGTTTTCGACTCTACTGGGGGACCTTAGCTCTATCTCTATGGACGTATTGAGGGATGCTGGGGTAAGGCCTTGGATATACTGTTTGACATTAGGATTGGTTAGTTGCGAGCCCAGTTTGCAAGCCCTCACCAGCAGGGGCTTACGTGTTGGTATGGGTAGGGCATCAGGGGAGGTGTTATGCGGTGTTTGATCCAGGGACTTTAGCTCTATCCCTATTCCATGATGGGGTGGATGTGGACGACATTGGTGTTTGATCTATTGGGTGGGCTTACAGACCCTTTGTATAGAGGTGCGGTGGCCATCTATCCTTTCTATTGCACATTGCAAACTTATGAACCAGACCAAAGATATGAATTGAATGCATGCATATGTTTTGTTGCATTGTTTTGTTTTCTCACTGAGCTCAAGTTGGAGAGCTGACCCTCGTGCGCACAAATCTTTTAGTTTCTGATGTTGCAGGTATTACGATTGAAGATTATGTCAACAAACCAACATGTAAACGGGTGGCGGCTATGATGAGCAAGCTATGGAGGATTATTGTGATTCGTCAAGCTAGCGTTTCAACTATGGATACGCTTAGTGTTTAATTTCCGTATTTGGATATTGTAATATGTATTAAATTATATTTTGATTACTTGGAGATAAATGGAATATTAATTATTTATCATGACTAGACCTCAGTTTATTATCTGTAAGACTTCCGCTATTTACTTCATTACCTCTGATTAATGTGGAATGTGTTTTGGTTTAACAACATGGGATAGCCTGTACGAGATCCTGGTTGAACCGTTGGTTTATTGATGGTTCATCACACCATTCTGAATAGTACAGAATTGAGGTGTGACACTATCCCTCTGGACAATCTGAGTATGCCTTTGGGAATCTATCCCTCTTGACAAGGTTTGAGTACGTCTTTCGGGAATCTATCTCTCTGGATAGGATCTGAGTATGCCTTTAGAAATTTATCCCTCTTGACAAGGTCTGAGTACGTCTTTTGGGAATCTATCCCTCTGGATAGGATCTGAGTAGTTCAAAAGATTCATTTCATTAATGTGTGCTTTCAAGATCAAAGTGTGAAACCGTGTTTGGGAATCTCTCCAAACTGCCTACATATCTTAGGGTTTTGCCCTTATAATTAGGATCCGCATTGTTCGAAAGCGGATTCAATTCATTCATGTGTATGTTCTTTCAAAATCAGAGTGTTGAACTGTGTTTGGGAATCTCTCCAAACTGCCTATGTATCTTAGGGTGCTGCCTTAAGAATCAAGATCCACGTAGTTCGAAAGCGGATTCAATTTACTAATGTGTGCTTTTAAGATCAAAGTGGTGTTCCTAAATGCTCGATGGTTGGATTCATATCACACTTGTCACACCCCAATTCTGGCCTAACCAGAATAGTGTGATGAATTGTCTATGAACCAACGGTTCAACCAGGATCTTGTATAGGCCGTGCATATTTGTTCAAACCAGATACAACCACAACCATAATAAGAGTAAATAAATAATAGCGAAAGTCTTTAATATTAATGAACTGAGTATCTAATAGTGATAACATAATTAATTATTCAATTATCTCCAAATGACTCAAGACATAAAATAAAATAAAGTAATCAATTACATGTTCTGATAATCCCACAACTAAATCTAATCGAAAACACATGAGTTGCACTCGCACGACGAATCATGCGACTCCACCATAGCTTCCATATCCATTGCAGCAACATGTCCAAACATTGGTGCATTCATATAATCTTCCACGGTAGGACCTGCATCATCAACTAAAAATATACGACGTCGAAAGGGTGAATACACATCATGGCTCAGTGAGCAAACAAAACAATGCAACAAACATATGCATGCATTCAATTCATATATATGGTCTGGTTTATAAGTTTGCAATGTGCTATAGAAAGGATTGGTGGCCTATACACGAGTGTGTGAAGCTGTCCAATGGATCAAATACCATTGCTGTCCCACATGCATCCATCATGGAATAGAGATAGAACTAAAGTGCCCGGATCAAACACCGCATAACATTTTCCCTGATGCCCTACCCATACCAACATGTAAGCCCCTATTGGCGAGGGCTTGCAAACTGGGCTCGCAACTAACCAATCCTAATGCCAAACAGTGTATCCAAGGCCTCACCCCAGCATCCCTCAATACGTCCATAGAGATAGAACTAAGGCCCCCCGGCAGAGTCAGAGACTACACGGTCCGAGACCACCTCCCCTAATGCCCCACGACGTAATAGTTCTGCTAAGATAATGGCGATATGACATTGTTACTGGGCAAGGCTTGAGTAGAGATAGAGCTAGAGTTTGGTGACCAGGATGAACCACAGTGTCATGTCCTCCCCCTGATGCTCTACTCGCATCAAGCATACTAACCACACACATACATTCACATGCCTATTCCTAACATCATCATCATTATCATGTTATAAATAAATAGAATTAAATATGCATGAGTAGTAATAGTAGGAATATTGGATGACATGTGAAATGCACATTACAAGCATACAAACATAGAATCATTCATGGCATTGGACTCAATAAGTGAAATAGTTTATTATTAACTAATTATTTAGGTCTTGTTCCCTCACCTTTGGTCGATGGTTGTTCCTCGTCCAAGCTTTGTAAATCACTTTTAGACCACTTGGAAACCTAACAAATTTATAGATTTTAAATTAGAATTTATTTCCATTAATTCAGATTTCCAGAAGCTAAGTGGTCGCAGGTGGGGCTGCACCTGTGGTCTCAGTTTCTGTGCCCACAGGGTGTGTGGTCACTAGGTGTGGTTGCATATCACGCGACCATACATGTGACCACACCCTCCCTGAAACTTCCCCGAGGGCATGTGGTTGACATGTGTGGTCGCATACCATGCGACCATACATGTGACCACACCCTCCCTGAAACTTTCTCGAGGGCATGTGGTCGCTATGTGTGGTCGCATACCATGCGACCATACATGCGACCACACCCTCCCTGGAACTTTCTCGTGGGCATGTGGTTGATATGTGTGTCTCGTGTGGTCGCATATCATGCGACCACACATGCTACTACACATGTGATGGTCGACTTTTCCACTCCCAACTCAATTCCTTCATGTTTTGATTCCTTGGCTTAACATCATGATCCTTCCTACGATTGTTTTATGGCTTAAAATTCATATTTTACACAATCCATCATCCTAATAGATTCCCTCCATGGATCTCTTAGAATTTGTCCATGGTTTGATGATTGGGGCCTCACTTTGAATCACTATCTCCTCCGTGATCTATTTTAGGTATTCAATTGATGTGTGGAACGTTTTCACACCTTAAACTTATTAAAGATTCAGAGTTCTCTTTCAAATTCCTCCTCTTAGTCTTCTTCTTTAATTCTCCTTCTCTTCCTCCTCTTTTCTTTCTATCTCTTTCAGTTTGAGTTCTAAAAGGATGAAAGAGGCTAAGGATGTCCTATATATAGAGAAAAACCCTCCATATAGAGTCCTACTTAGATTAGGAAAGAACCCCCTTTGGATTAGGAAGGTTTCCTAATCATGGAGTCAGTTTGACTTTGTGTGGTCGCATATGGGGTCGCAGAACCCGTCGACCACACATCCAAAAACTACGACCATACGTCCCAAACTCCAGTGGTCGCATTATTCTGAGGTGTGGTCTGTATGACCCGTATCGAACTAACCCAGTTTTACCACCTTGAACCAGGTCTACCCATCATGGTCGAGCCAAATGGATCAAGTGCGTGAGGGAGATCACGATCCCAGGTAATAAACTGACCCAAAAATACTAAAATAAGGGGGAGGGTCGCATACCCAGCAAGGCAGGGTCGGACCCCCCCAGTATAAAAGTCAGACCCTGAGTTTTTAACTGGGGGTCAGGACATTTTAGAACCTGGGGTCGACGGGATCTCCGACCCCCTCATCGACCCCCAGTTTGTCGACAGAAACCGTGAATTAGGAACTTTCCAAATTTCAATGGGATTCTTTCCTAATCTAAATGAGACTTATTTTGGGAGTTTCTACTCTATAAATAGGACGTCCCTAAGCCTCTTTCACTCTTTTTAGAACCCTAATTGGATTGAGAGAAAGAGAAGAGAAGGAGAAGAGAAAGAGAAAGAGAAGAGAAGGAAAGTGGAGAAGAAGATCAAAGAGAAGGCTTCAGAGAAACAAGCCTAATTTTCAGGTATGGATACTATCTTCATGTAGTTCTACTGACCTTAGAATAGATAGTGAAGAGGGAATGATCTAGGAGAAACCCAAATCATCCATCCATGGTTAGGTTTTCATGGAAAACCATGGGGGAGATCATAAAAACCATGTAGGTATGGTTCTAAGCCATAGAACATGTATGTAATGGATTGTAGAAGCAAGACATAGGACCCAAACACGAAGGAAGGGACTGTAGGATGAAAAATTGACTAAACCCACGGGGGGTCGCATGGGGGTCGATGGCCAATCGACCCTACCAGACCCTAACAATCGACCCCCAGTGTTCGGGAAGTCCAGAATCTGGGTGGTAGCACCCAGGGTCGATGGAACCTCCGACCTTGACATCGACCCCCAGTTAACAGCATGCTTTTTAAAGTTAGAATTAATTCTAATTAAATTCTATTGACTTGATTATGTCTTCTAGTGATACAATATTGATATTTAGTTGATTCTTAAAGCTTGAAAGATGACCTACGATCAAGCAAAGGTGAGGAAACAAGACCTAAACTAATTGGTTAATAATAAATTGTTTTATTCTTGAGTCCAATGCCATGATTGATTCTATGCATGTATGGTTGTTATGTGCATTCAACATGTCATCCAATATTTCTATTATTACTGTTCATGTATATTTAAATTACTGTTTATAACATGATGATGATGATGATGATGATGATGATAGGAATAGGCATGTGAATGTATGTGTGTGGTTGGTGTGCTTGATGCGAGCGAGTATCAGGGGGGGTGTCATAGGCCAGGCCTCAGCACTCTAGCTCTATCTCTAACTCAAGTCTTGTCCACTGACATCGTCGTATCGTCATTACCTTAGTAGAACTATTACATCGTAGGGTATGAGGGGAGGTGGTCTCGGACCGTGTAGTCTCTGATTCTGCCGGAGGGCCTTAGCGTTATCTCTATGGACGTATTGAGATATGCTGGGGTGAGGCCTTGGATACACTGATTGGCATTAGGATTGGTTAGTTGCGAGCCCAGTTTGCGAGCCCTCGCCAGCAGGGGCTTAGGTGTTGGTATGGGCAAGGGCAACGGGTACAACAATAAACGTAACCTTTGCGTGTACATTGTCCATGGTGGGTGCATGTGGGACGACAATAAACGTTGCCTTTGGGCGACTTCACACACTCGTTTATAGAGGTGCCGCGTCAATAAACGTAACCTTTGGCCACCTATCATTTCTATAGCACATTGCAGACTTATTTACCATACCAAAGATATGAATTGAATGCATGCATATGTTTGTTGCATTGTTTTGTTTGCTCACTGAGCCATGATGTGTGCTCACCCTCTCGACGTCGAATATTTTTAGTTGATGATGCAGGTACTACGGTCGAAGATTATATGAGTGCTCCGGTGTACGTGCGTGTTGCTGCAATGAAAGTTGAAGACTTAGTGGATACGCATGATTCCTCATGCGAGTGCAACTCATGCGTATTCGATTAGATTTTATTTGAATTTATAAAGGGATGTAATTGATATTTTATTATTTATGTCTCAGTTGATACAACAATAACTTAATCTTTTAATTATGATTATTACAGTTAGATTTCTCAGTTCATTTTCTATAAGACTTCCGGTATTGTGTATTTATTCTGATTATGGTTGTGGATGTGCATGGTTTTATTTTTAATGGATATAGTCTATTAGAGATCCTGGTTGAACCGCTGGTTTATTAGCGGTTCATCACACTGTTCTGAATGGTGCAGAATTGGGGTGTGACAACTTGGTATCAGAGCATCTCAAGCCTTGTCTGTAAAACCGTATACTTCCACAAAAGGTCGTGAACTGAGATAGGATAAAAATTTAAAAGATGTAATAATAACACACCATAAGCATCTGTGTTGTTTGAGATTAAACTGAAAGAGAATAATGCATCTATTAAATGAGAAACAAATTTTTATATACAACCAAAGGAAGAACAAACAATTATATATATATGATTAAAGCAGAGTACAGTCCACAGTCTGGACAGTTACTCTGAAGTACAAAAAGAAAGATAAAAGAAATACATCAAGAAGCTGGAGGTGATGGGGGGAGGCGGTGCCTCACGGTCTCTATCATAGTCCTCAGCGTAGACTCTAGTCAACCAAGCTATCTGAGTCTGGGTCGTCTGGAGACTAGCTGTGAGATCAGCCACCCGCTGGTCAGTCACACGCTGAGCATCCCTCAGCTCTCCCATCCACTGATCCAATACGTGCTGAGCAACCAAAAGCTCTCCCACCCGTTGATCGGACAAGCGCTGAGCCTCTAGAAGCTCTCCCATCCTCAAGTCAGACATACGCTGAGCCTCTTGTATCTTGTGCAATATCCCCATCATGTCACCAGAAGGAGCATACGAAGGACCAGCTGCTTGCGAAGGACCAGCTGAAGAAGACGGACCATCTCCTGTAGCATGAGTAGGTGATGGAGGAGGTATGGCATCCGCATCCATGTATAGGCGATCGTCATCGTCCCCATGAACCCCTGCTCTAGCTGCTGCTGCTGCTGCCTCAGCGTCAGCCATCTCCACTCGAGTGCGAGGGCGCACCATCGCGTTCCTCTCCTCACCGCTGACCTGGGCATCCCGCATGCCCATCTTGTAAATAGGCTCCCAATCCAGAGGCGATGAGAAGGATTTCTCCTAAATCTTCTCATCCAATAAATCAACCCCCAGGCGGGTAAGCAAGGTAGTGATCATGCGTCCATAAGCAAGGTTGCCAGTGTGACTGGGCAACGTGGCACTGATCATCGTCCGCATGATGATATAGGGAAGGCAGACGGGCTGCCTAGTGCATATGCAGTACAACAGATACTGGGTCAACTGGGAGACCCTCTCGTAATGACCACTCTACGGTATTAGATTACGATGGATGATCTTGCAGTACACCCGTAGATCTGAACGCAGATAACTCGCTTTCATCTCCCAGCGATCCTCTCTGATGAGCTGACGATCGATCTCAGGCCCTCATCTATAAAGAAAAAAACTAGGGCTCTCCAGGGGCACATAATACGAAGGAGCTAGCATAGGAAATGCCCAACAAGTCGGCCAGCTGCCGATAATCGAACGAAACATCAACCCCCTTGACGTAGCTGGTGATCCGAAGCTCACCACCTTTCTCAACATCATTGTAATCCCCCACCACTTGGAGATTACAATAGAACTAGCGTACCAAGTCAGGACAGGTATAGGCGTCATAGGTGATGATAGGAAGCCATCCCATATCGCCAAAGACCCCCTCCACATTGAACAAGGCTAAGCTAGCCAAGTCCACTTTGCGGCCTCCCTCTACTTTCTTGCGAGTGTAGTGGGCATATTGAGTCTCGACTTCAGTGGAACGGAAGTGAAGACGGTCGTGAACACTAGGTACCTTGGTACGAGCCATAGTATCTACCAATAACAAAGAGAAGCCGATATTGGGTTAGTAAAGATGAAAAGTTCGAAAATTTTGACATAATAACGACGTAAATTGGTCAAAAGCCTCACTTTTCACCCATACATGTGGGCAGGAGGACTTACATAGATCCTAAACTATCCTGTGAGACTCATACATTCAGAAATTTCAACTAATGAGATTGAATTGGAAGAAATTTCAAGAAATTCAAAATCTCGACAAAATTAGGGCAAAAAGAGTAAATTTCGAGTTTCTCGATAACCAACCGATGAAACTCAAATATTTTTGAGGGCTTTCATTCCTCGAGTCACCCACAACAAAAGCCCCCAATAAAAATCAAATTTTTACGGTTGAAAAAAATTTAATTTGAAAAATACAAGATAAACGAGCAAAAACCTAGGTAAAGAAACCTAAAAACATGAAAAGGTAGAAGACATACCTGTAGCGGAGGTGTAGACGACGAAACAAGGAGTGCAAACCACCAACGGATCGGAGTTGTCACTGTAGCAACTCAGAGGGACGAGACGAGTCGAAGCGGAGAAGAAAGAATGGGAAATGGACTTGAATCAGAACTTAAAAATCTGATTTTTAGTCCGGGGGTCGAAAAATTCGATTAAAACAATCGACCCACCCATCGACCCCCGCATCGACCCTCGGCTCTCGGTGATCTAATAGAGAACCAGGGGTCGCACCCTGGGTCGGACATCCTCTGACCCCCCCCATCGACCCCCGGTTCTCGGGAAGAATGGGTGATTTCCCAGGGTCGCATACTGAGGGTCGGACACCCATCGACCCCTACCATCGACCCTGCAGTGAAAACACAGCATTTTCGACAGAATGATCTGAAAATTTTGAAATTTGAGAATGAAGTATTTAATGATTGTCTCTCGTGTTCAGTGATTTTTAGGAAATCCCACTACCAGATTAGCTAATGGCTGGACGCAGAGTAACCAGACAGAGTCGTAACTCTATTCCACCACCACCACCTGTGGGGGAAGATAATCAAACACACCCGAAAACACATGGGAACACGAATACGGCACCCTCCGTCATAAATGGGCAAATAAATCCTACAAATCTGTCTGCTCCACCTACAGACTTGGCCACAGTTGTAATGAATTTGGCCCAATAGCTGTAGCAAATGCAACAGGAACAAGCTACTATACAAGCTACCATAGGCATAACTCTTCCAGCTGCACAGACACCTCAAATGCCAGCAGGACAGGCAAGCACAGCACCAGGGGGGAGTTACACAGTACCCCACTCACCTCAGACTCCTATCATGCAGGCTCAAGTACAAAACCCTGAGATAGCTTAAGGTGGATATCAATACCAACCACCTATGTATGAAGCGTATGTCCCGTAGCCACTAGACCACTCCAGACTGGTGGAGCGTTTTCTGAAACTGAAGCCCAGAGAGTTTAATGGCCAGCCAGCAGATCCTTTATGGCTGGCACACTGGGTTGACGAAATGGAAAGAAACTTTATGATGATGACATTAAATGAAGAAGAAAAAGTGTTGTGTGCCACCTTTATGCTGAAAGGAAATGCACACCATTGGTGGAGGTCTACCAGGACATATTTACTTACAAGGCACGCCCAACTGACTTGGGATATTTATAAAGAGACGTTCTTTGAGAAGTACTTTCCTAGAAGTTTCAGAGATTTTATGGAAAGAAAGTTCCTGAGTTTATATCAGGGGCAGATGACTGTGGATGCGTATCAACAACGTTATGAAGAGCTGTTCTTCTTTGCACCCACCAGTATGCAAGAGGAAAACACAAAGACCCGAAGGTTAGTCTGGGACTTAGGGGAAGCATCCACGAGCATTTTCTGGGACATGAAAAGAAAATCTATAATGAAGCGGCACAAATTGCTCGAGTTATAGAATCGAGCCAGAAGGAGAGTTATTTCATGCAAAACAGAGGTATAAAAAGGCCAGCTGAAAATTCTTATAACGGAGGGAATAACAAGATATTCAAGCCCTTCCGTGCTCAAGGCTTTACCGCTGCAACCAAGACTACTCCCGTAGCTCAACAGCAACAAAAGCCAATTACTGAAGGGATAAAATGTTTTAACTGCAACCAAGTGGGACATATAGCAAGGGAATGTCCTAAGGCCAAGAAGCAGCTACATCAAGGACGAGTTTACGCGGTTACATCAGAGGATGCTGCCGCATCGCCTGATGTGGTCATAGGTATGACTTACATTTTTTTAGTTAGTTGTATTACATTGTATGAGCATGTAGACTAAACCAAAACAAATCACAGGTATCGTACCTATTAATGGCATTCCTGCAAGAGTACTCTATGATTCAGGAGCTACTCATTCCTTTATATCTGTGACATTTGGAAAGAAGTTAAATCTACCCCTTAAATCCTTAGACTGCAAACTACTTGTACGATCACTTATGGGATTAGAAGTGGAGTTAGAAAAAGGTTATGGACCATGTCCAGTTCTTATTGATGAAAAGATCTTGGATGCAACCTTGATCCAACTTGAGATGGCAGACTTTGATGTCATCTTGGGAATGGACTGGTTAGTTCGGCATTCTGCAAATCTATTGTGTGCCGAAAAAAAGCTGACATTTAAAGACAAGGAAGGAGCAGAGTTCAGTTTTTTGGGAACCAAACTTCCCCGTAAACGAAAGCTCATACTCTCGGCACTAAAGGCTAAGAAGTGCCTTGAGAAAGGAGCAGTTGGGTATTTAGTATCTGTGGTCGACCTTACCAAGAAAGCACCATGAATGGAAGATATTGAAGTCGTGCGTGACTTTCTAGACGTATTTCTTGAAGAACTACCAGGATTACCACCCGACTGAGCTACAGAGTTTGTTATAGATCTTATACCTGGAGCCGCACCAGTATCGAAAGCACCTTATCGAAAGGCTCCTACGGAACTGAAGGAATTGAAAGTACAACTACAAGAACTGCTGGATAAGGGTTACATTCGTCCTAGCATATCATCATGGGGAGCGCCAGTATTATTCGTGAAGAAGAAGGACGGTAGTGTTCACTTGTGCATAGATTACCGAGAACTGAATAAACTGACAATCAAGAATCGATATCCATTGCCTCGGATCGATGACCTATTCGATCAGTTGCAAGGTGCCAAAGTGTTCTCCAAGATCGATCTTCGGTCAGGCTACCATCAGTTGAAGATTAAAGATGATGATATTCCCAAGACAACATTCAGGACCAGATATGGATATTATGAATTTTTGGTCATGTCGTTTGGATTGACAAACGCACCAGCAACCTTTAGGGAACTTATGAACCGAGTTTTCCATGACATGTTGGATACGTCGGTTATAGTATTCATTAATGATATACTAGTCTACTCCAAAGGCGAGGAAACTCATGTTAAGAATCTAAACGCCGCTCTGGAGCGACTACGGAAGGAAAAGCTCTACGCCAAATTTACAAAGTGTGAGTTTTGGTTAAAGGAAGTCGCATTTCTAGGCCATGTAGTATCTGCTGAAGGAATCAAAGTGGATCCTAGCAAGATCGAGGATATTGTAAAGTGGGAAGCACCGAAGAGCATTGCAGAAATTAGAAGTTTTCTGGGTCTAGCTAGATATTATCGACGATTTGTGAAAGACTATTCCCGAATTTCCGTACCTCTCACCAGCTTGACTAAGAAGGGAGAAAAGTTTGTTTGGACAGATAAATGCGATAAGAGTTTCCAAACCTTGAAGGCTAGATTGATATCCGCTCCAATCTTAACCATTCAAATTCCAGGACAACCATTTATCTTGTACACCGATGCGTCAGGACTGGGATTAGGATGCGTACTTATGCAAGGAGAACAAGTAATTGCTTATGCCTCAAGACAACTGAAGACACATGAAAAGAACTACCCCACTCATGATTCGGAACTAGCGGCAGTTGTACATGCTGTCAAAATATGGAGACATTATCTGTATGGGGAGAAGTTTCAGATTAAATCAGACCATAAAAGTCTTACTTTTCTATTTAATCAGAAGGAGCTGAATATGAGACAAAGAAGATGGCTGGAACTATCGAAAGACTATGATTGTGATATCCAGTATCATCCGGGGAAAGCTAATGTAGTAGCCGATGCGTTGAGTAGAAAGGCAATGATAAAATCTCAGGGAGAGGTTAGCACGACCGCCGCAATGTGTACTACTAGAAAGGTATTCAAGCACGGTAATGAGCAGTTTGTGATAGATACACCAGATGGATCAGCCAACCAAGGGTTTATTCATCGGTTTTTAAATATGTTCGCCGCATTGAAGATTATACCGGATATAGTTGATGAAGTGAAGACAACTATCAAATCAGACCCTTACCTAAGAACGGTACAAGAGGACATCGAAAGGTAGAATTAACCCTGAGTTCACCTTGGACGAAGAAAAGGTATTGAAGTACAAAGGAAGAATATGTGTACCCGAAACAGAAAGCTTGGACATTAGACACCGATTGATGAAAGAAGCCCATACCACCATCTATTCGATACATCCTGGAAGTACAAAAATGTATCATGATCTAAAGAAATTATATTGGTAGAGAGGAATGAAAGCAGATGTAGCTAAGTTCGTGTCTCAATGCCTAAATTGTCAGAAAGTAAAGGCTGAATGACAAAGACCGGCAGGACTGTTACAGTCGTTACCGGAACCAGCATGGAAATGGGACTGCATTATTATGGACTTTGTCACGGGATTACCATTGACTCCTCGAGTAGTTGACGCAGTTTGGGTGATTGTAGACCGTCTGACTAAAACAACTCGTTTTATACCTATACGACCTTAGTATACACTGGAGAGGTTAGCTAAGCTGTATGTGGATAACATTGTGCGGTTACACGGTGTACCTGAAAGCATTGTGTCCGATAGAGATCCACGATTTACTTCAAAGTTTTGGGAAGGATTGCAAAAGGCTATGGGTATAACATTGAAGTTTAGTTCTGCATTCCACCCACAGACAGATGGACAGTCAGAGCGTACAATTTAGATTCTAGAAGATATGCTTCGAGCATGTGTAATTGATTTTAAAGGATCATGGGATGAAAAATTACCACTGATTGAGTTCGCTTATAATAATAGCTATCAGGCTACTATACAAATGTCACCCTATGAAGCACTGTATGGTAGAAAGTGTTGAACTCCTTTGTTTTGGAATGAAGTTGGGGAACGTAGTATTGTTGGACCGGAATTTGTTGAAGAAACTTGTCGAGTGGTCGACATTATCAAAGAAAGAGTAAGAGCAGCTCAGAATTGTCAGAAGCAATATGTCGATACCCGACGCCGAGACCTTGAGTTCGCCGTGGGTGATAAAGTATTCTTAAAGGTATCGCCTATGCGAGGGTTGAAACGGTTTGGACAGAAAGGGAAACTAAGTCCAAGATATGTTGGGCCATATGAGATTCTAGCTAAGCGTGGGAAAGTGGCTTACCAGCTAGCACTACCACCATCGATGTCAAGTGTGCATGACGTATTTCACATTTCCTTATTGAAGAAGTACGTCAAGGATCTGACACACGTTTTGACAATAGACTTACTTGATTTGACTGAAGATTTGACATTTGAAGTAGCACCAACTGAAATCACTAGTCGGAAGGTTCAACGACTACGCAACTGTGATATCTATTATGTTAAGGTCACCTGGAGAAGTAGAGATAAGGAAGAAATCACATGGGAAGAAGAGAATGCTATGCGAAGGCAATATCCTCATTTATTTGACTCGGAAGGTATGTACAATTTCGAGGACGAAATTTTTATAAGTAGGGGGGAGTTGTAAGACCCATATCGAACTAACCCGGTCTTACCACCTTAAACCAGGTCTACCCATCATGGTCAAGCCAAATGGATCAAGTGCGTGAGGGAGATCACGTTCCCAGGTATTAAACTGACCTAAAAATACTAAAATAAGGGCGAGGGTCGCATACCCAGCAAGGCAGGGTCGGACCCCCCCAGTATAAAAGTCAGACCCTGAGTTTTTAATCGAGGGTTGGACATTTTAGAACCAGGGGTCGACGGGATCTCCGACCACCTCATCGACCCCCAGTCTGTCGACAGAAACCGTGAATTAGGAACTTTCTAAATTTCAATGGATTTCTTTCCTAATCTCAATGAGACTTATTATGGGAGTTTCTACTCTATAAATTAGACGTCCCTAAGCCTCTTTCACTCCTTTTAGAACCCTAATTGGATTGAGAGAAAGAGAAGAGAAGGAGAAGAGAAAGAGAAGAGAAGGAGAAGAGAAAGAGAAGAGAAGGAAAGTGGAGAAGAAGATCAAAGAGAAGGCTTCAGAGAAACAAGCCTAATTCTCAGGTATGGATACTATCTCCATGTAGTTCTACAGACCTTAGAATAGATAGTGAAGAGGGAATGATCTAGGAGAAACCCAAATCATCCATCCATGGTTAGGTTTTCATGGAAAACCATGGGGGAGATCATAAAAACCATGTAGGTGAATAAACTATGGTTCTAAGCCATAGAACATGTATGTAATGGATTGTAGAAGCAAGCCATAGGATCCAAACACGAAGGAAGGGACTGTAGGATGAAAAATTGACTAAACCCATGGGGGGTCGCACGTGGGGTCGATGGCCAATCGACCCTACTAGACCCTAACAATCGACCCCCAGTGTTCGGGAAGTCCAGAATCTGGGTGGTAACACCCAGGGTCGATGGAACCTCCGACCTTGGCATCGACCCCCAGTTAACAGCATGCTTTTTAAAGTCAAAATTAATTCTAATTAAATTCTATCAACTTGATTAGGTCTTCTAGTGATATAATATTGATATTTAGTTGATTATTAAAGCTTGAAAGAGGACCTACGATCAAGCAAAGGTGAGGGAACAAGACCTAAACTAATTGGTTAATAATAAACTGTTTTATTCTTGAGTCCAATGCCATTATTGATTCTATGCGTGTATGCTTGTTATGTGCATTCAACATGTCATCCAATATTTCTATTATTACTGTTCATGCATATTTAAATTATTGTTTATAACATGATGATGATGATGATGATAGGAATAGGCATGTGAATGTATGTGTGTGGTTGGTGTGCTTGATGCGAGCGAGTATCAGGGGGGTGGCATAGGCCGGGCCTCAGCACTCTAGCTCTATCTCTAACTCAAGTCTTGTCCACTGACATCGTCGTATCGTCATTACCTTAGCAGAATTATTACGTCGTAGGGTATGAGGGGAGGTGGTCTCGGACCGTGTGGTCTCGGACCGTGTAGTCTCTGACTCTGCCGGGGGGCCTTAGCCCTATCTCTATGGACGTATTGAGGGATGCTGGGGTAAGGCCTTGGATACACTGATTGGCATTAGGATTGATTAGTTGTGAGACCAGTTTGTGAGCCCTCGCCAGCAGTGGCTTACGTGTTGGTATGGGCAACAGGTACAACAATAAACGTAACCTTTGCGTGTACATTTTCCATGGTGGGTGCATGTGGGACGACAATAAATGTTACCTTTGGACGGCTTCACACACTCGTGTATAGAGGTGCGGCATCAATAAATGTAACCTTTGGCCACCTATCGTTTCTATAGTATATTGCAAACTTATTTACCTTACCAAAGATATGAATTGAATGCATGCATATGTTTGTTGCATTGTTTTGTTTGCTCACTGAGCCATGATGTGTGCTCACCCTCTCGACGTCGAATATTTTAGTTGATGGTGCAGGTACTACGGTCGAAGATTATATGAGTGCTCCAGTGTACGAGCGTGTTGCTGCAATGGAAGTCGAAGACTTAGTGGATACGCATGACTCCTCATGCGAGTGCAACTCATGCGTATTTGATTAGATTTTATTTGAATTTATAAAGGGATGTAATTGATATTTTATTATTTATGTCTCAGTTGATACAACAATAACTTAATCTTTTAATTATGATTATTACAGTTAGATTTCTCAGTTCATTTTCTATAAGACTTCCGCTATTGTGTATTTATTCTGATTATGGTTGTGGATGTGCATGGTTTTATTTTTAATGGATATAGCCTATTAGAGATCCTGGTTGAACCGTTGGTTTATTAGCGGTTCATCATACTGTTCTGAATGGTGCAAAATTGGGGTGTGACATGGTTGACCACACTTATTTAGGTATGCGACCACATACTCCTAAATAGATGATTTTGGGTTCAATTTCATACCTAGCCTTGTGGTTTCTTCACGCACTTGGTCTTCTTGGCCCGACCATGATAGGAAGACCTGATACGAGGTGGCAAGACCGGTTAGTACGATACGGGTCTTACAACACCTCTCTAGGTCTCTGTACCCTAGGAGAAATGAGTTGAGGGATAGAGATCATCCTAAATCTACCCTTGACCTAAAACCCTAATTTGGAAGTGTTGGGCTAGGCTTTATGATTCTTGATTAAGATTTTTATCATTGTTATCATTTTTATCATTTTTACCCTTCCCATGAATGCGGGTGCCTACATACACGTCCCCACACCTAATATGTCTGCTAGGTGCACAGATCTGGTAGTTCAACCAGGGTGTTGTAGAAAGTAAGTTATTGCCAAAAAATATCATTCAAACATGGCAAGAAACAACATGGCATCTCAGACATAGCAAGAAAGCATGTGAATGAGCATAACAGCAAGCATGTGAGCATCAAAATAACAAACATGGCTTCTTATGTATTATTCTCAACCAAGGTATGTCTCAGTGTGTCAGATCAGAATCTCTACATCTATGGTTGAGATCTAATATGATTCTCTCAATGCAACAAAATTAGATCCTCGATCAATGGTCTAGATTTAATTTATCTCCTTAAAAGTGTATCAAGATCAATCCTCAATCTAACAGTTAGATCTCTTCAAAATATAATTAGAAAAAAATTTCATCTACACCCCATCAAGGATTGCTAACATCATCTACACCCACAAGAATGAAAAAAATCACCTAGGTCTACTTAACTGACGAAAATCACTAAAATTGTTGAAATACAGTTTTACCCCTCATATTATAAATGGAGAAATTAAAAAATTATGTGGATTTACTAAATTATGTGGATTTACTAATTTGTCCTTGTATTGAAACTTATATTTACTATTTCTCTTTCCTTTTCACTGACCCGTGGGGATGATCGGAGTCTATGAGGATGATCGGAGTCTACAAATGGGAATCCGACGTATTCAAAATTTAAGAGTAATAATCCCTTCAGGAGGACCAAGCAAAGAAAATAAGGTGCTAAACACCATTAACATTGACCCAAAAGAAGAAGAAAAAACAATCTGGATTCTCTTCATAAACAAAAAGGGCATACCACTCTCTGGTTTTTTCTTCTCTTCATAAACATTTTGGGTTCTCTTCTGATTCTTTCTCTGATTTTTTCTTCTGAACCTAATGTCTTCCCATTGATCCGTCTTTTACATTCAATTCTTCCATTTGTTCTATTTTTCAATTTTGATTGGGGTTTTTCAGCTTTTTTTTTTTCTTAAATCAAAATTCAATTTGAAAGTCCCTCGATTGGTTGCACCGTTAAGCTGGTATCGGTAGAGGTATTCAGTCTCTGCATTTCGGTTCAAGATCTCAGCTAGAACCTTCTCTTGGAAGGCATCGATGGTCATCTCTTCGATAAAGTGAAGCACCTTTGCGTCCTTTTTCACAGGTGGCCGTATCAAGTGGTGACAGCCATTGTTGAACCAGAGACCTTGAGCTCAGACGAGACAAGATGAGAGGAGTTTTTAATTTGGTTTGGAAGGGTGGCATGGGGGAAGTGATCAGGGCCTCAGGGGCGAGCGGTGGGTTTAATAGCTTCGATTTGGGGTTTTTCAGGTTCTTGATTTCTTGGTCTAGGGTTTCATTGATTTTTCAGGTTCTTGATTTCTTGGTCTAGGGTTTCATTGATTTCTTGGCCTACAACCGATTACCACCTCCCTCCATTACCACCTGCAACTTACCACTTGCAACCATCACTTACCGCCTGCAACCTTCCTTTTTGTTCAGCCTCTTAATCAGATTATTTTCGTTGGATTTTTGTGTTTGATAATATGTTGATAGGTGGCTTGTTGAGATTATCCCCATTCAAGGCATCTCTGTGTGAAATTCCCTTTGACAAAACTCCTCATGAGGATTACTGTGAATAGATGTTGAAAACTTCTAACCTCAAAACATTTACTTCTTGTTTTCGCCGAAGAACAGTGCAGAGGTGAAGGAATCATGGTCGGTACAAGAAAAGGAGAGCTTCGGTGAATAGGAAACCAGGGAGTATTGAACCGGTGAGGAAATGGTCCTGAGAAGAACAACTTTCATCATGGATCCTAGAGAGAGAGAGAGAGAGAGAGAGAGAGAGAGAGAGAGAGAGTGTTGGATGCATTTTTGTTTGAAAAGATCTTCCTTTATATTCTAATCCACCTAAAGGGTATAATGGTCTTTTTAATAGGTCAAAAGGGTATTATCATCTTTGAAATGTTCCAATCCACCTGAGATCAGCATTTAACGGGAATCAACTAACAGAGTGCACTTCTTTGATTACCATAGCCAAAGTTTGGGTGTAGATGATGTTTTTGCATTCCTGTAGGTGTAGATGTTAACAATCTTTAATGGGGTCTAGGTGAAATTTTTTCTATTTATTATGATCAACACTTCAGATTTCATCAAAACAGCCATGATCAATGGCTCAGATTTCACATCAAGTTATAATCTTGATCAGACTAGGAAATCAATGGTTCTGATCCATCTAATTCACTCATAATATCAATTCAATGGTTCAAATTCACTCAAGATGGTAATCTAACTGTTCAAAATCATTTAAATTACTCCTAAAGATCAGGTGGAGTGGTGGGTTTGATAAAATGTGGCAGATTTTGGTGAATCGATGCAGGCATAGGTCGGTGGTAATGAGACAAGGGATGGAGAGGTGGCTTGTGGTGAGTGATGATTTGTAGCCTGCAGGTGTCGGTGGAGGGTAGTGCTACGTATATGATGGAGTTTGCTAGGTAGTGATTTAGGATAAAGGCAACAAGTGATTGTATACGAGACCCATCCAGCTATAAATGAACTCTGATTTTTTAGAAATCATTGAACCCAATCTATTCTTCTGGATTGATGGTTGCAAATTGTAGTTTTACATTTAAAAAAAAAACATTTGCAGTTTATCAATGGTAGTACCTCTCTCTCTCTTTCTCAGTCGGAATAGGGCTAAATCCCATCACAATCTTTTCTCGAAATCAAGATCCCAAATCGTTGAATCTAATATATTCTTCTGGATTGATTATTGCAAATTGGAGTTTTATATTTAAAAAAAAACATTTGCAGTTTACCAATGGCGATACTTCAAGAACCGTTGTCATTCAGGTAAGTTTCAGGTTGGCGGATCACAGGAAACAAGGGAAGGTGCTACGATTTGTGGATGGACTTTAGTAAGTGTATGTCTCATTACAGGGAGCTGAAAGACTACGTACTTCTTAGAGAAGACTATGTTGAGTGCCTTCACCACTCCAAAGAATGTCTGATGTTGTTCAACCAGTTGTTTGAGAAGCTTTCTATAGAGAGGATGCTGTGAACTTTCCATGGTTACTATCACCTTTTCCATAAAACCTCAAAAATATGAAGACACAGAGTCTGGACCCGTCATTGAGCAAGATTAAGAGTTATAAAACCCTAAAAATGAAGCACCCGTCATTGAGCAAGATTAAGAGTTATAAAACCCTAAAAATGAAGCATACTCTGCTGCCACTGTGATGTTAAAACCCTATAAATTCTCATTTCACAAATTCTCATCTCATAGAAGTTTCTGTTCTGTTCGAGTTTGGTGCTGCAATTTTTTTCTCGATCTGAAAGTTCTTGCCTTTGATTTGAAGTTCTTGCATTTGGTCTGAGGTTCTTGCTTTCGATCTGTCATTTCTTGGCAATTTCTTACCATTTCTTGCTCTCGATCTGAAATTCTCATTTCTGATATGACATTTCTTGTCTCTGAAATTTCTTGCTTCTGCATTTTACTTCTGATTTGGAAATTCTTGTTTCTGAAATTTCTTTCTGGCTCATCTTCTTGTTGCAGCTCTGTTCTTTGGAAAATATAAAGAATATTTTTTTCTTATTTCTTGTTTCCATCATTATCGGTGGATTGGAGTTGGTCGGTGGATTTTGAAGGAGAGAAACCAGGAAAGAAAAAAAAAACCAGAGAGAGTGAGAGCCGTGAAGGGGTTTAGTCCCTTCTTTGCGGCAGATTTGAAGAGGGTTAAACGGGTTTGTGTGGCTGGGGTTTCAAATCCTTGAAGAAAAATTACAAGAAGGAAAAAAATAGAAGATTGGAACAATCGGTGCGATGATTCATTGTAGTTGTAAAGGATTTTTTTTTTCTTTTTCGTTAAAATGCTGCAGAGAAACAGAGAAGAAGAAGAAAGGGGTATAAACGTTTACACACAATTTCAACTCTTTTCCATCAGTTAATAGACGAACGTTTGAAAAATTTGGGCGGTAGGTGATGTTTTTAAAAAACTTGAGTGGTAGGTGATGTTTCGAAAGTTTTTTGGGTACTAAGTGAAAATTTTCAAAATATAATATATACATACATTAAATGCACATGGATTGAACCATTTTGAACTGGGTTGAGACTGGCTTGGGTTGATTGGTCCAAAGCGATACGATTTGATTGGTCTGGACTGAGACTGGCTTTTCTCTCTCCCTTTCTCATTTTTATCTTTTATGAGCCATTTCGACTGGCAGCTCTGCATGGAATTCTTCGATAGCTTTTGTCCCAGATTTTCTACATCTATTTTGTAGAGCACTAAAAATAAAGAATAATGGTGCTTGAATCATCTAATTTGGATGTCGGATAAACAAGATATGAGGAAATGAAGTTTAAATAATTAAACTTATGATAATTTGCATGGCAAGCCCTTGGATATTTATTATTATTTTTAGAAAATCCCCTAGTACTTATTTTTGAAGTAAAATCGCCATATCTTATTCGTTTGACATCGAAATTGAGCGATTCTAGTCTCATTTCGAAGGTATTTCTAAGATCTACGCATCTATGCGGGTTGTAGCCCATGACCTCGCTATGGGCCTGCCAAAAAAATCTCGAAGTTGCAGCCAAAAATCTAAATCTCATATCGGGACCCAACAAACTTGCTGTATGGTTTCACTTAGACTCTTGGACATTGAGGATCATCTTAGTTCTTCTCAAACACTATAGAGAGCATGCTAGGACTGATCGACTGTCATTTGACCTAGTTTCACTTTCCTCCCTTGTACTTTTTCTAAACTTTCACTCACCTCCCTTCATTTGCTATCTACACTCCCGCAAGACTTTGTTCAGCTAGGGATGGCAAAAAATGGGGTGCTTACAGATACCCCTCTTTAACTGAGATTGTATCAATTGTGGGTAAAAACAAGGGAACCATATTTTTGCCCCTCATATCGGAGAGACGAAATTTTCCAAGAGGTAAGATCATCAGACCAATCATTTAGCTTCCATACACATGCTATGGCAATCGCAATGATATCAGAACTAGCAATCATCATTATCACGCAAGTCATGTATAATCAAATGACAGTTAGTATGCGAACTCTAAATGGTTTGGAAAGGATTGTTAGAAATGAAAATGGTTCTCAGTGGCTGATATGATTGAGATGAGGTTGAAAATGAGTTTTGAACATTGATAGCTCATTGAAATTGAGTTTAGAGATTCAGATTTAAACATTGAACGCTCTTTTCTCTTTGTTTCTTTTCTTTGTATTTTCTTCTTAGGTTGGGAACCTTGCATTTGTTAGTATGAATCATGGAGTATGATGACTTCACAAACACTATTGCATAAAACATTGATTTGAACATGAGATATGATCAATTGCAACTTGATGTCAAAGACTTATTGCAACTTTGGCGCAAGCAAAGGGATTTATAATCATGGTCATTCATAGGAGTGAGGAAATTTAATAAAACGCATGAATCCCATCACGAAATAGTGTCATTTTCCAGATTCCAAATTGAAAGATACCTTGGTGAGAATTCTAGATAAAGCTAGCGAGCATGACAATCCTTGACTAACACTATTGATCTACTTTGGTGCTAACCAACACTGCTTTGGTGCTAACTCACTGACAGACACATAATTGGCTAAACCTTTATTTCACATTGTAGCATATCACATCAGTGAAACAACCTCCGACGAACATAATGTGATATGGGTCAAGCCCCTGATCTTGATTTGCGAGCTGCTCAGAGCTTTTGCAACAACGTTATATTAGATTTGAGCAATGTATGAGTTCAGCCTAAAGTAGACACAAGATGTCATTAGATTCAAATTTTTCCTTCTCACCATATTTGAACTTTGTGAAATTGGGCTTAGAGAAAGAGAATGGTGACTTTGTTGATCTCCCATTTTCATGTAGAACGATTCAACAATCTAACCCAAACAGGTGTATGATCGCATTCAGATTTCCTTTCTTAACATGATTGAGAAAAATGGGAAGTATGAAGGAATGACTGAATGGGCCCACTCCACAAAACATGAAAGTCATTGACTTCTAAACTTTGGAGCCCAAGCGAATTTCCAAATGCATAGAGGTAATACACATGATGGAGCTTGATTCTCTTCAAGAGGATGTATCTATACCCCTAGTGTCTGTTTGTTGTGCTGGCCCACTCTATAGTGCACAAGGAAAAGGAAACATGCATTCTGCCTTAGAATTGAAAATAGGTAAAACCTATATTGCACTTAGGCTTTGACAAGATGAGCTTTGGATCATGAGGGGCTAAAGGTCAAATATAGAAAATGTCCTTTTAAACTGGATCTTTACCCCAAACCTTAAAAATGAGGGAGATGATTTGTTTAACCACTCAAGGATGAGTTTGTCTCTACCAACCGGCTTGAAAATGGCATATTTGTTATCCGATGCTGTCTTGGGCACTCGAGGGAAGCAAAAGGTAATGATTTGGTCAACTCCTCTAGGTATGACTTGCAATGGGATAAGACGGAAATTTCTTATGAAGGGCAAATTAAGTATGTTTTAGATTCTCTATAATGTGTTGAGCAAATTCCACCTTGATCACAATTGCAACTGGATCTTCTTGATATGAAGTCACCAATAATATCTGGATATGGCCAAAGGGTTGGGGAGAACATCACTTTATCAACAAATATTGCTTGAAATCATCCTCCTAGATGGAGGTTTGCTCTCGAGCGAGAAAGTATCTCTTACCTAATGGGGGGTAAATAAGATTAATGGCCTCAAGATTGTTCAAATGACTTCAGTGAGAGTGAACAAATGGTCTCAATGTGGTGAGTGTCGCCGATGGGTCTGGGTAAGATTCTATGGCCTTTGAACTCATGGGTAGCTTCTCAATGTGTGATGTCTAGGGTAAATGGGTAATTTATACCCCAGTCTGTAAATTGACAACTGCATCCATTGACAAGTAGGCGATTCTCGAGTAATCACTAAAGACGGTCTTAAAGGGATGGAATCCCACTCCAAATTTAGGTATGACACCAAATAGCTCTTTCCCTCTTGGAGCAACTCAGATAAAGAATTTGTTTCTATAAGTCGTATCAAAATACCAAATCAGTTGTGACTACGTCTGGGCCTAAAACCTCTAAGTCCATAGACAAATATGATAACGAAGGTCCAAACAAACTGATAAAAAACTATGTATATGTGTCTATCATTGGAAAAGTATTTGGTTATTTATGTAGAATGATTTATCTCACTAAGAAGATACCACTTTATTGGCTTTTCTAAAAAATAGACTATCGAAATCCTTGGACGTCATTAAATTAGTGAATGATAGATCGGCATTCCAATCAGATTTCATGAATAGTTTTATGCATAAAGGACTGACATGCTCACGAGAGACAACATCATAAATTTTGATTGATGAATGGAGGGCTTGTAATGGAAACTTTTTGGAAGACCGATGAATTTATGGATGGGAGGAAGAGACTTTTGCCGATAAGAAATCATACTCTGATGATGATGAGGTGATGAGACCGAACCCTATAAAGGTGGGATATAGTGGCCAAAATTGAAAGTCCAGTCCAATTTACTTCCGTAAAGACGACAAAGATCAATCTTACTATCATGTGCTATCAATGTACTGCAATTGGGATAAGTTTCCATCAAGCTTTGGAAATGTGACTTTGTTGAAGCATGGCGAACGAACCAACACTCTGCCAAGGAAGCTTTAATAAAATAGACATACCAAGAGATGCAAGAAACAACTGAATTCTTTGTTGACTTTCATTGGGAAATGCCATTTAACATCTTTATTTCTTGTATAGCTCTCCTCTTTTTTTTTTTTTTTTTTTTTTTTTTTTTTGGAAGCTATACATGGCAGTGCTTTACTTGATCAAGATTGGCTTTAAACTAGTACTCTTTACATTGGGCTTCCACTTCTGAATGTTGTTGGCCTATGAGGGTTCTTGGAAGTGATATTTTTCTCTTGACTAGAGGTGTTGTTTCTGTTTGGTGAAGTATAAAGCACAACAGTACCTCAATCAATATTCTGCTTTCTTGCTGACTCTTGTGGTATGGTAATCTATCAACTCCATCGACGTTTATCCATTCAGCCATATGTCTATTTGATTGTCATTTATATCATGCTCTACAACATCTATATCTGCTTAGTAAACATCTATGCTTTCCTGGACAGTATATCCGTATGATCTCTTCTGAAGAATGACTGTCATTTCTTGGCTCATTGATATTATTCCTCCTTTTCAATGATATGGGAGAAGGCATGTGTCTGGCTATGAAAATTTGAGTACACATCCCTTATTTTAATCTTTCAATTTTTCTTTCTCTTTTTTCAATGATTTAGCTTTAAAATGGGATTAATCCTCAAGGCGTCTCAAGCCTACCAATTTTGAATTCCTGTGTATCTGGATCAATCATTTCGAAGTCATCCACAGACATGTTGGACTTTCTTTTCTTAAGTGGCCGGTGGTGTAAAAGTTCGGGTGACAGATCATCATCCATATCGTCTCTAGAGCAAGAATTAACTATGCACACGGAAGGGGGAGAATTCCAAGCTGGGAAGAAATGTATTGGAAAGAAACCAAGTATAGCAGTAGAAGTCCCAAATGGGATGATTTTTTGTTTATTTGACAGAGCACTAATGGACTGGATTTGTCTACAAACCTATCAAACTCGGGCCCATATATAGACAACCTATCAAATACCGAAAATAGCAAGTAAAGATAGAAATAATGTATTTGAGTGACTTTAATTGGTTACAAACGTCTACGGTGACACCCTAAGATTTGTTCCGGGACTAAATCCCCATTTAGACCTCCTCTAGTAAGGTTCATGACGCCTTCCTGCCAACAGGTGTTTGATGCTTGACATTATGATTTATGTCCCAGTTTAGGTTCAAAGTCATTCAGATTCATACCCCAGTTTAGGTTCAAGGTCATTCGGTTTCATACCTTAGTTTGAGATCTATGAACATTCAGCCTTCGTTGTCCTATAGTTTGGTTTCCTTGAGATTCATTCTTGGACTGCCCATAGTTTGGGTCCAATAAATTTATAGTTCATACTCTAAGTTGGGGTTCATTGCAGTCCTACATTGAATTGTCCCATCATGATCTTGGTCTACCCTGGCTTAGGTCCATTATGGCTCCATTAGGTTTCAATCTTGGTTCAGCCCAACTTAGGCTCCATTGAAGTTCATTACTGGCTTGGCCCATTACCATCTTGGTTTATATCCCAATTTGGAATGAGATTCATCATTGGGCCGTTCCTATTTGAGTTGTAAATCACTTTGCTCCATACCCCAGTCTGGATTCATCATTGGACCGTTCCTATATGGGTTTGGTTTCATTATGGTCTTACCCCAGTTTAGGGTTCATTGAGGCTCGACCTTGGGCCAACCACATTTGGGTTCAAAATCACTTTGTTTCATACCCCAGTCTGGATTCTTTACAATTCATCACCAGTTTACCATAGTTCCAGTAATGGTGATAGATGGGAGTTTAAATTCTTGAGATTTTAAGACTGACTCTGTTATTCAACAAGACCCAGTTGCCAAGGATGAGTGGAATATTGTCACAGCTCAAATGTCCAAGGAAGATTGGCCGACAGCATGACTATAAACACAACCCTTCAGTTTTTACTTTGGATGGCCAATTCTATTTTGCTGCATCGTATTTTGATTGATAGAGACAAACCATGAGATAGAAATTAGATGAAGGGGTCTCCCTCAATTTCGAACCAAACCAGAACATAAACTGGAGGTAACAATCAAACTGGCTTAGAGATAAAGCATTTGACATTGAGTTTAGATGAAATGGATCTCTCTTAAATTCTGACACAAATCGAAACATGAACCAGATGTGACGGTTAAACTGGACTAGGGCTAGATCTCATTATATTTTCGACATGAACCAAAACATGAACCAAAGGTAATGATCGAACTGCTTCAAGATAAAACATTGATATTAAGCTCAAACAAATGATATTTTTCCTCAATCATAGCATGAACCGGAACATGAACTGGAGGCAACAGTTGGATAGAATTATGGCTAAAACATCGACACCAAATTCAAATAAAATAAAACTCTCTTTGATTCTAATACAAATCGAAACATGAACCAGATATGATGATTTAATTGGTCTAGGGCAGTCTTCCCATTCATTCCCAGCAAGATACGGCGAAGCATGAACATGACATGAACCGAAGGTGATGGTTGAACCATCCTAGGACTAGATTTCTCTTTAATTTGAACATGAATTGGAACATAAACCAGAGGTAATGGTCGAACCGGCTTAGAAGTATTCACTCAGGTACCATTAAGTATTTTCTTAGAAATTGACATCCATTCTTGCCCAAATCAAACCCTCAACTGAATCAAGTTCCCTAGGATATTGATAGAAATATCCAATCGGGTCATCCTACCCTATCTAGAATTTGGATTTTACTAAGGGTTTCCATTTGTGACCATTGTTGATCTTCAAAAGTTTAACAAGATGATCAAATAGGCTTTGGGATGGGACCCTAGTCATACTTCTAATCATAGGGTATCTTACACCATTGCTTAGTAGGGGTCCTAGTCATTTTCTTGGAAAGAGAGTATCTTACTCAACGGGTAGATGAGATTACAAATTCAGCTTGACTCTCTTAAAGAGTATTAAAAAAAGACCGAACGAACATGCATTAGGAACATGGAGTAAATGGGGATAGAAAGAGGTCACATACATATACAGGCTGACTCGACCATACAAATGTTAACTCCCTTATGAAACCCATTGAACAAACATTATCCGAGTCAATTTAGTTGCATTGATTGACCCTATGATTGGTCTTGGGCCTCATGACCCAAACGGTTCAATAGACAACAAGGTCCGACCACTTGATTCATTGAATTCAAAGAACTTAAGACAAATATACTCATTCATAGCTTTCATACGGGATAGTTAGCAAAAAGCGGTTTATGATTGAACAAACCTATAAATGACCGCTCGATCTTGACACCTATGTCGTGACAGGGATTTTTCAGTTATTTTTGAAGCCAATGTGTTAACAATGATGGATCTGACACATCAAACTCTTTGATAGAGAGTGTACAGTGGCCGTCCACTATGACGTGGAACTGGTTTATACATTCCTCTCACTCCTAACAAGTGAGAGTTCAAGATGCTCATCGTGTGGATTCTAATATGTCAACCAATCGAGAACAAAAATGGGCAAAACTTCGATGTTATAGGCATGGATATCGTGACTAAATGGGTTTTACCATATCGGTTCAAGGATGGACTAGAAAATAACAAACATGTGGCTAAAACTGGATTAGGACCGGCAAAGCTACCTTGACGAGGACTGGGTAACCTATCACCAAATGCATGATGAATAATGGGCCCCTAATCCCTTTATATACCATGATGCAATAATCAAGTGGCGTGGAGTAGCATAACGCATTCCTGGGTGAACCCAAGAAATGCTCATTAGAGGCTGCTCATTGATCGTGATCTCATAAAGTATAGGCCAAGGTTGTGTGTTTCACCTAGCGGGCTACCCCATCTGCATGGGACCCGGTTCGGCTACTTGCACGAATGTGTGACTGAACCCATTCCCCCCAAAATAATATGTACAAAAATAAATAATACTAGCCCTATATCTAGCATCAAATGTAAGTCAATCAATGTAGGAAAGTGAATCTGGAGTCTGAACGTGGAATTGTCCAGTGGAGTTGTCACTGTGAGGAAAAGAGAGGAAAATTTATAATTTAAATATGAGTCCTCGTATTTTCCTAAGAAAAATATGGATCACTGACTTTCGCCTTTGATCTTGTCTACCCACGCTGATGGATGATAAAGATTTGGAGTTGCCACCTAGATTAAGGTCTAGGACCTCAAAATGTAGTCTCATCATAGGACACGACTTCTATTGACTCATGACCTAAAATATATCTACTTCAGCCTATCAGAGAATGGATAAGCGTCCAAGGTACAGTTTGGGAAGGAGTTAGGCACCCAAAGCTACCCAATCTAAAATTGACCTCTTATATAATCCTTAAACTCTATTGCTCTGACTGTTCATGGTCAATGGATGATGACTAGGGTTCATGGGAGATCCTATGCCAAGTTGCTAAATTCTTTTAACCTAGGATCAGCTAAACATGTTTTGAAACAAATAAACAAAATAATATACAGTGAACCGAATCGAAGATGGTTCAGTAATGGACTGAATCTGAGATGTCCATCCTACCTACGTATTCCATCTTAGAAGTCAAGTCCATAACATAGTTCGAATAGATTGTTCTTAAAGTTTATGGATATGGCTCATGCTTAAGCTTCATTAGATTCGATTGCTTAAGTTGAGGTTTATGCTTGATGATGATTGAGATTGAATCTAGATAGGCTATGTGGATTGAAGTGAAAATGGATATGGATATAAATATGGAGAACCTAAGAAGACTAAGATATGGTACCGCACTTGGAGAGTCCTCCAAGTTGCCTATCTATTTCAGAGGTCCTGAAAATCAGGTACAATGTAATTTGTTATGATGGGTTGTAGATATGGATAGATTGATGATAGATATGGATAACCTAAAAGAATTAAGAATGTGGTCTCACCTTAGGGAATTTATCCCTCTAGACAAGATTTGAGTGTGTCTTTCAAGAATCTATCCCTCTAGACAATATTTGAGTGTATCTTTTGAGAATCTATCCCTCTGGACAAGATTTGAGTGTGTTTTTTGAGAATCTATCCCTCTAGACAAGATTTGATTATGCCTTTAGAAATCTATCCCTCTGGACGGGATTTGAAAATGTCTTCGGAAAACTATCCCTCTGGACAGGATCTGTGTATGCCTTTGGAAATTTATCCCTCTTGATAGGGTCTAAGTATGTCTTTCGAGAATATATCCGTCTGGATGGGATTTGAGTATGCCTTTGGGAATCTATCCCTCTTGACAAGGGCTAAGTATGTCTTTTAGGAATCTATCCCTTTGGACAAGATCTGAGTATGCCTTTGGGAATTTATCCCTCTTGACAAGATCTGAGTATGTCTTTCGGGAATCTATCCCTCTAGACAAGATCTGAGTATGCCTTTGGAAATTTACCCTCTTGACAAGGTCTGTGTACGTCTTTTGGGAATCTGTTCTAGACAAGATCTGAGTAGCTCAAAAGATTTAATTCATTAATGTGTGCTTTCAAGATCAAAGTGTGGAACCATGTTTGAGAATCTCTCTAAATTGCCTACGTATCTTAGGGTTTTGCCCTAAGAATTAGGATTTGTATAGTTTGAAAGCAGATTCAATTCATTCATGTGTATATTCTTTTAAAATCAGAGTGTGGAACCATCTTTGGGAATCTCTCCAAACTGCCTACGTATCTTAGGATGTTGCCCTAAGAATCAGGATCTACGTAGTTTGAAAATGTATCCAATTCACTAATGTGTGCTTTCAAGATCAAAATAGAGATCCTAAATGCTCTATGGCTGGATTCACATCACACCTATTAAGGTCTTTATACCCTAGGGGAATGAGTTGAGGGGTAGAGAATGTCCTAAAGCTACCCTTGACAAAATCCTAATTTGGAAGTGTTGGGCTAGGCTTCATAATTATTGATTAAGAATTTTATCATTTTTACCCTTCCCGTGAATGCGGGTGCCTACATGTATTTATCCAAACCTAACATGTCTGCTAGGTATACAGATCTGGCAGTTCGACTAGGGTATTGCAGAAAGTAACTTATTGCCAAAAAATATCATTCAAACATGGCAAGAAGCAACATGGCATCTCAGTTATAGCAAGAAAGCATGTGAATGAGCATAGCAGCAAGCATGTAAGCATCAAATAACAGACATGACATCTCATGTATTATTCTCAACCAAGGTATATCTCAGCGTGTCAAATTAGAATTTCTACATCTATGGTTGAGATCTAATGTGATTCTCTCAATGCATCAATATTAGATCCTCGATCCGGTCGAGATTTAATTTATCTCTTTAACAATGTATCAAGATCAATCATCAATCTAATGGTTAGATCTCTTCAAAATATAATCATTATGATCAACACCTCACATTTCATCAAAACAGCCAAGATCAACGGCTCAGATTTCACATCAATTTATAATCATGATCAGACTAGGATATCAATGGTTCAAATCCATCTAATTCACTCATAATATCAATTCAATAGTTCAAATTCACTCAAGATGGTAATCTCACCGTTCAACATCATTTAAATTACTCCTAAAGATAATCCAACGATTTAAATCACTCAAGATGGTAATCTAACCATTTAGATTGATTAAAATCACCTCAAATTCAAGATTGGATTCAATCACATTAAGAAATTCATCCAATGGCCATATTTTATCACATTCAATTCAAGATCAATGGTCCATATTCACTTCACATTAAAATTCCAATCATATGGTCATATATCAATCTCATTAAAATTCAGATCATGTGGTTGGATCAACCACATTAAATTTCGAACATCGGATCAATTTCATCGCATAAAATTCCAAGCATATGGGTTTACTTTCATTAAATTTCACACATAGTCGAATCAATCACATTGCAATTTTAGCATAGCCGGACCAATCTCATTAAATTTCAAACATAGTAGAATCAATCACATAAATTTAGATCATGGTATATTTCATCCACATTAAATTTTAAATCATGGTCAAACCAAAAGGGACAGGTTGCATGGCAATAATCAAGGGTTCCGATTGTGTGATCTGCAGAGAAGAGATCGGGTAGGATCAATGGGGAGGTGGCCGTGGGTTTATTCTCAGGGAGTGGTTGGTTTGTGCTTGAGGTGGAGTGGTATGCATGGCTGCGACAAAGGTGGTTCCAGGTGGGTTTCCTTAGGTGTGGGTTTTGTTCGGGTAGTAATCACATGTGTAGTGATAGACTGCAGCAAGGAGAGGATGCGGTAGAGTGTAGGACTGGGATTTGTGATCAGGTTTTGCTGGTGACAAGCAAGTGAGGATTAGGTGAAGTGGTGGGTTTGATAAAGTGTGGCAGATTTTAGTGAATGGATGCATGCATAGGTCGGTGGTAATGAGACAAGGGATGGAGAGGTGGCTTGCGGTGAGTGATGATTTGCAGCCTGTAGGTGTCGATGGAGGATAGTGCTACGTGTATGATGGAGTTGGCTGGGTAGTGATTCAGGATGAAGGCAACAAGTGGTGGTGTATGGGAGATGGGATCTCCATGGGGTGTTCGCGTATATGAAAGTGAATGAGATGGATGCAAGGTTGCAGTAGGATTTGGTTTCAGCATGAGGTGCACAGTAGCATGGAGGGTTGGGGTTGAGGACAGGTGTAGTATAGGTTCAATGGATAAGTGAATGTGGTTTTGGCTGGTGGGGTGATAGTGGACAGGTGTAGCTTGGTGCACAGGTTGAAGTAAACTAAAACCAGTAGCTGGTGGGAATGGACTTACTCAATTCTTCTTCTGCTTCCTCTTCTTCTCCCTGCTTTGCCCTCTTTCAGCCGCTCCCCCTGATCTTTTACTCTTTCTCTCTTCGGTTCTCTCTCTCGATTTCCCTCTCTCTCTTTTTTTTTTTCCTCTTAATTCCCCATTTTTTTCTTCTCTCTAATTCTCCTAATCTCTCCTAACTGAGTGCTCTCTAATCCCTGTCTTCGGATTCTCTTTTTTCTCCCGGGCCCTCACACTCTCTTTCTTCTCTGAACTGTAGGTCCTCTTTTCTCCTTTTATTATTTTTCCTTTTCTTCTATTCTTTCCTATTCTCGATTCTTAGATCCTTTAATGTATATAGTCTCTCTCTCTCTCTCTCTCTCTCTCTCTCTCTCTCTCTCTCTCTCTCTCTCTCTCTCTCTATATATATATATATATATATATCCATTTTGAACCAGGTTGAGACTGGCTTAGATTAACTGGTTTGGACTGAGACTGGCTTCTCTCTCTACCTTTCTCATTTTTATCTTTTATGAGTCATTTCGGTTTGTAGCTCCACAAGGAATCTCTAGCGGCTTCTGCCCCAGATTTTCTACGTCCACTTTATAAAGCACAAAAAATGAAGAATAATGGCGCTTGAATCATCTGATTTGGACGTCGGATGAGTAAGATAAAGATAAGAGGAAATGAAGTTTAAATAATTAAACTTACGATAATTTACATAAAAGCCCCTGGATATTTATTATTATTTTTAGAAAATCCCCTTATACTTATTTTTGAACTAAAATCGCCATATCTTATTCGTTTGACATCGAAATTGAGCGATTCTGGTCTCATTTCAAAGGTATTTCTAAGATCTACACATCCATGTTGGTTGTAGCCCATGACCTTGCTATGGGCCTACCAAAAAACATCTTGAAGTTGCAGCTAAAAATCTAAATCTTACATCGGGACCCAACAAACTTGCTGTATGGTTTCACTTAGACTCCTGCACACTGAGGATCATCTTAGTTCTTCTCAAAACACTATAGAGAGCAAGCCAGGACTGATCGACTGTCATTTGAGCTAGTTTCTTTTGCCTCCCCTATATTTTTTCTAAACTTTCACTCACCTCCCCTCATTTTCTGTCTACACTCCAGCAAAACTTTGTTCAGCTGGGGATGACAAAAAATGGGGTGCTTACAGCACTACCGTTTAATATTCAAAACTAAAAACTATGGTGCACACGCCCATGGCTCTGCCATGGTGATGGATCATTGCCTCTTCTTTTGATTTAGCCATGGCTTACTATCAAATCATAATTCTCAATTACTTTGATTGTAGAAAACTCTATTCATCAGACTTTACAGGTTATGGCTGTGATCCAATTCTTTCTCAGCCATGCCCCTAAATCATTCCAATCTAATCCATTATATGATTCAAGTTTCAAGATGGGGGACAGTACTTACAGAAAACTTGATTCCCCTTCAAGTTCTCAGCCAAGATTGATGATCCAGAGGTACGTGTTTGCTCTCTTCTCTTCCTCTTTCTTTTTCTTCCCCTTCTCCTCTGCATTTTCTTTTGCTAGGTAGTAATGAGAGAAGAGTTTCTCTCTTCTTCTTTTCTTTTTCTCCTTTCTCTTCTTCTTTCCCTTTCTGTCTTCTCAAATCCATGCGTCAGTCTCTCTCTCAGCCTCTTTTTTGTCAATTGGATGAAAAGAATAAAGACTAAACTCTTTCTTGGTTCCAAATTGGTAAGCATGGGAAATGAGAAAGAAAGATGGAAAGGAGATGATTTCGCTCCCTTCCTTCCATTCTTGGTTCAATAAAGATCAGGCTATCATGCATGGAAACAAATTCTCAGTCAGTTATAGAGGGAGAGAGTCAACTGTGGGTCCCAGTTCAAGTGGTCTCTGATTCAGTTTGGTACATAGGGGTGTGGCTGGACTCTGTGGCATGTGATGGACCGCATATCCTTGGTCACGTGCCGAACCTCTTCTGGTCAGCCAGTTTTAGGTGTTCACCCTCCAGACTTTTGGGAGTTGTTTGGCTTGGTTATGAGGTTTTTTCTAGTATTCCTCCTTGTATTCTAGTAACACAGAAGCTTAAGGTATCGACTTTGTGTTACCTTGGAGTACATCAGTACCTTTGAACACGATGGTAGGATATGGTTGCATGTGGGAAGACCCGACACATGCCCATAATGGTCTTACAGTATAGGAAATACAAGAGGTTGAAAGCCCCCTTAAATGGGTTAAAGTGTCCTAGTAAGTATGCATTGGGATGGGCTGTCTTTACAAAGTACCAACACCGTCTACGATGCAAATGCTATCAGTCATGGGATATTTTAAAGAGAATGACACTAAGAGAAGTGGCTACCCAAGACCATGGATGACGATTCAGAATCTCTTTTAGAAAAAAAAATACAATTTGGGCATAACCCATATGAAACCCAATGCAAAACGTGTGAGCATCTTTATAATGGTGCAAAGATCTCCATGGAAGCCGTGGAGAATGCATTTCACAACCAAAGCAAGAATCATGGCAACCAAAACATTGAAGAAATTTTTTTGAGAAAACTCTACAAAGAACCCAAACCTAGGGTTTTCTTAATTTAAAAACAAAGAAAAAGTCATGGTAAGAGGAAGACTCATACCTTCTTGCCGATGAACTTGAAGTTGGAATGGAGTATGGTCACCAAGTGAAACACCAAAGGCAAGATTCTCCGGAGGCGTGGAATAGTTCCATCCGAAGTGAAGGAGTGAAGTTTATAAATTTTTAACACCCCTCGAATCCTATTATAAAAGGGAGAAATTTCAGCATCCGGTAGCACAACACGACTTAAGTTGCGACTGGACGTGCGACAGAAGAAGCGACCGAACAAGAATTTGGACCCTCGGGTATTGTCCGGTCAAATAATCCGGTCGTGTGACTATCCTTTCGATGGTATGACCAGATAGTCTTGAAAGGGTCTCTGTGGGCTTGTGGTTGGATGTTCAGTCACTACCTAGCTTTCAGACGTTCTGAACGGACCCTATCGGTTGTTTATAACATCTTAGGATAAAAAAGGTGTTATGATGATTGTATTTGCCAGGATTTTCATGCCATTTCGTATCTATCGATTGGTGTATTATTTTCATCTAACCTTTCAATATGGATCTTTTGAATGGATACTAACCTTGATCAGGTGTATCGTTGCAGGTAATGGTCGATTTTTGAAATGGCACCTAACACCCATTCAAGCGTTTGTAATAGTGATGAACGCGATGCCTTGTCTGAAGGGGGAACAGATGGCCGCTCGCTACCCTTTGGATCGTTGCCACTAGCTGCACCTATAGGGGTGACCGCTCAGGGAGTAACCATACCACTCCACCACTGGCGGCCGCTCTTGGAGACATGCCCACCCTCATGAGTGATCTCGCCCATTGCTATGGGGCAGGAGTAGTGAGATATGCTGAGAGATCAAAATCGAAATCTCAAGAGTAGTAGAGCCAGTTCCTCACCGATCTCCTCGCTACCCTTCGTGTCATACCCCATTCCCGATGTATCCATACTATGGAATGTAACGGTATTCCTCATCCAATAAGAGTCATAGAAATCCCCTTCTAGGATTACGAATCGGGGTATGTCAAACTATTATCCACATCTTTACAAGAAAGCATGTATATAATACCACCAAAATCAGATAATCCAATAAGCAGAGTATAATGGAAGGCTTTAATAGGAATCACAACATGTAGCTGATTACTAAATGATAAAATAATTTAATATTCTCGATCCCATTGTACTTAAATAAGTAAATAAAATTATTCTCAAAACCCAAATTATATCTTGGACAACATGTCACACCTTAATTCTGGCCAAACCAAAACTGTAAATGAACCGTTAACCGAACCAATGGTTCAAACCAGGATCTCAAAAGACCGTGTCAATACACAAACCGCGCATATGATCATAATTAGAATATAGATAAAATAGTAATGAAAAACTTTAATTAAATGAACTGAGGTCTACGTGATAAAATAATAATTTATCCAAAATTATCTCAATGTACCAAAAAGTAATTAAGTAATCTATTACAAGCCTTATAAACCAAACTCAAAGAAATAAATAAAAAGTTCTAGAGGTACACCCAAAAGTGGCACTCGCATGGCGAGTCATGCTCACTCTCCACTGGCTACATGTCCAACGCAATAACGCCTCCATAAGTCGGAGCTCCAACAAAGTCCTCAACAATGTATCCTGCATCAACATCTAAAAAGGGTATATATATGCAAGGGTAAGCTCATAACTTAGCTCAGTGAGAAAACAAGACAATGCAACAGGCAAATGCATGAGATAACATTAAATGTTTAATCTGGTTTAACTTGCAATGTGCTATGGTAAGGATACGCGGCCACCACACCTCCATGCGTGAGAGTGTGGGCACACCCAATAGTCAGACAACAATCTACACTACTGCTGTTGTCCCACAACACTTACTCCAGAATAGAGATGGAGCTAGAGTTTAGTGGTTCAGCTATAATCCACACTATTACGTCCCTGATACTCTACCCCCTACCAATACGTACACCTCTATTGGCAAGAGTTTGTAAGTGGGGTTCCATTACTAACTAATCTTACATGTCATCACAAAGTATCCAAGGCCCTACCTCAGCATAGCTCCCTAAGGAATAGACGTAGAGCTAGAGTCTAGTGGTTAGGCTACAATCTACATTACCACATCCTCCCCCTGATACTCTACCCGTACCAAGCACGCAAAGATAAAAGTAATAAGAAAAGTTATCAGTGTGGGGAATGGTCCAGGGCTCCAACCCCTTTCCCACTCCACACACCAATGAAAACATACACATGCCTAACATCACATCCTAGCAATAATAATATGCATGAATGAGTAATAGCATAATAAGAGATGACATGTTAGAATGCACAAACATCACACAACAAAAACAAGCAGAACGGTTTACTATTAATAAGTATTTAGGTTTGGGTCTTGTCCCTTACCTGATGCTTGATAACAAATCCTATCTGAGTTACAGAGTCCAACCTCACTGTCAAAAAGTTCTAAATAGCAATAGGAATTAATTAGAATTGGGTTCATGGGATCCGAGTTGACCGGACCCAAGTCTGGACTAAAATAGTTCGAAATACACTATCCGATCGCACTTCTCTAGTCTGATGAATAGTCCAATCGGACAGTCAGACTGTACAGCTCTGGAACCCTCTATTAGTCTGTCCGGTAGCACCACTGTGGGCATATGTCCAACCGGACATGTCCGACAGGACAACTTCTCGAGGCTTCTAGAACATGTCCAGAGGCTTATTTAGTTGTACTCTTCATGCCATCGGACATGTCCAACCAGACAAGGTCCGTGCGTCCACTGTTTGTCCTCTCTATAGTGATTTCATTGATCTGATTTTAAGGTTCCTCCTATGCCATTTTATGGTCAAACCATACTTCAAAGTCATTATTTTTAAACCATTCATCATCTTATATTCTTATAAACATTGATTCCAACAACCCCATATATAAATTATAAGACCCGCACTCCACTAACTTGGTCTAATCGTGTTGGGTCTTCCCATCATTCCTGGACCAAGTGGACTGAGCATGTGAAGATAGATCACAAACTACGTATGAGAATCGAGTTAAAAACACTAAAAACATACCTAAGGTCGCATGCCTGGGTAGGTATGGTCGACCATAAGGAAGGGAACCAAAAATCTAAAATCTAGAACCTCACGGTTGATGATTTCGACCCTACGGTCGACGTTTTATGTGATCATATGATCGACCGTGAGAATCCAGATCAGACTCTGAGTTTTGGAAAATTTCTTAAACTAAGGGATTTCTTTCCTAATTGAAAAAGGACTCTATATGGATATTTTTTTCTCTATATAAAGGACATCCCTCAGCCCTTTTTCACTCTTTTAGAACATTAGTAAACCCTAGAGAAAGAGAAAGAAGAGAAGAGAAGGATAAGAAGAAAAAGCTAAGGATAAGAATTTACTGAGAAGGAATTGGCTCTCTATCACAGGCCAAGGTATGAAACGAATCCCTGGAGATGTAAACTCTAAGGAATAAGACTTCTATGGAAGATAGGCAATATCCACCTATTATGATCTATGTGATTTTCTTGAGAAAATCCCAAGGAGAACTATGAGGAGTGAATTTAATGATTAGGGTTGATAAGAAATTACTGATGATGGCCATAGGATGACCTTGGAATAAACCCCATTGAAGAACAGAAGAATTAACTTTGGAAGAACTCGAATTTCATGTAGACTGTGACCAGAAATCTCAAGGTCGCAGCTACAGTCGACCATAGCATGATCAGTATGACCAGAAGATCGACCATAGGCATTCGGGAAGATTTCAAAAATCATATGGTCGTAGCTATGGTCGCATACGGTCACACCATATGCGACCGTAAGGTATCGACCGTAGACAGTAAGGTCGATACAGCATGAGACCATAGGACTAATCAGACACCTATCAGTACTCTGTTTTGATTTTCGACTACTGTAACATGTCACATATAAACCCTAACTTAAATTCATATAACTTTTAGGTTGTTAAATCAATTCAAAGAGTATTTCAAGGCTTGGAAGGACATCGAGAATTGCTAACAGATGAGGGAACAAGACCTAAACTAATTGGTTAATAACAAACTATTTATTTTTATTAAGTCCAATGCCATGATTGATCTATGCGTGTATGTTTGTAATGTGCATCTCACATGTCATCCAATATTCCTGCTATTATTGTTCATGCATATTTAATTTCATTTATTTATAACATGATGATGATGATGATGATGCTAGGAATAGGCATGTGAATGTATGTGTGTGGTTGGTGTGCTGGATGTGAGTGGAGCATTAGGGAGAGGACGTGGCATGGTGGTCTTCGACCTCGTCACCAGACTCTAGCTCTATCTTTACTCAAGTCTTGCCCACTAACATCGTCGTATAACCATTACCTTAGCAGAACTATTACGTCGTAGGGCATTAGGGGAGGTAGTCTTGGACCGTGTGGTCTCTGACTCTACTGGGGGGCCTTAGCTCTATCTCTATGGACGTATTGAGGGATGCTGGGGTGAGGCCTTGGATACACTATTTGGCATTAGGATTGGTTAGTTGCGAGCTCAGTTTGCAAGCCCTCGCTAATAGGGGCTTATGTGTTGGTATGGGTAGGGCATCAGGGGATGTGTTGGCGGTGTTTGATCCGGACACTTTAGCTCTATCTCTATTCCATGGTGGGTGCATGTGGGGCGGAAATGATGTTTGATCCATTGGGCAGATTCACACACTCGTGTATAGAGGTGCAGCAATCACCAAACCTTTCTACAGCACATTGCAAACTTATAAACCAGACCAAAGATATGAATTGAATGCATGCATATGTTTGTTGCATTATTTTGTTTGCTCCCTGAGCCGTGATGTGTGCTCACCCTTTCGATGTCAAATATTTTTAGCTGATGATGCAGGTCCTATCGTTGAAGAATATATAAATGCGCTGACGTATGGACACGTTGCTGCGATGGACGTAGAAGCTAAAGAGGATGCGCATGATTCATCATGTGAGTGCAACCAATGTGTTTTTGCTAAATTTAGTTATAATTTGAACATTGGACATGTAATTGATTATTTATTTTTATCTCTTGTGATTTAGAGATAATTGTATTAAATACTTATTTATCACGATTAGATTCTTTTTTCATTATCTGTAAGACTTTCGCTTATTTGTTTATTACCTCTGATTATTAATGTGGAATGTGTGTATCGTTTGATATGGTGGGTACGACCTATGCGAGATCCTGGGTAAACAGTTGGTTTATTGGCAGTTGATCACACCATTCTGGTTGGACCAGAATTGAGGTGTGACAAACTTGGTATCAGAGCATCTCAGGTTCTACCCATTGGCCTAACTACTTCTACATGAGTCATGAACTGAGTTAGGGTAAAATTTAAAAGCTGTAATAAGAACACACCATAAGCACCTGTGTTGTAGGAGACATAAACTAAGAAAATAGTGCATATATCTAAAGGGGAAACCAATTATATATATATATATATATATATATATATATATATATATATATATATATATATATATATATATATATATATATATATATATATATATATATATATATATATATATATATATATATATATATATATATATATATATCTAAATGGGAATAAGACAAATATAAATCCAAAGCAGAGTACAGTCCACAATCCGGACAGTTACTCTGTAGTATAAAAAGGAAAAAGATATAAATGGAAATCATGGAGCTGGAGGTGCTGGAGGAGGAGGAGGTGCCTCACTATCTCTATCGTAGTCCTCAGCATATACTCTCGCGAGCCAGGCTACCTGAGTCTGAGTCGCTCGGAGACTAGCTGTCAGATCCACTACCCGCTGATCTATAGAGCGCTGGGCATCTAGAAGCTCTCCTACTCTCCAATCAGTCACACACTGAGCCTCCCGAATCTCACGTAATAGACCCATCATATCATCTGGTGGTGGGCGTGAAGGGCTAGTTGAATGAGAAGTCCTAGAAGGGCCAGCTCCAGTAAAATGCTGTGGCGATGGAGGAGGGATGGCATCCACATCCATATACATCCGATCATCATCCTCCTCATCACCACCCTCGTGTGTCTCTGCTGCTACCTCTGCTGCTGCTGTTACTGCTGCCTTTCCATCTACTGCTGCTACCCGAGTAAGAGGACGTCTTATAGCATTCCTCTCACCATCACTGACCTGTATCTCTCTCACGCCCATCCTGCTGATGGCCTCCCAATCAAGGTCAGTTGAGAAGGTGTCCTCAAGTATCCTCTCATCCACTAAGTCCACCTGTAGACGAGCGAGCAAGGTGAAGATCAGCCGCCCATAGGACAAGTTACCTCTCGAGTCAGGCAACATAGCTCGGTGCATAGTCCAAAGAATAATATATGGGAGGCAGACAGGCTGCCTAGTATAGATACAGTACAGTAGGTACTGAGTTAGCTGTGAGATCATCTCCTAATGTCTATCCTGGGGAATCAGATTATGCTGGATAATCTTGCAGTAGACACGTGGCTCTGGACGCAGGTTGACTGCTTTCATCTCCCAACGGTCATCCCGAAGAATCTGGCTATCTATGGCTCCCTGGGTGCATAGTAAACCAACTGCCCATCATTGGAGATACCTAAGAGATTAGCCAACTCCTGGCAATTGAAAGAAAGCAGAACCCCTTTCACCCAGCTGGTGATCCGAAGCTCTCTGCCCCTCTCCACATCCTCTAGGTCACCCTCTACTTGAAGGTGATAGTAGACTTAACCAAGTCTGGGCGAGTGCAAGCCTCGTACAAGATCACTGGAAGCCAACCCATGTCACCAAACGCCCTTTCCACATCAAACAGGGCTAAATGGGCTAGGTTCACACACCAACCCCCTTTAACTTTCTTCCGGTCAAACCAAGGATATCACATCTCTGCTTCAACGGACCTGAAGCATCGTGGGTCACGAACTCGAGGAACCTTAGTGCGAACCATGATAACTGCAAGAGAAGAAAATAAGAAAAACAAGTTAGAAAATTTGGAAAAACATTTGACAGCATAATGACGTAAAATGAGAAAAAGCCTCACTTTTCACCAAAACATTGGGCAGGAGGACTTACATAGGTCCCAAACCATCCTGCAATGCATATTCAATAGGAAATTTTAAACTAGGTAGGTCGAATTTGAAGAAATTTTGACAATTGGAAAAAACGCCAAAATTTAGGTAAAAAATGGGAATTTTCAAGTTTCTACTAAACTAACCGATAAAACTCAAATTTTCTTAAGGGCTTTTATCCATTGGGTGGCCAATAGCAAAAGCCCACAATAAAAATTAAATTTTTACGGTCAAAAAAAATATTAATTAGAAGAAAACCCTACAAATAGGAAGAACCTTAGGTATGAAAGCTTAAAAATGGAGAAAAGTAGAGAACATACGTCAAGGAATGGAGTGACGGATATTGATCGATGGAAAAATCACCAAGTTTATATGGTCGACACTGTAGCAACTCACTGGTGGCGAGTTGAGTAGAGAGCATTGGAGGAAGAAGGAGAATGAGTGGGAAATTTTTTGAAAAATAGGTTTAAAAACCTGATTTTGAATCATACAGTCGCACAATTCGACCAAAACCATCGACCGTATGATCGACTGTATGATCGACCAAAGGGTCTCGATAAGTTGCCAGGATTTTGAAGGTCGAACCTTTGGTCGCACAACATGCTACCGTAGGCCATCGACCGTATGAATGACTGTTGTCTGCATTATGATTCTGTTTGAACTTTTGCCTATCGATTTTGTTATTCTCTTACCTTCTATTATGAGACTAACCCAATAATACCATCATATCTTGTCTCACATGTACAGCCTTTCCAAGTACCATTCAACCAAGAGTTTAAATGGCTGGACGCAGAGTAAGTAGAAGGAGACAAAATACAAACCCATCTCCACCACCACCACCTATGGAGACTAATGACAATGAAGGTCAGCAAGGACAGGAAGGAAATATTGAAACACAAAATGCTGCACCTTAGAATGTGCACACCCAAGCCAACCAAACCAACCTACCTGCACCACCTACAGATTTGGCTACTGCGGTAATGAATTTAGCACAACAATTGCAGCAAATATAGCAAGTGCAAGCCAACATGCAAGCTGCTATGGGAATTGCTTTTCCAGCTGCAAACACAACACCTTTACCTGTAGGACAAGCTAGTACTGCACCTGGTGGTAGCAATACTGTACCTCAAGCGCTGCAGACACCAGCAGTACAAGGCCAAGTGCAAAACCCTAAAGCACCGCAAGGTGGGTATAACCAAGGAAATTATCAGTATCAACCGCCGATGTATGGAGCATATGCACAGTATCAGCTTGATCACTCCAGACTGATCGGGCATTTCCTGAAGTTGAAGCCGAAGGAATTTACAGGCAAGCCATCAGATCTGTTATGGCCAGCTCACTAGATCGATGAGATGGAAAGAAACATTATGATGATGACTATAAATGAAGAAGAGAAGGTATTATGTGCCACTTTTATGCTGAAAGGTGATGTGCACCATTGGTGGAAATCTACTCGGAGTTATCTGTTGACAAAGCATGCCCAATTGACCTGGGCTATCTATAAAGAAGCTTTCTTCGAGAAGTATTTTCCCAAGAGTTTCAGAGATCAAATGGAAAAGGAGTTTCTGAGTCTGTATTAGGGACAAAGGACTGTAGACATATATCAACAACATTATAAAGAACTATTTTTCTTTGCTCCCTCTAGCATGCAGGAGGAAAATACCAAAACCCGAAGGTTCATCATGGAACTTAGGAGAAGCATCCGTGAGCATGTATTGGGACTGAAAAAGAAGATTTATAATGAAGTTGTACAGATTGCTCGAGTACTAGAATCGAGCCAGAGGGAAAGTTATTTTGCTCAGAATAGAGGTATTAAAAGGCCCAATGGAGACTCATACAACGGAGGGAATTCAAAGACATTTAAACCTTTTTGTACTCAAGGTCTCAATGCTGCAACCAAGACTACTCTGACAACCCAACCTCAACAGAAGCAAAGTAATGCTGGAGTCAAATGCTTCAATTGTGATCAAGTAGGACATTATTCAAGAGAGTGTCCTAAGCCAAAGAAGTAGCTACAACAAGGAAAGGTTTATGCAGTTACATCTGAGGATGCTGCCGCATCGCCTGATGTGGTCACAGGTAATACTTGAACTATTCATTTTGTACTACCTTATGAATGCATGTAGACTAAATTAAATCAAATCACAGGTATCGTACCTATTAATGGGTTAGCCTCCAGAGTACACTTTGACTCTGGAGCTACTCATTCTTTTATATCTGTGTCGTTTGGAAAGAAGTTAAATCTCCCCCTCAGACCTTTAGACTACAAACTGCTTGTACGATCACCTATGGGATTAAAAGTGGAACTAGACAAAGGTTATGGACCATGTCTAGTTCTTATTGGCGAGAAGATTTTGGATGCAACCTTAATTCAACTTGAGATGGTAGACTTTGACGTTATCTTGGAAATGGATTGGTTAGCTCGGCACTCTGCAAACCTATTATGTGCGAAAAAAAAAACTGACATTTGAAGACAAGGAAGGAGCAGAGTTTAGTTTTGTGGGAACCAAACTTCCCCGTAAACGAAAGCTCATTCTCTCTGCATCAAAGGCTAGAAAATGCCTTGAGAAAGGAGGAATTGGGTATCTAGTATCCGTGGTCGACCTCACCAAGGAAGCACCACGAATGGAGGATATTGAAGTTGTGTGTGAATTTTCGGATGTATTTCCTGAGGAACTACCATGACTACCACCCAACCGAGCAACAGAGTTTGTTATAGATCTTATACCCGGAGCCGCACCAGTATCGAAAGCACCCTATCGAATGGCTCCTACTGAACTGAAGGAATGGAAGGTACAATTATAGGAATTACTAGACAAGGGATATATCAGACCCTGCATATCACCATGGGGAGCGCCAGTATTGTTCATGAAAAAGAAGGACGGTAGCGTTCGACTGTGTATAGATTATCAGGAATTGAATAAGCTTTCAATCAAGAATCGGTACCCGTTGTCTTGGATCGATGACTTGTTCGATCAGTTACAAGGTGCCAAAGTGTTCTCCAAAATTGATCATCGGTCAGGATACCATCAGTTGATGATTAAGGAAGGTGATATTCCAAAGACAGCATTCAGAACTAGATAAGGACATTATGAATTTTTAGTCATGTCTTTTGGATTAACTAATGCACCCACAAATTTTATGGAACTCATGAATCGAGTATTCCATGATATGATGGATACGTCAGTTATTGTTTTTATTGACGATATACTAGTCTACTCCAAGGACAAAGAAACTCATGTCACAAATCTAGAAGCCGCTCTGTAGCGACTAAGAAAAGAGAAGCTTTATGCAAAATTTACAAAGTGCGAGTTTTGGCTAAACGAAGTCACTTTCTTAGGCCATGTTGTATCTGCTGAAGGAATTAAAGTGGATCCTTAGCAAGATTGAAGCCATTGTGAAATGGGAAGCACCTAAGAATGTTGCAGAAATCAGAAGTTTCTTAGGTTTAGCTGGTTACTATCGACGATTCGTGGAAGATTACTCTAGAATCATCATACCTCTCACCAGTCTGACAAAGAAAGGAGAAAAGTTTGTTTGGACCGATAAATGTAAAAGTGTTTTCAAACATTGAAGGCTAGATTGATATCAGCTCCCATCTTGACTATTTCGATCCCAGAACAACCATTTACCTTGTACACTGATGCGTTTGGATTAGGTTTAGGATGTGTTCTTATGCAAGGAGAACAAGTAGTTGCGTATGCCTCAAGACAACTGAAGACACATGAGAAGAACTATCCCACTCATGACTTGAAATTAGCAGTAGTAGTACATGCTGTTAAGATATGGAGACATTATTTGTATGGAGAGAAATTTTAGATTAAATATAATCATAAGAGTCTCACTCATCTTTTTAATCCGAAGGAGTTAAACATGAGACAATGAAGATGGCTAGAATTATTGAAGGATTATGACTGCGATATCCAATATCATCTAGGAAAAGCTAATGTAGTTGCTGACGCACTAAGCAGGAAAGCTATGACAGAATCCCAAGAAAAAGTTAGTGTAAATGCTGTGGCGTATGTCATAAGGAGAGTATTTAATTATGGTAAAGAGTAGTTCGTGATTGATATTCCAAATGAATCAACTGACCAAGGGTTTATTCATCTATTCTCAAACATGTTTGCTACATTGAAGATTGTACCTGATCTATTAGACGAAGTAAAAGCCGCTATTAAATCAAACCCTTATCTGAGAACGGTGCAAGAAGACCTCGAAAAAGGTAGGACTACTTCTGAGTTCACCTTGGACATTGAAAAGGTACTAAGATACAAAGGAAGGGTATGTGTTCTTGAAAATGAAGACTTGGATATTAGACAAAGATTAATGAAGGAAGCTCACACCACTGCTCATTCGGTACATCCTGGAAGTACGAAGATGTATCATGATCTGAAGAAACTATATTGGTGGAGAGGAATGAAAGCGGATGTTGCTAACTTTGTGTCTCAATGCTTGAATTGTCAGCAAGTAAAGGTTGAAAGGCAAAGACCTACAGGATTATTGCAGCCACTATCAGAACCCGCATGGAAATGGGACTGCATCACTATGGACTTCGTTACCGGGTTAATATTGACTCCCTGAGTAGTTGACGCTGTCTGGGTGATTGTGGATCATTTGACCAAGACAGCTCGTTTCATAGCTATACGACCTCAGTATACCCTAGAGAGGTTAGCTAAGCTTTATGTAGATAATATTGTCCGATTACATCGTATACCTGAAAGCATTGTGTTCGACAGAGACCCACGCTTTACCTTAAAATTTTGGGAAGGATTACAAAAGGCTATGGGTACAACATTGAAGTTTAGTACTGCATTCCATCCTTAGACAGACGGACAGTCGGAGTGTACTATTCCGATTTTGGAAGACATGCTCCGAGCTTATGTCATTGATTTCAAAGGATCATGGGATGATAAATTACCATTGATTGAGTTCGCTTATATGAATAGCTATCAAGCGACTATACAGATGTCACCCTATAAAGCACTGTATGGTAGGAAATGTCGAACTCCTTTATTTTGGAATGAAGTTGGAGAACGGAGTATTGTTGGACCAGAGTTTGTTGAAGAGACTTATTGAGTAGTTGACATTATCAAGGAAAAAGTCCGAATAACTCAGAACCGCTAGAAGCAATATGCAGATAATCGACGTAGAGATCTCGAATTCACCATAGGTGATAAGGTATTTTTAAAAATATCTCCTATGCGTGGTTTGAAAAGGTTTGGACAGAAGAGAAAGCTATGTCCCTGATATATTGGACCTTATGAAGTTCTAGATAGATGTGAAAAATTAGCATATTAGTTAGTACTACCACCATCCATGTGAAGTGTGCATGATGTATTTCATATCTCATTACTTAAGAAGTACGTCAGAGATCCAACACACGTGTTAACAACAGATCCACCGGATTTGACTGAAGATTTAACGTTCAAAGTAGTACCTTTTGAGATCACTTGCCGGAAGGTGCAACCTCTTCGCAACCGTAACATTTACTAATTAAGGTTACTTGGAGAAGCCAAAATGTAGAAGAAGTTACATGGGAAGAAGAGAACGCTATGCGAAAGCAATATCCTCACCTATTCGACTCGGAAGGTATGTGCAAATTTTGAGGACAAAATTTATATAAGAGGGGGGAGTTGTAAGACCTGCACTCCACTAACTTGGTCTAATTGTGTTGTGCAAGGTCTTCCCATCATTCCTGGACCAAGTGGACCGAGCGTGTGAAGATAGATCATAAATCAGGTATGAGAATCGAGTTAAGAACAATAAAAACATACCTAAGGTCGCAGCCTGGGGAGGTATGGTCGACCATAAGGAAGGGAACCAAAAATCTCAAATCCAGAACCTCACGGTCGATGATTTCGACCCTACGATCGACGGTTTATGCGATCGTATGATCTACCGTGAGAACCCATATCAGACTCCGAGTTTTGGAAACTTTCCTAAACTAAGGGATTGCTTTCCTAATTAAAAGAGGACTCTATATGGAGAGTTTTCTTCTATATAAAGGACATACCTTAGCCCTTTTTCACTCTAGAACATTAGTAAACCCTAGAGAAAGAGAATGAGAAGAAGAAAAAGCTCAGGAGAAGAATTTGCTGAGAAGGGATTGGCTCTCTGTCACAGGCCAAGGTATGAAATGAATATCTGAAGATGTAAACTCCAAGGAATAAGACTTCTATGGAAGATAGGCAATATCTACCTATTATGATCTATGTGATTTCCTTGAGAAAATCCCAAGGAGAACCATGAGGAGTGAATTTGATGATTAGGGTTGATAAGAAATTACTAATGATGGCCATAGGATGACCTTAGAATAAACCCCATTGAAGAACAGAAGAATTAACTCAGAAAGAACTCGAATTTCATGTAGACTGTGACAAAAAATCTCAAGGTCGTAGCTACGGTCGACCATAACATGACCAGTATGACTAGAAGATGGACCATAGGCATTCGAGAAGATTTCAGAAATCATATGGTCGCAGCTACGGTCACACCATATGCGATCATAGGGTATCGATCGTAGACAGTAAGGTCGTTACAGCTGTAAGGACAAAGATGGAAATCTTAGAAGTCGCCACCTAGATTAAGGTCTAGGACCTTAGAAATGTGAAATCTCACCCCAAGGTAAGACTTTGATTGACTCATGACCCTTAGATTGGATTTCTGGTCCATCAGAGATTGGGTAAGCGTCAGGTTACGGTTATGGGAAGGGGTTAGGCACTCAAACCGCCCGATCGAAATCGATCTCTTATGCCTTTCCTATGCTAGACTCTATCTATTAAACCGAGCCAAACCAAGTGGTTTGATATCATTGAATCGAATCTGTATCCATCAGATTACCTACATATCACAGAATTATTCTAAAAATCAGGTTCACCATCGTAGTTCAGGTGTGATTAAAGTTTATGGCTGTGATTTATATTTGTGCATGATTAAGTTCTTTGTTCAAGTTAAAGTTTATGCTTGAATGGATGAGAAACCCTATGGGTTAGGATCTGGATAGTCCATGCGAACTGATAGATAGTCTTAGTGGATCTGAGAATAACCCTATTTGGGTTGAAATATGGACAACCCTTTATGGGTTGGAATATAGATAACCCTATCTGAGTTGAAATGTGGATAACCCTATCTGGGTTGGAATGTAGATAACCCTATTTGGGTCAAAATGTAGATAACCCATTTTAGGTTGGAATGTTGGTAACCCTATTTGGGTCAAAATATGGATGGATATCCTAGTGGATCTATGGATAGTCCGAGTGGACTAAGGTGTGGATCCGAATTTGGGATTCTCCCAAATGGCCTACGTATCCTAGGGTTTACCCTAGGAATCAGAATCCGCGTAGTTCAAACGATGATGGGTAAGTATCCTAGAGTGGACTAAGGTGTGGATTCGAATTTGGGATTCTCTCAAATAGCCTACGTATCCTAGGGTTTGCCCTAGGAATCAGAATCCGCGTAGTTCGGGCTCTGGTTGAAATGGATGGGTATCCTAGTGGATTTATGGATAGTTCGAGTAGACTAAGGTGTGGATCCGAATTTGGGTTTCTCCTAAATGGCCTACCTATCCTAGGGTTTTCCCTAGGAATCAAAATCCGTGTAGTTCGGGTATGGGTTGAAATGGTTGGGTATCCTAGTAGATCTATGGCTAGTCCGAGTGGACTAAAATGTGGATCCGAATTTGGGATTTTCTCAAATGGCCTACGTATCCTAGGGTTTGACTTAGGAATCAGAATCCGCGTAGTTCGAACTTAATAACCTGTTCTAGGTTAGATGTGAGAACCTGTTCTAGGTTTAAGGTTTAGAACCAATTCTAGGTTTAGGGTTTATTGAGAGGTAAAATCGTCCTGAATTATCCTTTTCAACCTAAGCTCTAATTTTGGAAAGTTTGGCAAAGCATTCTCTTTCTTTATTAAGATTTTTATTATTCCCATTTTACCCTTCCTAAGAATGTGGGTGCCTAAATGCACGTCTCCACACCTAATATGTTTGCTAGGTCCACAGATATGGTAGCTCGACTAGGGTGCAGCATAAATTAAATTATTACCAAAAAAGGAATATTCTAAGCATGGCATGTATGATATTTATGGTAACTATCACAACATATAGTAAGATTATGAAAATCTTCCTAATATGGCATTTATTGCAAATAAGGCAAGAACCTAATATGGTAAGATCTAAGCATGGCAAGATCTAAGCATGGCAAGATTTAATATGGCAAGATCTAATATGGCAAGATCTAATATTCAAGATCTAATATGGCAAGATCTAATATGACAACATCTAATATGGCAAGATCTAATATGGAAATATCTAATATGCATCTAATATCAATATGGTAAGTACCAATCATAGAATGCATATATGACATGAATTTTTTCAAAAAAAAGAAAGATCTTATATTCTATTTTCTAAGCATAGTAAGACTTAAAAATGTTAATTATTAAGATTTTATTAAAATATGATAAAAATGATCTATTCTACCAAAAATAGCAATACATGGAATGTGACAAACATGGTATGCACAATCCAAGCAAAGCATATGAATGCTCCAAATATAGCTTTATCCAAATATGACAGAATTCACTTAAACAATCATTGATGTTATAATGAATGAGACATCAATGAAACCTATTTTTGAAAAGTATAAAATTATCAAAAAACATATGTTCAATGTTCTTTGAAAAAAATGTAATTTTTATGAAGAAATTTGGGAAGATTAATGTTGAAACCTTGCCCAGTCAGTACAGTGTAAGTTGTCATTGTTGGCAATCTTAGCAGAGAGTGATATGAAGGAGAGAGAAAGAAGAGAGAGAAGATGAGGAGAGAGAAAGAAGAGAGAGAAGATGAGGAGAGAGAGTGGATGGGGACCAGGTGGGTCCCACCGGGGATGGCCAGACCAGCATGGCAGCCAGCCCTGGCTAGCTTGGCCGATGCCCGCAGCACCAAGGCAGCAGCATGCAAGCAAGCCCAGCAATACAGCATGCTGCGCACAGCAGCATGCCACACGCACCACAGCAAGGCCATGCGCACAGCAGCATGTCATGCGTGCAGCCGCAAGGCCATGCGCACAACAGCATGTCATGCGCACAACAGCATGTCATGCGCGCAGCCGCAAGGCCATGCGCACAGCAGCAAGGCAATGCGCATGGCAATGCCGCATGTCAACAGGACAGTAGCAGCATCCGCGCATGCGTGTCGCATCGCAAGGCATGCCACGCATGCGCATCAAGTGTTCGACGAAATGCCGCAGTGAAACCTCATCTCAACAACCTTACTGGAATTTTTTGGATATACAGGGCATTACCAAACTTTCTTCGGGGGTATTTTGGTCCAAGAAAAAGAAAAACATTTGAAATCGTCGTGCCAGATTGAACCACGCCATTCAGATGCTCATCCAATGGCTGAGATCAAGGCGGGCTATGGTGTTTCTCTCTGATCGCGTCAAGGTGCTTGCGTGAATAATCTGATTGGCGGAAGGAAACATAAAATCATGATCCGCGCCGCATAGAACTGAATCCAAGATTCAGTGTAGCACGCGTACTGTGCGTCGGCATCATGGATTCCAATCTGACGGCTATCAGTTGCGTCGAGTTCCGCTGACGGGATTTCAATGATCGTAAGGCCCATATGAAATCCCACATTTATCTAACCGATCCAATGGTCTAAACTTGAAGATTCCATCTGCACCAATAGAAGCTCTATAGCAACGTACGGTGGGTCAGCGGCGGCCGCGCTACGGTGCTTCGCGGTGCATAGAATCAGCCCAGAAGATTCTCTTTTGAATATTCTAGTTGGCCGATCTTGTTTAGGGCATATCTCAGCCGTCCGATCTTAGTTATGAGCTTGTAATATATCAAACTGAAGGTTTTTCGAAGATTAAGCTTTTAGAAGGAGTTGCAGCTCGAGCAGAAGAAGAAAAATGGCAATTTTGGGGCAAACTCCTCATTGAAGCTTCTAGGAGCTATACTGTAACTTCTATTCTCTGTGTGAGGCCATTAAAGCTTCATTGAAGCTCAGAGTGAGTGCTTGGACAAGCTGTGAGAGTCCAATGGATCCAAAGAGGTGAAGAATGACCTGCGTAGATAGTAAAGAGGTCGAGAAGCTAGCACAGAGAGCCTTACATCAGCTATGAGCAAGACTGGAAGGTAATCACACACACAAACTCTATTTACTTATATCAATGCCATACAGGAAGGGTTTGTAATCACTATTTGATGAATATTGTGTAACCTGTCAAGTTAGGGGCTTGACTGGAGTGGATGGCTGTTGCCTAGGACACAGTTGTAGCTGTGAATGCGGTTGATGTTGCAGTATCGGGGTTGTTGGTGCAACCATAGCATTAAAGTAGTGTATTGGGTATAATACGAAACCCTGGTTAGGGGTATTACCCCTGGACTAGCCATCACAGTGTGTGATTGGTGAACCATGTTACATCCTGTGTCGTAAATGTGTTTGATTCTATTTATGAGTATGGAATAGAAGTCTGTGTGTTGCAGGTCTGGGTGTACACACTTGGCAGGCCAAGCCCCTGGTATGGATACCTGTGGGTGTGTGGTTAGTGTGTGCACGAAATGTGTTTGACATATTGACAGAGAGAAAAACCCAGTTGACAGCTCAAGACAGCACATAGTGAACAACAGCTCTTGGTAGCAATTTCTGAAGCAGTAGGCCAAATCATAATAGTGGAAAGATTTTTGAGGGCACTGATTCACCCCCCTCTCAGTGAGTACCTGGGATCAATAATTGGTATCAGGGCGAGGTTCCCAAGGGAAGAAGTCTCACAGCTTCGGGTACAGGTAGTGCATTAAGACAGAGATATGGCTACAAATGAAGAACATCATGGGCACAGTAGGATTCCCATGTTTGATGGCTCCAACTACAGTGTATGGAAAGTCAAGATGGAGGCATACCTGATTGCACAAGGATATGGGGTATGGCTAGCTGTGAAGAATGGGTACAAGCACACAATTGAAGACATCAGTGATGCAATTGAAATGAAGAAGAGAGAAAATGAAGCTAAGGCAGTCACAGCTCTTCTTGCTGCACTAGCAAGCAATGAGCTTACTAGAGTCATCAGCTGTCCAACATCAAAGGAGATATGGGACAAGTTGCAGAGCGTACATGAAGGTGACAGTAAAATTAAGGAGGCTAAATTGCAAATAATGAGATCTCAATTTAAAAGCTTGAGAATGAGTGAAGGTGAGACAATTGAGTTTTACCTGAACAGAGTAAACAAGGTCACCAATGCAATTAGAGCATTGGGTGAAGAACTGAAGGAGATTCATGTGGTCAAGAAGGTGTTGAGGACACTTCCAAAATTATACAATGCCAAGGTGTCAGCCCTTAAAGAAATTGCTACTTTGGATACATTGACCATAGATGAACTACATGGTATCTTGATTACCTATGGGATGAGAATGATTGAGCTAGTGCCAGCTGAGAAGGAAGCCGCTTTTGAGGCCTTTAAAAAATTAAAAATGAAAGAGCCAGTGGAAAACTCAAAAGTTGATGCAGAGGATGACACAGATGATTCAGATGATGAGCTTATAGCCTATCTGGTTAACAGATTTAAGAAGAGATCTGAGAAGTTCAAAAACAAGGCTTCAATGAGATGCTTCAACTATGGTGGCTTAGGAAACTTTGCTTCTAAGTGCCAGAAAAAGGGTAGAGTGTATGATTCAGATGAAGAAGAGTCTAAAGGAAGTTAAGAGAAGAAAGGAAAGAAGAAATTCATTCCAAGAAAAGACGTTATCTGTCAAAGCGTGATAACTTCTTTAATGAGTCTGAGGAAGAAAATGATGATGATTTCTTTTTATGGCAAGACTTGAAGAAACTCATACAGGGAGTGAAACAACAAAGAAGAGAGATGATAATTTCAAGAAAAGAATTGAAGATGATGACAATCCAGATCTTGAAGCAGAGTTACTTTGTGCACTCACAGAGCTTAAGTTAGAAAGAAAGGAAATCAAAAGTTTAAATGATCAACTCAACCAAGCCAATGACATAAATGCTGAGATTATGGAAACACTCAGGAAAGCAAAAACTATTGCTGATGAGCTTGACAATGATCTTACACTAAAAACTTCTGAGTGTAAGAAGCTTGAGGAAGTTGTTGTAAGACTTGAGGCAGAATTAGCCAAGTCTACAAAGAAGAAAAGTTATATTGAAGCTACTGCAAAAATTCCCCATGTAACAATTCTGGAGTCAAGAGATGAGAATGTCAGGTTATAAGAAGTTGAAGAAACCAGCAGCTCTGGAGATGAAGACAAGGAAGAAGACAACATCCTTGATGAGATTCTGAGTTACCAGAGATCCTCTCTAAATTAAATCTGGACTTGGATACTCTGAGCAGCTATCTGAGAAGACAAAGGGAAAAGGGTCTATAGATAATCCCATTGTGTTTGTGAAAGAAAAGCAGAAGGAATCATTGGCAGTGAGAGCTACAAAAAGCAAGAATGATGAAGAGGGCTTCAAGACAGTTAGGTAAGGCAGACAGAGAAAACAATGTCAGTTTCAGAGGAATAATCAGTTTCAGAGAAATAGACAGGTTAAAAAAAATAGGTTCAGAGGATATTGCTATGGCTGCAATGCCTATGGGCATAGAGTGACAGAGTGTAGAAGACAAGAGAGTCCTCCAGTGTTTATTGACAGAAACAAATTTGCTCCTATTGCTGATGAGAGAGTAATGTGCTATAGATGTGAGAGACTTGGGCATATTGCCAGAAATTGCAAAACAATGTTTTCATATCAAAGGCAAGCTGAGAAGAAGGGAAGAAAAAATCCTCCAAGAAAACCAGTTCAAAGAGAAGAAAGAAATGAAAAGGAAAGAAATACAAGAGAGCCTATTACAGTAAAAGACAAGGCTATATGGGTGGAAAAACGATAGAAGAAAAGAAACAAGTCTATGATGGTGCAAGCAACACTTAAAGCAAACAAAAGTAAGCAATCTCCATGGATTCTTGATAGTGGATGCTCTACACACATGACTGACAACAAAGAAAAATTCACAAGTCTCAATGCTGCAGAAGGAGGAACAGTGAAATTTGGAAATAATGAAGGTGCCAGAGTTGAAGGAAGAGGTTCAGTGAACATCAACAATGGGCGGATAAAGTCTCACAATGTCTTGTATGTAAATGTCTCAGTGTGAGTCAGATTGATCAAGGACATGAGATCACTTTCAACAATGAAGGTTTTGTTGTCCACAGGGTTGGAACACGAAAGGTAGTGGCCGCTGGTGCAAGAACAGTTGGAAATCTTTATATGTTGACAGATGCCATTAACAAGTGCATGATAACTCAAGAAGATGAAAATTGGTTGTGGCATAGAAGAATGGGACATATTCACTTCAAAAAGTTGACTAAAATTAGCAAGGAACAAGCAGTGAAAGATCTTCCCAAGATGAAGACTCTAGAGAACCATGTGTGTGGTCCATGTCAGAAGGGTAAGCAAGCAAGAGCCACTTATAAATCAAAGGAGTACCATTCAATTAAACCTCTTGACTTGATACACACAGACTTGTGTGGACCTATGAGAACACAGGCCATAGGTGGTGAGAGATACTTCATCCTGTTTATAGATGAGTATTCTAGAATGACGTGGGTGATGTTTCTGAAGGATAAAACTGAAGCTCTTGACAAGTTCAAAGCATTCAAGAAGAGAGTGGAAAATAAGACAGGAAACACAATTAAGTGTTTAAGGCCTGATCAAGGCAAAGAATTTATATGGAATGAATTCTCAAACTTTTGCAGTGAAAGTGGAATCAGAATTCAACATTCAGCTGCTAGAACACCTCAGCAAAATGGAGTGGTTGAAAGAAAGAACAAAACAGTGCAAGAAATGGCTAGAACTATGATGGCAGAAAATAACACAACAAAGCATTTCTGGAGTGAAGACATCTATACTACAGTGCATATCACCAACAGATGTTTTCTAAGGCCTCATGAGAACAAAACACCTTATGAATTGTGGTTTGAAAGGAAATCTACAGTGAAGTATTTCAGGGTTTTTGGTTCTAAGTGTACATCAAGCGAAAGGAAGAAAATCTAGGCAAATTTGATGACAGAGCTGATGAAGACATATTTCTTGGCTACTCTTTCAAAAGTAAGGCATACAGGTGCTATAACAAGAGACTAGGAAAAATTGTTGAGAGTTCAGATGTGAAAATTGATGAGAATATAGGGAACCAAAAAGGGGCTGAACCAAGAGGTTCCATTCTTGAAGAACTTGATGAAGATGACACTCTATCAATCAACAAAGGGCAGCAAGATGAAGAAGAATCTGAAGTGCAAGAGATTCATACTGAAATGTAGAAAGATGGCAGACCGAAAGACAACAGATGGTTGAAAATTCATCCTAATCATCAAGTGATAGGAGATCCAAATGTAGGAATACAAACTAGAAGGAAGAAATCTGCTACTTATTCATTATTGTCTGAGGTAGAGCCTAATACTGTACATGAGGCTAGCAACGATGAATTCTGGTTGAAAGCTATGAATGATGAGCTTGACCAAATTGAGAAAAATAATACTTGGGAGCTAGTTCCTAGACCAGCAGACAAAAATATGATTGGCACAAAGTGGGTTTTCAGAAACAAATAAAATGAAGAAGGCCAAGTTGTGAGAAAGAAGGCCAGACTTGTATGCAAAGGTTATGCTCAAGTTGAAGGAATTGATTTTGATGAGACTCTTGCACCTGTGGCAAAGCTGGAGTCTATCAGAATGTTCTTAGCATTAGCTGTGCACAGAGGATTCAAGGTGTATCAGATGGATGTAAAATCAGCATTTCTGAATGGCAATCTAGAAGAGGAAGTGTACACAGAGCAACCTAAAGGGTTCCAACTCAGTAATGATGAAGATATAGTCTGTAAGTTGAAGAAGGCTCTATATGGGTTAAAGCAAGCTCCAAGAGCTTGGTATGAAAGACTTGACACATATCTACATAAGTTGGGTCTGCGAAGAGGAGTTGTGGACAGCAACCTATATGTCATGACAGAAGACAGTAGTCAACTAGAAGTTGTGGTCTATGTGGATGGCATCATATTTGGGGGACACTGTGAGAAGCTCTGCAAGCAGTTTGCTGAGAAGATGAGGACAGAGTTTGAGATGTCTATGCTTGGAGAGATGTCCTATTTTCTGGGACTGTAAATTCATCAGAAGGAGAATGGCATTTTCATCTCTCAAATGAAGTATATCAAAGAGATGTTGAAGAAATTTGAGATGGAGGACTGTAAACCAGTGGGGACACCAATGACAGTGAATATCAAGCTGAGCTCAGAAGATGATTCACCAACAGTTGATCAGATACTGTATAGGTCAATGATTGGCAGTTTATTGTACTTGACAGCTTCAAGGCCTGATGTTCTGCAAGCAGTGTGCCTGGTGGCCAGATTTCAAGCTTGTCCAAAGGAGTCTCACTTAATGGCAGTGAAGAGGATATTCAGATACTTGAAAGGCACAACAGACTATGGACTGTGGTATCCCAAGATTGGAAGGTTCACATTGATAGCATTTTCCAATGCAGACTGGGCTGGCAGTATTGATGATAGAAAAAGCACTAGTGGTGGTGCATTCTTTTTGGGGAAGAGTTTAGTAGCATGGCACAGCAAGAAACAGGAGTCTGTCTCCTTATCTACAGCAGAAGCAGAATACATAGCAGCAACAGTTACATGCACTCAGGTAATCTGGATGAAAAGATAGATGTCAGATTTCAGTGTTATATGTGAAGAACCAGTGGTAATCAAATGTGATAACATGAGTGCAATTAACATCTTCAAGAATCCTATGCAACATTCAAGAACCAAGCACATTGATATTAGATATCATTATTTGAAGGAGAAAGTGCATGAAGGGGAAGTGAGATTGGACTTTGTTCCTACAGCAGACTAGGTGGCAGACATCTTCACCAAGGCACTTCCAAAGGACTCTTTTGAGAACCTCAGAGATCAGCTACGAGTGGTGCCTCTTAACACACTGTAGATGACACATGTGCAGGGGGAGCTGATGCCTACATAGCATCATCTTTTCATCTGTAGGATTGAAAAGATGCGGTGGGCACTCCTACAGGTGAGGCTATGTAAGGGGAGCTCATATGAAGGGGGAGTACCTATGAAGGGGGAGCATTCCTTTTTATATGTCCTTTGGGACTTGTTGTCAAAGGGGGAGAAAAAGGTTGTGTTACATTCAGAGAGACATCTTGTGTAAGTTGCTAACAATTCCAAAGGGGGAGATTGTTGAAACCTTGCCCAGTCAGTACAGTGTAAGTTGTCATTGTTGGCAATCTTAACAGAGAGAGTGATATGGAGGAGAGAGAAAGAAGAGAGAGAAGATGAGGAGAGAGAAAGAAGAGGGAGAAGATGAGGAGAGAGAAAGAGGAGAGAGAGTGGGTGGGGACCATGTGGGTCCCACCTGGGATGGCCAGGCCAGCATGGTAGCGAGCCATGGCCAGCATGGCAGCCAGCCCTGGCCAGCCTGGCTGATGCCCGCGGCACCAAGGCAGCAGCATGCAAGCAAGCCCAGCAACACAGCATGCCGCGCGCACCACAGCAAGGCCATGCGCATAGCAGCATGCCATGCGCGTAGCTGCAAGGCCATGTGCACAGCAGCAAGGCAATGCGCATGGCAATGCCGCATGTCAGTAGGACAACAACAGCATCTGCGCGCGCGTGTCGCATCGCAAGGCATGCCACGCATGCGCATCAAGTGTTCGACGAAATGCCACAGTGAAACTTCATCTCAGCAACCTTATTGGAATTTTTTGGATACACAGGGCATTACCACACTTTCTTCAGGGGTATTTTGGTCCAAGAAAAAGAAGAAGATTCGAAATCGTCGCGCCAGATTGAACCACGCCATTCAGATGCTCATCTAATGGTTGAGATCAAGGCGGGCTATGGTGTTTCTCTCTGATCGCGTCAAGGTGCTTGCGCGAATAATCTGATTGGCGGAAGGCAACTTAAAATCATGATCCGCGCCACATAGAACTAAATCCAGGATTTAATGTAGCGTGCGTACTGTGCATCGGTGTCATGGATTCCTATCTGACGGCTATCAATTGGGCTGAGTTTCGCTGACGGGATTTCAATGATCGTAAGGCCCATATGAAATCCCACATTTATCTGACCGATCCAACGGTCTAAACTTGAAGATTCCATCTACACCAATAGAAGCTCGACAGCAATGTACGGAGGGTCAGCGGCGACCACGTTATGGTGCTTCGCGGTGCATAGAATCAGCCCAGAAGATTCTCTTTTGAATATTCTGGTTGGCCGATCTTGTTCGGGGCATATCTCAACCGTCCGATCTCACTTATGAGCCTGTAATATATCAAACTGAAGGTTTTTTGAAGATTAAGCTTTTAGAAGGAGTTGTAGCTTGAGCAGAAGAAGAAAAATGGCGATTTTGGGGCAAACTCCTCATTGAAGCTTCTAGGAGCTATACTGTAACTCCTATTCTCTGTGTGAGGCCATTAAAGCTTCATTGAAGCTTAGGGTGAGTGCTTGGACAAGCAGTGAAAGTCCAATGGAGCCAAAGAGGTGAAGAATGACCTGCGTAGATAGTAAAAAGGTCAAGAAGCTAGCACAGAGAGCCTTACATTAGCTGTGAGCACGACTGGAAGGTAATCACACACACAAACTCTATTTACTTGTATCAATGCCATACGGGAAGGGTTTGTAATCACTATTTGATGAATATTGTGTAACCTGTCAAGTTGGGGGCTTGACTGGAGTGGGGGGCTGTTGCCTAGGACACAGTTGTAGCTGTGAATGCGGTTGATGTTGTAGCTTCGGGGTTGTAGGTGCAACCATAGCATTAAAGTAGTGTATTGGGTATAATACGAAACCCTGGTTAGGGTATTACCCCGTGGACTAGCCATCACAGTGTGTGATTGGTGAACCATGTTACATCCTGTGTCGTGAATGTGTTTGATTCTGTTTATGAGTATGAAATAGAAGTCTGTGTGTTGCAGGTCTGGGTGTACACACTTGGTAGGCCAAGCCCCTGGTATGGATACCTGTGGGTGTGTGGTTGGTGTGTGCACGAAATATATTTGACATATTGACAGAGAGAAAAACCCAGTTGACAGCTCAAGACAGCACATAGTGAACAACATCTCTTGGCAGCAATTTCTGAAGCAATAGGCCAAATCATAATAGTGGAAAGATTTTTGAGAGCACTGATTCACCCCCCCTCTCAGTGACTACCTGGGATCAACAATTAATAACTCAAAACTGTCAAAATTGTGACACAAGGTTTCAGATAATGGACAAAACTATGAACTGTATTCAGATTTTGTCACATTACACAAGAATGACCATAAGTAGGTCTTTCAAAACTCAAATCAAGCTCAATTTTTTTTCATAGAAATATGACTTAATATATTATATTTATATGAAGGAGTTGATTCCCAAAAGAAAGCAAAGATAGGTCAAAGTTATGCCCTAAGACCGAACATGTGCACTGGTCAAATCTGTTCTAGATTTTTGACCAGTTGCACTATAAATTCCAAATAAAATTCTATTCTTAATGAAAATTAAATACAGACATATGTCTATGTAGATAACTATCTGATCTAAAATTTCATCAAGAAAAATAAGTTAAAACAGTATATTTTCTTTGTGAAAAATGATTCTTTTCAATCATGCAAATCAGTACATCATGACAGATTCAAAATCAGATCACTATGCACTTAAAAATTGATATCAATTCAAAAAAAAAAAAAAATTGAAAAAATATGAAACCAGTGCCATTTTTTAGAAGACTTTCATGTCTAAAAAATTTCTATATTCTGATTATGGCCATAAGACCTTTGTCTAGAGACTTTCTAATGGAGGACTGCATTACATTCTAGAAAAATAGCAATGTCAAAGACAAATTTTTTGATATATTTTCCTAATTCCAAATGGAACGAAATTTTTAGGGTAGTCATCTAACATATCAGAGAGAATCCCATAAAACTTTGGGCTTCAAAATCTTAGAGAAAATACATATGATGTACGTCCTAAGTTTGAACCCTAAATCTGAAAATTTCAGATTAGAAAACCACTTTATGAAATTTGCAAAAAAATCAGACATCATTGTATATCATTAAAAAATTCATCATTGAATATCTTAGACAAATTATCATTCATGAAAATGTTAGACATAGGCATCCTAACATTAACAAGCATGTAATAGAGCATTCATGATTGAGATTTCATGGAAATTAACCTTTTTCAAGCAAAATTGGCATTCGAGCATTCTAACGGCCTCTAAATTTGTTTAGAGTACTAACCTTGTGCTCAAATCGAGCGAAACCATCGATGAAGGATGATTGGAGGTTGTATTAACCCCCTTTGAATGTGAATCCTCCTTCTCCTCTCTTTTGCTTCTCTCTCTCTTCTCTTTCTCTCTTTTTTTCTTCTTTTTCTTTCTTTTCTCTTTTCTTCTCTCTTTCTTTCTCCCTCTCTCACGTTTTCTCTCTCATTCACATCCTCCTCTCTCTAGTCATGTTCTCCTCTCTCCATGGCCTGGAAAAAGAGCCCCTCCTCTCTCTTCTCTTGCCTATTTATACTTTTTCTCTCCTCTTCTAGAAGATCCTTCTTTCCTTTCTTTTTTTTCTAGAAAATCTTTTTTTCTTCCTTTTTTCTTCTATCCTTTCTTCTCTTCCTTCCCTTTTCTCTTCTCCCTCTCTATTCCACACGTTTCTATCTCTCCCTCTTCTAGAAAATCCTCTCCTCCTCTTTCCTTCTTTTTTTCGCCTTCCTTTTCTTCTTTTTTTCTTCTAGAAAATCTTTTCTTTCTATTTTTTCTTCTTTCCTTTCTTTTCTTCCTTCCCACGTTTTTTCTTCTTCCTTTCTTTCCTTTTTCTCCTTCTTCTTCTAGAAAATCCCTTCTCTCTTTCCTTCTTCTAGAAAATTCCTTCTCTCTTCTCTTTCTTTCTTCTTTCCTTTTCTTCTTCCTTCTTTTCCTTCCTTTTTTTCTTTTCTCCCTCTCTTTCCACGTTTTCTTTCTTAGAAATTTTTTTTTTCTTTTTTTCTTTTTCTTCCTTTTTTCTTTCCTTCCTCTTTCCTTCCTTTTCTTTTTTTCTTTCTCCCTCTCTCGATCTTTTCTTTTTTTCTTTTTTTCTTTTTTTATTTTATTTCTCTCTCTTTCCTTTTTTTTCTTTTTCCCATTCTCTTTCCTATGGCCTCTCTTTCCTCTCTCTATCCATGGCCTCACTTTTCTCTCTCTTTCCTATAATATATATGTATACATATTATATAAATGTATTAATACATATAATATATCCATAAGATATATATATATATATATTATATACAAAAATATATTATACATTATACACATATAAAAGAAATGCATGCATATGGACTGACGTAATTTGGTCTGGATTGGTCTGGGCTGGGTCGGACTAAGTTAGACTAAGCTGGATTAAGCTGGTTTGGACTAAGGTTTACATTTCATAGTCTATTTCTGTCACCCTTCCATATGGAATTTTTTATAGCATCAATTCCAAATTTTTTGCATTCACTTTGTAGAACATTAAAAATGAAGAATATTAAGACTTGAATCATCTCATTTGGAAATGAAATTGCCAACTTATGAATTTTTGAAGTTTAAGCAGGCCAATTATTGATAATTTGGCTGACTATTCTGCATGGGATCCTTCGAGGACTTCTACCTAGATTTTTTTCGTCCACTTTATAGAATACTAAAAATGGAACATAATGAAGCTGAAATTACCTGATTTGGATATGGGGTGACCAAAATATGAATTTTTAAAGATTAAATGACCATTTTCATGTGTAATCTTGCATGGGACCCACTGGTGACTTCTACCTGGGATTTTTTATGTCCACTTTGTGGAACATTACAAATGAAGAATAATGGCCTTAGAATCATCTGAATCTGACGTAGAACGAGAAAGATATGAAGCTTAGAAGTTCTAACGATAATTTTGCATGAAAGCTTGCACGGGGCCCACTGGTGACTTCTACCCAGGATTTTTCACGTCCACTTTGAAGAGGACTGAAAATAAGGAATATTGGCCTTTGAATCATCTAATTCCGATATCAGATGACCAAGATATGATGTCTTGAAGTTTGAATGATAATGCATGCATGATACGATAATTACGTAAATGCCTTTGCACTTTCAAACTACGATATCTTCCTTGTTTGACATCAGAATTTGATGATTCCGGTCTCATTTCGAAGATAATTTCATGACCTATTCATACAAGTAGGTAATACCAATGATCCTACTACGGGGTTCATTAGAGAATCACTAATCTTTGGGTTAAAGGTCGAAAACCTGCCATATTGGTTCACTTATGCTGAAGGTGGCAAAAATGGGGTGCTTACAACATCATGAGACCATAGGACTAATCAGACACCTATCAGTGCTCTATTTTGATTTTCGACTACTGTAACAAGTCACATAAGAACCCTAACTTAAATTCATATAACTTTTAGGTTGTTAAATCAATTCAAAGAGAATTTCAAGGCTTGAAAGGACATCGAGAATTGCTAACAGGTGAGGGAACAAGACCTAAACTAATTTATTAATAATAAACTGTTTATTTTTATTAAGTCCAATGCCATGATTGATTCTATGCGTGTATGCTTGTAGTGTGCATCCCACATGTCATCCAATATTCCTGCTATTACTGTTCATGCATTTTTAATTTCGTTTATTTATAACATGATGATGATGATGATGATGCTAGGAATAGGCATGTGAATGTATTTGTGTGGTTGATGTGTCATGGTGTGTTGGATGCGAGTGGAGCATCAGGGGGAGGACATGGCATGGTGGTCTTCGACCTCGTCACCAGACTCTAGCTCTATCTTTATTCAAGTCTTGCCCACTAACATCGTCGTATCGCCATTACCTTAGCAGAACTATTATGTCGTAGGGCATCAGGGGAGGTGGTCTCGGACCGTGTGGTATCTGACTCTGTCGGGGGGCCTTAGCTCTATCTCTATGGACGTATTGAGGGATGATGGGGTGAGGCCTTGGATACACTATTTGGCATTAGGATTGGTTAGTTGCGAGCCCAGTTTACAAACCCTCGCCAATAGGGGCTTATGTATTGGTATGGGTAGGGCATCAGGGAAAGTGTTGGCGATGTTTGATCCAGACACTTTAACTCTATTTCTATTCCATGGTGGGTGCATGTGGGGCGGCAATGGTGTATGATCCATTGGGTGGATTCACACACTCATATATAGAGGTCCAGCAGCCATCAAACCTTTCTATAGCACATTGCAAACTTATAAACCAGACCAAAGATATGAATTGAATGCATGCATATGTTTGTTGCATTGTTTTGTTTGCTCACTGAGCCGTGATATGTGCTCACCCTTTCGACGTCGAATATTTTTAGTTGATGATGCAAGTCCTACCTTTGAAGAATATATGAATGTGCCGACGTATGGACACGTTGCTGCGATGGACGTAGAAGCTGAAGAAGATGCGCATGATTTATCATGCGAGTGCAACCAATGTGTTTTTACTTAAGTTAGTTATAATTTAAACATCGGACATGTAATTGATTATTTATTTTTATGTCTTGTGATTTTGAGATAATTGGATTAAATACTTATTTATCACTGTTAGACTCTCAGTTCATTATTTGTAAGACTTCCACTTATTTGTTTATTACCTCTAATTATTAATTTGGAATGTGTGTGTGGTTTGATATGGTGTGTCACACCCTAATTCTGCACCAACCAAAATAGTGTGATGAACCGTCTATGATCTAACGGTTTAACCAGGATCTTGAATAGGCTGTGTCCTTTTACTTAAACCATACACATCCACAACCATAATCAGAGTAAATAAACAATAGCAGAAGTCTTTAATATTAATGAACTGTGAATTTAATAGTGATAACATAAATAAATTATCCAATTATCTCCAAAAGACTAAGACATAAAATAAAATAAATTAATCAATTACATGTTCTTAATAATCCAACAAATAAATCTAATCAAAGACGCATGAGTTGCACTCGCATGATGAATCATGCGACTCCATCATAGCTTCTGCATCCATTGCTGCAACATGCCCGTACGTTGGAGCATTCATATAATCTTCTACTGTAGTACCTGCATCATCAACTAAAAATATTCGACGTCGAAAGGGTGAGCACACATCATGACTCAGTGAGCAAACAAAACAATGCAACAAACATATGCATGCATTCAATTCATATCTTTGGTCTGGTTTATAAGTTTGCAATGTGCAATAGAAAGGATAGGTGGCCGTCGCACCTCTATACACGAGTATGTGAAGCCGCCCAATGGATCAAACACCATTGCCGTCCCACATGCACCCATCATGGAATAAAGATAAAGCTAAAGTGCCCGGATCAAACATCGCATAACACTTCCCCTGATGCCATACCCATACCAACACGTAAGCCCCTATTGACGAGGGCTTACAAATTGGGCTCGCAACTAACCAATCCTAATGTCAAACAGTGTATCCAAGGCCTCACCCCAGCATCCCTCAATACGTCCATAGAGATAGAGCTAAGGCCCCCCGCCAGAGTCAGAGACTACACGGTCCGAGACAACCTCCCCTGATGTCTTACGACGTAATAGTTCTGCTAAGGTAATGATGATACGATGATGTTAGTGGACAAGACTTGAGTAGAGATAGAGCTAGAGTCTGGTGACCAGGATGAACCACAGTGTCACGTCCTCCCCCTGATGCCCCATTCGCATCAAGTACACTAACCACACAAACATTCACATGCCTATTCCTAACATCATCATCATCATCATGTTATTAATAAACAAAATTAAATATGCATGAACATTAATAGTAGGAATATTGGATGACATGTGAAATGCACAATAAATGCATATAAGCATAGAATCATTCATGGCATTGGACTCAATAAATAGAAATAATTTATTATTAGCCAATTAGTTTAGGTCTTGTTCCCTCACCTTTGATTGATAGTAGATCCTCATTCAAGCTTTATAATTCACTCTTAGATCACTTGAAAACCTAACAAGTTGATAGATTTTTAATTAGAATTAATTCCCATGTGTTTAGACTAATAGAAACTGAGGGGTCGTAGGTGTGGCAGCACCTGTGGTCTCAGAATCTGTGACCACAGGGCGTGGGGTCGCAGGGTGGGGTCAGACATACTCCGACCACACGTGCGACCACACCCTCCTTGGAAATTTCCCGAGGTCATGTGGTTGGACATGTGTGTCTTGTGGGGTTGGACATCATGCGACCTCACATGCGACGACACGTGTTATGGTCAACCTTTCACTCTTAATTCCATTCCTTCATGTTTGAATCCTTTGGCTTATCATCATGGTCCTTCCTATGATTGTTCTATGGCTCAAAACTATTATTTTATACACCATCCATTTTCTACATAATTTCCTCCACAGACTTTCTTGGAATTTATCCATGGATGGATGATTTGGGTTTCTCCTAAATCCTATCTTCTTTATGAACTAATCTAGGCTCTCAATTTAACATGGAGAATATGTTCATACCTTAAGCTTGCTGAAGATTCAGAGTTTTTTCTGAATTTTCCTCTTCCTTAGTCTTCCTCTTCAATTCTCCTTCTCTTTCTTCTCTTCTCTTTCTCTCACTTTCAATTAGAGTTCTAAAAGGGTGAAAGAGGTTAAGGGACGTCCTATTTATAGAGGAAAACCCTCCATAATATGCCCCAATGAGTTTAGGAAAGAATCCCCTTCGGATTAGGAAGGTTTCCTAAATTCGATTTTTGATTGGGTTCCGTGGGGTCGGAGGTAGGGTCGCAGAATCCGTCAAGAATCCGTCAACCACACCTTTTCAAATGTCCGACCACACGACCAAAATTCATGTGGTTAGACTATTTTGAGGTGTGGTTGGTCACACCTATTTAGGTATGCGACCACACACTCATAATTGACTGTTTTTGGGTTGATTTCATACCTGGTGTTGTGGTTTCTTCACGCACTTGGTCCACTTGGCTCGACTATGACATGTAAACCTGATACAAGGTGGTAAGACCAGTTAGTTTCGGGTCTTACAACTCTCCCCCTCTTATTAGAAATTTTGTCCTCGAAATTTACACATAACTTTCGAGTAAAAAAGGTAAGGGTATTGCTTTCACATGACAGTCTCTTCTTCCCATGTGATCTCTTCTATATCTTGGCTCCTCAAAGTAACCTTAACATAATAAATGTCATGGTTGCGTAGACGTTGAACCTTTCGGCTGGTGATTTCAGTTGGTGCTACTTCAAATGTCAAATCATCCGTTAGACCCGGTGGATCCGCTGTTATAATGTGTGTTGGATCTCTAATGTACTTCTTCAATAATGAGATATGAAATACATCATGCACACTTGACATAGATGGGGGTAGTGCTAACCGATATGTCACTTTCCCACGTTTAGCTAGAATCTCATATGGCCCGACATATCTTGGACTTAACTTCCCTTTCTATCCGAATCGTTTTAAACCTCGCATAGGTGATACTTTCAAAAATACCTTATCACCTACAACGAATTCAAGGTCTCGACGTCGAGTATCTACATATTGTTTCTGACGATTCTGAGTTGTTCTAACTCTTTCCTTGATAATGTCAACTACCTGACAAGTCTCTTCAACAAACTCTGGTCCAACGATACTCCGTTCTCTAACTTCATTTCAAAACAAAGGAGTTTGACACTTCCTACCATATAGTGCTTCATAGGGTGACATCTGTATAGTAGCCTGATAGCTGTTGTTATAGGCGAACTCGATCAATGGTAGTTTTTCATCCCATGAGCCTTTGAATCAATGACACAAGCTCGAAGTATGTCTTCTAAAATCTGAATGGTACACTCTGACTGTCCGTCTGTCTGAGGATGGAATGCAGTACTGAACTTCAACTTTGTACCCATAGCCTTCTGTAATCCTTCCCAAAACTTTGAGGTAAAGCGTGGGTCTCTATCAGACAATGCTTTCAAGTACACCATGTAATCTGACAATATTATCCACATATAGCTTGGCTAACCTCTCCAGGGTATACAGTGGTCGTATAGCTATAAAGTGAGCTGTTTTAGTTAGACAATCTACAATCACCCAGACCGCGTCAACTACTTGGGGAGTCAATGGTAACCCGATGACGAAGTCCATAGTGATGCAGTCCCATTTCCATGCTGCTTCTGGCAGTGGCTGCAACAATCCTATAGGTCTTTGCCTTTCAGCCTTTACCCTCTGACAATTTAGGCATTGAGACACAAATTTAGCTACATCTGCTTTCATTCCTCTTCACCAATATAATTTTTTCAAATCATGTTACATCTTTGTACTTCTAGGATATACCGAATAAGCGGGGTGTGAGCTTCCTGTGAGGACAATGGGAAATCGATGATCCTCCTCCTCTGGATAAATGTGTATCCTGTATCGATGAAGATCGATTGTACTGTTGGAGTCGCCACCTAGATTAAGGTCCAGGACCTCTAAAAGATGTAGCCTCACCCTAAGGTAAGACTTCTATTGACTCATAACCCAATGTATTGGTTCTTTGGTCTATAAGAGATCGGGTAAGTATTCAGGGTACGATTATGGGAAGGTGTTAGGCACCCAAACCGCCCGATCAATATCGGCCTCCTAAACTTTCCTTAGACTCTAATTTTGACTGTACTTGGTCAACTGGATGACTAGGGTTCAATGGGGGATGTCCTAAACCAAGTTGCTAAGTTGTTCTAACCTAGGGTTCAGCCAATCATGTCTTAAAACAAATAAACAAGCAAATGTAATGTACAATATTATACAGTGAACCGGACCAAAGATGGTTCGGTCTTGGACTGAATCTGAGACGTGTAAGACATCTCAAACTGCCTACGTATTCCAATCCTAGAAATCAAGTCCAAAACGTAGTTCGAAAAGGGTTTTGTGATTAAAGAATATGAAAGTGATTTATGCATTTGCTACAATTAGATTCTTTGTTCAAGTTGAAGTTTATTCTGAATGGATGGTTGATGGATGGCTTTGTACTGTGTTTGGGATTCCCAAATTTCCTACATATTCTAGGGTTTGCCCTAGAAATCAGGTACGACGTAGTTCGAAAGGGTTTTGAGAGTTGAATTTGGAATGTGTACCAAATTCCTTCCATTTTTGTCAATAGGATCTAGGGATGAGACCTAAATTGCTACCATTTCTATTTTGGGATGTGTACCAAATTCTTTCTATTTTTGTTAATAGGATCTAGGGATGAGACCTAAATTCCTACCATTTTTATTATTTCTATTTTTGTTAATGGGATGTAGGGATAAGACCAAGATTCCTACCATTTTTATTGTTTTCATTTTTGTCAATAGGATCTAGGGATGAGACCTAGATTCCTACCATTTTTATTGTTTCCATTTTTGTCAATAGGATCTAGGGATGAGACCCAGATTCCTACCATTTTTATTGCTTTCATTTTTGTCAATAGGATCTAGGGATGAGACCTAGATTCTTATCATTCAGATTTGGGATGTACACCAAATTCTTTCTATTTTTGTTATTTTTATTTTTTGGTTTTTAGGGTTTCCTATCCCTTTTCATTGTGATTTTCATTTTTTAGGGTTTCATACCCTAATTATTCTCTTTATTCTAGGGTTTATTTTGCCCTAATTATTCTTTCCATTTTTAGGGTTTTACTACCCTAATTGTTTCAATTCTTTCCATTTTAGGGTGTATCTTGCCCTAGTTGTTGTACAATGTAAACAATCTAACATAGCAATGTGAGCTTAAATATAGCACTGTAAGCATCCAAATATAGCATGTTGGAAATATATTCAAATTTAGCAACAAATCAGTCAAAGATGACAAGTGAGCATGTGAATCAATACACACATGGTAAGTGTACATCCAAACATGACAGTAATCATTCAATATGGCATGTGAGCATGTGTAACAGACAAATATGGCAATAAACATGTGTAGCATTCCAAAACAACAAGAATCATGTAAGCACCCAAAGATAACATGTGAAAGCATTCCAAGTATGGCATGTGAGCAATGTGAACATCAAATATGGCAATTATGTGGCATCACATGTATCAAAACAACTTGTATGCATGATATTCAGATTCTGTTAAATTAATCATAATGAAGATGATGAAGGTAATTCGGGAGCAGGTGTATAGATTGGTTATTAGAAAATCAAAAATGGAGATGGTAGATGTTAATGGTTGCAATCTGATTTGTATGGCTGTGGACAGATCGTGAGGAGTGGTGCATTGCTGTTGGGATTTGGTGATTGGATGTATATTGGGTGATGAGTGATATGGTGGTGAGCAGGTGTAAGGTGAGAGATTTGATGAGGTATTGCAGGATGGAATTGGTACTGCAGATGATAGCAAGCTGTCTGGCCGTGGCTGAGTTTTGATTAATGATGCAGGCTAGACAAGAGTGAAGGGATGAGATTGTGAGTGTAGCTGGACAGGTGTTTAGATGATTATGTGAGTGGAAGCTTGGGTTTGGTGCTTGGTGGGGCTAAAGCAGCAATGGGTATGACACTGTGGGGAACCACGAAGATGAAGTTGCTGTGATGATGATTTTTCCATGGCCAGGTAGCCGGGTGCACGAGGATTATAGGTTGCAAGCTTGGGTGGCTAAGAAGGCATGGGAGTGTGTCGGTTGGTGTAGATTAGGTGTTGCTGGGTTTATATGGGAATGGTGGATGGTCAGGTGGCTTGGTTTTGGACAGGATGGCTGGGTAATTGAAGATATGGGCAGCAAGTGGAATGAACAACATATGCATAAAAAAAATTTAATAGAAAGACAGAAACAAACCAACTTACCTCCTTCTCTCTCTATGCTCTTCTTTACTTCTTTTTTTTTTGTTCTTCCCCGTTCATTCTTCTCTTTCCCGCAGCTCTCCATTTTTTCTCCTTTTTTCCCCAAAACCGTGAACCTCTCCCCCTATTCACGTTTTTTTTCCTCTTTTTTTTCTTTATTTTTCCCTCTTTTTTCTCTCTTCTTCCCTTCTTTTTCTCCCAAAACCGTGAGCCTCCCCCCTCTTTACGTTTTTTTCTTTTTTTTTTCTTCTTTATTTCTCCTCCTTTTTCTCCCTTCTTCCCTTCTTTTTCTCCGAAAACCTAGCCCCAAAAGCTTTTTCATGTTTTTTCTCTTTCCCTTTTTTTTTCTCTTCTGGAAATCCTCTCAACCTCCTCTCCTTCTCTCTCTCACGTCTCTTTTATCTCCCCCCTTTTTCTCTTTTTGGAAAAAAACTAAAAACCCTAAATCTTCTCCCTTTTCATGTCCTCTCTCTCCCCTTTTTTTTCTCTTTTGGAAATCATCTAGAAATCCTAAATCTTCTCCCTTTTCACGTCCTCTCTCTCCCCCTTTTTTTCCTTTCTTTTTCTCCCAAAACCTAGCTCTCCTAAAACCCCCACGTTTTTCTCTTTCTTCTTTCCTTTTTTTTTTCTCCAACAAAATCTTTTGGATTCTCTTAGAAAAGCTCACGTTTTTCCTCTTTCTTCTTTCCTTTTTTTTCTCCAACAAAATCTTTTGGATTCTCTTAGAAAAGCTCACGTTTTTCCTCTTTCTTCTTTCCTTTTTTTTCTCCAACAAAATCTTTTGGATTCCCTTAGAAAAGCTCACGTTTTTTCTCTTTCTTCTTTCCTTTTTTTTCTCCTACAAAATCTTTTGGATTCCCTTAGAAAAGCTCACATTTTTCCTCTTTCTTCTTTCCTTTTTTTTCTCCAACAAAATCTTTTGGATTCCCTTAGAAAAGCTCACGTTTTTCCTCTTTCTTCTTTCCTTTTTTTCTCCAACAAAATCTTTTGGATTCCCTTAGAAAAGCTCACGTTTTTCCTCTTTCTTTTTTCCTTTTTTTTTTTTTCAAAATCTTTTGAATTTTGTCATTTATATATAATAATATATATTATATACATATATACACATATATTTAATAACATACATATATATATTTAGCATACATTATATATAATATATAAATACTATGCACATGGATGAACTGGTTCGAAATGGGTTGAGACTGGCTTAGGTTGACTGAGTTAAACTGATATGGGTTGAGCTAGGTTGGACCAGAACTATCTTGAACTGAGTTGACTAGATTGATTAGAATTAATTGGATTTTCTCTCTCTATTATTTCATGGGCCATTTCCACTGTCATCCCGTACGAAATTTTCCGATGACCTTTATTCCAAATTTTCTACGTTCACTTTGTAGAACATTAAAAATAAGGAATATTGAAACTTGAATCACCTCATTTGAAAATAAAATGGCCAACTTATGACTTTCTGTAGTTTAAGCAAGCCAATTATCGATAATTTGGCTGACCATTCTGCATGAGATCCTTCGGAGGCTTCTACCGGGAATATTTTACGTCCACTTTGTAGAGCACTAAAAATGGAACATAACGAGACTGGAATCACCTGATTTGGATATGAGATGATCAAAATATGAATTTTTGAATATTAAATAACCATTTCCATATGTAATTTTGCATGGGACCCTCCGGAGACTTTTACCCGAGATTTTCCACGTCCACTTTGTAGGACATCATAAATGAAGAACAATGGCCTTGGAATCGTTTGAATTTGATGTAGAACGAAAAAGATATGAAGCTTTGAAGTTCTAACGATAATTTTACATGAAAGCTTGCCTGGGATCCACTGGTGACTTCTACCTGGGATTTTTTACGTCCACTTTGTAGAACATCATGAATGAAGAATAATGTCCTTGGAATCATCTGAATCCGATGTCGGATGATGAAGATATGATGATTTGAAATTCAAACAATCCGACTTACGATAATTTGCATGAAGGCCTCTGGGATTATTTATAATAATTTCAGAAACCTCCCTTATATGTATCATCCGACTAAAATGGTCATATCTTCTTCATTTGATATCAAAATTGAGCAATTCTGGTCTCATTTCGAAGATAATTCAATGACCTATGCATCCATGCAAAATTATAACCCATGACCTTGCTGTGGACCCATTGAAAACTTCCTCAAATTCACAGACCCATTGAAAACTTCCTCAAATTCACAGTAAAAAAATCCAAACTTTTGATCATCTTTCTCCTTTTGTTGTCCACACGCCAGCAGGACTTTGTTTAACTGGGATGGAAAAAATAGGGTGCTTACAGATGCCCCTCTTCGGCCGAGGTTGTGGGCAATTGAGGCCGAAGACAAAAGTGGCCCATTTTTGCATTATTCTGCACTTGATCTGGGTTTTAACATTGCTCCCTTGAATTGATGCTGTAATTTTTTTTTGACACTGTACAACAAAAAACTGTAGATGTCAAGCTCCTTGAGTAGCGACTTTATCAGGTCTGTGACTTTGGCTCAAGACCGCTCATGGTGTAACTGTAACTGTCAAGCTTCTTGAGTAGCGACCTCATCGGGTCTGTGACTTTGGCTCAAGACCGCTCATGATGTAACTGTAACTATCAAGCTTCTTGAGTAACGACCTCATGAGGTCTGTGACTTTAGCTCAAGATCGCTCATGATGTAATTGTAACTGTCAAGCTTCTTGAGTAGTGACCTCATCAGGTCTGTGACTTTAGCTCAAGACCGCTCATGATGTAACTGTAACTGTGTTTTGTGCTCTGGATTTGTAACCTCTGGATGTGTATCCTTTGGATGTGTAGTCTTTGAATGTATAGCCTTTGGATGTGTAGCCTTTGGATGTATAGCCTTTGGATGTATAGCCTTTGGACCGAATTTGGGTGTCCCAAATTGGCTACGTATCCTTTGGGATTTTTGTCTCTCCGGAATCAGGTTCCGCGTAGTTCGGGCCGATTGTTGTGTGTGTGTGTGTGTGCTTTTTTTTTTTTTTTTTTTTTCATTTGTCTTTTTTCTTTTTCTTGTTCTTTTCAATTTCTTTCTTTATCTTTCTTCATTCCCACAATGGGTTGAACTTTCCATAAATATTGAGGTAGCCACAATGGGCCTCAGCATCAACACTTTGTCCACTAACATTGCTCGGAATCCAAGAGGAACTGGAGATCATGATTTGATCGACTTTCCTTGACTTGACTTACTCTAGACTAAGAGAAACATGTTTCTTTTCTTTAGAGGAAAATCTTGGTATGTTTTGCATTCCTGCCAAATTTATATGGGTTTCACTTTGATTAAAGGGCAATCAGGTCTTTTTGATGAGGGGCAAATGATGACAATGACTCAATTTTATTTCATTTTTTTTCAAATTTGTACGAGTCATCTTTCTCTTACATTCAAATAAACTCAGCTAGTTTCAAACAGGGGGCTCAACTAAACTCATGATGTTTGGATAAATGGGTGATTTTGCCCCAATGTCTAAGTTCAAGTCTGCACACATTGATAGGCAGGTGACTTTTGAGTCATCAATAGATATAACCTTAAGGAGATGCAACCTTACACTAATCTTTAGAAAAAACGTCAAAGAATGCTTTCTCCTCTCGGTATCATTCAGATAGAAAACAAGTTTCAACAAGCTATGCTCAGATGCTGAATCGGTTATAACCACATTTGGGCCCAAATCCTTTAAGTCTGTATACAAGTATGACGACGAAGGTTTAGATGGACAGATAAGAAACTGTCCAATGGGTCTGCCATTGGGAGAGTGTTTGGATGTTTATGTAGAATGGCTTGATCTCCACTAGGCAATGCCATTTTATTGGCTAGCAACAAAAGACTATGGAATTTTTGGACGCCGTCGAAATGATGAACGACAGATAGATATTCCAGTCAGATTTATTGAACAATATTTATGCATAACAAGACAACATGTTCAAAAGAAACGATACCATAAAATTTTGTGACATTTGAAGTAAGGGCATGTAATGTCGACTCTGTGGAAGACCGTCAGATTGATGGACAGGAGAGAGGGTCTTTAGCCGAAAAGAAAAATCCTCTGATGACAACAAAGTGATGAAACCACCCCCTGTATGGGCGGGATGTAGTGACCAATATAAAAAATCGAGCTCAACACACAACGTGAATCACAACAAACGATTAGCTCTCTAATCAGGTTCTAAGAAATGGTGTCTATATGTCATTGTACGAGAACCAATTATCTTATTGCTCTATAACGGAACTCGTCCATCAGCAGGGCTCCAAAGGAGTTGCCCCATGTATATGCCTTGTAATCGAACTCACTCATCATTAGTGTTTCAAAGTAGTTGCTCCATGTCTATGCACCATAGTTGAACTTGTCCACCATCATTGTTCCAATGTAGTATGCTAACCAACCTCATTATTTTGTATAGCTCTTTCTTTTTTTTTTTTTTTCTTTTTTTTTTCTCTTTTTTCCTTTTTTTTTTTTTTTTTTTTCTTTTTTTCTTTTTTTTTTTCTTTCTTTCTTTCTTTCTTTCTTTTCTCTTTTTTTTTTTGAGCTCATCTTTGACTTTGAGATTGATCTGTAACATACTTCATGTTTGTAGATGTCATGCACTTGTAGAAGACTTAATCACTTGAATGGTCCTCGTCTATAGACCCATTTTTATAAATGAACCACCAGTATGAATCTATAAATGTTCTCTATTTTCAAGGAATATCCCAAAAAAAAAATTATTTCTGTAAATTGACCAAATGGGATGACATTTTGACGTACCAACTTGTATCTTTGAGAATGCTTCCATGACTTTAACTTAATCATTTGTAACTTTCACATGTGTGTTGAACTTTCATTTCTCTAAAGGCCAGTGAAGTAGAAGTTCAGGTTGTGGCTCATCATCCTGATCGTCATCAGAGTCAGAATTAACAACGGACATGGAAGAGGAAGAAATATCAAACTGGGAAGGAATGGATTGGAAGTAGTAAAAGCACTGCAGTTGATGTCTCAAATGAGATGATTATTGTTCATTTTTTTCAGAGCATTTTGGACTGGACCGTTTACAGACACATCGAACTCGAGCCCAAACATAGATGACCTATCAGATACCAATGGTAGCCACTTTAGACAAGTAATTCACCGAGTTACCCCAATTGGATACGACATCATTGACGCCAACTTATGATTGGTTGTAGGACCGAATCTCCATTCAGACTTTCGCTAGTAAGGCTCATTACGCCTATCTATCGACATGTGTTTGACCCTTTCCATCTTGAGATAAACCCCTCTTGGGTCTATTATCATTTTGATTTATGTCCCAATTCGGGTTTGACATTCACCTGGCCAATGCCTCAATTTGGGGTAAATGTATTCCAATCTTATGCCCCAGTTTGGATGTCATGAAACTCTGACCTATACTCTTGTTGGTCCATCACCTTTTTGGTTTGCCCCACTTTGAATCCATTAACATTTTAATTATGCCCCAGTTTAGGGTGCACTGATATTTTTGTTGTGCCCCAATTTAGGGTATACTAACATTTTGGTTTTGCCCCAGTTTAGGGTGCACATGAAGTTCATTTTTAGGCTACCTTAATTTTGGGATACAATTGACCACATGGTCTTCCTTTTCATCCTGGATTTTGGGAGGTGGGTGGGCCATTCTTGAAGGTTCGAAGGCTACTCCTTTGAGTTTGGGTCACCTTGGGTGATGAAAGTAATTTCGGAGTCAGAAACCAACTCTGTCAGTCAAAGTGGCTCAATCGCCAAGGGTGAACGAAATGCTTTCCAATCTTAGTTTTTCCATTTAAAATTGGTAGGTATGCTAACATGGGAAAGAAACATGTAACCTCTCAGAATCTATGATTCAGCTTTCTAATCTATTGGATTCCTTAATTCCGATCTTGGAATTTCAATTCCGCTCTGCAATATTGGGGCTCTCAATATACTGTCTTCCAACCATTCCAACACTTTGAGGTACAAAAGTCCTCCTTATGAACATGTACCGAGACATGAACCGGTGATAATGAGACCTTCTTATGAGTGGATGTAATAAGAGTGGATGCTTTGACTACTCACTCAGGTGTTCTCTTAAGTCTAGATAATCATATCCTCCCTAGTTCAACCTTTCTTTTTTTTGTTTTTTTTTGTTTTTTTTTGTTTTTTTTTTTAATTTTATTTTTTATATAAACAATGAATGAAGGTTAAGATTCAGAAGTGACAGGACACGAGAAGGATGCACATACACATACAAGCTGACTCGACCAAACAAAGTTAGCTCCTTCATGAAAACCGACCATTAGACATCATCTATAACAATTTATTTGTATTTGAATAACCCCATGATTGGTCTTGGGGCCTCAAGATTCTGAATGGATCATTGTAGCACCAAGGTTCGACCATGTGGTTCATCAAATTTCAAAAAATTGAAACAGATATGCTTATTTTTAGTTTTCATAAAGGATGACAAAAGCGGTTCATGATTGAAAAAACCGGTAAATTTTTACTTGATCATAGTATCTATGCCGTGACGAAGATTTTCTAATCGTTTTTGAGATTGATGTATCAATATTGAATGGTCAACACAATGAGCTTTGTACGATGGAGGGCGTGTACAGACCGCCCACACTAATGTGTATGCGGGTATACGTAACCCTCATGCTCCCAATAAGTGAGAGACAAGAATACTCAAGTGTGGATCCAAAGATGTTGACAAGTCAAGGACAAAAACGGGCAGAACTTCGACGTCTCAGATGTAAATATTATGATCGAGTAGATTTTACCATGTTGGTTCAAAGATGGACCAAAAATAACATACATATGGCTCAAACTGGGTTAGGACAGAAAAGGCCACCTTGACGAGGACGGGGTAACCTATCACCGAATGCTCGATGAATAATGGGCCCCCATTCCCTTTATATACTATGTTGCAAGGATCCAAGCGACGTGGAGTAGCATAACGCATTCCCAGGCGGACCCAAAAAACGTTCGTTAGAGGCTGCTCGCCGGTCATGGTCTCACAAAGTACAGGCCAAGGCTGTGTGTTTCACCTAGCAGGCTACCCCACATGCATGGGACCCGGTTTGGCTACTCGCACGAAAGTGTGACTGAACCCATTCCCCCCAAAACAATATGTACAAACAATAAATATAGTACCCTAGATCTAGCATCAAATGTCAAGCAAATCAATATAAGAAAAGTATCCTAGGAGTCTGAATATTCATCCCTAGCGGAGTCGCCACTGTGAGGACAATGAGAAATCGATGATCCTCCTCCTCTGGATAAATGTGTATCCTGTATCGATGAAGATCGATTGTACTGTTGGAGTCGCCACCAAGATTAAGGTCTAGGACCTCTAAAAGATGTAGCCTCACCCTAAGGTAAGACTTCTATTGACTCATAACCCAATGTATCGGTTCTTTGGTCTGCAAGAGATCGGGTAAGTATTTAGGGTATGATTATGGGAAGGTGTTAGGCACCCAAACCGCCCGATCAATATCGGCCTCCTAAACTTTCCTTAGACTCTAATTTTGACTGTGCTTGGTCAACTGGATGACTAGGGTTCAATGGGGGATGTCCTAAACCAAGTTGCTAAGTTGTTCTAACCTAGGGTTCAGCCAATCATGTTTTAAAACAAATAAACAAGCAAATGTAATGTACAATATTATACAGTGAATCGGACCAAAGATGGTTCGGTCTTGGACTGAATCTAAGACGTGTAAGACATCTCAAACTGCCTACGTATTCCAATCCTGGAAATCAAGTCCAAAAGCGTAGTTCGAAAAGGGTTTTGTAATTAAAGATTATGGAAGTGATTTATGCATTTGCTTCAATTAGATTCTTTGTTCAAGTTGAAGTTTATGCTGAATGGATGGTTGATGGATGGCTTTGTACCATATTTGGGATTCCCAAATTGCCTACGTATTCTAGGGTTTGCTGTAGAAATCAGGTACGACGTAGTTTGAAAGGGTTTTGAGAGTCAAATTTGGAATGTGCACCAAATTCCTTCCATTTTTGTCAATAGGATCTAGGGATGAGACCTAAATTCCTACCATTTCTATTTGGGATGTGTACCAAATTCTTTCTATTTTTGTTAATAGGATCTAGGGATGAGACCTAAATTCCAATCATTTTTATTATTTCAATTTTTGTTAATAGGATCTAGGGATGAGACCTAGATTCCTACCATTTTTATTGTTTTCATTTTTGTCAATAGGATCTAGGGATGAGACCTAGATTCCTACCATTTTTATTGTTTCCATTTTTGTCAATAGGATCTAGGGATGAGACCTAGATTCCTACCATTTTTATTGCTTCCATTTTTGTCAATAGGATCTAAGGATGAGACCTAGATTCCTATCATTCAGATTTGGGATGTGCACCAAAATTTTTTTATTTTTGTTATTTCTATTTTTAGGTTTTTAGGGTTTCCTATCCCTTTTCATTATGATTTTCATTTTTTAGGGTTTCATACCCTAATTATTCTCTTTATTCTAGGGTTTATTTTGCCCTAATTATTCTTTCCATTTTTAGGGTTTCACTACCCTAATTGTTCAATTCTTTCCATTTTAGGGTGTATCTTGCCCTAGTTGTTGTACAATATAAACAATCTAACATGGCAATGTGAGCTTAAATATAGTAGTGTAAGCATCCAAATATAGCATGTTGGAAATATATTCAAATTTAGCAACAAATCAGTCAAAGATGGCAAGTGAGCATGTGAATCAATACAAACATGGTAAGTGTGCATCCAAACATGGCAGTAATCATCCAAGATGGCATGTGAGCATGTGTAACAGACAAATATGGCAATAAGCATGTGTAGCATTCCAAAACAACAAGAATCATGTAAGCACCCAAAGATAACATGTGAAAGCATTCCAAGTATGGCATATGAGCAATGTGAACATCAAATATGACAATTATGTGGCATCATATGTATCAAAACAACTTGTATGTATGATATTCAGATTCGCTTAAATTAATCATAATGAAGATGATGAAGGTAATTCGGGAGCAGCTGTATAGATTGGTTATTGGAAAATCAGAAATGGAGATGGTAGATGTTAATGGTTGCAATCTGATTTGTAAGGCTGTGGACAGATCGTGAGGAGTGGTGCATTGCTATTGGGATTTGGTGATTGGATGTATATTGGGTGATGAGTGATATGGTGGTGAGCAGGTGTAAGGTGAGAGATTTGATGAGGTGTTGCAGGATGGAATTGGTATTGCAGAAGATAGCAAGCTGCCTGGCCGTGGCTGGGTTTTAATTAATGATGCAGGCTAGACAAGAGTGAAGAGATGGGATTGTGAGTGTAGCTGGACAGGTGTTTAGATGATTATGTGAGTGGAAGCTTGGGTTTGGTGCTTGGTGGGGCTAAAGCAGCAATGGGTATGACACGGTGGGGAACCACAAAGATGGAGTTGCGGTGATGATGATTTTTCCATGGCCAGGTAGCCGGGTGCACGAGGATTATAGGTTGCAAGTTTGGGTGGTTGAGAAGGCACGGGAGTGTGTCGGTTGGAGTAGATTAGGTGTTGCTGGGTTTATATGGGAATGGTGGATGGTCAGGTGGCTTGGTTTTGGACAGGATGGTTGGGTAATTGAAGATATGGGCAGCAAGTGGAATGAACAACTTATGCATAAAAAAAATTTAATAGAAAGACAGAAACAAACCAACTTACCTCCTTCTCTCTCTATGTTCTTCTTTACTTCTTCTTTTTTTTTGTTCTTCCCCGTTTATTCTTTTCTTTCCCGCAGCTCTCCATTTTTTCTCCTTTTTTCCCCAAAACCGTGAGCCTCTCCCCCTCTTCATGTTTTTTTCCTCTTTTTTCTTTATTTTTCCCTCTTTTTTCTCTCTTCTTCCCTTCTTTTTCTCCCAAAACCGTGAGCCTCCCCCCTCTTCACGTTTTTTCTTTATTTCTCCTCCTTTTTCTCCCTTCTTCCCTTCTTTTTCTCCCAAAACCTAGCCCCATAAGATTTTTCACGTTTTTTCTCTTTCCCCTTTTCTTTCTCTTTTGGAAATCCTCTCAACCTCCTCTCCTTCTCTCTCTCACGTCTCTTTTATCTCCCCCCTTTTTCTCTTTTTGGAAAAAATCTAAAAACCCTAAATCTTCTCCCTTTTCACATCCTCTCTCTCCCCCTTTTTTTTCTCTTTTGGAAATCATCTAGAAACCCTAAATCTTTTCCCTTTTCGCATCCTCTCTCCCCCCTTTTTTTTCCTTTTTTTTCTCCCAAAACCTAGCTCTCCTAAAACCCCCACATTTTTTCTCTTTCTTCTTTTCTTTTTTTTCTCCAACAAAATCTTTTGGATTCTCTTAGAAAAGCTCATGTTTTTCCTCTTTCTTCTTTCTTTTTTTTCTCCAACAAAATCTTTTGGATTCCCTTAGAAAAGCTCACGTTTTTTCTCTTTCTTCTTTCCTTTTTTTTCTCCAACAAAATCTTTTGGATTCCCTTAGAAAAGCTCATATTTTTCCTCTTTCTTCTTTCCTTTTTTTTCTCCAACAAAATCTTTTGGATTCCCTTAGAAAAGCTCACGTTTTTCCTCTTTCTTCTTTCCTTTTTTTCTCCAACAAAATCTTTTGGATTCCCTTAGAAAAGCTCACGTTTTTCCTCTTTCTTCTTTCCTTTTTTTCTCCAACAAAATCTTTTGGATTCCCTTTGAAAATCTTACGTTTTTCCTCTTTCTTCTTTCCTTTTTTTTTTAAAATCTTTTGAATTTTACATTTATATATAATAATATATATTATATACATATATACACATATATTTAATAACATACATATTTATATATATAGCATACATTATATATAATATATAAATACTATGCACATGGATGAACTGGTTCGAAATGGGTTGAGACTGGCTTAGGTTGACTGAGTTAAACTGATATGGGTTGAGCTAGGTTGGACCAGAACTGGCTTGAATTGAGTTGACTGGATTGATTAAAATTAATTGGATTTTCTCTCTCTATTATTTCATGGGCCATTTTCGCTGTCATCCCATACGGAATTTTCCGATGACCTTTATTCCAAATTTCTATGTTCACTTTGTAGAACATTAAAAATGAGGAATATTGAAACTTGAATCACCTCATTTGGAAATAAAATGACCAACTTATGACTTTCTGAAGTTTAAGCATGCCAAATATCGATAATTTGGCTGACCATTCTGCATGAGATCCTTCGGAGGCTTCTACCAAAAATATTTTATGTCCACTTTGTAGAGCACTAAAAATGGAACATAACGAGACTGAATCACCTGATTTGGATATGGGATGATCAAAATATGATTTTTTTAATATTAAATGACCATTTCCATATGTAATTTTACATGGGACCCTCCGGAGACTTTTACTCGAGATTTTCCACGTCTACTTTGTAGGACATCACAAATGAAGAACAATGGCCTTGGAATCGTCTGAATCCGACGTAGAATGGAAAAGATATGAAGCTTTGAAGTTCTAATGATAATTTTGCATGAAAGCTTGCATGGGACCCACTGGTGACTTCTACCCGGGATTTTTTACGTCCACTTTGTAGAACATCATGAATGAAGAATAATGGCCTTGGAATCATCTGAATCCGATGTCGGATGATGAAGATATGATGATTTGAAATTCAAACAATCCGACTTACGATAATTCGCATGAAGGCCCCTGGGATTATTTATAATAATTTCAGAAACCTTCCTTATATGTATCATCCGACTAAAATGGTCATATCTTCTTCATTTGATATCAGAATTGAGAAATTCTGGTCTCATTTCGAAGATAATTCTATGACCTATGCATCCATGCAAAATTATAACCCATGACCTTGCTGTGGATCCCTTGAAAACTTCCTCAAATTCACATACCCATTGAAAACTTCCTCAAATTCACAGTAAAAAAATCCAAACTTTTGATCATCTTTCTCCTTTTGTTGTCCACACGCCAGTAGGACTTTGTTTAGCTGGGATGGCAAAAATGGGGTGCTTACACTTCCTTCATTAGTCTGTGTCTAATGTCCAAGTTTTCCGTTTCAGGAACACATACTCTTCCTTTGTATTTCAGTACCTTTTCAACGTCTAAGGTGAACTCAGGAATAGTCTTACCCTTTTTGATGTCTTCTTGTACCGTTCTCAGATAAGGGTCTGATCTAAGAGCGGCTTTCACTTCATCTATTATATCAGGTACAATCTTCAATGTTGCGAACATATTTGAAAACCGATGAATAAACCCTTGGTTGGTTGATCCGCCCGGTGCATCTATCACGAACTGCTCATTACCATGATGGAATACTTTTTCTGTAACACACATTGCTACAGTCGTGTTAACCTCTCCTTGGGATTTTATCATTGCTTTTCTGCTTAGTGCATCAGCAACTACATTAGCCTTCCCTGGATGATACTGGATATCGCAATCATAATCCTTCAATAATTCCAGCCATCTTTTTTGTCTCATGTTCAACTCTTTTTGATTAAAAAGATAAGTGAGACTCTTATGATCTCATTTAATCTAAAATTTTTCTCCATACAAATAATGTCTCCATATCATGACAGCATGTACTACTGCTGCTAATTTCAAGTCATGAGTGGGATAGTTTTTCTCATGTGTCTTCAGTTGTTTTGAGGCATATGCGACTACTTGTTCTCCTTGCATAAGTACACATCCTAAACCCAACCCAGAGGCATCAGTGTAACAGGTAAACAATTGTCCTGGAATAGGAATAGTCAAGATGGGAGCAGATATCAATCTAGCTTTCAATGTTTGAAAACCTTCTTCACATTTATCGGTCCAAACAAACTTTTCTCCTTTCTTAGTCAAACTGGTGAGAGGTACGACAATTCTGGAGTAGTCTTCCACGAATCATTGGTAATACCCAGCTAGATCTAGGAAACTTCTGATTTTTGCAACACTCTTAGGTGCTTCCCGTTTCACAATGGCTTCAATCTTGCTAGGATCCACTTTAATTCCTTCAACGGATACAACATGGCCTAAGAAAGTGACCTCATTTAGCCAAAACTCACACTTTTTAAATTTGGTATAAAGCTTCTCTTTTCTTAGTCACTGTAAAGCGGCTCTTAGATTCATGACATGAGTTTCCTTGTCTTTGGAGTAGACCAATATATCATCAATAAACACAATGACTGACGTATCCAACATATCATGGAATACCTGATTCATGAGTTCCATAAAAGTTCGGGTGCATTATTTAATCCAAAAGACATGACAAAAAATTCATAATGCCCATATCTTGTTTTGAATGCTGTCTTTGGAATATCACCTTCCTTAATCTTCAACTGATGGTATCTTGACCGAAGATCAATCTTGGAGAACACCGTGGCACCTTGCAACTGATCGAACAAGTCATCGATCCGAGGCAATGGGTATCGATTCTTGATTATAAGCTTATTCAACTCCAGATAGTCTATACACAGTCGAATGCTACCGTCCTTCTTCTTCACAGACAATACTGGCACTCCCCATGGTGATATGCTAGGTCTGATATAACCCTTGTCTAGTAATTCTTGTAACTATACCTTTAGTTCCTTCAATTCAGTAGGAACCATTCGATAGGGTGCTTTAGATACTGGTGTGGCTCCAGGTATAAGATCTATAACGAACTCTGTCGCTTGGTCGGGTGGTAGTCCTAGTAGTTCCTTAGGAAATACATCTAGAAAGTCACGCACAACCTCAATATCTTCCATTCATGTACTTCCTTGGTGAGATTGACCACGGATACTAGATACCCAACTCCTCATTTCTCGAGGCATTTTCTAGCCTTTAATGTAGAGAGGATGAGTTTTTGTTTACGGGGTAGTTTGGTTCCTACAAAACTAAACTCTACTCCTTCCTTGTCTTTAATGTCAATTTCTTTTCTGCACATAATAGGTTTGCAGAATGCCGAGCTAACGAGTCCATTCCCAAGATAACATCAAAGTCTGCCATCTCGAGTTGAATCAAGGTTACATCCAACATCTTCTCGCCGATAAGAACTGGACATGGTCCATAACCTTTTTCTAATTCCACTTCTAATCCCATAGGTGATCGTACAAGCAATTTGTAGTCTAAAGATCTGAGGGGTAGATTTAACTTCTTTCCAAATGACACAGATATAAAAGAATGAGTAGCTCCAGAATCAAAGAGTACTCTAGCTGGTATGCCATTAATAGGTACGATACCTGTGATTTGTTTTAATTTAGTCTACATGCTCACACAAGGTAATACAAAATGAAAGGTTCAGGTCATACCTGTGACCACATCAGGCGATGCGGCAGCATCCTGCTTCCTAGGCTTAGGACACTCCCTTGAATAATGTCCCATTTGATTGCAGTTATAGCATTTTACTCCATTATTTTGCTTTTGTTGAGGTTGGGCTATTGGAGTAGCCTTGGCTATAGCATTAAAGCCTTGAGTACAGAAGGGTTTAAATGTCTTTGTGTTCCCTCCGTTATAAGAATTTCCATTCGGCCTTTTGATACCTCTATTATGAGCAAAGTAGCTCTCCCTCTGGCTTGATTCTAGCACTCGAGCAATCTGTACTGCTTCATTATAAACTTTCTTTTCTAGCCCTAAAACATGCTCCCGAATGCTTCCCCTAAGTCCTATGACGAACCTTCGGGTTTTAGTATTTTCCTCCTGCATGCTAGAGGGAGCAAAGAAAAACAGCTCTTCATAACGCTGTTGATATGCATCACAGTCATCTGTCCCTGATACAAACTCAGGAACTCTCTTTCCATTGCGTCTTTGAAACTTCTGGGAAAATATTTCTCGAAGAATGCCTCTTTATAGATAGCCCATGTCATTGGGCATGCTTTGTTAATAGATAAGTCTGAGTAGACTTCCACCAGTGGTGTGCATCACCCTTCAGCATAAATGTTGCACACAGTACTTTCTCCTCTTCATTAACAGTCATCACCATGAAATTCCTTTCCATCTCGTCGATCCAGTGAGCTGGCCACAAAGGATCCGCTGGCTTGCCATTATATTCCTTAGGCTTCATTTTCAGAAAACGCTCGATCAATCGAGAATGATCCAGCTGATACTGAGCATAGGCCCCTTACATAGGTGGTTGATACTGGTAACTGCCTTGGGCTACCTCAGGGTTCTGTACTGGAGCTTGTGCAACTGGCGTTTGAGGTGCTTGGGGTATCGTGTTGCTACCCCCTGGTACGGTGCTAGCTTGTCTGGCTGGCATAGGTGTAGTATGTACAGCTGGAAAAACCATTCCCATAGTAGCTTGTATATTGGCTTGTAATTGCTGTATCTGCTGCAGCTGTTGTGCTAGGTTCATAACTGCTGTAGCCAAATCTGTAGGTGGTGCTGGCAAGTTTGTAGGATTTGTCTGGCCATTAGCTCCTAGTAGTGCCATATTCTGATTCCCTTGTTCTTCATGATTTTTATGGCTATCTTCCTCCACAGGTGGTGGTGGTGGAATTAGGTTACGTCCTCGCCTGGTTACTCTTCGCTTAGCCATTTCTTGTTCCGGTGGTGGTAGTGTCTGAAAAAATCGTAGAACATGTGAGGCAATCATAATATACGTCATTCCCATGTCAAAATCCAACCAATCAATGTAAAATTCCAATTCTCCAAGTCATTCAGTCAAAATACTCTATTTTCCATCTTAGGGTCGATGGTGGAGTCGCATTATGTCCAACCACAGGGTATGCGAGCTCACAAAACCCTGTCAGCTCACCGAGAGCCTGGGGTCGATCATAGGGTCGGTATATGTCCGACCACAGGGTCCGACCACACAATGTCTTTCAGCTCACCGAGAGCTTGGGGTCAAACGTGGGGTCGGTCGTGTGGTCGCATATTTAGTTGAATTTTGCGACTGCACGACCCCAAATCAGATTTTTAAACCCGATTTTTGGTGTCATTTCCCACTTTCTCTTTTTTCCTTCAACTCAACTCGCTTCCCCTGAGTTGCTATAGTATCAACTACTTGTGTTTGGTGATTATTTCTTCCATTCATGACTTCCGTTCCTTTCCTTTAGGTATGTTCTCTACTAGTCCTCATTTTTAAGCTTTCAAAACTAGGTTTTTCTCCATTTATAGCGTTTTCTTCAAATTAAAATTTTTCTAACCGTAAAAATTTGATTTTTATTAGGGGCTTTTATTATTGGCGACCCAATGGATGAAAGCCCTCAAGAAAATTTGAGTTCCATCGATTAGTTCTTGAGATACTTGAAATTTCCCATTTTTGACCTAATTTTTGGGATTTTTCCAAATTGTTGAAATTTCTTCAAATTCAATCTTCCTAGTTTAAATTTCCAATTGTATGAGCCTTGTAGGATGGTTTGGAACATATGTAAGTCCTCCTGCCCAACTGTTTGGGTGAAAAGTGAGGCTTTTGGTCAAATCATGCCGTTATAATGCTAAAAATTTGAGTTTTTCACCATATTTAATATCTTATCTATTTGTCTGTGTCTTTGCAGGTAGCATGGCTCGTACCAAAGTTCCCAGAGCTCATGATACTATCCGCTTCCGGTCTAATGGAGCAGAGGCTCAGTATGCTCGTTATGAGCGTAAAAAGGTGGAAGGGGGTCGCTGTGTAAACTTGGCTAGTTTAGCCTTGTTTAATGTAGAGGGTGCTTTTGGTGACATGAGTTGGCTCCCCGTGATATCGTATGAGGCTTGCACTTGTGCTGCTCTGGTGAAGCAATTTTATTCCAACCTTCAGGTAATGGGTGATCCAAATGATACAGACAGGGGTAGGGAGCTCAGGATCACCAGTTATGTGAAAGGGGTGGAAATCTTCTTTAACTGTCAGGAGTTGGCTGATCTCCTGGGTATATCAAATGATGGCTCCTTGGTGTACTGTGCACATAAGGAACCCCAGTTCCTATCTTTGATGATGCGTGTAGAGATTGATCACCAGCTTCTTAGAGGTGATCGCTGGGAGATGAAGCCAATCAACCTACGGTCGGAACCTTGGGTGTACTGCAAGATTATTCAACACAACCTGATTCCTCAGAGTGGGCATTATGAGAGGATTTCCTAGTTGACCCAGTATCTCCTATACTGCATCTGCACTAGGCAACCCGTTTGCCTTCCATACATATCATCAGGATGATGATCTGTGCTACGATGCCTGGTCAGATAGGCAACCTGCCCTATGGGCGTTGATCACTACCCTGCTCACTCGTCTGCATGTCGACTTAGTGGATGAGAGGATTCATGAGTACACCTTCTCATCTGACCTTGATTGGGAGGCCATCTGCAAGATGGGGATGCGAGATGCGCAGGTTAGTGACGAGGAGAGGAACACTATGGTGCGTCCCCACACTCGGGTTGAGGTAGCAGACGCTAAGGCGGCAGCAGCAGTAGCAGCAGCAGCAGCAGCAGCAGGAGTCCATGGGGGTGATGCTAAGGATGATGATCGTATGTACATGGATGTGGACGCCATACCTCCTCCATCACCATTGCATTCCACTAGAGCCGGCCCTTCTTGAGGTCTTTCTTACTTAGCTGGTCCTTCGCACCCACCACCAGATGATGTGATGGGGTTGCTGCGTGAGATTAGGGAGGTCCAACTTACGTCTGATCAGTGGATGACCGATCTGGCAGCTAGTCTCCAGGTGACCCAGACTCTGGTAGCTTGGCTGACTAGAGTGTTTGCTGAGGACTATGACCGAGATCGTGAGGCACCTCCTCCTACAGCACCTCCGGCTCCATGATGTATTCCTTTTTTCCTTGTACTATAGAGTAACTGTCTGAATTGTGGACTGTACTCTGATTTGGATATATATATATATATATTATTTTTATTCGATGTGTATATAAAACTTGTTTCTCATCTTAATAGTGCATTATTCTTTTTTTAAATTTTGTCTCATACAACATAGGTGCTTATGATGTGTTCTTATTATAGCTTTTAAATTTTATCCTAACTCAGTTCACGAACTTTTATGGAAGTATATCGGTTTAATAGAGAGGGTCCGAGAGCTTTGATACCAAGTTGTCACACCTCAATTCTTCACCAACCAAAATGGTGTGATGAATCGTCTATGATCCAACGGTTCAACCAGGATCTCGAATAGGCTGTATCCTTTTACTTAAACCATATACATCCACAACCATAATCAAATTAAATAAACAATAGTGGAAGTCTTTAATATTAATGAACTGAGAATCTAATAGTGATAACATAAATAAATTATCCAATTATCTCCAATAGACTAAGACATAAAATAAAATAAATTAATCAATTACATGTTCTTAATAATCCAACAAATAATTCTAATCAAAGACGCATGAGTTGCACTCGCACGACGAATCGTGTGACTCCATCATAGCTTTTGCATCTATTTTCGCAACATGCCCGTACGTTGGAGCATTCATATAATCTTCTACTGTAGTACCTGTATCATCAACTAAAAATATTCGACGTCGAAAGGGTTAGCACACATCATGGCTCAGTGAGCAAACAAAACAATACAACAAACATATGCATGCATTCAATTCAAATCTTTAGTTTAGTTTATAAGTTTGCAATGTATAATAGAAAGGATAGGTGGCCGCCGCACCTCTATACACGAGTGTGTAAAGGCGTGCAATGGATCAAACACCATTGCCATCCCATATGCACCCATCATGGAATAGAGATAGAGCTAAAGTTCCCGGATCAAACACCGCATAACACTTCCCCTGATGTCCTACCCATACCAACACGTAAGCCCCTATTGGCGAGGGCTTGCAAACTGGGCTCGCAACTAACCAATCCTAATGTCAAATAGTGTATCCAAGGCCTCACCCCAGCATCCCTCAATACGTCCATAGAGATAGAGCTAAGGACCCCCGACAGAGTCAGAGACTACACGGTCCGAGACCACCTCCCCTGATGCCCTACGACGTAATAGTTCTGCTAAGGTAATGGCGACGACGATGTTAGTGGACAAGACTTGAGTAGAGATAGAGCTAGAGTCTGGTGACCAGGATGAACCACAGTATCACGTCCTCCCCTTGATGTCCCACTCGCATCAAGTACACTAACTACACACAAACATTCACATGCCTATTCATAGCATCATCATCATCATCATGTTATAAATAAACAAAATTAAATATGCATGAACATTAATAGCAGGAATATTGGATGACATGTGAAATGCACAATACATGCATATAAGCATAAAATCATTCATGGCATTGGACTCAATAAATAAAAACAATTTATTATTAGCCAATTAGTTTAGGTCTTGTTCCCTCACCTTTGATTGATAGTAAATCCTCGTTCAAGCTTTATAATTCACTCTTAGATCACTTGAAAACCTAACAAGTTGATAGATTTTTAATTAGAATTAATTCACATGTGTTTAGACTAACATAAACTGAGGGGTCGTAGGTGTGGCAGCACCTGTGGTCTCAGTTTCTGTGACCACAGGGCGTGGGGTCGCAGGGTGGGGTCGGACATACTCCGACCACACGTGCGACCACACCCTCCCTGAGAACTTCCCGAGGGCAATTGGTCAGACATGTGTGTCTTGTGGGGTCGGACATCATGCGACCTCACATGCGACCACACGTGTTATGGTTGACCTTTCATTCTTAATTCCATTCCTTCATGTTTGAATCCTTTGGCATATCATCATGGTCCTTCCTATGATTGTTCTATGGCTCAAAACTATTATTTTATACACCATCCATTTTCCACATAATTTCCTCCATGGATTCTCTTGGAATTTGTCCATGGATGGATGATTTGGATTTCTCCTAAATCCTATATTCTTCATGAACTATTCTAGGCTCTCAATTTAACATGGGGAATATGTTCATACCTTAAGCTTGCTGAAGATTCAGAGTTTTCTCTAAATTTTCCTCCTCCTTAGTCTTCCTCTTCAATTTTCCTTATTTTTCTTCTCTTCTCTTTTCTCTCACTTTCAATTAGAGTTCTAAATGGGGTGAAAGAGGCTAAGAGACGTCCTATTTATAGAGAAAAACCCTCCATAATATGCCCAATGAGTTTAGGAAAGAACCCCCTTCGGATTAGGAAGGTTTCCTAAATTTGATTTCTGACTGGGTTCCGTGGGGTCGGAGGTGGGGTCTCAGAATCCGTCAACCACACCTATTCAAATGTCTGACCACACGACCAAAATTCATGTGGTTGGACTGTTTTGAGGTGTGGTTGGTCACACCTATTTAGGTATGCGACCATACACTCATAATTGACTATTTTTGGGTTGATTTCATACCTGGTCTTGTGGTTTCTTCACGCACTTGGTCCACTTGGCTCGACCATGATAGGTAGACCGGATACAAGGTGGTAAGACCAGTTAGTTCGATACGGGTCTTACATGGTGGGTACGACCTATGCAAGATCCTGGGTAAACCGTTGGTTTATTGGAGATTCATCACACCATTCTAGTTAGACCAAAATTAGGGTGTGACATGAATCTAGGGTTTTCACACAGGTTAGGGTTTTAAATCAATACTTAGTTGTTCATGGTATTAATCCTAATCTAACACCATCCTAAACCAAGCTACATGTATAGAGTACTTACCGTTGGTTCTATGATGACGATGCTCTTTTCCCCAACTGAGTTCTCCTCCTACAGACCTTCCTCAAGCTATTTTCTCCTTTTCAGATCTCTTTTCCAAACTCTAGGGTTAATGAGAGTCAACAATAAGTCTAAGTAGGAGGAAAGATATATTTATAGAGAGGAATATCCTTTTTGGAGACTCTTCCATGTAATAAAAGGAGTCTCCAAAAGATTAGGAAGGTGGGACCCATTAATAGTTCATCTCTAAACCGAACTAACTATCCGGTTGGATTGTTCGATTGGACTATTCATGATATCAGACATGTCAGACCGGACAACCTAAAAGATGTCCATTATCTCTTTTTCATACCTGGACTCTTGGTTCATCATCCGACCATCTCTTTGGGCCTGATATGACTATAAGACCTGTCACGGCTTGAAAACCTAAGTTAGATCGGGTTCGTAGAGTATGGGTCTTACAACTCCCCTACCCTTAAAAGAAATTTCGTCCTCAAAATTTGAACGTAGGTTTCACAACTCCCCCACCCTTAAAAGAAATATCACCCTCAAAATTTATACATACCTTCAGAGTTGAATAAATGGGGGTATACCTTTTGCATTGCATTTTCTTCCTCCCAGTTATTCTCTTCTACGTCCTAGCTTTTCTAAACTACCTTGACATAGTAGATATCTCTATTGCGGAGGTGCTATACCTTTTGATTGGTGAGCTTAATTGGTACAACATCCAACATCAAGTCTTTAGTCAAATCCATAGGGTCTACAGCCAATATGTGTGATGGGTCTGTGAAGTATTTCTTTAGTAATGACAAGTGGAATACATCATGGACACTTGACATGGACAGTGGCAATGCAAGTTGGTAAGCTACGTTGCCGCATCTGGTTAATATTTCGTATGGCCCTACATACCTAGGGCATAGCTTCCCCTTCTTGCCAAACTGCTTCAGACCTCTCACAGGTGATATTTTTAGGAATACCTTATCACCCACTGTAAACTCTAAATCTCGACGTTTATTATCTGCATAACACTTTTATCGTACTTGAGTTGTCTTGACCCTTTCTTTGATCTGGTTGACCACTCAACATGTTTTTTCTATAAATTCTAGCCCTACGATCCTTTCTTCTCCAACCTCATTCCACAATAGTGGGGTCTGAGATTTTCTACCATACAGTACATCTGGATCGTAGCCTGATAATTGTCATTGTAGGCGAACTCGATGAGTGGTAACTTCTCATCCCAAGCTCCCTTGAAGTCTATGGCACATGCTCGGAGCATGTCTTCCAAGATCTGGATGGTCCTTTTCGACTGTCCATCCGTCTGAGGATGAAAAGCTATACTTAATTTCAACTTATTTCTTATAGCTTTCTGTATTCCTTCCCAGAACTTGGATGTGAAACATGGATCCTTGTCTGATATTATACTCTTCGGCACGCCATGGAGCCTGACCATGTTGTCAACATACAGTTTGGACAACCTGTCCATGGTGTATTGAGGCCTGATAGCAATGAAGCTAGTCGTCTTAGTAAGGCGATCCACAATTACCCAAACTACATCTATTGATCTAGGTGTCATTGGCAGTCCAGTGATGAAATCCATAGTAATATAACCCCACTTCCATGTCGACTCTGGCAGTGGCTGTAATAACCTGGTGGGTCTTTGTCTCTTGGCCTTTACCTGCTAGCAGTTCAAGCACTAGAATACGTGTTGAGCTACATCTTCTTTTATACCCCTCTACTAGAACAATTGCTTCAAGTCATGGTATATTTTTATGCTTCCAGGATGTACTAAATATGGGGTAGAATGAGCTTCTCTTATTATTATGTCTTTGATGTCCGAGTTCTTACTCTCAGGAATACACAATCTTCCTCGGTACTTGAGTACCTTGTCTGCATCCATGTTGAAGTCAGGGTTAGGCCTATCCTTCTCTAAGTCCACTTATACTATCCTGAGGTGTGGGTCCTACAGGATTACTGCCTTTATTTCGTCCACCAAATCTGGTAAGATTTTTAAGGCTGCGAACATGAGCGTAAACTTGTGAATCAAGCTTTGCTCAACTAGATCGTCTGTAGACTTGAGTATGTGCTGTTCTTCACTCCATGACGAAGCATATGCTGCAGAACATAGTGCCACATTTGTACTAGGCCCCTGCCTTTACTTTTGACATCCACTTCCTACTTAATGCATCTCCCACTACATTTGCCTTACCTGGATGGTAATAGATGTCACAGTCATAGTTTTTCAATAGTTCTAACCACCTTCTTTGCCTCTTGTTAAATCTTTCTGAGTGAAAAGGTAGGTGAGACTTTTGTGGTCAGACTTGATCTGGAATTTTTCACCATATAGGTAATGCCTCTACGTCTTGATCGCATGAATTACTGTAGCCATCTCTAGGTCATGCATAGGGTAGTTTTTTTTGTGCACTTACAACTGTCTCGAGGCATTGGCTATCACTTTCTCTCCCTGCATTAGCATACATCCTAGCCCTAGGCCAGAGGTATCCATGTATAAAGTGAATGGTAGCCTTGGTGCTAGGATAGTCAAGATGGGTGCAGAGACCAACTTTGACTTCAAGGTTTGGAAGTATTCTTCACACTTATCTGTCTATACAAATTTCTCTCCCTTTTTCGTTAACTTGGTAAGTGGCACTTCGATTTTGGAGTAGCCTTACACAAATCTCCTGTAGTAACCAACTAGACCCAAGAAGCTACGGATCTCAGCAATGGTTTTCGGTGCTTCCCATCCTACAATGGCTGCTATCTTGCTGGGATCCACTTTGATTCCTTCTATAGACATAATGTGACCCAAGAAGGTGAGTTTATTTAGCCAACATTCACACTTCTTGAGTTTTATGTAAAGCTTCTCTCTTCTTAGCCACTGTAAGGCCGCTCTCAAGTGTGTTGCATGTGTCTCCTTATGTTTGGAGTAGACCAATATGTCATCTATGAATACTATGACCAAAGTGTCCAACATATCATGAAATACTCGGTTCATCAGTTCTATAAACGATGCAGGGGCATTGATTAATCCAAACAACATCACAAGGAACTCATAGTGTCCGTACCTTGTTCTGAAGGCAATCTTCGGAATATCTCCAGCCTTGATCTTTAGTTGATGATACCCTAATCTTAGGTCAATCTTCCAAAAGACCCTTGCACCTTGCAACTGATCGAACAAATCATCTATTCTAGGTAGAGGGTATCTGTTCTTGATGGTGACCTTGTTTAACTCCCAATAGTCACTACATAACTGTACACTACTATCCTTCTTCTGCACAAACAGCATGAGTGCTTCCCACAGCGATATACTTGGCCGTAAGAAACCCTTGTCCAATAATTCTAGTAGCTGGACCATCAACTCCTTCAATTCCATAGGGGCCATTCTGTAAGGTGCCTTAGACACTAGCGCAAACCCTGGCAGAAGGTTTATCATGAACTCAGTGGCTCTATCTGGAGGTAGTTCAGGTAATTCTTTTGGAAATATATTGGCAAACTCCCATACTACTTCCAAATCTTCCATCTTCGGTGTCTATCACACCCTAATTTTGGACCAACCAATGGTGTGATGAACAGTCATGAAAACCAACGGTTCAAACCAAGTTCTCGTATAGGCTATGCCAACCATGTTAAACCAAAATACATTCGACAATAATAATCAGAGATATTTGAGTAAATAGCAGAAGTCTTATTAATAATGAACTGAGGTTTACATGATAAATAATTAAATGATCTAGTTATCTCCAATTAACCAAAACATAATTAATACATATTACAAGTATCAAAATATGAAAGTTAAACACTAAGCGTAACCATGGTGGAAACACTTGCTTGACGAGTCTTGCTCGTCCTCTACAGCTTGCACATCTATAGCCGCCACTTGTCGATACATTAGTGTATTGATTTGATCTTCGACAGTAACACCTGCAACATCAGAAACTAAAAAGAATTACACACGCGAGGGTCAACTCTTCAACTTGAGCTCAGTGAGAAAACAAAATAATGCAACAAACATATGCATGCATTCAATTTATATCTTTGGTCTGGTTTTGAAGTTTGCAATGTGCTATAGAATGGTTTGAAGGCCCCCGCACCTCTATACACGAGTGTGTGAATCCATCCAATGGATCAAACACCATTGCCATCCCACATGCACCCACCATGGAATAGACATAGAGCTAAAGTGTTCAGATCACAAACCGTCAACACTTCCCCTAATGCCTTACCCATACCAACATGAAAGCCCCTGTTGGCGAGGGCTTGCAAACTGGGTTCGCACCTAACCAATCCTAATGTCATCCAACGATCCAAGGCCTCACCCCAGCATCCCTTAATACGTCCATAGAGATAGAGCTAAGGCTCCCCGACAGAGTCGAAGACTACACGGTCTGAAACCATCTCTCCTGATGCCCTATGACGTAATAGTTCTGCTAAGGTAATGGTGATACGATGATGTTAGTGGGCAAGACTTGAGTAGAGATAGAGGTAGAGTCTGGTGACTAGGATGAACCACAATGTCACGTCCCCCCTGATGCTCTACTCACATCCAACACACTAACCACACACATACAATCACATGCCTATTCCTAGCATCAACATCATCATGTTATAATTAGACAAAAGTAAATATGCATGGGCAGTAATAACAGTAATATTGAATGACATGTGAGATGCACATCACAAGCATACAAGCATAAAATCAATCATTGCATTGGACTCAATAAAATAAAATAGCTTATTATTAGACAATTAGTTTAGGTCTTGTTCCCTCTCCTTTGATTGATGTTTATTCATCTCCCAAGCTTTAGAAGTCACTTTGAATCTATTGGGAACCTAAACAATTAATGTTTTAAGTTAAGGTTCAAGTTTACCAAGTTACGATAGTTAAAAACCTTGTTTGGTCTCAAAATATGCTTGTTGTTATCGTGTGATCGGACATGTGGTCGGACCTGTGGTCACAATATATGTGACCACACACTGTGTGGTCGAACCCTATGGTCGCATTTTATATGACCACACCCTATGACCACACCTTTCCTGGGAACTTCCCGAATAGCTGTGGTCGATCCTCTGGTCACCCTGTGGTCGACCATAGGCTGCGACCACATGATGTTTGGTCAATTTTTCATCTTCAATCTGAATTCTTCCTGAGTCGATTCCTTGGCTCATCACTTGGGTTCATCCTATGATTATCCTATGACTATTATTTACAGATTCTCATTAACCATTATCCCTAACCTATTTTCTTATGGTTTTCATTAGAAATTCCATAACTGAAATCGTTACATTAAATTCAACACATCAACTTGATAAAAGGAACCTATCCTATCTGATCTAGCCTACAGAGTCAAGTCCATACCTTAAGCTTGTTGTAGAGATGAAATTCTTCTCTGTAAAACCTTCCTCAAGCTTTCCTCTCCTTTTCTTCTTCTTCCTCTCTTCTTCTTTCTCTTTTCCTCTTAGGTTTAGAGTTTTAATTTGGGTTCTAAAAGAGTAAGAGAGACTAAGAAATATCCATTATATAGTAAAAAACCTCCATATAGAGTCTTACTTTAATTAGGAAAGAGATCCCTTAAGTTTTGGAAAGTTTCCAAAACTCGGAGTCGGTTCAACATCATGTGGTCTCACGTGTGGTCGTAGAATCCGTCGACCACACGTCCAAAATATGCGACCACACGTCGTGTGGTCTCATGTGTGTGGTCTCATGTTATTTGGTCTCATGTGTGACCACACGTATCAACCACACCCTTCAAAACTGCCACCACACGTCCAAAATTTTCTAGTTTTTAGTTTTTGACTGGTTGCTTCTACACTACTTAACTAGTTAACCACACCAACTAAATTTGACTTGTTGCTTATCTTATCTTGTGATTTCTTCTTACAATTGGTTCACTTGATCCGGTTATGATGGAAAGACCGGTCACGACACGAAAACATAAGGTTAGACCAAGTTTGTGGCGTGCGGGTCTTACAGTGTCTTTGCAGAAACTTCAACCATGGATACTAGGTAACCGACTCCTCCTTTCTCTAGGCATCTCTTAGCTTTGAGTGCAGAGAGAATAAGTTTGTACTTCCTTGGCAATTTGTTCACTGTGAAACTAAACTCCTTGCCATTATCGTCTTTGAACATTAGTTTCTTCTCAGCACACAATATATTCGTAGAGTGCTGCATTAACCAATCCATTTCTAAGATGACATCGAAGTCTACCATCACAAGTTAAACTAAGTTCACTTCTAAATCACATCCATCAATATGAACTGGGCATGGCCTGTAACACTCATTTAGTACCACCTCTAGTCCCAAAGGGGATCGATCTAACAAGCTTGGGTTTAGAGGTTTGACAGGTAACTCTAGTCTTTTCCCAAACGATAACAATATGAATGAATGGGTAGCCCTAGAGTCAAAGAGGACTCTAGCCGGTACTCCAGCTATATTTACAGTTCTTGAAAATTTTAATTAACCCTTAGCCTATATACTCACATACATAATGCTGTAACAATAGGAGCAAGGATTAAGGTCGTATCTGTAACCACATCAGGAGATGCTGCTGCTTCCTCTGAAGCGACAGTATACACTTTTCCTTACTACAACTGCATTTTTAGGCTGGGGACATGTCCTAACATAATGGCCCATTTGTTGGTAGTTGAAGCACTTAACATTGCTAGTTTGGCTAGCTTCTTGTTGCGCAGCTACTGAAGTGGCCTTAGCTGGTGCAGATGTAGTTTATGACTTGAATGGGTGGAAGAGCTTAGTATTTCCCCCACTCGATGTCTCAGTGGTAGGCCTCTTTAGTCCTCTATTTTGTGAGAAGAAGATGTCCCTCTGGCTTGACTCTATAATTCTAGTGACCTGCACTGCTTCATTATAGATGCTCTTCTCTAGTCCCATTACATACTTTCGGATGCTACCACGGAGTCCCATGGTGAATCTACGGGCCTTGGTGTTTCTTGCATACTCGTCAGAGAAAAGAAGAATAAATCCTCATACCTTTGTTGGTAAGCATCTACCATCATTTGAGATTGTTGTAAGCTGAGAATTCCTTCTCCATTTGATCACGAAAACTTCTAGGGAAGTATTTGTCGAAAAATCATCTTTGAAAATTGCCCACGTGATCTGGGTGTGCTTAGTCAGCAGGTATGTTTGGGTTGAATTCCACCAAGAGTTGGCACCTTCCTTCATGTAGGTGGCATACAATACCTTCTCATCACCCGGAAGATCTTCTCTATTTCCTCTATCCATTGTGTTGGCCACAATGGTTTTCCTCCTTTCCCTGAGAAGGTTGGTGGTTTCATCTTCATGAAACGATCCCTAGTCCTTGAGGAATCATTCTGCCGAAATGCAGCCATCCCGTACTTCTGTGGCTGGTATTGATATCCTCCTGGGTATCCAGCCCGATACAGCCCAGGTGTGGATGTTGTTGGGATCTATTGAGGTGGTGGCGGGTGTTGATCTTAACCTGCCGAAACAGTATTACCATCCATCGACAGTATGGTATTATTCTCTCGAGACTCAGGCATAACATCCGTAGGTGTAGGGGTAGGTGGCTTGAACAACTTTAACATCTCAGAGAATAATTCTTTCTGTTGTGCCTCCATCTAGCAGACTAAGTTGGTCACGATTATAGTTGAATCCCTATGCAAAGGATCCGACAAAGGGTTTCGTGTCACTTGGGCCGGTACTTATTCATCGTTTCTTACTTGATTCCCATCCACACTATTCCTCTCTTGATCTCCATCTTCATTCCCCAGGTTTTGTTCATTCATGTTCTCAGTCCCCATATTTTCCTTAAGAGGAGGTCCCCTTGAGCGGCGATGTTTTCGGGACACTCTACGACCGTTCCCGCCTGCCATCTCAGATTATTGCCACCTGATAGAATCTGAGGCAAAACATAGCACATGAGACAAGTTTGAGAAAAGTAACTCAAATTGACATATTGTTAGTCCTACAAAATGCACGCGAGGCGAATAAACCATCAACGGAATGAGTAACACTAAAAGAAAATTTTTCCAAACTTAATAGGGTAAAGTTACATTGTCCGATCATAGGTGTCCGGTCGCATTTCTGAGATAGTAAATCCGACCGAACAGTCAGATCGGTCAAAATTCTGGGCTTTCCCAAGAGTGGCAGGTCGCATGACTGGTTTGACCTGGGCACAGGCATGTGCGATCGGTTAACTCTAAATCAGCTTTTAAGCCGGATTTTTGGAGTTTTTTCCTCCCTTATTCTTCTTGTTCTCTCATAGTTTCCGCCCCAACTTGGCTCCGATGAGTTTCTACAGTCCCACTGGTCAAGTTTCAAGCAATTTCTTCTGGTTATTCTTGCCCAAATTCACATTTTTTTTTGATTAAGGAGATTCCAATCGTAGGAAACTTATTTTGTTGGTTTGGAATTTGTTTTGGGACTTCAATGAACTAAAGCCCCCAACTTATTTGGGGTTTCATAGTGTGGTTTGTCGAAAACCCCAAACTTGGGAGTTTTGACCTAGGTTTTCCCCAAAATTTCAAATTCTATGTAACTTGTTTATTTCATTTGCTTTGTTTGAACTTTGAGTGATGGTGTACTACCCATATAAGTCCTCCTACCCATTGTGGGTGAGTTCGAGGCCTTTGGCCAAAATACAGCCATTATGCTGCCCAATTTTTGAGTTTTTCCTTGTACTCAATGGGTTTCTTGGGTTTGTTTTCACAGGTTTCAACATGTCTACTCAAAGGGAGCTAGCAAAGAATGTGGCTTCGAGTTCTAGGGGTCCGGATCCCCCTACTAGGTTTTTTGATGCCCATCAATTTCGCTCAGTGGATGTACAAGCCCGTTACCCTTGGTTTCTAGAACAAAAAGGTTGAATCCGACCATTTTGTGAACCTAGATCAACTCCATCAGTTCGATGTTTGAGTGGCATTCGGTGCTCTAGGCTAGCTACCAGTGATCCAGTATGCCGACACCACTCGTTCGGATATGGTGAAATAGTAATACATAAATTTGGAACTTGTAGGGGATCCCAATGATTTTAAACACTGCAGGGATCTCCGCATTACTAGTATGGTGAAAGGTACCAAAATATCCTTCAACTCCTTTGAGTTAGCATATATTTTGGAAATTTTTAATGATGGTGAGCCGGTGAACTATGCGCCAAAGGAAAGAGGTTATCTCCCTGAGGATCTTCACCAGGAGGTATGCTCTCAGATTCTTACTCTAGGGTTTTCCATGTTGGCAGCAAACCTATGGCCTTTACCTCGTGTGTACTGTCGCATCATCCAACACAATATCATTCCTTAAAGTGGTTACTACAATGAGGTATTTAAGTTAACCTAATATGTCACTTACCTTGTGGCCACTAAATAGAGTGTTTGTCTCCTATATATTATCATCAGGACTATGGCCCATGCTACCATACCTAATCTGAAAGGTACTCTCCCATATGGTTGCCTCATCATTATCTTATTGCATCGGCGTGGAGTAGACACGCGTGATGAGTTGTCATATGAGGATTTCGTGGCTTCTGACATTAACTGGGATGCTATTCGCAAGATGCAACTAGACAATGTCCTTATCAGTAATGAAGAGCTGGATGCTCGTGAGCGACCGCCTAGAAGGGCAGCGGTCGTAGCAGCAGTAACCACGGCAACACCTGCAGGAGTTGTAGGGGTAGCGAGGGTGAGCACATGAAGGACATTCCTGCCCTGCACCACTACCTATGCCTGAGGTTTCCTTTCTTTGGACTGTCACTGATCAGATTTTGGCACATCTGTAGGCCATCAAGACCAACTAGAGTACTATGCTGAATGCCCAGTGCGTGATGGATAAGCATCTGGCGGACTTGACTCGGAGTCTTAGGATCACCCAGGATGAGGTGCACTAGCTCCGTCAGGCCTACGAAAGTGACTACTCAAGTGGCGAGGAGTAGATTTTATTTCCTCAAGTAGTTTCCCTTGTCATGTTTATTTTGGTTTCCTAGGTAACTGTCCGACTTATGGATTGTACCTCGATGCACTACTGCCTTTGACTTATTTGTTTATCAGGTTATCACTTTGCTTATAGATCATTATGCTTTTATCAATTTAGTTTCATGCATCATTCAGTTGCTTATGGTGTGTTAATATTAAAGCTTTTAAGTTTCCTATCTCAGTTTATTAACTAAACTGGATGCGTGTGTGGTTTAGTGGATAGAGCCCTAGGGCTCTGATACTAAGTTGTCACACCCCAATTCTGGCCTAACCAGAAGTGTGAATGAAGCTCTAACCGAACCAACTGTTTAAACCAGGATTTCAAAAGACTGTGTCAATGTGATTTAGTTTTTGATGCAACAAGTAGGGGAAAACAATTCTTAATAGTTGGCACAAAAAAAAAGCAGCTGATTTAGTAGCATCGACGGCGAGCAGTTAAATCTCGACAGAACAAATCGGGAAAAGGATCCTTCACTTCCTAATTTCTATATATACAAAAGAGGCCGGATATTAATACAATTCATCTTATTCTTCTTTGTAGTAGAGTATTTTAGTGGATTTCGCTTCATTTATCGTTTAGTTCAGTCTTAATTTAGGATTATTCTGGAAAACAGATACTCAATTTCAAGTGAGTAAACATAATTCCATACTCGATCTCATAGATACATATAGAATTCTGTGGAAATCCGTATTCGATGAAAGTCGTATATACGGCTTGGAGGGAGATCTTTCATATCTTTCGAGATCTACCCTACAATATGGGGTCAAAAAGCCAAAATAAGTGATTTTAGCCCTTCTAAAAAGAAAATAAATTCTTGAACCTCTTTCACGCTCATGTCATGTCGAGGTACTGCAGAAGAAAAAAGAGGCTACTATGAAATATTTACTCATGGGTGGGGCAAGCTCTTCTATTATGGTTCATGGTTTCTCTTGGCTATATGGTTCATCCAGGGGAGAGATCGAGCTTCATGAAATAGTGAATGGTCTTATCAATACACAAATCTATAACTCACATAAACCACGCATGTAACCATAATTAGAATATAGATAAAATAGCAACGAAAGGCTTTAATTAAATGAACTGAGGTCTACATGATAGAATAATAATTTATCCAAAATTATCTCAATGTATCAAAAGGTAATTAAGTAATCTATTACAAGCCTTATAAACCAAACTCAAAGAAATAAATAAAAAGTCCTAGAGGTACACGTAGAAGTGGTACTCGCATGACTAGTCATGCTCACTCTCCACTGGTTGCACGTCCAACGCAGCAACGCCTCCATAAGCCGGAGCTCCAATCAACAATATCTTGCATCAATATTTTAAAAGGGTGTATATACAAGGGTAAGCTCACAACTTAGCTTAGTAAGAAGACAAGACAATGCAGTAGGCAAATGCAAAAGATAACATTAAATGTTTGGTCTGGTATAACTTGCAATGCACTATGGTAAGGATATGCGGCCACCATGCCTCCATGCACGAGAGTGTGGGCACACCCAACAGTCATGCAACAATCCACACTACTGTTGTTGCCCTATAATACTCACTTCGGAATAGAGATAAAGATAGAATCCGATAGTTAGGCTACAATCCATACTACTGCGTCCTTCCCCTGATACTCTACCCCTATACCAATACGTATATCCCTATTGGCAAGGGCTTGCAAGTGGGGTTCTGTTACTAACCAATCCTACATGTCATTACAAAGTATCTAAGGCCCTACCTCAGCATAGCTCCCTACGGAATAGAGATAGAACTAGAGTCCAATGGTCAGGCTACAATCCATACTACTACGCCCTCTCCCTGATACTCTACAAGTACCAAGCACGCTAAGATAGAAGTGATACGAAAAGTTATCAATGTGGGGAATGGTCTAGGGCTCCAACCCCTTCCCCATTCCACACACTAATGAAAACATACACATGCCTAACATCACATACTAGCAATAATAATATGCATGAATGAGTAATAGCATAATAAGAGATGACATGTTAGAATGCACAAACATTATATAGCAGAAACAAACAGAATGGTTTACTGTTATTAAGTATTTAGGTTTGGGTCTTATCCTTTACCTGACGCTTGGTAGCAAGTCCTGTTTGAGTCACAGAGTGTAACCTCGCTATTAAAAAGTCTTAAATAGCAATAGGAATTAATTAGAATTGGGTTAATGGGATCTGAGTTGATTTGACCCAAGTCTGGAGTGAAAAATAGTCTAAAATATACTATCCGGTTGCACTATTCGGTCTGATGAATAGTCCAATCGCACAGTTAGATCGGACAGCACTGGAACCCTCTATTAGTTTGTCAGGTTGCACCACTGTGGGCATATGTCCAACCGGACATGTCTGAATGGACAACTTCTTGAGGCTTCCCAAACATGTCTGGAGGCTTGTTTGGATGCACTCTTCGTGCCACCACACACTCCAACCGGACAAGGTCCATGTGTCAACTGTTTGTCCTCTCTACAGTCGATTTCATTAATCTGATTTTAAGGTTCCTCATACGCCATTCTATGGTCAAACCATACTTTAAAGTCATTATTTTCAAACCATTCATAATCTTATATTCTTATAAAGATTGATTCCGACAACCCCATGTATGAATCTAGGGTTTTTACATGGATTAGGGTTTCAAATGGTATTGATCCTAACCTAACACCATTGTTTATGGTATTGATCCTAACTTAATACAATCCTAAACCAATCTATAGGTATAGAGCACTTACCGTTGGTTCTAGGACGACGATGCTCTTCTCCCCAATGGAGTTCTCCTCCTACAGACCTTCTTCGAGCTCTTTTCTCCTCTTCAGATCTCTCTTCCAGACTCTAGGGTTTGTGAGAGTCAACAAGTGGTTTAACTAGGAGGAAAGATATATTTATGGAGAGGAATATCCTTTTTGGAGACTCCTATGTATAAAAGGATTCTACCAAAGATTAAGAAGGTGGGCCCACTAATAGTTCATCTCTAAACTGAACTAACTGTCCGATCAGACTGTCCAGTTGGACTATTCATAAGACCGGACATGTCAGACTGAACAACCTAAAAGATGTTCGTTATAGCTTGTTTTTGTACCTAGACTCATGGTTCATCATCTGACCATCTTTTCGGGCCCTGTTATGACTGAAAGACCTGTCACGACATGAAAACCTATGTTAGATCGGGTTCGTGGAGTGTGGGTCTTACATAACACGTCCCCATCCAAATGAATCAAACTTAATTGAAATTGTTCATAATTGTTCCATTGTGTCTAGGCATAGACACAATCATCGCATTCGTACTCCGGACCATGGATATCCTCGTCACTGACATCCGCTTCTTCAAATTCAGCGACAGTCATTCCTGCATCATCTAAAATAGTTTGTGTACACATGGGTAAGCTCACCCATTGAGCTTAGTAAGGAAATCAGAAATGCAACATATAAAATACATGAAATTATAAACTATGATCAAGTATGATAACTATATATGCCAACTCAAGACAGTAAAAATGGTGCTTCTAGGTTACACAGGTCATCCCTATCAGAATGAATGAAGCCTCCCTTGGAGTGAATTATTGTCCCCCATGTATAGGTCCGGCATCTTGGTCCTCGATCGCAATTCATCCCAAGTTCACCCACGTGAGACTTAAGGAGGTGATAATCCCACTAGTCGACTTGCCCGCCCATTCACACTACTTTTAATATGGGGAGCATCACAGCTATGTTCATACCACCCTTTATTGAACCTATGCCAATAGATAACCTCCTATTGGTTAGGGGTACAGTTATACGGGTATTTATGTGCAACTAAACATGTTCATCTAATGAACCATATTACTGGACCGACCCCATTGAGCCCCTACATAGGACATCATGACTTGGCTAAGTTACATATGGTTAATGCAAAGCAGTGCCAGTAAGAAGTAGTGTAAGCATCCCATTCCACCCACCTTCCTCTTTACCAGTGTAACCAGACATCATGAATCAAACAGACCAACAACACCTTTCATGGAGAGGTTGTGAAACATCCCATTCCACATGCTTTCAAACTACTATGGGTATCACTGATTGCACACAATTTAGGATGCATATGCATAAACAAGAATACAGTTCATTGGATGGCATGTTATCAAACATAGCATATTATCAATCTCAAAACAATCATCATAGAGTAAAGTTCATACGCAAACAAGGGTCTAGTCCCCTTATCTGAGTAGTAAATTAAAATACTATAGAAGTACGACAAAAACAGGCTTACTAAGCTTCCCGTATCTCTATTAACATCATAGAATTAAATATTAATCCTTTGTTTATTATCCATCTTTACTATTTGTTCATCATATCATCTCTTTAATTTATCTATTAGTCTTTATGCTCTGTTAACCAAGTTCCAATATGCCACAGCTTGCTGTCCAAGTGATGTAGAGGTGGAGTGAGTTTGGACTTTTCATTTATAGTTTAATTTCCACCATGGTATTACTCAAAACAATAAGGAAATACATTATTTGACATGGTTGCAGGGTCCCATGCCTTCAAAAATGGTCCATAGGGTGGTACAGCAGGTCACTGGTCAAGCATAGCCTTCTTAGTAGGAGGAATCTGAGTGGTTACCTTCTTACCAACAACAGCTTTGAAAGGCTTCTTAAATGCACGAGCATTCGAGAAGGTGTTGGCTCTTTTGGTGCCAAAAGTTGTTTGTTTGTCCCTCTAATGAGCTTGGTGTCCATCCGTCTGACTGTCCTCCACCACTTTGGCTATCTGCACAACACTAGCATATGTAGTATGACCCTAGGCTTTAACAATGGCTCTCATGCCTCCTCTTAGGCCATCGGCAAACCTCTTAGCCTTTAATGCATTGGTGATCATACTAGGGTTGGCAAAGTAGTATAGTCTCTCTGGTACTCTGTAACCGATCGTTAGACTTGGCTGAAAGTTAGGTTTTCAGCCTCCTTTTGATCTCGGTAGCTTTGAGGAAAATAGTTCTCGAAGAAAGCCTCCTTGAAGTTCTCCCAAGAGATGGTACCAATTCTAGCTTCTAGTATAGGCTGTGTGGATTCCCATTAGTTATCGGGTTCATCCTCAAACATGAATCTGGTGCAGAGGATTTTCTGCTTGTTCAAGCACGGCATCATTCTCAGTGTCTTTTCTATGGTATGCATCCAAATAGCAGGATGTTGAGGAACATTTCCTACACCAGTGAATTTAGGAGGTTTCTTCTTCTAAAATGCTTTAACTAGCCTTGCCATAGGTGTCAAAGTTGGTTCTTGTACTTCTGGAGCTACATTTGCAGCTATTGGTAGTGCAAGAGGAGGCACCTAAAAAGTAGCAACTGGCACCGGGTAGGTATTTGCAGTGCAGCAGGTGGCACTGGCACTTGAATAGGTACTGGTGTTGGGATGTGCATTGCCGCGGGATCTGGGGTAGCTAGAGGGCCTATTTCCCTTCGAAGCATAGCTATAAGTTTTGTCATTAGTTGTTGCTGCTGATTGCTAAGATCACAGGCAAGGTTTCCGAAGATCGTAGTTACACCTGCGGCTGTCAGCATCTGTGGTGGTAGTGCTATTGGAACTGGCTCAACTACTACCTCGGGCAGAGGTACAAGTTCTGCTTCTTGCTCTTGCATTACCACCTTTGGTGGAGCAATGCTTTCAACAGTGAGGTACTCGTGGTCATCTGCGAGTACTAGGAGCCATAAGTAGGATATTCCCTTGGAATATAAAATTTACACTGTCAATCACCTCATGAATATGAATGTGTTAAAAAAGATCATGCAATGCAAATATAATGCTCAAATTTGACACGATTGGTTAAAATGAGCATTGCAGATGTGTCAGATGAGTAAACATTAATAATGGAGTGAATAAACTGCAAAAAGGACATTCGGCTACGAAATGGCATGCGGCTGGGGCGTGGGGCTGTAGCACCCGACTGCACATCATTTTCTCTATTTAAATAGAGGTGCAACTTTTCTTTTGCTCATTTCTCTTCGTGCGGCTGAGAGTGCGGCTGGGGGAACAAGCACACCAACCAAAAGACTCTCTTGGAGGATTTCTTGGTGGTTTCAAGGCTCAATCCTTCTCGTTATCATCTCTACGCATTAGAAAGGTGAGTTTCGATGTCGATTTTCATTTTTTATCTTGACCTATGCTAGGTTTTGATAATTCTTGTTGTTTTCTCCTTGAAATAGCTCAAAATGATGGGGTTTTGTTGTTCTAACATGCTAGGAAGTTTATTTTGTGTTTTACCCCATTGTAAATCTCATTGCCATTGATTTACATTGGCTTCCAAAGCAAAAATTGGGATTTACCCCATTTTCTCCAAAAACAAAATTTATTTTTGATTTTTGCTTAACTTCCTTCAATCCATTGATATTTTTTATGCTTTTAATCACTTCATTCTTCATGTAATAATATTTTGGAGACATTGAATCCCTCATACACATGCTCCTCGCACTATTTGAATTTTCTCTCCATTTTGCCCAATGACCAAATCGAATTTTTTTAAGTCAATGGTGTTCCAAATGTGAATTTGATATCCTCCTCATCTTCTTGTACATTGATATACTTTATTTTCTTAATATCCATTTTTAATATCCAATTTTGCTTGGTACTTGCTAATTAACTTTAACTTCTGCTTCTTTGGGTAGGTTCTTATTACTTTGTTTTAGTCAGATGCCATGGCTTCTCGAGACATTCCAATACCCACTGAGGAGGGATCGTAGACTGTAGGGGTAGTGAGACAGGCATGACCCCCTCCACTAGCATATGATTAGTCTCATTTTAGATCTGTTGAGGTAGCTACATCTTGGCTCTCATTAGTGTGTAGGTCAGTAGAGTCAGGTCGCTACATCTTATGTGGTGACTTGGAGAGATTTGATGTTCGCAGGGCATTTTTAAACATGGGCTGGTTACCTGCACTCCAGCATCCTTTACCCACATGGTTCGACCCTGTTCGATTGTTCAATTATAATTTATGGGTTGACCGGGGTATGGAGGAAACAACAGACAGTTCTACCATTTAGGTTTCCAGTTGGATTAAGGGACAAGAAATCATTCTGGATATTCCCCGTTTGGATCAGCTCTTGGGGATTTCTGTAGAGGGTGAGTTGGTTTATGTGAAGCCCAAAACTCTAGTTGTGGATGAGTGGGAGCTCGCCTTGATATGGGAGTAGATGATGTTGGGTCCTAGGTTGTGAGAGAGCAACTGTTGTCCAGTTCCTAGGGTATATAGCCGCATTATTCAGCACAACATTATGCGCAAGAGTGGACATAGAGATGTCATTGTACATTTTTGTGAGTTTGTGACATACTGCGGCACAATGCGGTGACAAATATTCCTTCCTTACCTGATTTTAAGGACGGTGATCACTATAATACTTTACACTTGGACTGGTAGTCTCCCTTATGGTAGGTTACTCACGCAGCTGTTCTTTAACCTAGGGGTTAACTTATCATGTCATGATGACACTAAGAGATTAGTCCATGCGAACTTTGGCTAGGATTCACTATTTAAGCTCTGTCTTTAGGATGTCGTTCTTAGTGATGATGAGTTGGAGCGGCGTCCTAGACCAGATCCATGGCTAGGAGCACGATCGAGACAACAGCCAGTTAGGAGAGTTTGAATTAGAGTGGTTGAGTCTTCTCTTGAGAGTGAATTATCATTATTTAGCAATAGTGGTGATCCAACACCTGTTCAGGAAGATTCTAGAGAGAACAAAGGGTAAAATCGGTATTGACCCTCAAGCACAAGAACAAAGGGTAGAATCGGTATTTTGGGATTTCACACTATTCACTATAAATAGGGCGAATCCCGAGGTTTTTGACAGACAATATTTAGTGCTCATTTATTACTCCTTGAGATTCACGCTCTGACACATCGGTTGGAAAATCTCACCTCACCCCACACTTTATAATATCTTAGTGGGCTCGACACCGAGCCCATTGACTGTTCACAGAGCCTAACTTTGGCATCGGAGTGGACCCGGGGCATCCAGCCCTCCCCCTTATTTGCCTTTCCTTGTATTGCAGGTCCAGTCAGCACGGAGAGGACCCACAGGACGGATCCGGTCCACTTGCTCCGAGTCTAGAAGATATGGTAGATTCAAAAAATGAGAGAGGGAGTCTGTCACCTATGAGAGATGATGATGATGGTGGTGTGCCAGCAGCGATGGTTCCTCAATCTGTGGTCCTGAGATTGCAAAGTTACAAGGTTTACTGGGAGATGATCGCTCTTTAGTGATTGCACTACAGGATCATCAGCGGGCTACTCAGACTAGTTTGGCTTCACACAAGAGGCGCATACTGTAGAACATCACTGGTGTGGAGCGACAAATGATAGCAACTGAGCACCTGCATTTGCGAGATACTTTTAAGGCTACTAAGCAGGAGGTTTCCTTCATGCATTCTACATTGGCTTCTACAGGTGTGATGCCACCTATTCCTGATAAGATAGTGGCTGGAGCTGCAGCCGAGCATGAGAGAACTCATCAGCGGTGAGTCAGATCAGTGGCTCCAGCTCAACTTACTTATTCTATAGATAGTCCAAGTCGACAAGAGGATCGTCGGTCTTAGCAGGTAGATTCATAAATCAGGAGTCGATCTCTTTATTTTGTTTATTTTACTTGGTGTATGTACATATACTCCTTTTTATTTGTTATTGATAGATAAGGATTTGGTTTGTAAGGACCTACCCATCCTTGGCATATTTATTTCTGAGTTATGTACTTAAAATTCTATTTCAATTTGTGTTTATCAGTAGTTTATGCTCTTTATGTATTGTTGTATCCCACTAATGGTTTTTACCCCTTTTCTTTCTATCTTTTAATTTCCTAAGTCAGCTTACTGTATTGGTGGTGCATGTGTGTAAATGGGATTTATAGTAGATATAGCATGATTGTGCTCTGATACAAACTTCTATCACACCCTGTTCCCGATGTATCAATACTATGGAATGTAACAAGATTCCTCATCCAATAAGGGTCATAGAAATCCCCTTCCAGGATTACAAATTAGGGTATGTCAAACTACTATCCACATCTTTACAAGCAAGCATGTATATAATACCACTATAATCAGATAATTCAATAGGTAGAGTATAATGGAAAGTTTTAATAGGAATCATAATAGTAATTGATTACTAAATGATAAAATAATTTAATATTCTCCATCCCATTGTATAATAAGTAAATAAAATTATTCTCAAAACCTAAATTATATCTTGGACAATACGTCCCCATCCAAATGAATTAAACTTAATTGAAATTGTTAATAATTGTTCCATTATGTCTAGGTGTAAATATAATCATCGTAGTCGCACTCCAGACCATGGATATCCTCGTCACTAACATACGCTTCTTCGAATTCAATGACAGTCATTCCTGCATCATCTAAAATAGTCAGTGTATACAAGGGTAAGCTCACCTACCAAGCTTAGTAAGGAAATGAGACATGCAACATACAAAATGCATGAAATTATAAACTATGATCAGGTTTGACAACTATATGTGCCAACTCAAGACAGCAAAAATGGTGCTTCCAGGTTGCACAGGTCATCCCCATCATAATTAATGAAGCCTCCCTCGGAGCGAATCACCATCCCCCATGTATAGGTCTGGTGTCTTGGTTCTCGACCGCGACTCATCCCAAGTTCATCTACTTGACTTGAGGAGGTAATAATCCCACTAGTTGATTCGCCCACCCATTTACACTACTTTGGATATGGGGAGCATCACAGCTATGTTCATACCACCCTTTATTGAACCTATGCCAATACATAACTGCCTATTGGCTAAGGGTATAGTTATACAGGTATTTATGTGCAACTAACCATGTCCACCTAATAAACCATATTACTGGACCATAACATCGCCAAACTTCTGACCTCATCCGAGCCCCACGTAGGACATCATGACTTGGCTAAGTTACATATGGTTAATGCAAAGTGGTGCTAGTAAGAAGTGGTGTAAGCGTCCCATTCCACCCACCTTCCTCTTTACCAGCGTAACCAGACATCATGAATCAAAGAGACCAGCAACACCTTTCATGGAGAGGTTGCAAAGCGTCCCATTCCACCTGATTCCAAACCACTAAGGGTATCACTAATGGCATACAATTTAGGATGTATATGTATGAAAAAGCAATACAGTTCATTAGATGGCATGTTATATCTAACACAACATGTTATTAATCGCATAACAATCATCATAGAGTAATGTTTATATGTAAACAATGGTCTAATCCCCTTAACTGAGTGGTAAATAGAAATACTACAGAAGCACGACACGAACAACCTTACTAAGCTTCTTTCTATCTCTATTAGCATCATAAAATTAAATATTAATCCTTTGTTTATTATCCATCTTTATTGTTTGTTCATCATAGCATCTCTTCAATGTTCTTACCATCTATGTCCCATATATGTCCAATATCTCTACACCTTGTATATTTTCTACAATCCAAAGGATTGTGATTGATAGAGATCTCTAGCCTAAAGATAAGCCTAGAGATTGAATCTAATGGATCATAGGACAAAGATCTCTATCCTAAAGATAAGCCCAGAGATTGAATCTAATGGATCATAGGACAGAGATCTCTAGCCTCAAAATAAGCCCAAAGATTGAATCTATTGGATCATAGGAGAGATACTTGCCATTCTTTTGTATATAAATATGTTCATTCAGATTGATGAAATACACAACAAAAACTTATAGAATTCTTGAGTTAACAAATTTATCTATTAGTCTTTATGCTCTGTTAACCAAGTCCCGATATGTAATACATAGTAATATTGGTTTGGCTTCGAAACTTGTTACTCTTATGCATAGGAAGTCCAAGTTGGGTAGCATGGCATTTTAGTTGGATATTCAGAAAGCATATGATACGATGGAGTGGCAGTTCATTTATGCTGTGCTGAGAAAATTTGGTTTCATTGATACTTTTGTTTCCAGAGTGGCTGCGATGTTACAGTCTTCTAGAATGAGTTTTATGGTGAATGGTGGTACAGTGGGCTTCTTTAGAGCTGAGAGAGGATTTCATCAGGGTGACCCTCTATCTCCATTGCTTTTTGTTTGTCACACCTTAATTCTAGACTAACCAGAGTAGTGTGATGAACTGTCAATAGACCAACGGTTCATTCAGGATCTCATATAGGTTGTACCCACCATATCAAACCACACACACATTCTACAGTAATAATCATAGATATTAAACAAATAAATGAAAGTATTTATAAATAATAAACTAAGTATCTAACAGTGATAAAATAATATCTAATCCAATTATCTCCAAATAACTCAAGATATAAAATAAAATAATTGATTATATGTTCGGTAATCAAAATAGCTAAACTAATCACGAACACATTGATTGCAGTCACATGAAGGACCAAGCGCATCTTCTACAGCTTCTACGTCTAAAGCCACTATGTGTCCATACGACGACGCATTCATGTAATTTTCTATAGTAGTACTTGCATCATCAACTAAAAATATTTGACGTCGAAAGGGTAAGCACACATCACGGCTCAGTGAGCAAACAAAACAATGCGAAAACATATGCATGCATTCAATTCAATATCTTTGGTCTGGTTTTTAAGTTTACAATGTGCTATAGAAAGGTTTGGAGGCCCCCGCACCCCTATACATGAGTATGTGAATTAGCCGAATGGATCAAACATCATTGTCGTCCCACATGCACCCACCATGGAATAGAGATAGAGCTAAAGTGTCTGGATCACACACCGCCAACACTTCCCCTGATGCCCTATCCATACCATTACGTAAACCCCTATTGACGAGGGCTTACAAACTAGGCTCCCAACTAACCAATCCTAATGCCATATAGTGTATCCAAGGCCTCAGTCCAGCATCCCTCAATACGTCCATAGAGATAGAGCTAAGGCCCCCGATAGAGTTAAAGACTACATGGTCCAAGACCACCTCCCCTGATGCCCTATGATGTAATAATTCTGCTAAGGTAATGGCGATACGATGATCTCAGTGGGCAAGACTTGAGTAGAGATAGAGCTAGAGTCTGGTGACTAGGATGAACCACAATATCACGTCCTCTCCCTGATGCTCCACTCGCATTCAACATACTAACTATAGGCACATAATCACATATATATTCCTAACATCATCATCATCATCATGTTATAAATAGATAGAAATAAATATACATGAGCAGTAATAACAGAAGTATTGGATGACATGTGAGATGCATATTACAAGCATACAAGCATAGAATCAATCATGTCATTGGATTCAATAAAATAACAGTTTATTATTATCCAATTAATTTAGGTCTTGTTCCCTCACCTGTTAGCAAAACTTGATCTTCTTCAAAGCCTTATAACTCTCTTTGAATCAATTAAGTAACCTAGAAGTTACATAAATTTAAGTTAGGCTTCATGTGTAACATGTTATAGTAGTCAAAAATCATAAGAGATCACTGATAGGAGACTGATTGGTCATATGGTCTCATGCTGTCTCGACCTTATCTCGTACGATTGATACCCTATGGTCGCACTATATGTGACCACACCTACAACCATACGTTTCCTGGATTCTTCCCGAATGGCTATGGTCGATACTCTGGTTATCCAATGGTCGATTGTAGCTGCGACCATACGAGTTTAATGTGATTTCCTACTTCCAACATGGATTCCTCCTCTTGGGTGATCAACGGGGTCTTCCATAATGATCATTCTAAGGCCAACATTCTTAGTTTTATCGAGTTAATTACTCTAACTCATTCTCCATGATCCCCTTGAGGTTTGCTCAGAAAATCCCATAGATGAATCCTTACATTGGGTTTGGTATTACAATTTATGTTAGAAACTCCTACTCTTGGTGTTCTAAGGCTACAGAGATAATGTTCATACCTTACTGGTTATAGAGAGTTTGTGGAACTCTTCCTCTCAGCCTTCTTTTCAGTCTTCCTAGTTTTCTCTTCTTCTCCTTCTCTTCCTTCTCTTCCTCTAGGGTTTGATAATGTTCCAAAAGAGTAAAAAAGGGTTGAGAAACGTCCTTTATATAGAGAAAAACTCTCCATATAGAGTTGTCTAGAAAAAGGAAAGAGATCCCCCTTCTATTTGGAAAGTTTCCAAACTTGAAGTCTGATTTGGGGTCTTATGATCGAACGTACTGTCACAAAATCCGTCAACCATACGCTTAAAAACATCGACCGTACGATAATTGGTCAGTGGCCTTTGTTTCTTACCGTATGGTTGACCATACCTATCCAGGTAGTCGACCATACACTTGGTTTTTAGTGTTTTTAAGTCGATTTTCATACCTAATCTCGTGATCCTTCTTCACACGGTCGGTCCACTTGATCCCGCAATGATAGAAAGACCTAGCATAACACGGTTAAACTGGGTTAGTGGAGTGTGAGTCTTACATTGTTATTGTTGAAGAAGTTCTTTGTAGATGCATCAAAATGATAGAGCATAAAGGATGGATTGACCCTGTCTTCAAGGGAAGAGGTACGGTGATCCCTACCCACCTTATGTTTATAGATAATGTTTTTATATTCATGAAAGCAAAGGTGAGTTCTGGCCTATATTTTATGAACATGCTTTAGCTATACCAGAATTCTAGTGGCCAATGTATTAATTCTTCAAAGAGCAAGATTTTTTTCTTACATTTGGAAAATCATAGTAGTTGCTAGAGAATCCTGAAATGCTTTAATTTCAGCGAAGGATTATTCCCAACCAAGTATTTTGGGGTTGAATTATTTAATGGAAGGAGGAGAAATTAATACTTTTATCTAATATTGGATTGATTTAAGCAGAAATTTTCTGCTTGGAAGGGTCAATTATTGTCCTATGCAGGAAGGGTGGAGTTAGTTCGAACAATCCTTAGTAGCTCATTTTTGCATTCTTTCTTAGTATATAAATGGCCTTATTTTATAATTTAAACAGCTAAGGACTGGATGAGAAATTTCATTTGGTCAGGTGATCCTCTTTTACAAAAATCTGTGGTAGAAAAATGGGATATGGTATGTAGCTAGAGGGTGGGTTGGGGATAAGGTGCTTGAAAGACATAAATTAAGCTCTCCTTGTGAAGATGGTGTGGAAGATACATAAAGAAAATACAATGTATGCTAATTTCATGCGAGGTCATTACTATGGTAAAAATGGGAACATTCGAAGACAAGTTGCGGAGTCTCCAGTTTGGGCAAGCATTAAGAAATTTTGGGACTGGACATCAAAGCATTCACGTTGGATTATAGGCAATGGTGCAAACATTAATATTTGGAGAGACAAATGGATGGGAAATTTTACTCTACAAAAGAAGTTGAATTTGGATTTGAATATTATTTGTAAGGAGGTTTGTACTATGGATAGATTTATCAGAGATGGTGCATGGTGTTGGCCGGTAGTTAATTCGCCACTACTGAGGAGCTATCTAAATATGGCTTCAGAAATCCCATTGGACAAAGGATTGGTGGATGATCTGGTATGGACAGGTGAAGTGAATGGAAGATTTTTAGTCCAATCAGCTTGGAATCTAAGAAGGCCTACTTATGCAACACAATCATGGATTGCTGCAGTTTGGTGTAGTAATTTATTGCCATGAGATTCATTTTTTGCTTGGCATTGGTGTCATGGTAAGCTTCCTTTGGATGCAGTGCTTAAAACTAAAACAATTTTTTTGGCATCTCGTTGTTATCTTTGTCATGCAGTGGAAGAGGATGTTGAGCACTTATTTTATAAGTATTTGGTAACTTACAATATTTAGGAGGAAGTTACTAAATGGTTTGGAGTTAAATGGAATGATTATGTTACAATTGAAAGTTTTCAATTGTGGTGGTAAAGGAAATGTAGAGTGGTGCCATTAAAACAAATAGAGAAACCCTTGTTCTATTTGGTATTGGTTGCTATATGGCAAGCACGAAATCGAGCATGTTATGATAATTGCAGAGTTTATATGGCTCGTATAACAGACACTATTATTTCTAAATGCAGAGACTTAGCGGTCCTTAAGCCATGCACAATTAAGTCTATGTTGGATCTTAATACAACTAGGAACTTGCAACTAACTACAGTGAACTGTAAGTCAAAGGCCATCATCGAATTATATTGGCAATCACCGATGGCTATGTGGTGTAAAGTTAATGTAGATGGTTGTTGTTTGGGAAACCCTAGTATTGCGGGGTTTGGGGCTGTGATAAAGGATTGCAATGGCAACATTTTAAGAACTTTCTCTGAATTCATTGGTGTCAGTACAAATTTCTAAGCAGAACTAAGAGGAGGTATTCAAGGTGTGCAAGAAGCATTGGAGCTGGGATATCATATAATTTGGTTGGAAAGTGACTCCAAATCAGTTGTTGGCCTTTTACATTCTTCCAGTGTGCTGTGGTTTGTTAGACAGAAGTGGATGGCATTAAAAAACAAGCCCAACATACAAGTGCGGATATCCCATTGCTATAGGGAACCTAATTCGATGGCGGATAAACTGGCATAGCAGGCAGTATTTGATAGAAGTTCAAACATGTGGACTATGTGTCCAAACTTTGCTGATAGGGAGGCTGTGTGGGATTGTAAGACCCGTATCGAACTAACCGGTCTTACCACCTTGTACCAGGTCTACCTATCATGGTTGAGCCAAATGGACCAAGTGCGTGAAGGAAATAGCTAGACCAGGTATTAAACTGACCCAAAAACAGTAAAATAGGGGGCAGGGTCGCATACCCAAATAGACTGGGTCGGACCACCCTCATTAGGGAGTCAGACCCCTGAAATTTTGATCGAGGGTTGGACAATTTAGACCTGAGGGTCGACGGGATCTCCGACCCCCTCATCGACCCCCTCATTGTCGACAGAAACCGTAAATAGAAAACTTTCCAAATTTCAAGGGGATTCCTTTCTAATCTCAATGGGACTTATTTTGGGAGGTTCTCCTCTATAAATAGGACGTCCCTTAGCCTCTTTCACTCCTTTTGAAACCCTAATTGAAAGTGAGAGAAAGAGAAGAGAAGGAGAAGAGAAGGAAAGTTGGAGAAGAAGACTAAAGAGAAGAATTCAGAGAAACCTCTGAATCTCAGCAAACCTAAGGTATGGGTATATTTCCATTAATGATTTAAGACCTTAGAATAGTTCATGAAGAGGGTATGGTCTAGGAGAAACCCAAATCATCCATCCATGGGAGGATTTCAATGAAATCCATGGAGGAAATCATGGTAGGGAAAGTAAGGAAGAAACCTAGAGTTTTAAGCCAAAGAACAAGCATAAAATGGATTGTGGAAGTAAGCCATAGGACCCAAACATGAAAGAATGGACTGTAGGATGAAAAGGTCGACTCAAACCACGGGGGGTCGCACGTGGGGTAGGTTGGGAATTGACCCTACTAGACCACAGGATTGACCCCTAGCATCCGGGAAGTCCAGGGATGCGGTGGTTGCACCCAGGGTCAATGGAACATCCGACCCTGGCATCGACCCTACACCCTGGGGTCGTAGAAAACTGCTACCCTACCTGTGACCCGTCCTGTGACCCTCGCTTAACAGTAAGCCTAAAATTTTCGGAATGACTTATAATTAAAATCTATCGACTTGTTAGGTTTTCCTATTGATATAAAGGTGATTCTTAAAGCTTGAAAGAGGATCTACACTCAAGCCAAGGTGAGGGAACAAGACATAAACTAATTGACTAATAATAAATTGTTTTTATTTTCTTGAGTCCAATGCCATGACTGATTCTATGCGTGTATGCTTGTAATGTGCATTCAACATGTCATCTAATATTTCTGCTATTAATGTTCATGCATATTTAATTTTATTTTATTTATAACATGATGATGGTGATGATGCTAGGAATAGACATGTGAATGTATGTGTGTGGTTAGTGTGCTTGATGCGAGTGGAGCATCAGGGGGAGGACGTGACATTGTGGTTCAGCCTGGTTACTAGACTCTAGCTCTATCTCTACTCAAGTCTTGTCCACTGACATCGTCGTATCACCATTACCTTAGCAGAACTATTACGTCGTAGGGTATCAGGGGAGGTGGTCTCGGACCGTGTAGTCTTCGACTCTGCCGGGGGGCCTTAGCTCTATCTCTATGGACGTATTAAGGGATGCTGGGGTGAGGCCTTGGGTACACTATTTGACATTAGGATTTGTTAGTTGCGAGCCCAGTTTACAAGCCCTCGCCAGCAGGGGCTTACGTGTTGGTATGGGTAGAGTATCAGGGGAAGTGTGATGCGGTGTGGTCCTAAGCACTTTAGCTCTATCTCTATTCCATAGTGGATGCATGTGGGACGACAATAAACGTTAACCTTTGGGCGGCTTTACACACTCGTGTATAGAGGTGAGGCGGCCACCGAACCTTTCTATATCACATTGCAAACTTATATACCAGACCACAGATATGAATTGAATGCATGCATATGTTTGTTGCATTGTTTTGTTTGCTCACTGAGCCGTGATGTGTGCTCACCCTTTCGACGTCGAATATTTTTAGTTGATGATGCAGGTACCACTGTGAAAGATTATATGAATGCTTCTGTGTACGGGCACATGGCTACGATGGAGGCTGAAGACATAGTGGAGATGCATGACTCCTCATGCGAGTGCAACTCATGCGTTTTCGATAAGATTTTTATTTGAACTATTAAAGAAATATAATTGATATTTTATTTACTTATGTCTCGGTTGATACAACATAATTTGATATTTTATTTATGATTATCACAGTTAGATTCCTCAGTTCATTTAATATTAAGACTTCCGCTATTATGTATTTATTCTGATTATGGTTGTGGATGTGTATGGTTTAGTTTACAAGGACACAACCTATTAGAGATCTTGGTTGAACCGTTGGTTTATTAGTGGTTCATCACACCATTCTAAATAGTGCGGAATTGGGGTGTGACAGGGATGCATCACATAAACCTTGATATAGATTAAAATAGTTTATCTATTTGTACTATCCTCTACTTAATATTAGTTGTAGGTAGGGGATAATTTAAGTTTATTGGATTTGTAAGTTCCTTGATATGGCTTACATTCTTCTTGCTGATGGCATTGCCGATGGTCGGATTATGTATGTCATATATGACACCATAATCATCTATGGGCCCTATTGATGGCATTGCTGAAGGTAAGGTTGAACCATAGTTGATTTGTTAACTTCCTTTCTTATTTTCATTTTAATCCAATTTGCTGACTTTTAGTTAAAAAAAAAAAGCCCGATATGCTACAGCTTGTTGTCCAAGTAATGCAAAGGTGGTGTAAAGTTAGACATTTCATTTGTAGTTCAATTTCCACCATGGCATTACTCAAAACAATAAGGAAATACTTTGTTTGACATGGTTGTAAGGTCCCATGCCTTCAAAAATGGTCCACAGGGTGGTACAGCAGGTCACTGGTCGAGCATGGGTGACTGCGGTTGTTAAAAGTCGTGCTGCTGGTGATCGTAGCCGCACCTCACCAGCTGTTGGGTGTACAGCTGGTGGTCTCAGCCACAAGCTTTAGCGTGGCTGAAAATTTTTCCATCCACATCTTTGGGGTGCTGACCAGTCTCAACTAAGTGTCCTAGTGTCTTGGGGCTGCTTGGGTTGCCGTTTACACCCCTATTTGGACATCGTTTCTATCTGAATGGTGTCCAAACTGACTGCTGGATCCGATACGTAAACCTTAGGATTAGAGTTCCAACCATGGATTTTCATGGGGTTTCTTCATCCTAAACGTTTTATGGTCTTCTTTAGTCATCAATGGATAACGAATGGTCCCTTGGTTATTTTAGAATTAGTTTTACAATGTTCTATAGATCCATCGGTCCTAGTTTTCGATATGGATTCGTATATGACACTGATCTGGTGTTTTGGTGTTCACCATTAATGGTGAATAAGGATCTCTTTCGAAGTATCATTAGAGATGGTTTCTCTACATTTCATTAGATGTTATTGAATCGAATATAACAAAAGATAAGGACTGTTTCCAGCGATTTGTTCTCCTTCTAGGTTCTGTTGATCAGATAGTCCAAGGATCAGTCGAGTCTCCACTCTTCTTGGATCTCTCCTTCTTCCTTCTCTTCTCAAGAGGCGTTAAGGCTCCTTCCTCTCTTTCTCTTGGTTAGTCTTGGGTTGGACAGAATGAAGAGAGTAGAGGATACTCTACCAAAGTTGGGATGCTTGGACTGGAATCTCTAGGATCTATAGGATCTCAAAATGGTAGTAGAGAGGATTTCCCTCTTCTCATACCATATTTCGAATGAACCTAGTCAGCATACCGAGATTGGAGTAATCCAATCTCAACCAGTAGGTCCCATACATGGTTGGTCACCAACCATGTTTGTGCATGGGTGCAACTGGGGGAGTGTGCGGCTGGGTGCGTAGCTGAACCTCCTCTGCCCAACCGAATCTCTTTTTAGTGTGACAAATCTAAATTTAACTTAAAGTGGTTTTGTGGTTTAAAGATTTGTTACCTCCACTGGGCTTTGTTGGTTCGGTTCACGTTGGTTTGACCCATTTATCGTGGTAAGATCTTTTACAAGCCAAAATTAGGATGTAAATTTTGGGTGCGGGTCTTACACTTCATCAGGAATCGACCCCCTCGACCAGTGCAAGGCAAGTGCCTGCCACTAGAAAAGGGTTACTACCGGTGACCACTCCTCCTAACAGTACGGGCCCATCATCATCGCAAGTTCAACCAATGATAGGAATGAATCCAACAGGGTTAGCTACTCTGAGCTGAAAGGTGGAAATACCAATGATACCCCAGCATGATTGGTACCCGATTATCGAAAGGTTTATGAAGATGAAACCGATAAAGTTCACTGGCATAGGAAATAATCCCTTGCAGCCCACAGTATGGATAGAGTGCATAGAAAAGACACTTCGAAAGATGACGTAGACCAAAGATGAGAAGGTCCTATGTGCCACTTACATGTTGGAAGATGAGCTGAACACTTGGTGGGAGTCTACTTAGCCGATCCTCACTGCTAAGTACCCCCAGATAACTTGGGAAATTTTCAAGGAGGTTTTCTTTGACAAATATTTCCCAAGGAGCTTGTCACACCCCATTCCTGACGTATCAGTACTATGGAATGTAACGATATCACCTCATCCTATTAGGGTAATAAAAATCCCCTTCTAGGATCACATGTCATGGTATAACCATTTATCAATCCATAACAATACTTACCAAAAAAAATATCAAAGTAATTTAAACATCTCAAATAAATGAATTATCAAAATTAAGAAAGTAAATAGCGGAAGTCTTATAATTTAAATACTAGAAATCTTTTAGCTGATAAACTAAGAGTTTAATTCCAAAGTTAAAGTCCCATAATTATCTAAAATAATTAAAAGTATTGTTCAAGTTTATCCATAAAATGAAACGTATCCTAAATAATCAAACCCAAATCAAAGGTACTAAAGATAAGTAGGCACAGCCTAAGCCTATAAGTGGTCTCTATGAATCGCATGAAGGATTAGAGATATCTTCCTCAGGTTCACTAACATCATCCTCCACACCGGACAAATAGTTTCCTTGAGCATCGAACAATGTACCTGTAATATGTAAAATAGTTTATACGCATAAGGGTAAGCATAACCACCGAGCTTAGTAAGAAAACCAAATGTGCAACTAGAAAATGCATGCAACTATCAACTACGGTCAAGTAAGATAACTATAAGTGCCAACTCAGGAGGGCTAAAATGGAGCCTCCAGGTTGCACGGGTCACCCCCATCAGAATGAATACCTCATCACTCGATGTACAACAAACATCCATCATGTATGGGTCCGTCGTCTTGGTCCTCCCTAAATGTAACTCATCCCAAGTCCAAAAATAGTGGCACTTGAGGAGGTGATAATCCCATTAGTCGACTCACCCAACCATTCACACTATGTTGGACATAGGGAGCATTGCAACTATGTTTATACCACCCTTTATTGAACCCATGCCAATACATAAGCCCCTATTGGCTAGGGATATAGTTATATGGGTATTTAATAATTCAACTAGCCATGTCCACCTAATTAGTCATATAACTAGACTGTAATGTCACCAAGCTTTTGACCCCGTTCGGTCCCTACTTAGGACATCGTTACTTGACTAAGTTACATATGGTCAATGCAAAGCAGCGCCAATAAAAAGTAGTGCAAGCATCCCATTCCACCCACCTTCCTCCTTACCTACTTAACCAGACATCATGAATCAACCAAGACTAGTAGCTTTCATGGAGAAGTTGTGAGTGTCCCATTCCACTCGCTTCTAATCCCTACAGGCACTGCTGATCTTACTCACAAGGATGCATATGCATGATCATATAGAGCAGTATATTGGATGGCATGTTATCATACAACAGTAGGTTATCAATCTCACATCAACAAACAACATAATTAATAGAGAAAAAACACACATTTAAAGGTTTAGTTTCCTTTCCGAAAGCTAAAGGAGTAGACTACTGTAGTCCAGATCGATTAGCTTCCTGTCTGAGCGTTCTTCGTATCTTTATCAAAATCATATACAATATTATTCATTAATTTATCATCTAATGGATTAGTTCTAGCATTGCTTTAAATTAAGCTTATAATTCCTGTGTTTACAGTGTTACCATCTTGTTTGATATTCATGTCTACGGCTATTGTCTGTTTATCATAGCATAGCATTAAGGAGTCATTACTGTTCATGGTCAGAGGGTACTTCTAATGTATGATAGATTTGCTGTCCATAAGCGATAGGTGGCGTGTGGATTGATATTCCACAAGACAACCCATAAGTTAGGTTCATTGTTAACTAGATATCCATATATCGTAGCGTACCATTATATTTACTTATCACCTCAGGTCTGAAGGTCATATTTCAAAGTCTTTGGTTCCATTCAAACCAACGCTAGGCTACTATCCATGCTTGACAAGCGGCGTAAGGATGAACATTTCCATTCATTAGTCAGATTTCACCTTCTGTTTAGTTTAATACTAAGAAGAACTTCTTATCATAAAGATCTGCGGTTATAGCACCTCAAACATAGCTCACAAGGCTCAATGGTAATTACTAGCCGAGCACGGGAAGGAGTTGCAGCCAGAAAGGCATGCGGTCTGTAGCGCCGCACCTTACTAGGTGCTAGGCATGCGGCTAGTGGTCTCGGCCGCATGCTTTCGCATGGTTATGCTACTGCGCTAGCACTATTGAGTGTTGCCTAGTCCTAGTAGGTAGGGTTTATTATCTCAAATTGCAAGGGTGATGTGAGGTTGAACGTCTTTATGTATAGTCCGATTCCACCTTCGAAACGCTTAAAACACGGGGGGTTTCTCTTTGTGGGACATGTTCTCAAGGTTCTAAACCCATAAATAGGTTAAACTAAATCACAGCAAGCCACTAGCCAAGTTTGGCAGAGATCCAACGTAAAAACACGTGAGGCTAGAGGTCATGGCCTTACACCACGACTAGTAGGCCATGCAGCTGGTGTTTCCGGCTCCACGTCGTAACGTGGTCCGGTGGCTACTATTTTTCTCTAGGGTATTGTCCTGACTCTCTTGAGAGTGTTTATGAATTTTGGGGTCATGGATCCTTGTTTACATCATGGTTTGGATACCGTCTATTTTCAACCAATAGCCGAGATACTAGATCTAGCTTAGAAATCTCTAGATTTGATGTCCAGATGTTTGGATTCACTATTGTCTATGGTTCTAGTCTTTATTGGACACTCTCGGATCCTTGAAAGGTCATGGTCATTCATTTATTCCTTTAGGATTCATTTCCATCAATGTTTTTGTGTACCCAATGCACTACTGTTCATGACCCGATCCTGTAGACAATAGCTCACATGGTACAAGGCCTCACCATTCTTGGTGATGGATGTTCCTTCCTTTGACTCAATTATAAAGGAATCCCATCACAGAATAGAGTAACCTTAATGACAGGAATTACTACATTATTGATACCACCATTAACCATCTCTATACCATCACATGATTCGATTTAAGGAGTGTTTACAGTCTATCATTATTGAGGAGGTGGTTACCTATGGTGGTGTCCTTCTTCCTCGAGTTCCCTTACGAGTTTGTGATGTTGGGTACAGGTTTCTCCTCTCTTCTTCTCTCTTCTTCCTCTTTCTCCCACTCTCTGCTGGGCGGTATTTAAAAGAGGGTTCTTCCTTCTCTCTTTCTTCTTCTCCTTTCTCTCTTCCTTTTCTCTCTCCTCCTATTCTCCAATTCGCACATCAGAGTTTCTTCTCTAACCCTTTTTTCCTTGACTAATGGTCTGATTGATTGAATAGGTAGAGAAGGCATCAGTTCCAAAGAAATATTTAGATAGAGGATCCCATTATGGCAATGGGGAAAGTTTTCCCTCCCTTCCTACCATATTCAGACTATTGGTGATAAGCCTTCCATGCTTAGAGAAGGCAACAATTCAAATCAGCGGGTCCCTCGACCATTGGTCACCAACCTAGATTCGTGCCTAGAGGTGCGGCTAGTGCACAGCAGCACCACCTTTTTTTCTTTCCGAACTTCTATTTTTGGTCTGCCAGCTTAGGTGCGTACATGCTAGTGCTGGGTGGTTGCATTAATTAAGTCCAAGACCTCTCGTAGTGCAATGTCTTGAGTTTTAATGACTTACGAGGTTCAGGATAATAGTTTTATGTTACCTCTCAGGTATGTCATTGTCCTTCGTCGTGTCGGTCTGATACGCTCATACGTGAGAAGGCCCACATACCCAAAATTGTAAAACTAGAATGGAGTTTGGGCACGGGTCTTTCAACTCCACCCCCCTTACAAAAATTTCATCGTCGAAATTTAGGCATGTCTATGCCCTGATAGATTGGGGTACTACTTGTGTATATCATCCAACTTCTTTCCAAATAGATCCTTTGACCCTATGGTCCTTCCACCGAACTCAAATCCAAGAGGTATTGAGGTTGGTATCCATTGCCTTCTTGTTATACAATCGTCGAAGGTTCCATTGTATATAACAAATCGACCTATGGTTGGGGTGATTTGGGCTACAATAGTCGACGGTTCTACCATATAAGATGAATCTGCCTGGGCTGGGGGCAGTCAGGTGGTCAGTATGTACTTCGGGTCTTCGATGTACCTTCTTACATCCCATGTGGATTATTATATGGTCATTGGAATAGTTAGCAGTATAGCTTTTTAGTAATATAGCTCCGCAGGTCTGTACTTCCCAATTCCATCACAACCAAGATTTTGTATTTCTTCCTTGCTTAACTTCTTTGCTATGTCAAAAGGAAATGTCTTCAAGGTACCAGCTTCGTTGGGGAGTAACAAAGCTAGGTGGTCTTAATTTTTCCTCAATTCCTTCAACCTTCTCAAAATTTTCTTGAATTTATTTCATTCCCAAAATTCCTTTCACTGGCATCTATCCAGTTTAATGATATCTTACACCTTCCATATTGACCTCTTGATCTACTGATGAGGCAGATACATACCAATCAACTTCTATTCTAAACAATGCCAACTTCTTTAAATCATTAACATCGATGACTATGATCCCGATTCGGATCAGTACCAAATCCTATCTCCTGTGGGTATAATGAGTAGAATATGGTATAGGCATTCATCGACATATATATACTCTCTTAATTTTTTCACCATCTCCCAATAGATAAATCATTCCTTTAGATGTAGAAAGTCATTATCTCTTAATAAGGTTGGGAGTCAATTTACCTTGATTAAACTCTTTAATAACTCACTAATGTAAAAGTCCTTAGGTACAAATTTTCTTCATATCAACTTCTAGTACATTGGCTTTGACTTAAAATACTAATTTGTGCTTACATAGCTATGATAATTTCCTGCACCATCTTCTGTTCATAATTTGTTTCACCACTTCCCACCTCCTAGTTGTTATAACAACTTCTTATCCTTGAGCGTACGCTAGTTTCTTAAAGTTGATCGAATAGATTGTTGATCCTGGGTAATGGGTATCTCCCTTTCATAATCAATTTCTTAATACATTCATGGATTCTTTTCCCATTATAGGTTCTATCTTGCAGGTAATTTTAATACGAGTGCCGATCTTAGGGGTAGATCAACTTCGCATTCTATCTTCTTATCTGAGGTAAACTGGTTACTTCTTCCAAAATCACTTCTAAAATTTCATTCTTCATTCCAATTTCTTCTGTTTTAGGGATCTTAATGATAGTGTCCCTTATAGATATCATATCCTTATACAATCCTCAAGAATAGAAATTTTACCAGCAAATCAAAGTTGATATAAACAATTTCTTCTGTTTGTCCAACTTGTCTCTAATAAGTACAATCAATTTATATCATCATATACCTTAACTGTTAGTTTCATCTCCATAGTTAGAATGTTGACCTTGAGGTTAGACCTTCAATCAATCCTTAACATTTCCTCAAAATCAGATACCTTTAATAACCTCAATTCCATATTAATAATCTATTTCCAAATTTGGGTTCAATATAGTTCTGGGTAATATGATAGCCTAGCTTGGTGTTCTAATGGTGTTCACCTTTTCATTTTAACTTCTCAAGCCTGGGTTGAGTTCTCAACCTTTCTCATGATCATCTAAGATATACTTATGTGGATTTCATTCTAGTCTATAGGACTTTGATTCACAAATTCCTATATCCACAATTTACCCCAATGGTATGTAGTAACTTAACTTAACTTAACATGCACAAAGTTTCGGATTCTACTTGCAAAACTTGAACTTTGGTACTAGAGGAAAAGGAATACCAGTGATCCTATTGGCGATTTCATCTACTTCTTTCATTTCTGAAGGGGGAACCTCACTTTTTCATGGCTTTTGTTCCTCTTTGTTGTAGCGGTTCTTTCGTGGGTAAGTGTTTGGACAACAAAAAGTGCAACGACCACAGAAGGTGCTACTTGCATAGGGGAACTCTCCTGAATGACGACTACTGGTATTGGAGTAGGTGCATTAGCCATGGCATGCGATTCCAATCCAGGGGCAGCCGTTGGTGCTGGAGTTGCTGGAGGATTAAGCCCTCTTTGGATGGCAGCAAGGAGTTTCATACTCATACGTTGCTACTAGCTTGTGATTTCGTGATCTATGCTCCTCAAGATCTTTATCACATCCTCAATTGTCGGGGATCTCGGTATGGGAGGCATTTGAACCGTATCCTCCTATGTCACCTCGGTTGGAGGTACAGGCTCCACATTCTGTTTAATAGTCACCACTTTTAGTGGGCTGACGTTTCTGGCAGGCATCCTCTTATGGGTATTAGGAGCCATTTGCGTAGAGATTTTTACGGACCTGGAAGAATTTAAATCGTTAGTCGTGTCATGAATAAGAATGTTTCAAAGAGAACATTAGGCAATGCAATGAATATGCTCGAGGTCAGCTGTAAGATCTGTACGTGTAAATTTTGAGGACAAAATTTCTTTTATGGTTGGTGGAGTTGTAAGACCTACACACCACGAACCCAGTTTAACCTTATGTTCTCATGTCATGATCGGTTTTCCCATCGTAATTTGTTTAAATGAACCAAACGTATGGAGGAAACAGAAGACTAGGTAAGCAACCAGTAAGCAACAAGTTAAATTTAGTTTATGTGGTCAGTAAGATACATACTCTAAAAACCCAATTTAACTGATGTTTCTTGTCGTGACAGGTCTTCCAATCATAAATAGACTAGAAGACGAGGCCGGGTGATGAACCACGACATCTAGGTTTAAGAAATGATACTTAAAAACCAAGTTTTCATATACTGGTCTCAGTACCGACTGCACTTTGAGTGAGACCTATCCAACTGGTATGTGTATGCGAATGATGACAGACTCCAGTGGGTCCCATACTCGAAATCCCAGTTTAAGAAATATTTTAAAAGAAAGAGAACTTCCTAAAATGGTCTCTCACTCTATATATGAGACCTTCCTTTTCCTTAGATCATTTCCAAACACTCTAAAACCCTAGAGCCATCTGGAAGAGATCTGAGAAAGAGCAGAGAGGAAGGAAGCCGTTCGTGAAGGGATTTTCTGTTGGAGGAGAGCACTGCCATTCAATAAACATCGATAAGTGCTCTACCTCTGTAATAATGGTTGGGTTACGGATGAAAACCATAAAATGATTATTGATCAAAAACCCTAGAATTATAAAACCCTAGTTCCTTGTCGAGATCCATCCCAAGAAGGATGGGGACATCGTTCTATGAGGTTAAACGATAAACAATCTAAACCTAATATGTATCTTGACCTTAGAAGGGTTTAGGAGGAACCTTGAAACCAAGCCGATGATTGACGGGAGAAGAAGGTTCAAGAACAGACTCTCGGACCCATTCCATCGAACATACAGGCTGAACAAATGGGTCCTGCAGTATGCCATACCGCAGGGCATACCGGCTGGACAAAAAGTCCTACAGTATGGTCCTGTGGTATATACCATAGGCACATACCGGCTACACTATAGCTAGACCGGTATGTCTGCTGAGTGAGACCGGTATGTCTTTTCTAAGCCTATTGTTGGCCAGACTTGGTTTTGACCATCTGGAACCTTGTAAAACCTAATTCTAATAATGAACAATGTTGTATAGGACTTGTGGATGGCGTGTGTGGACTTTGTAACACAGAGGAGACTTACAATCGCACGTCAGGTAAGGGACAAGACCCTAAACCTTAATTAATTAATAAATGGACAATAAATCATTGTAATCATACTTGTATCTATAAATATTGATTGTTGGCTATGCATTTTCACATGTCATCCTATTATTTAATTTTATTATATGTTCATGCATATTTGTATGCTAGGATGATGTTTGTTTAGGCATGTGAATTTTTTCGTTAGAGTGTGGAATGTGAAGGGGAGTGGAGCCTTGGATATATCCTCACACTAACACCTTTTTGTATCGCCGTCTACCTTAGCGAGCTTGGTACGAATAGGGTATCATGGGGAGGACGTGGGATTGTGGCTCTACCTACCCACCAGACTCCAGCCCTATCTCTATGTCGTAGGGAGCTAGGCTGGGGTAGGGCCATAAATACTGTGATGACATATAAGACTGGATAAAAACAAAACCCACTTACAGGCCCTTGCCAAGAGGGGTTTAGGTGTTGGTGCGGTGTAAGGTATCATGGGGAGGACGTGGGATGGTGGCTCTGTCTGCCCACCAGACTCTAGCTCTATCTTTATACCGGAGTGAGTGATGTAGGGTGATAGCAGTAGTGTGGTAGGTTCCTGACTGTTGGGCATTGCGACACTCTCGTCCATGGAGGTGCGGTGCCTACCAAACCTTACCATAGCACTTTGTAAGTTATACCTGACCCAATTGTAATGTTATCTCATGCATTTTGTATGTTGTATTGGTCTTGTATTTTATTGAGCTAAGTTGTGAGCTCACACGAATATATATATTCTCTTTTTACATGTTGATGCAGGGTACACTGTAAAGGATTTTATGGCTACTCCAGCGTATGGGATAGTGGCTGCTGTAGATACATAGGCAGTAGAGGACGTGCATGATGCCTTATGCGAGTGCTCTTACGGTGTATTTCTTTTGGTTCTTTTATCTATTCTTTTTAGTTGGATATAACTAATGTAATAAGTTATTATTTATGTTTTAGGATTTGAGAATAATTGGATAAGTCTTTCCTTACAATTAGAAACTCAGTTCATTTATTATTAAATTCCGCTACTATTTATATTTCTCTAATTATGGCTAGTTTGCTTGGAATGGTTTGTTGACACGGTCTATTGAGATCCTGGTGTAAACCATTGGATTTTGAGAAGGTTTACTTACACTTCTGGTTCAGCCATAATTGGGGTGTGACAACTTGGTATCAGAGTCCTTAGGCTCTATCTAGCCAAACGTTTATGCAATTAACTAAGTCTAGTGAACTATGTTAGGAATTTAAAATTTTTAATAAAAACACACTGTAAGCTTGTTTGATTCCTGAGACTAATTGAAAAGAACATAATACTATGTTAAAAGAGGAACTTAATAAACAGATGAGTCTAGGAAGAAAACCATATCAACAATTAATATCCTGAATATAACAAGAAAGTTTTAAAGTGTACGACAGGGTACAGTCCACAGGTCAGACAGTTACCCTGTTATCAAAATAAACTGTATATAAGAGAAGAAGATAATGTCTGGGCTTGTACCCACCAATGTGTCACCTGCTACCATAGAGAATGTGGATGCTATACTGGTGGATGGTAGTACAGCCACTGAGGGATAACAACAACAGCCAACACAGCATACAACATTCTCTAGCAGTTTGCAGGAACATCACCCCTAACCAAGACCAGGGTGGATGTCAAGGTAGATATCAGGGTGGATATGCATACCAGCCACAGTGGTATACAGGTGCTGTATGGACAGGCACCATATGGATAGGCACCGTATGGGTAGAGTAGCCTTTCCAGAGCAGTGGATGGATTCTTAAAGTTGAAGCCACCCACTTTCACAGTTTCACAGGGAAGCTAGGGAAACCACTGTGGCCAGCACAGTGGATAGCAGAGATGGAAAAGAACTTTCGTTTATTAGAGTGTTCTAATAAGGAGAAAGTACTTTATGCCACCCATATGCCGAAGGAAGACGTCATTGGATGGTGGAACTTGACCAGGGCATACTTGGAAAATAAACATGGTATCATTACTTGGGCCATATTCAAAGAGGCCTTCTTTAAGAAGTAATTTTCAAGGAGACGCCAATGGATGGTGGAACTTGACTAGGGCATACTTGGAAAATAAACATGGTATCATTACTTGGGCCATATTCAAAGAGGCCTTCTTTAAGAAGTACTTTTCAAGGAGCTTCAGGGGCTGTTTGTTAAAACTTCAACTCTGGGATTCTTACTTCTGGTTCAATTTTGTACTCCAACTTCAAAAGGATTCAGGAGTATTTGGGAGTAGAAACACGTTTGGTAACATAATTTTGACATGGTCTCCAGAACAACTTTAGAACAGAAGTATGTTTGGTAAATCTGGTTCTGAAACCATTTCAGAGCAAATATAGAGTAGAAGTGTGTTTGATAACAAAAAAAATATGTGATCCAAATTCAAAACAAGTATAATTACAAAAACTACCACTCCTACATCTGTTCCATGGTCTTCCAAATTATAAAGGGGTACATATTAAGAAAATTAACAATCATCCTTCTAGTTCTTCATGGTTGCTATATAAACAACATAGCATGTCAGAATCAACAACCATATGGCTACGAATATAACTATGCCATATATCGGATATAACACGGATTGGTGTAGAACAATTTCATGTCGTATCTGTTGAATTCCATCACTCCGAAAATGTTGACTTCCCTCACTCCTTATATGCTCAATTCTCTCACTCTGAATATGCTGACTTCCCTCACTCAGACAATATGGTTGAGCGGACTTATGTTTAAACCCTGCAGTCCCTTTGTACTGATCGACCAAAATAAAAGATTTTTCATGGTCTTCCTTGATCGGACAGGTGTAAAACTTACGGCCCGGATTTTTTTGGGTGCGAGATGTTTGCAATATCATTCTCCCCTTCCCACACTCACACATTGGGATATCACAATCAGCCATATATATATATATATATATATATATATATATATATATATATATATATATATATATATATATATATCTATGATTGGTAAACAAAATTAAAACCGTCAAATTGCTATTAAATATGCATTCACATATCCGTCATTTAATTAGTATGAAATTAAAAACATCTAACAAAATAAGTGTAAACAACATCAAGTCAACGATAAATTGTTGTGATACAATGCATAATTAAATAAGTGTTCACAGTCAGATGTATTAAAACTAAAAGCTCATATCTGTGGTAATCCATTGTCCCTAGCCAACTGGTTGGCAATGCCTCTCCTCATGATATTCATCTCATGTGCAGTACCAGTCGAATTCTCATTCCCATTTTGAACATTATCATTTGCCAATAGTACATTTTCCTCTTCCTGATGTTGATCCAGAGCATCTTCTCCATTTAGCCTGGCAAATTCCCGATCGACATTTTGTTCATCCCTAATAAAATTATACAAAGAACAGCATGCTATGACAATATAAGCTTGAATTCTCAATGAATATGATGGCATTGCTTTCAATATGCCAAAACGTGCCTTCAACACTCCAAAGCATCTTTCAATTACATTACGTAGAGAAGAGTCTGTGATTGAACAACTCTTTGGCAGTTCTAGGCTCTCGCCCAGCGCCCCTATAATCACGTAGATGATATCGGTCCCCTTTAAATGGTGTCAAATACCCACGCTGGCTCGAATATCCAGAATCTACGACATAATATTTTCCTACAACACGTAGCAGGTCACAATTAATGATATAAAGAACCTGAAAGAAATCAATATGGTACATTATAAGACAGAAATAGGGGTACAACCTGGGGGTGGGTGAGGAAATGATGGTGATCGACGGGCATCTGCTAATACGCGGCAGTCATTAGCACTACCCTCCCATCCTGGATGCACATAGGTGAATTTCATGTCAAATGAGCATATAGCCATGACATTATGTGAAAGTGTGTGCTTCCTATTCCTGTAAGGAGTTTGTAAATTTCCCGAAACAGAAGCGTCTACGTGCGTCCCGTCAATGGCCCCAACACAATTCTTATTAAGAAGACAAAAACTTACATAAATATATGTAGATATGTAATAAGGTAAAACGAAAGAAAATCAAGAAAAAACCATTTACCCTGAAGTAAGGATGATGCCTTTGGTTGTTTCTAATTTGAGGTTGTTCAACATTCATATTTGGGGCATGAATATTCTCCTTGGCTAAATTTAGAAATGCCTTCAATACAATTTTGAAGAACTTGCTAACAGTCTCCCCAGAATGTTGGAACCTCTCACATCGCCTCCTTGTGCTACAACTTCCCTGTAGTGATTGGACGAACATTGCTAGTTGTTCATCAACCCTTACGTATCGACTATCTTGTAGCCACCCTCTATGTTTCATGAGGTTACACAAGTTAATGAACACGTGCCTTTCCATACGTAATGATTCGTATATTCTATCTGTATTCCCATTCAACAGTTCTGCTACCCATCTGGAACCAGTCATAATTGAATCCCTACATGGTTCCCTGACGTGTAATGAATTATCTAATTCATAGAGTGATAGGACCTCCAATATACTCCAATCCATATCCTCAAAACCTCTCATAACTTCATTGCTAATCGCTCCATTCATTTTTAAAACTGCATAATAAATGAAGACATAGAGAGAAACCATTCCATGAAGTAGAAGCTAAGATTAAAACAAACCATAGCAAATTTATATAATCAATTAACTAAGATTTAAACAAAGTATAGGATCAAACCAAATGATCCAAAGTAAACATACCGTAAGAGCTAAGCATCACATATTGTACCAATATTAAAACAAGCCATATTAAAACAAACCATATTAAAACAAACCATTGTTTGAAACCCTTGTCCCCAGTCGAAATTAAGATTACACCACTGTACCGAAGGAGTTATAACCCAATAAAGAGTTAACATCAAATTGTTCTGAAAAAAAAAAACAAACCATCAAAAGCAAACTACCAAACCATTGTTCCAAATTAAAAATAAAACCATTGTATCTGTAGCATTGAAATAAGAACCACTACTACAAGGTTGGTATAGAAATGGTGATATCATGGAATGGACTCTATCGCCCACAACTTCTTCTCCTCGTCTAAGCCCATAAACAACTCCCTCCATTCCGCATTGTTAACCAAATGATTCATAGTTTTGATATATGTCGCCTTGTCCAACCCCAGAATGGTATTCAAAACTGCAAGACATTGGGTGATTGAATAACCTCCTGTGCTGATAGAGCTAGGAGAAGGAGAGGCTGAGGAAGTATGTGACGTAGTGAACAAATCCAAACGGGCTTTGGAATGTTCCACCATTGCATTTATAGCTCCCATTATGTTTGTACTTCGACTCCTTTTTCTAAGGGCAGAAGGAGTCCTATCCAGTCTGTGAGCTGCAGCTGCCTGTGGGGTATGATGTACATCACCTTCTTCAGTGACATCAGTGGTAGGTTCTACAGGTGGAACCTCTGAACCATCTTGGTTGTCTAAGTTATCAGCATCTCCTTCTTCAAATATGAAGTTGTCATCGTGGTTGTTACAGGCAAATTCACCAGTTGCATATGAATCGCCAAATATGACTTGGAGCTCTCGATACTAGGGCAGTCCATTTTTCCTAAATTTGGCCCAACTTGGATTTTCCTGGAAGCAAATGAAAAGAAGCTTCAGAATTTGTGAACTTATTAGCAGGGAATTACTATTTGTACTATAGTTAGATATACCTGGATATGTCTGTCCCATATAGCTGGGTCATGTGTTTCAACACGCTTGGTCGTGTCATTCCATCCAAACCCAGTTGTATTAACCAATCTGCCAAAACTACCATACTCGGACCTCAACTTGTTCAGTTTGTTCCTCAACTGCTTCAATGACAATGGTCTACCCAATGCTTCTTCCATTTTGTTCTTTATGTTACTCCACCCGTCTTTATTAAACGTGCAAGTTGTTTTGTTTCCCTTTATGACCTCCTCCACTAGTATATCAACATATGTATCCACTTCATACTTGTTCCATTTAACCGTCTCTATACTTGTTCTTGAAGAACTTGCCATTTTACAGACTAGCAACCTAAAAAAATATATGTAGTAGTGAATGACACTAGCAAAGTTGACAATCACCTTTTATAAGACAATTAACTGGCCTAGGCAACCATTAATCCATGAAGTGGGCGAAGGATCAACAATGAAGAAACTTGAAAAATAAAAAGAAAAGCAAAGCAAAATACATCTGTAACCAAGGCTTCTGGTACTCAATGAACCATGGGAAAAATATCCTTAGGCAGATAGTTGGAAACTAAAGACACAATCCATCCATAGAATAAACATGGCCAATATGATAAGGTATGAGATGGATGAGTGCAAAGCTTAACAATGAAAACAAAGGAAAAGTACACTGACAACACCTCAACTCCATAGTTGAGGACTGAGATCCTTCTAAAACGTTACTTTCATGAATTAAACATGTAGCATGTCACAAGTGAAGTTATTGTTAAAAAAATTATATATTAACAAAAAAATTATTATTATATCAACATAGTTCTGCCCATTGTAGAACACCCCCCACCCTCTCCCTGCCCACAAGATACACAGACGTAGGACTGCATGGGTAATACATAAAGCTCATAGAACAAGACAATTCTTTGTCTTCCCTTAGCCCTCCTTTGACATTGACAGTACAAAACCTTAGAAAAAGAAAAGAATAAAAGGAAAAGGCAATGAACACAAAATATGGCCGGAAGATACTGTTTCATATCAAAACACAAAGGCAATGAACTGGATCTTGACAATCATTTGCAATTCCATTTCAGACATCCAAATAATAAATTTACAGAGTAAACTAAGTAAACTAAGTAAATCAGTACAATTACAGCTGACTTACATTTATAGGTTTTCGGTACTCTTACATTTGTCTTTTACAATTGCAGGGTAAAGTAAACTAAGTAAATCAGTCACTTTCAATTACAGCTGTAAAACTAGTGTGGGAAACGGAATGGTGTCATGGGTTAGACTTGTGCATCATAGCTTGGGCCTGAAGGGTCATGTGGATCTGCTGGACCTGGGCCAGCCTTATTCTCAACATACCCCTCAAATGGTGCTGTGGATTGGTCCACAAACCAAGTTTGATACATATGGCCTGAAATTCTCTGTGGTAATGGTTTTGTAAATATATCAGTAAGTTGCTCTTGAGAGGAGATAAACCGTGTAACAAGTAACCCAAGCACCACTTTTTCCAGTACAAAGTGGTAGTCCAATTCAATATCCTTGGTTCTAGCATGTAGCCTAGGTTTAATTGTCCTATGAAAAGCAGTAACATTATCACAAAAAAGTAGTGCAGGTTGAGATTGTCCAATCTCTATATCTCGCAGAATAAAGGACAGCCAAGTCAACTCAACTGTTGTGGTTGCCATTGCTCTATATTTAGCCTCATTATCAGAATGAGCTATAAAACATGTATGATTCAGGTAATGAACAACCTTTCTAAATTCAATCTTATTCATCAGATTTACAGAGTTTTAATGATAGAAGTTTTCTCACCCTTTAAAGAAAATCCCAACATATACTCTCTAAGAACATCAAATCAATATCATGTAACTAGAAACCATATGGATTATATATTCACCACTTAGATCATAGGGTAACATTTTATTAGAGGGATCTGCTCCACAGCTTTGGTGATGAGCATCTCATTGACCAAAGGCCTGGTTTGCAAAACATAGCAGGGTAGCATCATCTCAGAATCCTATTACACAGCCAGCTGTCAGAGAAAACAACAAGTACATATATCTCCCCCTGTGCTCAAAAAGGTATAATTTGATGTGGCGATTTGAACATGCATGGAGAGGCTACATACAGTACCCAGCATAGAATTTGAATCTCTTCTACTGTATGGTACCCTTTGACTTGATGTAGTCCACTAGAGACACTAAAATCCCCCATATCAACCCTGCCTATGCCTTTTTGCCATTTTCTGATTTGTTATAAAGATTTTTTTCCCACCTTTTAATTGGTAATGCATATATAAAAGACTGCATATAATCCTTAGATCTCCGATCATCAACCCATGTCCAATATTCCTCTTGGAGAAAGAATATCCTTACTTCCTTCAACTCCCTCGTATTTGGTCCAAGAATGATACTGGTAAACAAGAAGAAAAGCCATGCATTGTGCAGTTCTCCCTATGAACAATGCATTTTTTTTCTTTTCTTTAAATTGTTTCCCTTTTATCATAAAAATCCAAAGAGAAAGGGTCTACAATTCCCTACTAGACCAATGCCTTAGTCTCTTCTGATTCTTTCAATAAGATCTTTCTAATCTTAATGCTTATTTTTACTTCTAAAATTATGAATGAGTACAACCTTCAGTGAAAATACTTTGTTTAGGGAGGATCCTCAATTGCAATGGAATAGGCAACACAAAGAAGTGCGGTAGTAAAAATTAAGGGATGAATTCCACAAGGTAAGAGTAAAAAAGGGTTTGGAAGGGTGAATCCTACAGACTGAAATGGGATTGGAAGGATGAATTCCAAATAATAAATTTTTCTTGGGGTTTGGAAGGGTGAATCCTACAGACTATGAGACTAATAAAATTGATACAACCATTGAGTTTTAAAGCCCAGAACTATTTAATGCACATTTGATACATTACGAAGAGGATCCACAGATTACCAAAAATCCAACAAAGGTAAGTTTTAATGCACATTTTGTAACTAGACGGGCATAAATATTGTTCTTTTATGAACAAAAAAAATAGCATTCAAAAAACAGACTGAAAATGCTTAACATAAAGAAGAAAATGCATATCTAACAAAAATTATAACACAGAGCCGATTGTGAGAAAAGAAGAAACAGAGCTTTTTGTGAAGAAATTATAGTGTTCAACGTAGCTGAGGAAGAAAGAAAAGGAAGAAATTAGAAGATACCCAAACCCCTTTGCTCAATCGGTTATGAAAGAGTTTATTAGGGTTTTTCCCTTTGCGCAATCTAAAAAATCTATTTCGGGAGAGGGTTTATGAGAGAGAGATTTGAGAAACTTACTTGGAAAATGGATGAACTGAACTCGTCGCAGGTTGTTGGTGAAGCTATAAACTTGAAAAAGAGAGAGATTTCAGATTTTCTTCCTCGGTGATTTTCTTGCTCGGTTGAGAAAATACGCCTGAGAGTCTCGCCTGGTTTTCGATCGTCGATCGTCGGTCAGTAGCCACACTAACAGAGACGAATCCAGCCTTGAAACTTCATGGATGATGGAGAAGAAATCCAGCCACTGCTCAGACGTCGACGATGATGAAGAAGAAGAAGAAACCCAGGCTTGTCTCTGACAAGCTATCGGGTTTTTTCGGAGTAATTTTTATAAACTTCGTCCCTCATTTCAACTCCGAAGTTGAAAAGCATCAAAATGATGCTCCAAAAAAATGACTTTTGGAGACTGTTTGGAGCCGGTTCGGCTCTGGATTCTCTAGATGTCCGAACCGGGTTACCAAACGTGCTCTTACTCCATTTATACTCCAGAAGTCAGAATCCAACTTCTGGAGTGTTACCAAACACCCCTCAGTGACCAAATGGAGAAGAAGTTCCTCAGTTTGTAGCAGTCTTAGATGATTGTGGAGGCTTACTAGCAAAAGTATGAGGAGTTGTTTTTCTTTGCTCCAACTAGCATACAAGAGGAAGAAACTAAGACCCATCACTTTACAATGGGTCTTAGAGGCATCATACGAGAGCATGTGTTGGGGCGAGGACTGAAGATTTACAATGAAGCTATACAGGTGGCTCAAGTCATTAAAGAAAGCCAGAGGGATAGTTTCTTTGTGCAGAATAGGGGTCTAAAGAGGCCTAACACTGAAGCTCAGGGCGAAGGAAACAATAGGCCTTATCATCCATTTAGGCCACCAGCTAGTACTGGGCCACCTAGATCTGTTCCTGCAGTGACAACAAAGGCAACGAGACAAAACTCTAGTGTGAAGTGCTTCAATTGTCAACAGGTGGGCCACTATGCCAGATCATGCCCACTACGAAAGAAGCAACAACAGTAAGGCAAGGTGTACGCCGTTACCATGAAGGAAGCAGTTGCATCACCTAAGGTGGTTACTGGTATGATCCTATTCTTACTCATTTAGTTACTGCATTATTTATATGAGCATGTATAACTAAGGGCTAATTAAAAACCTAAGGTATGGTAAACATAGCAAGGGTACCCGCTAGAGTCCTATTCGACTCAGGGGCCACCCATTCCTTTGTGTCAGTATCATTTGGGAAAGGACTAAATCATCCCATCAAGACTTTGGAACCAAGTCTATTAGTTTGATCCCCTATGGGAATGGAAGTGGTATTATGGGCCTTGCCCAGTACATATGGAAGGGCAGGATTTGGAAGCCAATTTAGTCCCACTTGAGATGTCACACCCCAATTCTGCACTATTCAGAATGGTGTGATGAACTGCTAATAAACCAACGGTTTAACCAGGATCTCAAATAGGCTATCCCCACGTTATCTAAACTTACACACATCCGTAATCATAATCAGAGTAAATACACAATAGCGGAAGTCTTATAATAAAATGAACTGAGAATCTACGGTGATATTAATAATTTAATAGCAAATTATTCTGTTTCCACTGGGACATAAATAAATATCAAATACATGTTTTTATTAAATCCAAATAAAGAAACCTATAAAATATCTAATCAAATACACACGAGTTGCACTCGCAAGAGGAGTCGTGTGTATCCACCTTAGCTTCAGCTTTCAATGCCGCTATGTTCCCGTATGCTGGAGCATTCATATAATCTTCAACGGTATAACCTGCATCATCAACTAAAAATATTCGACGTCGAGGGGTGAGCACACATCACGGCTCAGTGAGTAGCCAAAACAATACAACAATACATATGCATGCAATCAATTTATATCTTTGGTCCGGTTTAAAGTTTATAGTATGCAATAGAAAGGTTTAGGTAGCCAAAGGTCGCGTTTATTGACCCCGCCTCTATACACAAGTGTGTGACATCACCCGAAGATCACGTTTATCGTCGACTCACATGCACCCAACCATGAACAGTATATAACAAAGGTTAATGTTTATTGCTATATATTGCCATACCAACACGTAAGCCCCTGTTAGCGAGGGCTGCAAACTGGGCTCGCAACTAACCAATCCTAATGCCAAAAAGTGTATCCAAGGCCTCACCCCAGCATCCCTCAGAATGTCCATAGAGATAGAGCTAAGGCCCCCCGGTAGAGTCAGAGACTACAAGGACCGAGACCACCTCCCCTGATACTCTACGACATAATAGTTCTGCTAAAGTAATGGCGATACGACGATGCCAATGCACAAGACTTGAGTTAGAGATAGAGCTAAAGTGCTGAGACCCGCCAAAGGTTAAGGTTTATTGACGTTCTCATCACACCCCCCTGATACTCGCTCGCATCAAGTACATCAACCACACACATACAAGCACATGCCTATTCCTATCATCATCATCATCATCATGTTATAAACAATAAAGTAAATATGCATGAACAAGTAATAGAAATATTGGATGGCATGTTGTATGCACATTACAAACATATTCGCATAGAATCAAGCATGGCATAGGACTCAAGAAAATAGAAAACAGTTTTGTTATTAACCAATTAGTTTGGAGTTCTGGTTCCTCACCTTAGCTTGTTAATAGATCCTCTTCCAAGCTTTAGAATTACTTTTATAATGTTATTATATTGCTAGAAGACCTAACAAAGTCGATAAAATTTAATTAAAATTTATTCAGAATTTAAAACCATTCTGTTAACTGAGGGTCGGAGGTAGGGTCGGAGTCCTGATCGACCCTCGGTGCGACCCTCCCCAAACTCTGAACTTCCCGAACACTGAGGGTCGATGGTCAGAATCACCTAGGGTCGGATGGTCATCGACCCTTGGTGCACTTTGGTCCAATTCCCTCTTTTTAATTCATTCTTCGTGCTTGGGATCCTATGGCTTGCTCCTACATTCCATTCTACATTCATTCCATGGTCTGAAACCATGTATAACCCACTTAGATAGCTTTCATGCATTCTCCTATGGTTTTCCATGAAAACCTAACCATAGATTGATGGTTTGGGTTTCTCCGAGATCACACTCTCAACAATAACTAACCTAAGGTCTGTAGAAACTCATGGAATTAGTATCCATACCTGAGAAGAATAATCCTTCTCTGCAACTCTTCTCTTTTGGCTTAATTCTCTTCCTTGTTTCTCTTCTTCTACTTTTCCTTCTCTTCTCTTTCTCTCAATTCAATTAGGGTTGTGAAAGGAGTGAGAGTGGCTTAGGGACGTTCTTTAAATAGGGTAGGAACATCCTAAAATAAGTCCCTTTGAGATTAGGAAAGAATCCCAATCGAAAATTAGGAATTTTCCTAATTCTATTTCCTACGGTAACCGAGGGTTGATGGGAGGGTTGATGATCCCGTCGACCCTAGGGTTCTAAGCTGTCCGACCCTCCCTTCAAAATTGAGGGTCTGACTTTCTGCTTTGGGAGGTCCGACCCTGCTTAGCTGGGTATGCGACCCTCCCTTCAAATTAAGTGTTTTTGGGTCGATTTGATACCTGGGATCTCGATCTCCTTCACGCCCTTGGTCCATTTGACTCGACCATGACGGGTAAACCTGGTTCAAGGTGGTAAGACCGGGTTAGATTGACACGGGTCTTACATGAGATGTCAGATTTCGATGCCATTCTAGGAATGGACTGGTTATCCCAACACTTAGCAAGCCTATTGTGTGCTAAAAAGAAGCTAACCTTTAAGGACAGCAAAGGAAAAGAGTTCAACTTCAAAGGGAGTAAGTTGCCTAGGACTAGAAAGCTTATACTCTCTGTCCTTAAAGAAAACAGGTGCCTAGAGAAGGGGGGAGTAGGATACCTCACATCTGTTGTGGATGTAACCACTGGCTTGCCAAAGATGGAAGATATTGAGGTAGTACGGGAGTTTCTTGATGTGTTTCCAGAAGACCTACTCGGATTACCCCCAGAGAAGGTGACTAAGTTTGTGATAGATTTTCCGCCTGGGGTAGTGTCAGTGTCTAGAGCACCCTATAGAGTTGAAGGAATTAAAGACCTAGTTGTAAGAATTATTGGACAAGGGATTCATAAGGCTGAGCATATCACCTTGGGGAGCACCTGTGCTATTTGTTCAGAAGAAGGATGGTAGCGTACGTTTATGTATGGACTACCATAAATTAAACAAGCTCACCATCAAGAACAGATACCCATTACCTAGAATCAATGACTTGTTCGATCAACTGCAAGGTGTAAATGTGTTCTCAAAGATTGATATGAGGTTTGGGTATCATCAACTCAAGATCAAGGAGGCAGACATTCCCAAGACAACTTTAAGAACAAGGTATGGGCACTACGAGTTCCTTGTGATTTCTTTTGGATTGACCAATGCACCTGCATCATTTATGGAACTGATGAACCAAGTGTTCCATGGCATGTTGGACACATCAGTTATCATATTTATAGATGATATTTTGATCTACTCCAAGGATAAGGAGACACATGCAATGCACTTGAGAGCGGCATTACAGAGACTAAGAAGAAAAAAGCTCTATGCGAAGTTCAAGAAGTGTGAATTTTGGCTAGACGAAGTGGCCTTCTTTGGTTACGTGGTGTCTGTCGAAAGAATCAAGGTGGATCCAAGCAAGATTGTAGCCATAGTAGGATGGGAAGCACCAAAGACATTTGCTGAAATTCGTAGCTTCTTGGGCTTAGCTGGATATTACAGAAGATTTGTGGAAGACTATTTCAAGATCACCGTTCCACTCATTAGATTGACCAAGAGGGGTGAAAAGTTCATATAGATGGAAAAATGTGAGAAATGCTTCCAGACACTGAAGTCAAGGCTGGTTTCAGCACCTATATTGACTATTCCTGCTCCAGGCCTTCCATTCACTCTATACACAGATGCCTCAGGTTTGGGACTGGGATGTGTATTAATGCAAGGAGAACAGGTGATCGCTTACGTCTCAAGAAACTGAAGGAGCATGAAAAGAACTACCTTACACATGACCTAGAACTGGCAGCAGTCATTTATGCTATCAAGAATTAGAGGTACTATCTATATGGTAAAAAGTTTCAGATCAAGTCTGACTACAAAAGCCTGACATAATTCTTCACATAGAAGGACCTGAACATGGGGCAGAGGAGGTGGTTAGAATTACTCAAAGACTATGACTCTGATATTCAGTACCACCCAGGTAAAGCAAATATTGTAGCAGATGCTCTGAGTAAGAAATGGGCATCGAAGCCTGAAGCAAGGCCGAGTACAAATGCTGCATTGTGTACTATAGTTTCTAGCTCAACGAAGAATGAGGAGCAACTTTTTACTAGAGTCGGCAGACGATCTAGTGGAGCAAAACTTGATACACAAGTTTACCCTTATGTTTACAACATTGAAGATTTTGCCTGACCTAACAAGGAGGTAAAAGCAGCAGTCCTACAAGACCCATACCTCAGGACAGTGTAGGAGGATTTGAAAAAGGGTAGGACCAATCCTAACTTCACCTTGGATGCAAACAAGGTACACTGGTAACATGGACGTTTGTGCATACCTGAGAATGAGAATTCCAAAACCAAAAATTAAATTATGTTGGAAGTCCACTCCACCCCATATTCAGTACATCCTAAAAGCACTAAGATGTACCATGACCTAAAGAGGTTGTACTGGTGGAGGGGTATGAAAGTAGATGTGGCGAGATATGTCTTCCAATATCTAAACTTCCAGAGAGTTAAAGTGGAGAGAAAGCAACCTGCAGGCTTATTATAGCCGTTGCTTGAGCTAGCATGGAAATGGGATTGTATTGCCATGGAATTTGTTACAGTCCTACCTATGACTCCAAGGTCAGTGAATGCGGTTTGGATAGTTATAGATTGCCTCACCAAGACAGCAAGATTTATCCCTATCAAACCATAATACACCATGGACAGGTTGACAAAATTATATGTGGACAATATAGTCAGACTCCAGTATAGTATCTGATAGAGATCTACGCTTCACATCTAAGTTCTGGGATGGGCTACAAAAAGCCATGGGGATAAAACTGAAGTTCAGTATGGCCTTTCAACCTCAAACAGATGGTCAGTTAGAGAGGACCATCCAAATCCTAGAAGACATGATTCGAGCGTATGCTATCGACTTAAAGGGAGCTTGGGATGAGAAGCTTTCACTTGTCGAGTTTGCCTACAACAACAACTACCAAGCCACAATCCAGATGGCTCCGTATGAGGCCTTGTATGGTAAGAAATGCCGGACACCATTGTTATGGAATGAGATTGGAGAAAGAAGGATCGTAGGACTAGAATTTATTGAGGAAACTTGTAAAGCAATGGACTAGATCAAGGAAGGAGCGAGGACAGCTCAAGTGCATCAGAAGCACTACACTGATAACAGACGATGAGATCTTGAATTTACTATTGGTGATAAGGTGTTCTTGAAGATATCAACAGTCAGAGGCCGGAAGGGGTTTGGGAAGAAAGGAAAACTATGTCCTAGATATGTGGTACCATATAAGATTCTGTCCCGATGTAGCAAAGTGGCCTATCAACTTGCATTTCCACCGGCGATGTCCAGTGTTTACAATGTATTCCACGTATCCCTGTTGAAGAAGTACGTGAGAGACCCCTTGTATATTCTAGTTATAGACCCTCCAAATTTGACAAAAGACTTGACCTTTGAGGTAGTACTAGTTAAGGTCATCAGTTGAAAGGTACAGTAGCTTCGAAGGTGTGACATTCACTACAGCAAGGTAGTTTGGAAGAGTCAGGAGGTAGAAGAAATCACCTGAGAGGAGGAGAATGCCATGTGACAGGAGTACCCTTAACTCTTCAACTCCGAAGGTACGTACAATTTCAAGGATGAAATTTCTTGTAAGGGTGGGGGAATTGTGAGACCTACATGCAAATTTCAAAGATGAAATTTCTTTTAAGGGTGATAGAGTTGTAAGATCTATACTCTAAAAACCAGGTTTAACTGATGTTTCTCATCGTGATAGGTCTTCTAATCATAAATGGATTAGAAAAAGAGGCTGGGTGACGAACCATATCATCCAGGTATGAGAAACGATACTTAAAAACCAAGTTTTCACATACCAGCCTCAATACCGGCTATACTTTGAGTGAGACCGATATATCCAACCGGTATGTGTGCATCCAAGTCTAAAAAATCTTTTAGACAAAAAAGACCTTCCTAGAATGGTCTCCCACTCTATAAATGAGACCTTCCTTCTCCTTAGATCCTTTCCAAACACTCTAAAACCCTAGAGCTATTGGAAGAGATCTGAGAAAGAGCAGAGAGGAAGCAAGTCGTTCGTGAAGGGATTTTCCATTAGAGGAGAGCACTGCCATTCAAGAAACACCTATAAGTTCTCTACCTCTGTAATAATTCTTGGGTTATGGATCAAATCCGTAAAACAACATATTAATCCAAAACCCTAGAACTGTAAAACCCTAGTTCTTCGTCGAGATCCAGTCCGAGAAGGATGGGGACATCATTCTACGAGGTTAAACGATAACAATCTAAAGCTAATATGTATCTTGACCGTAGAAGGGTTTAGGAAGAACCCTAAAACCAGGCCGACGACGGATAGGAGAAGGAGGTCAGAGAACAGACTCTCAGACCCATACCGCAGGACATACCGGTTGGACAAATGGGTCTTACGGTATGCCATACCACAGGGCATACCGGCTGGACAAAAAGTCCTACAGTATAGTCCTGTGGTATATACCATAGGTACATACCGGCTACACTATAGCTAGACCGGTATGTCTGCTGAGTGAGATCGGTATGTCTTTTCTAAGCCTATTGTTGGCCAGACTTGGTTTTGACCAACTGCAACCTTGTAAAACCTAATTCTAATAATGAACAATGTTGTGTAGGACTTGTGGATGGCGTGGGTGGACTTTGTAACACAGAGGAGACTTACAATCACACGTCAGGTAAGAGACAAGACCCCAAACCTTAATTAATTAATAAATGGACAATAAATCATTGTAATCATACTTGTATCTGTAACTGTTGATTGTTGGTTATGCATTTTCACATGTCATCCTGTTATTTAATTTTATTATCTGTTCATGCATATTCATATGCTAGGATGATGTTTGTTTAGGCATGTGAATGTTTTCGTTAGTATGTATGTGAAGGGGAGTGGAGCCCTGGATATATCCTCACACTAATACCTTTTCGTATCGCCATCTACCTTAGCGAGCTTGGTACAAATAAGGTATCAGGGGGAGGACGTGGGATTGTGGCTCTGCCTACCTACTAGACTCGAGCCCTATCTCCATGTCATAGGGAGCTGGGCTAGGTTAGGGCCATAGATACTGTGATGACATATAGGACTGATTAGAAATAGAACCTACTTGTAAACCCCTACCAACAGGGGTTTAGGTATTGGTGCAGTGTACAGTATCATGGGGAGGATGTGGGATGGTGGCTCTGCTTGCTCACCAGACTCTAGCTCTATCTCTATACCAGAGTGAGTGATGTGGGGCAAAAATAGTAGTGTAGTAGGTGCCTGACTATTGGGCGTTGCCACACTCTCGTACATGGAGGTGCGGTGGCCACCAAATCTTATTATAGCACTTTGCAAGTTATACCTGACCCAATTATAATGTTATCTCATGCATTTTGTATGTTGCATTGGTCTTGTGCTTTACTGAGCTAAGTTGTGTGCTTACCCGAATAGAGGATTTTATGGCTGCTCCAGCATACGGGACAGTGGCTACTATAGATACACAGGTAGTAGAGGACGAGCATGGTGCCTCATGCGAGTGCTCTTATTGTGTGTTTCCTTAGGTTTATTTTATTTATTCTTTTTAGTTGGATATAACTGATGTAATAAGTTATTATTTATGTGTTGGGATTTGAGATTAATTGGATAAGTATTTATTTACAATTAGAAACTCAATTCATTTATTATTAAATTCCGCTGCTATTTATATTTTTTTGATTATGGTTAGTTTGCTTGGAATGGTTTGTTGATACGGTCTATCGAGATCCTGGTGTGAACCGTTGGGTTTTGAGACGGTTCACTCACACTTCTAGTTTAGTCAGAATTGGGGTGTGACAAGTCAAATTTAGTTTAAATAACCAGTCAAATTTAGTTTATGTGGTCGACTGTTTTAGTTTGTGTGGTCGACGGATTATGAGACCGGTGAGTCGATAGGTCAATTCTAGAACCGACTCCGTGTTTAGGAAACTTTCTTAATTTGGAGGGGTCTCCCTCCTAATTTAGAAGGGACTCTATATGGAGGTTTTCTCTCTATATAGAGGATGCCCCTTTATCTTTTCTCACTCTTTTGATCAGTTTCAAACCCTAGAACCAAGAATTAAGAGAAAGAGAGGAGAAGAAGGAGAAGGAGATATGGAGAGAAAGAAAGCTTGAAGGAAGGAAAAAGGGAATTGCAGACAGAGGAATTACCATTGAAACTCCCACTTATTGTATCAAGGACCCATGGTAAGTACCTTATCTTTGTGGAAGGCTAGGTCATGGTAATATTGGAGATTGGGAATATATACTGCAAGGAAATCAGATCTAAACCATGCTTTCAATCCTAACACGTTAATTATAAATTCATAATGAGGACTATAATGATTAAGGTTATAATGAATGAATCAAATAAGAGATAATGGCCATAGAATGACCCTAGGATGAACCCCATTGTTTTGCCAAAGACTTTACTCAGGAGGAAGTTAGATCGAAAACTAAAACATGATAAAAAATTTAAGCAGTCCCTTCACTGGTCAACCATAGAGTAACCAGTGAGTCGACTACTGACTATCAAGAAGTGTCTCAGGGTTTGTGTGGAAGCTTTACCAGTCGACCATAGAGCAACCAGTATGTCAACCATACAATGACTGGAAGACATATATCAGAGACCACTGAGTCAACCTGTCAATCACTAGAAGGCATGTTTTGGAGACCAGACAAGGGTTCCGAATACTGTAACTTGATCAAATAAAATCCTAATCTAAATTCATTAATTAGGTTTTCAACTAAACGAAGATAATTTCCAAGGCTTGGAAGAGGAATAAACATCATTCACAGGTAAGGGAACAAGACCTAAACTAATTGGTTAATAACAAGCTACTTTTACTTTCTGTCAATTTGAATGATGCCATATTTTATATGATTGTTTGTGCATCTCACATGTCATCCAATGAAATGCTATATTTTTATTCATACATATTTATTATTTTTTTTACTCTATGATGATGATGATGATAGGATTAGACATGTAATTGTGTATGGTTAGTGTGTTGAATGGGGAAAGGTTGGAGTATCAAACCATTCATCACATTGACATCGTCGTATCATTGTTATTTTAGCGAAACTGGTACGTCATAGGATATCAAGGGGGTGATCATATTGTGGGCCCTAGTCTAGTTAACCAACCCTAGCTCTATCTCTGTGGACGTATTGAGAGATGCTGGGGTAAGGCCTTGGATACAAAACTGTGATGACATCTAGGATTGGTTAGACACGAACCCAGTTTGTAAGCCCTCGCCAGTAGGGGCATACATACTGGTATGGGGTAAGGTATCAGGGGGAGTTCTAGCAGTGTGTGATCTGGGAACTCTAACTCTATCTCTATTTTGTAGTAAGTGATGTGGGACAACAGCGGTGTCTGATTCGTTATGCGTGCTCACACTCTCATGCATGGAGGTGTAGTGGCCACTTAGTCTTACCATAGCACATTGTAAACTTATACCAGACCCAAAGATATGAATTTGACAGCATGTATATGTTTGTTGCATTGTTTTGTTTTCTCACTGAGCTTATGTTGGAGAACTAACCCTCGCATATGCTATTCTTTTTTTTTTTTGATGATACAGGTATTACTGTCGAAGATTTTATGAATACGCCAACGTATCAACATGTGGCGGCTATGGATGAGCAAGCTGTGGAGGACAAGCATGATTCTTTATGCGGATGTTTCCACTGTATTTATGCCTAGTGTTTTATTTTTATATTTTGGTCTGTAACACTTATAATAGATATTAATTATGTCTTGGTTATTTAGAGATAATCGGTTTAATATTTACTTACCATGTTAGACACTCAGTTCATTAATAAAGACTTTCGCTTATTATCTATTATCTCTGATTGTGGTTTAATGTATGGTTTGAATTTTGGCACAGTCTTATGAAATCCTGGCTTGAACCGTTGGTTCTTATCACGGTTCATCACACTTTTGGTTAGTCCAGAATTAGGGTGTGACATCAGCAATGATGGTTTAACATAAACATTGTAAAAGTAACAAACAAATAAACATCCAAAATGGAGCAACAACAGTAAAATGGGATGTGCGGCTGCACAATGTAAGAGGCTGGGGTGTGCGATTGGGGTGTCTGATCGCACATCAACATCCTCGTTTTTTAATAGAGGCGTGACTTATATTTCGCACTTTTGGTTTGGTCTAGTGTGCGACTGAAAAATCACACACCCTTATCATTTTACCTCCTTTTGAGGATTCTTTGGTGATTTAAAACTTGTATCTCATCGTTCATCATCCTAACACATCGTCAATGTGAATTTCATATCGATTTTTCATTTTTCTGCCCTAGACGATATGAGTTTCAATTCCTAGTATATTTTTCCTTATAATGGTTTGGAACGATGGGATTTGTCTTGCAATCGTGCTAGGGAGTTGTTATCATGCTTAACCTCATGTTTAACCTTGTTTCTATTGACTCATTTTGGTCGTCAAGGAAAAAATCGCATTTCCTTGTTATTTTCTCAAAAATTAAACTCAATTTGTTTATCACTCGTTTTCCTTCAATCGTTGATGTACTTGTCACTAAAATCTCTTCATAAATCACATAAACCTTGATTTAAGAGATATTAGTCTCTCAAGTAATAATTTCTTTTTCAACTTTAGGTTTTCTCCATCTCATTCAATGCCTACTTTGGCCTTTCTAAATTGATAACCTGATTTGTAATTTCTTCTAATCATTGTCATATACTGGTGCACTCATTTCATCTCGTATTGTAACATTAAAATTTATGTAATTTGACAGGTTATCCTCGCCTTGGTTTAGCCCAATTGCAATGACTTTTCTAGACAATTTGATTCCCACTAGGGAGGAGTCTTCTGTTGCAGAGGCAACAAGACATGCATCACCTCGGTCTCCAAGGTATGACCGACGATGGTTTTGGTCAACAGAGGTAGTCGGGAGTTGGCACCGATTTGAGCATAGATGGGTGGAGTTAGGTAATTTCATGAGATGCGACGAATTAGAGAGGTTTACTATTCACCACTGATATGGGTTGGTTACCAATTCTTGGGTACCAAATACCCTCATGTCCTAACCTTGTGAGGTAGTTTTATTGTAACCTTCAGGTAAAACAAGGTATGGAGAATGGCACAGACGATTCGTCCTTACAGGTTTCTAGTTGGGTACTAGGACGAGAGATTATTTTGGACATTAATAGGCTTTCCTGTCTCTTGGATGTCTCTGCAGATGGAGAACTTGTTTATGTGGAGCCAAAGATTCCAGTTGTAGCTAAGTGGGAGCTTGCGTTGATACGGGAACAGATGATGTTAGGTCCCAAACTAAGAGAAAGTAACTGTCGACCAATTCCCAGAGTATATAGTCGCATTATTCAACACAATATTGTTCCCAGAAGTGGACGTAGAATGCTATTATACATTTATGCAAGTTTGTTGCTTACTGTGTTACTATTCAGCAATAGCTCTGCCTACCATATTGATCTTGAGAACACTGATTACTACAAGACTTTATTCTTGGTCTGGTAGTCTTTCCTATGGCAGGTTACTCACCTACATATTCATTCAGCTAGGGATAAACCTTTCTCAAGATGATTGTGTGGAGTGATCCATCCATTCTGATTTTGGTTGGAATTCACTGTCCAGGCTTGGCCTTCAGGATGTCATTCTTAGCGATGACAAGTTAGAAGGGATTCCTCATCCACATCCATTGTCTTGGCAACGGCCTACTAAGAAAATTCAATGTAGAGTGATCCAGTCTTCACCTAAAATTGAGTTGGCTTTAATGGGTGATAGCAGTGATCCGACATACATCCCTACAGATTCTTGGGAGGATTGTTTCCTTGCTCAAGGTTTAAAGAATATAGCATTATCAGCAAAGGAGTGAGATTGTATGCCACAGCGGCGAAAGGTTTGCTATGATGTGTCACGCGTGACGGTTCCTCAGACTAGGGTTCTTGAGATTGCAGAGCTACAAGATGTATTGGTAAAAGCTCGCGCCATGGCATCTGAGTTACAGGATTACCATCAAAGGATACAGATAGGATTATCATCATATAGGAGACGTATGCTGCAAAACATCTCAGGTATGGAGCAACGTATGAGAGCAACTGAGCATGCTATGTTGCAGTTGCATGACGCTCTTGAGGTTACTAGACAAGAGGTGTCCTTTCTATGGAATGCGTTGACTTTTACAGGTTTAATCTCACCTATTCCTGCTAAGGTAGAGGCTAAAGCTACGGTTGAGCATGAGAGAGCTCACCAACTTAGAGTTAGATCAGTGGCTGGGGTTCAGTAAGTGGGTTGAATCAAATGAAGGAACCAACAAAAAGTGTCCCTTATTTGTTTGCCAGTTCAATTTAATCTGCTTACCTCACTTCGTCTAAGGGTAATGTTTCGACCTATGACTACCTACCATGACATATAAATAACTACCAAATAAGCAAATACTAGCCTAACTATCATGGGTCAGATCGCCTGGAGACAATCAAAGTAAAATTTTCCCAAAAGCAATCAAAAATAAATGAGCAAACATTCTATCACTATCTATAGAGACAGTTTACACACTTGCATGTAGAAACATGCAACTCTTCTTTAGAATAGTCTTTTTCTGACGAATCAACAATATCAACAGCACCTGTAACAAAATCTAAAAATATTTACATACAAAGGGGTGAGAAAACCACACACTTAGTGAGGAAATCAGCACAGACAATTAAACCATCCATGAATGTATTATTAGTGGCTTGGTTTGTGAACATGTGTGCATTATATCGCGACACACCAAGCACAGGCATGAACACTCAAGCACGGGTGATGTAAATGATCCATAATTATTCACTCCACATGTGAACCATTTCCCAAAGAATGAGGAATACATACCAAGGGTTACTATAAAACCTATACCCAGAAAACCAGGCCTAACTCGAATTTTCTTTCATGCCAGGGATTTCTACTATAGACGAACCCAATTCGATACCAAATTGATAACTAGCATAGTAGGTACCCTTTAAACTCTTAAACTTTTCTTGCCATGTGTTAATGTGCAATCTTATAGGGGGACCGGTAGCTATTGGCGGTCGGGAAACCCGATAAAGTAAGGACCGAGACCATCGACCGGCCAGGCCAAAATTGACCTACCCTCGAGATTTATAGTTAGTTTCTTTTTGGGAAGCCATTTAGGATATTCTTTGGATCCATAGATGAATCTAAAGGGGCCCACATCTATCCTAACTACTTTTAAAGTTGTAAAATAGAAGGAGTCCCTTCCTAATTAAAACTCTTACCACTTGGTAACTCCTTAGGAGTCCTCCATTCAAATTAGGAGTTCTACTCCAAAGAGGACACCCAAATAGAATAAAAACCTATCTTTTCACCCTCCTCATAGTACATATTAGCCTTAGAAAAATATGATGCATTCTCAGAGAAAGAGAGGAAGTTGAAGGAAGGGGAAGAAGTTCAGCAGCACTAGTGTTTAGAGATCTATCGACGATGTACATTGATTAAGAAATGGTCAATTAAATTTTAAACCCTCTGTAGAACCTGATAAAGTCCTATACCCTTTTGAGGACAATGGGAGGCAATTCTCTGTCCTCTTCGGGATGTATCAAGAAAATCTCTTTTGTTGGAGTCACCACCTAGATTTAGGATCTAGGACCTCTAAAAATGTAGTCTCACCATAAGGTAAGACTTCTATTGACTCGTAACCCACAAGATCGGTTTATTGGTCTGCACGAGATCGGATAAGCATTCAAGGTGCGATTTTGGGAAGGTGTTAGGCACCCAAACTGCCCGATCAAGATCAGCCGCCTAAACTTTCTTTAGACCTAATTTTGATTGTGCTTGGTCAATTTGGATGACTAGGGCAAATGGGGGGATGTCCTAAACCAAGTTGCTAAGTTTTGCTAACCTAGGGTTCAGCCAAACATGATTTGAAGCAAATAAATAAGCAATGTAATGTACAATGAACTGAACCAAATGATGGTTCAATCTTGGACCAAATGTGGGAATATTCCCAAATTGCCAACACATTTCTTGAGACTTCGTCTCTTGAGAATCAGGTCCAAAAACATAGTTCGAACGGATTGTGTGTCATTAAATATGATGAATGTAGCTTATGCATGTGCTTCAATTAGATTCTTTTTTCAAGTTGAAGTATATTGCTGGATGGATGGTCTATGAGTGGCTATAGTACCGTACTTGGGAACATTCCCAAATTGCCAACGTATTCCAGAGATCCTGGAAATCAGGTACAAAGTAGTTCGAAACTGTTTAACTATTCAAGTTTTCTTAGGTATCCTATCCCTTTTGTTTAACTGTTCAGGTTTTATTCGGTATCCTACCCCTTTTGTTTCCAACTTAGGTTTATCGGGTTGCCTATCCCTACATTTTTTTAACTTAGGTTTATTGGGTTGCCCATCCCTACATTTTTCAACTTAGGTTTATGAGGTTGTCTATCCCTACAGTTTCATCACTTAGATTTATCAAGTTACCTATCCCTATAATTTCAACTCTTAGGTTTATGGGGTTGCCTATCCCTACATTCTCATCACTTAGGTTTATCGGGTTGCCTATCCCTATAATTTTAACTTAGGTTTATCGGGTTACCTATCCCTATAATTTCATCATTTAGGTTTATCAAATTTCATATCCCTATAATTTCATCACTTAGGTTTATCGGGTTGTCTATCCCTAATTTTATCACTTAGGCTTATCGGGTTGCCTATACCTATATTTCCAACTTTTAGGTTTATCAGGTTACTTATCCCTACATCAAGATTTATGGGATGTGTATCATTTCAAATACAACAGTGCATCATTCCAAACATGACGGTGAACAATGTAATCAGTAGATATGATAGCAAAACAGTACAATAAACTGATATGACAGTATGTACAAATATAGCAGTGAACCCAAACATTGCAGTAAACAAAGTATAGCACATAAGCATTCCAAGTACAACAAATACGGCCTGAGTTATTCCAAGTATAGCAATGGCATGTGAATCGGTTCAAAAATGGCAGTGATAGTGTGCATCCAAATATAGCAGTAAGAGTGTTCCAAAATAAGCATGTGAGCATTCCAAAACATAGCGAGTGTGCAAATCAGATATAGCAAGTCAAGCAAGTGATTAAATCCAAAATCCATAGGAGAATAAGCTTCTCCAGCATATATGCAACTTATACTTGTTAATCAGCAATATGAATTATAATAAACAAAACAATCCACTCTCTCTCTTGTTTCATAAAAACACTCACTCTTTTTTAATCTCATTCTCATTCTCACTGTCTCTCTTTCTCATTTAATCTCTCAATCTCACTCTCATTCTCATTCTCTATTTATTTCTTGTTCTCATTCTCGCTTTCATTTTCTTTCGATCTCACTCTCATTTTTTCTCTCAAACTCACCCTCATTCTCTCATTTTTACTCTCTTTAAATCTCTTTATCACTCTCTCTCTCTCTCAAGCTCGCTCTCATTCTCTCTCTTTTCTCTTGCATTCTCTCTTATTCTCACCATCTCTCCAGAAAAACAAATATTGATATAACATCATGCAACGATCAAAATAAACTAATATGTTACATGTAGTGACAAATCAAAAATATGACACAACATAACATAACACATAATAATAATAATAATAATGCAATCTAATGTATCAAAGAGATACAATAAAATAAGAAAATACAAAATATGCATGATAGAACAAGATAAAAAAAAAAGTGCAATGCAATCAAATGAGATAAAATAAATAAATAAACAAATAGAATAAAAATGATAAAAAAAATACTATGTAACACGATCCAAGAGAAAAAAGCCTACCTGGTTCGACCTGGCTGGTAAGTTGATGACGAGGATGTTGCCAAAGGCCATCGTAGGGTAGTCAGATTGCTGTCGATGGTTGCAAGGATTGCTCAGGTTGGTTAGTGCCACAAGGAGGTAGAGAGATGGAGATGGGACTTCATTGGAGTGGGTTTCAGGTCTTTTATGCTAATGGGCTGCAGAGTGGTATTGGGATGAAAGGTTCACAGATGAGATAAGGCGGTCGTAGGTGGTTTAAAGCAGGAGGAGACGGGTTTTAGTGGGGGTGGTCTGATACAGGTTTGGGAGTTAAGTTTAGGGTGGATCAATAGGTTCCACGGGGGGTAGAATGTTGGTTACAGTGGTAAACGGTGGTGTGCAGGTGAGGTAGGTGGTGAGAAGGAGTAGAGGTGGTCGGGTGTTGACAATTGTTCTCCCTCTTTAACTGATCCAGTAGAGGGTTTTTATAGGCGCGGAGGGGTATTGAGGTGGGTAAGGTGAACAGTGGTTCGGCGGGGTAGGTCAGTGGTGTAGTCATAGGTAGCAGGTGGATGGGCAGTGGGTTGTGTGATGTGTCGATAGGGAGTTGTGTGAGATGATCTCGACCAGGTAAGATGGCCGTTGACGACACTAGATTTCAGGGGGATGAAGTGGGTGGCCCAAGGTAAATCATTTGGGATGAGGGCTCAATAATAGGTGGCAGCTGTTGGCCTATATATTGTAATTGTTGGCAAATTGGGCCAACTGGGTCCAGTTTGATGAGAGAGAGTGTCTGCGGACCTTTCAGGCGACATGGGAGTGATACAGGTAATACGGCGTTGTTACAGTGCTTGTGAAGCATGAAAGAGGTGAAAAAATTAGAGGAGAGAGAAAGAGGAGAGAGAAAGAGGAGAGAGAAAGTGGGACCCGGGAGAGAGAAGGTGGGACCCACCTGCGTGGTATGCCACCTAGACAGGCCAGCCAGCCGAGCAGCCTGCACAGCAGGCCAGCCAAGTGGCACAGCCAGCCAGCCACAAGGCAGCCCAGCCCGCAAGGCAGGCCAGGCTTGCCTTGCCAGCAAGCCAGCCAGCCCGCAAGGCAGGCCAGCCCGCAAGGCCTGTCCCGCCGCAAGTCTTCTCGCATGCCGCGCGCACAAGTCCGCACGCACACCACATGTTCGACGATTTTCCAGGAGAGAGAAAAGCTCTCTGGAAAATCGTCTCTGGCAGATTTTTAACACTTTTAAAAAAGTTACAGAGGCCATTTTTGAAGTTCTCAGGGGTATTTTGGTCTTTTTGCTAAGGAGAATATCTTATATCGGCGGTCCAGATGAAGCTATGAAGGGTTGATGCTTTTTGAACGGTCCAGATGGAAGCGGATTATGTGTATATATGATGACGATGCGTCGGATACTCCCGCGAGTATTCCGATTCGTCCGGCGCAGTATAATATAATGCGTCGCATTACATGGAAACAAAACCGTGATAAGGTGTAATGCATGCGCAAAATAAAAGCGGGCAAGATCCGGGATCTTACGGCTGTAACTTAAGCCGATTTTCGGAGACGCGGATTATCCAGATCCGAGGGATCTGGTTCAATCCCGCCTTTTGGATTGAAATCCGACGGCTAATTACTTATGATTCTTTTTCAGCCAATCAGAGAGCGTCAGGGCGCGGCTATGGTGCAGCGCAGGCGCACCATATGGAATTAAAAGATTCCATTTGGAATTTTTTCAGAGGCCGAACTTGTTTATGCCATAACTTGGCCATCCGGTGGCCAAATCCGACGATCCAAGTTGCACCGAGCTAGGTTTTTAATGCTCTTTCCATTGAGAATGTTTAGAGAGACTGCTGGCCGCAAGAAAAATCGTAGAAGGGGAGTTTTTGAAGAAAAAGGGGAAAAACCTCTTATTTTTGATTTTTTCTTGCTTTGGGATTTGAAGACAGTCATTCTCCATTGCTGCTGATGCTAATGCCGATACATTGAAGTGTTCTTGAAGGCTGGAAGAGCTTGATCGCATATGGCAAGGGTTTTTTTGACTACCAGATGAAGAAGAACATCGTCAATTATCAGAAAAATTGGTTGTGAGATTTTCTTATCCCTTTTATTATTTATTGAACCAATCTATTGTATGTTCAAGTAGGATAATGATGTTGAATGCCTATGGGACATGGGAATCTATTGTATGCTAGCATTAGGCAAAGAAAAAGAGAAGAAAAATATTGAATGCCTTGCTAGGGTGGGATTTAATTGTAGGGCATCATTATAAGCCCCAAAAATTGTATCTGTTGTGGTGTGTTCAGTGGGTGCTGGACACTGGCTTTATGCCTGAATTCTGGCGTTGTTACGCCCTCTCAGTTTTATGCTGGGAAAATTTAGGGTGAGCATCCTTGTCCTGTAAAGGGCTAAAAGTTGAGTATTGAGTAAATACGAAGCCCATTGGGCATTACTCCGTGGATTAGCCATCACTCACTGTGGTGGTGAACCACGTAATTTTTGTGTGTTGTGGTTTGCTTATTTATGAGCTTTGTGAAGTGCGTGGAATGAATTGCAGGATGGGTGTGCAAATCTGGTAGACCTAGCCACTGAGTGGTGTGAGGTAGATTTGCATACGATTGTGTTTGGGACAAGGTTATTTTGTGAATATCACCTGGGCAGCAAAGAAATTTCAAGGGAGAAATTATTCACACCGATTCACCCCCCTCTCGGTGTCATTCAAGGTTTATCAATTGGTATCGAGCACCGGGCTCGGTGACGACTTAATCAGCAATCGAGAAGATCGGAATATAATATATGGCACCGGGAGAAGGTTCAAACAAGCCTCCCTTGTTTGATGGGACGGATTTTGTCTTTTGGAAAAGAAGAATGGAGGTCTATGTAGGATCTCTTGGTTATGATGTTTGGGCTTTCGGAGAGAATGGCTACACTCCACATGATACAAATGCTCCCACGGTTGTAGATAAAAAGAATTTTGAGAACAATAGAAAAGCTCTCAATGCCATTCAAGGGGGACTGACAAATAGTGAACTGGCTAAAATCATGGACTGCAAGACAGCAAAGGAAGTATGAGACGGACTGATCAACATATATGAAGGAGATAAGAAAATCAAGACTGTCAAGTTACAGGACATTCCGGAGGTCGGTTTGAGAATCGAAGATGAATGAAGATGAGACCATTGATCAATACATGAACATGGTTAATGATGTGGTCAACTCTATTAGAGGACTTGGTGAAGATTTGAAAGGTCATATAGTTTGTCGAAGATTTTGAGGTCTCTCACCCCAAAATTTGAGTCAAAGGTATCTGCACTTGAAGAAACCAAGGATTTGGAACAGGTTACAATTGATGAAATTCATGGAGCTTTGACAGCTTTTGAAATGAGGATTGATCCAGGAACCACTGGTGATAAGCAGGTTGCTTTTAAGGCTATGAAGAAGCTGAAGATTTCTGAAAAGAAAAATGAGGAAGAAAGTGAAGATGAAGCCACAGCTCATTTCACTAGAAAATTAAAGAAGGGCACAGGTAAATACAAGAATAAGCTTCCTTTCAAATGTTTCAACTGTGGCAAGGTTGGACATTTTGCTGCAAAATGCCCCATGAAGAGTAAGTTTGACAGTGATGATGAAGATGACAGAAAAAGCAAGGTGAAAGGAAAGAAAAATTATAACTTCAAGAAAAACAAGTCCAGCAAAAGGAGTTTTATCTCTAAGAGAAGCATTGAAACTTCAGATGATGACACTGATGAAATCTCTGAAGATGAGCCTAGCGAGGCTTTGTTTATGGTGTACATTGAAGCTCAAGAGAAGATCACAGATAAAGAAAAAAGTGTGAATTCTATCTCAAGTGGTGATGAAGAGAATGATAAGGAAGACAATTTCTCAAGCAGTGATGAAGAGGGTGAGATAAATTTTGAGGAAGAACTTGTTGCAGCCATGAAGGAGCTTAAGAAGGAAAGAAAACACAACAAGCTTGCCTCTCAAGAAGTTAAAAAGCAAAAGCAAACAATTCAAGATCTGAAATCTCAATATGAAGAGTCCAAGAGAATAATAGAAAATCTCAATACTCAGATTAAACAGGCATCTGTAGAATACACCATTGTGTTGAATGAGAATGCAAGTCTGAAAGTTCAACTTGAAGAACAACTTCCTATGGTTGAACGATTTGAAGAATTTGAAAATGATTTTACTCTTCTAAAGACAAAAGTGGCTGAGTATGAAAAAGAAGAGGTTGAGAGACAACAAAAATTATCTCAACATGAAGAGGTAAATAAGTCTGCTTCAGTGCATCCCAGTAGTAACAAGCTTGACAGGATCATCAATGCTCAAAGACCTTCCCACATTAAGTTTGGCCTTGGTTTTGAAAAAGGACAGACATCAAAAACTGCAAGTTCAAAGGGAAAAGAGCCCATATCTTTTGTGAAGGAGATTGAAAAGGGTAAGGACCCAATAGTTCATTGCCAAAGTGGAAACAAAATTTCTCTTCCCAAGACTAACTATACAAGGCCAAGACAAAATACATGGCAAGGGAAGAGAATGGAGTATGATAATCTCTACAGAGAAAACTATCCCAGTGCACCACGAGAGACGGATGAGATACATGGAAACTCCTTCTAGGTCAAGATCCTATTTTCATGGTTACCGTTATAAATGCAATACCTATGGTCACAGAATAGCTACTTGCAAGTTCAATATGAGTCAAGTCAGATTTGAAAGCAGAAATCAGTTTGCCCCTCTTGAAGAAAATTTTGTTGAATGCTATAACTGTAACAATTTTGGGCATATAGCAAGGAACTGCAGAACCATCTTTCCCCCTATGCCACCTTCACAGAGACAGTATGACAGAGTTAGAAGCAAGATCCCTAGACAGAAGCAAGATGAAATATCTAAATCAAATAAGAGGATCTGGGTTCAGAAAAATAGCTCTTTGGTTGTACAGACAGCTCTCAAGGCTCAAAATAGTTCTACACCCTGGATTCTTGATAGTGGATGTTCAAGCCATATGACAGGAGATAGTAAGAGGCTTCAGAAATTTCAACAGTATGAAGGAGGCTCAGTCAAGTTTGGTAATGATATTGGTGCAAAGATTGTTGGGAAAGGAAGCATTAGTCTCAACAATGGGAAGTTAAAATCTCATGAGGTTCTCTATGTTTCAGGCTTGAAACATAATCTATTGAGTGTTAGTCGGCTTTGGAAAGAGAACTTTAGGAAATCTTTATACTCTGTCTGAAGAGTTTGAAGAGAATTGTATGATGAGTCAAGAAGAGGAAACATGGCTATGGCATAGAAGATTGGGACATATTGGTTTTGAAAATCTGTCCAAGATATCCAACAAAAATGCTGTGAGAGATATTCCTTTATTGAAAAAGCCTTCCAATGATATTTGTGCATCTTGTCAGAAGGGGAAACAGACTAGAGCATCATTCAAGCCTAAGGAATATCACACTACTCAACCATTGGAGATAATTCATACAGATTTATGTGGGCCAGTGAGAACACAAAGCATTGCAGGAGAAAGGTACTTCATTCTTTTTATAGATGACTACTCCAGAATGACTTGGGTAATGTTTCTAAAACATAAGTCAGAAGCTTTGGCAAGATTCAAGATCTTCAAGACTCAAGTTGAAAATGAAACAGGGAAAGAAAATCAAGTGTCCGAGATCCGACGGGGAGGAGAGTACACCTGGATTGACTTTGCAGATTATTGTTCGAGAATGGCATTAAGAGACAGACTTCAGCTCCTAGAACACCACAACAAAATGGTGTTGCAGAAAGAAAGAATAGAACTGTTCAGGAAATGGCCAGAACTATGTTAACTGAAAATGACATGGGGAATAAATTCTGGAGAGAAGCAGTGCATACAGCAATATATGTTCAGAATAGATGTATGTTGAGGCCACATGAAGACAAGACACCCTATGAATTATGGTTTGGCAAGAAGGCTACAGCAAAGCACTTCAAGGTATTTGGTAGTAAGTGCTATATCAAGAACACTAGTCCTGGTCTAGGGAAGTTTGATGATCGAGCAGATGAAGGGATTTTTCTTGGCTATTCTACCTCAAGCAAAGCATATAAATGTTACAATAAAAAACTTGGCAAGATTGTTGAAAGTGCAGATGTGAGAGTTGATGAGCACAAGAATTCTTCTACAGAATCAAATAATGAGGTTCCTCTTTTTGAAGACCTGGACGGTGGAGCGAGAATGACATTGAATCAGAAAAGGAGCAGGATGTTACAAATGTGCCAGAACAGAGAACAGTGGTTGAGACAGAAGAAAGAGAAGAGCAGTCTGATTCAGGAGCAGATAGGCAGAACAAAAGTGGCTCGAGCAGAGTTAAAAAGAATCATCCTGATCAATTAATTCTTGGTGATCCATCTGCTGGTATGCAAACAAGAAAAGTGAGACAACCAAAACAAATGTTTTCATTACTATCACAGATTGAACCAAAATCAGTTGTAGAGGCATGTGAAGATGCTAGTTGGCTCAAGGCAATGAATGAAGAGCTGGATCAAATAGAGAAAAACAAAACTTGGGAATTGGTGCCAAGGCCTACAGACAAGAATGTTATTGGTACTAAATGGGTCTACAGGAACAAGCTCAATGAAGATGGAAAAATTGTAAGAAACAAGGCCAGATTAGTTTGCAAAGGATATGCTCAGGTTGAGGGAATTGACTTTGAAGAAACATTTGCTCCTGTGGCTAGACTGGAAGCTATCAGGATGTTTCTTGCTTTTGCAGTGCACAAGAACTTCAAGGTTTATCAGATGGATGTCAAGTCAGCTTTTCTGAATGGTGACTTGGAAGAAGAGGTGTATATAGAGCAACCAGAAGGATTTCAACTGAGTGAGGACCCTACACTTGTGTGTAAACTGAAGAAAGCATTGTATGGGTTGAAGCAAGCACCAAGAGCATGGTATTCCAGATTGGATACTTATCTTTGTAAGTTGGGCTTCAAGAAAGGTTTGGTTGATAGCAATCTGTATATTAAATCTATGGATGGAAATCAGACAGTTGTGGTTGTATATGTAGATGATATCATCTTTGCAGGCCAAAAGGATGAACTATGTCAAGACTTTGCTCAGAGAATGCAAGATGAGTTTGAGATGTCTATGATTGGAGAGTTATCTTATTTTCTAGGTCTTCAGATCAGCCAGTTAAAGAATGGATTCTTTTTATCACAGGCCAAATATGTGAAGGAAATGTTGAAGAAATTCACAATGGAAGACTGTACACCAATAAGCACTCCAATGATGACAAGTTGTAAGCTAAGTAAAGAAGATGACTCTCCCTCAGTTGATAATACTATGTACAGGTCAATGATAGGAAGTCTTCTCTACTTGACTGCTACTAGACCAGATATTCTTCAGTCTGTATGCATGGTAGCTAGATTTCAAGCAGGCCCGAAGGAAACACATGTTGTAGCTGTGAAGAGGATCTTCAGATATCTGAAGGGGACAATGGAGTATGGTCTTTGGTATGCAAAAAGCAAGGATCTAGTTTTGTCATCCTACTCAGATGCAGATTGGGCTGGTTGTGTTGATGATAGGAAGAGCACTAGTGGGGGTGCTTTTTATCTGGGCAGAAATTTAGTAGCTTGGCACAGTAAGAAACAGGAATCAGTCTCATTATCTACAGCAGAAGCAGAATATATTGCAGCCACCTCTTGTTGTACACAGGTTTTGTGGATGAAACAAATGTTGAAGGATCTAGGCAGTGAGTCAGACAAGCCTATTTCTATGTTCTGTGACAACACAAGTGCTATCAATATCTCAAAAAATCCAGTTATGCACTCCAGGACGAAGCACATAGCCATTCGATATCATTTCCTGCGAGAGAAGGTCTTGGAAGGAGAAGTTCAGTTAGAGTTCATTCCAACAGCAGAGCAGATTGCAGATATCTTCACAAAGCCACTTCCTAGAGATCAGTTTGACTACTTGAGACAGAAATTGGGAGTGACTATCTTTCCCAAGCATTGAGAAGCTTGGAGTGAGGGGGAGCAGGGTTTGCATGTTCTATATTTTTTCTCCTTATGTAGGACTCAGGGGGAGTCTGTTGGTATTTGTTTTTGTGGTATGTTCATGTTTTGGAGCACCCATAGGATTGGAAAGCTGCGGTGGGCACTCCTATGTGGGAAATCCCTTTGTTCTTGTTGTCAAAGGGGGAGAAATGTCAGTGGATTGAGTAGTTGCCAGAGTAAGTTGCCAACAATTCCAAAGGGGGAGATTGTTGGCCTATATATTGTAATTGTTGGCAAATTGGGCCAACTGGGTCCAGTTTGATGAGAGAGAGTGTCTGCGGACCTTTCAGGCGACATGGGAGTGATACAGGTAATACGGCGTTGTTACAGGTACTGTGAAGCATGGAAGAGGTGAAAGAATTAGAGGAGAGAGAAAGAGGAGAGAGAAAGAGGAGAGAGAAAGTGGGACCCAGGAGAGAGAAGGTGGGACCCACCTCTGTGGTATGCCACCTAGACAGGCCAGCCAGCCAGCCGAGCAGCCAGCACAGCAGGCCAGCCAAGTGGCACAGCCAGCCAGCCACAAGGCAGCCCAGCCCGCAAGGCAGGCCAGGCTTGCCTTGGCAGCAAGCTAGCCAGCCCGCAAGGCAGGCCAGCCCGCAAGGCCTGTCCCGCCGCAAGTCTTCTCGCATGCCGCGCGCACAAGTCCGCACGCACACCACATGTTCGACGATTTTCCAGGAGAGAGAAAAGCTCTCTGGAAAATCGTCTCTGGCAGATTTTTAACACTTTTAAAAAAGTTACAGAGGCCATTTTTGAAGTTCTCAGGGGTATTTTGGTCTTTTTGCTAAGGAGAATATCTTATATCGGCGGTCCAGATGAAGCTATGAAGGGTTGATGCTTTTTGAACGGTCCAGATGGAAGCGGATTATGTGTATATATGACAGATGCGTCAGATACTCCCGCGAGTATTCTGATTCGTCCGGCGCAGTATAATATAATGCGTCGCATTACATGGAAACAAAACTGTGATAAGGTGTAATGCATGCGCAAAATAAAAGCGGGCAAGATCCAGATCTTACGGCTGTAACTTAAGCCGATTTTCGGAGACGCGGATTATCCAGATCCGAGGGATCTGGTTCAATCCCGCCTTTTTGATTGAAATCCGACGGCTAATTACTTATGATTCTTTTTCAGCCAATCAGAGAGCGTCAGGGCGCGGCTATGGTGCAGCGCAGGCGCACCATATGGAATTAAAAGATTCCATTTGGAATTTTTTCAGAGGCCGAACTTGTTTATGCCATAACTTGGCCATCCGGTGGCCAAATCCGACGATCCAAGTTGCACCGAGCTAGGTTTTTAATGCTCTTTCCATTGAGAATGTTTAGAGAGACTGCTGGCCGCAAGAAAAATCGTAGAAGGGGAGTTTTTGAAGAAAAAGGGGAAAAACCTCTTATTTTTGATTTTTTCTTGCTTTGGGATTTGAAGACAGTCATTCTCCATTGCTGCTGATGCTAATGCCGATACATTGAAGTGTTCTTGAAGGCTGGAAGAGCTTGATCGCATATGGCAAGGGTTTTTTTGACTACCAGATGAAGAAGAACATCGTCAATTATCAGAAAAATTGGTTGTGAGATTTTCTTATCCCTTTTATTATTTATTGAACCAATCTATTGTATGTTCAAGTAGGATAATGATGTTGAATGCCTATGGGACATGGGAATCTATTGTATGCTAGCATTAGGCAAAGAAAAAGAGAAGAAAAATATTGAATGCCTTGCTAGGGTGGGATTTAATTGTAGGGCATCATTATAAGCCCCAAAAAATTGTATCTGTTGTGGTGTGTTCAGTGGGTCTTTGGACACCGGCTTTATGCCCGAATTCGGCGTTGTTACGCCCTCTCGTTTTATCTTTGGGAAAATTTAGGGTGAGCATCCTTGTCCCGTAAAGGGCTAAAAGTTGAGTATTGAGTAAATACGAAGCCCATTGGGCATTACTCCGTGGATTAGCCATCACTCACTGTGGTGGTGAACCACGTAATTTTTGTGTGTTGTGGTTTGCTTATTTATGAGCTTTGTGAAGTGCGTGGAATGAATTGCAGGATGGGTGTGCAAATCTGGTAGACCTAGCCACTGAGTGGTGTGAGGTAGATTTGCATACGATTGTGTTTGGGACAGGTTATTTTGTGAATATCACTGGGCAGCAAAGAAATTTCAAGGGAGAAATTATTCACACTGATTCACCCCCCCTCTCAGTGTCATTCAAGGTTTATCAGCAGCATGGGAAGGTCGACGGTGGAGTGATGTGGCAATGGCACCAGCCGATTTTAGGGGAGTTAGGTGAGCAGTCGACCTGAGGAGTAGCAGGGGATGGGTGTGAGATGGTCGACAGTAGTAAAGAGGGATGGGTAGTGGTGTCGTGGAGGATATTTGGGAAAAAATGTGGTAGAGGTGGCTCAATGTAGGGGTATGGTTGGGTTGGTAGTGCTTTCTCTTTCCTACTTTTTCTCACTCACTCTCTCTTTCTCTCTTCGTCTCTCTCTCTCTCTCTCCCCCTATTTCTCTCCTTCTCTCTCGCTCTCTCTATCTGATTCTATCTCTATTGGATTCTTTCTCTCTCTTCGGGTTCAAATGAAATCCCTCCTTCCCTTGGATTACACACACACACACACACACACACACACACACACATATATATATATATATATATATATATATTATATATATATAATAGCAATATGTAAATACAATAAAATAAAATAATATCAATATACATATATACATATACACATAAAAATAATATCATATAAAATAATATATACATGTTATACAAAGTATATAATGTATGTAAAAATACAATGTACATAAACCGAATTGATTCGGTCAGGACCTATTTGGGCTAGGTCAGGCTGGACTGGTCAAGGTTGACTGGGTTGGACTTACTTTGGTTGAGCCAGGATGGACTGACTCGGGTCAAATTGGCTTCTCTCTCTCATTCTATCATTTCATGAGCCATTTCGGCTCGTCACTCTGCATGGGATCCTTCGGTGACTTTTGTCCCAGATTTTCTACTTCCACTTTGAAGATTACTGAAAATGAAGAACGATGGTGTTTGAATCACCTGATTCGGACATCGGATGACCAAAATATGAAGAATTAAAGTTTTGATGATAATCCGACTGGTAACTTTGCATGGGACCCATTGGCGGCCTCTACCCAAAATTCTTTTTGTTCACTTTGAAGAGCATGGACAATGGAGCATGCTTGAATCACCTAATTTGGATGTCAAATGATGAAGATATGGCGATTTGAAGTTCGACCAAACCAATTTATGATAATTAGCTTAATAAATCCTTAATTTATGATAATTTGCAAGAAAACCCTTGGATATTTAAGCACTTTTCAATCCAACTAATATCTTCATCATTTGACATCGGAATTGAGAGTTTCTAGTCTCCTTTCGAAGATAATTCCGTGACCTGCATATTCATGCAAGTTACAGTCCATGATCTTGCTATGAGGCCGATTGAAATCAACCTTAAGGGTACCAAAAAATCCAAACCTTGAATTGGGACCCGTAACCTTTTCGAATGTGTTGTACACTCCCCTGTACTTTTCCAAAGCTTCACTCATCTCCCCTCATTTCCTGTCTGCACACCAGTAAGACTTAGCTTGGTTCGAGGTGGCAAAAATGGGGTGCGTACAACCCTATAGAATATCATATTTAAATGGTTGATTTTCTATCGATCGTAGAATTACCTTATTATTCCTTGATCCTGAGAATGTACTTTCTCAATGAATGATTAAGGTTAAGCCCTAAATTTCATCATTGTTATGCTGATACATAGAAGTAAGAGGTACCCTACCATTGGACCACACTTGGTTAGCAATGTATGGACTAAGTTTATAGTAAAATTTTAATCTGGAAGACCGTTAATTAACCTTCAAAAAGAGGTCGGACAATGCACCGGACAATAGACTGTAAGAGCTGGTGTATTGACCGACCAGTCCCAAAAAGGTCTTTGGAAGTTATCGGATGATGAGGCGATCATTGACACTGTATCAACCGACACCACGACCAACCCTTGGTAGAAGGTTGTGACCTCTGTCAAATGTTAAGGAGGTCGCTACAGTAGCGACCAATGCACCAATTGGGGACCCCAGACTTCTATGATTCGATAATGAATAATGTAGAAAGTACAACTAATAATCTCACATCTTATATAGGTGTACATAACATCAGGGACATTGATTATCCAAGTGTGGGAAATCACAATTTCATGATATTAGGTGAGGAACAGAACCCCTAATGAATTTTATAGTGTTTATAATATATGCTTGTGTGCTACATGCTTGTTGTGATAACATGTCATCCAATAACTGCCTTGAGCATGCATTTGTATTTATAATATATAATGGATGTAAAGTTGTATGTGATTGTGATCTAGTAGGTAGGGGTGAAACAGTCGAGGACTGCTGAATCCAACCTACTAGGTAATTTCTTGACTTCACTCACCCTAGTGGGATAATAGCATCTTGGGAGGGGGGAAATGGATGGTTTGGGATTCCTGCTAGGATTGGTGAGAGGGATATTTCGGATGACATGTAGGATTTGGTTAGTTGAACTACCCCTGTAAGCAACCCTGGCTTGTAGGGGGTCAGGTACTGGTAGAGTGGAGTGATAAGGGGGAAGGATCGCCAGTATTCGTTGGAGCGTCACTGAATAGACTTGTTGCCCAATGACCATTTTGATTGGGATGTAGTGTGGGAGGACCAGGGCTATTGGAGTAGGCTGGTAAGTATCCAACACTCTCGTGCATGGTGGTTGTAGTTAGCTTGTGGGACGTATGGCTAGGCCTTACCAAGCACACTAGCATACATGATACTAGACTATTGCATTGTTATGTAAAATAAATTGATCATGCATACTATTTTCTTGTTTGTCTATTTCTCACTGAGCTCATGTTGGAGAGCTAACCCTTGTGTACACCATTCTTTTTAGATGATATTATAGGTACCACTGTTGCTGATTATCTGAATGTGCCAGTGATCTCTCACTTAGCCCAATTAAGAGGAATGCCATATGAAGACGAAGCATATAACATGGAGTGTGAATGCGATGCATGTGTCTTCGATCGATAGATTTTTTTTTTGTTGAAGAGTCTTTGGAACATTGAATAGTTTTCTTTTATTATTTTCTTTTGGAATGATTAATTACATTTAGTTATGCCCATGGTTTATAGGGTAATAATACTTTAAGTTTGATGATGGAGATGATTAATGAACAAGTATTAAAAGATGAAATGCACTGGTAATATTACTCTTATTTACAATTAGAATTCTCATGGTTATTTAGTTATCTTCCGCAATTTATTACTTTAGACTATATATGTGGCATTATGCTGGTATGAGGATGGTATGTGTGTGCACTACTTATGAGGTTCTGGTGGGATCACATCAAACTACGGTGTTGATCTAGTCGTATCCCAAAAATTTTTTAGACCGATATTTTAGGGTGTGGTAGTTATGCCAAGGTATTACCAACATTCCACCAAGATAGGCTTTGCCCTGGCATCCAATCCTAAGCCTCAACATACTTTTCTGGGTACACGCCAAGTCCATCGGGAAGAACACATAGAATGAACATCATCCCTAAGTTCACTCCCTAGAGGAAGACCATAGACCCATATCCGGTTCACTCTCTTCAATGGTCGAATCTCTTGAATATAAGCCTATGCCAATACCTAAACCCCTATTGGCAAGGGTTGCCAATCACATAATGTTATCACTTAACCAGGTTCATTACTAATGCAGGTACCCGTACCCTAGCTTAAGGACCAAGGTGAACCATCCCATTCTAGTCATCTAAATCCACTAGGATACAAGCATATGCCAAAAAATCATGTTATCAGAGAATCCACATGTTATCAATCCAATATATAAATAATATGCAAAGATGCACGAACAGTTATAATGGATATTGGATGGCATGTTATCACACAAGATTCAATCACAAGCAATACATATATGTGAGAAACAGTAAAATAAATCAAGCTAATCCCTTTACCTGTGATAGTGAGCAGTAAGTTACTCTGATGCAATCAGAGTAGTTCCTTTGTTTCCCACATCGATTTACCTATTTACGATTGACATATGATTATTAACTTAGATTGTTTGTTTATGCTTCAGATAGATCTAGGGTATCCTCATTAGTCTTAGGGTAATGTTCTAAGGTCAATTGGTTAGGTTTGGTAGTCAACCATCGAAGAATTTGACAAACAGTGTTACTGTAATTGCCAAGTCAATGGATGTGGTCGACTAGCCTGTATGGTCGATCAGACACCTTTTGTCTACCTGATAGTCCATATCAATTGTAGTTTGGCCAACTTGAGTTTCAAAGGCTTATACCTCATTGGAAACATGTTCACAAAGGTTTTAAGATGTTGTGGGGTGACCTATTAGGGGTTAAATCCCTTCCTATCAATTATATACATGTACGGTTATCGACTATGAACGTCTTCTATACAACCATATGTGTCTACACTCATAGGAAAGCATTCCAATTGAATTATCAATTTAATATGGTCCATAATAAGTCCCCTAATGTGTTAGGTGAGTCCGCTAAGTCTGTATAACCAGTAGTGGCCGAATTGAGGAAAAATAAAGAAGAGCACCTTACTATGATCGAGCGGTCAATCACAATAGTGCGGTCGATCAGACCAGTTTGGTCAACCAGACCAATCGACCTGACAATTCCAATGAGCTCAGACTGTGTTGGTTTCAATCCGATCTCTCTGGTTCGTCGACCACTTGACTTCCAGAGCGTCTCAAAGGGTTGTAGACTATTGAGGAATGATTCCCCCCATTAATTTTATAATATAAACTCACAATTAACTTCAATCCTACCTTTACATCATTTAGTCAATTCTAGTCAACAATCTTAGTTTCAACTATAGTGGCCATCAATGGCTGAGGAAAATGTTTCCCACATTACCAGAGGTTGGGAATGACCTCTGTGCTTGAGGATTTGATGTTTTAACCATTACAATAAGGTTTAGACACTTACCTAAGTGCTTGTTTGCTTAATTCAAAATCAAGAAGCTTAGGGGAGGACCTCTAATGGAGGTTCTTCTTTAATTCTTCTTCCTTTAACACTCTTTTAGGCTGCTATCTCTAAAATGTGCATCAGAACCTTGTAAATTTCTCATACGTAGGTTTTGAGGTTGATTATACGAGTGGAAGATCAAGAGTTCGAGTTGAAATCCAACTCTTACTGAATCTTCTAATCCAATTCCAATTATAATCAAAAGATATTTCTAAGTCACCAAGTGGCACACTAATACGTTCTAGGACAGGTCTAGAATGACTCGAAGTCGTGTAGGGGAGGTTGGGCATGAATGGACCTAGACCCAAATGAAAATGACTTAATTCTGCCCATTCTGTGATCGTGCGGTCGATCACAGAGGTGCAGCCGATCGGGCACATTTCATCGACATTAACCATCGACCACATGACCTGATTCAATTCAGATTGGCCATGCTTCTAATGGTTCGACATCTTACTAGATTTTTAATAGTTCCTACGTATCTTAGACGTGATTTAAGTCTTATGTGAGATCCGTTATGCTTCTATACTAATACGGATACTAGAGTCGTGTTGGTGGGAAGACCTGATATATGACGAAAAATTCAAATTAGCTCAAATTTTTAGGTGCGGGTTTTACAAACCCCCCCCCCCCCCCTTTTAATAGAATTTCATCCTCGAAATTGGTTTACCTTGTTCCTTAAACAACTGGGGATATTTTTCACGTATCTTGTCTTCTTTTTCCCACGACACTTTATTCTTGGAATGATCCTTCCATTACACCTTGATATAAGCAATGGTTCTATTTCTGAAGTCTTGAACCCTTCTATCTAGAATTGCAAGTGGTTCCACTTCATAGCTCAGGCTGATATCAATAGATGGCTGCTCAATGCTTAGGACATGGTTTGGATCTCTGATGTACTTCTTCAACATTGAGACATGGAATACGTCATGAACACTTGCTAAAATGGAGGTAAAGCTAATTCGTATGCTACAGCTTGATTCCTACTGAGTATCTCAGAAGGTCCATTATATCTGGGACTTAGTTTCCTTTATTGCCACATCCCCTGATTCTTTTGAAATGAGATATCTTTAGAAATACTTTATCGCCTACCTCAAACTTGAGTTCTTTCTGACGAAGGTCAGCTTAACTCTTTTATCTTGATTAAGCGGCTTTGATCCTTTCTCTGATCAAATCTACATTTTCACAAGTTTCTTGAACAATTTTTGGTCCAAGAATTCTTCTATCACTAACTTCATTCTAATATAGAGGAGTCCTACACTTTCAACCATATAGTGCCTTGTATGGAGCCATTTTGATAGTAGATTGATAACTTTTGTTGTAGGCTAACTCCATCAGATATAGATTTTGATTCCAATTTCCTTTAAAACCTAAAACACATACTCTAAGCATATCTTCTAGAATTTGAATTATTATCTCTGATAGACTATATGTTTGGGGTAAAAGGTGGTACTAAACATCAACTGAGTACCTATGGCATTCTGCAATCCTTCCTAGAACTTGGAAGTAAATCGAAGATTATGATCAGATACGATGCAAGCTGGGACACCATGCAAGCAAATGATGTGATCGATATATAGTCTGGCTAGCTTATCTATGGAATACTAAGGAGAAACAACAATGAATCTCTCAATTTTGGTGAATCTATCCACAATAACCCAAACTGTATCGATAGAGCATGATGTCAACGGTAACCCTGTGACGAAGTCCATGGTAATGTGGTCCTATTTCCATTTTGGTACAGGTAAAGGCAGTTGCTTATCAGATGGCCTTTGACATTCTGCTTTAACTTGTTGACATGTCAAGCACTTATACACAAATCAAGCCACATCAGTTTTCATACTTTTCTACCAGAATTCCTTCTTCCAATCATGATACATCTTGGTGCTTTCAAGATGCATAGAGTATGGAGTTGAATGAACTTCAATCAAAATCTTTTCCTCTAACTCTTTAACAGTTTTAGGATCACATACTCTACCATGATAGTATAACATTACATCGTTTTAGATGAAATCTGGATCTTTCTTTCCATCTTCAAGTTTAGTCTTTACTGTGCTTAGGTGATGATCCAACTACGTTGCTGATTTGTTTTCTTGCAACAACGTTGGTTGTATTTGTAGGGCACCAAGAATAGTTGTAGCAGCTTCAATCCATTATTCTAATAAGGCACTTACGATAGGGTTTTTTTGAGCTTTACTTACCTAAAAAAGAAAATTGAGCTTCCAATAAGATGTAGTCATGGGCTCTAGCTTCTTCCTTACCAACTTGGTTCTCAGCCATAAATACGACTTTTTTGCTGAGGGCATCCGCTACTATGTTAGCTTTCCCTGGATGATACTGTATATCACAATTGTAATCTTTCAACAATTCTAATGATCTTCTTGGTCCCATCTTGAGTTCCTTCGAATTGAATGAAAATGTGACACTTTTATTGTTAGACATAATTTTGAACTTTCTCCCATAAAGATAATGTCTCCATGTTTTGAGTGCTAATACAACGACAGCTACCTCAAGATCATGAGTGAGATAGTTCTTTTCATGTTCCTTCAATTGTCTTGAGGCATAGGTAATAACTTTGCCTTTCTTACATAAACACACAACCAAATCCAAGCTTGGTGTGAGGACAATGGTTATATCCACCCATCTCTGATGGACGAAAAAAATGATTTATGGAGTCGTCACCTAGATTAAGGTCTAGGACCTATAAAATATAGTCTCATCATAAAACAAGACTTCTATTGACTCATTTGACCTAATATATTGACTTTGATCTATCAGAGAATGGGTAAGCATTCAAGGTACAGTTTGGGAAGGTGTTAGGCACCCAAAGCTGCCCATCCAAAAATCGGCCTCCTATGTGATTCTACTTTCCTTAGACTCTATGGTTCTGATTGTTCATGGTCAATGGATGATAACTAGGGCTCATGGGGGATCCTATGTCAAGTTGCTAAATTCTTCTAACCTAGGATTTAGTCAAACATGTTCTCAAAATAAATAAACAAGCAAAGTAACATACAGTGAACCGAACCAAAGATGATTCGGTGTTGGACTGAATCTGAGACGTCTAAGACATCTCAAATTGCCTACGTATTCTAATCTTGGAAATCAAGTCCATAACGTAGTTCGAATAAAATGTAATTAGGGTTTATGGATATGATTTATGCTTAAGCTTCATTAGATTCAATTGTTCAAGTTGAAACTTATGCTTGATGATGATTGATGTTGAATCTAGAGATAGCCTATGTAGGTCGAAGTGAATATGGATAATGATATGGATATGGATAGGGACATGGAGGACCAAAGGATACTAAGATGTGGTACCATCCTTGGAAAGGTCCTCTAAGTTGTCTATGTATTTCAGAGGTTCTGAAAATCAGGTACAACGTAGTTCATTTTTTTTAGGTTGATACTCTCAAGGAGCAAAGAGGGGCAAATACTCTCAAGGAGCAAGGGGGTTTGGTACTCTCAAGGAGCAAGGGGTTTGATACTCTCAAGGAGCAAGGGGTTTGATACTCTCAAGGAGCAAGGGGTTTTGATACTCTCAAGGAGCAAAGGGTTTAATACTTTTAAAGAGCAAAGGGTTTAATACTCTCAAGGAGCAAGGGGGTTGATACTCTCAAGGAGCAAGGATATGATACTCTCAAGGAGCAAGGATATGATACTCTCAAGGAGTAAGCGTATGATACTCTCAAAGAACAAGGGTATGATACTCTCAAGGAGCAAGGGTTTAAGTCCGTGCTTGAAAATATTTCCAAACTGCCTACGTATCTTAGGTTACTCTAAGAATCAGGATCCATGTAGTTTGAAAGCAGATTCAATCATTCATGTTCTTCTTTCAATATCAGGGTGTGGAACTTAAATGCTCTATGGTTCATTTCACAACACACCTATCTAGTTTTTTGTATCCTAAAGGAGATGAGTTGAGGGGTAGGGATCGTCCTAAGCTACCCTTGACCTAAAACCCTAATTTGGCATTTGTTGGGCTAGGCTTCATATCTCTTGATTAAAATTTATCATTTTCATTCTTATCCTTCCCGTGAATGTGGGTGCCTACATGTACGTCCCCACACCTAATATGTCTTCTAGGTATACAGATATGGCAGTTCGATTAGGGTCTTGCAGAAATTAAATTATTGCCAACAATAAATATCATTTAAGTATGGCAAGAAATAACAGCATATATCATCTCAAGTATGGCAGTAAAGCATGTGAATTAATATAGCAGCAAACATATGAGAGCACTGATCAAGCATCAATCATCAACAATGTGACCAGGATCATATTTGATCGACTACTCAAATTTGATGTAATTGATCATTATCAATGTGATCAAGATCATATTTGATCAATGGTTCAGATTCACTTAAAACATTCATGAGGTCAATCCAACCGTTCAAATTCAATTAAATCACTCAAAAAGATAATCCAATGGTTTAAATCACTCAAGATGATAATCCAATCGTTTATATCACTCAAAATCACTCACAATAAAGATCCAACGGCTCATATCACTCCAAATGATAATCTATCCATTCAAATTCCTCTAAATCATTCATAATTAAGATCCAATGGTTTATATCATTTACATCAATCATCAAGACAATCTGATGGTCTAGATTCATTATATCACTCATGATGTCAATCCAATAGTTCATATTCAAATAAGATGCTTATGATCAAGATCTAATGGTCTATATTTCATATCACTCATGATCAATGACTAAATTCATTTCATTATAAGATCCAAATCAAAATTAAACATCTAATAACTCACAATTAATATTCTCTAATGATCCAAATAAAAATAAATCATCTGATGGCTCACAATTAATCATATTAGAAATTCAAGATCAATGACTAGTTTTAATCACATCAAATTCTATGATCAATGGTCAGGATTTAATCATGTAAAAATTCAATATCACATGACCATATTTTTAATCACATTAAATCCAATCATCAATTGTCTAGATTTCATTCACATTAAAAATCCTAAATCAAAGGCTATGATTTCTTCACATTAAAAACCCAAAATCAATGGCCATAAACCAGTCTCATCAAATCCAAAGATCAATGGTCCAATTTGATTTATATCATAATTCCAAGCATATGGGATCGATCAATTTCATCAAAATTCCAAACATATGTGATCGATCAATTTCATCCAAAATTTCATATATGATCGGATCAATTTCAATTTCAATTTCATAAAAAATTACATAATCGGATCAATTTTAAATTTCAATTTCATCAAAATTCATATAATCGGATCAATTTCAAATTTCAATTTTATCAAAATTCTTATGATCGGATCAATTTCAAATTTTCAATTTCATCAAAAATTTCATAATCGGATCAATTTCAATTTCATCCCATATTATAAAAATCCACCATCATGGTTGGATCAATTTCCACAACCGGATCAATTTCAATTTTATCAAAATATTCCATAATCGGATCAATTTCAATCAATTCCACACAATTGGATCAATTCCATTCGATTTTCACAATCGGACCAATTCATAAAAATTCCACAATCAGATCAATTTCATCACTTAAATTTCAAACATATTAGAATTCAAATCATATTAGATCAATTGGGGGTTTACATGAAGTATTACAGTAGGTTGACACATGGTTGAGGTGGGGATTCAAATGATGGGATGATTTGGGTTATCGGTTTGGATCTGAAGTAGTAGCAGGTCGAGGCTACGATGATGGGATGATAGAAGGTCATGGACCAGTCACAGCAATGTGCAAGGCATGAGTTGCAGGTTTAATGAGGTTTGGCCCATGCCGATGGTTGATGAGCAGATCGGGGTTTGCATAAAAAAAAAAAAACTAAACGGAAAGCAAAAAAATAAGTAAACTTACCTTCTCTCTCTTTCCTGATCTTCTGCCTCTGTTTCTTTAATCTTCTTCCTCTCCTCCAATCTCGAGTGCTTTCTCTTTTCTCTTCTTCTCCCCGTCCTCTCTTTCTTCTCTTTTGTTCAACCCTCTTCATGTTCTCCCCCCTCTCTTCTTTTCTGCGTTTTTTTTTTCTTTTCTTCTTCCCGTGCTCTCTCTATTCTCTATTCTCCTTTTTTGAGTTTTTCTTTTTCTTTTTCTTAACTCTCCCTCCCGTGCTCTCTCTTTTCTCTTCTCCTCTCTCTTAGACTCTGTCCCTCCTCACATTCCCCCCTTTTCCTCTTTTCTTTTTTCTGATTTTTTTCTTCTCTTTCTATTGATCTCAATCAGTTTTTTTTTCTTTCCTAAAACCGACTGTCTCTCTCCCTCTCTCTATGAATCCATCCTCTCCTTTTCAATCTCTGATTTTCTTCCTTTTTTCTGATTTTTTCTTTTTCTTTCTCTTTTAAAGTCCACCCTCTTTCAATTCTCTTCTTTCCTATCTTCTTCAGTTGGCTTTCCATATTCTTTTTCCTTCTATTTATTTCCCCCTAATCTCCTCTTTACAGATCGCCTTCTTTCTATTCTTCAGAATTTTTTCCTCTTAGTCGGCCAGCCACCGACATTCTCTTTCTCTCTTTCAATTCTTTCCTTATTCTTCTCCCTCTTTTCAAATTTCTCTTTCTTTTTCTGTTTTAGAGTCCAAACGACTCTTCTCTTCCTTTTCAATTTGATTTTTCTCCTTTTTTTTGTATTTCCTTTTTTCTTTTAGAGTCCACCGACTCTTCTCCCTTCTTTCCATTTATTTTCTTTCATTTTTTATTTATTATTTTTCTTTCTCTTTTTTGCCAATGGGACCCACAGCCAGGTGGCTTTCTCTCTCAAATTTTCTTTTAGAAACTCTCTTAACCTAGCCATGGCCATTAATTCATGACTGACCTCTCTCTCGCTCATTATTGTAATATACATACATATATAGATATAAATATATAATATGTACTTACATATATATATATATATATATATATATATATATATATATATATATATATATATATATATATATATATATATATATATATATATATATATATATATATATATATATATATATATAATATACATGCACATGGGTTAAGTCGACTTGGTCCGGATTGGTTGGTCTAGACTGGACTGGTCAGGTCCGACTTGGGTTAACTAGGTTGGGCCAAGACTGACTTGGATTGAGTTGGAATGACTGTGTTTTCTCTCTCTATCATTTCATGAGTCATTTTCGCTTACAGCTCCATATGAAATCCTTCGGAGATCTCTGTTCTAGATTTTCCATCTTCACTTTGTAGAACACTAAAAATGAGAAATACTGGAGCTTGAATCCCCTCATTTGGACGTAAAACGACCAACTTATGAATTTCTGAAGTTTAAACATGCCAATTTAATATAATTCGGCTAGCAACTCTGCATGGGATGCCTTAGAGACCTCTGTCTCAAATTCTCCATGTCCACTTTGTAGAGCACTAAAAATGGAACATATTGAGACTTGAATCACCTGATTTGGACGTCGGATAATAAAATTATGAGGAATTAAAGTTTAAGCGGGCATATCGGCTTGCGGCTCCATATGGGATCCTTGGAGACCTTTGCTCCATATTTTCCACGTCTACTTTGTAGAGTACCAAAAATGAGGCATAATGGCACTGGAATCAGTGGATTCGGACATCGGATGAATAAGATATGAAAAGATGAAGTTTAAATAATTAAACTTATGATAATTTACATGGAGGCCCTTAGATGATTATTATTAATTCCCAAAAAATATCCTTATTCTTATTCTTATTCCCAGACTAAAATCACCATATCTACTCCATTTGGCATCGGAATTGAGCGATTGTGGTATCATTTTGAAGATATTTCCAAGACCTATGCATCTATAGAAGTTGCAACCCATGTCCTTACTGTGGGGCCCACCAAAAACCATTATCAAGTCGAAGCTAAAAATTCAAACCTTGAATTGGGATTCACCAACTTATTGTATGGTTTCACTTAAGCTTTTGGACAATGGGGGTCATCTCTGTTATTCTCAAAACACTATAGAGAGCATGCTGGGACTGATCGACTGTTATTTTTTAGAGAGTTTCACTCGCCTCCCCTGTACTTTCTAAACTTTCTCTCATCTCTCTCACTTTGTTGTCTACACTCCAGTAAGACTTCGTTCAACTGGGGATGGCAAAAATGGGATGCTTACCCTTGGATGCATCAGTATAGAAAACTAATCCTTTTAATCCATATGGGATTATCAATATAGGGGCAGAGACTAACTTCTCATTCCACAATTGAAATGCTTCCTCACATTTCTTTGACCATTTGAATTTGGTTCCTTTCTTTGTTAATTGAATCAGAGGAATTGCTAGCATGGAAAAATAGCAATGAATCTCATGTAATAACCTGCTAGTCCAAGGAAACTTTTGACTTCTAGAATAGTCTTCGGTGCTTCCCAGTAGATAACTGCCTTAACCTTGCTTGGATCAACATATATACCTTCAGCTGTGACAACATGTCCCAAGATGGCTACTTCTCTCAACCAACACTTGCACTTCTTGAACTTAGCATATAACTTTTCTTATCTAAGCCTCTGTAAGGTTTGTTTAAGGTGCATAGCATGATCTGCTACTCTTTGAGTATATGAGAATGTCGTCAATGAACACAATCATTGAGCAGTCAAGGAAACCGTGAAACACTCTGTTCATGAGTTCCATGAATGACGTAGACATGTTAGTCAAGCCAAATGACTTGACTAAGAACTCATAATGGCCATATTAGGTTCACAACGTAGTCTTTGCTATCTCACCTTCTTGAATCTTCAACTAATGAAATCCAGATTGAAGATCTATTTTGGAAAATACTTGAGCTTCTTGCAATTGATTGAATAGATAATCAATCCTAGGAAGAGGATATCGATTCTTGAGGTTGAGTTTGTTAAGCACGTGATAATTAATACAAAGACGGACTTCGGTCCTTTTTGACAAAAAACACTAGCGCACCCCATGGGGAGACATTAGGTCAAATAAATCCATTGTCTAATTGTCACACCCCAATTCTGTACTATTCAGAATGGTGTGATGAACCGCTAATTAACCAACGGTTCAACCAGGATCTCGAATAGGCTGTGTCCGTTTGCTTAAACCATACATATCCACGACAATAATCAGAGTAAATACACAATAGCAGAAGACTTTATACTAATGAACTGAGAGTCTATGAATTATAAAATAAAAAATTATCCAATTATTCTCCATTGACTACGACATAAAATAAAATATTTAATCAATTACATCGTCTGTATAAATTGAATAAAATTCTAATCAAAATACAAGAGTTGCACTCGCATGACGAATTATGCGACTCCACCATAACTTCAGCGTCCATCACCGCCGCATGTCCACACATAGGAGCATTCATATAGTTTTCAACCGTAGTACCTGCATCATCAACTAAAAGCATTCGATGTCGAAAGGGTGAGCACACATCATGGCTCAGTGAGCAAACAAAACAATGCAACAAACATATGCATGCATTTAATTCATATATTTGGTCTGATTCATAAGTTTGCAATGTGCTATAGAAAGGATAGGTGGCCACCGTACCTCTATACACGAATGTGTGGAATCGCCCAACGGATCAAACACCATTGCCGCCCCCACATGCACCCACCATGGAATAGAGATAAAGTTAAAGTGCTTAGGACCGCACTGCACCACACTTTCCTTGATGCTCTACCCATACCAACACGTAAGCCCCTGTTGGTGAGGGCTTACAAACTGGGCTCGCAACGAACCAATCCTACTGTCAAACAGTGTATCCAAGGCCTCACCCCAGCATCCCTCAATACGTCCATAGAGATAGAGCTAAGGCCCCCCCGGCAGAGTCAGAGACTACACGGTCCGAGACCACCTCCCCTGATGCCCTATGACGTAATAGTTCTGCTAAGGTAATGGCGATACGATGATGTCGGTGGACAAGACTTGAGTAGAGATAGGGCTAAAGTGCTTAGGACCGCACCGCATCACACTTCCTTTGATGCCCCACTCGCATCAAGTACACTAACCACACACCAACATTCACATGCCTATTCCTAGCATCATCATCATCATCATGTTGTAAATAAACTGAATTAAATATGCATGAACAATAATAACATGAATAGTAGATGACATGTGATATGCACGTTACAATTATACAGTCATAGAATCATACATGGTATTAGACTCAATAAATGAAAATAGTTTATTATTAGCCAATTAGTTTAGGTCTTGTTCCCTCACCTTTGATTGAGTGTAGATCCTCGTTCAAGCTTTATGAATCACTTTTAAATCACTAGAATGGCCTAATAAGTCGATAGATTTTAATTAGAATTAATTCCAACAAATTTAGACTAGCTAAAGTCATAAGGTCATAGGTAGGGAAGCACCTAGGGTCGATTACCAATCGACCCTAGGGGTAGGGTTGGACATGGGGTCGGTTACCAATTGACCCAATGTGCGACCACACCCTCCCTGGGACTTCTCGAGGGCATGTGATCGATCCTGTGGTGTAAGACCCGTGTCAATCTAATCCGGTCTTACCACCTTGAACCAGGTTTACCCGTCATGGTTGAGTCAAATAGACCAAGGGCGTGAAGGAGATCGAGATCCCAGGTATCAAATCAACCCAAAAACACTTAAAATAGGGGAAGGGTTGCATACCCAGCTAAGCAGGGTCAGACCTCCAAAAACAGAAAGTCAGACCCTCAGTTTTAAAGGGAGGGTCGGACAGCTTAGGACCCTAGGGTCGACGGGATCATCGACCCTCCCATCGACCCTCGGTTGCCGTAAGAAATAAAATTAGGAAATTTCCTAATTTTCGATTGGGATTCTTTCCTAATCTCAAAGGGACTTATTTTAGGATGTTCCTACTCTATTTAAAGGACGTCCCTAAGCCACTTTCACTCCTTTCACAACCCTAATTGAATTGAGAGAAAGAAAGGAGAAGGAAAAGAGGAAGAAGAAAGGCAAGGAAGAGAACTTAGCAAAAAGGAGAAGAATTTCAGAGAAAAAGTAATCTTCTCAGGTATGGATACTAATTCCATGAGTTTCTACAGACTTTAGTTTAGTTATTGTTGAGAGTGTGATCTCGGAGAAACCCAAACCATCAATCTATGGTTAGATTTTCATGGAAAACCGTAGGAGAATGCATGAAAACTATTTAGATGGATTGTACAAGGTTCCAGACCCTGGAATGAATGTTTAATGGAATGTGGGAGCAAGCCATAGGATTCCAAACACAAAGAATGGATTAAAAGAGGGAATTGGACCAAAGTGCACAGAGGGTCGCACCGAGGGTCGATGACCATCCGACCCTAGGTGTTCCTGACTATCGACCCTCAGTGTTCGGGAAGTTCAGAATCTGGGGAGGGTCGCACCCAGGGTCGACCAGGACTCCGACCCTACTTCCGACCCTCAGTTAACAACATGGTTTTTAAATCTGGAATTAATTCTAATTAAATTCTATCGACTTTGTTAGGTCTTCTAGCAATATAATAACACTGTAAAGGTGATTTTAAAGCTTGGAAAAGTATCTATTAGCAAGCTAAGGTGAGTGTCATACCCCAATTTTGGTCTAACCAGAATGGTGTGATGAACCGCTAATAAACCAACGGTTCAATCATAATCTCAAATAGGCTATCCCTGTTTTATCCAAACTTTCACACATCCATAATCATAATCAGAGTAATACACAATAGCGGAAAATCTAAAATAAAACGAACTGAACAACTAAGATGATATCATTAATTTAATAGCAAATTATTCTGTTTTCAACTGAGACATAAATATTTAAGTACCAAATTCATGTCTTATAAATCCAATAAAGAAACCTATAAAAATATCTAGTCAAATACACACGAGTTGCACTCACAAGAAGAGTTGTGTGTATCATCTTCAGCTCCAGCTTCCATTGCTGCTATATTCCCGTACGCAGACGCGTTCATATAGTCTTCAACTGTGTAACCTGCATCATCAACTAAAAATATTCGACGTCAAGGGGTGAGCACACAACACGGCTCAGTGAGTAGCCAAAACAATGCAACATTACATATGCATGCAAAAAGTCAATTTATATCTTTGGTCCGGTTTAAAGTTTGCAGTATGCTATAGAAAGGTTGAGGTAGTCAAAGGTCGCGTTTATTGACTCCGCCTCTATACACGAGTGTGTGACGTTACCCGAAGATCACGTTTATCGTCAACTCACATGCACCCAACCATGAACATTATATAACAAAGGTTACGTTTATTGCTATATAGTGCCATACCAACACGTAAGACCCTGTTGGCGAGGGCTGCAAACTGGGCTCGCAACTAACCAATCCTAATGCCAAACAGTGTATCCAAGGCCTCACCCCAGCATCCCTCAGAATGTCCATAGAGATAAAGCTAGAGCCCCCCGGTAGAGTCAGAGACTACACGGACCGAGACCACCTCCCCTGATACTCTACGACATAATAGTTCTGCTAAAGTAATGGCGATACGACGATGCCAATGCACAAGACTTGAGTTAGAGATAGAGCTAAAGTGCTGAGACCCGCCAAAGGTTAACGTTTATTGACGTTCTCATCACACCCCCCTGATACTCGCTCGCATCAAGCACATCAACCACACACATACAAGCACATGCCTATTCCTATCATCATCATCATCATCATGTTATAAACAATAAAGTAAATATGCATGAACAAATAATAGAAATATTGGATGGCATGCTGTATGCACATTACAAACATATTCGCATAGAATTAAGCATAGCATAGGACTCAAGAAATAGAAAACAGTTTCTTATTAACCAATTTAGTTTGGTGTTAAGGTTCCTTACCTTAGCATGCTAATAGATACTTTTCCAAGCTTCAAAATCACCTTTATATTGTTATTATATTGCTAAAAGACCTAACAAAGTCGATAGAATTTAATTAGAATTAATTCGGAATTTAAAACCATGCTGTTATCTGAGGGTCGATCAGAGGGTCGATGCTCCGAATGCATAGGGTCGATGGGTCTATCGACCTTGTCCTCTGTCTGAACTTCCCGAATGCTGAGGGTCGTTGGTCAAAGTGCATAGGGTCGATGGGTCTATCGACCCTGTGTGCGACCCTCTGTGCAATCAGGTCTAATTTCCAGTTTTTAATTCATTCTTCATGTTTGGGGTCCTATGGTTTGCTTCCACATTCCATTAAACATTCATTCCATGGTCTGAAACCATGATTAATCCTTCTAGATGGCTTTCATGCATTATCCTAGGTTTTTCCATGACAACCTAACCATGGATGGATGGTTTGGGTTTCTCCGAAATCCTACACTCAACCATATCTAACCTAAGGTCTGTAGAACACATGGAATTAATATCCATACCTGAGAAGATTACGTTTCTCTGGAAATTCTTCTCCTTTTTGCTAAGTCTTCATCCTTGCCTCTTTTCTTCCTCTTTTCCTTCTTCTCTCTTTCTCTCAATTCAATTAGGGTTGTGAAAGGAGTGAAAGTGGCTTAGGGACGTCCTTTAAATAGAGTGGGAATGTCCTATAATAGTCCCATTGAGATTTGGAAAGAATCCCAATCGAAAATTAAGAAATTTCCTAATTTCAGTTTCGGTGGTAAGTGAGGGTCGAAGAGAGGGTCGATGATCCCGTCGACCCTGTGGTTTGACACTGTCCGACCCTCTGTCCATTTTACAGGGTCTGAGTTTCTAATTTGAGAGGGTCGACCCTGTTTAGCTGGGTATGCGACCCTTACTCTATTTTAAGTGTTTTTGGGTCGATTTGATACCTGGGATCTCGCTCTCCTTCACGCCCTTGGTTCAATTGCCTCGACCATGATGGGCGAACCTGGTTCAAGGTGGTAAGACCGGGTTAGTTTGACACGGGTCTTACAACTCCCCCCAACTTATAAAAATTTCATCCTCGAAATTGGACGTACCTTCTGAATCAAATAAGTGAGGGTATTGCTTCCGCATAGCATTTTTTTCTTCCCATGTAACTTCTTCCATGTCTCTACTTTTCCATGTGACCTTAACATAGTAGATATCTCTGTTGCGCGGTCCTAGAACCTTTCGACTAGTGATTTCCGTTGGTGTTACTTCAAATGTCAAATCATCGGTCAATTCTGGTAAATCCACTGTCAAAACATGCGTTGGGTCTTTGACATATTTCTTTAATAAGAAAATGTGAAATACGTCATGCACGCTTGACATAGATGGTGGTAGTGTTAACTGATAAGCTACTTTTCCACGCTTAGCCAGAATTTCATATGGCCCGACATATCTTGGACTCAGTTTCCCTTTTTGTCCGAACCTTTTCAATCCTTGCATAGGTGATACCTTCAAAAATACTTTATCACCTACGGCGAACTCTAGATCTCTTCGTCGAGTATCTACGTATTGCTTATGATGGTTCTAAGCTGTTCTTTCTCTTTCCTTGATAATGTCGACCACTCGACAAGTTTCTTCAACGAATTCCGGTCCAACAATACTACGTTCTCCGACTTCATTCCAAAACAAAGGAGTTCGACACTTCCTGCCATACAGTGCTTCATAAGGTGACATCTGTATAGTAGCCTGATAGCTATTATTATAAGCGAACTCGATCAATGGTAATCTTTCAACCCATGATCCCTTGAAATCAATTACACCTGCTTGTAGCATATCTTTTAGAATCTGAATTGTGTGCTCTGACTGTCCATCTATCTGCTGATGGAATGCAGTACTGAACCTTAATGTTGTACCCATAGCCTTTTGTAGTCCTTCCCAAAACTTGGAAGTAAATCGGGGATCTCTATCCGACACGATGCTTTCTGGAACACCATGTAATCAAATAATATTATCCACATACAGCTTCGCTAACCTTTCCAGTGTATACTGAGGTCGTATAGGTATGAAACGAGCTATTTTTGTCAGACGGTCTACAATCACCCAAACTGCGTCAACTACTCAAGGAGTCAATGGTAGTCCTGTGACGAAGTCCATAGTGATGCAGTCCCATTTCCATGCTGGTTCTGGTAACGGCTGTAACAGTCCTGCGGGTCTTTGTCGTTCAGCCTTTACTTTCTGACAATTTAGGCATTGAGACACGAACTTAGCTACATCTACTTTCATTCCCCTCCACCAATATAGTTTCTTTAGATCATGATACATTTTTGTACTTCCAGGATGTATCGAATAGATGGTGGTATGAGCTTCTTTCATCAGTCGGTGTCTAATGTCCACACTTTCTATTTCGGGTACACATATTCTTCCTTTGTATTTCAATACTTTTTCTTCATCCAAGGTGAACTCAGGGTTAGTCCTACCTTTCTCAATATCTTCTTGTACTGTTCTCAGATAAGGATCTGCTTTGATAGCTGTCTTCACTTCATCCATTATATCCGGTATAATCTTCAATGCAGCGAACATATTCAAAAACTGATGAATAAACCCTTGGTTGGCTGATCCATCCATTGTGTCTATCACATACTGCTTGTTGCCGTGATTGAATACCATTCCGGTAGTGCACATTGCCGCAGTCATGCTAACTTCTCCTTGAGATTTTATCATTGCTTTTCTGCTCAATGCATCTGCTACTACGTTCGCTTTTCCTGGATGATACTGGATATCACAATCATAGTCTTTCAATAGTTCCAGCCATCTTCTTTGTCTCATATTCAACTCCTTTTGATTAAATAAATAAGACAGACTTTTATGGTCCGACTTAATCTGGAATTTCTCTCCGTATAGGTAGTGTCTCCATATTTTAACATCATGTACTACTGCCGCTAACTCCAAATCATGAGTGGGGTAATTTTTCTCATGTACCTTCAATTGTCTCGAGGCATAGGAAATCACTTTCTCTCCTTGCATAAGCACACATCCTAATCCCAATCCCGACGCATCGGTATATAAGGTAAATGTTTGTCTTGGGATCGGAATAGTCAAAATCGGGGCGGATATCAATCTGGTCTTCTGTGTTTGAAAACTCTTTTCACACTTATCCATCCATACAAATTTTTCTCCTTTCTTGGTCAAACTGGTAAGAGGTACGGCAATCCGAGAATAGTCTTCTACGAATCTCCGATAATAACCAGCTAGACCCAGAAAACTTCTAATTTCTGAAACGCTCTTTGGTGCTTCCCATTTTACTATAGCCTCGATCTTACTGGGGTCCACTTTGATTCCTTCAGCGGATACTACATGGCCTAGAAAGGCGACTTCACTTAGCCAAAACTCACACTTTGAAAATTTGGCGTATAACTTCTCTTTCCTTAAACGCTGTAGGGCTGCGTTTAGGTTCTTGACATGGGTTTCCTTGCCCTTGGAGTATACCAATATGTCATCAATAAATACTATAACCGACGTGTCCAACATATCGTGGAAAACTCGATTCATAAGTTCCATGAATGTTGCCGGTGCATTAGTTAATCCGAATGACATTACTAAGAATTCATAATGTCCGTATCTTGTCCTGAAAGCTGTCTTCGGAATGTCACCTTCTTTAATCTTCAGCTGATGATAGCCCGATCGAAGATCGATCCTTGAAAATACTTTTGCTCCCTGTAACTGATCGAACAAGTCACCGATCCTAGGTAGTGGGTATCGATTCTTGATGGTCAGTTTATTTAACTCTCGATAGTCGATACATAATCGAACACTACCATCCTTCTTCTTTACGAACAACACCGGTGCTCCCCATGGAGATATACTGGGTCTAATATAACCCTTATCCAGCAGTTCTTGTAATTGCACTTTTAATTCCTTCAGTTCAGTAGGAGCCATCCTATAAGGTGCTTTTGATACGGGTGCGGCTCCGGGTAGAAGGTCTATTACAAACTCTGTGGCTCGGTCGGGTGGTAATCCGGGTATTTCCTCAGGAAATACATCGGGAAAATCTCGCACGACATCAATATCTTCCATTCGTGGCACGTCCTTGGTTAGGTCGACCACTGATACTAGATATCCGACAGCCCCTTTCTCAAGGCACTTCTTAGCCTTTAATGCTGAGAGTATGAGCTTTCGTCTCCTGGGAAGTTTGGTTCCCGAGAAACTGAATTCTGCTCCTTATTTGTCTTTGAACGTTAGCTTCTTTTCGGCGCATAATAGGTTTGCTGAATGCCAAGCTAACCAGTCCATTCCCAAGATGACGTCAAAGTCTGCCATCTCAAGTTGTATTAAAGTTGCATCTAAGGTTTTCTCGCCAATGAGAACTGGACATGGTCCATAACCTTTATCTAATTCCACTATCACTACACATCTTTATCAACAATGATCAGGGAGTGTATAATTCAGAATGTTTGTCCAAAACAATTCATTTCCTTCTTTCAAATATCATAATGACAACCACTTGCTTTATCTAGCGAATCTAGGTTTCAAGGATCAGGAGTAATTCTGTGGTAATCCAACCGGCATCAAAAGATCATTAAATTGCACGGTGGTCCAAATATATGAAAATAGAGGTTCTACAGTTCTTGACCTCATGGTTACAGGTTCTATTGAATATATAATGCCATTGGTCAAGGCATTATAGGAATAAATCTAGAGAAGATTTCATACATCAGTATATCAGGTATAAATCTGGAGAAAATTTTCGTACATCAATAAATCAGGTATAAAACAGTAGATGTACGCTCAACATGATTAAGCATTTAACTGTTCACTCAGTTCGTATCTCTGTTCATGTTGTCGATCATGATAATGGTGCAGATTGGTATAATCAGGACTAAGACAAAAGAAACAATATCCATAACTCCAATTGACAGGTTAAATCAAGAAGGTACCCTGTCAAGGTACGAGAATTAAAATCAAGTATGTGCATCCTCTATAATCATAAGAGTAAGGCAATAATGCACCTCATCCTATATAATCATATCTACTTACATGGCCATTATCCTCTTATCTCTGTTTGGATTTAGCCCGAGATCTTTTCCTTTATCTCTACAGGGGTTTTGGCATTACTAGCCATTTTCCTTCTTCCTCTGCCTTACATCATGTTTCACATCTTGTGAGTACCAACTCGGTATTCTAATTTTCTGCTTTACAGAAGCTCCCTTCTTGCTACTTTACTATATCCTTGTATACTTGGATAACTACCCAACTTATAGATAATTCCCTAAATTATTTGTTTATTAGGATAATTCTTGGTCTTCTCTTTTTGTGTGAGTGTATATATATGGTTCCACCTTTTATATGTACATTATCGTCTTGTTTAATTTCTGTCTTAACCAACACAGGTGCTTATTGTGTGTCTGTATAAAAGCTTCTAATTTGTATAAAAGCTTCTAATTTATCCTATCTTAGTTCACAATGGTCTTGAATGTGTGTCAGTTCGGCGGGCAAGGCCTGAGATGCTCTGATACCAAGTTGTCACACCCCAATTTTGGTCTAACCAGAATGGTGTGATGAACCGCTAATAAACCAACGGTTCAACCAGGATCTCAAATGGGCTATCCCCATTTTATCCAAACTTTCACACATCCATAATCATAATCAGAGTAAGACACAATAGTGGAAAATCTATAATAAAACGAACTGAGCAACTAAGATGATATCATTAATTTAATAGCAAATTATTCTGTTTTCAACTGAGACATAAATATTTAAGTTCCAAATACATGTCTTATAAATCCAATAAAGAAACCTATAAAAATATCTAGTCAAATACACACGAGTTGCACTCGCAAGAAGAGTCGTGTGTATCATCTTCAACTCCAGCTTCCATTGCTGCTATATTCCCGTACGCAGACGCGTTCATATAGTCTTCAACTGTGTAACCTGCATCATCAACTAAAAATATTCGACCTCGAGGGGTGAGCACACAACACGGCTCAGTGAGTTGCCAAAACAATGCAACATTACATATGCATGCAAAAAGTCAATTTATATCTTTGGTCCGGTTTAAAGTTTGCAGTATGCTATAGAAAGGTTGAGGTAACCAAAGGTCGCGTTTATTGACTCTGCCTCTACACACGAGTGTGTGACGTTACCCGAAGATCACGTTTATCGTCAACTCACATGCACCCAACCATGAACATTATATAACAAAGGTTACGTTTATTGCTATATAGTGCCATACCAACACGTAAGCCCCTGTTGGCGAGGGCTACAAACTAGGCTCGCAACTAACCAATCCTAATGCCAAACAGTGTATCCAAGGCCTCACCCCAAAGATCCCTCAGAATGTCCATAGAGATAGAGCTAAGGCCCCCGGTAGAGTCAGAGATTACAAGGACCGAGACCACCTCCCCTGATACTCTACGACATAATAGTTCTGCTAAAGTAATGGCGATACGACGATGCCAATGCACAAGACTTGAGTTAGAGATAGAGCTAAAGTGCTGAGACCCGCCAAAGGTTAACGTTTATTGACGTTCTCATCACACCCCCCTGATACTCGCTCGCATCAAGCACATCAACCACACACATACAAGCACATGCCTATTCCTATCATCATCATCATCATCATCATGTTATAAACAATAAAGTAAATATGCATGAACAAATAATAGAAATGTTGGATGGCATGCTGTATGCACATTACAAACATATTCGCATAGAATCAAGCATAGCATAGGACTCAAGAAATAGAAAACAGTTTCTTATTAACCAATTTAGTTTGGTGTTAAGGTTCCTCACCTTAGCTTGCTAATAGATACTTTTCCAAGCTTTAAAATCACCTTTATATTGTTATTATATTGCTAAAAGACCTAACAAAGTCGATAGAATTTAATTAGAATTAATTTAGAATTTAAAACCATGCTGTTATCTGAGGGTCGATCAGAGGGTCGATGCTCTGAATGCATAGGGTCGATGGGTCTATCGACCCTGTCCTCTGTCTGAACTTCTCGAATGCTGAAGGTCGATGGTCAGGGTGCATAGGGCCGATGGGTCTATCGACCCTGTGTGCGACCCTCTCTCCAATCAGGTCCAATTTCCAGTTTTTAATTCGTTCTTCATGTTCGGGGTCCTATGGCTTGCTTCCACATTCCATTAAACATTCATTCCATGGTCTGAAACCATGATTCATCCTCCTAGATGGCTTTGATGCATTATCCTAGGTTTTTCCATGACAACCTAACCATGGATAGAAGGTTTGGGTTTCTCCGAAATCCTACACTCAACCATATCTAACCTAAGGTCTGTAGAACACATGGAATTAGTATCCATTCCTGAGAAGATTACGTTTCTTTGGAAATTGTTCTCCTTTTTGCTAAGTCTTCTTCCTTGCCTCTTTTCTTCCTCTTTTCCTTCTTCTCTCTTTCTCTCAATTCAATTAGGGTTGTGAAAGGAGTGAAAGTGGCTTAGGGACGTCCTTTAAATAGAGTGGGAATGTCCTATAATAGTCCCATTGAGATTTGGAAAGAATCCCAATCGAAAATTAGGAAATTTCTTAATTTCAGTTTCGGTGGTAAGTGAGGGTCGATGAGAGGGTCGATGATCCCATCGACCCTGTGGTCTGACACTGTCCGACCCTCTGTCCATTTTACAGGGTCTGAGTTTCTAATTTGAGAGGGTCGACCCTGTTTAGCTGGGTATGCGACCCTTGCTCTATTTTAAGTGTTTTTGGGTCGATTTGATACCTGGGATCTCGCTCTCCTTCACGCCCTTAGTTCAATTGCCTCGACCACGATGGGTGAACCTGGTTCAAGGTGGTAAGACCGGGTTAGTTTGACACGGGTCTTACAATGAGGAACCAGAACTCCAAACTAAATTGGTTAATAAGTGAAACTGTTTTCTATTTCTTGAGTCCTATGCCATGCTTGATTCTATGCGAATATGTTTGTAATGTGCTTACAACATGCCATCCAATATTTCTATTACTTGTTCATGCATATTTACTTTATTGTTTATAACATGATGATGATGATGATGATGATAGGAATAGGCATGTGCTTGTATGTGTGTGGTTTATGTACTTGATGCGAGCGAGAATCAGGAGAGGTGTGATGAGAACGTCAATAAACGTTAACCTTTGGCGGGTCTCAGCACTTTAGCTCTATCTCTAACTCAAGTCTTGTGCATTAACATCGTCGTATCGCCATTACTTTAGCAGAACTATTATGTTGTAGAGTATCAGGGGAGGAGGTCTCGGTCCTTGTAGTCTCTGACTCTACCGGGGGGCCTTAGCTCTATCTCTATGGACATTCTGAGGGATGCTGGGGTGAGGCCTTGGATACACTTTTGGCATTAGGATTGGTTAGTTGCGAGCCCAGTTTGTAGCCCTCACTAACAAGGGCTTATGTGTTGGTATGGCACTATATAGCAATAAACGTAACCTTTGTTATATAATGTTCATGATTGGGTGCATGTGAGTTGATGATAAACGTGATCTTTGGGTAACGTCACACACTCGTGTATAGAGACGGGGTCAATAAATGCGACCTTTGGCTACCTAAACCTTTCTATTGCATACTGCAAACTTTTATACCAGACCAAAGATATAAATTGATTTGCATGCATATGTATTGTTGCATTGTTTTGGCTACTCACTGAGCCGTGATGTGTGCTCACCCCTCGACGTCGAATATTTTTAGTTGATGATGCAGGTTATACCGTTGAAGATTATATAAATGCTTCGCATATGGGAACGTAGCGGCGATGGAAGTTGAAGCTGAAGTGGATACACACGACTCCTCTTGCGAGTGCAACTCGTGTGTATTTGATTAGATATTTTATAGGTTTCTTTATTGGATTTATTAAGATATGTATTTGATAATTAATTATGTCTCAATTGAAAACAGAATAATTTGCTATTAAATTATTAATATCATTTTAGTTTCTCAGTTCATGTTATTATAAGATTTCCGCTATTGTGTATTTACTCTGATTGTGATTACGGATATGTGTAAGTTTAGATAACGCGGGGATAGCCTATTTGAGATCTTGGTTGAACCATTGGTTTATTAGCGGTTCATCACATCGTTCTGAATAGTGCAGAATTGGGGTGTGACAACTTGGTATCAGAGCATCTCAGGCCTTACCCGCTGAACTAACATACATTCAAGACAATTGTGAACTGAGATAGGATAAAAGTAAAAACAGTAATATTAACACATTATAAGCACCAGTGATGATTGAGGCCAAATTTAAAAAGAGAATAATACATCTATTAAAGGGGAAACAAGTTTACATACAATGAGAGCGAAACAAAATGCATATACACAACTAAAGCAGAGTACAGTCCACAATCCGGACAGTTACTCTGTAGTACAAGGAAAATAAAGTACACTCAGGAAGCTGGAGGGGAAGGAGGAGGCGGGGCCTCACGGTCTCTATCGTAGTCCTCGGCATAGACTCTAGTCAACCATGCCACCTGAGTCTGAGTCGTCTGCAGACTAGCTGTGAGATCAGTCACCCGCTGATCAGTCCGGTGCTGGGCGTCTAGAAGCTCCCCTATCCTCAGATCCGTTGCACGCTGAGCCTCTCTAATCTCATGAAACATACTCAGCACGTCATCAGTAGGTGGGCATGAAGGACCAGCCGCATGAGAAGGACCGGTCTCCGGTACAGGACCCGCCACAGAAGAAGTACAACACCAGCCGCATGCGTAGGTGAAGGCAGTGGTATCGCGTCAACATCCATATACATGCGGTCGTCATCATCGACAGGATCCACATGGGCTCTAGCAGCGGCAGCAGCAGCCTCAGCGTCAGCCATCTCAATGCGAGTGTGAGGGCGTACCATCTCGTTCCTCTCCTCGTCAGTGACTTGGGCTATATATAAAGAAGCTTTCTTCGAGAAATATTTTTCATGAAGCTTCAGAGATTTTATGGAGAAGGAGTTCCTGAGTCTTTATCAGGGACAGATGTCAGTGGATGCGTACCAACAGCGTTATGAAGAGCTGTTTTTCTTCGCACCACTGAGTATGCAAGAAGAAGAAACCAAAACTCGTAGGTTTGTCACGGGACTGAGAAGAAACATCAGAGAACATGTTCTGGGCTTAGAAAAGAGAATTTATAATGAAGCTGTCCAGATTGCTCGGGTTATAGAATCGAGCCAGAAGGAGAGTTATTTTACTCAAAACAGAGGCATCAAAAGGCCAGCTGGAAATTCTTACAACGGAGGCAATAACAAGACATATAAGCCTTTCTGTCCTCAGAATTTTACTGCTGCAACCAAGACTACTCCAGCAGCTCAACCTCAGCCAAAGCCAAATTCTGAAGTCCTGAAGTGTTTTAACTGCAACCAGCCGGGACATATGGCAAGGGAGTGCCCTAAGCCCAAAAAGAAATTCCATCAGGGACGGGTATATGTTGTTACGTCCGAGGATGCGGCCGCATCACCCGATGTGGTCACAGGTATTGTATCTATAAATGGCGTACCCGCCAGAGTACTCTTCAATTCTGGAGCTACTCATTCATTTATATCTATGTCATTTGGAAAGAAGACAAAATTACCCATCAAAACATTAGACTACAAATTACTTGTACGATCACCGATGGGGTTAGAAGTGGAACTAGAGAAAGGTTATGGACCATGTATAGTTCTAATTGGAGAGAAGACTTTAGATGCAACCTTGATACAACTTGAGATGACAGACTTTGATGTCATCTTGGGAATGGACTGGTTAGCTCAGCATTCTGCAAATCTATTATGCGCTGAAAAGAAGCTAACATTCAAAGACAAAGAAGGAGCAAAATTAAGTTTCTCGGGAACCAAACTTCCCCGGAGATGCAAGCTCATACTTTCAGCACTAAAGGCTAAGAAGTGCCTTGAGAAAGGGGCAATCGGGTATCTAGTAACCGTGGTCGACCTAGCCAAGGAAGCGCCATGAATGAAAGATATTGATGTCGTGCGGGACTATCCTGACGTATTTCTAGAGGAACTACCCGGATTACCACCTGACCGAGCCACGAAGTTTGTGATAGACCTTCTACCCGGAGCTGCACCAGTGTCTAAAGCACCTTATAGAATGGCTCCTACGGAACTGATGGAATTAAAAGTGCAACTACAAGAACTGCTGGATAAGGGTTATATTCGACCCAGTATATCTCCATGGGGGGCACCGATGTTGTTCGTAAAGAAGAAGGGTGGTAGCGTTCGATTATGTATCGACTATCGGGAGTTGAATAAACTAACAATCAAGAATCGATACCCACTACCTCCGATCGATGACTTGTTCGATCAGTTACAAGGAGTGAAAGTATTTTCTAAGATCGATCTTCGATCGGGCTATCATCAGTAGAAGATTAAAGAAGGTGATATTCCGAAGACAGCTTTCAGGACCAGATACGGACATTATGAATTTTTGGTTATCTTTCGGATTAACTAATGCACCGGCAACGTTCATGGAACTTATGAACCGAGTCTTCCACGATATGTTGGACACGTCGGTTATAGTATTTATTGATGACATATTGGTATACTCCAAGGACAAGGAAACCCATGTCAAGAACCTAAACGCAGCCCTACAGCGTTTAAGGAAAGAGAAGTTATATGCCAAATTTTCAAAGTGCGAGTTTTGGATAAGTGAAGTCGCCTTTCTAGGCCATGTAGTATCCGCTGAAGGAATCAAAGTGGACCCCAGTAAGATCGAGGCTATCGTAAAGTGGGAAGCACCAAAGAGCGTTTCAGAAATTAAAATTTTTTTGGGTCTAGCTGGTTATTATCGGAGATTCGTAGAAGACTATTCTTGGATTGCCGTACCTCTCACCAGTTTGACCAAGAAAGGTGAAAAATTTGTATGGACGGATAAGTGTGAAAAGAGTTTTCAAACACTGAAGACCAGATTGATATCCGCTCCGATTTTGACTATTCCTATCCCAGGACAGACATTTACCTTATATACTGATGCGTCGGGATTGGGATTAGGATGTGTGCTTATGCAAGGAGAGCAAGTGATTGCCTATGCCTCGAGACAATTGAAGGTACATGAGAAAAATTACCCCACTCATGATTTGGAGTTAGCGGCAGTAGTACATGCTATCAAGATATGGAGACACTACCTATTCGGAGAGAAATTCTAGATCAAGTCGGACCATAAAAGTTTTACTTATTTATTTAATCAAAAGGAGTTGAATATGAGACAAAGAAGATGGCTGGAACTATTGAAAGACTATGATTGTGATATCCAGTATCATCTGGGAAAAGCGAACGTAGTAGCGGATGCATTAAGCAGAAAAGCAATGATAAAATCTCAATGAGAAGTTAGCACGACTGCAGCAATGTGTACTACCAGAATGGTATTCAATCACGGCAACGAGCAGTATGTGATAGATACAATGGATGGATCAGCCAACCAAGGGCTTATTCATCGGTTTTCGAATATGTTTACGGCATTGAAGATTATACCAGATATAGTGGGTAAAGTGAAGACAGTTATCAAAGCAGATCCTTATCTGAGAATAGTACAAGAAGATATTGAGAAAGGTAGGACCAACCCTGAGTTCACCTTGGATGATGAGAAGGTACTGAGATACAAAGAAAGAATATTTGTACCTGAAACAGAAAGTGCAGACATTAGACACCGACTGATGAAGGAAGCCCACACCACCATCTATTCGATACATCCTGGAAGTACAAAAATGTATCATGATCTAAAGAAACTATATTGGTGGAGGGGAATGAAAGCCGGTGTAGCTAAGTTCGTGTCTCAATGCCTAAATTGTCAGAAAGTAAAGGCTGAACGACAAAGACCCGCCGGACTGTTATAGCCATTACCGGAACCAGCATGGAAATGGTACTGCATCACAATGGACTTCGTCACGGGACTACCAATGACCCCTCGAGTAGTTGACGCAGTTTGGGTGATTGTGGACTGTCTGACTAAAACAGCTTGCTTCATACCTATACGACCTCAGTACACACTGGAAAGGTTAGCGAAGCAGTATGTGGATAATATTGTTCGGTTACACGGTGTACCAGAAAGCATTGTGTCTGATAGAGATCCACGATTTACTTCCATGTTTTTGGAAGGATTGCAAAAGGCTATGGGTACAACGTTGAAGTTCAGTACTGCATTCCACCAACAGATTGATGGACAGTCGGAACGTACAATTCAGATTCTAGAAGATATGCTACGAGCATGTGTAATTGATTTCAAGGGATCATGGGACGAAAGATTACCACTGATCGAGTTCGCTTATAACAACAGCTATCAGGCTACTATACAGATGTCACCTTATGAAGCACTGTATGGCTGGAAGTGTCAAACTCCCTTGTTTTGGAATGAAGTTGGAGAACGTAGTATTGTTGGGCCGGAATTTGTTGAAGAGACTTGTCGAGTGGTCGACATTATCAAGGGAAGAGTGAGAACAGCTCAGAACCGTCAGAAGCAATATGTGGATACTCGACAAAGAGATCTGGAGTTCGCAGTAGGTGATAAAGTATTTTTGAAGGTATCGCCCATGCGAGGATTGAAGAGGTTCGAGCAGAAAGGGAAACTAAGTCCAAGATATGTCGGGCTGTATGAGATTCTAGCTAAGCGTGGAAAAGTGGCTTATCATTTAGCACTACCACCATCTACGTCAAGTGTGCATGACGTATTTCACATTTCCCTATTGAAGAAGTATGTCAAAGAGCCAACGCATGTTTTGACAGTGGATTTGCCGGAATTGACTGATGATTTGACATTTGAAGTAACACCAACAGAAATCATTAGTCGAAAGGTTCAACGTCTACGCAACAGAGATATCTACTATGTTAAGGTCACATGAAAAAGTAGAGACATGGAAGAAATTACATGGGAAGAAGAAAAAGCTATGCGGAAGCAATACCCTCACTTATTTGATTCAGAAGGTACGTACAATTTCGAGGATGAAATTTTTATAAGTTGGGGGGAGTTGTAAGACCCGTGTCAATCTAACCCGGTCTTACCACCTTGAACCAGGTTTACCCGTCATGGTCGAGTCAAATGGACCAAGGGCGTGAAGGAGATCGAGATCCCATGTATCAAATCGACCCAAAAACACTTAAAATAGGGGAAGGGTCGCATACCCAGCTAAGCAGGGTCGGACCTCCCAAAACAGAAAGTCAGACCCTCAGTTTTGAAGGGAGGGTCAGACAGCTTAGGACCCTAGGGTCGACGGGATCATCGACCCTCCCATCGACCCTCGGTTGCCGTAAGAAATAAAATTAGGAAATTTTCTAATTTTCGATTGGGATTCTTTCCTAATCTCAAAGGGACTTATTTTAGGATGTTCCTACTCTATTTAAAGGACGTCCCTAAGCCACTTTCACTCCTTTCACAACCCTAATTGAATTGAGAGAAAGAGAGGAGAAGGAAAAGAGGAAGAAAAAAGGCAAGGAAGAGAACTTAGCAAAAAGGAGAAGAATTTCAAAGAAAAAGTAATCTTCTCAAGTACGGATACTAATTCCATGAGTTTCTACAGACCTTAGGTTAGTTATTGTTGAGAGTGTGATCTCGGAGAAACCCAAACCATCAATCTATGGTTAGGTTTTCATGGAAAACCATAGGAGAATGCATGAAAACTATTTAGATGGATTATACAAGGTTCCAGACCCTGGAATGAATGTTTAATGGAATGTAGGAGCAAGCCATAGGATTCCGAACATGAAGAATGGATTAAAAGAGGGAATTGGACCAAAGTGCACAGAGGGTCGCACCGAGGGCCGATGACCATTCGACCCTAGGTGTTCCTGACCATTGACCCTTAGTGTTCGGGAAGTTCAGAATCTGGGGAGGGTCGCACCCAGGGTCGATCAGGACTCCAACCCTACCTCCGACCCTCAGTTAACAACATGGTTTTTAAATTCTGAATTAATTCTAATTAAATTCTATCGACTTTGTTAGGTCTTCTAGCAATATAATAACACTGTAAAGGTGATTCTAAAGCTTGGAAAAGTATCTATTAGCAAGCTAAGGTGAGGAAACGAAACTCTAAACTAATTGGTTAATAACAAACTGTTTTCTCTTTTCTTGAGTCCAATGCCTTGCTTGATTTTATGCGAATATGTTTGTAATGTGCATACAACATGTCATCCAATATTTCTGTTATTTGTTCATGCATATTTACTTTATTATTTATAACATGATGATGATGATGATGATAGGAATAGGCATGTGATTGTATGTGTGTGGTTGGTGTACTTGATGCGAGCGAGTATCAGGGGAGGTGTGATGAGAACGTCAATAAACGTTAACCTTTGGCAGGTCTCAGCACTTTAGCTCTATCTCTAACTCAAGTCTTGTGCATTAACATCGTTGTATCACCATTACTTTAGCAGAACCATTATGTTGTAGAGTATCAGGGGAGGTGGTCTCGGTCCTTGTAGTCTCTGACTCTACCGGGGGGCCTTAGCTCTATCTCTATGGACATTCTGAGGGATGCTGGGGTGAGGCCTTGGATACACTTTTGGCATTAGGATTGGTTAGTTGCGAGCCCAGTTTGCAGCCCTCGCTAACAGGGGCTTACGTGTTGGTATGGCACTATATAGCAATAAACGTAACCTTTGTTATATAATGTTCATGATTGGGTGCATGTGAGTTGACGATAAACGTGATCTTCGGGTAACGTCACACACTCATGTATAGAGGCGGGGTCAAGAAACGTGACCTTTGGCTACCTAAACCTTTCTATTGCATATTGCAAACTTATATACCAGACCAAAGATATAAATTGATTTGCATGCATATGTATTTTAGCATTGTTTTGGCTACTCACTAAGCCGTGATGTGTGCTCACCCCTCGACGTCAAATATTTTTAGTTGATGATGCAGGTTATACCGTTGAAGATTATATGAATGCTCCAGCATACGGGAACGTAGCGGCAATGGAAGCTGAAGCTGAAGTGGATACACACGACTCCTCTTGCGAGTGCAACTCGTGTGTATTTGATTAGATATTTTATAGGTTTCTTTATTGTATTTATAAGACATGTATTTGATAATTAATTATGTCTCAGTTGAAAACAGAATAATTTGCTATTAAATTATTAATATCATTTTAGTTTCTCAGTTCATGTTATTATAAGACTTCCGTTATTGTGTATTTACTCTGATTATGATTACAGATGTGTGTATGTTTAGATAACGCGGGGATAGCCTATTTGAGATCCTAGTTGAACCGTTGGTTTATTAAAGGTTCATCACATCGTTCTGAATAGTACAGAATTGGGGTGTGACATGTGGTCTTGTAGGTCCGTTCTAAGATTGTTCTATGGCTCATAACTATGATTTTTACATACTTTCCATTGCCTATGATGATTACTTCCATGGATTCCTTTGGAACTTGTCCATGGATGAATGATTTGAGTTTCTCTAAATCCTAACTTCTTCCTAATCTATTCTAGGCTCTTAATTTATGAAGGGACTTAGATTTATACCTGAAGTTGACTGAGATTTAGAGGTTTTTCTGAACTTCTTCCTCTTCATTAGCCTTTTCTTCAATTTTCCTTTTCTTCTTCTTTTCCTTCTCTTTATCTTTTTTCACTTTAATTAGGGTTCTAAAAGGAGTGAAAGAGGCTAAGGGACGTCCTATTTATAGAGGAAAACCCTCCAAAATAAGTCCCATTGAGTTAAGGAAAGAACCCTTTGGAATTAGGAAAGTTTTCTAATTTTCGATTTTTGTCTGAAATCGTAGGGTCGGACGTAGGGTCGTAGGATCCGTCGACCCTACGTTTTTCTAGTCATGCGACCCTACGACTAGAAAATCATAGGTTGGACTTCTGTTGAGGTGGGGTCGACCCTACCTATTTAGGCATGTGACCCTACCCTCACATTTACCATTTTTTTTTTGGGTCAGACTCATACCTGGTCTTGTGATTTTCTTCACGCACTTGGTCTACTTGGCTCGACCATGATAGGTATACCTGGTACAAGGTGGTAAGACCGGTTAGTTTGATACGGGTCTTACAACTCCCTCATTCTTATTAAAAATTTCATCCTTGAAATTTGTACATACCTTCTGAGTCAAAAAGGTGAGGATATTGCTTCTGCATAGCATTCTCTTCTTCCCATGTGATCTCTTCTATATCTCGGCCCCTCCAGGTGACTTTAACATAGTATATGTCACGGTTACGTAGACATTGAACCTTTCGACTAGTGATTTCGATTGGTGCTACTTCGAATGTCAAATCATCAGTTAGATCTTGTCACACCCCAATTCCGGCTGAACCAGAAGTATGAGTGAACCGACTCTAAACCACGGTTCACACCAGGATCTCAATAGACCGTGTCAAACAATCATTCCCAAGCAGTCTAACTTAATCAAAGAATAAAAGATAAATGAACTGAATACTATGTTGTAATTAAAATAAATATTCAAATTATTCCATCATTCATAAAATTTAAATAATAATTATTACATTGTATTAAAAGAAAATAAATCATCACTGAAGGAAAACACAGAATGAGCACTTGATGATGCATCATGCTCGTCCTCTACAGTCTGTGTATCCAAGGCAGCCACCATATTGTAAGCTGGGGTAGTCATAAAGTCTTCCACCGTATACCCTGCATCAAGATCTGAAAAAGAAATAGAATATATTCGGGTGAGCTCACAACTTAGCTCAGTAAGTATAAGACCAATGCAACATACAAAATGCATGAGATAACATTACAATTTGGGTCAGGTAAAACTTGCAAGGTGCTATGGTAAGGTTTGGCGACCACCGCACCTCCATGCACGAGAGTGTGAGCATACCCAACAATCAGGCAACAATCCACACTACTACTGTTGCCCCACATCACTCACTCCGGTATAGAGATAGAGCTAGAGTCTGGCGGTCAGGCAACAATCCACACTACCGCATCCTCCCCCTGATACCCTACACCGTACCAATACCTAAACCCCTATTGGTAAGGGCTTGCAAGTGGGTTCCGTTTCTAACCAGTCCTAAATGTCAATAAAATATCTATGGCCCTACCCCAACATGGCTCCCTACGACATAGAGATAGGACTCGAGTCTGGTGGGCAGGATGAACCACAATCCCACGTCCTCTACCTGATACCCTATTCGCACCAAGTCCGCTAAGGTAAACGGCGATATTATCCTACCCCAGCACAACTCCCTATGACATAGGGATAAGGCTCGAGTCTGGTGGGCAGGATGAACCACAATCCCACGTCCTCCCCCTGATACCCTATTCGCACCAAGTTTGCTAAGGTAGAAGGCGATACGAGAAAAGTGTTAGTTGTGGATATATCCAGGTCTCACTCCCCTTCACATTCCACACACTAACTAAAAAAATACACATGCCTAACATCCAACATCCTAGCATATGAAATGCATGATTAGATAATAGCAAAAGAAATAACTACATGGCATGTGAATATGCACAAACACCAAGCAATTCAATTTACGCATAGATTTAGTCACAAAGGTTTACTGTTATTTAATTAATTAGAGTTTAGGGTCTTGTCCCTTACCTGTCACGTGATAACAATTTCGTACAGCATCACAGGATCTACTCACGCTGTCTACAAGTCCTACATAGTCATACCTATAAGTTAGAATTCATTTATTAAAGTTAAAATTCATTTATGAAGGTCATAGCTGGTCAGAACCATATTTGGTCAAGCAAACAAGGCTCGGAAGGCATACCGGTCTCAGTATACCGGTCTCAGTAGAGTGAGACCGGTATGGTGCCACCGGTATATACCGTTTGCTGTACATACCGGTTTCACTGAGTGAGACCGGTATGTGCCTGTGGTATATACCACAGGCCCATACCGCAGGACCTTGTGTCCAACCTGTATGTCCCGCGGTTTGGATCCGAGAACCCGATATTGGATCTCCCTTCCTCGTCGGTCTTCGGCTTAGTTTCTAGGGTTTCTCCTAACCCACTCTAAGGTCCAAGTATTCTAATGTCCTTCTGGTTTTGACTAGAATGTCGTATCAAACCAGATCAGATCTAAAAGAAAAACTAGGTTTTTAAATTAAAGTCCTAGGATTTTGGATCGCTGCGCCGCTTCACGGCTCCGATCCAAAATCCTATCATGATAAGAGGATTGAGCACTTATCGGCGGTGTTCATCGGTTGGCGGCGTGCTCCTCCGATGAAAACCCCTTTCTTGAGCGGTCTCCTCCTTCCTTGCTCCTTCTCAGATCTCTTCAGACGGCTATGGTTTTGAGAAGGATCAAAGGAGTGTCCAAGTTTCTATTAATAGTGGGAGACTAATCTTAGGAAGGTTTCCCACAGTTGGAAACTTTTTAAATTTTGGTTCGGAGTGAGGGACCCGCTGGAGTCCATCTCCAGCCAAAAATACACATATCGGTTGCACATATCGGTCTGACTGACTCTGACCGGTATAGTCAGACCGGTATACACATACCGGTTGCACATACATGTCTGAATGAGTCAAACTAGTATAGTCAGACCGGTATGTAATTATTACAGCTTTACACAGGTTCTCATACCTGAAAATTGAGTGGTTCGTCACTCGGCTTCGCCTTCAGGTCCGATTATGATTGGAATACTTGTCACCATATAAAACCATGGGTTAGACTAGGTTTTTAGAACACGGTTCTTACAGATCTGGTGGATCTACTGTCAAAACGTGCATTGGATCTCTGACGTACTTCTTTAATAAGGAGATATGAAATACATCATGCACACTTGACATAGATGGTGGTAGTGCTAACTGATAAGCCACTTTTCCACGTTTGGCTAGAATCTCATATGGCCCGACATATCTCAGACTTAGCTTCCCTTTCTGTCTGAATCATTTTAAACCCCGCATAGGTGATACTTTCAAGAATACCTTATCACCTATGACAAATTCAAGGTCTCGTCGTCGAGTATCTGTGTACTGTTTCTGACGATTCTGAGCCGTTCTAACTCTTTCCTTGATAATGTCGACTACTCGACAAGTCTCTTCAACAAATTCTTGTCCAACGATGCTGCGTTCACCAACTTCATTTCAGAACAAAGGAGTTCGACACTTCCTCCCGTACAGTGCTTCATACGGTGACATCTGTATAGTAGCCTGAGAGCTGTTGTTATAGGAGAACTCGATCAATGGTAGTTTCTCATCCCATGATCTTTTAAAATCAATTACATAGGTTCGAAGCATGTCTTCTAAAATCTGAATGGTATGCTCCAACAGTCCGTCTGTCTGAGGATGGAATGCAGTACTGAACTTCAACGTTGTACCCATAGCCTTTTCTAATCCTTTCCAAAACTTTGAAATAAAGCGTGGGTCTCTGTCGGACACAATGCTTTCAAGTACACCATGTAATCTGACAATGTTATCCACATATAGCTTGGCTAACCTCTCCAGGGTATACTGTGGTCGTATTGCTATAAGGCGAGCTATCTTAGTCAGACGATCTACAATTACCCAGACCGTGTCAACTACTCAAGGAGTCAAAGGTAACCCGGTGACAAAGTCCATAGTGATGCAGTCCCATTTCCATGCTGGTTCTGGAAACGGTTGCAATAGTCCTGCAGGTCTTTGTCGTTCAGCCTTCACCCTCTGATAATTTAGGCATTTAGACACGAATTTAGCTACATCTACTTTCATTCCTCTCCACCAATATAATTTCTTCAAATCATGATACATCTTTGTACTTCTAGGATGTACCGAATAGGCGGTGGTATGAGCTTCCTTTATTAGTCGGTGTCTAATGTCCAAATTTTCTGTTTCAGGAACACATATTCTTCCTTTGTACTTTAGTACCTTTTCATCATCTAAGGTGAACTCAGGAATAGTCCTACCTTTTTCGATGTCTTCTTGTACCGTTCTTAGATAAGGATCTGATTTAATAGTTGTTTTCACTTCATCAATTATATCAGGTACAATCTTCAACGTTGCGAACATATTTGAAAATTGATGAATAAACCCTTGGTTGGTTGATTCACCCGGTGCATCTATCACGAACTGCTCATTACTGTAATTGAACACTTTTCCTGTAGTACACATTGTTGCAGTTGTGTTAACCTCTCCTTGAGATTTTATCGTTGCTTTTCTGCTTAGTGCATCAGCAACTACATTAGCCTTTCCTGGATGATACTGGATATCACAATCATAATCCTTTAATAATTCCAGCCATCTTCTTTGTCGCATGTTCAACTCCTTCTGATTAAAAAGATAAGTGAGACACTTATGATCTGATTTAATCTGAAATTTCTCTCCGTATAAATAATGTCTCCATATCTTGATAGCATGTACTACTGCCGCTAATTCCAAGTCATGAGTGGGATAGTTTTTCTCATGTGTCTTCAGTTGTCTTGAGGCATACGCAATTACTTCTTCTCCTTGCATAAGTACACATCCTAAACCCAAGCCCGACGCATCTGTATACAAGATAACTGGCTGTCTTGGAATAGGAATAGTCAAGATCGGAACAGATATCAATCTAGCCTTCAATGTTTGGAAACTCTTCTCACATTTAGCAGTCCAAACAAACTTTTCACCCTTCTTATTCAAACTGGTGAGAGGTACAGCAATTCTGGAATAGACTTCCACGAATCGTCAATAATACCCAGCTAGACCTAGGAAACTTCTAATTTTTGCAACGCTCTTCGGTGCTTCCCACTTCACAATGGCTTCAATCTTGCTAGGATCCACTTTAATTCTTTCAGCGGATACAACATGGCCTAAGAAAGAGACCTCATTTAACCAAAACTCACACTTTATAAATTTGGCGTAAAGCTTCTCTTTCCTTAATCGCTGCAGAGCGGCTCTTAAATTCATGACATGAGTTTCCTTGTCCTTGGATTAGACCAATATATCATCAATAAACACAATAAATAATGTATCCAACATATCATGGAATACCTGATTCATGAGTTCCATAAAGGTTGTGGGTGAGTTAGTCAATCCAAAAGACATGACTAAAAATTCATAATGTCCATATCTTGTTCTAAATGCTGTTTTTGGAATATCACCATCCTTAATCTTCAACTGATGGTATCCTGACCGAAGATCGATCTTGGAGAATACCTTGGCACCTTGCAACTGATTGAACAAGTCATCGATCCGAGGCAATGGGTACCAATTCTTGATTGTGAGCTTATTTAATTCTCGATAGTCTATACACAGTCGAACACTACCATCCTTCTTCTTTACAAATAATATTGGCGCTCCCCATGGTGATATGTTGGGTCTGATGTAACCCTTGTCCAATAATTCTTGTAATTGTACCTTCAATTCCTTCAGTTCAGTAGGAGCCATTCGATAGGGTGCTTTGGTGCGGCTTCGGGTATCAGGTCTATAACGAATTCTATCGCTCGGTCAGGTGGTAGTCCTAGTAGTTCTTCAGGAAATACATCTGGAAAGTCACGCACAACATCAATATCCTCCATTCGTGGTGCTTCCTTGGTGAGGTCGACCACTGATACTAAATACCCAACTCCTCCTTTCTCGAGGCATTTCCTATCCTTTAATGCAAGAGGATGAGTTTTCGTTTACGGGGAAGTTTGGTTCCCGCAAAACTAAACTCTGCTCCTTCCTTGTCTTTAAATGTCAACTTCTTTTCTGCACATAATAAGTTTGCAGAATGCCGAGCTAACCAGTCCATTCCCAAGATGATGTCAAAGTCTGCCATCTCAAGTTGAATCAAGATTGCATCCAAGTCTTCTCGTCAATAAGAACTGGACATAGTCCATAACCCTTTTCTAATTCCACTTCTAATCCCATAGGCGATCATACTAGTAGTTTGTAGTCTAAAGATTTGAGGGGTAGATTCAGCTTGTTTCCAAATGACACAGATATAAAAGAATGAGTAGCTCCAGAATCAAAGAGTACTCTAGCGGGTATGCCATTAATAGGTACGATATCTGTGACCACATCAGGCGATGCAGCAGCATCCCTAGATATAACAGCATAAACCTTTTCTTGCTGTAGCTGCTTCCTGGGTTTAGGACACTCCCTTGAATATTGTCTTATTTGGTTGCAGTTAAAGCATTTTACTCCTTAATTATTTTGCTTTTGTTGCGGTTGAGCTGCTGGAGTAGTCTTGGCTGCAACATTGAAACCTTGAGTACGGAAGGGTTTGAATGTCCTTTTATTCCCTCCGTTATAAGAATTCCCATTTAGCCTCTTGATACCTCTATTCTGAGTGAAATAGCTCTCTTTCTAGCTCGACTCTATTACTCGAGCAATTTGTACTGCTTCGTTGTAAACTTTCTTTTCCAAGCCCAGAACATGCTCACGGATGCTTCTTCTGAGTCCCATGACGAACCTTCGGGTCTTAGTATTTTCCTCTTGCATGCTTGTGGGTGCAAAGAAAAATAGCTCCTCATAACGCTGTTGGTATGCATCCATGGTCTTTTTCCCCTGATATAAACTCAGGAACTCTCTCTCCATAGAATCTCTGAAACTTCTGGGGAAGTACTTCTCAAAGAATGCCTCTTTATAGATAGCCCAAGTCAATTGGGCATGTTTAGTTAACAGATAAGTCCGAGTGGACTTTTACCAGTGGTGTGCATCACCTTTCAGCATAAAGGTTGCACACAATACTTTCTCCTCCTCATTTACCGTCATCATCATAAAATTCCTTCCAATTCGTCAATCCAGTGTACTGGCCACAAAGGGTCTGCTGGCTTACCATTATATTCTTTGGGCTTCATCTTCAGAAAACGCTCGATCAGTCGGGAGTGGTCCAGCTGATACAGAGCATAGGCCCCATACATAGGTAGTTGATACTGGTAACTGGCTTGAGCTACCTTAGGATTCTGTACTTGGGCCTGCATGACTGGTGTTTGAGGTGCGTGGGGTACCGTGTTACTTCTGTAAGACCCGTGTCAATCTAACCCGGTCTTACCACCTTGAACCAGGTCTACCCATCATGGTCGAGTCAAGTGGACCAAGGGCATGAAGGAGATCGAGATCCCAGGTATGAAATCGACCCAAAAATACTTAATTCTGGGGGAGGGTCGCACACCCAGCTAAGCAGGGTCGGACCTCCCAAACCAGAAAGATCGACCCTCAGTTTTTGAGGGAGGGTCGGACAGCTTAAGACCCTAGGGTCGACGGGATCATCGACCCTCCCATCGACCCTCGGTTTCTGACGAAAACTGAAATTAGGAAATTTCCTAATTTTCGGTTGGGATTCTTTCCAAATCTCAATGGGATTATTATAGGACATTCCTAGTCTATTTAAAGGACGTCCCTAAGCCACATTCACTCCTTTCACAACCCTAATTGAATTGAGAGAAAGAGAGAAGAAGGAAAAGAGGAAGAAAGGAGGCTAGGAAGAAGGCTTAGCAAAAAGGAGAAAAAATTGCAGAGAAAAGTAATCTTCTCAGGTATGGATACTAATTCCATGAGTTTCTACAGACCTTAGGTTAGATATGATTGAGTGTAGGATTTCGGAGAAACCCAAACCATCCATCCATGGTTAGGTTTTCATGGAAAACCATGGGAGGATGCACGAAAGCTATCTAGATGAATCATACATGGTTCTAGACCATGGAATGAATGTTGAGTGAACGAAGGAAGCAAGCCATAGGACCCCAAACACGAAGAATGGATTAAAAGTGGAAATTGGACCAGAGTGCACCAAGGGTCGCACCGAGGGTCGATAGACAATCCGACCCTAGGTTTTTCAGATCATCGACCCTCAGCATTCGGGAAGTTCAGAATGCTGGGAGGGTCGATAGACCCATCGACCCTAGCATCGACCCTAGCATCGACCCTCAGTTGACAGAATGGTTTTTAAATTCTGAATTAATTCTAATTAAATTCTATCGACTTTGTTAGGCTTGCTAGCAATATAGTACCGTTATAACAGTGAATCGAAAGCTTGGAAAATATCTATTAGCAAGCTAAGGTGAGGAACCTTAACCCCAAACTAAATTGGTTAATAATAAACTGTTTTTCTTTTCTTGAGTCCTATGCCATGTTTGATTATATGCGAATATGTTTGTAATGTGCATACAACATGCCATCCAATATTTCTATTACTTGTTCATGCATATTTACTTTATGGTTTATAACATGATGATGATGTTGATGATAGGAATAGGCATGTGATTGTATGTGTGTGGTTGGTGTGCTTGATGCGAGAGAGTATCAGGGGAGGTGTGATGAGAACGTCAATAAACGTTAACCTTTGGCGGGTCTCAGCACTTTAGCTCTATCTCTAACTCAAGTCTTGTGCATTGACATCGTCGTATCGCCATTACCTTAGCAGAACTATTATGTCGTAGAGTATCAGGGGAGGTGGTCTCGGTCCTTGTAGTCTCTGACTCTACCGGGGGGCCTTAGCTCTATCTCTATGGATGTTATGAGGGATGCTGGGGTGAGGCCTTGGATACACTGTTTGGCATTAGGATTGGTTGCTTACGTGTTGGTATAGCATTATATAGCAATAAACGTTAACCTTTGTTGTATAATGTTTTGGTAGGGTGGATGGGGACGACGATAAACGTTAACCTTCGGGCGGGCTTCCACACCCTGTGTATAGAGGCGGTATCAATAAACGTTAACCTTTGATCACCCAACCTTTCTATTGCACATTGCAAACTATAAACCAAGACCAAAGATATGAATTGACTTTTTGCATGCATATGTAATGTTGCATTGTTTTGGCTACTCACTGAGCCGTGTTGTGTGCTCACCCCTCGACGTCGAATATTTTTAGTTGATGATGCAGGATATACTGTTGAAGATTATGTGAACCTGTCAGCGTATGGAACTGTAGCATCTATGGATGTTGGAGCTGAAGACGATACACACGACTCCTCTTGCGAGTGCAACTCGTGTGTATTCGATTAGATATTTTTACAGTTTTCTTTATTGGATTTATAAGACATGTATTTGGTATTTAAATATTTATGTCTTAGTTAAACACAGAATAATTTGATATTATTTATGGGTATCATTCTAGTACTCAGTTCATATTATTTATAAATTTTCCACTATTGTGTATTACTCTGATTATGATTGTGGATGCGTGTAAAGTTTAGATAACGCGGGGATAGCCTATAAGAGATCCTGGTTGAGCCGTTGTTTGTTAGCGGTTCATCACACCATTCTGAAGTGTGCGGAATCGGCGTGTGACAACTTCCCCCCGATACTGTGCTAGCCTGCCCTGCTGGCATAGGTGTTGTATGGACAGCTGAAAAAGCCATCCCTATAACAGCTTGCATATTGACTTGAACCTGCTGTATTTGCTGTAGCTGTTGTGCTAAGTTCATTATGGCTGTGGCCAAATCCGTAGGTGGGGCTGGCAAGTTTGTAGGATTTTCCTAGCCACTAGCTACTGGTGGTGTCGTATTCAGATTCTCCTGTGCTTCAGGATGTATATGGCTGTCTTCCTCCACAGGTGGTAGTGGTGGAATTGGGTTACGGCTTTGTCTGGTCACTCTTCGCCCAACCATTTCCTGTTTTGGTTGTGGTAGTGTCAGTAAACAATCATAGCACATGTGAGGTAATCAATATAAGTTGTTTTCAAGTCAAAATCCAACTAATCAATATAAATTTCAAAATTTTCAGATCATTCTGACAAAATACTGTATTTTCCATCGTAGGGTCGATGGTAGGGTTAGTCCTTATGCGACCCCAGGGTATGCGACCCTGGATAACACTGTCAGCTTACCGAGAGCCTAGGGTCGATGGTAGGGTCGGTATATGTTCGACCCTAGGTCCGACCCCTGGTTCTCTGTCAGATCACCGAGAGGCTAGGGTTGATGGTAGGGTCGGTAATTGTTCGACCCTAGGTCTGACCCCTAGTACTTTGTCAGATCACCGAGAGGCTAGGGTCGATGGTAGGGTCTGACGTAGGGTCGCACATTTTGGTCGAATTATGCGACCCTACGATCCAGAATCAGGTTTTTAAACCCGATTTTGGATTCATTTCCCATTCTTTCTCCTTTCTTCCAACTCAACCCATTTCTCTGAGTTGCTTTAGTATTGACCCCTACCTGTTTAGTGATCATATCTTCCGTTCGTGACTCCCGCTCCTTCTCTTTGGGTATGCTCTCTACTGTTTCACGTTTTTAAAGCTTTCTAACTAGGTTTTTATCCATTTACATCGTTTTCTTCAAATTAAACTTTTTCTAACTGTAAAAATTTTATTTTTATTGGGGGCTTTTGCTATTGGTCACCCAATGGATGAAAGCCCTCAAAATTATTCGAGTTTCATTGGTTGGTTATCGAGAAACTTGAAATTTTAAATTTTTTACCTAATTTTCGAGATTTTACAAATTTATTGCAATTTCTTCAAATTCGATCTTTCTAAATTAAATTTCAAACTATATGAGCCTTGCATGATGGTTTAGAACCTATGTAAGTCCTCCTGCCCTAGTGTTTGGGTGAGAAGTGAGGCTTTTGACCAATTTATGCCGTTATAATGCTGAAATTTTGGGGTTTTTCACCATTACTGGTTTATTATTTGTTTTTCTTTGTTTTGGCAGATAACATGGCTCGTACCAAGGTGCCTAGGGCTCATGACCCAATTCGTTTCCACTCCAACAAGGCAGAAGCTCAGTATGCTCGCTATGAGCGTAAGAAGGTAGAGGGGGGTCGCTGTGTGGACTTGGCTAGTCTAGCCTTGTTCAACGTGGAGGGGACATTTGGTGACATGGGCTGGCTCCCTGTGATCACCTATGACGTCTGTACCCATCCGGATTTGGTGAGACAATTCTATTGCAATCTCTAGGTAGTGGGGGATCATAATGACACAGAGAGGGGTAGGGAGCTCAGGATCACGAGCTACGTCAAAGGGGTAGAGGTTTCCTTTGACTACCAGCAGTTAGCTGATCTTTTGGGCATATCAAATGATGGCCCTTTGGTGTACTGTGCTCCCAGGGAGCCCCAGTTGCTTTCTTTAGAGTGCGTGCTGAGATTGACAGTCAACGTATCAGAGATGATCGTTGGGAGATGAAAGTGATCAACCTACATCCAGAGTCTCGGGTGTATTGCAAGATCATCCAGCACAACCTGATACCCCAGAGTGGACACTATGAGAGGATCTCCTAGTTGACCCAGTATGTCCTCTATTGCATTTGCACTAGGCAGCCTGTCTTCCTACCTTACATTATCCTGAGGACGATGATCCGGGCTACGCTGTCTGGTCAGATAGGCAACCTGTCCTACGGACGTTTGATCACTACTCTGCTCACCCGCCTAGGCGTTGATTTAGTAGATGAGAGGATTCAGGAGAAGACCTTCTCATTGATTCTGGACTGGGAGGCCATCTGTAGGATGGGTATGCGGGATGCTCAGGTCAGTGATGATGAGAGGAACGCTCGGGTGCGTCCTCATACTAAGGTAGAGGTAGCAGACGCTGAGGCGGCAGCATCAGCAGCAGCCAGCGCAAGGGTTTACCAAGGTGACACTGAGGATGAGGATCGCATGTATATGGATGTAGACGCTATACCTCCTCCATCAACTCCACATTCTATTGGAGCTGGTCCATCTTGGGCTCCTTTACACATGGTTGGTCCTTCACACCCATCATCTGATGATATGATGGGATTACTGCGTGAGATCAGGGAGGCTCAGCCCGTGACGGACCTGAGAGTGGGAGAGCTTCTAGAAGCTCAGCGTGCGTCCGATAAGCGGATGACCGAGTTGACAGCTAGTTTCCAGACGACCCAGACTCAGGTAGCCTGGTTGACTAGAGTATATGCTGAGGACTACGACAGAGATCGTGAGTCACCTCCTCCTCTATCACCTCCAGCTCCATGATGTATATTTTCTTTTTATCTTTTTCTTTTGTACTATAGAGTAATTGTCCGGGTTGTGGACTGTACTCTGCTTTGGATATGTATAAACGTGCTTTTTGATTTGATGTATATAAAACTTGTTTCTCCTTTTTATATAGGCATTATTCCATTTCTTAATTTTTGTCTCAGACAACACAGGTGCTTACATTGTGTTCTTATTAAAGCTTTTAAATTTTGTCCTAACTCAGTTCACGAACCTTTGTGGAAATATACTGGTTTAATAGATAGGGCCTGAGAGCTCTGACACCAAGTTGTCACACCCCAATTCCATACTATTCAGAATGGTGTGATGAACCGCTAATTAACCAACGGTTCAACCAGGATCTCGAATAGGCTGTGTCCGTTTGCTTAAACCATACATATCCACGACAAAAATCATAGTAAATACACAATAACGGAAGTCTTTATACTAATGAATTGAGAGTCTAACAATTATAAAATAATAAATTATGCAATTATTCTCCATTGACTAAGACGTAAAATAAAATATTTAATCAATTACATCGTCTGTATAAATTGAATAAAATTCTAATCAAAACACAAGAGTTGCACTCGCATGATGAATCATGCGACTCCACCATAACTTCAGCGTCCATCGTCGCCGCATGTCCATACATAGGAGCATTCATATAGTCTTCAACCGTTGTACCTGCATCATCAACTAAAAGCATTCGACGTCGAAAGGGTAAGCACATATCATGGCTCAGTGAGCAAACAAAACAATGCAACAAACATATGCATGCATTCAATTCATATCTTTGGTCTAGTTCATAAGTTTGCAATGTGCTATAGAAAGGATAGGTGCCCGCCGCACCTCTATACACGAATGTGTGGAACCGCCCAACGGATCAAACACCATTACCGCCCCCACATGCACCCACCATGGAATAGAGATAGAGCTAAAGTGTAAGACCTGTGTCAATCTAACCCGGTCTTACCACCTTGAATCAGGTTTACCCATCATGGTCGAGTCAAATGGACCAAGGGCGTGAAGGAGATCGAGATCCCAGGTATCAAATCGACCCAAAAACACTTAAAATAGGGGAAGGGTCACATACCCAGCTAAGCAGGGTCGGACCTCCCAAAACAGAAAGTCAGACCCTCAGTTTTGAAGGGAGGGTCGGACAGCTTAGGACCCTAGGGTCGACGGGATCATCAACCCTCCCATCGACCCTCGGTTGCCGTAAGAAAATAAAATTAGGAAACTTCCTAATTTTCGATTGGGATTCCTTCTTAATCTCAATGGGACTTATTTAGGATGTTCCTACTCTATTTAAAGACGTCCCTAAGCCACTTTCACTCCTTTCACAACCCTAATTGAATTGAGAGAAAGAGAGGAGAAGGAAAAGAGGAAGAAGAAAGGCAAGGAAGAGAACTTAGCAAAAAGGAGAAGAATTTCAGAGAAAAAGTAATCTTCTCAGGTATGGATACTAATTCCATGAGTTTCTATAGACTTTAGGTTAGTTATTGTTGAGAGTGTGATCTCGGAGAAACCCAAACCATCAATCTATGGTTAGGTTTTTGTGAAAAACCATAGAAGAATGCATGAAAGCTATCTAGGTGGGTTATACATGGTTTCAGACCATGGAATGCATGTAGAATGGAATGTAGGAGCAGGCCATAGGATTCCAAACATGAAGAATGGATTAAAAGAGGGAATTAGACCAAAGTGCATAGAGGGTCGCACCGAGGGTCGATGACCATCCGACCTAGGTGTTCCTGACCATCGACCCTCAGTGTTCGGGAAGTTCAGAATCTGGGGAGGGTCGCACCCAGGGTCGATCAGGACTCCGACCCTACCTCCGACCCTTAGTTAACAACATGGTATTTAAATCTAGAATTAATTCTAATTAAATTCTATCGACTTTGTTAGGTCTTCTAGCAATATAATAACACTGTAAAGGTGATTCTAAAGCTTGGAAAAGTATCTATTAGCAAACTAAGGTGAGGAACCAGAACTCCAAACTAAATTGGTTAATAAGAGAAACTGTTTTCTATTTCTTGAGTCCTATGCCATGCTTGATTCTATGCGAATATGTTTGTAATGTGCATACAACATGCCATCCAATATTTCTATTACTTGTTCATGCATATTTACTTTATTGTTTATAACATGATGATGATGATGATGATAGGAATAGGCATGTGCTTGTATGTGTGTGGTTGATGTACTTGATGCGAGCGAGTATCAGGGGAGTTGTGATGAGAACGTCAATAAACATTAACCTTTGGCGGGTCTCAGCACTTTAGCTCTATCTCTAACTCAAGTCTTGTGCATTAGCATCGTCGTATCGCCATTACTTTAGCAGAAGTATTATGTCATAGAGTATCAGGGGAGGTGGTCTCGGTCCTTGTAGTCTCTGACTCTACCGGGGGCCCTTAGCTCTATCTCTATGGACATTCTGAGGGATGCTGGGGTGAGGCCTTGGATACACTTTTGGCATTAGGATTGGTTAGTTGCGAGCCCAGTTTACAGCCCTCGCTAACAGGGGCTTACGTGTTGGTATGACACTATATAGCAATAAACGTAACATTTGTTATATAATGTTCATGATTGGGTGTATGTGAGTTGACGATAAACGTGATCTTCGGGTAACATCACACACTCGTGTATAGAGGCGGGGTCAATAAACATGACCTTTGGCTACCTAAACCTTTCTATTGCATACTGCAAACTTATATACCAGACCAAAGATATAAATTGATTTGCATGCATATGTATTGTTGCATTGTTTTGGCTACTCACTGAGCCGTGATGTGTGCTCACCCCTCGACGTTGAATATTTTTAGTTGATGATGCAGGTTATACCGTTGAAGATTATATGAATGCTCCAGCATACGGGAACGTAGCGGCGATGGAAGCTGAAGCTGAAGTGGACACACATGACTCCTCTTGGGAGTGCAACTCGTGTGTATTTGATTAGATATTTTATAGGTTTCTTTATTGGATTTATTAAGACATGTATTTGATAATTAATTATCTCTCAGTTGAAAACAAAATAATTTTCTATTAAATTATTAATATCATTTTAGTTTCTCAGTTCATGTTATTATAAGACTTTCGCTATTGTGTATTTACTCTGATTATGATTACGGATGTGTGTAAGTTTATATAACGCGGGGATAGCCTACTCGAGATCCTGGTTGAACCGTTGGTTTATTAGCGGTTCATCACATCATTCTGAATAGTGTAGAATTAGGGTATGACAACTTGGTATTAGCGCATCTCAGGCCTTGTCCGCTGAACTAGCATACATTCAAGACAATAGTGAACTGAGATAGGATAAATTAAAAGCTTTAATACAAACACACTGTAAGCACAAGTGATGATTGAGACCAAATTTAAAAAGAGAATAATGCATCTATTAAAGGGGAAACAAGTTACATACAATGAGTGAGAGAAACAAAACGTAAATACATAACTAAAGCAGAGTACAGTCCACAACCCGGACAGTTACTCTGTAGTACAAGAAAATAAAGTACAATCAAGAAGCTGGAGGCGAAGGAGGAGGCGGGGCCTCACGATCTCGGTCATAGTTCTCAGCATAGTCCCTAGTCAACCAGGCCACCTGGGTCTGGGTCGTCTGGAGACTAGCTGCAAGATCGGTTACCCTCTTATCAGTCGCCCGTTGGACCGATAACAGCTCATCCGCCCTCATACGCTGAGCGTCTAGCAACTCCTCCATCCTCAGATCAGATCTACGCTGAGCCTCCCTGATCTCCTGCAGCATCTCCATCATATCAGCAGGTGGGCGTGAAGGACCAGCCGCATAAGAAGGACCAGTCTCAGGTACAGGATCCGCCGCAGAAGAAGTACCAACACCAGCCGCATGAGTAGGTGAAGGCGGTGGTATCGCGTCAACATCCATATACATGCGGTCGTCATCATCGATGGGATCCACATGAGCTCTAGCAGCGGCAACAGCAGCCTCAGCATCAGCCATCTCGATACGAGTGTGAGGGCGAACCATCGCGTTCCTCTCCTCATCACTAACCTGGGCATCCCACATACCCATCTTGCAGATTGCCTCCCAATCTAGAGGCGACGAGAAGGTCTTCTCCTGAATCTTCTCATCTACCAGGTCAACCCCCAGATGGGTCAGTAGGACTGTAATCATGCGTCCATAGGGTAGATTACCCCTATGACCGGACAATGTGGCACTAATCATAGTCCGCATGATGATGTATGGAAGGCAGACGGGCTGGCGAGTGCAGATACTGTAAATCATAAACTGAGTCAGTTGAGAAACCCTCTTATAGTGCCCACTCTGCGGGATCAGATTATGCTGGATAATCTTGCAGAAAACCCGTGGAGCTGGACGCAAATAACAAGCTCTCATCTGCCAACGATCAGGATGGAGCAACTGATTATCGATCTCTGCCCTCATCTCCATCTCAACAAACTGTGGCTCTCCAGGCGCACAGTACACCATGGGGCCATCATAGGGAATGCCCAACAAGTAGGCCAGCTGCCGATAGTCGAAAGAGATATCTACCCCTTTGACGTAGTTGGTGATGCGTAACTCCTGACCATGCTCAACGTCATTGTAATTCTCCACCACCTGGAGATTACAATAGAACTGGCGCACCAAATCCGGACATGTGCATGCATCGTATGTAATGACAGGAAGCCACCCCATGTCACCAAAGGCTCCCTCTACGTTGAACACGGCTAACTCAGCCATGTTCACCATACGACCACCCTCAACCTTCTTACGGGCATAGTCAGCATACCGTGCCTCGGCTTCATTGGAACGGAAGTGAAGGGGATCACGAACTCGGGGTACCTTAGTACGAGCCATGGTATCTGCAAAATAAGAAAGAGAAGGAAAACAAGGAGTTAATAGGATAAAAATCCGAAACATGATTTAATAACGACATAAGTTGACCATAAAGCCCCATTCCTCACCATACAAGTGGGCATGAGAACTTACGTAGGTTAACATACATCCTACAACCCACATACAGTAGGAAATTTTAACTGACGATGTCCAATTTGAAGAAAATCAAGAAAAATCGAAAATGTCAACAAATTAGGGCAAAAAGAGAAAATTTCAAGTTTCTCGATAACCAACTGATGAAACTCAAAAAATTTTGAGGGCTTTCGTTCCTCGAGACACCAATAACAAAAGCCCCCAATAAAAATCAAATTTTTACGGTTGGAAAAAGTTTAATTTGAAAAATACAAGTTAAATGGACAAAAACCTAGAAATAGAAACCTAAAAACAGGTAAAAATGAGAGAACATACCTGTATGGATGACGTGGACGTCGAAACTCGGACTTAAATTGACCAACAACAGTGGAGTAGCACTGTAGCAACTCAGAGTGGAGAGGCGAGTCGAAACGGGAGGGAAATAATAAGAAATGACCCATAATCGGATCTTAAAAATCTGATTTTTGGTCCGAGGGTCGGACAATTCGACTAGCACAATCGACCCTCGAATCGACCCTCACATCGACCCTCGGCTCTCGGGAATCTGACAGAAAATCAAGGGTCGGAACTGAGGTTCGGATACCCATCGACCCTCGCATCGACCCTCAGCTCTCGGGAAGAACAGGTCATTCCCAAGGTCGGATACCAAGGGTCGGACACACCATCGACCTTGCATAGGAAAGACATTATTTTTTTTATAAAATGAGCTAGAATTGGAATTGATTATTGGTTAGCGTGCCTACATGAAATATAAATGACTTCTCACCTATTTTGATGATTTTCAGGCACCACCAACCACAGAAGAGAATTATGTCTGGACGTAGGGTGACCCGACAGACCTGAAATGCCGTCCCACCACCACCACCCGTGGAGGAGACTAGTCAGGAAAATAATTATGCATCGGGTAATCCAGAACAGGCAAACCCTACAAATTTGCCACCTCCACCACCAGAGCTAACAACCGTGGTGATGAATCTGGCACAGCAACTGCAGCAGATGCAACACGCGCAGGCTTAGATGCAGGTTGCCATGGGAATTATGTTTCAAGCCACTCAGGCTGCACCCATGCACACAGGACAAGCCAGTGCAGCACCGGTGGGTAACCACCCAGCTCCTCAGACACCTTAGCAACCAGCTGCATAGATTCCAGTGCAGGTTCCAGAAGCAGCTCAAGGGAATCACCAGTATCCACCCCATATGCTTGGGGCAAACCCCCAAAATCAACTGGACCACTCCCGACTAGTGGAGAGATTTTTGAAGATGAAACCCAAGGAATTCAACGGCAAACCGTCTGATCCGTTGTGGCCAGCACACTGGATAGACGAGATGGAGAGAAATTTCCTCATGATGACTATCACAGAGGAAGAGAAAGTACTATGCGCCACCTTCATGCTCAAGGGCGATGCACATCATTGGTGGAAATCAACGAAGGCATATTTACTGACCAAGCACGCCCTACTGACATGGGCTATATATAAAGAAGCCTTCTTTGAGAAATATTTTCCACGGAGCATCAGAGATTCGATGGAGAAGGAGTTCCTGAGTCTTTATCAGGGACAGATGTCAGTGGATGCGTACCAACAACGTTATGAAGAGCTGTTTTTCTTCGCACCACTGAGTATGCAAGAAGAAGAAACCAAAACCCATAGGTTTGTCACAGGACTGAGAGGAAACATCAGAGAACATGTTCAGGGCTTAGAAAAGAGAATTTATAATGAAGCTGTCCAGATTGCTCGAGTTATAGAATCGAGCCAGAAGGAGAGTTATTTTACTCAAAACAGAGGCATCAAAAGACCAGCCGAAAATTCTTACAACGGAGGCAATAACAAGACATATAAGCCTTTCCGTCCTTAGAATTTTACTGCTGCAACCAAGACTACTCCAGCAGCTCAACCTCAGCCAAAGCCAAATTCTGAAGTCCTGAAGTGTTCTAACTGCAACTAGCCTGGACATATGGCAAGGGAGTGCCCTAAGCCCAAGAAGCAATTCCATCAGGGACGTGTATATGCTGTTACGTCCGAGGATGCGGCCGCATCACCCGATGTGGTCACAGGTATGACTGAAACTTTTTAAAGTTATAATTACATGAATGAGCATGTAGACTAAGTAAAGATAAATCACAGGTATTGTACCTATAAATGGCGTACCCGCCAGAGTACTCTTCGATTCCGGAGCTACTCATTCATTTATATCTGTGTCATTTGGAAAGAAGACGCAAGTACCCATCAAAACATTAGACTACAAATTACTTGTACGGTCACCGATGGGGTTAGAAGTGGAACTAGAGAAAGGTTATGGACCATGTTCAGTTCTCATTGGAGAGAAGACTTTAGATGCAACCTTGAGACAACTTGAGATGGCAGACTTTGTTGTCATCTTGGGAATGGACTGGTTAGCTCGGCATTCTGCAAATCTATTATGCGCCGAAAAGAAGCTAACGTTCAAAGACAAAGAAGGAGCAGAATTAAGTTTCTCGGGAACCAAACTTCCCCAGAGACGCAAGCTCATACTTTCAGCACTAAAGGCTAAGAAGTGCCATGAGAAAGGGGCAATCGGGTATCTAGTATCCGTGGTCGACCTAACCAAGGAAGCGCCACGAATAGAAGATATTGATGTCGTGCGGGACTATCCTGACGTATTTTCGGAGGAACTACCCGGATTACCACCCGACCGAGCCACGGAGTTTGTGATAGACCTTATACCTGGAGCCGCACCAGTGTCTAAAGCACCTTATAGAATGGCTCCTACGGAACTGAAGGAATTAAAAGTGCAACTACAAGAACTGCTGGACAAGGGTTATATTCGACCCAGTATATCTCCATGGGGGGCACCGATGTTGTTCGTAAAGAAGAAGGATGGTAGCGTTCGATTATGTATCTACTATCGGGAGTTGAATAAACTGACAATCAAGAATCGATACCCACTACCTCGGATCGATGACTTGTTCGATCAGTTACAAGGAGCGAAAGTATTTTCTAAGATCGATCTTCGATCGGGCTATCATCAGTTGAAGATTAAAGAAGGTGATAATCCGAAGACAGCTTTCAGGACTAGATACGGACATTATGAATTTTTGGTTATGTCTTTCGGATTAACTAATACACCGGCAACATTCATGGAACTTATGAACCGAGTTTTCCACGATATGTTGGATACGTTGGTTATAGTATTTATTGATGATATATTGGTATACTCCAAGGACAAGGAAACCCATATCAAGAACCTAAACGCAGTCCTACAGCGTTTAAGGAAAGAGAAGCTATATGCCAAATTTTCCAAATGCGAGTGTTGGCTAAGTGAAGTTGCCTTTCTAGGCCATGTAGTATCTGCTGAAGGAATCAAAGTGGATCCCAGTAAGATCGAGGCTATTGTAAAGTGGGAAGCACCAAAGAGCGTTCCGGAAATCAGAAGTTTTCTAGGTCTAGCTGGTTATTATCGGAGATTCGTAGAAGACTATTCTCGGATTGCCGTACCTCTCACCAGTTTGACTAAGAAAGGTGAAAAGTTCGTATGGACCGATAAATATGAGAAGAGTTTCCAAACGTTGAAGTCCAGATTGATATCCACCCCGATTTTGACTATTCCTATTCCAGGACAGACGTTTACCTTATACACTGATGCGTCGGGATTGGGATTAGGATGTGTGCTTATGCAAGGAGAGCAAGTAATTGCTTATGCTTCAAGACAGTTAAAGGTAAATGAGAAAAATTACCCCACTCATGATTTGGAGCTAGCGGCAGTAGTACATGCTGTCAAGATATGGAGACATTACTTATATGGAGAGAAATTTCAGATTAAGTCGGACCATAAAAGTCTTACTTATTTATTTAATCAGAAGGAGTTGAATATGAGACAGAGAAGATGGTTGGAACTATTGAAAGACTATGATTGTGATATCCAGTATCATCCGGGAAAAGCAAACGTAGTAGTGGATGCGTTAAGCCGAAAAGCAATGATAAAATCACAAGGAGAAGTTAGCACGACTGTAGCAATGTGTACTACCGGAATGGTATTCAATCACGACAACGAGCAGTATGTGATAGATACAACGGATGGACCAGCCAACCAAGGGTTTATTCATCGGTTTTCGATTATGTTCACGGCATTGAAGATTATACCGGATATGGTGGATGAAGTGAAGACATCTATCAAAGCAGATCCTTATCTGAGAACAATACAAGAAGATATCGAGAAAGGTAGGACTAACCCTGAGTTCACCTTGGATGACGAGAAGGTACTGAGATACAAAGGAAGAATATGTGTACCTGAAACAGAAAGTGCAGACATTAGACACCGACTGATGAAGGAAGCCCACACCACCATCTACTCGATACATCCTAGAAGTACAAAAATGTATCATGATCTAAAGAAACTATATTGGTGGAGGGTAATGAAAGCAGATGTAGCTAAGTTCGTGTCTCAATGCCTAAATTGTCAAAAAGTAAAGGCTGAACGACAAAGACCCGTAGGACTGTTACAGCCATTATCGGAACCAGCATGGAAATGGGACTGCATAACTATGGACTTCGTCACGGGACTACCATTGACCCCTCGAGTAGTTGACGTAGTTTGGGTGATTGTGGACCATCTGACTAAAATAGCTCGCTTCATACCTATTCGACCTCAGTATACACTGGAAAGGTTAGCGAAGCTGTATGTGGATAATATTGTTCGGTTACACGGTGTACTAGAAAGCATTGTGTCTGATAGAGATCCACGATTTACTTCGAAGTTTTGGGAAGAATTGCAAAAGGCTATGGGTACAACGTTGAAGTTCAGTACTGCATTCTACCCACAGACAGATGGACAGTCAGAACGTACAATTCAGATTCTAGAAGATATGCTACGAGCATGTGTAATTGATTTCAAGGGATCATGGGAAGAAAGATTACCACTGATCGAGTTCGCTTATAACAACAGCTATCAGGCTTCCATACAGATGTCACCTTATGAAGCACTGTATGGCAGGAAGTGTCAAACTACCTTATTTTGGAATGAAGTTGGAGAACATAGTATTGTTGGGCCGGAATTTGTTGAAGAGACTTGTCGAGTGGTCGACATTATCATGGAAAGAGTGAGAACAGCTCAGAACCGTCAGAAGCAATATGCGGATACTCAACGAAGATATCTGGAGTTCACAGTAGGTGATAAAGTATTTTTGAAGGTATCGCCCATGTGAGGATTGAAGAGGTTCGGACAAAAAGGGAAACTAAGTTCAAGATATGTCAGGCCGTATGAAATTCTAGCTAAGCGTGGAAAAATGGCTTATCAGTTAGCACTACCAACGCATGACGTATTTCACATTTCCCTATTGAAGAAGTATGTCAAAGACCCAACGCATGTTTTGACAGTAGATTTGCCAGAATTGACTGATGATTTGACATTTGAAGTAACACCAACAGAAATCACTAGTCGAAAGGTTCAACGTCTACGCAACAGAGATATCTACTATGTTAAGGTCACATGGAAAAGTAGAGACATGGAAGAAATTACATGGGAAGAAGAAAATGCTATGCGGAAGCAATACCCTCACTTATTTGATTCAGAAGGTACGTACAATTTCGAGGACAAAATTTTTATAAGTTGGGGGAGTTGTAAGACCCGTGTCAATCTAACCTGGTTTTACCACCTTGAACCAGGTTTACCCATAATGGTCGAGTCCAATGGACCAAGGGCGTGAAGGAGATCGAGATCCCAGGTCGCATACCCAGCTAAGCAGGGTCGGACCTCCCAAAACAGAAAGTCAGACCCTCAGTTTTGAAGGGAGGGTCGGACAGCTTAGGACCCTAGGGTCGACGGGATCATCGACCCTCCCATCGACCCTCGGTTGCCGTAAGAAAATAAAATTAGGAAACTTCCTAATTTTTTATTGGGATTCCTTCCTAATCTCAATGGGACTTATTTAGGATGTTCCTACTCTATTTAAAGGACGTCCCTAAGCCACTTTCACTCCTTTCACAACCCTAATTGAATTGAGAGAAAGAGAGAAGAGGGAAAAGAGGAAGAAGAAAGGCAAGGAAGAGAACTTAGCAAAAAGGAGAAAAATTTCAGAGAAAAAGTAATCTTCTCAGGTATGGATACTAATTCCATGAGTTTCTACAGACTTTAGGTTAGTTATTGTTGAGAGTGTGATCTCGGAGAAACCCAAACCATCAATCTATGGTTAGGTTTCCGTGGAAAACCATAAGAATGCATGAAAGCTATCTAGGTGGGCTATACATGGTTTCAGACCATGGAATGCATGTAGAATGGAATGTAGGAGCAAGCCATAGGATTCCAAACACAAAGAATGGATTAAAAGAGGGAATTGGACCATAGTGCATAGAGGGTCGCACCGAGGGTCGATGACCATCCGACCCTAGGTGTTCCTGACCATCGTCCCTCAGTGTTCGGGAAGTTCAGAATCTGGGGAGGGTCGCACCCAGGGTCGATCAGGACTCCGACCCTACCTCCGACCCTCAGTTAACAGCATGGTTTTTAAATCTGGAATTAATTCTAATTAAATTCTATCGACTTTGTTAGGTCTTCTAGCAATATAATAACACTGTAAAGGTGATTCTAAAGCTTGGAAAAGTATCTATTAGCAAGCTAAGGTGAGGAATCAGAACTCCAAACTAAATTGGTTAATAAGAGAAACTATTTTCTATTTCTTGAGTCCTATGCCATGCTTGATTCTATGTGAATATGTTTGTATTGTGCATACAGCATGCCATCTAATATTTCTATTACTTGTTCATGCATATTTACTTTATTGTTTATAACATGATGATGATGATGATGATAGGATTAGGCATGTTCTTGTATGTGTGTGGTTGATGTACTTGGTGCGAGCGAGTATCAGGGGAGGTGTGATGAGAACGTCAATAAACGTTAACCTTTGGCGGGTCTCAGCACTTTGGATCTATCTCTAACTCAAGTCTTGTGCATTAGCATCATCGTATCTCCATTACTTTAGCAGAACTATTATGTCATAGAGTATCAGGGGAGGTGGTCTTGGTCCTTGTAGTCTCTGACTCTACCGGGGGGCCTTAGCTCTATCTCTATGGACATTCTGAGGGATGCTAGGGTGAGGCCTTGGATACACTTTTGGCATTAGGATTGGTTAGTTGCGAGCCCAGTTTCCAGCCCTCGCTAACAGAGGCTTACGTGTTGGTATGACACTATATAGCAATAAACGTAACCTTTGTTATTTAATGTTCATGGTTGGGTGCATGTGAGTTGACGATAAACGTGATCTTCGGGTAACGTCACACACTCGTGTATAGAGGCGGGGTCAATAAACGCGACCTTTGACTACCTAAACCTTTCTATTGCATACTGCAAACTTATATACCAGACCAAAGATATAAATTGATTTGCATGCATATGTATTGTTGCATTGTTTTGGCTACTCACTGAGCCATGATGTGTGCTCACCCCTCGACGTCGAATATTTTTAGTTGATGATGCAGGTTATACCATTGAAGATTATATGAATGTCCAGCATACGGGAATGTAGCGGCGATGGAAGCTGAACCTGAAGTGGATACACACGACTCCTCTTGCGAGTGCAACTCGTGTGTATTTGATTAGATATTTTATAGGTTTCTTTATTGGATTTATTAAGACAGGTATTTGGTAATTAATTATGTCTCAGTTGAAAACAGAATAATTTGCTATTAAATTATTAATATCATTTTAGTTTCTCAGTTCATGTTATTATAAGACTTCCACTATTGTGTATTTACTCTGATTATGATTACGGATGTGTGTAAGTTTAGATAACGCGGGGATAGCCTACTCGAGATCCTAGTTGAACCGTTGGTTTATTAGCGGTTCATCACATCATTCTGAATAGTGCAGAATTAGGGTGTGACATAAAGTGCTTAGGACCGCACCGCATCAGACTTCCCTTAATGCTCTACCCATACCAACACGTAAGCCCCTATTGGCGAGGGCTTGCAAACTGAGCTCGCAGCTAGCCAATCCTAATGTCAAACAGTGTATCCAAGGGCTCACCCCAGCATCCCTCAATACGTCCATAGAGATAAAGCTAAGGCCCCCCGACAGAGTCAGAGACTACACGGTCCGAGACCACCTCCTCTGATGCCCTACGACGTAATAGTTCTACTAAGGTAATGGCGATACGACGATATCAGTGGACAAGAATTGAGTAGAGATAGGGCTAAAGTGCTTAGGACCGAACCGCATAACACTTCCCCTGATGCCCCACTCGCATCAATTACTTTAACCACACACAAACATTCATATTCCTATTCCTAGCATCATCATCATTATCATGTTGTAAATAAATTGAATTAAATGTGCATGAACAGTAATAACAGGAATAGTAGATGACATGTGATATGCACATTACAATCATACAGTCATAGAATCATACATGGTATTGGACTCAATAAATGAAAACAGTTTATTATTAGCCAATTAGTTTAGGTCTTGTTCCCTCACCTTTGATCGAGTGTAGATCCTCGTTCAAGCTTTATGAATCACCTTTAAATCAGTAGAAAGGCCTAACAAGTCGATAGATTTTAATTAGAATTAATTCCAATAAATTTAGACTAGCTAAAGTCGTAGGGTCGCAAGTAGGGCAGCACCTAGGGTCGGTTACCAATCGATCCTAGGGGTAGGGTCGGACATGGGGTCGGTTACCAATCGACCCTATGTGCGACCACACCCTCCCTGGGACTTCCCGAGGGCATGTGATCGATCCTGTGGTCTTGTAGGTCCATTCTAAGATTGTTCTATGACTCATAACTATGATTATTACACACTTTCCATTGCTTATGATGATTACTTCCATGGATTCCTTTGAAACTTGTCCGTGGATGGATGATTTGGGTTTCTTTAAATCCTAACTTCTTCCTAATCTATTCTAGGCTCTTAATTTATGAAAGGACTTAGATTTATACCTGAAGTTGACTGTGATTCAGAGGTTTCTCTGAACGTCCTCCTCTTCCTTAGCCTTTTCTTCAATTTTCCTTCTCTTCTTCTTTTCCTTCTTTTTCTCTTTTCTCACTTTCAATTAGGGTTCTAAAAGGAGTGAAAGAGGCTAAGGACATCCTATTTATAGAGGAAAACTCTCCGAAATAAGTCCCATTGAGTTTAGGAAAGAACCAATTGGAATTAGGGAAGTTTCCTAATTTACGATTTCTGTCTGAAATCGTAGGGTCGGACGTAGGGTCGCAGGATCCGTCGACTCTACGTTTTTCTATTCATGCGACCCTACGACTAGAAAATAATAGGTTGGACTTCTGTTGAGGTGGGGTCGACCCTACCTGTTTAGGCATGCGACCCTACCCTCACATTTACTATTTTTTTGGGTCAGACTCATACCTGGTCTTGTGATTTTCTTCACGCACTTGGTCCACTTGGCTCGACCATGATAGGTATACCTGGTACAAGGTGGTAAGACCGGTTAGTTTGATACGGGTCTTACTCTAATAGTTCTTGGAGTTGAATCTTCAGTTCTTATAACTCAGATTGTGCCATTCTATAAGGTGCTTTAGACACAGGTGCTGATCCTAAAACTAAAACGATCACGAACTTAGTTTTACGATCTGGAGGTAAACCTAATAAGGTTTTTGGAAATACATCTGGGTATTTTCTTACCACATCAATAATATCTATAAATAAAAAAATATACGATAGTATTAGTTACAGATGCTAAATAGCCAATACAACCTTGATTTAGTATCTTACAAGCTTGCATTGCAGATATAAACAATTTTCTCTTTTTCTTAGGTTTTCCACCAATGAATTCAAATGCTTTTCCATTGGCTGGCTGGAAAAGAATTTTCCTTCCAGCACACAACATATTGGCTCGGTGGGTGGTGAGTTAATCCATGCCTAATATTGCATCAAAATCTAACATGTCCAACTTGATAAAGTTAACTCTCAGATCCTTATATTCTATTTGTACTTGACATAGTCCATAATACTCTATTAGTACCACTTCCAGATATAAAGGCGTACAGACAATCAAATCTTTTAACAGGTATAGTAAATCTACCTAACAATCTGAAGAGATATAAATGAGTGAGTAACTCCTGAATCAAAGAGAATTCGAGCTAGTTGTCCTGATATACTAAGGGTGCCTAAGGTATTAAGGTCCATGTATTAGTACATCTATATGCATGTAGTAATACATATATCAATCAATTACAGGAATATTAAAGGTATTTGTCACTACTCCAGTGGATTTCACTGCATCCTCAGAGGTCAGAGCATTGACCTTGCCTTGCTCTGATGTAGCAAGCTTGGGACACTCAGAACTATAGTGACCAATTTGCTGACAGTGAAAGCACTAGGCTGGTCCAGTTGGAATGGTCTTCGATGCAAACTTGGTAGTGATAGTTGTTTTGGTCTTGGATTTACCTTTGAATGATTTCTTTGCAATCTTTTTGTTAAGTCTAAGAAAAAATCCCTTACCAAATCCCTTCTTGGCTTGATAATTGTCTCTAAGTCCATCTTCTACCAGCTTTGCAGTTTAAACACACTCTATATAGCTATTGTGGCCTTGGGTTTCCATTATAACTCGAATCCCACCTCTAAGTTTTTTGAAGAACTTTCTTGCCTTAGCCGCTTTAGTATGCATACAGGCTAGGGCGAAATAGAATAAGGATTAGAACTTGATCTGATAGTCTTGTATTGCCTTATAGCCTTGATAATGACATATATTCAATCTCCTTCTTGTCATGGAAGCTTCTAGAGAAATAATTACCAAAAAATGTATCTTTGAACATTTCCCATGTCATAATGGGATGAAGAGCTTTCAGAATTTGCTGATTTAATTTCCACTAGTTATATGGTTTACCTTCCATCATATGACTTTCATAGAGGATACGTTGTTCACCTGTCAAGATCATCATCTTAAAGCATTTCTCAATAGATTGCATCAGATGGCAAGCTACAGTAGGTTGTCACCTACTTTTGTGAATTTCAGTGGCTTCATCTTTTGGAATCTTTCTAGCATTCTTAAGACTTCAGCCTAAGTGGATTTTTTTTAATACTAACAGTACATTCCTTCCTACATTAACATTAAGTAGTGGCTGTGGCAACCTTGTAGGATGTGCATTAGCATTGGTTGGCACGGTAGCATTTAGAATAAATGGTATTGGCATTAGTAGCAACTGTCAGGGCAGGAGGAGCGCGAGCAAGTGCAGGCGTTGGAGCTTGATGCAAGGCAATGGTCAGCTCATTCATCATTTGTTGCTACTATTTTTGCTTTGGTGAGTCCTTTACAGAGATGGGTTGGCATTTGTTTTGAGGTATCATGTTGTTACCAGGCCCGACCTAGTTCAACATTTCTCCTGCAACCTTTGAGTAGAGGATGATATTGATGATTAGGGTGCAGTGATGGGTTTGTGAGTCACTAATAAAGTGAGAGGGGTAAACACCTCTTTTGATGTCCATTAGTTAGTTGGTTTACTCGAGTTTTTGGCAGCTGATAATCATGTCTACATGGGGCCGAAGACTATTTCTACTTCCTTTTTTTGTGAGGTAGATTGATTGGAGATGTGGAGGCAGCTTAGACAGATGGGCAGGCCACACATAGAGTCATTTTACAGGCCTTGTTTGAAAGTCTATAGTCAGATCATCCAGCATAACATCCTTCTGAGGAGTGGTCATCGGGAGGCGATTGCTTGCTTCAACAAGTATGTGACTTATTGCATCGCTACTGGTTACCAGATCTGCTTACCCTACATTTTGATAAGGACTATTATAGTGGCTACATAGTGTTCTTGGTCGGGAAACATACCATATGGGAGGCTACTTATACATCTATTTAAATGTGTAGGTGTAGATATTTTTAGTGAGGAGGGACTAGAGTGTTTGGTCCACTTGGATTTTGGTTGGCATGCATTGGGACGCATGAAGGGTCTAGAGGATGCTATGCATAGCGATAGATGAGCTAGAGGCTAGACCTTGGCCAGCATTCATTCCTATGGCTATGGTTGGGGCAATAGCAGAGGTTGCAGAGATACATGCAAAGGATGAGTAGGCAGCACTTAAGGATTCTGATGATTAGGATCCTATCAATATTGACAGGGATGATGATGATGAGCAGTAGGGGGACATTCCTCTGGAGAAAGTTAAAGAGCAATCACCCAATCATGTAGAGGTTCCTAGTTCAGTACCTACAATACCAGGGTCGTCGCTCATGGATATTTAAGCTTTACTTCAGAAGGGTAGTAATCGTGTTGAGGAGGTATCTAGTGATGTCCGATGAGTACAGAGGGCCTTACTTACTACGGGGATCACTATTCTTATTGATAGGACTAAGAGTTCAGATATGACTACTAGGCGTAATAGTAAGACCCGTATCATACTAATCGGTCTTACCACCTTGTATCAGGTCTTCCTATCATGATCGGGTCAAGCGAACCAAGTGCGTGAGGAAACCACAAGGCTAGGTATGAAATTGAACCCAAAATCATCTAATTAGGAGCGTGTGGTCGCATACCTAAATAGGTGGGGTCGACCACACCTCAGAATAATGAGACCACTGGAGTCTGGGACGTGTGGTCGCAGTTTTTGGACTTGTGGTCGATGGGTTCTGTGACCCCACGTGCAACCACACGATGTCAAACTAACTCCGTGATTAGAAAACCTTCTTAATCTAGGGGGTTCTTTCCTAATCAAAGTAGGACTCTATATAGAGGTTTTTCTCTATATAAAGGACGTCCTTTAGCCTCTTTCATTTTTTTAGAACTCAAACTAAAAGAGAGAGAAAGAGATGAGGAGAAAGAGAATCAGAATAGAAGAGGAAGACTAAGAAAAGGAATTTCAAAGAGAACTCTGATTCATCAACAAGTTTAAGGTATGAAAACATCCCCCACATCAGTTGAATGCCTAGAATAGATCATGGAGGAGATAGTGATTCAAAGTGAGATCCCAATCATAAAATCATGGATAAATTCTAAGAGATCCATGGAGGGAATCTATTAGGATGATGGATTATGTAAAAATATAAATTTTAAGTCAGAGAACAATCATAGGAAGGATCATGATGATAAGCCAAGGAATCAAAACACAAAGAAATTGAGTTGAGAGTGGAAAAGTCGACCATCACTTGTGTGGTCTCAGTTTGATCAACCACATGAAGCATAAGATCGACCACACACCTTTGGGAAAGTTTCAGGGAGGGTGTGGTCGCATGTGTGGTCGCATGATATGCAACCACACGTATCAACCCCATACCCTGTGGTCACAGAAACTGAGACCACAGGTGCAGCCACACCTGTGACCACTCAGCTTCTGGAAGTCTGAATGATTCCAGATGGGACATTTGAACACTATAATTGATGGAAATAAATTCATATTTAGAATCTATAAATTTGTTAGGTTTTCAAGTGCTCTAAAAGTGATTTACAAAGCTTGGACGAGGAACAATCATCGACCAAAGGTGTGGGAACAAGACCTAAACTAATTTTCTAATAAAAAGCTGTTTTACTTATTGAGTCCAATGCCATGAATGATTCTATGCTTGTATGTTTGTAATGTGTATTTCACGTATCATCCAATATTCCTGTTATTATTGTTCATGCATATTTAATTCTGTTTATTTATAACATGATGATGATGATGATGTTAGGAATAGGCATGTGAATGTATGCATGTGGTTAGTGTGCTTGAGGCGAGTGGAGCATCAGGGGGAGGATGTGACATTGTGGTTCATCTTTTTCACCATACTCTAGCTCTATCTCTACTCATTTTTCGCCCACTAACATCGTCGTATCGCCATTACCTTAACAGAACTATTGCGTTGTAGGGCATCAGGGGAGGTGGTCTCGGACCGTGTAGTCTCTTACTCTGCTGGGGGGCCTTAGCTCTATCTCTATGGACATATTGAGGGATGCTGGGGTGAGGCCTTGGATACACTATTTAGTATTAGGATTGGTTAGTTGCGAGCCCAGTTTGCAAGCCCTCGCCAATAGGGGCTTACGTGTTGGTATGGGTAGGGCATCAGGGGAAGTGTTATACGGTGTTTAATCCGGACACTTTAGCTCTATCTCTATTCCATGATGGGTGCATGTAGGACAGCAATGATGTTTGATCCATTGGGTAGATTCACACACTCGTGTATGGAGGTGCGGCGGCCACCAAACCTTTCTATAACATATTGCAAACTTATAAACCAGACCAAAGATATGAATTGAATGCATGCATATGTTTGTTGCATTGTTTTGTTTGCTCACTGAGCCATGATGTGTGCTCACCCTTCCGACGTTGAATATTTTTGGTTGATGATGTAGGTCCTACCGTGGAAGAATATATGAATTCACCAATGTACGGACATGTTGCTACGATGGATGTGGAAGCTATGGTAGAGTCGCATGATTTATCGTGCAAGTACAACTCATGTGTTTTTTATTAAATTTAGTTGTTGGATTATCAGAACATGTAATTGATTACTTTATTTTATTTTATGTCTTGAGTCATTTGGAGATAATTGGATAATTAATTATGTTATCACTATTAGATACTCAGTTCATTAATATTAAAGACTTCCACTATTGTTTATTTACTCTGATTATGGTTGTGATTGTATCTGGTTTAATCGAATGGGCACGGCTTATACGAGATCCTGGTTGAACCATTGGTTTATAGACGATTCGTCACACCATTCTGGTTGGTTTAGAATTAGGGTGTGACAACTTGGTATCAGAGCTTTTAGGCTCTGCTTCATTAAACCAAAATACTACCACAAGGGTCGTGAACTGAGTTAGGAAAATTTAAAAGTTGTAATAAGAACATACCATAAGCACCTGTATTGTATGAGACATAAACTAAGAAAGAAAATAATGCACATATGTAAATAAGAAACAAGTTCTATGTATTTATCAAATGAGAATAAAATTAACATATATTCGAATCAGAGTATGGTCCACAATCCAGATAGTTACTCTGTAGTATAAAGTAAAAAGAATTAAAGGCATCATGGAGCTGGGGGTGCTGGAGGAGGAGGTACCTCACGATTTCGATCGTAGTCCTCAGCATATACTCTCGTATGCCAAGCTACCTGAGTCTGGGTCACCTGGAGACTAGCTGCCAAATCCACTACCCGCTGATCAGTAGCACGCTGGGCCTCCCGAATCTCACGCAGCAGCCCCATCACGTCATCTGGTGGTGGGTGCGAAAGACCAGCAAAGTGGGAAGGAGCCCGAGAAGGGCCAGCTCCAGTGGAATGATGTGGTAATGGAGGAGGTATAGTATCCACGTCTATGAAGATCCAATCATCATCCTCCTCATCATTGCTCTCGTGGACCTCTACTGCTGCTGCTGCTGCCGCCTCCTCGTCTGTTACCTTTACTAGAGTACGGGGACGCACAATAGCGTTTCTCTTCTCATCACTGACTTGCACATCTCGCATCCCCATCCTCTAGATGGCCTCTCAGTCAAGATCAATTGAAAAAGTGTCCTCGTGAATCCTCTCATCGACCAAGTCTACCTGTAGGCGAGTGAGCAGAGTGGTGATCAAATGCCTATAGGGTAGGTTACCTGTCACACCCCAATTCCGCACATTTTAGAATGGTGTGATGAACCGCTAAATAACCAACGGTTCAACTAGGATCTCAAATAGGCTATCCCCGCGTTACCTGAACCTTCATACACTCACCATCATAATCAGAGTAAATACACAATAGCGGAAGTCTTATAAATAAATGAACTGAGAATTAAAATGATATCCATAAATAATAGAAAATTATTCTGTGTTTAACTGAGACATAAATATTTAAGTACCAAATACATATCTTATAAATCCAATAAAGAAACCTATAAAAATATCTAGTCAAATACACACGAGTTGCACTCGCAAGAGGAGTCGTGTGTATCATCTTCAGCTCCAGCGTCCATTGTTGCTACCATCCCGTATGTAGAAGCATTCATATAGTCTTCAACTGTGTAACCTGCATCATCAACTAAAAATATTCGACGTGGAGGGGTGAGCAAACAACACGGCTCAGTGACTAGCCAAAACAATGCAACATTACATATGCATGCACATTCATTTATCTCTTTGGTCTGGTTTATAGTTTGCAATGCGCAATAGAAAGGTTGGGTGGTCAAAGGTTAACGTTTATTGACACCGCCTCTATACACAGGGTGTGGAAGTCTTCCCGAAGGTTAACGTTTATCGTTGTCCCCATCCACCCTACCATAAAATTATACAACAAAGGTTAACGTTTATTGCTATATAATGCTATACCAACACGTAAGCCCCTGTTAGCGAGGGCTTACAAACTGGGCTCGCTACTAACCAATCCTAATGCCAAATAGTGTATCCAAGGCCTCACCCCAGCATCCCTCAGAATGTCCATAGAGATAGAGCTAAGGCCCCCCGATAGAGTCAGAGACTACAAGGACCGAGACCACCTCCCCTGATACCCTACGACACAATAATTCTGCTAAGGTAATGCCGATACGACGATGTCAATGCACAAGACTTGAGTTAGAGATAGAGATAAAGTGCTGAGACCCGCCAAAGGTTAATGTTTATTAACGTTCTCATCACACTTCCCCTGATACTCGCTCGCATCAAGTACATCAACCACACACATAGAAGCACATGCCTATTCCTATCATCATCATCATCATCATGTTATAAACAATAAAGTAAATATGCATGAACAAGTAATAGAAATATTGGATGGCATGCTGTATGTATATTACAAACATATTTGCATAGAATCAAACATGGCATAGAACTCAAAAATTAGAAAACAATTTATTATTAACCGATTTAGTTTGGAGTTAAGGTTCCTCACCTTAGTTTGCTATAAGATACTTTTCCAAGCTTTAAAATCACCTCTACAGTGTTATTATAATGCTAGCAAACCTAACAAAGTCGATAGAATTTAATTAGAATTAATTCTGAATTTAAAAACCATGATGTTAACTAGGGTCGATCAGAGGGTCGATGCTCAGGATACATAGGGTCAACGGGTCTATCGACCCTACCCTCTGTCTGAACTTCTCGAATGCTGAGGGTCGATGGTCAGGGTGCCTAGGGTTGATGGGTCTATCGACCCTGTGTGCGACCCTCGGTGCACTCTGGTCCAATTTCCACTTTTTAATTCATTCTTCGTGTTTGGGGTCCTATGGCTTGCTTCCACATTCCATTAAACATTCATTCCATGGTCTGAAACCATGATTCATCCTCCTAGATGGCTTTCATGCATTATCCTAGGGTTTTCCACGAAAACCTAACCATGAATGGATGGTTTGGGTTTCTCCGAAATCCTACACTCAACAATATCTAACCTAAGGTCTGTAGAAACTCATGGAATTAGTATCCATACCTGAGAAGATTACTTTTCTCTGGAAAATTCTTCTCCTTTTTGCTAACTCTTCTTCCTTGCCTCTTTTCTTCCTCTTTTCCTTCTTCTCTCTTTCTCTCAATTCAATTAGGGTTGTGAAAGGAGTGAAAGTGGCTTAGGGACGTCCTTTAAATAGAGTAGGAATGTCCTATAATAGTCCCATTGAGATTTGGAAAGAATCCCAATAAAAAATTAGGAAATTTCTTAATTTTAGTTTCCGTGGCAAGTGAGGGTCGATGAGAGGGTCGATGATCCCGTCGACCCTGTAGTCTGACACTGTCCGACCCTCTCCCAAATTTTAAGGGTCTGAGTTTCTGATTTGGGAGGGTCGACCCTGTTTAGCTGGGTATGCGACCCTTCCTCTATTTTAAGTGTTTTTGGGTCGATTTGATACCTGGGATCTCGCTCTCCTTCACGCCCTTGGTCCATTTGACTCGACCATGATGGGTGAACCTGGTTCAAGGTGGTAAGACCGGATTAGTTTGACACTTACAACTCCCCCAAACTTATAAAAATTTTGTCCTCGAAATTGGACGTACCTTCTGAATCAAATAAGTGAGGGTATTGCTTCCGCATAGCATTTTCTTCTTCCCATGTAACTTCTTCCATGTCTCTACTTTTCCATGTGACCTTAACATAGTAGATATCTCTGTTGCATAGACGTTGAACCTTTCGACTAGTGATTTCCGTTGGTGTTACTTCAAATGTCAAATCATCAGTCAATTCTGGCAAATCCACTGTCAAAACATGCGTTGGGTTTTTGACATACTTCTTCAATAAGGATATGTGAAACACGTCATGCACACTTGACATAGATGGTGGTAGTGCTAACTGATAAGCTACTTTTCCACGCTTAGCCAGAATTTCATATGGCCCGACATATCTTGGACTTAGTTTCCCTTTTTGTCCGAACCTTTTCAATCCTCGCATAGGCGATACCTTCAAAAATACTTTATTACCTACGGCGAACTCCAGATCTCTTTGTCGAGTATCCGCATATTGCTTCTGACGGTTCTGAGCTGTTCTTACTCTTTCCTTGATAATGTCGACCACTCGACAAGTCTCTTCAACAAATTCTGGTCCAACAATACTACGTTCTCCAACTTCATTCCGAAACAAAGGAGTTCGACACATTCTGCCATACAGTGCTTCATAAGGTGACATCTGTATAGTAGCCTGATAGGTATTGTTATAAGCGAACTCGATCAATGGTAACCTTTCATCCCATGATCCCTTGAAATCAATTACACATGCTCGTAGCATATCTTCTAGAATCTGAATTGTGCGCTCTGACTATCCATCTGTCTGTGGGTGGAATGCGAGATCGAACTTCAACGTTGTACCCATAGCCTTTTGCAATCCTTCCCAAAATTTAGAAGTAAATCGTGGATCTCTATCCGACACAATGCTTTCTGGTACACCGTGTAAGCGAACAATGTTATCCACATACAGCTTTGCTAACCTTTCCAGTGTATACTGAGGTCGTATAGGTATGAAACGAGCTGTCTTTGTCAGACGGTCTACAATCACCCAAACTGCGTCAACTACTCGAGGAGTCAATGGTAGTCCCGTGATGAAGTCCATAGTGATGCAGTCCCATTGCCATGCTGGTTCCGGTAACGGCTGCAATAGTCCTGCGGGTCTTTGTCGTTCAGCCTTTACTTTCTGACAATTTAGGCATTGAGACACGAACTTAGCTACATCTGCTTTCATTCCCCTCTACCAGTATAATTTCTTTAGGTCATGATACATCTTTGTACTTCTAGGATGTACCGAGTAGATGGTGGTATGGGCTTCTTTCATGAGTCGGTGTCTAATGTCTACACTTTCTGTTTCGGGTACACATATTCTTCCTTTGTATTTCAGTACCTTCTCGTCATCCAAGGTGAACTCAGGGTTAGTCCTACCTTTCTCAATATCTTCGTGTACTGTTCTCAGATAAGGATCTGCTTTGATAGCTGTCTTCACTTCATCCACTATATCCGGTATAATCTTCAATGCCGCGAACATATTCGAAAACCGATGAATAAACCCTTGGTTGGCTGATCCATCCGTTGTGTCTATCACATACTGCTCGTTGCCGTGATTGAATACCATTCCGGTAGTGCACATTGCCGCAGTCGTGCTAACTTCTCCTTGAGATTTTATCATTGCTTTTCTGCTCATTGCATCTGCTACTTCGTTCGCTTTTCCTGGATGATACTGGATATCACAATCATAGTCTTTCAATAGTTCCAGCCATCTTCTTTGTCTCATATTCAACTCCTTCTGATTAAATAAATAAGTAAGACTTTTATGGTCCGACTTGATCTAGAATTTCTCTCTGAATAGGTAGTGTCTCCATATCTTGATAGCATGTACTACTGCCGCTAACTCCAAATCATGAGTGGGGTAATTTTTCTCATGTACCTTCAATTGTCTCGAGGCATAGGCAATCACTTGCTCTCCTTGCATAAGCACACATCCTAATCCCAATCCCGACGCATCAGTATATAAGGTAAATGTCTGTCCTGGGATAGGAATAGTCAAAATCGGAGCGGATATCAATCTGGTCTTCAGTGTTTGAAAACTCTTTTCACACTTATCCGTCCATACAAATTTTTCACCTTTCTTGGTCAAACTGGTGAGAGGTACGGCAATCCGAGAATAGTCTTCTACGAATCTCCGATAATAACCAGCTAGACCCAAAAAACTTTTAATTTCTGAAACGCTCTTTGGTGCTTCCCACTTTACAATAGCCTCGATCTTACTGGGGTCCACTTTGATTCCTTCAGCGGATACTACATCGCCTAGAAAGGCGACTTCACTTATCCAAAACTCGCACTTTGAAAATTTGGAATATAACTTCTCTTTCCTTAAACGTTGTAGGGCTGCGTTTAGGTTCTTGACATGGGTTTCCTTGTCCTTGGAGTATACCAATATGTCATCAATAAATACTATAACCGACGTGTCCAACATATCATGGAAGACTCGGTTCATAAGTTCCATGAACGTTGCCGGTGCATTAGTTAATCCGAATGACATTACTAAGAATTCATAATGTCCGTATCTTGTCTTGAAGGCTGTCTTCGAAATTTCACCTTCTTTAATCTTCAGTTGATGATAGCCTGATCGAAGATCGATCTTTGCAAATACTTTTGCTCCCTGTAACTGATTGAACAAGTCATCGATCCGAGGTAGTGGATATCGATTCTTGATTGTCAGCTTATTCAACTCTCGATAGTCGATACATAATCGAACGCTACCATCCTTCTTCTTTACGAACAACACCGGTGCTCCCCATGGAGATATACTGGGTCTAATATAACCCTTATCTAGCAGTTCTTGTAATTGCACTTTTAATTCCTTCAGTTCAATAGGAGCCATTCTATAAGGTGCTTTTGATACTGGTGCGGCTCCGGGTAGAAGGTCTATTACAAACTCCGTGGCTCGGTCAGGTGGTAATCCGGGTAGTTCCTCTGGAAATACATCTGGGTAATCCCGCACGACATCAATATCTTCCATTCGTGGCGCATCCTTGGTTAGGTCGACCACTGATACTAGATATCTGACGGCTCCCTTTTCAAGGCACTTCTTAGCCTTTAATGCTGAGAGTATGAGCTTGCGTCTCCTGGGAAGTTTGGTTCCCGAGAAACTGAATTCTGCTCCTTCTTTGTCTTTGAACATTAGCTTCTTTTCGGCGCATAATAGGTTTGTTGAATGCCGAGCTAACCAGTTCATTCCCAAGATGACGTCAAAGTCTGCCATCTCAAGTTGTATTAAAGTTGCATCTAAGGTTTTCTCGCCAATGAGAACTGGACATGGCCCATAACCTTTCTCTAATTCCACTTCTAATCCCATCGGTGACCGTACAAGTAATTTGTAGTCTAATGTTTTGATGGGTAAATTGGTCTTCTTTCCAAACGACACAGATATAAATGAATGCGTAGCTCCTGAATCAAAGAGTAATCTGGCGGGTATGCCATTGATAGGTACGATACCTGTGATTTGTTTTTACTTAGTCTACATGCTCAATCAATGTAATTATAACCTTAAAAGTTTCGGTCATACCTGTGACCACATCGGGCGATGCGGCAGCATCCTCTGATGTAGTAACGCATATACCCGTCCTTGATGTAATCGCTTCTTGGGTTTTGGGCATTCTCTTGCCATATGCCCCGGTTGGTTACGATTATAGCACCCGGGGCTTCGAATTTGGCTTTGGCTGTGGTTGATCTACGGAAGTAGACTTTGGTGCAGTAGCAAAATTCTCGAGGACCGAAAAGGTTTATACGTCCTATTATTGCCTCCGTTGTAGGAGTTTCCAGCTGGTCTCTTGATGCCTGCGTTCTGGGAGAAATAACTCTCCTTCTGGCTTGATTCGATCACTCGAGCAATCTGGACAGCTTTGTTGTAGATTTTCTTCTCTAAGCCCAGAACATTTTCTCTTATGCTTCCTCTTAGTCCCGCGACAAACCTACGGGTTTTGGTATCTTCTTCCTGCATACTAGCCGGTGCGAAGAAAAACAGCTCTTCATAGCGTTGTTGTTACGAGTCTACGAACATCTGCCCCTAGTACAGACTCAAGAACTCTTTCTCCATTGAATCTCTGAAGCTTCTTGGGAAATACTTCTCGAAGAGCGCTTCTCTATATATAGCCCATGTCAGTAGGGCGTGCTTGGTCAATAAGTACGTCTTTGTAGATTTCCACCAATGGTGTGCGTCGCCTTTGAGCATGAAGGTGGCGCATAGTACTTTCTCTTCCTCGGTGATAGTCATCATAAGGAAGTTCCTTTCCATCTCATCTATCCAGTGTGCTGGCCACAGTGGATCAGACGGCTTGCCATTGAATTCTCTCGGTTTCATTTTCAAAAATCTCTCCACTAGCCGGGAGTGATCCAGTTGATTTTGGTATGCCCCAAACATAGGGGGTGGGTAGTTGTACATCCCTTATGCTGCTTCTGGGACCTGCACTGGAATTGGTGCAGCCGGTTGTTGAGGTGTCTGAGGAGCTAGGTGGTTACCCACTGGTGCTGCACTGGCTTGCCTAGTGTGTATAGGTGCAGCCTGAGTGGATTGATACATAATCCCCATGGCAAACTGCATTTGAGCTTATGCGTGTTGCATCTGCTGTAGCTGCTGAGCTAGGTTCATAACCACAGTTGCTAGCTCTGGTGGTGGAGGTGGCAAATTTGTAGGGTTTGCCGGTTCTGGATTACCCTGTGCATGGTTATTCTCTTGACTAGTGTCCTCCACTGGTGGTGGTGGTGGGACTATATTTTGGGTCTGTCGGGTAACTCTACGTCCAGGCATATTTCTTTTCGATGATTGGTGGTGCCTGAAAATCATCAAAATAGGCGAGAAATCATTTATATGTCATGTAGGTACGCTAACCAATAATCAATTCCAATTCTAGCTCATTTTATAAACAAAATACTGTCTTTTCTATACAGGGTTGATGGTGAGGGTCGATGGTATGTCAGACCCTTAATGTCCGACCCTGTGTTTTTCTGTCAGATTCCCGAGAGCTGAGGGTCGATTAGAGGGTCGATGGCTCTGGTCGAGTTGTCTGACCCTCTGACCAAAAATCAGATTTTTAAAGTCTGATTTTGGGTCATTTTCTATTATTTCCCTCCCGTTTCGACTCGCCTCTTCTCTTCGAGTTGCTACAGTGCTACTTCACCGTTGTGGATCGATTTTAGTCCGAGTTTCGACATCCATTTCATCCCTACAAGTATGCTTTCCCATTTTTACGTGTTTTTAGGTTTCCATTCCTAGGTTTTTGCCCATTTAACTTGTATTTTTCAAATTAAACTTTTTCCAACCGTAAAAATTTGATTTTTATTGGGGGCTTTTGTTGTTGGTGTCTTGAGGAATGAAAGCCCTCAAAATGTTTTGAGTTTCATCGGTTGGTTTATCGAGAAACTTAAATTTTTCTCTTTTTGCCCTAATTTGTCAAAAATTTTTGATTTCTTGCAATTTCTTCAAATTGGACCTTGTCAGTTAAAATTTCCTTCTGTTTACTGTTGTATGATGTGTTGGAACTTACGTAGGTCCTCCTGCCCACTTGTATGGGTGAAAAGTGAGGCTTTTGACCAACTTACGTCGTTATAATGCCCAATTTTTAAATTTTTATCCTATTAACTCCTTGTTTTTCTTTTTCTTTCTTATCTGCAGATACTATGGCTCGTACCAAAGTACCCAGAGTTCGTGATCTGCTTCGCTTCCGCTCCAATGAAGCCGAGGCACAGTATGCCTACTATACAGGCAAGAAAGTGGAAGGGGGTCGTAAGGTGAACCTAGCTGAGCTAGCCTTGTTCAATGTAGAGAGAGCTTTTGGTGATATGGGGTGGCTCCCTGTCATCACATACGATGCGTGCACACGTCCAGAGTTAGTGCGTCAGTTCTACTGTAACCTTCAGATTGTGGGAAACCACAACGATGTGGAGCTTGGTCAGGAGTTGCGCATCACTAGCTACGTCAAGGGGGTGCAGATTTCCTTTGATTATCGGCAACTGGCCAACCTGTTGGGCATTCCTTATGATGGTCCTATGGTGTACTGTGCACCTGGTGAGCACGACTTTATTGAGATGTGGTTGCGGGCCGAGATTGATAGTCAGTTACTACAGCCCGATCGCTGGCAGATGAGGGCGTGCTACTTGCGTCGGACTCCGCGGGTGTTCTGTAGGATCATTCAGCATAACCTGATCCCGCAGAGTGGGCACTATGACGACAGGTGTCTCAGCTGACCTAGTTTTTGATCTACAAAGATATGTACTCATCAGCCCGTCTGTCTTCCTTACATCATCATGCGGACGATGATCAGTGCTACATTGTCCGGTCATAGGGGTAATCTACCCTATGGACGTATGATCACCACACTGTTGATTCGTCTGGGGCTTGACCTAGTTGATGAGAAGATTCAGGAGAAGACCTTCTCGTCGCCTCTAGATTGGGAGGCTATATGCAAGATGGGACTTTGAGACGCTCAGGTTAGCGATGATGAGAGGAATGCGATGGTACGCCCTCACACTCGGGTTGAGGTGGATGATGCTGAGGCTGATGCTGAGGCTGCTGCTGCTGCTGCTAGAGCTCAGGTGGATCCCGTCGACGATGATGATCGTATGTACATGGACGTCGACGCGATACCCCCGCCTTCACCTACACATGCGGCTGGAGTTGGTACTTCGCATGCGGCGGATTCTGTACCTGAGACTGGTCCTTCTCATGAAGCTGGTCCTTCGCATCCGTCTTCTGATATGATGGAGATGTTGCGCGAGATCAGAGAGACTCAGCGCAGATCGGACCTGAGGATGGAGGAGTTGCTAGATGCTCAGCGCATGAGAGTGGATGAGCTGTTGGCTGCTCAGCACACATCTGACGCGCGGATAGGTGAGCTCATGGAGATCCAGCGTGCGACTGACAAGAGAGTAGCCGATCTCACAGCTAGTCTACAGACGACCCAGACTCAGATAGCCTGGTTGACTAGAGTCTATGCTGAGGACTACGACAGAGATCGTGAGGCTCCACCTCCTCCTTCGCCTCCCGCTTCCTGATTATACTTTTTGTTTTTTCTCGGATTTCGCAGTAACAGTCGGGTTGTGGATCGTACTCTGCTTTAGATATATATTTACACTTTGTTTCGCTCTCATTGTATGTCAACTTGTTTCTCCTTTTAATAGATGTATTATTCTCTTTTTAAATTTGGTCTCAACATCACTTGTGCTTATAATGTGTTAATATTATTGTTTTTATTTTATCCTATCTCAGTTCACTATTGCTGTGAATGTATGATAGTTCAGTGGGCAAGGCCTGAGATGCTCTGATACCAAGTTGTCACACCCCAATTCTGTACATTTCAGAATGGTGTGATGAACCGCTAAATAACCAACGGTTCAACCAGGATCTCAAATAGGCTATCCCCGCGTTACCTGATCCTTCATACACTCACCATCATAATCAAAGTAAATACACAATAGCGGAAGTCTTATAAATAAATGAACTGAGAACTAAAATGATATCCATAAATAATAGCAAATTATTCTGTGTTTAACTGAGACATAAATATTTAAGTGCCAAATACATGTCTTATAAATCTAATAAAGAAACCTATAAAAATATCTAGTCAATTACACACGAGTTGCACTCGCAAGAGGAGTCGTGTGTATCATCTTCAGCTCCAGCGTCCATTACTGCTACCGTCCCGTATGTAGAAGCATTCATATAGTCTTCAACTGTGTAACCTGCATCATCAACTAAAAATATTCGACGTCGAGGGGTAAGCACACAACACGGCTCAGTGACTAGCTAAAACAATGCAACATTACATATGCATGCACATTCATTTATCTCTTTGGTCTGGTTTATAGTTTGCAATGCGCAATAGAAAGGTTGGGTGGTCAAAGATTAACGTTTATTGACACCGCCTCTATACACAGGGTGTGGAAGTCCGCCCGAAGGTTAACGTTTATCGTCGTCCCCATCCACCCTACCATAACATTATACAATAAAGGTTAACGTTTATTGCTATATAATGTTATACCAACACGTAAGCCCCTGTTAGCGAGGGCTTACAAACTGGGCTCGCTACTAACCAATCCTAATGCCAAACAGTGTATCCAAGGCCTCACCCCAGCATCCCTCAGAATGTCCATAGAGATAGAGCTAAGGCCCCCCGGTAGAGTCAGAGACTACAAGGATCGAGACCACCTCCCCTGATACCCTACGACACAATAGTTCTGCTAAGGTAATGGCAATACGACGATGTCAATGCACAAGACTTGAGTTAGAGATAGAGCTAAAGTGCTGAGACCCACCAAAGGTTAATGTTTATTGACGTTCTCATCACACCTCCCCTGATACTCGCTTGCATCAAGTACATCAACCACACACATACAAGCACATGCCTATTCCTATCATCATCATCATCATCATCATGTAATAAACAATAAAGTAAATATGCATGAACAAGTAATAGAAATATTGGATGGCATGTTGTATGCACATTACAAACATATTTGCATAGAATCAAACATGGCATAGGACTCAAAAATTAGAAAACAGTTTATTATTAACCGATTTAGTTTTGGAGTTAAGGTTCCTCACCTTAGTTTGCTATAAGATTCTTTTCCAAGCTTTAAAATCACCTCTACAGTGTTATTATAATGCTAGCAAACCTAAAAAGGTCGATAGAATTTAATTAAAATTAATTCCGAATTAAAAAAAAAAATGCTGTTAACTGAGGGTCGATCAGAGGGTCGATGCTCAGGATACATAGGGTCGATGGGTCTATCGACCCTACCCTCTGTCTGAACTTTTCGAATGCTGAGGGTCGATGGTCAGGGTGCCTAGGGTCGATTGGTCTATCGACCCTGTGTGCGACCCTCGGTGCACTCTGGTCCAATTTCCACTTTTTAATTCATTCTTCGTGTTTGGGGTCCTATGGCTTGCTTCCACATTCCATTAAACATTCATTCCATGGTCTGAAACCATGATTCATCCTCCTAGATGGCTTTCATGCATTATCCTAGGGTTTTCCATGAAAACCTAACCATGAATGGATGGTTTGTGTTTCTCCGAAATCCTACACTCAACCATATCTAACCTAAGGTCTGTAGAAACTCATGGAATTAGTATCCATACCTGAGAAGATTACTTTTCTTTGGAAATTCTTCTCCTTTTTGCTAAGTCTTCTTCCTTGCCTCTTTTCTTCCTCTTTTCCTTTTTCTCTCTTTCTCTCAATTCAATTAGGGTTGTGAAAGGAGTGAAAGTGGCTTAGGGATGTCCTTTAAATAGAGTAGGAATGTCCTATAATAGTCCCATTGATATTTGGAAAGAATCCCAATCGAAAATTAGGAAATTTCCTAATTTCAGTTTCGGCGGAAAGTGAGGGTCGATGATCCCGTCGACCCTGTGGTCAGACACTGTCCGACCCTCTCCCAAATTTTAAGGGTCTGAGTTTCTGATTTGGGAGGGTCGACCCTGTTTAGCTGGGTATGCGACCCTTCCTCTATTTTAAGTGTTTTTAGGTCGATTTGATACCTGGGATCTCGCTCTCCTTCACGCCCTTGGTCCATTTAACTCGACCTTGATGGGTGAACCTGGTTCAAGGTGGTAAAACCGGATTAGTTTGACACGGGTCTTACATTACCCACCAGATCAGGCGTCGTGGCATGGTGCATGGTCCTGATTAATGATATAAGGAAGGCAGACAGGTTTCCTAGTGCAGATGCAGTACAAAATGTACTGGGTCAACTATGAAACCTTCTCATAGCATCCACTCTGGGGATCAGGTTGTGCTGAATGATCATGCAATACACTCGGGGCTCTGACCATAAGTTGATTGCCTTTATCTGCCAGCGGTCATCCCAAAGAATCTAGTTGTCAATTTCTGTACGCATTCTCACTGACAGGAACTGGGGTTCCTTGGGTGCATAGTATACCAAGGGACCATCATTTGAGATACCCAGGACATCAGCCAACTCCTGGCAGTTAAATGAGATCTCCATCCCTTTAACTAAACTGGTGATCCTGAGCTCTCTACCCCTACTTATGTCCTCTGGGTCAACCTCTACCTATAAATTACAGTAAAACTATTTCACCAACTAAAGACAGATGCAACCCTCATATAGAATCACAGGGAGCCAGTCCATATCACCGAATGCTCCCTCCACATCAAATAGGGCTAGGTTGGCCAAGTTGACACAACGACCCCCTTCCACCTTCTTATGCTCGTACCGGGAATATTGTGCCTCTATTTCAATAGACCTAAAGCGACGGAGATCATGAACTCTGGGGACTTTAGTGCGAGCCATGTTGTCTGCAAGGGTATAGACCAACAAGAAATATATCAGATATAGAGAAAATTCAAAAAATTTGGCATTTTAACGGAGCGATTGTCTAGAAGTTTCACTTTCGTCCAAATGCTTGGACTAAAGGACTCACATACATCATAAGCAATCATACAATGACTAATTTAGTAAGAACTTGTGGTTAATTAAAATGAATTGAATAAAATTTTAAAAATGGTAAAAATGCCCAAATTCTAGGTCAAATGTGAGTTTTCAATTGGTTGACTAAACCGACCGATGAAACCCAAATCTTTTAGAGGGCTTTTGTTTGTTGGGTGCTCGATTGCAAGGTTCATCAATAAAAATCCGATTTTTACGGATAAATAAAATTTAATTGGGAAAAAGATCAAACTGGGCAATGAAAATCTAGAATGAATCGACAAAAGAATAATGGGAATGTGGAACTCAGCAAGGAAATGCGGAATCCGGAGGTTGATCGAAGAAACTTCACTCCAGGTGGGCGGTCGATACTGTAGCAACTTAATGGAGGCGAGCTGAGTTGTAGACAAAAGAGAAATAAAGAGAATGGCTTGAAAATCAGGTTTAAAAACCTGATTTGGGATCGTGTGGTCGCAAAATTCAACCAAAAGATTGACCCCATGATCGACCACAAGCTCTCGATGAGCTGCCAGGGTTCGTGAGGTCGCAACCCTGTGGTCGCATATAGTGCGACCCTTCCATTGACCCCACGATGAAAAATGCTCTGTTTGACTGAATGACTTTAAAGATTGAAATTTTGCCTTGTTTATTTGGATATTGACATGAGATTGACATATATTATGATTGCCTCATATGTTCCTTGACTTTTAGACACTACCACCACCGAAAGTAGGAAATGGTTGAGCGAAGAATAACCCGGAGAGGACGTAACCCAATTCCACCTCCACCTCCACCACCACCTGTGGGGGGAAATGGCCATGAAAACCCTGAGGAACAGGAGAACCAGAATATGGAACCGTCAGGAGTCAACGACCAAGCCAACCCTACAAACTTGCCAGCTCCAACTACAGATTTGGTTATTGCGGTGATGAATTTAGAATAACAATTGCTGCAAATACAGCAAGTGCAAGCCAACATGCAAGCTGCTATGGGAATGGCTTTCCTAGCTGCAAACACTACACCTTTACCGGTGGGACAAGCTAGTACCGTACCAGGGGGTAGCAACACCGTGCCCCAAGCATCGGCTATGAACAACACGGTACCTCAAGCACCTCAAACGCCATTTGTACAAGCTCAAGTACAAAATCCTGAAGTACCTCAAGGTGGATACAACCAAGGCAATTACCATTATCAACCACCAATATATGGAGCATATACTCAATATTAGTTGGACCATTATCGACTGATCGAGTATTTCCTGAAGATGAAGCCTAAGGAATTTAATGGCAAGCCATCGGATCCTTTGTGGCCAGCTCATTGGATCGACGAGATGGAAAGGAACTTCATGATGATGACTGTAAATGAAGAGGAAAAAGTGCTATGTGCCACATTTATGTTGAAGGGCGATGCACACCATTGGTGGAAGTTTACTCAAAGTTATCTGTTAATGAAGCACACCCAATTGACCTGGGCTATCTATACAGAAGCTTTCTTCGAGAAGTATTTTCCCAGGAGTTTCAGAGATGCAATGAAAAAAAAGTTTCTGAGTCTGTGTCAGGGACAGATGATTGTAGATGCGTATCAGTAGTGTTACGAAGAGCTATTTTTCTTTGCTCCCTCTAGCATGCAGGAGGAAAATACCAAAACCCGAAGGTTCGTTATGGGACTTAAGGGAAGCATCCGTTAACATGTATTGGGATTGGAAAAGAAGATTTATAATGAAGCGGTACAGATTGCTCAAGTACTAGAATCGAGCCAGAGGGAAAGTTATTTTGCTCAGAACAGAGGTATTAAAAGGCCTAATGGAAATTCATATAACAGAGGAAACACAAAGACATTTAAACCCTTCCATACTCAAGGCTTCAATGCTGCAGCCAAGACTACTCCGACAGCCCAACCTCAATAGAAACAAAGTAGTGATGGAGTTAAATGCTTTAACTGTAATCAAATATGACATTATTCAAGGGAGTGTCCTAAGCCAAGGAAGCAGCTATAGCAAGGAAAGGTTTATACAGTTACATCTGAGGATGCTACCGCATCGCCTGATGTGGTCACATGTATGACTTGAACTATTTATTTTGTACTACCTCGTGTAAGCATCTAGACTAAATTAAATCAAATCATAGATATCGTACCTATTAATGGCATACCCGCTAGAGTACTCTTTGACTCTGGAGCTACTCATTCTTTTATATCTGTGTCATTTGGAAAGAAGCTAAATCTACTCCTCAGACATTTAGACTATAAATTGCTTGTACGTTCACCTATGGGATTAGAAGTGGAACTAGAAAAAGGTTATGGACCATGTCCAGTTCTTATTGCGATAAGATTTTGGATGCAACCTTAATTCAACTTGAGATAGTTGACTTTGACGTTATCTTGGGAATGGATTGGTTAGCTCGGCACTCTACAAACCTATTATGTGCAGAAAAGAAACTGACATTTAAAGACAAGGAAGGAGCAGAGTTTAGTTTTGTGGGAACCAAACTTCCCCGTAAAGGAAAACTCATTTTCTCTGCATTAAAGGCTAGAAAATGCCTTGAGAAAGGAGGAATTGGGTATCTAGTATCCGTTGTTGATCTCACCAAGGAAGCACTACAAATGAAAGATATTGAAGTTGTGCATGAATTTTTGGATGTATTTTCTGAGGAATTATCGGGACTACCAACCGACCGAGCGACAGAGTTCGTTATAAATCTTATACACGGAGCTGCACCATATCTAAAGCACCATATCGAATGGCTCCTACTGAACTGAAGGAACTGAAGGTACAATTACTGGAATTACTGGACAAGGGTTATATCAGACCCACCATATCCCCATGGGGAGCGCCAGTATTGTTCGTGAAAAAGAAGGATGGCAACGTTCGACTGTGTATAGATTATCGAGAATTGATAAGCTTACAATCAAGAATCGATACCCATTGCCTTGGATCAATGACTTGTTCGATCAGTTGCAAGGTGCCAAAGTGTTCTCCAAAATTGATCTTCGGTCAGGATGCCATCAGTTGAAGATTAAGGAAGGTGATATTCCGAAGACAGCATTCAGAACAAGATATGGACATTATGAATTTTTAGTCATTTCTTTTGGATTGACTAATGCACCCGTAACTTTTATGGAACTCATGAATCAGGTATTCCATGACATGTTGGATACGTCAGTCATTGTATTTATTGACGACATACTAGTCTACTCTAAGGACAAAGAAACTCATGTCACAAATCTAAAAGCCGCTCTGCAACGACTAAGAAAAGAGAAGCTTTACGCCAAATTTACAAAGTGTGAGTTCTGGCTAAATGAAGTCGTTTTCTTAGGTCATGTTGTATCCGCTGAAGGAATTAAAGTGGATCCTAGCAAGATTGAAGCCATTGTGAAATGGGAAGCACCTAAGAATGTTACAGAAATTAGAAGTTTCCTAGGTTTAGCTAGTTATTATCGACGATTCTTGGAAGATTACTCTAGAATCGCCGTACCTCTCACCAGTCTGACAAAGAAAGGAGAAAAGTTTGTTTGGATCAATAAATGTAAAGAGTGTTTTCAAACATTGAAGGCTAGATTGATATCAGCTCCCATCTTGACTATTCCTATCCCAGGACAACCATTTACCTTGTACATTGATGTATCCGGATTAGGTTTAGGATGTGTACTTATGCAAGGAGAATAAGTAGTTGCGTATGCCTCAAGACAACTGAAGACACATGAGAAGAACTATCCCACTCATGACTTGGAATTAGCAACAGTAGTACATGCTGTCAAGATATGGAGACATTATTTGTATGGTGAGAAATTTTAGATTAAATCAGATCATAAGAGTCTTACTTATCTTTTCAATCAAAAGGAATTGAACATGCGACAGAGGAGATGGCTGGATTATGATTGCGATATTCAGTATCATCCAGGGAAGGCTAATGTAGTTGCTGATGCACTAAGCAAAAAAGCAATGAAAAAATCCCAGGGAGAAGTTAACACGAATGCGACAATGTGTGTTACAAGAAAAGTATTCAATTATGGTAATGAGCAGTTCGTGATAGATATACCGGATGGATCAACCAACCAAGAATTTATTCATTGGTTTTCAAATATGTGTAAGCACCCCATTTTTGCCACCCTCTGCATAAGTGAACCAATATGGTAGGTTTCCGGCCTTTAACCCAAAGATTTGTGATTCTCTACTGAACCCCACAGTAGGATCATGGGCTATTTTGAATAGGTTGTGAAATTATCTTCGAAATGAGACCAGAATCGTCAAATTCTAACTTCAAACAAGGAAGATATCGCAGTTTGAAAGTGCAAGGGTATTTACATAATTATCGTATCATGCATGCATTATCATTCAAACTTCAAGACATCATATCTGGGTCATCTGATATCGGAATCAGATAATTCAAAGGCCAATATTCCTTATTTTCAGTCCTCTTCATAGTGGACGTGAAAAATCCCAGGTAGAAGTCACTAATGGGCCCCATGCAAGCTTTCATGCAAAATTATCGTTAGAACTTCAAAGCTTCATATCTTTTTCGTTTTACGTCAGATTCAGATGATTCCAAGGCCATTATTCTTCATTTATGATGTTCTACAAAGTGAACGTAAAAAATCTTGGGTAGAAGTCTCTGAAGGGTCCCATGCAAAATTATACATGGAAATGGTCATTTAATCTTCGAAAATTCATATGTTGGTCACCCCATATCCAAATCAGGTAATTTCAGTTTCATTATGTTCCATTTTTAGTACTCTACAAAGTGGACCTAACGAATTTTCGGTAGAAGACTCCGAAGGATCCCATGCAGAATGGTCAGCCAAATTATCAATAATTGGCCAGTTTAAACTTCAGAAATTCATAAGTTGACCATTTTATTTTCAAATGAGGTGATTCAAGTTCCAATATTTTTCATTTTTAATGTTCTACAAAGTGAACGTCGAAAATTTGGAATAAATGCTATCGAAATATTCTATATGGAAGGGTGATAGAAATGGACTATGAAATGTCAACCTTAGTCCAAACCAACTTAATCCAGCTTAGTCTAACTTAGCCCGGCCCAGTCCAGACCAATCCATACCAAGTTATGTCAGTCCATATGCATGCATTTCTTTTATATGTGTATAATGTATAATATATTATTGTATATATATATATATATATATATTATGGATATATTATATGTATTAATACATTTATATATATGTATACATATATATTATAGGAAAGAGAGAGGAAAGTTAAGCCGTGGAAAGAGAGAGGAAAGAGAGGCCATGGGAAAGAGAATGGAAGAATGAAAAAAGGAAAGAGAGAGAAATAAAAGAAAAAAAAGAAAAGAGAAAAATAAAAAAAAGGAAGGAGGAAAAGATCTCCTTTACATTTTTTAGAAAGAAAACGTGAAAGAGAGAGGGAGAAAGAAAAAAAAAGAAAAAGGAAGGAAGAAAAGAAATGAAAGAAGAAAAAATGGAAATAAAGGATTTTCTAGAAGAAAAAGAAGAAAAAGAAGGAAGAGAGAAGAAGGAAAGAAGAGGAGAGGATTTTCTAGAAGAGGGAAAGAAGAAAACGTGTGGAATAGGGAGGGAGAAGAGAGAAGGGAAGGACGAAAAGAAAGGAAAGAAGAAAAAAGGAATGAAAAAAGATTTTCTAGAAGAAAAAGAAGAAAATGAAGGAAGAGAGAAGAAGGAAAGAATAGGAGAGGATTTTCTAGAATAGGGAAAAGAAGAAAACATGTGGAATAGAGAGGGAGAAGAAAAGGGAAGGAAGAAAAGAAAGGAAAGAAGAAAAAAGGAAGGAAAAAAGATTTTCTAGAAAAAGAAGAAAGGAATGAAGGATCTTCTAGAGAGGAGAGAAAAAATCATAAATAGGCCAAGGGAAGAGAGAAGAAGGTATTTTTTCCAGACCATAGGGAGAGGAGAACGTGAGTGAGGGAGAGGAGAACGTGAGTGAGAGAGAAAAATGTGAGAGAGGGAGAAAGGAAGAGAGAAGAAAAGAGAAAAGAAAGAAAAGAGAAGAAGAAAAGAGAGAAAGAGAAGAGAGAGAGAAGCAGAAGAGAGGAGAAGGAGGATTCGCATTCAAAGGGATTGATACAACCTTCAATCATCCTTCATCGATGGTTTCGCTTGATTTGAGCATAAGGTTAGTAGTCTAAACAAATTTAGAGGTCGTTAGAATACTTGAATGCCAATTTTACTTGAAAAAGGCTAATTTCCATGAAATCTTAATCATGAATGCTCTATTACATGCTTGTTAATGTTAGGATGCCTATGTCTAGCATTTTTCATGAATGATAATTTGTCTAAGATATTCAATGATGAAGTTTTGAATGATATATGATGATGTTTAATGTTTTTTTGAAAATTTCATAAAGTGATTTTTTAATCTAAAATTTCCAGATTTAGGATTCAAACTTAGGATGTACATCATATGTATTTTTTCTAAGCTTTTGAAGCCCAAATTTTTATGTGAGTCTCTCTGATATGTTAGAAGACTACCCTAAAAATTTTGTTGCATTTAGAATTGGAAAAATATATCAAAAAATTTGTCTTTGACATTGCTGTTTTTCTCGGATGTAATGCAATCCTCCATCATAAAGTCTCTAGACAAAGGTCTTATGGCCATAATCAGAAAATCCACATAATATGAACTTTTTATACATGAATGTATTCTAAAAAATGGCACTGATTTTATATTTTTTAATTTTTTTATTAAATTGATATCAATTTTTAAGTGCATAGTGCTCTGATTTTGAATATGTCATGTTGTACTGATTTGCATGATTGAAAAGAATCATTTTTCACAAAGAAAATATACTTTTTTAACCTGTTTTTCTTAATGAAATTTTAGATCAGACAGTTATCTACATTGACATATTTTTGTATTTAATTTTCATCAAGAATAAAATTTTATTTGGAATTTATGGTGCAACTAGTCAAAAAATCTGGAACATATTTGACCAGTTCACATGTCTGGTATTAGGGCATATCTTTGACCTATTTTGCTTTCTTTTGGGACTCAACTCCTTCATATGAATTATAATCTATTAAGTCATCGTTATATGAAAAAAATTTGAGCTTGATTTGAGTTTCGGAAGACCTACTTATGGTCATTCTTGTGTAATGTGACAAAATCTGAATACAGTTCATAGTTTTGTCCATTATCTGAAACCTTGTGTCACAATTTTGACAATTTTGAATCATTAATCTTCCCAAATTTCTTCATAAAAATTACAATTTTTTCAAAGAACATTGAACATATGTTTTTTTGATAATTTTGCACTTTTCAAAAAAGGGTTTCATTGATGTCTCATTCATTATAACATCAATGATTGTTTAAGTGAATTCTGCCATATTTGGATAAATGGCTATATTTGGAGCATTCATATATTTTGTTTGGATTGTGCATACCATGTTTTCCACATTCCACGTGTTATAGTTTTTGGTAGAATAAATAGATTTTTATCATATTTAGAAAAATCTTAATTTCTTACCATTTTTAAGTCTTACTATGCTTAGAAAATAGCATATAAGATATTTCCTTTTTTGAAAAATTCATGTCATATATGCATTCTATGATTGGTACTTACCATATTGATATCTAGATGCATATTAGATCTTGCCATATTAGGTCTTGCCATGCTTAGATTAGCATATTAGATCTTGCCATATTAAGTTCTTGCCTTATTTGCAATGCATGCCATATTAGGGAGATTTTCATAATCTTAATATATTTTGTGATAGTTACCATAAATATTATACATGCCATGCTTAGAATATTTCAATTTTGACAATAATTTAATTTATGCAACACCTTAGTCGAACTATATCTATATACCTAGCAAACATATTAGGCGTGGGGACGTGCATTTAGGCACCCACATTCTTAGGAAGAGCATAATGGGAATAATAAAAACCTTAATAAAGAAAGAGAATGCTTTACCAAACCTTCCAAAATTAGAACTTAGGTTGAAATGGGTAATTTAGGATGATTTTGTCCCTCGATAAATCCTAAACCTAGAATAGGTTCTCAACCCTAAACCTAGAACAAGTTCTAAACCCTAAACATAGAATAGGTTCTCACATTCTAACCTAGAACAGGTTATCATTACCCGAACTATGCGAATTTTGATTCCTAAGGCAAACCCTAGGATACGTAGGCAATTTGGGAGAAACCCAAATTCGGATTCACACCTTAGTCCACTCGGACTATCCATAGATCCACTAGGATATCTAACCATATCCACCCTTCATGCCCCGACTACGTGGATTCTGATTCCTAGGGCAAACCCTAGGATACGTAGGCCATTTGGGAGAAACCCAAATTCGGATCCACACCTTAGTCCACTCGGGCTATCCATAGATTCACTAGGATATCCACCCCTCAGTTCGAACTATGTGGATTCTGATTCTTAGGGCAAATCCTAGGATATGTAGGCTATTTGGGAGAATCCCAAATTCAGATCCACATCTTAGTCCACTTGGACTATCCATAGATCCACTAGGATATTTACCCATATTTTAACCCACATAGGGTTATCCACATTTCAACCCAGATAGGGTTATCCACATTCCAACCCAGAATGGGTTATCCATATTTTGACCCGAATAGGGTTATTCATAGATCCACTAGGACTATCTATCAGTTCGCATGGACTATCCAGATCCTAACCCATAGGGTTTCTCATCCATTCAAGCATAAACTTCAACTTTAATAAGGAACTTAATCATGCACAAGCATAAAACACAGCCATAAATTTTAATCACACCTGAACTATGATGGTGAACCTGATTTTTAGAATAATTCCGTGATACCTAGGCAATCTGATGGATACAGATTCGGTTCAATGATATCAAACCACTTGGTATGATTTGGTTTAACAGATAGAGTCTAGCATAGGAAAGGTATAGGAGACCGATTTCGATCAAGCGGTTTGGGTGCCTAACCCCTTCCCATAACTGTAACCTGACGCTTACCCAATCTCTGATGGACCAGAAATCCAATCTAAGGGTCATGAGTCAATCAAAGTTTTACCTTAGGGTGAGATTTCACATTTGTAAGGTCCTAAACCTTAATCTAGGTGGCGACTTCCAAGATTACAATCTTTGTCCTTACAATATGTTTGCCACATTGAAAATTGTACCTGATCTGATAGACGAAGTAAAAACAACTATTCAATTAGACCCGTATTTGAGGACAGTGCAAGAAAACCTCGAAAAGGTAGGATTACTCCTGATTTCACATTAGACCATGAAAAGGTGTTAAGATATAAAGGGAGAGTATGTGTTCCTGAAAGTGAATACTTGGATATCAGGCAATGACTTATGAAAGAAGTCCACACCACTATGTATTCGATACGCCATGGAAGTACAAAGATGTACCATGATTTAAAGAAACTCTATTGGTGGAGGGGAATGAAAGTAGATGTAGCTAAATTTTTGTCTCAATGCCTAAATTGTTAGAGGATAAAGACTGAAAGGAAAAGACCTGTAGGATTGTTGCAACCACTGCCAGAACCGACGTGGAGATGGGACTGCATCACTATGGACTTTGTCACCGGGTTACCATTGACTCCCTGAGTAGTTGACGCAGTCTGGGTGATTTTGGATCGTTTGACTAAGACAGCTTGTTTCATAGCTATACGACCTCAGTATACCCTAGAGAGGTTAGCCAAGCTATATGTGGATAATATTGTCAGATTGCATGGTGTACCTGAAAGTATCGTGTCCGACAGAGACCCACGCTTTACCTCAAACTTTTGGAAAGGATTACAGAAGGCTATGGGTACAACATTGAAGTTTAGTACTACATTCCATCCTCAGACAGATGGATAGTCAGAGCGTACCATTCAGATTTTAGAAGATATGCTTCAAGCTTATGTCATCGATTTCAAAGGATCATGGGATGAGAAACTACCATTGATTGAGTTCGCCTATAACAACAGCTATCAGGCTACTATACAGATGTCACCCTATGAAGCACTGTATAGTAGGAAGTGTCAAACTCCTTTATTTTGGAACGAAGTCGGAGAGCGAAGAACTGTGGGCCCCGAATTTGTGGAAGAAACTTGCAAAGTAGTCAACATAATTAAGGAAAGAGTTAGAACAGCTCAGAACCGTTAGAAACAGTATGTAGATAATCGACGTCGAGACCTTGAATTCATCGTAGGTGATAAGGTATTCTTGAAAATATCACCTATGCGAGGCTTAAAATGGTTCGGACAGAAAGGAAGCTAAGTCCGAGATATGTCGGGCCATATGAGATTCTAGCTAAACGTGGGAAAGTGGCATATCAGTTAGCACTACCCCCATTTATGTCAAGTGTGCATAGTGTATTTCATATCTCATTACAGAAGAAGTATATCCATGATCCAATACACGTCCTAACAGTGGATCCACCGAGTTTAACTGATGATTTGACATTCGAAGTAGCACCAATCAAAATTACCAATCGGAAGGTTCAACGTCTACGCAATCGTGACATTTATTATGTTAAGGTTACTTGGAGGAGCCAAGATGTAGAAGAAATCACATGGTAAGAAGAGAATGCTATGCAAAAGGAATATCCTCACCTTTTTGACTCGGAAGGTATGTGCAAATTTTGAGGACAAAATTTATAATAAGAGGGGGGAGTTGTAAGACCCGTATCATACTAACTGATCTTACCACCTTGTATCAGGTCTTCCTATCATGGTTGGGTCAAGCGGACCAAGTTCCTGAAGAAACCACAAGGCTAGGTATGAAATTGAACCCAAAAACATCTAATTAGGAGCATGTGGTCGCATACCTAAACAGGTGGGGTTGACCACTCCTCAGAATAATGAGACCACTGGAATCTGGGACGTGTGGTCACAGTTTTTAGACATGTGGTCCACAGGTTTTGTAACCCTACGTGCAACCACACGATGTCAAACTTACTCCGTGATTAGAAAACCTTCCTAATCTGGTGAGGGTTCTTTCCTAATCAAAGTAGGACTCTATATGGAGGTTTTTCTCTATATAAAGGACATCCTTTAGCCTCTTTCATTCTTTTAGAACTCAAACTAAAAGAGAGAGAAAGAGAGGAGGAGGAAGAGAAGGAGAATTGAAGAGGAAGACTAAGAGAAGAAATTTTAGAGAGAACTCTGATTCTTCAACAAGTTTAAGGTATGAAAACATCCCCCACATCAGTTGAATGCCTAGAATAGATCTTGAAGGAGATAGTGATTCAAAGTGAGATCCCAATCATAAAACCATGGATAAATTCTAAGAGATCCATGGAGGGAATCTATTAGGATGATGGATTATGTAAAAATATGAATTTTAAGCCATAGAACAATCATAGAAAGGATCATAATGATAAGCCAAGGATTCAAAACATAAAGGAATTGAGTTGAGAGTGGAAAAGTCGACCATTACTCGTGTGGTCGCCGTTTGATAGACCACACGAGGCACATAAGATCGACCACAAGCCCTCGAGAAAGTTTCAGGGAGGGTGTGGTAGCTTGTGTAGTCGCATGATATCAGACCACACGTATCCACCCTACACCCTGTGGTCGCAGAAACTGAGACCACAGGTGAAACCACACCTGCGACCACTCAGCTTCTGGAAGTTTGAATGATTCCAGATGGGACATTTGAACACTATAATTGATGGAAATAAACTCTAATTTAGAATCTATAAATTTATTAGGTTTTCGAGTGGTCTAAAAGTAATTTACAAAGCTTGGATGAGGAACAATCATCGACCAAAGGTGAGGGAACAAGACACAAACTAATTGGCTAATAACAAGCTGTTTTACTTATTGAGTCCAATGCCATGAATGATTCTATGCTTGTATGCTTGTAATTTGTGTTTCACATGTCATCCAATATTCCTGCTATTACTTTTCATGCATATTTAATTTTGTTAATTTATAACATGATGATGATGATGATGTTAGGAATAGGCATGTGAATGTATACGTGTGGTTAGTGTGCTTGATGTGAGTGGAGCATCAAGGGGAGGAGATGACATTATGGTTCATCCTGTTCACCAGACTCTAGCTCTATCTCTACTCAAGTTTCGCCCACTAACATAGTCGTATCTCCATTACCTTAGCAGAACTATTACGTCGTAGGGCATCAGGGGAGGTGGACTCGGTTCCTGTAGTCTCTGACTCTGTCGGGGGGTCTTAGCTCTATCTCTATGGACGTATTGAGAGATGCTAGGGTGAGGCCTTGGATACACTATTTGGCATTAGGATTGGTTAGTTGCGAGCCCAGTTTGCAAGCCCTCGCCAATAGGGTCTTACGTGTTGGTATGGGTAGGGTATCAGGGGAAGTGTTATGCAGTTTTTGATCTGAACACTTTAGCTCTATCTCTATTCCATGATGGGTGCATGTGGGATGGCAATGGCGTTTGATCCATTGGGCAAATTCACACACTCGTGTATAAAGGTGCGGCAGCCACCAAACCTTTCTATAGCATATTGCAAACTTATAAACCAGACCAAAGATATGAATTGTATGCATGCATATGTTTGTTGAATTGTTTTGTTTGTTTACTGAGCCATGATATGTGCTCACCCTTATGACGTTGAATATTTTTAGTTGATGATGCAGGTCCTACCGTGGAAGATTATATGAATGCACCAATGTACGGACAATTTGCTTTAATGGATGTGGAAGCTATAGTGGAGTCTCATGATTCGTCGTGCGAGTACAACTCATGTGTTTTCAATTAGATTTAGTTGTTGGGTTATTAGAACATGTAATTAATTACTTTATTTTATTTTATGTCTTGAGTCATTTGGAGATAATTGGATAATTAATTACGTTATCACTGTTAGAACATGTAATTAATTACTCTGATTATGGTTGTGGTTGTATCTGATTTAATCGAATGGGCATGGCCTATACGAATCCTGATTAAACCGTTGGTCTATAGACGGTTCATCACACTAATCTGGTTGGTTCAGAATTGGGGTGTGACAGTAATGGCGGACAGTCCTAGTGCTTGGGGGTCATCTATATCATCATCATTTGTTTATCCTTTTAGAAGTATTTTCTTTTCATTTTGGATGTACCTTTTACCTTTTTATTTCAATTATTTTTCCGTTTGTTGAGTAATATGTTAGGTTGTGAGCTATATTTTTTTTTATATAAAACATCTTTGTTTAAGGGAATTGTGATGTTTTGCATCATTAGTATATTATGCTCTTGGTCTCAAACAAAAGATGCTTAATTATGGTTTTTTATAAGTTTTTAATTAGTCCTAACTCAACATCTATTCAGTCTTTGACATTTGTTTATGTGAGAGGTAAGTTTTATGAGCCTATTTATAGAGCAACATTCTCTGCTACCAAGTTTTGTCACACCCCAAAAATCGACATAGTTTTCGTATGACCAGATTCCCTGCTGTGCAAGTATATCCATAACTAAGATCACAATTGCAGTAGAATACTCATAAAACCTCTCATCCATTTACACTCATAAATAAGGATCAAATCAAAGATAATAATTAAATGGTGGATTCATTTTCATTAAAACATAAGCTAAGAGCTAGAGTGTTAATAGCGTAAGTAAAAGTTTATGTCTTAAAAGACCATGACATATAAATAACTACCAAATACATAAATACTAGCCTAACTATCATGGGTCAAATCGCCTGGAGACAATCAAAGTAAAATTTGTCTAAAAGAAACCAAAAATAAATTGAGAAAACATTTTGTCCCTAAATATTACAACCCATTCTGGAGAATTAGGCGTGATATCTGGGTCAACCCTTGTGGCACCCAAATACATCTAAGATCGCTACCCAATGATTACAAAATAAATCCCATAGTCTACACATGCAATAACCACAATAATTCAGAAACAATAATAATATAAGCAGAAGCCTTTAATATAGACAGATGCAACTAATGATAACATATCTCATACTATGTATCAAATTATCCAATTACAAATCAGTGTTCTCCGCAAAATACCATAGTATCCATATATACATACCCAAAAATAAAAGAGTAAATTTTTTACATTGTTCTTTATAGATATCTTCATCTACTAACAAAAATCATAATGTCCAGAGTACATATCAAGGAAGGGAGAAAGTAAGGGGAGGGTTATGTCATGTGTAGACGTAGTCACTGCAGGTGCAGCCCTCGTCGTGCTCTTCACCAATATTCTTGGTACCAGTAACCACACTAGCCAGGGGGGACTCCATAAACTCAGTAATTAATCACGTATAGGAAAATCTAAAAAATAGTATCGACACGAGGGTGAGCTCACATCCCAGCTCAGTAAGAAATATAGTATCACATGCTATGCACATACAACATCCAATGATATGAAATACAATTTATTTTATATTAGGTCTCAGGTTTGTGTTTCTACATCCTAGGTGAAGATAGAAATTGAATAAACCACCCCAGGCCGCTAAATGACTTCTATAGGTAAATCCCCCCTTGGGGACACCCATCCTTATAGGGTTCATCACCTCCCACCATATACCTCACATACGCCAGCTACAACACACCCATATGTCACTGACTCCCCCTAGTATCACCCAACCTTCGAGAGTGCAAAGCTGGATGGATGTACGAAACAGGGAATGACACCACCTATGTTTATTATGTTAATTTATTTCATTTTGGATGCCCGCCAGCAGAAGCTCTCGGATCACTACTCCCATGGATCACCGTGCCCCACTAGCATGTCGACATAACCATTGTGTTATCCACAAGCAGAGAACCCTAGCTTTACTCACATAGATCATAGTGTCTACTACTAGCATGTTTACATTCCAACGTGATCCATTTTCCCGTATTCCCATGCATCACATTAACCACCATACATGGTTGCAATCCAGTATGACCCATACACCCACACTCCTATGCGTCACACAAACCATCATACATGGTTGCATAAGTTTATTAATAAAACTATGCCCTAACGGTGAACCCCAAATCACCACTCCCATGGATCACCATGCTCCCGCTAGAGCCTAGCATCAACAACATGGCCCATGTATCATACTCCTATACTCCACACATCTACCATACCCAAACAATCATATAATCATTCATAGTTGTTATAATACAAATGCATGCTCATACATAGTAATCAGGAAAAGCATATAATTAAATAACAACCTAAGCATGTTACTAGAAAAATAGATATGTTATTAATAATGTCCTATGTCGAAGGACTAGACCCCTTACCTGATTGCACAAGAGTGCAGCAGTACTATAAAGCTTAAAAGAAAGCTCCCACAATCACCCATGTCAATTTCCTATTTATATACATAAAGCTTCATTAGATTGGTTGCATAGCTTTTAATTAACCAGACAGGCCTTATATGTCCATACATGGGTCCCACGAAAGGTCGGGATCCAAAAGGATGGTCTTCCTAATCATTACTAGGCTTATAGGCCAATACAGACTGAACCGATAGATGGAACCGATAAAGGGCTCCACTGGTACATTTAACCAGTAAACACGAGTATTTTCAAAGTAGGTGGCACCAAAAGGATGGGCAGATGCTCGACCATCCGATTGGTCATCCGGTTTGTATACTGATATAAACCTTGGGATTCCAATAGGTTTTTCGAAAGCTAGGCGGGGTGATTGATCATCCGGCAATGTTTCCTCTTAACATTAAGCCTAAACAGAGAATTCGATCCAAGCGGATCCGCCGAGAACCAATCGAATGGTTGGGGTTAATGCGGAGGATCGTGCCTCTGGGATGAGACTCTGGTTAGGTCATTAATTAATAAGCTAAGGCATTTGCCTTGGCGGAACCATGGTTTAGGCTAAGTGGTCGAACAGTTATGACCGTGGATCCGGCGGTATGTGACACCGGTTCAGACCTTGAAACCAGGTCATGCAACGAGTTTGGTCTCCATGCTTGGGAGATTTATTCTTCGCTACTAAACTTCCCTTTTAGTTGGTGGGAAACTCATTCCCACTATTATTAGACACAATGGGAGCCATTTATGGCTCTAATAACTCCTTTAATGGAGTTAGGTGGAACAAAACCTAAATCTAGGTCATAAATGAGATCTCCATTAATGAAGTTTCAACAACCAATCATCCTTGCATTTATTCTCCAAAGGAAAAGAGGAAGGAAAACTTACCTTCAATAACTCCATAAAGGAGTAAATGAGTCTAAAACTAGGTTTTCTAGGTCATTAATGGTGGTCACCATTAATGGTATCCAACCACCATTATTCTTAGCATCCATTCCAACTTAAAGGAGGAGGAAGATGAACATACCTCTAAGCAAAGGCTAGGGCTTGAGTTCCTTGAGCTCCAAGCTTTTCCCCTTCTTCTTCTTCTTCTCACTCTCTCACTCTCAATATTTCCATTCTAAGGAAAAAGGAAAAGGAGGGCTTAGTCCCCTTTTTATAAGGAATCGGGGAGAGAGAAATAATCTAGCTTGAGTTCAACCGGCTGAACTCAACTGGGTGAACGATACACCAGTTGGGCCAAAACACATCCCTATGGACCCTGTCTTTGGCCCGGATGCTTTGGGATGCATATCCCCTTCATCCAAGGTCTACTAGGATACCTTACACTACCAAGTATACATATTAAGACTCACCTAAGGTTTGGTTACCATCCTCGGATCTGGATCAGGTGCTCCATCAGTCAACAGGTTGAGACCTAGCATAGGGGGGACCCGGGTTAGTAAAGGGATTCTAGGTATGGGTCTCACACTATCCATAGACACAGTCTTTACACTTGCATATAGAACCATATAACTCGTCCTCAGAATACTCTTTTTATGATGAATCAGCAATATCAACTGTAAAACCCATGCCCAAATTTCAGTCCTAAGTTGGAAATTTCAGCTTGTAACAGGTCTTACCATAATGAATGGATCAGACCGACATGACCAAAGTGGGCAAAACACAATGGAGGAAAGTTAGACTCGATCCTACACCATACATAGGAGTTTACACTCCATTTGGGTCATACGGATGGAGCATGCGGTAGGACAAATTGGTCAAGCTGCGCACGTAGCCGCACCCATTTATTAGACAATTTTGGATGTACGAAAGATGACCATCAAAGACCTGTCGATGTGGTTGGTTCAAAATCTCAAATTTAAGGAGCACATCTTCTCATCATTATTGAAGGAAAAATCCTTCATCTGGCTAGAACTCTTCACTTGTCCATCATTCTGATGGATTTTCGAGAGTTTTCATTACAAGCCTCCCTCCCTTGTGAGCTAATCTGTTAACATCTTCTCTCTTGAGCATGTTATTCTTTATCATGGGGTATCCCATAACTCTGGTTGGAATCTCTATCAGTCGTTCTTTGTTTGGGAGACATCCAAGAATTACAATAGCCCATATTTCGTAGCCAATGAAGTGGTATCTCTTTGTGGAGGTTGACCATTCTGCATAAAATACCAAAAAAAAAAAAAAAATCTTCCCATGGTAGACCCATGTGGGCAGTTTCCTGTCAGTCCGTTCGGGCTTTCATTTTCCTGTATTCTCGTCTAAGAGTCTAAGGTTTCAAGTCCAAACATAACTATTGGTGTTTATTTTAAATGGTTTGTTTAAATGCATTAAAAGTATATATGTACATATACTCCTTGTTGGATTCTTTATTGTCAATGGAATGGCTCATTTTTATGTGTTTAGACCTTCTAATATTCATTCTCTATGATATACATGAATCATTTGTTGTTTTGCAGTTGTACAATGACATGGACATCACTCTAAAGGATTAGAGTTGGTACACATCGATAAATGATGACACACCCTTGAAGTTGATTGATCTCGATGCCTTATTTTAGCTTTCGACAATGGCTCTTTGTCTAGGTCTGCTGAAAGTAGTTGTTAAATTCTAGGACCCTACGACTCATTTCCTTAGGTTTGGAGATGCAGTGATATGCCCAACAGTGGAAGAATTACGGGATGCCTGATGTACGATCTTCAAGCCTTATTTGCAAAAGGATTACACTCAGAAAATCCAAAGCTTTTTCATGTTGAACAAAAGAGAGATGAACACTTTCATAAAAAAATAAGCACCTAGATATTAAGGTGATGGTCAAGGAACATGCTTCGAGAGACCCCAGTGAGGCTACGACAAAGGCACAGAGAATAATGGTTTTCATCTATTGCATGATTGCTCGCTACCTGTTGTGTAGTTTTGAGAGCACACAGTCCCCGATCATAGTTGATTTTATCATCTATGCTAACTGAGACTTAGATGTCAAACCTATAATTTTGGCTGAAACCCATAAGGGGCTGGACAACATGGCATAGTGTGGCGACAAGTTTAAGTTGTGTCGATTCATCGGGTCACCACATTTGTTGCAATATTGGCTGTTAGAGAGGTTGAGTTTGATTGGGCAACTTCAGGTGTCTGAGTTTACACACATCTAGTATTTGAAAAGGACCATGGGTGTAGAATTATATAATGAGAAAAATTAAACAAAGCAGCTCAACGAGATCACCTTTATAGACCTTAGGTGGTGATGTGGTTTGTGGATGGAGAATCGCATTATGATGAACACCCCGAGAAGTACTCATGTTCAGATCATGGGGCTTACCCAACATCTTTTTATTCGCCGGTTCAACTTTATCAGCAGTTTGATATGCATCCACCGGAGGAAGAAGTTTTCAATGAGCTTGCGCCAGGCAGAGAATTGAAACTAGAGCCGGCTCAGGACATTGTCTCTGTTTGGAATGAGCAAACCACTGTGGTCTTGTCCAGGGTTTTACTTGTTGTCCCACCAGTACATGTTTAGGATCCTTTGGGGTGTCTTGTCGTTGTTAAGCTTTTGTGTTGACATTTGTTGTGTCTCGATGATGCTTAAATTTTACGCCTCGTGCACTAACCTTTTAGCAACATTTTTGTGTTTAAAGATTTGGTTCTATTTGCAAATTTGGGCATGTGCTACTAACTAATCTTGAAATCTGATTTGTGTTGATCTATTTTGTATTTTATGCACTAACAATTGTAGGTTTGGGTTATTTGTTCCCTTATGTTAACATCTTTTGTTTAAAGGTTCATTTTGTGAATACAGATAACCTCTTTTGGAGTATTGGCTTCCACTGAATACGTAAATGCTCCCTTTGTGATTCTGACTTTGAGACCTGTGAACGTGTAGGATGTTAGTTTCCTTGTGAGTTCTGCTTTCGTTGTATGTGGAAGAACTCACCCCTGTATTTCTAACTTTGAAACCTACGTGCATGTAGGATGTAAGACCCGTACTTTACTAATCATGTCTCACCGTGTCATGCCAGGTCTTCCCATCATAGCTGGCTCGAGCGGAGCCATATAAAGAAACCACAGGGCTAGGTAAGTAAATCAACCCAAAAACAATGAAAATATGTTGTGTGGTCGATTACCTGAACTTTTGTAGTCGACCAGTCAAATGACAAAGTAAGACCAGTCAAAATATGTTGTGTGGTCGACACTTTTGAGTTGCGTGGTTGACGGATTATGCGACCACACAGTCGACCGCACAAACCCAATTAGAACTCTGTGATTTGGAAACTTTTCAAATCAAAGAAGATCTCTTTCCTAATTGTAGGAGGCCTCTATATGGAGAGTTTCTCTCTATATAGAGGATGTCCCTCTACCCTCTTTTACTCTTTTGGACCAATCTCGAAACCTAAACCTGAGATAAAAAGAGAGAGGAAGAGAAGGAGAAGAAGACTTGGAGAAGAAGGTTTTACAGAGAAGAGTTCTATATCTCTACACCAAGCTTAAGGTATGAGTAACTTGTCTCTGTAGAGGTAGATCACATGGGATAGAGTTTTCCATGGTTAATTATGATGTTAATATAAGTCCCTAAGTAAATCTTAAGGGAGATCATGGAGAATAGAATAGGGTTAATGGTTAGTGAAAAATTGTGATTAAAGGCCATAGAATGATCATAGGATGAACCCTACTGATGAACTGAGAAATCGACTCTGGAAGAACTTGGATTGAAAGACAGATTTCGACCAAACATTGTGTGGTCGCATCATTAGTTGACCATAGAGTGACCAGAGAGTTCACCACAGCTATTCAGGAAGTTTCCCAGAATTTAGGTAGTCACATTTGTGGTCGCATGATACACAACCACAGAGTCCACTGCACAGTGAGTGGTCAACATAAATAGGAAACCACAGAGTCAACTTGTCAATTGTTGAAGGCCTTATTTTGGTTTTCGACTACTATAACTTGTTACAATCAAATCCTAACTTAAATCCATACATTCTTTAGGTTCCCATGTAGATTAAAGTAGTTTCCAAGGCTTGGAAGAAGGTTGAACATCATTTACAAGTGAGGAAACAAGACCTAAACTAATTGGATAATAACAAACTATCCTTTCTTCATATTTTCTACTATTTAATATGATGTCATGCCTTGATTGATTGTTTGTGCATCTCACATGTCATCCAATACTTATATATATATATATATATATATATATATATATATATATATATATATATATATATATATATATATATATATATATATATATATATCTGCTCATGGATATTTATTTATGTTCACTTATGATATGATGATGATGCTAGGGAGGCACGTGCTTGTGTATATAATTAGTGTATTGGATGTGAGTGGAGCATCAGGGGAAAGACATGGTACTGTAGTCTTGGGCCTAACCCCTAGACTCTAGCTCTATCTCTACTCAGTCCTACCTACTGACATTGTTGTATCGTCATTACCTTAGTAGAACTAGTATGCCGTAGAGCATCAGGGGGAGGACACAGTATTGTGGTTCATCCTTACCGCCAAACTCTAGTTCTATCTCTATGGGCATATTTTTGGGATGCTAGGGTAAGGCCTTAGATACAAATTATGATGAGATCTATGATTGATTAGTTACGAGCCCAGTTTGCAAGCCCTCACCAGCAGGGGCTTACGTGTTGGTATGGTTAGGGCATCAGGAAAAGAATTGGCAGTGTGTGATCTGGACACTTTAGCTCTATCTCTATTCTATGGTGGGGGCATGTAGTATGGCAATGGTGTTTGATCCATTGGGAAAATTTACACACTCATGTATAGAGGTGTGGTATACTTAAACCAAACTAAAGATATGAATATGACTGCATGCATATGTTTACGCATTGTTTTGTTTACTCACTGAGCCATGATGTGTGCTTACCCCTCAACGTCGTATATTTTTAGTTGATGATACAGGTACCACGGTAGAGGACTACATGAATGTGCTGTCATGCGGACATGTAGTAGCTATGGACGTGCAAGCAGTGGAAGACGTGCATGATCCTTCATGCGAGTGTTCTAATGTGTTTTCGAGTAGTTTATTTGCAACTAAGTTTGGAACATGTAATAGGCTATTTACTTTTATGTTTTGAGTTGATTGGAGATAATAGGATTTAAATATTTATTTATCAAGTTAGACCTTAGTTTATTATTAATAAAGACTTTTGCTATTTATTTATTACCTCTGATTATTGTTGTGGGATGTGTTTGGTTGGATATGGTTGGCACGGTCTTTATATACATGTATCTAATTAAAAATGAGAAAATGCATATCCTGAATCAGATTACAGTCCATAATCCAGATAGTTACTCTGTAATACAAACAAAAAAAATAAGGAAAACAAACTGTCATGAAGCTGGAGGAGTAGGAAGAGAAGGTGCCTCTTGGTCTTGATCATAGTCCTCTATGTACACCCTCGTGAGCCAGGCTACCTATGTCTAGGCCACTCAGAGACTGTCAGCAAGGCCTGCTACCTCCTGATCTGCAGCACATTGAGCCTCTCAAATCTCACGAAGTAGAGCCATCATGTCATCCGGTGGCGGGGTCGAGGGACCAGCCGATGAGGTAGTTCGAAAAGGGTCAACCCCAGTGGTACACTATGGTAAAGGAGGAGGGATGTCATCTACATCCATGTACATACGGTCATCGCTCTTATCACCCCTTGCTACCACTGGTACTGCCGGTGCCACATCTGCCACCTCTACCCGAGTATGAGGACTCTCCATAGCATTCCTTTCATCGTCACTGACCTACACTCCCTACATCTCCATCCTGCAGATGGCATCCCAGTCGAGGTCTGCTGACATAGTGTCCTCATAGATCCTCTCATCTTTTAAGTTCACCTACAGACGAGCAAGCAAGGTGATGATCAAGCGCCCATAGCGCAAATTACTCTTCAGATCACGTGTTGTGGCTCTGTGCATAGTCCAAATAATAATATATGGAAGGCAGATAGGTTGCCTGGTGCAGATGCAGTTCAATAAATACTAGGTCAGCAGCTGTAAATTCATCTCATAGTAACCACTCTGTAGAATCAGATTGTGCTAGATGATCTTACAATAAACCCGTGGTTCAGGACAGAGATTGACTGCCTTCATCTCCCAACGGTTATCATGGAGTATCTGATTAAGCACTTCCGTGTGCATCCTCTCTGACAAAAACTTATACTCTTTGGGAGTGCAATAAACTAACTGGTTGGCATTTGAAATTCCTAGAAGATCTACCAACTATTGGGTATTGAAAGAGATTGGAACCCCTTTCACCCAACTAGTGATCCTAAGATCCCTACCTTTGTCCACGTCTTCTAGGTCACCTTTCAACTGAACGTTATAGAAGAAGTGCCTGACCAACTCTGGGTGGGTGCAACCATCATATTGAATGATAGGAAGCCAGCCCATATCACTAAATTCCCTCTCTACATTGAATAAGGCAAGGCTTAGAAGGTTGACAAACTGACCCACCTCAACCTTCTTTTGTCGAAACCATGGGTATTGCACCTCAGCTTCGACATAGGGTCTAGGCATCTGGTTGGAACCATGTTAGCTGCAAGAAAGTGGCACAAATAAATAAGTTAGTAAAAGTTAGAAAATTAGGTAGTATAACAACGTAAGTTAGTCAAAAGCCTCACTTTTCACCCAAACACCTAGGCAGGAGTACTTACGTAGGTCACAAATCATCCTGCAATGATCAAATAGTGGGAAATTCCAATTAATTAAACTGAATTTCAAGAAATTTCAAAATTTGAGAAAAATCCTCAATTTTTAGGTCAAGATATCAGATTTTGGGAGTTTGGCCAAACCAGCCAATGAAACACCAAATTTCTTAAGGGCTTCGTTGGGTGCCCATTATCAAAATCAAGCAATAAAATTTTAACTTTTACGATTGAATAAATTTTAATTTGTAGAAAATGATACAAGATGGTAAAAATTGAGCTATAACAGCCCAAGGAAAAGAAAAGAATGGAGAACATACCTTGAAGAATGGAATGGAAGTCGTCGACCGATGGAAAAAACACCCAACTTGTGTGATTGACACTATTGCAACTCACTGGTGGCGAGTTGAGTTGAACTCAGAAGAAGACAAAATGAAATAAGGAAAAATGAGCTCAAAACCAGGTTTTAAAACCAATTTCAGATTGTGTGGTCGCCAATTTCGACCAAAAGAGGCAATTACACAGTCGACCATAGAGCCCTAGGAAGTTGCCAGGGTTTTTGTGGTCACAGGTGTGGTCACATGTAGTGCGACTGGTCAATGTCAACCACACAAAAAAAATTAACCTATTTATGCTTTGTTTGGACTTTGGGCCTATAATTTCTTTCTTCTTCCTTCTTTTATGTGGAACTAACATGACACTACCATAAATTGTATTTGTCTCACATATTTTTTACTTTCAAATACCACCACAGTCGATAGTCAGAAATGGTTGGGCGTAGAATAGGCAAAAGGGACGGAACCCAAGCCCAGCTACACCACCACCTATGGAGGTAAATACCAATGAAAACCAGGAAGAATAAGCTGGAAATATTGAGAACCAAAATGTTACGCCATAAAGGGTTAACAATCAAGCCAACCTAACCAACTTACCACCACCACCAATTAATTTGTTTACATATGTGATAAACTTGGCTTGACAAGTACAGGAGCTACATCAGATGCAGGAAAATATGCAAGCTGCTATGGGAATTGCTCCCCCAGCTATGAATACAACACCAGCACCTACAGGTCAAGCCAATGGATTACTAGGAGGTAGCAACACTATGCCCCAAACCTCTGTGGTTAATAATGCGGCCCCTCAAGTACAGAAAACCCCAGTGGTGTCACACCCCAATTACGCACTATTCAGAATGGTGTGGTGAATCGCCAATAAACTAACAGTTCAACCAGGATCTCAAATAGGCTGTGTCCGTTTGCTTAAACCATACACAGACACAACAATAATCAGAGTAAATACACAATAGCGGAAGTATTTAATATTAAATGAACTGAGAGTCTAAAGATGATAACATAAATAAATTATTCAATTATCTTCAAAATACTAAGACATAAATAAAATATTTAATCAATTACATCGTCTGTATAATTTGAATAAAATCTAATAAAAAATGCAAGAGTTGCACTCGCATGACGAATCATGCGATTCCATCAAAACTTCAGCATCCATTGCCGCCGCATGTCCATACATCGGAGTATTCATATAATCTTCAATCGTGGTACCTGCATCATCAAATAAAATCATTCGATGTCGAAAGGGTGAGCACACATCACGGCTCAGTGAGCAAACAAAACAATGCAACAAACATATGCATGCATTCAATTCATATCTTTGGTCTGGTTCATAAGTTTGCAATGTGCAATAGAAAGGTTTGGAGGCCGCCGCACCTCTATACACGAGTGTGTGAAACTGCCCAATGGATCAAACACCATTGCCGCCCCCACATGCACCCACCATGGAATAGAGATAGAGCTAAAGTACCCGGATCAAACACCGCATGACACTTCCCCTGATGCCCTACCCATACCAATACGTAAGCCCTTATTGGCGAGGGCTTGCAAACTGGGCTCGCAACTAACCAATCCTAATGTCAAACAGTGTATCCAAGGCCTCACCCCAACATCCCTCAATACATCCATAGAGATAGAGCTAGGGTCTGGTGACTAGGCTGAACCATAATGTCACGTCCCCCCCCCCTGATGCCCTACGATGTATTAATTCAGCTAAGGTAACGGCGATACGACGATGTTAGTGGACGAGACTTGAGTAGAGATAGAGCTAGAGTTTGGTGACCAGGCTAAACCACAATGGCACATCCTCCCCCTGATGCCCCACTCGCATCATGTACACTAACCACACACATACATTTACATGCCTATTCCTAGCATCATCATCATCATCATCATGTTATAATAAACAAAATTAAATATGCATGAACAGTAATAACAGGAATAGTAGATGACATGTGATATGCACATTACAATCATACAATCATAGAATCATACATGGCATTGGACTCAATAAACGAAAATAGTTTATTATTAGCCAATTAGTTTAGGTGTTGTTCCCTCACCTTTGATTGAGTGTAGATCCTCTTTCAAGCTTTAAGAATCACTTTTATATCACTAGGAAAACCTAACAAATCGATAGATTCTAATTAGAAATAAATTCCAACAATTTAAGCTTGCTGTAAAGCTAGGGTCACAGGTTGGGTCACAGGTATCTGAGACCCCAGGGTATAGGGTCGGTCATAGGGTCAGTTACCCATCGACCCTATGTGCGACCACAGCCTCCCTGGACTTCCCGAGAGCATGGGGTCGATCCTATAGTCTCGTAGGTCCATCTTCAATATCTTCACTTTCCACGGTTTTGGGATCTTCTTCTTCCACACCATTCCCTTCTTCACCTGCTTCAACTAGGTGGACTTGAGCTTTTGGTCGACATTTCGGACATTCGTAAGCTCGATGCCCTTGGTCTAAGAATGTTCTATGGCTCATAACTATGATCTTTACTCACTTTCCATTGTCTATGATGATTATTTTCATGGATTCCTTCAAAACTCATCCATGGGTAGATGATTTGGGTTTCTCTCAACCCTAACCTCTTCATAAGCTATTCTAGGGTCTTACATAATTCATGGAGAATGTATTCATACCTTAGGGTTGCTGAGATTCAAAGATTTCTCTGAATTCCTTATCTTTAGTTGTCTTATCAAATTCTCCTTCTCTTCTTCTTCTCTTCCTTCTCTTCTCTTTCTCTCACTTTTAATTAGGGTTCCAAAAGGAGTGAAAGAGGCTAAGGGACGTCCTATTTTTAGAGGCAAACCTCCCAAAATACGTCCCATCGAGATTAGGAAATGACTCCCTAAAATTAGGAAAGTTTCCTAATTCACGATTTCAGTCTGTCACCATAGGGTCGATGCTAGGGTCGCAGAATCCGTCGACCCTAGGGTCTCAAGTCATCCGACCCTAGGACTGAAAAGTCATGGGTTGGACTCTGTTGAGGTGGGGTCAACCCTAATTGTTTATGTATGTGACTCTACCCTCATATTTACTATTTTTGGGTCAAATTCATACCTGGTTTTGTGATTTCCTTTACGCACTTGGTCCACTTGGCTCGACCATGATAGGTAGACCTGATACAAGGTGGTAAGACCGGTTAGTTCGGTATGGGTCTTACAAGTGGTGTACGCCCCAATGCAGAATCTAGGAGTACAATAGGGTAATTATCAGTACTAGCCACCCGTGTATGGAGCTTATGTATAGAGTCAGCTAGACCACTCCAGGTTGATAAAGCGTTTCTTGAAGATGAAACCGAAGGGAATAATGGACAAGCTATCTGATCCTTTGTGACCAGCTTACTGGATTGACGAGATGGAGAGGAATTTTATGATGATGACCATCACAGAAGAAGAAAAAAGTGCTATGTGCAACTTTTATGCCAAAAAGTGATGCACATCATTGGTGAAAGTCTACTCAAGGATATCTTCTAACCAAGCACACCTATTTGACATGGGTTATCTTCAAAGAAGCCTTCTTCGAGAAATATTTTTATACAAGCTTCAGAGATCAGATGGAAAAAGAATTCATGAGAATCTGTATCAAGGTCAGATGTCTGTTGATGCTTACCAGCAGCGTTATGAAGAATTATTCTTCTTTGCTTCCTCTAATTTGCAAGAAGAAGATACCAAAACCCAAAGGTTCATTACGGGACTGAGGAGAAGTATTAGAGAGCACGTATTGGGACTAAAAAATAAGATCTATAATGAAGCAGTATAGATTGCTTGAGTTTTGGAGTCAAGTCACAAGGAGAGCTATTTTACTCAGAACAGGGATATTAAGAGGCATAACGGGAATTCATTCAATGGAGGAAATTCAAAGATCTTCAAACCATTCCAGACTCAAGGCTTCAATGCTGCAACCAAGACTACACAGTCGATCCAACTTCAACAAAAGCAAGGGAATGCTGGAGTTAAATGCTTCAACTGTGATCAAGTAGGACATTATTCAAGGGACTACCCTAAACCAAGGAAGCAATTGTAGCAAGGAAAGGTTTATGCCGTAACTTCTGAAGATGCTGCCGCATCACTTGATGTGATCACAGGTATGACCTGACCTTATTCTTTTATAGTACCTTGTATGAGCATGTAAACTAAAGCTAGGTAAAAACTACAGGTATTGTAACCATAGCTGGTGTTCCCGCCAAAGTCCTCTTTGACTCTAGGGCCACCCATTCTTTTGTGTCTATTTTTTTGAAAAGAAGTTGAATATTCCTCTCAAACCCTTAGATCTCAAACTATTAGTCAGATCACCTTTGGGATTAAAGGTGGTGTTAGAGGAATGTTATGGACCATGCTCAGTCATTATAAACAAATAGAGTTTGGGAGCAAACCTGGTGCAGCTTAAGATGGCAGACTTTGATGTCATCTTAGGAATGGACTGGTTATCCCAGCATTTTGTAAGTCTGCTTTGTACTAAGAAGAAGATATCATTCAAGGTTAAGGATGGTGTAGACTTTCGTTTTATCGAAACCAAACTTCCTCGCAAGCGGAAGCTTATTCTCTCTGGATTTAAGGCGAAGAGATGTCTCGAGAAGGGTGGAGTCATATATCTGGTATCTGTGGTCGACACTACCAAGGAAGCATCATGGATGGAAGATATTGAAGTGGTGTACAAATTTTTGGATGTATTTCCTAAAGATTTACCCAGGTTACCACCTAATCGAGCGACAGAGTGTGTTATAGACCTATTGCCAGGGTCGGCACCTATGTCTAAAGCACCATACCAAATGGCTTCAACTGAACTGAAAGAATTAAAGGTTCAACTGCATGAGTTATTAGACAAGGGATTTATTTGACCTAGTATATCGCCTTGGATAGCGCCTGTAGTGCTTGTGAAGAAGAAAGATGGTAGCGTTTGACTATGTATAGACTATCAAGAATTGAACAAGCTAACGATCAAGAATTGATACCCATTACCTCGTATCGATGATTTATTTGATCAGTTGTAAGGTGTAAAGGTATTTTCCAAAATTGATATACTGTCTGGGTATCATTAATTAAAGGTTAAGGATGGCGATAATCCAAAGACAGCATTTAGAACTAGGTATGGATATTATGAGTTATTGGTCATGTCCTTCAGATTAGCCAATGCACCAACATCATTTATGGAACTCATGAATCGAGTGTTTCATGACATGTTAGACATTCTGATTATAGTTTTCATGGATGACATATTGATTTATTCCAAGGAAGAAGCGACTCATGCGAAGGATCTTAAAGCAGCTTTACAACGATTGAGGAAAGGGAAGCTTTATGCCAAATTCAAGAAATGTGAGTTCTGGCTGAATGAAGTGTAATTTTTAGGTCACATAGTGTCCTCAGAAGGAATAAAAGTAGACCCCAGTAAGATTAAGCTATTATAAAATGGAAAGCACTTAAGAACGTTCTAAAAATCAAAAGTTTCTTGGGTTTAGCTAGGTACTATAGAAGATTCATGGAATATTACTCAAGAATCACTGTACCGCTCACCAGGCTGACTAAGAAAGAAGAAAAGTTTGTTCGGATAGACAAGTGTGAAGAGTGTTTCCAAACGTTGAAGGCAAGATTGATATCGGCTTCTATCTTGACCATTCTGATACCAGGACAGCCATTTATCCTATACACCGATGCATCCAGATTGGATTTGGGATGTGTTCTCATGCAAGGAGAGTAAGTAATTGTGTATGCTTCGCGACAACTGAAGAAACATGAGAAGAATTACCCTACTCATGACCTGGAGTTAGTAGCAGTGATCCAAGCTGTCAAGATATGGAGACATCACTTATATGGAGAGAAATTTCAAATAAAATCCGACCATAAAACTCTCACCCACTTGTTTAGCCAAAAGGAGTTGAACATGAGATAGAAAAGGTGGTTAGAATTGCTAAAGAATTATAATTGTGATATCCAGTATTGTCTAGGGAAAGCTAATGTAGTTTCCGATACACTAAATCAAAAACCGTTAAGGTAGCCTGAGGAAGATGCAAGTACAAATGCTACAATGTATGTCACAAGAAGAATATTTAATTGTGGCAATGAGCAATTCGTGATAGATAAACCGGGTGGTTTGATAAACCTAGGATTTATTCATCGATTTTCAAATATGTTCGCTACATTGAAGATTGTACCTGATCTGATGGACGAAGTAAAAATGGCAATTCAATCAGACCCCTAACTGAGGACAGTGCTAAAAGATCTAGACAAGGATAGGACCACTCCTAATTTCACTCTGGACTCTGAAAGGGTATTAAGGTACAAAGGAAGGGTGTGCGTACCTGAAAGTAAAAATTCAAATATCAGAAATAGACTAATGAGAGAAGCCCATTCAACCTCTTATTTAATACATCCTGGAAGTACGAAGATGTATCATGATCTAAAAAAGCTATATTAGTAGAGGGGAATGAAAATAGATGTAGCTCGATATGTGTCTCAATGCCTAAATTGTTAGCAAGTGAAAGAAGAAAGACAAAGACCAGCAGGCTTCTTATAACAACTACCTGAACCAGCTTGGAAATGGGACAGATGCACCTTATGAAGCATTGACTCTCAGATCAGTTGATGCAGTTTGGATGATTGTTGATCATCTTACTAAGATAGCTCGTTTCATTGCTATACGACCTCAGTATACCTTGGAGCGACTAGCTGAATTATATGTGGATAATATTATCCGATTCCATGGTGTACCTGAAAGCATCGTGTTTGACAGAGACCTAGGCTTTACTTTAAAATTTTAAAAAGGATTACAGAGTACTATGGGAACAACATTGAAGTTCAGTACCACATTCCACCCTCAAACTGATGGGCAGTCGAAGCGAACTAGACAGATCCTAGAAGATATGCTTCGTGCTTGCGCTATTGATTTCAAGGGGGCTTGGGATGAAAAGTTGTCATTGATCAAGTTTGCTTATAAGAACAGCTATCAAACTACTATACAGATGCACCCTATGAAGCATTGCATGGTAGGAACTACCAAACTCCTTTATTTTGGAATGAAATTGAAGAACGAAGAACTATCGCACCGGAGTTTGTTGAGAAAACCTATAAAGTAGTTGACATAATCAAGGAAAGAGTTAAGACAGGCCAAAATCATAAAAAATAGTATGCAGATAATTGGCGCCGAGACCTTGAATTCGACGTAGGTGACAAGGTGTTCTTAAAGATATCACCTAGGCGCGGCTTGAAACGGTTTGATAAGAAAAGAAAGCTGTGTCCCAGATATATAGGACCTTATGAGATCCTAGCTAGACGTGGGAAGGTAGCACATTAATTAGCACTACAGCCATGTATGTCTGGAGTACACGATGTATTTCATGTTTCATTGTTGAAGTACATCAAAGATCCAATGTACGTTTTGATGGTAGATCCACCAGATTTAACTGAAGATTTGACGTTTGAAGTGATGCCTTTTAAAATCACTAGTCGAAAGGTTTAATGTCTTTGCAACCATGACATCTATTATGTTAAAGTTACTTGACAAAGTCAGGAAGTTGAAGAGATAACATGGGAAGAAGAGAATGCTATGCGAAAGTAATATCCTCACCCATTCGATTAGGAAGGTATGTGCAAATTTTGAGGATGAAATTTTTTAAAGGGGGAGTTGTAAGACCCACACTTTACTAATCCGGTCTAACCGTATCGTGTCAGGTCTTCCCATCATAGCTGGCTTTAGCAGACCAATCGTATGAAGAAACCACAAGGCTAGGTAAGTGAATCAACCCAAAACAGTGAAAATATGTTGTGTGGTTGACTACCTGAACTTGTTTGGTCGACCAATCAATTGAGAAAGTGAGATCAGTCAAAATATGTTGTGTGGTTGACACTTTTGAGTTGTGTGGTCGACGGAAGATGCGACCACACAATCGACTGTACAAACCCAATTAGGGTGCTGTGATTTAGAAACTTTCTAAATCAAAGGAGATATCTTTCCTAATTGTAGGAGGACTCTGTATGAGGAGTTTCTCCCTATATAGAAGACATCCCTCTACCTTCTCTCACTCTTTTGGACCAATCTCAAATCCTAAAGCTAAGAGAGAAAGAGAGGAAAAGAAAGAGAAGAAGACTTAGAGAAGAAGGTTTTGTAGAAAAGAGTTTTATCTCTCCACAGTAAGCTTAAGGTATGAACAACTTGTCTCTGTAGAGGTAGATCACATAGGATAGAGTTTTTCATGGTTAATTGGGATGTTAATATGAATCTCTAAGTAAATCTCAAGGGAGATCATGGAGAATAGAATAGGGTTAATGGTTAGTAAAAACTATAATTAAAGAGGATAGAATAATCATAGGATGAACCCTACTGATGAGCTGAGAAATCAACTCTGGAAGAACTTGGATTGAAAGATAGATTTCGACCAAACTTTGTGTAGTCTGACCACTAGTCGACCATAGAATGACCAGAGAGTCGACCATAGCTATTCGGGAAGTTTCCTAGAATTTGTGTGGTCGCAAGATACACGACCATGGAGTCGATCGCACAGTGAGTGGTCGACATAAACAGGAGACCATAGAGTCAACCAGTCAACTGTTGAAGGCCTTGTTTTGGTTTTCATCTACTGTAACTTGTTACAATCAAACCCTAACTTAAATCCATACATTCCTTAGGTTCTCATGTAAATCAAAGTAGTTTCCAAGGCTTGGAAGAAGGTCGAACATCATTTACAGGGGAGGAAACAAGACCTAAACTAATTAGATAATAACAAACTATCCTTTCTTCTTATTTTTTGCTATCTGATATACTGCCATGCCTTGACTGATTGTTTGTGCATCTCACATGTCATCCAATACTTGTTATATATCTACTCATGCATATTTATTTCTATTTACTTATGATATGATGATGATGCTTGGGATAGGTGTGTACTTGTGTATGTGGTCAGTATGTTGGATGTGAGTGGAGGATTAGGGGGAGTACGTAGTATTATAGTCTTGGGCCTGGCCACCAGACTCTAGCTCTATCTCTAATTAGTCCTACCCACTGACATCATCGTATTGCCGTTATCTTAGTAGAACTAGTATGCCATAGAACATCGGGGGATGACGCGGTATTATGGTTCATCCTGACCGCTAGACTCTTGCTCTATCTCTATGGGCATATTAAGGGATATTTGGGTAAGGCCTTAGATACAAATTATGATGACATCTAGGATTGGTTAGTTACGAGCCCAGTTTGCAAGTCCTCGCAGCAAGGGCTTACGTGTTGGTATGGGTAGGGTATGAGGGGAAATGTTGGCAGTGTGTGATCTGGACACTTTAGCTCTATCTCTATTCCATGGTGGGTGCATGTGGGATGGTAATGGTGTTTAATCCATTGAATGGATTCACACACTCGTGTATAGAGGTGCGATGGCTTCCAGTCCTTTCTATAGTATAGTTGTAAACTTGAACCAGACTAAAGATATGAATATGATTGCATGCATATGTTTGCGTATTCTTTTACTTACTCACTGAGTCATGATATGTACTCACCCCTCAACGTCGTATATTTTTAGTTCATGATACAGGTACCACGGTGGAGGACTACATGAATGCGTCGCCGTATGGACACGTGGTGGCTATGGACGTACAAGCTGTAGAAGACACGCATGATCCTTCATGCAAGTGTTTCCAATGTATTTTCGAGCAGTTTATTTACATCTAAGTTTGGAACATGAAATAAACTATTTACTTTTATGTTTTGAGTTGATTGGAGATAATGGGATTTAAATATTTATTTATCATGTTAAACTTTAATTCATTATTAATCAAAACTTCTGCTACTTATTTATTACCTCTTACAATTGTTGTGGGATGTGTTTGGCTTGATATGGTTGGCATGGTCTTTATGAGATCCTAGTTGAACCGTTTATTCTTATGATGGTTCATCACACTACTGGTTAGTCCAGAATTGGGGTGTGACATAGAATTTGAGTTTCCTTGTGAGTTTGGCTTCCGTTGTATGCAGAAGAACTTACCCCCAGGACTTTGACTTTGAGACCAGCACGTGTGCAGGATGCCAGTTTCCTTTTGAGTTTGGCTTATGTTGTATATGAAAGAACTTACCCCTATGACTCTAACTTTAAGACCTATGTACGTACAAGATGTCAGTTTCCTTGTGATTTTGGCTTCCGTTGTATGCGGAAAAACTCACCCCTGTGATTCTGACTTTGAGACCTACGTGCATGCAGGATGTAAGTTTCCTTGTATGTTTGGCTTCTGTTGAATGCAAAAGAGCTCCCCCTGTGATTCTGACTTTGGGACCCGTATGCATGCAGGATGTTAGTTTCATCCTGGAGTTTGGCTTCCATTAAATGAAAAAGACTCCCCCTGTGATTCCAACTTTGGGACCTATGTATGTGCAAGATGTCAGTTTCATTTTGGAGTTTGGTTTCCGTTGAATGTGGAAGAGCTCCCCTGTGATTCTGACTTTGGGATATGCGTGCATACAGGGTGTCAATTTCATTTTTGGAGTTTGGCTTCCATTGAATACCAAAGGGCTCCCCTTTGGGCTTCTGATTTTGGGATCTGTATGCGAGTAGGATATCAGTTTCCTTATGAGTTAGGCTTCCATTGCATTGGAAAGAGCTCACCCTTTTGATTCCATCTTTGAGGCTTGTATGAATTGCAGGATGTTTGTCTTGATGTTGGGGTCTGTTCCAATGAATGCAGAAGAACCCGCCCTGTTGGGTTTGCCCTGTAAAATGTAGGAAAGCCTACTTGTTTCTAGACCCGTCTTGAGAGTTCTATGGTTGGCTCGACCACTGCTCAAGAGAGTCTACATTATTAATTCATAATCCTCTTTCGAATAATTGCAAATGAGGTTCTTCTTTTCTTCAGCCTTGGTTGGTGCAACCTCGGCTGAAGAGGGGTATTTGTCAATACCCCATTTTTCCAGTTTTATAGGACTCCCATTCGTATCACCTTAAATAAGAGTTGATCCAGTCTTAGTTTATGTTGCTTTTATTAAGATAATGAGTGGCTGCATGTTTGTAAGAGAGAAAGGGGGGAAACAGTAGGAGAATATCGGGGCGATTGAGAGATTAAGAGAGCTTCGAAAAGACAAAAGGCAGAGAGAATAAGAGAGTGAGAGGGGTTGTATGTTGGCCACCAAAAGTTACAGAAGAAGAGAAGTGAGAGAGAATCGGTTGGAAGAAGATAGTGAAAGAGGGTTTGGGCATCTCAACTTGCGGTGAAGAAAGGAAGGGCCGTGATTGTGGCTTGGATATCGATTTGGTTTTTTCAGATATCAAATGAAACGAAGGAGTTGGGAGCGTAAAGGTGACCTAGGGTAGAATAGCAGCTGTGTCGACGGTGGGTTTAGCAGAGAAGAAGAGTGAAAGAGAAGCCAAGAGAAGGGATTCTGGTTCTGATAAAGAAGAAGGTTATGGTCATGCTACAAGAAGAATAGGAAGCCAGAGAGAGAAGAAGAAGATAGCCATGGTGAGGAAGAAACAAAGGGAAACTCAACAAAGGTACCTCACCCTTTCCTATCTTTATTCCAGTTTTATTATTATGCCTTTTCTCTTATCTCCAACGATGCTAGTTTGATTTAATGCATTGGAAATATTTAAGCTATTGATTCAGATCATTTATTTGATGTTCTAATCTCCCTCATCCAGTATGATTTGATGTGAATCTTATACTTTTCTTTGGTTGTTATGCTTTAACTGGGACTCTATATTTAAATTCATGTGTTGATTTCAGCTAAGAGAAATCTAGGCTTTCTGCCATATTTCATATGTTTTCCTTTGTTTTAGTTTCAGTAGTGTTGATACCATATTTCATCCACCTATCATCGAGTGAAGTGTGTCCCCAGGCATGGCAATGTGGGAGGGTGATGGGTGTCTTGGTGGACATGACCTTCAACTCATCGAGTTGAAGGTTACTTTGCCTCACGAGTTGAAACCAGCCATGAATCTGCATAGAGCATCAAGTCACATCATTATCCAGCGACTTGGCGGTATTGTGCTTCAACTTGCGTCTTATCTTACATCTCAAATAGTGCACGTGTAGAAGACTCCTAAAACATCATGACAACATGTTCCATGGGATTCTCCCATAGCGGTTAAAATGGGTGACTTAGGATATCTTAGTCATTGGTTCACCATCCTATGGTCCTGCGAGATTCTCGGGGATGCTCCTAGCGGTTAGACTGTTATCCCCACATCTTATCCAAAGATTATCCAAGATCTTCCTATGCCTATAAAGCCACTCAATGGTCAATCAATGAGGATATAATTCAGTACACTTTGATATGCTCTCTTACTTTCATTCTTGAATTCTTCTTCTCCCCCCATGACCAAGGAGCTTACATTCTTTTCTAAGCTCCATACTGTTAGTTTCTTTACTAACTTGATCATCGGAGTGGATGTCAGACCATCTCGGTCTGCCCTCTGATAGCAATTCACTCTTCTTATCTTGCAGGAGAACGTGGACCAAGTACTTGTCGGTAAAGTACAATGACAATTTGGCACCCACCGTGGGGCCATTCAGTCTCTTGAAGACGTAAATTTAAGACCTTCCAGTCTCACCTACTAAAGAATGGTGAGGCACACTCATAATCACCCTGACGGTGAAAATCCTCTTCGGATCAACCCACCACCAAACGATGACTAGACAGAGGAGGGACAGGGCCAGGACATAGTTCCTATTGGAAAAGTCGGTGAAAATACTACTATCGACCATAATTCCCCTCAAGAACATGCTTCTATAGGTCCAGAACCTATGCCTCAGTACGTCACGGTGGACGACTTTAACTATCTGAAGGCCCAAATTATAGAATTAATAAGGTTATTCAAACTGCCACAGATACCAACTCACCCCCGAGGTGCCCATGCACCACCTCTAGGGCCAAAAGCCCCGCCAACTTCCAATCAGAACCAAAAATTTCCTGTTGAAGAAGAACTGCCCAATCTAGTCGACGACGATGAAGACCTGGATTATGTTCCAGTGTCACCTACAGACTCAGACTCATCAAAAGGACAACACAACAAGGCAAACAATCTTTGACCAAAAGGTAACCAAAGATCCTGACAAGACGCGCAAGATAGGGTAGTTTCCGCTTGTGAGGAGAATTCGGCCATCAAGAACCGACTGGCAGAGCAAAGGCGTGCCACAGAAAATGAAGCATTGCTAACCACCCCACAAAGCGAATTGGAGCAGAATTTCTTGGCCATACAAGCTTGTATGACTAAGATGGAAAAGAAGCAGGTGGCCCCTGCCATAGTGTTAAGAAAGAAGGAATACTGTACTGATATGGCCTTTACAAAAGAGATAATGGATGTCCCAAGACCAGAGCATTTCTTTATGCTGAAGGTCGATCCATATGATGGGAGAACCGACTCCCAGCTGTACCTCGATAACTTTTCAGCCTTGATGGTACTATACTGATATGGAGATGTTATTCTTCGTTGAGCCTTCCCCTCCACATTGTGAGGTGCAGGGCGACTGTGGTTTAACAGCCTGTTGGCTAACTCTATCCAATCTTTTGACCAGCTGAGTAATTGCTTCTTTGAGCACTTTCAGACACAAATGGCTCCAAAGAAGACCTCAACAAACCTCATCAATGTCAAGCAAAAACCAGAGGAAACTCTGTAAGCATATCTTTCAAGGTTCAATCGTGAGTCTTTAGAAATCATAAACATCAGCTCAGAGGTTAAAATGACGGTGCTGCAAGGTGGAATCAAAGACAAAGTTCTTTTGAAATCAATCTACAAAAGGCTACCACAGACCTAGCTGAGCTGAAGACCATGACCAAGAAGTACGCTGCAATAAATGAAGCTCTTCTCCTCACACATCCCAAGTCCTATGAAAAAAGAAAAACTATTGCCCAAGTCGCCACTCCTAGCCACACATCCAAGAAACAAAAGACTAAAAAAGATGGATTCCCCAGAAAGCAGGTCACCAAGGTGGACCCTGACTGCAATCAATTTACCAAACTAACCATTTCTATGTCCGAGGTGCTACGTAACCTGAAGGGCACACAATATGAGCTGGCCGCTCCTCCACCCATGAGGCCTAACCCAAGAAGGGACAGATCAAAGAAAGACTACAGGTATCATCGCGAGAATGGGCACGACACTTATAAATGCCAAGCCTTCCGCTAAGCGATCGAAGACCTGATCAAACGCGGTCACATCTACAAGTATGTAGACAAGCCGTAAGATGAGAACAATAAGTAGAAAGGCAAGTAGGCCACTAACAGAGAAACCCAGGATGAATCGCGATAATCTCACAAGATCCGAAATGAACAAGAAAGGGATGATTTGATGTCGCCACCTCTCAACAAAATTGGTGACCCTAGAGGATGGATCGGGGTCATCTAGAAAAGCACAAAGATCACATCATAGCAAAGAGGGCACTCCAAAAATCAGAATCTAAGGATAAGTAGTCGAAAGAAAAACATCCTGGGCTAGAAGTCAGAGGCCATTCTGGGGACAGACTATGGACCTGTAAGCACCCCATTTTTGCCATCCCAGCTAAACAAAGTCCTGCGGACGTGTGGACAACAAAAGGAGAAAGATGATCGAAAGTTTGGATTTTTGACTGTGAATTTGAGGAAGTTTTCAATGGGTCTGTGAATTTGAGGAAGTTTTCAATGGGTCCACAGTAAGGTCATGGGTTATAATTCTGCATGGATGCATAGGTCATAGAATTATCTTCGAAATGAGACCAGAATTGCTCAATTCTGATATCAAATGAAGAAGATATGATCATTTTAGTCGAATGATACATATAAGGGAGGTTTCTGAAATTATTATAAATAATAATAATCCCAGGGGCCTTCATGCAAATTATCCTAAGTCGGATTGTTTGAATTTCAAATCATCATATCTTGATCATCCGACATCGGATCCAAATGATTTCAAGACCATTATTCTTCATTCATGATGTTCTACAAAGTGGACTTAAAAAAATCTCGGGTAGAAGTCACCAGTGGGTCCCATGCAAGCTTGCATGCAAAGTTATCGTTAGAACTTCAAAGCTTCATATCTTTTCCGTTCCACATCGGATTCAAATGATTCCAAGGCCACTATTCTTCATTCATGATGTTCTACAAAGTGGACGTAATGGATTTCAGACAAGAAGTCTCTGAAGAGTCTCATGCGAAATGGTCAGATAAATTATCGATAATTGGCCGGCTTAAACTTCAAAAATTCATAGGTTGGCCATTTCATTTCCAAATGAGATGATTCAAGCTCCAATATTCCTTATTTTTAATGTTCTACAAAGTGAACGTAGAAAATTTGAAACAGATGCTATCAGAAAATTCCATATAGAAGGGTGACAGAAATGGACTATGAAATATCAACCTTAGTCCAAACCAGCTTAATCCAGCTTAGTCTAACTTAGCTCGGCCCAGCTCAGACCAATCCAGACCAAGTTATGTCAGTCCATAGGCATGCATTTCTTTTATATATGTATAATGTATAATATATTATTGTATATAATACATATATATATCTTATGGATATATTATATGTATTAATATATTTATATATATATATATACATATATAGATATACATATCTTATGGTATATATATATATACATATATATATATATATATATATATATATATATATATATATATATATATATATATATATATATATATATATATATATATATATATGTATGTATGTATTAGGAAAGAGAGAGGAAAGTGAGGCCGTCGAAAGATAGAGAAAAGAGAGGCCATAGGAAAGAGAATGGGAGAAAGAAAAAGGAAAGAGAGGGAAATAAAAAAAAAGAAAAAAAAAAAAAAAAGGGGGAAAAGATTCCCTTCACGTTTCTAGAAAGAAAACGTGAAAGAGAGAGAGGAGAAAGTAAGAGAAAAAAGGAAGGAAAAAGGAAAGAAAAAAAAGAAAAAAAGAGAAAAAGAAAAAAAAAAGAAAAAAAGGAAATGTTTTCTGAGAAAGAAAACGTGAAAATAGAGGGAGAAAAGAAAAAAGGAAGGAAGAGAAGGAAGAAGAAAAGGAAAGAAGGAAGAAAGGAAAGAGGGAAGGATTTTTTCTAGAAGAAGGAAGGAGAGAGAGGAAAGAGAGAAGGGGTTTTCTAGAAGAAGAATGAGAAAAAGGAAGGGAAGAAGAAAAGGAAAGAGAGGAGGATTTTTCCAAAAGAGAAAAAAGAAAGGGAAAGAGAAAAAAAAATGTGAAAAGCTTAGGGAGCTCGGTTTTGGGAGAAAAAGAAGGGAAGACGAGAGAGAGAAAAAAGGAGAGGATTTTTCCAAAAGAGAAAAAAAAGGGAAAGAGAAAAAAAAAACATGAAAAGCTTAGGGAGCTCGGTTTTGGGAGAAAAAGAAGGGAAGAAGAGAGAGAAAAAAGGGGACGATTTTTCCAAAAGAGAAAAAAAAGGGAAAGAGAAAAAAAACGTGAAAAGCTTAGGGAGCTCGGTTTTGGGAGAAAAAGAAGGGAAGAAGAGAGAAAAAAGAGGGGAAAGAGAAAAAACGTGAAGAGGGGGAGAGGCTCACGTTTTTTTGGGAGAAAAAGAGAAAGAAGCATGAAGAGGAAGAAAAAGAAAAAAAAGGTATGCATTCAGACTTGAAACCGATCATCACCGCTGTTGTACCTTTCATCCCTCCATCTTTCATCATCAACTCCCTCACCCCACATACACCACACCGAATCCCAACACCCCAATCCGTTCTCAAGCCTTGGTTTGGTTTCAAGTCAATCCTCTTTGGTATCTCCTTGCAGTTTCCAATCCACCAACTAGAGTAAAGCTATTCTGTGACTAGAATTGCTTAGAGAGTCACCATGAAAAGAAATTGACATCTGTAGAGATCCATAGTTCACGTTATTGCTGTATGGTTTGGGACTATGATGCGGACAAAGGTGCTCAAGTTACTAAGAAATTGTTGCCGTGACATGGTTCAGCATGGGACAAAGTATGAGCATGAGTTTCGATAAGGTATATAATTGTCTTCTTTTCATATTATTCCCTAAATGTATAGAGATTGATTTATCCCTTGTTGCTTGTTGGTCTCATATTGCTTGTCAAACACGGTTTAAGTTGTAGTGTCTTTTTTTCTCTTTGTTCGTTTTATTGGCTTCAATAAGGAGGCATGTTTAAGCAATAAGTGATGAGAGAGAGCTAGTGAATGAAAGAAATAAAGAGAGAGAGTGCAAGGGGTTGGTTCGGTTAAGAGAGAAAGGGAGGGAGAGTTGAGAGAGAGTGAGTGGAATGTTGTTTTTATTAGTTTGTTTAGCTTCAACTCATATGAGATAGAATGAGTGGATGTTGTTGAGTGGAATATTTTTGTTTATTTGATTTTATAATTTCAGAAAACATGAGAGAGATGAGTTTTATATTATCTTTTTGCATGCAATACATGATAGAGAGGTTTATTTATATTTGGATTCTTTGGTTTTCATGCATATAATACATGAGAGTGGGTGGTGAGGTTTAATTATATTTTTTTATTCTCATGTGAAAGAGAGAAAAAGGGAGAGAGAGAATAAAGAGGAGAAAAGAAAAAAAAAAAAAAAAGGAAAGAAAGATGGGAAATCCGACATGAGGGAGAGAGAGAAAAAAAAACTAAATAGAAAGACATAAACAAACCAACTTAATTGTTTTTGGAATGCTACACATGTTTATTGCCATATTTGATGCTCACATTGCTCACATGCCATACTTGGAATGCTTTCACATGTTATCTTTGGGTGCTTACATGATTCTTGTTGTTTTGGAATGCTACACATGCTTATTGCCATATTTGTCTGTTACACATGCTCACATGCCATATTGGATGATTACTGCCATGTTTGGATGCACACTTACCATGTTCGTATTGATTCACATGCTCACTTGCCATCTTTGACTGATTTGTTGCTAAATTTGAATATATTTCCAACATGCTATATTTGGATGCTTACACTACTATATTTAAGCTCACATTGCTATGTTAGATTGTTTACATTGTACAACAACTAGGGCAAGATAAACCCTAAAATGGAAAGAATTGAATAATTAGGGTAGTGAAACCCTAAAAATGGAAAGAATAATTAGGGCAAAATAAACCCTAAAATAAAAAGAATAATTAGGGTATGAAACCTAAAAAAATGAAAATCACAATGAAAAGGGATAGGAAACCCTAAAAACCTAAAAATGAAAACAATAAAAATGGTAGGAATCTAGGTCTCATCCCTAAATCCTATTGATAAAAATGGAAACAATAAAAATAGTAGGAATTTAGGTCTCATCCCTGGATCCTATTCACAAAAATGGAAAGAATTTGGTAAACATCCTAAATAAAAATGGTAAGAATTTAGGTCTCATCCCTAGATCCTATTGACAAAAATGGAAATAATTTGGTACAGATCCCAAATAAAAATGGTAGGAATTTAGGTCTCAACCCGAGATCCTATTGACAAAAAATGGAAGGATTTTGGTACACATTCCAAATCCGACTCTCACAAATTTTCGAACTACGTCGTACCTGATTTCTAGGGCAAACCCTAGAATACGTAGGCAATTTGGGAATCCCAAATATGGTACAAAGCCACCCATCAACCATACGTCCAACATAAACTTCAACTTGAACAAAAAAATCTAATTGAAGCACATGCATAAATCACTTCCATAATCTTTAATCACACAACCCATTTTCGAACTACGTTTTGGACTTGATTTCCAGGATTGGAATACGTAGGCAGTTTGAGATGTCTTACACATCTCAGATTCAGTCCAAGACCGAACCATCTTTGGTTCGGTTCACTGTATAATATTGTACATTACATTTGCTTGTTTATTTACTTTAAAACATGATTGGCTGAACCCTAGGTTAGAACAATTTAGCAACTTGGTTTAGGACATCCCCCATTGAATCCTAGTCATCCAGTTGACCAAGCACAGTCAAAATTAGAATTTAAGGAAAGTTTAGGAGGCCGATATTGATCGGGCGGTTTGGGTGCCTAACACCTTCCCATAACCGTACCCTGAATACTTACCCAATCTCTTGCAGACCAAAGAACTGATACATTGGGTCACGAGTCAATAAAAGTCTTACTTTAGGGTGAGGCTACATTTTTAGAGGTCCTAGACCTTAATTTAGGTGGCAACTCCAACAGAACAAATCGATCTTCATCGATACAGGATACACATTTCCATCCCGAGGAGGATCATGTCGATTTCCCATTGTCCTTACAGTGGCGACTCCACTGGGGAGTGAATGTTCAGACTCCTACTTTCCTTATATTGATTTGCTTGACATTTGATGCTAGATCTAGGGTACTATATTTATTGTTTGTACATATTGTTTTGGGGGGAATGGGTTCAGTCACACATTTGTGTGAGTAGCCGAACCGGGTCCCATGTATATGGGGCAGCCCGCTAGGCGAAACACACAGCCTTGGCCTGTACATTGTGAGACCACGACCGGCGAGCAGCCTCTAACGAGCATTTCTTGAGTCCACCTGGGAATGCGTTATGCTACTCCACGTCGCTTGGATCCTTGCAACATAGTATATAAAGGGATTGGGGGCCCATTATTCATCGAGCATTCGGTGATAGGTTACCCCATCCTCGTCAAGGTGGCCTTTTCTGTCCTAACCCAGTTTGAGCCATATGTATGTTATTTTTGGTCTATCTTTGAACCAACATGGTAAAATCTACTCGATCATAATATTTACATCTGAGACGTCGAAGTTCTGCCCATTTTTGTCCTTGACTTGTCAACATGTTTGGATCCACACTTGAGTATTCTTGTCTCTCATTTGTTGGGAGCATGAGGGTTACGAATACCCGCGTACACATTAGTGTGGGCGGTCTGTACATGCCCTCCATCGTACAAAGCTCATTGTGTTGATCTGTTTAATATTGATACGTCAATCTCAAAAAACGATCAGAAAATCTTCATCATGGTATAGATACTGTGATGAAGTAGAAATTTACCGGTTTTTTCAATCATGAACCGCTTTTGTCATCCATCATGAAAACTACAAATAAGCATATCCATTTCAATTTTTTAAAATTTGATGAACCACATGGTCGAACCTTGGTGCTACAATGATCCATTCGGAATCTTAAGGCCCCAAGACCAATCATGGGGTTATTCAAGTACAAATAAATTGTTACAGATGATGTCTAATGGTCGATTTTCATGAAGGAACTAACTTTGTTTGGTCGAGTCAGCTTGTATGTGTATGTGCATCCTTCTCGTGTCCAGTCACTTCTGAGTCTTAACCTTCGTTCATTGTTTATATAAAAAATAAAATAAAAAAAAATAAAAACAAAAAAAAAACAAAAAAAAACAAAAAAAAACAAAAAAAAAAAAGAAAGAAAGGTTGAACTAGGGAGGATATGATTGTCTAGACTTAAGAGAACACCTGAGTGAGTAGACAAAACATCCACTCTTATTACATCCACTCATAAGAATGTCTCATCATCACCAGTTCATGTCTCGGTTCATGTTCATATGGAGGACTTTTGTACCTCAAAGTATTGGAATGGTTGGAAGACAGTATATTGAGAGCCCAAATATTGCAGAGCGGAATTGAAATTCCAAAATCGAAGTTAAGGAATCCAAGAGATTAGAAAGCTGAACCATAGATTCTGAGAGATTACATGTTTCTTTCCCATGTTAGCATACTTGCCAATTTTAAATGGAAAAACTAAGATTGGAAAGCATTTCGTTCACCCTTGGCAATTGAGCCACTTTGACTGACAGAGTTGGTTTCTGACTCTGAAATTACTTTCATCATCCAAGGTGACCATGACTCAAAGGAGTAGTCCTCGAACCTTCAAGAATGACCCACCCACCTCCCAAAATCCAGGATGAAAAGGAAGACCATGTGGTCAATTATATCCCAAAATTAAGGTAGCCTGAAAATGAACTTCATATGCAGCCTAAACTGGGGCAAAACCAAAATGTCATTATACCCTAAATTGGGCCACAACAAAATATCAGTGCACCCTAAACTGGGGCATAATTAAAATGTTAATGGATTCAAAGTGGAACAAACAAAAAATGTGATGGACCAACAAGGGTATAGGTCAGAGTTTCATGACATCCAAACTGGGGCATAAGATTGGAACACATTTACCCCAAATTGAGGCATTGGCCAAGTGAATGTCAAACCCGAACTGGGGCATAAATCAAAATGGTAATAGACCCAAGAGGGGTTTATCTCAAGATGGAAAGGGCCAAACACATGTCGATAGATAGGCATAATGAGCCTTACTAGCGAAAGTCTGAACGGAAATTCGATCCTACAACCAATCATAACTTGGCGTCAATGATGTCGTATCCAATTGGGATAACTCGGTGAATTACTTGTCTAAACTGGCTACCATTGGTATCTGATAGGTCATCTATGTTTGGACTCGAGTCCGATATGTTTGTAGACAAATCCAGTCTAAAATGCTCTGAAAAAAATAAACAATAATCATCTCATTTGAGACATCAACAACAGTGCTTTACTACTTCCAATCCATTCCTTCCCAATTTGATATTTCTTCCTCTTCCATGTTCGTTGCTTATTCTGACTCTGATGACAATTGGGATGATGAGCCACAACCTGAACTTCTACTCCACCGACCTTTAGAGAAATGAAAGTTCAACACACATGTGAAAGTTACAAATGATTAAGTTAAAGTCATGGAAGTATTTTCAAAGATACAAGTTGGAACATCAAAATGTCATCCCATTTGGTCGATTTGTAGAAAGAATTTTTTTAGGATATTCCTTGAAAGTAGAAAACATTTACAAACTCATACAAGTGGTTCATTTAGTTTTACAAGAATGGGTTTACACACAAGGCATTATCAAGTTTACATCAATCCAAGAGATCAAGTCTTCTATAAGCGCATGAAGTCTACAGACATAAAACATGCTATGGATCAACCTCAAAGTCAAAGATGAGCTCAAAATAAAAAAAAGAGAAAAAAAAAGAAAAAAAAAGAGAAAAAGAAAAGAAAAAAAGAAAAGAAAAAAGAAAGAGCTATACAAAACAATGAGATTGGTTAGCATGCTACATTGGAACAACGATGGTGGACAAGTTCAACTATGGTGCATAGACATGAAGCAACTACTTTGAAACACTAATGATGAGTGAGTTTGATTACAAGGCATGTACATGGGGCAACTCCTTTGGAGCCCTGCTGATGGACGAGTTCAGTTATAGAGCAATAAGACAATTGGTACTCGTACAATGACATATAGACACCATTTCTTAGAACCTGATTGGAGACCTGATCGTTTGTTGTGATTCACGTTGTGTGTTGAGCTGGATTTTTGATATTGGTCACTACATCCCACCCATACAGGGGGTGGTCTCATCACTTTGTTGTCATCAGAGGATTTCTTTTCGGCTAAAGACTCTCTCTCCCGTCCATCAATCTGACGGTCTTCCACAGAGTCTACATTACATGCCCTTACTTCAAATGTCACAAAATTTTATGGTATCGTTTCTTGTGAACATGTCATCTTGTTATGCATAAATATGGTTCAATAAATCTGACTGGAATATCTATCTGTCGTTCATCATTTCGACGGTGTCCAAGAATTCCATAGTCTTTTGTTGCTAGCCAATAAAATGGCATCGCCTAGTGGAGATCAAGCCATTCTACATAAACAACCAAACACTCTCCCAATGGCAGACCCATTGGACAGTTTCTTATCTGTCCATCTGGACCTTCGTCGTCATACTTGTATACAGACTTAAAGGATTTGGGCCCAAATGTGGTTGTAATCGATTCAGCATCTGAACATAGCTTGTTGAAACTTTTTTTTTCTATCTGAATGATACCGTGAAGAAAAAGCATTCTTTGACGTTTTTCCTAAAGATTAGTGTAGGGTTGCATCTCCTTAAGGTTATTTCTATTGATGACTCAAAAATTGCCTGCTTATCAATGTCTGCAAACTTGAACTTAGACATTGGGGCAAAATCACCCATTTATCCAAACATCATGAGTTTAGTTGAGCCCCCTATTTGAATCTCTACCTGAGTTTATTTGAATGAAAGAGAAAGATGACTCATACAAATTTACAAAAAAAAAATGAAATAAAATTGAGTCATTGTCATCATTTGCCCCTCATTAAAAGACCTGATTGCCCTTTGATAAAAAATGAGACCCATATAAATTTGGCAGGAATGCAGCACATATCAAGACCGGCTTTTAAAGAAAAGAAACATGTTTCTCTCAGTATAGATTAAGTCAAGTCAAGGAAAGTTGATCAAATCATGATCTCTAATTCCTCTTGGATTCCGAGCAATGTGAGTGGACAAAGTGCAGATGTTGAGCCCCATTGTGGCTACCTCAATATTTTTGGAAAGTTCAACCCGTTTTGGAAATGAAGAAAGACAGGAATAGAAAAGAACAGAGAACAAAGAAGAATGAATGAAAAAAAAAAGCAAAAAAAAAAAAAAGGAAAAAAAAGAAAAAAAAAAGAATGAATGAAAGATCAAGGGAAGAGAGAGAAAGCACCGGCCCGAACTATGCGGAACCTGATTCTGGAGGGACGGAAATCCCAAAGGATACGTAGGCAATTTGGGACACCCCAAATTCGGTCCAGAGGCTATTCATCCAGAGGCTATTCATCGAAAGGCTATACATTCAAAGGCTACATAGCCAAAAGGCTATACATCCAGAGGTTGCAAATCCAGAGCACAAAACACAGTTACAGTTACATCATGAGCGGTCTTGAGCTAAAGTCACAGACCTGATGAGGTCACTACTCAAGAAGCTTGACAGTTACAGTTACATCATGAGCGGTCTTGAGCCAAAGTCATAGACCTGATAAGGTCGCTACTCAAGGAGCTTGACATCTACATTTTTTTGTTATACAGTGTCCAAAAAAAAATAAAAAATTTACAGCATCAATTCAAGGGAGCAATGTTAGAATCCAGATCAAGTGCAGAATAATACAAAAATGGGCCACTTTTGTCTTCGGCCTCAATTGCCCACAATCTCGGCCGAAGAGGGGCATCTGTAAGCACCCTATTTTTGCCATCCCAGCTAAACAAAGTCTTGCGGGCGTGTGGACAACAAAATGAGAAAGATGATCGAAAGTTTAGATTTTTGACTGTGAATTTGAAGAAGTTTTCAATGGGTCTGTGAATTTGAGGAAGTTTTCAATGGGTCCACAGCAAGGTCATGGGTTATAATTTTGCATGGATGCATAGGTCATAGAATTATCTTCGAAATGAGACCAGAATTGCTCAATTCTGATATCAAATGAAGAAGATATGATCATTTTAGTCGAATGATACATATAAGGGAGGTTTCTGAAATTATTATAAATAATAATAATCCCAGGGGCCTTCATGCAAATTATCCTAAGTCGGATTGTTTGAATTTCAAATCATCATATCTTGATCATCCGACATCGGATTCAGATGATTCCAAGACCATTATTCTTCATTCATGATGTTCTACAAAGTGGACGTAAAAAAATCCCAGGTAGAAATCACCAGTGGGTCCCATGCAAGCTTGCATGCAAAGTTATCGTTAGAACTTCAAAGCTTCATATCTTTTCCGTTCCACGTCGGATTCAGATGATTCCAAGGCCACTATTCTTCATTCATGATGTTCTACAAAGTGGACGTAATGGATTTCAGACAAGAAGTCACTGAAGAGTCTCATGCGAAATGGTCAGATAAATTATCAATAATTGGCCCGCTTAAACTTCAAAAATTCATAGGTTGGCCATTTCATTTCCAAATGAGATGATCCAAGCTCCAATATTCCTTATTTTTAATGTTCTACAAAGTGAACGTAGAAAATTTGAAACAGATGCTATTAGAAAATTCCATATAGAAGGGTGACAGAAATGGACTATGAAATATCAACCTTAGTCCAAACCAGCTTAATCCAGCTTAGTCTAACTTAGCTCGGCCCAGCTCAGACCAATCCAGACCAAGTTATGTCAGTCCATAGGCATGCATTTCTTTTATATATGTATAATGTATAATATATTATTGTATATAATACATATATATATCTTATGGATATATTATATGTATTAATATATTTATATATATATATATACATATATAGATATACATATCTTATGGATATATTATATGTATTAATACATTTATATATATATATATATATATATATATATGGATATATATATATATATATATATATATATATATATATATATATATATATGTATGTATTAGGAAAGAGAGAGGAAAGTGAGGCCGTAGAAAGAGAGAGAAAAGAGAGGCCATAGGAAAGAGAATGGGAGAAAGAAAAAAGGAAAGAGAGAGAAATAAAAGAAAAAAGAAAAGAAAAAAAGGGGGAAAGGATTCCCCTTCACGTTTTCTAGAAAGTAAACGTGAAAGAGAGAGAGGAGAAAGAAAGAAAGAAAAAAGGAAGGAAAAAGGAAAAAAAAAGAAAAAAAGGAAATGTTTTCTAAGAAAGAAAACGTGAAAAGAGAGGGAGAAAAGAAAAAAGGAAGGAAGAGAAGGAAGAAGAAAAGGAAAGAAGGAAGAAAGGAAAGAGAGAAGGATTTTTTCTAGAAGAAGGAAGGAGAGAAAGGAAAGAGAGAAGGGGTTTTCTAGAAGAAGAATGAGAAAAAGAAAGGAAGAGAAGGAAGAAGAAAAGGAAAGAAGGAATAAAGGAAAGAGAGGAGGATTTTTCCAAAAGAGAAAAAAAAAAAGGAAAGAGAAAAAAAAAACGTGAAAAGCTTAGGGAGCTCGGTTTTGGGAGAAAAAGAAGGGAAGAAAGAGAAAAAAAAAAAAAGAAGAGGATTTTTCCAAAAGAGAAAAAAAAGGGAAAGAGAAAAAAAAACGTGAAAAGCTTAGGGAGCTCGGTTTTGGGAGAAAAAGAAGGGAAGAAGAGAGAGAAAAAAAAGGGACGATTTTTCCAAAAGAGAAAAAAAAAGGGAAAGAGAAAAAAAAACGTGAAAAGCTTAGGGAGCTCGGTTTTGGGAGAAAAAGAAGGGAAGAAGAGAGAAAAAAGAGGGGAAAGAGAAAAAACGTGAAGAGGGGGAGAGGCTCACGTTTTTTTGGGAGAAAAAGAGAAAGAAGCATGAAGAGGAAGAAAAAGAAAAAAAAGGTATGCATTCATACCTAAAACCGATCATCACCGCTGTTGTACCTTTCATCCCTCCATCATTCATCATCAACTCCCTCACCCCACATACACCACACCGAATCCCAACACCCCAATCCGTTCTCGAGCCTTGGTTTGGTTTCAAGTCAATCCTCTTTGGTATCTCCCTGCAGTTTCCAATCCACCAACTAGAGTAAAGCTATTCTGTGACTAGAATTGCTTAGAGAGTCACCATGAAAAGAAATTGACATCTGTAGAGATCCATAGTTCACGATATTTCTGTACAGTTTGGGACTATGATGCGGACAAAGGTGCTCAAGTTACTAAGAAATTGTTGTCGTGACATGGTTCAGCATGGGACAAAGTATGAGCATGAGTTTCGATAAGGTATATCATTGTCTTCTTTTCATATTATTCCCTAAATGTATAGAGATTGATTTATCCCTTGTTGCTTGTTGGTCCCATATTGCTTGTCAAACACGGTTTAAGTTTTGTGTTTTTTTTTTCTCTTTGTTCGTTTTATTGGCTTCAACAATGAGGCATGTTTAAGCAATAAGTGATCAGAGAGAGCTAGTGAATGAAAGAAATAAAGAGAGAGAGTGCAAGGGGCTGGTTCGGTTAAGAGAGAAAGAGAGGGAGAGTTGAGAGAGTGTGAGTGGAATGTTGTTTTTATTAGTTTGTTTAGCTTCAACTCATATGAGAGAGAATGAGTGGATGTTGTTGAGTGGAATATTTTTGTTTATTTGATTTTCTAATTTCAGCAAACATGAGAGAGATGAGTTTTATATTATCTTTTTGCATGCAATACATGATAGAGAGGTTTATTTATATTTGGATTCTTTGGTTTTCATGTATATAATACATGAGAGTGGGTGGTGAGGTTTAATTATATTTTTTGATTCTCATGTGAAAGAGAGAAAAAGGGAGAGAGAGAATAAAGAGGAGAAAAGAAAAAAAAAGAAAAAAAAAAGGGAAAGAAAGATGGGAAATCCAACATGGGGGAGAGAGAGAAAAAAAAACTTAATAAAAAGACAGAAACAAACCAACTTAATTGTTTTTGGAATGCTACACATGTTTATTGCCATATTTGATGCTCACATTGCTCACATGCCATACTTGGAATGCTTTCACATGTTATCTTTGGGTGCTTACATGATTCTTGTTGTTTTGGAATGCTACACATGCTTATTGCCATATTTGTCTGTTACATATGCCCACATGCCATATTGGATGATTACTGCCATGTTTGGATGCACACTTACCATGTTCGTATTGATTCACATGCTCACTTGCCATCTTTGACTGATTTGTTGCTAAATTTGAATATATTTCCAACATGCTATATTTGGATGCTTACACTGCTATATTTAAGCTCACGTTGCTATGTTATATTGTTTACATTGTACAACAAATAAGGCAAGATACACCCTAAAATGGAAAGAATTGAACAATTAGGGTAGTGAAACCCTAAAACTGGAAAAAATAATTAGGGCAAAATAAACCCTAAAATAAAGAGAATAATTAGGGTATGAAACCCTAAAAAAATGAAAATCACAATGAAAAGGGATAGGAAACCCTAAAAACCTAAAAATGGAAACAATAAAAATGGTAAGAATCTAGGTCTCATCCCTAAATCCTATTGATTAAAATGGAAACAATAAAAATAGTAGGAATTTAGGTCTCATCCCTGGATCCTATTCATAAAAATGGAAAGAATTGGTACACATCCCAAATAAAAATGGTAGGAATTTAGGTCTCATCCCTAGATCCTATTGACAAAAATGGAAATAATTTGGTACACATCCCAAATAAAAATGGTAGGAATTTAGGTCTCATCCCTAGATCTTATTGACAAAAAATGGAAGGATTTTGGTACACATTCCAAATCCGACTCTCACAAATTTTCGAACTACGTCGTACCTGATTTCTTGGGCAAACCCTAGAATACGTAAGCAATTTGGGAATCCCAAATACGGTACAAAGCCACCCATCAACCATACATCCAGCATAAACTTCAACTTAAACAAAAAATTCTAATTGAAGCACATGCATAAATCACTTCCATAATCTTTAATCACACAACCCATTTTCGAACTATGTTTTGGACTTGATTTCCAGGATTGGAATACGTATGCAGTTTGAGATGTCTTACACATCTCAGATTCAGTCCAAGACCGAACCATCTTTGGTTCGGTTCACTGTATAATATTGTACATTACATTTGCTTGTTTATTTACTTTAAAACATGATTGGCTGAACCCTAGGTTAGAACAATTTAGCAACTTGGTTTAGGACATCCCCCATTGAACCCTAGTCATCCAGTTGACCAAGCACAGTAAAAATTAGAATTTAAGGAAAGTTTAAGAGGTCGATATTGGTCGGGCGGTTTGGGTGCCTAACACCTTCCCATAACCGTACCCTGAATACTTACCCGATCTCTTGCAGACCAAAGAACTGATACATTGGGTCACGAGTCAATAGAAGTCTTACCTTAGGGTGAGGCTACATTTTTAGAGGTCCTAGACCTTAATCTAGGTGGCGACTCCAACAGAACAAATCGATCTTCATCAATACGGATACACATTCCATCCAGAGGAGGATCACATCGATTTTTCCATTGTCCTCACAGGACCCAAAGGACTTGCCAACTTGATCGAACAACTTGCCAATCTGCACCTATACGACAAGTAGTGCGACAAACCTTCAGATTCGATGGATGTCGAGACACCAAGAAGGAGCACGAGCCCACCATTACATCCGGTTGGAACACCTCCCAAGAAAGATTTCCTCTCACTGGGAGAGGGTGAGTACGCAGTTGGGATTACTACCAAATGTAACTCATAATCCCAAAATACTATTCTGGTGCAATTATTGGAGGTCTAGCCACAAGGAATACATCAAAGATCAAGAGATAGTCATATGCTAAGTTGGACTGTCAGTCATCCAAATCCTCTGTACTATACCAAAACAAAGATGTGATAACATTCTCCGATGACGATTTGATTGACGTCGAAGCCCTCCATGAAGATGCCATTGTAAGACCCGCGTCAAACTAAGTGGTCTTACCACCATGTACCAAGTCTACCTATCATGGTCGAGCCAAATGGACCAAGTGCGTGAAGGAAATAGCGAGACCAGGTATTAAACTGACCTAAAAATAGTAAAATAGGGGGTAGGGTTGCATACCCAGATAGGCAGGGTCGGACCCCCTCATTAGGGAGTCAGACCCCTGAAATTTTGATCGAGGGTCAGACAATTTAGACCTAAGGGTCGACGGGATCTCCGACCCCCTCATCGACCCCCTCATTGCCGACAGAAACCGTAAATAGGAAACTTTCCAAATTTTAAGGGGATTCTTTCCTAATCTCAATGGGACTTATTTTGGAGGTTCTCCTCTATAAATAGGATGTCCCTTAGCCTCTTTCACTCCTTTTGAAACCCTAATTGAAAGTGAGAGAAAGAGAAGAGAAGGAAAAGAGAAGGAAAGTTGGAAAAGAAGACTAAAGAGAAGAATTCAGAGAAACCTCTGAATCTCAGCAAACCTAAGGTATGGGTATGTTTTCATTAATAATTTAAGACCTTAGAATAGTTCATGAAGAGGGTATGGTCTAGGAGAAACCAAAATCATCCATCCATGGGAGGATTTCAATGAAATCCATGGAGGGAATCATGGTAGGCAAGTAAGGAAGTAACCTGGAGTTTTAAGCCATTAAACAAGCATAGATTGGACTGTAGAAGTAAGCCATAGGACCCAAACTTGAAAGATTAGATTGTAGGATGAAAAGGTCGACTCAAACCACGGGGGGTCGCACATGGGGTCGATTGGGAATTGACCCTACCAGACCACAAGATTGACCCCCAGCATTCGGGAAGTCTAGGGATACGGTGGTCGCACCCAGGGTCGATGGAACATCCGACCCTAGCATCGACCCTACACCCTAGGGTCGTAGAGAACTGCTACCCTACCTGCGACCCGTCCTGCGACCCTCGCTTAACAACAAGCCTAAAATTGTCGGAATGAATTCTAATTAAAATTTATCGACTTGTTAGGTTTTCCTATTGATATAATGGTGATTCTTAGAGCTTGAAAGAGGATCTACACTCAAGCAAAGGTGAGGGAACAAGACCTAAACTAATTGGCTAATAATAAACTATTTTTATTTCTTGAGTCCAATGCCATGACTGATTCTATGCGTGTATGCTTGTAATGTACATTCAACATGTCATCCAATATTCCTGCTATTAATGTTCATGCATATTTAATTCTATTTTATTTATAACATAATGATGGTGATGATGCTAGGAATAGACATGTGAATGTATGTGTGTGGTTAGTGTGGTTGATGGGAGTGGAGCATCAGGGGGAGGACGTGACATTGTGGTTCAGCCTGGTCACTAGACTCTAGCTCTATCTCTACTCAAGTCTTGTCCACTGACATCGTCGTATCACCATTACCTTAGCAGAACTATTACGTCGTAGGGTATCAGGGGAGGTGGTCTCGGACCGTGTAGTCTTCAACTCTGTCGGGAAGCCTTAGCTCTATCTCTATGGATGTATTGTGGGATGATGGGGTGAGGCCTTGGGTACACTGTTTGACATTAGGATTGGTTAGTTGCGAGCCCAGTTTGCAAGCCCTCGCCAGTAGGGGCTTACGTATTGGTATGGGTAGAGTATCAGGGGAAGTGTGATGCGGTGTGGTCCTAAGCACTTTAGCTCTATCTCTATTCCATAGTGGGTGCATGTGGGACGATAATAAACGTTAACCTTTGGGCGGCTTCACACACTCGTGTATAGAGGTGAGGCGGCTATCGAACCTTTCTATAGCACATTGCAAACTTATATACCAGACCACAAATATGAATTGAATGCATGCATATGTTTGTTGCATTGTTTTGTTTGCTCACTGAGCCGTGATGTGTGCTCACCCTTTCGACATCGAATATTTTTAGTTGATGATGCAGGTACCACTGTGGAAGATTATATGAATCCTTCTGTGTACGGGCATGTGGCTACGATGGAGGCTGAAGACATAGTGGAGACGCATGACTCCTCACGCGAGTGCAACTCATGCATTTTCGATTAGATCTTTATTTGAACTATTTAGGAAATATAATTGGTATTTTATTTACTTATGTCTTGATTGATACAACATAATTTGATATTTTATTTATGATTATAACAGTTAGATTCCTCAGTTCATTTAATAATAAGACTTCCGCTATTGTGTATTTATTCTGATTATGGTTGTGGATGTGTATGGTTTAGCTTACAAGGACACTTCCTATTAGAGATCCTGGTTGAACCATTACTTTATTAGCGGTTCATCACACAGTTTTGAATAGTATGAAATTGAAGTGTGACAACTTGGTATCAGAGTTCTCAGGCCCTGTCTTTTAAACCAGTATACTACCACAAATGTTTGTGAACTGAGATAGGATAAAAATTTAAAAGTTGTAATAATAACACACTATAAGCATCTGTGTTGTTTGAGACAAAATTGAAAAAAAATAATACATCTACTAAATGAGAAATAAATTTATATACACTCGAAGGAAGAACAAACGTATATATACAAGTTTAAAGCAGAGTACAGTCCACAACCCGGACAGTTACTTTGAAGTACAAAAAGAAAAAATAAAAAGAAAATACATCAGGAAGCTGGAGGTGATGGGGGAGGCGATGCCTCGCGGTCTCTGTCATAATCCTCAGCATAGACTCTAGTCAACCAAGTTATCTGAGTCTGGGTCGTCTGAAGACTAGCTGTGAGATCAACTACCCGCTGATCAGTCACGCGCTGAGCATCTAGAAGCTCTCCTACCCTCAGATCTGAGATGCGCTGAGCATCTAGAAGCTCTCCCATCCTCAGATCAGACATGCGCTGAGCCTCTCTAATCTCACGCAGTATCCCTAGCATGTCATCAGAAGGTGGGTGTGAAGGACCAGTTGCATGTGAAGGACCAGCTGCATAAGAAGGACCAGGCTAGGCTAGGCTAGCCAAGTCTACCCGACGACCTCCCTCTACCTTCTTACGAGCGTAGCGGGCATACTGTGCCTCAGCCTCGTTAGAACGGAAGCGAATTGGGTCATGAACCCTGGGTACTTTGGTACGAGCCATACTATCTGCAAAAACAAAGAAAAATAGATACTAGCTTAGTAAAGATGAAAAACCCAAAAATTTCGACATTATAAGGACATAAATTGGTCAAAAGCCTCACTTTTCACCCATACACGTAGGCAGGAGGACTTATATAGATTCTAAACGATCCTGTAAGACTCATACAGTTGGAAATTTTATCTAAAGAGATTGAATTTGAAGAAATTTTAAGAAATTCAAAAATCTCGACAAATTAGGGCAAAAATGGGAAATTTCAAGTTTCTCGATAACCAACCGATGAAACTCAAATATTTTTGAGGGCTTTCATCCATTGAGTCACCAAAAACAAAATCCCCCAATAAAAATCAAATTTTTACGATTGGAAAAATTTTAATTTGAAGAAAATGATATAAATGAGCAAAAACCTAGTTAAGAAACCCTAAAAACATGAAACCGTAGTGAACATACCTGTAGAAGAGTAGTAGACGTCGAAAAGAGAAGCAAAAATCACCAATGGGTCGGAGTTGTCACTGTAGCAACTCAGAGGAACGAGCCGAGTTGGAAAGGAGGAGAAAGAATGAGAAATGGATTCAAAATCAGGATTAAAAACCTGATTTTTAGTCCTAGGGTCGGAGAATTCGACCAAAACATCCGACCCTCCCTCCGACCCCCTCATCGACCCTAGCCTCTCAATGATCTAACAGAGAACTAGGGGTCGATCCCAGGGTCGGACATCCATTGACCCCCACCATCAACCCTCGACTCTCGGTAAGTATTAGTGATTCTCAGGGTCTACCCTAGGGTCGGACATCCATCGACCCTGCGATGGAAAATACAGTATTTTTGACAGAATGATCTGAAAATTTTGAAAATATCATTGATTAGTGGATTTAAATATGAGAATGAAATATATAATGATTGCCTCACGTATTCTATGATTTTCAGGCATCACCACTACCAGAACAGATAATGGTTGGACGTAGAGTGACCAGATAAAGCCGTAACTCTATTCCACCACCATCACCTATGGGGGAAGACAGCCATATACACCCTGAAACACAGGAGAATCTAAACACGGCACCATCCGTAGTTAATGGGCAGACAAATCCTACAAATCTTCCAGTGCCACCTACAGACCTGGCTACAGCCGTAATGAATTTGACCCAACAGCTGCAGCAAATACAACAGGTACAAGCTACTATGCAAGCTGCCATAGGCATGGCTTTTCCAACTGCACAGATGACATCGATGCCAGCAGGACAAGCAAGCACAGTACCAGGGGCAAGTAACACAGTACCCCACGCAACTCAGACTCCCATCATGCCGGCTCAAGTACAAAACCCTGAAGTAGCTCCAGGTGGATATCAATATCAACCACCTATGTATGGGGCTTATGTCCCTCATCAACTAGACCACTCCAGACTGGTGGAGCGTTTTCAGAAGATGAAGCCCAAGGTGTATAGTGGTAAGCCAGCTGATCCATTGTGGCCAGCACACTGGATCGATGAGATGGAGAGAAACTACACGATGATGATAGTAAATGAAGAAGAGAAAGTATTGTGTGCAACATTCATGTTGAAAGACGATGCACACCACTGGTGGAAGTCCACACACACGTATCTGATGACAAAGCACACCCAATTGACTTGGGATATATATAAGGAGGCATTCATTGAGAAGTATTTTCCTAGGAGTTTCAGAGATTCCATGGAGAAGGAGTTCCTGAGTTTATATCAGGGACAGATAATTGTCGATGCATATCAACAACGTTATGAGGAGCTGTTCTTCTTTGCACCAGTCAGTATGCAAGTGGAAGATACAAAAACCCAAAGGTTTGTCATGGGACTTAAGGGAAACATACGTGAACATGTTCTGGGACTTAAGAAGAAAATCTACAATGAAGTTGTACAAATTGCTCGAGTGATAGAGTCGAGCCAGAAAGAGAGCTACCTTGCTCAAAATAGAGGAATCAAAAGGCCAAATGGAAATTCTTACAACGGAGGGAACACCAAGGTATTCAAACCCTTTCGTACTCAAGGTTTCAATGCTGCAGCCAAGACTACTTCAGTAGCTCAACAGCAACAAAAGCCAAATAATGAAGGGTTAAAATGCTATAACTGCAATCAAGTGGGACATATGGCAAGGGAGTGTCCTAAGCCCAAGAATCAACTACAACAAGGTAGAGTTTATGCGGTTACATCTGAGGATGCTATCGCATCGCCTGATGTGGTCACTGGTATCGTACCTATTAATGGCATTCCCGCCAGAGTACTCTTTGATTCAGGAGCTACTCATTCTTTTATATGTGTGTCATTTGGAAAGAAGCTAAATCTACCCCTCAAATCCTTAGACTACAAACTGCTTGTACGGTCGCCTATGGGATTAGAAGTGGAATTAGAAAAAGGTTATGGACCATGTCCAGTTCTTATTGACGAAAAGACTTTGGATGCAACCTTGATTCAACTTGAGATAGAAGACTTTGACGTCATCTTGGGATTGAACTGGTTAGCTCGGCATTCTGCAAACCTATTATGGGCCGACAAGAAGTTGACATTTAAAGACAAGGAAGGAGCAGAGTTCAGTTTTGCGGGAACCAAACTTCCCCGTAAACGAAAGCTCATACTCTCTGCATTAAAGGCTAGGAAGTGCCTTGAGAAAGGAGCAGTTGGGTATCTACTATCTTTGGTCGATCTTACCAAAGAAGCACCACGAATGGAGGATATTGATGTCGTGTGAGACTATCCAGATGTATTTCCTGAAGAACTACCAGGACTACCACCCGACCGCGCTACAGAATTTGTTATAGATCTGATACCTGGAGCCACACCAGTATCTAAAGCACCTTATCGAATGGCTCCTACTGAACTGAAGGAATTAAAAGTAGAACTACAAGAAATGCTAGACAAGGGTTACATCCGACCTAGCATATCACCATGGGGAGTGCCAGTATTATTCGTGAAGAAGAAGGACGGTAGTGTTCGATTGTGTATAGACTACCGAGAACTGAATAAATAGATAATCAAGAATCGTACCCATTACCTCGGATCGATGACCTGTTCGATCAGTTGCAAGGTGCCAAAGTGTTCTCCAAGATCGATCTTCAGTCAGGCTACCATCAGTTGAAGATTAAGGACGGTGATATTTTCAAGATAGCATTCATGACCAAATATGGACATTATGAATTTTTGGTCATGTCTTTTAGATTGACGAATGCACCAGCAACATTTATGGAACTTATGAATCGGGTATTCCATGATATGTTGGATACGTCGGTTATTGTATTCATCGATGATACATTGGTCTACTCCAAGGATAAGGAAACTCATATTAAGAATCTAAACGCCGCTCTGCAGCGATTACGAAAAGAGAAGCTCTATGCCAAATTTACAAAGTGTGAGTTTTGGCTAAAGGAAGTCGCTTTTCTTGGCCATGTTGTATCCGCTGAAGGAATTAAAGTAGATCCTAGCAAGATTGAAGCTATTGTGAAGTGGGAAGCACCGAAGAGCGTTGCAAAAATTAGAAGTTTCTTAGGTCTAGCTGGGTATTATCGATGATTTGTGGAAGACTATTCCCGAATTTCCGTACCTCTCACCAGTTTGACTAAGAAGGGCGAAAAGTTTATTTGGACTGAGAAATGCGAGAAGAGTTTTCAAACATTGAAGGCTAGATTGATATTTGCTCTAATCTTGACCATTCCAATTCCAGGACAGCTATTTATTTTGTACACTGATGCATCAGGATTGGGATTAGGATGTATACTTATGCAAGGAGAACTAGTAATTGTTTATGCCTCAAGACAATTGAAGACACATGAGAAGAACTATCCCACTCATGATTTGAAATTAGTGGTAGTAGTACATGCTGTCATAATATGGAGACATTACTTGTACGGAGAGAAATTTCAGATTAAATCAGATCATAAGTCTTACTTACCTCTTTAACCAGAAGGAGTTGAATATGAGACAAAGAAGATGGTTGGAACTATTGAAAGACTATGATTGTGATATCCAGTATCATCCGGGTATAGCTAATGTGGTTGTTGGCGCACTAAGTAGAAAGGCAATAATAAAATCTCAAGGCCACTGCTGCACTGTGTACTACCGAAAAAGTATTCAATTACGATAATGAGCAGTTTATGATAGATGCACCGGGTGAATCAACCAACCAAGGGTTTATCCATCGGTTTGCAAATATGTTCACTACATTGAAGATTGTACCCGATATACTTGATGAAGTGAAAACAACGAATAAATCAGACCCTTATCTAAGAGTGGTACAAGAAGACATCGAAAAAGGTAGGACTATTCCTAAGTTCACCTTAGATGATGAAAAGGTACTGAAGTATAAAGGAAGAATATGTGACCTGAAACAAAAAGTTTGGACATTAGACAATGACTAATGAAGGAAGCCCATACCACCGCCTATTCGATACAACCTGGAAGTACAAAAATGTATCATTACCTAAAGAAATTATATTGGTGGAGAGAAATGAAAGCAGATATAGCCATGTTCGTGTCTCAATGCCTAAATTGTCAGAAAGTAAAAGCTGAACGATAAAGACCAGCAGGACTGTTACAGCCATTACCGAAACCAGCATGGAAATGGGACTGCATCACTATGGACTTCGTTACAGGGTTACCATTGACTCCCCGAGTAGTTGACGCAGTTTGGGTGATTGTAGACCGACTGACTAAAATGGCTCGATTTATAGCTATACGACCTCAGTATACACTGGAGAGGTTAGCTAAGTTGTATGTGGATAACATTGTCAAATTACACGATGTACCTGAAAGCATTGTGTCCGACAAAGTTCCACGATTTACTTCAAAGTTTTGGGAAGGATTATAGAAGGCTATGGGTACAACATTGAAGTTCAGTACTGCATTCCATCCTCAGATAGATGGACAATCGGAGCGCACCATTCAGATTCTAGAAGACATGCTCCGAGCCTGTGTAATTGATTTTAATGGATCGTGGGATGAGAAGTTACCACTGATTGAGTTCGCTTATAGCAATAGCTATCAGGCTACTATACAGATGTCACCCTATGAAGCACTGTATGGCAGGAAGTGTCAAACTCCTTTGTTTTGGAATGAAGTTGGAGAACGCAGTATTGTTGGACCAGAATTTGTTGGATACTTATTGAGTAGTCGACATTATCAAGGAAAGAGTAAGAACGGCTCAGAATCGTCAGAAGAAATATGCAGATACTAGACGCCGAGACCTTGAATTCGTCGTAGGTGATAAGGTATTTTTCAAAGTGTCACCTATGCGAGGTTTGAATCGGTTCGGACAGAAAGGGAAACTAAGTCCGAGATATGTCGGACCATATGAGATTCTAGCTAAACGTGAAAAAGTAGCTTACCAGTTAGCACTACCACCATCTATGTCAAGTGTGCATGATGTATTTCATATCTCCTTATTAAAGAAGTATGTCAGAGACCCAACGCACGTTTTTACAGTAGATCTACCTGATTTAACTGATGATTTGACATATGAAGTAGCACCAACTGAAATCACTAGCCGAAAGGTGCAACGACTACGCAACCATGAAATTTCTTATGTTAAGGTCACCTAGAGAAGCAGAGATATAGAAGAAATCACATGGGAAGAAGAGAATGCTATGCGAAAGCAATACCCTCATCTATTCGACTCGAAAGGTATGTACAAATTTTGAGGACAAAATTTTTATAAGCAGGGGGGAGTTGTAAGAGCCGTGTCGAACTAACCGATCTTACCACCTTGTACCAGGTCTACCTATCATGGTCGAGCCAAATGGACCAAGTGCGTGAAGGAAATAGCGAGACCAGGTATTAAACTGACCCAAAAATAGTAAAATAGGGGGCAGGGTCGCAAACCCAGAAAGCCAGGGTTGGACCCCCCTCGTTAGGGAGTTAGACCCCTGAAATTTTGACCGAAGGTTGGATAATTTAGACCTGAGGGTCGACGGGATCTCCGACCCCCTCATTGCTGACAGAAACCGTAAATAGGAAACTTTCCAAATTTCAAGGGGATTCTTTCCTAATCTCAATGGGACTTATTTTGGGAGGTTCTCCTCTATAAATATGATGTCCCTTAGCCTCTTTCACTCCTTTTGAAACCCTAATTAAAAGTGAGAGAAAGAGAAGAGAAGGAAAAGAGAAGGAAAGTTGGAGAAGAAGACTAAAGAGAAGAATTCAGAGAAACCTCTTAATCTCAGCAAACCTAAGGTATGGGTATGTTTCCATTAATAATTTAAAACCTTAGAATAGTTCATGAAGAGGGTATGGTCTAGGAGAAACCCAAATCATCCATCCATGGAAGGATTTCAATGAAATCCATGGAGGGAATCATGGTAGGCAAGTAAGGAAGTAACCTGGAGTTTTAAGCCATATAACAAGCATAGAATGGACTGTGGAAGTAAGCCATAGGACCCAAACTTGAAAGATTAGACTGTAGGATTAAAAGGTTGACTCAAACCATGGGGGGTTGCACGTGGGGTCGATTGGGAATTGACCCTACCAGACCACAAGATTGACCCCCAGCATTCGGGAAGTCTAGGGATACGGTGGTCGCACCCAGGGTCGATGGAACATCCGACCCTAGCATCGACCCTACACCCTAGGGTCGTAGAGAACTGCTACCCTACCTGCGACCCGTCCTGCGACCCTCGCTTAACAACAAGCCTAAAATTGTCGGAATGAATTCTAATTAAAATTTATCGACTTGTTAGGTTTTCCTATTGATATAATGGTGATTCTTAGAGCTTGAAAGAGGATCTACACTCAAGCAAAGGTGAGGGAACAAGACCTAAACTAATTGGCTAATAATAAACTGTTTTTATTTCTTGAGTCCAATGCCATGACTGATTCTATGCGTGTATGCTTGTAATGTGCATTCAACATGTCATCCAATATTCCTACTATTAATGTTCATACATATTTAATTCTATTTTATTTATAACATGATGATGGTGATGATGCTAGGAATAGACATGTAAATGTATATGTGTGGTTAGTGTGGTTGATGCGAGTGGAGCATCAGGGGGAGGACGTGACATTATGGTTCAGCCTGGTCACTAGACTCTAGCTCTATCTCTACTCAAGTCTTGTCCACTGACATCGTCGTATCGCTATTACCTTAGCAGAACTATTACGTCGTAGGGTATCAGGGGAGGTGGTCTCGGACCGTGTAGTCTTCGACTCTGTCAGGGAGCCTTAGCTCTATCTCTATGGACGTATTGAGGGATGCTGGGGTGAGGACTTGGGTACACTGTTTGACATTAGGATTGGTTAGTTGCGAGCCCAGTTTGTAAGCCCTCGCCAACAGGGGCTTACGTGTTGGTATGGGTAGAGTATCAGGGAAAGTGTGATGTGGTGTGGTGCTAAGCACTTTAGCTCTATCTCTATTCTATAGTGGGTGCATGTGGGACGACAATAAACGTTAACCTTTGGGTGGCTTCACACACTCCTGTATAGAGGTGAGGCTGCCACCGAACCTTTCTATACCACATTGCAAACTTATATACCAGACCACAGATATTAATTGAATGCATGCATATGTTTGTTGCATTGTTTTGTTTGCTCACTGAGCCGTGATGTGTGCTCACCCTTTCGACGTCGAATAGTTGTAGTTGATGATGCAGGTACCACTGTGGAAGATTATATGAATGCTTCTGTGTACGGACACGTGACTACGATGGAGGCTGAAGACATAGTGGAGACGCATGACTACTCATGCGAGTGCAACTCATGTATTTTTCGATTAGATTTTTATTTGAACTATTAAGGAAATGTAATTGATATTTTATTTACTTATGTCTCGATTGATACAACATAATTTGATATTTTATTTATGATTATCACAGTTATATTCCTCAGTTCATTTAATATTAAGACTTCCGCTATTGTATATTTATTCTGATTATGGTTGTGGATGTGTATGGTTTAGTTTATAAGGACACAACCTATTAGAGATCCTGGTTGAACCGTTGGTTTATTAGCGATTCATCACACCGTTCTGAATAGTGCGAAATTGGGGTGTGACAGCCATGGTTATTACCATCATAATGGGTAAGGTGAACGAAGTAAAACGAGTGCTGGTCGACACAGGAAGTTCAGCCGATGTCTTGTACTATCATGCCTTCAAGGCAATGAATCTTTGAGAAAGACGCTTGTTTCCTATTAAGTCCTCTTATCAGCTTCTCTAGCAACATGGTCAAAGTCAAGGGTGGGAGTATACTGGAGACAAGAATTGAAACTAAGTCAAGAAGGGCAACAGTTTCCCTATCCTACCTTGTGTTGGATATACCGTCCAGCCATAATGTCATTCTTTGAAGACATGGCCTAAATCTACTATGGGCTTGTATCTCCACTTATTATCTGGTGATGAAGTTCCACATAGACTACGAGGAAAGCCAAAGGTCGATCAAAGGCTCTCCTATAGATGTTACGTGACAGATCTAGAAACTCACGAGGATAAGCTCATCGGCAAGCTCCAAATAGAAGACCTTCGTGACGACTTCAAGCAAGAACAAAGATCCCCTGTTGAAGATTTGATCAACATACCCGTTACCGAAGATGAACCTGAAAAATATTTCCAAGTCGGCTTCTCACGGCAGAAGGAGTAATGAGACGAGATTGTCACCTTCCTCAGGGACAACCCCGATGTCTTCGCCTGGTCGGCTTCAAAGATGTTGGGAATCCCGGGTGACCTAATGGAATATCAGCTGGCTATAGATCCTGCATACAAGCCTGAACAGCAAAAGAAAAGGAATTTTTCTCCTCAACAGGAAGCCACAATCAAGACCAAAGTCAAGAAGATACTCACAACTGGGTTTATCACAGAGGTCAAATACCTACTGTAGGTCTCCAATGTAATCATGGTAAAAAAAAGCCAACGGAAAATGGTGCATTTTTATTGACTATTCTAATCTTAATAAAGCATGCCCCAATGACTACTATCCTCTCCCTAGAATTGATAGGTTGATCGACACTATTGCCGGCCATGACATGCTATCCTTTTTAGACGCCCATTCGGGTTACAATCAAATTAAAATGTATAAATCCGACGAGATCAATACAGCCTTCATAACAAGCAATGGCCTATACTGCTACAATGCCATGCCTTTTGGCCTCAAAAATGCTAGCACCATATACCAGCACCATATACCAGCACCTAGTCAATAAGGTGTTCGCAAATCAAATTGGCAGAAACATGGAGGTTTATTTGGACTACTTCCTTATAAAAAGCAAGGAAACATCTCGTCACTTAACTGACTTGGAGGAAGCTTTCACAGTATTACGCAAGAATCAGATGTGACTTAATCCCATGAAATACGCCTTTGGAGTCGAGTTAGGAAAATTTCTAGGGTTCATGGTGTCCAGTCCAGTAGAGGGATCGAAGCAAATTTGGCAAAGATAGAAGCCATAATGAATATGCTGCCCCCATCAAAGCTAAACAGGTACAAGAATTGATGGGACGGATAGCCGCCTTGGGCAAATTTATGTCAAGGTCGGCGGACCGATGCCTACCATTCTTCAAGACATTGAAGGGGGCCAAGAAATTTGAATGGACAGTGGAATGCCGAAAATCCTTCGACGAGTTGAAGGAATATTTGACATCACCACCCCTCCTTGCCTATCCGGAAGCTGGCGACCAGCTATAGCTCTATTTTGTTGTTTTTCTCGAAGCCATCAATTCAGTCCAAATAAAGGAAATCAATAAAATCTAGTGACCAATATACTACGTCAATAAAGTCCTACTAGAAACAAGGTACAAACCAGTCGAAAAATTGGCCTTAGCGCTTTTACCGCAGCCCACAAGCTCTGACCTTACTTCTAAGCCATACCATCCTGGTCTTAACCAATAACCCCCTGAGTGGCCAAGCCTGACATCTCGGGCCAACTGGATAATTAGGCCATCGAAATTGGCAAGTTCGACATACAGTACCACCCGAGAACATCAATCAAAGCAAAAGTATTGGTCGACTTCTTACTGGAAACTCGATGGATGATAGTGCCGACACCGACAAGACTCTAGAAGAAGAAGATGTTGAGCAAAAACAAAAAAAAGCAAAAGATGAAAACTTCGCCGACATGGACTTTGTTTATGGATGGCTCCTCGAATGACCAGTACTTGGGGGCAGGGGTTGTACTCACCAGTCCAAAAAAATTTAGAGTGCAGGTCGCTCTTTGGTTATACTTCCATGCAACTAACAACTCCGCTGAATATGAAGCCCTGTTGGCCGAACTCAGACTAGTAAAGTTCCTAATGGTACAAAGATTGGACATTTACAGTGATTTACAGGTCATTGTAAGGCAAATCAATGGAAAATATGATGCTAAGCAGCCACACATGCTAGAATACCTAGCCAAATCCAAGTCGGAACTCGCACAGTTCGAAGACTACCAAATTAGCAATGTAGACCGTGAAAACAATACAGAAGCCAATGCACTATCATGTCTTATGGCAAAAGACTTATCTGAGCTGGATTAGTCATTATACATTGACATATTGAAGAAACCCTGCATAGGTGGTGATTACGAAGTTCACCAAGTCACCAGTGAAATGACTTGGATAGACCTGATCAAGACCTACATTGAGACTGGAGAGTCACCAGAAGACCGATTAGAGAGACTGTGGGTTTAAGTGAAATTCAGAGGATACACTGTCCTCGACGGATAGTTATACCGTAAGTCCCTAACTCGCCCTTTCTTATTATGCCTCACACCCTTACAAGCAGAAGAAGTAATGTGAGAGGTATATGCCAGAATATGCAGTTGTCATCTTAGAGGCTGAGCCTTATGCCAGCGACTTCTACAACAAGGTTACTACTAGCCAACAATGATGGCCAAATGTATACAATTTGCCGCCAAATGCGAAACCTACCAAAAGCATGCTATGGTCAGCTACCTACCTGCAAAAAAATTGCAACCCATTGTGAGTCCCCTTCCTTTTGCAATGTGGGGGATAGACATAGTCAGCCCCATGCCCGGAGGCAAGTCGTCCAAGATATTCCTAATATAGCAGTAGACTACTTTTAAAAATGGGCAGAGGCAGAAGCTATCATAAAAATCGACGTAGATAAGGTCGAAGCCTTCACCAGAAACAACATAATATATAGATTTGGCATCCCTCAAGTCATTGTGACAAACAACGGACCACAATTTAATAGCCAACAGTACAAAGCATTCCTTAAGAGCTTTAACATCCAACAACACTTTGCAACATTTTACCATCTAGAAGCCGCGGTCCAAGTTGAAGCAACCAACAAGACCATATCCTGAGGAATCGCTTGACTACTTGGACCAGCCAAAGGAAAATGGGCCGACAAGTTACCAAGTGTACTATGGTCTTACAGGATGACGAGTAGGACTCCAATCAGAGAGATACCTTTCATGCTCATGTATGGGGCAGAGGTAGTCATACCAGTGGAAGCTACTCATCCTATGATTTGAATCGTCAACTACGATGAGATACAAAACTACGAAGACCTAAGGGCTAATCTGGACCTAGGGAAAGAAACTCGCAACAATGCGTAACTCAGAATACTGGCCTACCAGCAAAGGGTGGCTAGGTATTACAACTCACGTGTTCAAGTTTAGAACTTCAAGGTCGGTGATTTAGTGCTCTGCCGCACCGTTGTCTTACAACCAAAGCGACAAGGTAAGTTAATGTCAACTTGGGAGGGACCATACAGAATAATCTATGTAACGAGGCCATGCACCTATTACCTCGAGACATTGAAAAAGAGATACATCAAAAATCCCTGGCATTCAAAGAATCTACGAAAATTCTTCCAATAAAGTACTTGACTCTACTCATTTTAATGAATTGCCTTTGCATTACTTTTTTTGGCCTAACTGGATCTAATGTAACAATTTGACGTAAGCTAAATGCAACTTACCCTACGGATATCTTGACTCGTCTCGTAAATACAGACATTTCACCTCCACAGCCCATGTACCTATAGTCAAGTCGCAAACAATGTTCTAGGCAAAGGGTGTTGAACTCCATTGCCCAGGATCATGGAACGCATTAGCTGTCTGCTCTTAGGTTGGGCAGTAAGGGTCGGAGAAGGGAAATCACTCATTCTCATTACACGGATCCAAATGCACGCACAATACAACTATCTATGAACTCGCAAAGAGTCAAATACTCTCAAGTTTATACTTTAGGCAAAAAACAAGAAAGAACTCGTACATCCGCATTAAATAATATTTTCTTATTATTCACACTAAAGCATCTACACTTCTCAGTAGTGGACAAACCCCCACTGCTAAGAACTCGAGGATAAGAGGACTACACTGCACAAGTACAAGAACACTTACAAAATCCATAAAAAAAAATTAAAAAAAAACTAAGGGTCTCCCCCAGGCACCTTGGGCACTCCCCTCAACCTCTCGATGCTCTCAAGCAATTTCTTTGCCTCTAGCATGGTTTGATATCGCGCTTTCGTACTCTGCTGCAACATGATGTTATAAATTTCTTGAAAGTTATGGTAGGGTGTCTGATAATACCTCTTTTTGTCCCTCCGACCACCCATTAACTTGCAAACTCTCTCCTCAGCGATGATGAGCTTCTTCGACAGTCGATCAGCACACTCCTTGGTAGTAGTCTTAAAATGAAAATCCACGACATTCTCTTCCCATAAATCGACGACTTTCCTTCTCAACTGAGCAAGCTCTCTACAATCTTCCATATGTAGATTATAGATCATTCTGTGCTGACCGTCTAACTTGGCTACCCTACTGCACAACCCATATACGGTACTCCTCCAAGACTCTTCTTGTTTTGCCAAATGCTTGGTCAAAGCATCACTCATCCCGCAATATGCATTGCTAAAATAACCACCCAAGATGTGGAGCAAGTTAAGCTCATCTTCTAAAGACACAACGCGCACTGCAAGTTTGTCTCGCTCTACTGATACATTGCAGAGGCGGGTATCTAGAATGTATCTTTGAGTAGGACCACCAACTCGCAACTATTTTATCAAGGGAAGTTTTTTCTTATCATACATCTAAGGCGACATGACACATATAGTTAAGCCACAACATGAAAACAAAGAGAAAACCAAATACCAACACGGTACTCAAGGAGAAAGAAAACTTCATTACAATAAGTTTTTTAACTATAACCAAGAAATGCATATGTTACATGCCCATGTACAAAAGAAAGACACGAAAAAACAAGGGGCTTCAAGGGTCTTGTGGCTCCACCTGAATGGCCTGATCTGGCTGCGAGTCTAACTCTAGCAAGGTTAGTGATGGGGTCAGATTCCCTACCAGAATGTTAATAATGGGCTCTACCTCTAGAGTCGGGTCTAGCTGGCCCTGTTCGGTACCTGATCTCACCTCAGCCCCTTCGATAGGCTCATTTTCGCATCCCCAACCCTCGCATGAAGCATCCTCCGTGCCATCTCTCACACCATCTTCAGTCGGAGTGACCTCTTCATCCGTCTCATCCTCGCCCTTGCCTTCCTCTGAGGTATCTTCTTCGTCCTCCTTGTCATCCTGGGGTTTATCCAATGGAAGGGAATAGCCCAAGAAGTCAGCTTTTACTTGTAGCTTTTCCCGCAAGTACAAATGTAGGTCCTTCGCCCTATCGAATAAATGTTTGGCCCCAAATCGAAGGCAAAAATTGGCCATATCCGGATGCCGCATGACATAGCTATTCAAATCCTTGGACTTCTTGAACTCGCCTAAAGCGGCATCAATCAAAACTGAAATGCCGCCCCTTACCTTCTCGAGTTTCATGCAATGCCTGGTGAAAGCAACAACCAGGTCTTCTTCCCTCCTCTTCTTCTTTGCCTCCAACTGGAACTCCAACTCGTTGGCTTTAGCCCTCGTGGACTCTAACTAGGATTCCATCTCACTGACTCTATCCCTTTCGGCGGACACGGTTTGGTCCAAGTTATCTGCCTCAGCCTCTCTCCCTCGAGGGTTTCTTCAAGGCATTCCTTCTTGGAGATAGCGAGCACAGTATTTTTCTAGGCCTGCCTCAAATCCTCCATAAGGTTGTCTCGCTCCTTCATTAGGGAGTTGACCATCTTAGAGAATATGCGCCTCCCTTTGATGGAGCCATCCCTGGCTTGCTCGGCCATTCGGGCACGCTTACGGGCCTCGTCTTTCTCAATTTTCATTTGACAGACCTTTGCTGCCTAGTGCTCATCGCGTCTCCTGAGTTTCATCACTAAATGGGCCTTCTGCTAAACAGCAAAAGCATCTAAGGCATTAAAAAAAAAAAGAAACAAAAAAATCCCCACCAGTACTCACCCAGATAATGTATGTCTCCAGCAAACGATAGATCTCAGATGAGTTCGTTCCTTTGTAGTTCTCGGATGTGGTGGGAAGGCATACTCCCTTTACCATCTGATGAGCCATGTAAGGCTCCAATGCATTGGCCCCCCTCTTGAAATTCTAGTATGGTTGGTGGATGTTGTTGGGGCTGGGCTCTTGCTCTTGGATCCAGGCTAGTAAGTCAGTTTGATGCACCAATCTGGGAGGGCTCGTCGAATGCCTCACTGGCGATGATCGATGTGAAGTCGGAGACTCCATAATCTGCCTTGTTAGCAAGATGGGGATTGACTCCCTGTAAGGAGGTAAGTCAGGAGATGCCCCCAATGGCGACTTTGAAGGCAACTGCGTCTCCTTCAGCACGTCCGTGAGAATGGCAGCCTCCTCTTGTTGATGGAATTCTTGAAGGGGGTTGTTTCCTCCTATTGACGGAATTCTGAAGGAGCGATCTCCAGAACATCATCGGACCCCTCCGTGGTGACATCTTTTGGAGGGGTAACCCATTTAGGAACCACGGAGGGGGGAGGTGACTTGGGACCCATCAGTACCCTTAACGAGGACTATTCTTTCCTCTTGGGAGGAGTGGATTTCATCACGGTAGTCTTTATAACCCGTGCCTTCTTAGCGGTACCTTTGCTAGTGCCACTAGTCGCTCTCTTCTTAAGCCATTGACTCACGAGCATCTGAGCTACGGCTTAGCGTTTAACCAGTCTTGACTCCCTGAAACACTAGAAAATGGAGAATTAGTAACCCAAGAAAGAAGTATGGTTCGCGGCTTGGTTTGAGACATACCTGAGACCTCTGCAGGTTTGTCAAAAATATACTGATCATCTCCATTTTCAAAGTCGCCGGGGCAGTCAACTTCTGCACGTGCGAGATCAGCATACGAAATGAGGGCGTACACTTTGATCATGTTATAACTCTCCTTGTCATACTCACTTAAGTCTGGAGAGACTTTTTTCGGCGTGACTTCAGGAAGTTGCCATATGTTTAGGAGCAGCACGGGTCTTCTATCATGCCAACCGACAAAGAAGAATTTCTTCGCCCAATGGTGGACTTTGTTTCATACTGCCACCACCATTGGCACTCCTGAGTATTCCTTCAGAAAGTATCATCCTGTGGGCATGGTACCCTTGGGGTCATCTTTGTTCAGGATGAACAGGTTCTTGAACAAATCGACTGACGCTAACCTATTGAGGCACATGAGCATTACTATGAATGCGAGTATACAGGTCCACGAGTTTGCGTGGAGTTGAGCACGGGCCAGACCGTAAAACTTCAAGTTCTCCACCGCTTCCCTTGGAACAGGGATCTTAAACCCAGAGTTGAAGAAGGCCAGATATACGCACATCTCGGAGGAGGTGGCTTTCAGGCGTTGGCTTTGAAAGCCACCTCACCCTCACTAGGTATGCGGCATACGTACTGCTCCGACAAGTTGGTAAGAACTCGTCTGAAGTCCGGGTCGTTTCCCTTGAGTTCATTTGTATTTTTTGCGGCCTTAATAGCGAAGACGCGTTAGGTGAGCAAAGATGTTTTGGATCTGGTTGGATTTTGCTCCATAGTTATTGCGTGGGGATGCATTCTGTTTCTGCGAAAAAGGGGCAGAAACAATCAGTTTCGGGATCTAAGCTTTTGTCGAAAGTTTCCCCACGACAATAAGACTTAGGGCATTCGATCCATGAACTAGGGCAACCAATGGTTGTTGAGTAATGGCAGAGGTGCTTCCAGTTCAGTAGGTCGAGTTTTCGAGGGCGAAAAAAGAAAAAATCAGAAATTACTTCTATGAGTATAAGGGAGCATAGGTACTTACTGTTTGAGAAAGTTAGTGAAGAATGTTTGCTCTGGGAATACTTGCAGCACAATCATGAGCTCGCAACGATGCAGAGAATTGCAGAAGTGGAAGGGAAGAACAAACCTAACTCTCTGCAGAATGAAACTTCGAAGAAAGGTTAACGGTGGAGGTGATCTTCCTTTTATAAGCCTTCGACCCAAAGGGAGTAGCATATTGAAGAAGCCACTTATCAGCAATCATGACCAAACATTTCAGCGTCCATTCCGATGGGATGTAATGCCTCGAGCCGTACGAGTCATTATGTTGAAGGTAGTGGGGCTGACCCGTGGCATACTCGAGTTATGGCTCCATCACACTCAACTGTCACTGGGACATGTGGCTCATTGTTGGGCGTTCAATTCAAATATACCCGTTGGCGCACATCATATCATGGAATCGTGCGAGCAAGAATAGCGTGATTTTGATAAAATCCACTATATTTCCCCATTAAGGAATTGTTACATCTATACAATGCATTAATTGCGACAAATATTGTGACGAGTTATTTTCCATTGGTGATTAATGTTGTCTTCACATATCATGGTTGTTCTCAGTGATTTGTTAGATTTGAGGTACAGTATTTTCTACAAGTTATTTTCGTGACAAGGGACGAAACTTGTCTCTTATAAAGATTGTCCCATTATACTCGCTGAGTTCATTAGAACAAGGGGCAACTGTTGATACCATATTTTATCCACCTATCATCGAGTGACGCATGTCCCCAGGCATGGCAATGTGGGAGGGTGACGTGTCTCTTGGTGGACATGACCCTCAACTCGCCAGGTTGAAGGTTGCTTTGCCTCGAGAGTTGGAACCCGCCATGAATCTATGTAGAGCATCAAGTCACTTCGTCATCCAGCGACTTGGTGGTATTGTGCTTCAACTCTTATCTTACATCTCGAATAGTGCACGTGTGGAAGACTCCTAAAACATCACGACAACAAGTTCCATGGGATTATCCTATAGCAGTTAAAATGGCTGACTTAGGATATCTTAGCCGTTAGTTCATCATCCTACGGTCCTACGAGATTCTTGGGGATGCTCCTAGCAGTTAGACGGTTATCCCCACATCTTATCCAAAGATTATCCAAGATCTTTTTGTGTCACACCCCAATTCTGAACCAATCAGAATGGTGTGATGAACCGTCTATGAACCAACGGTTCAACCAGGATCTCGTATAGGCCGTGCCCATTTGATTAAACCAGATACAACCACAACCATAATCAGAGTAAATAAACAATAGTGGAAGTTTTTAATATTAATGAACTGAGTATCTAACAGTGATAACATAATTAATTATCCAACTATCTCCAAATGACTAAAGACATAAAATAAAATATAGTAATCAATTACATGTTCTGATAATCCAACAACTAAATCTAATCGAAAACACATGAGTTGTACTCGCACGACGAATCATGCGACTCCACCATAGCTTCCACATCCATCGCAGCAACATGTCCGTACATTGGTGCATTCATATAATCTTCCACGGTAGGACCTGCATCATCAACTAAAAATATTTGACATCGAAAGGGTGAGCACACATCATGGCCCAGTGAGCAAACAAAACAATGCAATAAACATATGCATGCATTCAATTCATATCTTTGGTCTGGTTTATAAGTTTGCAATATGCTAAAGAAAAGTTTGGTGGCCACCACACCTCTACACACGAGTGTGTGAATGTGCCCAATGGATCAAATACCATTGCCGTCCCACATGCACCCACCATGGAATAGAGATAGAGCTAAAGTACCAGGATCAAACACAGCATAACACTTCCCCTGATGCCCTACCCATAACAACACGTGAGCCCCTATTGGCGAGGGCTTGCAAATTGGGCTCGCAACTAACTAATCCTAATGCCAAATAGTGTATCCAAGGCCTCACCTCAGCATCCCTCAATACGTCTATAGAGATAGAGCTAAGGCCCCCCGGCAGAGTCAGAGACTACACGGTCCGAAACCACCTCCCCTGATGCCCTACGATGTAATATTTCTGTAATCCTTCCCAAAACATTGAGGTCAAACTTGGGTCTCTGTCAGACACGATGCTTTCAGGTGCACCATGCAATCTGACAATATCATCCACATATTGTCACACCCCAATTATGATCCAACCAGAATGGTGTGAGTGAACCGTCATTGAACCAATGGTTCACACCAGGATCTCGAATAGGTCGTGTCCACTCGTATGAACCATTACACATAACCACAATCAGAATATAAATATACAGCGGAAGACTTTAAATAGAATGAACTGAGTATCTATTGATAAATGAAATAAAATATCTAATTATTCAATTCAAACATAAAATATAATATCTTTTACACCTCTTAATGTCAACCAAAAAATAACTGAAACAACTAAATAAAAATCCCATCAAAGGTACACGCAGAAAGGGCACTCGCATGAAGCATCATGCTCGTCCTCTCCTGACTGTACACTCAAAGCAGCAACGTCACCGTACGCCGGAGCGTTCACATAATCGTCCACAGTGTAACCAGCATCAACATCTAAAACAATGTGTACACAAAGGCTGAGCTCACAACTTAGCTCAGTAAGACAATCAGACAGTTTCACAATATTATGCATGAGTAACAATCATTTTATGCTGTGGTCTGGTTTTAAGTTTGCAATGTGCTATAGAAAGGTTTGGTGGCCCTCGCACCTCTATACACGAGTGTATGACACCTCATGGATCACACCCCCATCGGCCCACATGCACCCATCATGGAATAGAGATAGAGCTAAGATACCCATGTACCTCCCCTGATACTCTATCCATACCAGTACCTAAGCCCCTACTGGCCAGGGCTCGCAAACTGGGCTCACAACTAACCAATCCTATATGTCATCAATGTACGCTCTATCCCAGCACAGCCGTCTACGGCATAGAGATAGAGCTAAGGCATTCCCACACCTCCCCTGATGCCCTATCCGCAACTAACCCACTAGGATAGAAACAATACGCAGGTAGACTCTATCCCAACATAACTCCCTACGGCATGGAGATAGAGCTAAAGCATCGTGGACAAGCCAGCGTCGACTCGGAGACCACAGTGCCACATAACCATGGCCAAGCCAACATCAATATCGAAGACCACCGTACCACGACCTTCCCCTGATGCCCCACCCGTACCAAGCATGTTAAGACTGAATACTACAAAAGGTGCTAGTGTGAAGAGCGATCCCAGGCCCATGCCCCACTCCACACACTAACGAAAACAATCACATGCCTAACAATCACATTCCTATCAATGCATGAACAATAACAATAACTGAAAGTAAAGGATGGCATGTGAATATGCACAAACAACACATCATAAATATATTCAGGTTATTAACAAAGGTTTACTGTCCATTAATTATTAGGTTTAGGTCAGATTCCCTTACCTGACGCTCGTTCGATAGCTTGCTCCACGTCGCAAGATCCAAACGATAAGTCACAAAGTCCTACAACATTATTAGGGTTTCATTAGAATATTTTTCTTAGGGTTTCATGTTGGTCGGAAACCAACACGGTTACAAAACACTCTCACAGAGCTGACCGGTGGCATGTACCGGTCGCAGCTCTATGGGGAAGACTGGCGACCAGTATGGTCAGCCGGTCCCCACAGACCAGCCTCCTGAGGGATACCGGTGGCAACATACCGGTCGCACCATGTGCAACCGGTATAGTCGACCGGTATGTCTCCGGAAGACCATACATGGGTTTTCGACTGCCGTCGATCATCCTCCATGGATTTCCAAGGTTTCTCCTATCCATTCTAAGTCTAAACTTGGAGTTAGAGTTATCCCCAACTCATTCAAGTCTCGTTTCAAAGAATATCATCTCAAAACTCGAATCTAGGGTTTGACGGAAACTTAGGGTTTATTGGCCAATTTAGGGTTTTAGATCAATACCTACTTTGCATGGTATTGATCCGCCCACACAACTCACATGGGATAAGAAGAATAGTTAAAACACTTACCATTGACTGGCGTAGCGTGAGCTTTGTCGAACGATAATGGCGGCACCTTCTTCTTCTTCCTAGCTCCTTCTCCTTTCCAACCTCTTTCTTTTCTCTAGGGTTTGCGAGAGACAATGGAAAGGATTTGAGGAGGCTTAAGGGTGTATTTATAGGCTAGATTTAGGGTTTAGTAACCCTACTAGGATTAGGAAAGTCTTAGAATTCAAAATCAGGCAAGTGGGACCCTCAGAAATAAATTTCTGGATTTCCACACTTAGCTGCGCAAACCTGACCGATCGACCGGTACCATCGACCGGTCAACATAAAATGATGACTATTTGGTCGTCTTTGGTCCGATTTCATACCTGTTTGTCATCCGCTTGTCCCGCCTGGCCCGGTGATGATCGGAAGACCTGCTACGACACAAAACCAAGGTTTAGACTGGGTTTACGGAGTACGGGTCTTACAACTCCCCTACCCTTAAAAGAAATTTCGTCCCCGAAATTTGCATGTAGGTTTCACAACTCCCCCACCTTTAAAAAAAATTCCTGCCCCAAAATTTGAACGTACCTTGATCGTCGAAAAGGTTAGGATACTCCTTCCTCATCACGCTCTCCTCTTCCCAAGTAATTTCCTCCACATTTTGGCTTCTCCAATACACCTTCACATAATGGATATCCTTGGTTCGAAGTTGCTGTACCTTTCGACTTGAGAGCATCACAGGCACCATTTCGAAAGTTAAGTCTTCAGTCAAGTCTGGGGGATCAGCGGTCAAGATGTGCGATGGATCTCTGACATACTTCTTCAGTAATGATACATGGAACACATTATGAACACTGGGCATAAATGGTGGTAGAGCCAGTTGATATGCTACATTACCACGTCGGGTCAATATCTCATATGATCCCACATACCTGGGGCATAGCTTCCCCTTCTTGCCAAACCGTTTTAGACCTCGCACCGGTGACACCTTTAAGAATACTTTGTCACCCACTGCAAACTCCAGATCTCTACGTCGATTATCCGCCTAGTGCTTCTGTCGAACTTGAGCTGTCTTTACTCTCTCCTTGATTTGATCAATCACTCGGCAAGTTTCTTCAACAAACTCCAGTCCTACAATTCTTCTTTCCCCCACTTCATTCCATAACAGAGGTGTACGACACTTCTTCCCATAGAGTGCTTCATATGGGGCCATCTGAATTGTAGCCTGATAACTGTTGTTGTAAGCGAATTCGATAAGTGATAGCTTCTCATCCCAAGCTCCCTTGAAATCTATTACACAAGCTCGGAGCATATCTTCCAAAATTTGAATAGTTCGCTCTGACTGTCCATCCGTCTGAGGGTGAAAAACTGTGCTGAACTTCAACTTGGTTCCCATAGCTTTCTGTAATCCTTCTCAGAACTTTGATGTAAAACAGGGATCTCTGTCAGATACTATACTCTCTGGAATGCCATGAAGTCTGACTATATTATCAACATATAACTTGGCCAGTTTTTCCATGGTATACTGAGGTCTAACCGCAATAAAACGAGCTGTCTTGGTGAGTCGGTCGACTATAACCCAAACTGCATCCACTGACCTTTGTGTCAAAGGTAGGCCAATAACAAAATCCATGGTAATGCAATCCCACTTCCATGCAGGTTCTGGTAATAGCTGTAGCAAACCTGCGGGTCTCTGCCTTTTTGTTTTAACTTGTTGACAATTCAGGCACTGGAACACGAAACGAGCTATATCTGCTTTCATACCCCTCCACCAATATAGTCTTCTTAAATCATGGAACATTTTGGTACTTCCTGGATGTACCGGATATGGAGTGTAATGAGCTTCAGTCATAACTCGATCTCTGATATCGCATTCACTCTCAGGTATACATAACCGTCCACGATACCTGAGTACCTTGTCTGAATCCAAGGTAAAATCAGGATTGCTCGTACCCTTCTCTAAGTCTTCTTGCATTGTCTTGAGATGAGGATCCTGTAGGATTGCTACCTTGACTTCATCAACTAGATCCGATGAGATCTTCAAAGTTGCGAACATCATGGTGAACTTATGAATTAAGCCTTGTTCAACAGGGTCTTCTGCAGTCTCTATAATATACTCTTCATCACCTTCGATTGAACTTGAAGCTGCGGCACATAATGCAGCATTTGTACTTGGTTCAGCCTCAAATTTCGATGCCCACTTTCTGCTTAAGACGTCGGCCACCACATTTGCTTTACCCGGATGGTACTGGATGTCACAATCAAAATCTTTTAATAATTCCAGCCATCTCCTCTGTCTCATATTCAGATCCTTCTGAGTGAAAAGATAAGTTAAGCTTTTGTGATCTGACTTGATCTGAAACTTCTCACCACACAAGTAGTGTCTCCAAGTCTTGATTGCATGAATAACCGCTGCTAGCTCCAAGTCATGCGTAGGATAGTTCTTCTCATGCTCCTTTAGCTGTCTTGATGCGTAAGCAATCACCTGTTCTCCTTGCATCAATACACACCCGATACCCAACCCTGAAGCATCCGTATATAAGGTAAACGGTACGCTTGGTTCTGGGATGGTCAAGATAGGTGTGGAGACAAGTCTTGACTTCAAAGTCTGAAAGCACTTCTCACACTCATCTGTCCAAATAAATTTCTCTCCCTTCTTGGTCATTCTGGTGAGTGGAACCGCGATCCTGGAGTAATCTTCCACGAATCTTCTATAATAACCAGCCAACCCAAGGAAACTACGAATCTCTGCAATAGATTTTGGTGCTTCCCATCCTACTATAGCAGCTATCTTACTTAGATCAACCTTGATACCGTCTTCAGATACAACATGGCCCAAGAAAGCCACTTCCTTCAACCAAAACTCACACTTTTTGAACTTAGCATAAAGCTTCTCTTGTCTCAGCCGTTGTAGGGCTGCCCTCAAATGTGTTGTATGAGTCTCCATGTCCTTAGAGTAGATCAATATGTCATCGATGAATACGATGACCGAAGTGTCCAACATATCATGAAACACTCGGTTCATCAGTTCCATAAACGACGCTGGAGCATTGGTCAACCCGAAAGACATAACTAGAAACTCATAATGCCCATACCTTGTCCTGAAAGCAGTCTTCGGAATATCTCCGGCCTTGATCTTCAGTTGGTGATACCCCGATCGGAGATCAATCTTCGAGAAAACCTTTGCACCCTGCAGCTGATCGAACAAATCATCGATCCTAGGCAAAGGATACCGATTCTTGATCGTCAACTTGTTCAGCTCACGGTAGTCAATGCATAGCCTTACACTTCCGTCCTTCTTCATGACGAATAGTACCGGTGCTCCCCAAGGTGATATACTAGGTTGTATGAAACCCTTATCCAACAATTCTTGTAACTGGGTCTTCAACTCCTTTAACTCGGTAGGGGCCATCCTGTATGGTGCTTTGGACACCGGCGCCGAACCTGGCATAAGGTCTATTACAAACTCTGTAGCCCTGTCCGATGGTAGACCTGGAAGCTCCTCTGAAAATACATCTGGGAACTCTCGAACCACATCTATATCTTCCATCTTATGTGACTCCGCCGTGATATCAATACTAGGTACCCCACTCCCCCCTTCTCTAAGCATCTCTTAGCTTTTAAGGCGGAGAGAATCAGCTTCCGCTTCCTAGATAGCCTGATCCCAGTGAAGCTATATTCCCTTCCCTTTTTGTCAATAAGTACCAGCTTCCTTTCACCACATAATAGGACGACCGAATGATGGCCTAGCCAATCCATTCCCAAAATGACATCAAAGTCTGCCATCTCGAGTAGTACTAGGCTTGCTTCTAAGTCTCGACCCTCAATACATACAGTACATGGTCCATAATATTCGGTCAAAGCCACTTCGACTCCTAGTCGAGAGCGAACTATTAAGCTTGGGTTCAAGTGCTTGATTGGTAACTCCATTCGCTTCCCAAAAGAAATCGAAACAAAGGAGTGCGTGGCCCCAGAGTTAAATAGTACTCTAGCAGGTATACCAGCTACATTTACAATTCCTGGAATTTTTATCATCCCTTAGTTCTATATGTGCATACACACAAATGATAATGATAAGCCAAATAGTAAGGGATAGAGTCATACCAGTGACCACATCAGGTGATGCAGCTGCCTCTTCAGTGGTGACCGCATAAACTCTTCCTTGCTGGGGTGGTTGCTTCTTAGGTAGAGTGCAGGTCCTTGCAATATGACCCACCTGCTGGCAGTTGAAACACTTGATATTTGGGTTGTATCCGGCATTCTGTGGCACAGGTGGTGCCGCATTGTTCCTTGCAGGCACTGCAGCGGTCGGAGCCCTGTATGGGCGGAAGGGTCTATTGTTACCGCCACCCGAACTCTCATTAGCGGGTCTCTTCACTCCCCTGTTCTAAGCAAAAAAGTTGTCCCTCTGACTAGATTCTATTACTCTTGCCACCTGTACAGCCTCGTTATAAATCTTCTTGTCCAAACCCAATATGTGCTCTCTGATGGTTCCACGTGGTCCCATAGTGAACCTACGTGTCTTGGTCTCTTCCTCTTGCATACTTGCCGGTGCGAAGAAGAATAGCTCTTCGTACCTCTGCTGATAAGCATCCACGGTCGACTGAGATTGCTGCAGGTTGAGAAACTCCTTCTCCATTTGATCTCTGAAACTCTTCGGAAAATATTTATCGAAGAAGGCAGCTTTAAACACTTCCCAACCCACCAGTGTATACTTAGTCTCCAGATATGCCCGTGTAGAATTCCACCAAGCATTTGCATCTTCTCTTAGCATGTGAGTAGCAAATAAAACCTTTTCCTCTTCTGTACATGTCATTAGACGGAAATTCTTCTCCATCTCTGCAACCCACTGTGCTGGCCACAATGGCTTCCCTGTCTTACCTGTGAATGTAGGGGGTGATGATGGGGATAGCGATGGTAGGGCGGAGGATGTACCAGTGCCAGCACCACAGCCTATACATGCAGTGGGACCATCTCAGCCTCCTCCCGACACCGTGATGGGTATGTTCACGGAGATCAGGGATGCTCGACGTGAGATGACCCGTGACTTGGGGCACTTGGCTCGCAGCCTCAGAGTCACTCAGGATCAGGTGCACTGGCTTAGGGTCGCATACGATCATTATTATGACATAGCAGACTCTATTCCTCCTAGGCCCCCTACCCCATGATTGTCCCTTTTATTTTCTTCTCTTTTGACTGTTTATATAACAGGGTAACTGTCCGATTTGTGGACTGTACCCTGTAGCACTATTTTATATGATACCCATTTTCTTGTTTAATGAAAATTTTTATGTTTCACCTAACTAGTGTATGTGCACATGTTAAGTTTCATATTTAGAATAATACATTATTCTCTTTCCTAGTCAGTCTCAGGTATCAAACAATGCTTAGGGTGTGTTTGTATTAAAAAAATTTTAATATTCCCTAACTCAGTTCATCGACTTAGTTAAGTGCAATATGGTTTGTTGGACAGAGCCCCAGGGCTCTGATACCAATTGTCACACCCCAATTCTGATCCAACCAGAATGGTGTGAGTGAACCTTCATTGAACCAATGGTTCACACCAGGATCTCAAATAGGCCGTGTCCACTCGTACGAACCATTACACATAACCACAATCAGAATATAAATATACAGCGGAAGACTTTAAATAGAATGAACTGAGTATCTATTGATAAATGAAATAAAATATCTAATTATTCAATTCAAACATAAAATATAATATCTTTTACACCTCTTAATATTAACCAAAATATAACTGAAACAACTAAATAAAAATCCCATCAAAGGTACACGCAGAAAGGGCACTCGTATGAAGCGTCATGCTCGTCCTCTCCTGCCTGCACACTCAAAGCAGCAACGTCACCATACGCCGAAGCGTTCACATAATCGTCCACAGTGTAACCTGCATCAACATCTAAAACAATGTGTACACAAAGGGTGAGCTCACAACTTAGCTCAGTAAGACAATCAGACAATTTCACAATATTATGCATGAGTAACAATCATTTTATGTTGTGGTTTGGTTTTAAGTTTGCAATGTGCTATAGAAAGGTTTGGTGGCCCCCACACCTCTATACACGAGTGTGTGGCACCTCATGGATCACACCCCATCGGCCCACATGCACCCATCATGGAATAGAGATAGAGCTAAGATACCCATGTACCTCCCCTGATACTTTACCAATACCAGTACCTAAGCCCCTACTGGCCAGGGCTCGCAAACTGGGCTCACAACTAACCAATCCTATATGTCATCAATGTACGCTCTATCCCAGCACAGCCGTCTACGGCATAGAGATAGAGCTAAGGCATTCCCACACCTCCCCTGATGCCCTATCCGCAACTAACCCACTAGGATAGAAACAATACGCAGGTAGACTCTATCCCAACATAACTCCCTACGGCATGGAGATAGAGCTAAAGCATCGTGGACAAGCCAGCGTCGACTCGGAGACTACAGTGCCACATAACCATGGCCAGGCCAACATCAATATCGGAGACCACCATACCACGACCTTCCCCTGATGCCCCAGCCGTACCATGCATGTTAAGACAAAATACTACAAAAGGTGCTAGTGTGAAGAGCGATCCCATGCCCATGCCCCACTCCACACACTAACGAAAACAATCACATGCCTAACAATCACATTCTTATCAATGCATGAACAATAACAATAACTGAAAGTAAAGGATGGCATGTGAATATGCACAAACAACACATCATAAATATATTCAGGTTATTAACAAAGGTTTACTGTCTATTAATTATTAAGTTTAGGTCAGATTCCCTTACTTGACGCTCGTTCGATAACTTGCTCCACGTCGCAAGATCCAAACGATAAGTCACAAAGTCCTACAACATTATTAGGGTTTCATTAGAATATTTTTCTTAGGGTTTCATGTTGGTTGAAAACCAACACGGTTACAAAACACTCTCACAGAGCTGACCGGTGGCATGTACCGGTCGCAGCTCTGTGGGGAAGACTGGCGACCGGTATGGTCAGCCGGTCCCCACAGACCAGCCTCCCGAGGGATACCGGTGCCAACATACCGGTCGCACCATGTGCAACCGGTATAGTGGACCGGTATGTCTCTGGAAGACCATACATGGGTTTTCGACTGTCGTCGATCATCCTCCATGAATTTCCAAGGTTTCTCCTATCCATTCTAAGTCTAAACTTGGAGTTAGAGTTATCCCCAACTCATTCAAGTCTCGTTTCAAAGAATATCATCTCGAAACTCGAATCTAGGGTTTGACGGAAACTTAGGGTTTATTGGCTAATTTAGGGTTTTAGATCAATACCTACTTTGCATGGTATTGATCCGCCCATACAACTCACATGGGATAAGAAGAATAGTTAAAACACTTACCGTTGACTGGCGTTGCATGAGCTTCGTCGAACGGTCATGGCGGCACCTTCTTCTTCTTCCTAGCTCCTTCTCCTTTCCAACCTCTTTCTTTTCTCTAGGGTTTGCGAGAAACAATGGAAAGGATTTGAGGAGGCTTAAGGGTGTACTTATATGCTAGATTTAGGGTTTAGTAACCCTACTAGGATTAGAAAAGTCTTAGAATTCGAAATCAGGCAAGTGGGACCCTCAGAAGTAAATTTCTGGATTTCCACACTTAGCTGCGCAAACCTGACCGGTCGACCGGTACCAAGACCGGTACCATCGACTGGTTAACATAAAATGATGACTATTTGGTCGTCTTTGGTCCGATTTCATACCTGTTTGTCATCCGCTTGTCCCGCCTGGCCTGGTGATGATCGGAATACCTGCTACGACACAAAACCTAGGTTTAGACCGAGTTTACGGAGTATGGGTCTTACACATATAGCTTTGCTAACCTATCTAGGGTATATTGAGGTCGTATAGCTATGAAACGAGCTCTCTTGGTCAAACGATCCACAATTACCCAGACTGCATCAATTACTCGGGGAGTCAATGGTAACTCGGTGACAAAGTCCATAGTGATGCAGTCCCATTTCCATGCTGGTTCTGACAATGGCTGCAACAATCCTACAGGTCTTTGCCTTTCAGCCTTTACCCTCTGAAAATTTAGGCATTGAGACACAATTTTAGCTACATCCGCTTTCATTCCTCTCCACTAATATAGTTTCTTCAGATCAAGATACATCTTCGTACTTTCAGGATGTACCGAATAAGCAGTGGTGTGAGCTTCCTTCATTATTCTGTGTCTAATATCCAAGTCTTCATTTTTAGGAACACATACTCTTCCTTTGTATTTTAGCACCTTTTCAACGTCCAAGGTGAACTCAGGAGTAGTCCTACCTTTTTCGAGATCTTCTTGCACTGTTCTTAGATAAGGGTCTGATTTAATAGCTGTTTTTACTTCGTCTATCAGATTAGGTACAATCTTCAATGTGGCAAACATATTTAAAAATCGATGAATAAACCTTTGGTTGGTTGATCCATCTGGTGTATCTATCACGAACTGCTCATTACCATAATTAAATACTTCTCCTATAACACACATTGCCGCAGTCGTGTTTACTTCTCCCTGAGATTTTATCATTGCTTTTCTGCTTAGCGCATCAACAACTACATTAGCCTTCCCTGGATGATACTGGATATCACAATCATAATCTTTTAGCAACTCCAGTCATCTCCTCTGTCGCATGTTCAATTCTTTTTTATTGAAAAGATAAGTAGGACTCTTATGATCTGATTTAATTTGAAATTTCTTACCATACAAATAATGTCTCTATATCTTAACAGCCTGTACTACTGCTAATTCCAAGTCATGAGTGGGATAGTTCTTCTCATGCGTCTTCAGTTGTCTTAAGGCATATGCAACTACTTGTTCTCCTGGCATAAGCACACATCCTAAACCTAACCCAGACGCAACAGTGTACAAGGTAAATGCTTGTCCTGGGATAGGAATAGTCAAAACGGGAGCGGATATCAATCTAGCTTTCAATGTTTGGAAACCCTCCACACATTTGTCGGTCCAAACAAACTTTTCTCCTTTCTTAGTCAAACTGGTGAGAGGTATGGCGATTCTAGAGTAATCTTTCACGAATCGTCGATAGTAACCAGCTAAACCTAAGAAATTCTGAATTCTGCAACATTCTTAGGTGCTTTCCATTTCACAATGGCTTTAATCTTGCTAGGATCCACTTTAATTCCTTTAGCGGATACTACATGGCCTAAGAAAGCAACTTCATTTAGTCAGAACTCACACTTTGTAAATTTGGCGTAAAGCTTCTCTTTTCTTAGTCGCTGCAGAGCGGCTCTTAGATTTGTGACATGAGTTTCTTTGTCCTTGGAGTAGACTAGTATGTCGTCAATAAATACAATGACTGACGTATCCAACATATCATGGAATACCCGATTCATGAATTCCATAAAAGTTACAGGTGCATTAGTCAATCCAAAAGACAAGACTAAAAATTCATAATGTCCATATCTTGTTTTGAATGCTGTCTTCGGAATATCACCTTCCTTAATCTTCAACTGATGGTATCCTAATCGAAGATCAATTTTGGAGAACACTTTGGCACCTTGCAACTAATCGAACAAGTCATCGATCCGAGGCAACGGGTATCGATTCTTGATTGTTAGCTTATTCAATTCCTAATAGTCTATACACAGCGAATGCTATCGTCCTTCTTTTTCACAAACAATACTGGTGCTCCCCATGATGATATGCTGGGTTTGAGATAACCCTTGTCTAGTTATTCCTGTAATTGTACCTTTAGTTCTTTCAGTTGAGTAGGAACCATTCGATAAGGTGCTTTAGATACTGGTGCGGCTCCAGGTATAAGATCTATAACGAACTCTGTCGCTTAGTTGGGTGGTAGTCCTGGTAGTTCCTCAGAAAATACACCTAAAAAGTCATGCACAACATCAATATCCTCCATTCGTGGTGCTTCCTTGGTGAGATTGACCACAGATACTAGATACCCAATTATTCCTTTCTCAAGGCATTTTCTAGCCTTCAATGCAAAGAGAATGAGTTTATGTTTACGGGAAAGTTTGGTTCTCGCAAAACTAAACTCTGCTCCTTCCTTATCTTTAAATGTCATTTTCCTTTCGGCACATAATAGGTTTCCAGAATGCCGAGCTAACCAATCCATTCCCAAGATAACGCCAAAGTCTGCCATATCGAGTTGAATTAAGGTTGCATCCAAAATCTTCTCGTTGATAAGAACTGGACATCTTCCATAACCTTTTTTTAGTTCCACTTCTAGTCCCATAGGTGAACGTACAAGAAATTTGTAGTTTAAAGGTCTGAGGGGTAGATTTAGCTT